>CAWUFW010001137.1:1770000-3127542 GCA_963921515.1 Calotriton arnoldi
ATACAAGCTAATTATTGGACTTTCGGTGAATATCCTGACCTTGAACAGTGTCTACTACTTCGGCATGCGGGAAGTGAGGCTGGAAAAGCAGTATCTCAGCCCTGCCTCTTGTAAACCCGTCCCCACTATGTGTCATGCACCAGTATCAAAATTACCCCTCAAGGGAGGTGGACTAGTTTTATGAAGAGGGTGGAGTGGCGGTATAATGATAATCCCGGAGTTTTCGCCGCTTACCTGAGGAGGAGTGCGCGCATGCTGTGCCCTGAAGATGCCCGTCCCGCTGACGCCTTCTATGGAATCTCTGTCCTGGAATCTTCCACTTCGGGGTAGACGAGGCGGCGCTTCACCCCCAGCATCTTCACAGGTTCCCACAAATGACAGACGGAGCAGCACAACCTGAGTCAAGCCAAAACAGCACTGATTTCCTCGGGCCGTGTACCCCCGCAGCTACTGGCTAAAGGAGGGCTGGGGGCGGGCTACCTCTGACAACCCCTCTCTGTAGGCTGGGAGCAGCACCTGCCTCCAGGTAGGGAGGGGAAGGGGTTTGAATGGAGAAACTGACCATGGGAGCAAAGGGAACATCGCAGCATCTTCCCTACAAAAGGTGGAAGGAGTGTCTCCACTTATCCAGTGAGACGCTTCGTTTCCTTGAAGTGGACAGTAAATCTTTCAATGAGCTAAGGCATCTGAGGAAGGCACGGAGTGCCGAAATGCATTATGCCGCTCGTTTTTAACTGCAATTAAAGGAGATTGGATTAGCTTACCTGTGTGGTCTCTCGTCCGTCTAGTTGGAAGGGACGCTTGGTTTGGATATATATATATATGTATATATATATATATGTATATATTATATATATTATCTACTGGCGGTCGCCAGTAGATAGTTATAGTTAGGACCTAGTTTCCATAGGAAAGCGTTTTTTAGGTCTCGGCCTGCACCAGCGCTTGCGCTGGTCTGGCCGAGAGTTTTAGTAAGCGGGTTTTGGAAGTGCAAACCCACTGGCTTTCGGCTGGCGACCAGCTTGCGTTCACGATGGCGTGCACGCGCGCAGCTGGCATCTGGGTTTCCTATCTCTTCCTCATTTCCTCGTCATGGCTCATTAACAGGGCCGTTTCTAGGTGTTTTGCCGCCCTAGGCGAGAATTGAAAAATGCCGCCCCCTCCCTTTTACCAGACATGCCAACCCTCCCGATTCAGGCGGGAGACTACCGATTTCAAGGCTAGTCTCCCGCCTCCCGATTCCTTCAAGCAAAAACCCGATTAATCGGGGTTTCAGCTGACAGGGCTTGGTACTGTGTAACGTGGTGTATGCACTGCCAGCAACCTGCTCCTGCAGGCCAGTGCACAACACTTGCATCACCCTCTTTCTGCCTGCCATTGCACTCCATGCTTCTGAAAGGGAAGAAAAAACGTGCATTTGCGTATCACATGTCCGACCCTGCAGCAGCACACTTGCTAAGCCCATACATGACAGTAACCCGATTCAAGGCCCCATTCTCCCGATTTTTTTTCTTTAATCTCCCACTTTGCTCTTCTAAAATGTTGGCATGTATGCTTTTACTACCATCACTCTCTCCCCCAGTCATCCAGGGTTTTAGCAGTTTTATATAGCGCGAACTTGGCCCAAAGGTATTGGAGCGCTTTACATGAGCCAATTGATCGTGTCACAGCTGTTTCGACTTGCCCTCAGCGCTGGGATGCCCGCGGGTAACTATGCGCTTTATAAATATTATTTTCATTTCATTCATTTCATTTCATCTCTTGACTATGGGTCGACCGCCTTTGGGTGAATGGGTGGTGGGGGTGAGGTGGTGGGTGGGGGGGTAAAGAGGTCAGAAGAATGTCCTGCAGCGGCGGTTGGTAGATGAGGCAGGGAGCGGGCACCCCGATACCGTCCCTTCCAGAGACGAACTCAGGAAGGCGGCTCGGCGCCGCTGCCAGTTCCCCATCCCGGCCTCCCCCCGGACCCCGGTACCTGATAGGCCTGCAGGCGGGCTGCAGCGCCGTGGTAACTCTCTCTGCTCTGCCTGCCTCTTCTTGCCGGCCGGCCGCGCATTGGCACAGCCCTCCGCACGCGGCCGAACGTGACCTCACGTCACGTCACCCTGGTCTGGTCATGATGATGTCGACTGTCTAATTTGAAGGCGAGCCGCGCCCGCGCTACACTACCTACCTGGTAGATTCATTCAATAGAACTAAGTCAGGACAGAGAAGAGAGTAAAGAAGAACTCTCATGTTTTTAACTTTTGCCACGGCACGGTCGCCCTCCACTTTTTGCCGCCCTAGGCAGCCGCCTAGTCCGGCCTAGTGGTAGAAACGGCCCTGCTCATTAACTCTCTGGACTCTGATGTTTCAATCGCAGCAGCAGCTCACATTACCAACTGACGGCCCTGGACTACAGTCACATGAACAACAACAGCGATTAGCATTGAAATGCAAGCTTTTTTTTGTCTAGTTAGAAATATTGCTTCGGTGGGTTGATTTCACCTTATATCGCTATTTGTTTTATATTGGGAGTCACAGCCTAATTACCAGTATTTTTGTCTCACTCTGTTTTTTTTTAAAATATTTATTCGCGCAAATCACAAAGCTATATTTAAGGTTACTTTTTCCGTGTACTTCTTCACTCTAAACTCCACACCCCCCACTCTTATTGTCCCTCTCCCTCTCTCGCCTTCTCTCTCTCCCCTCTCTAATTCTCTCTCTACTTAATTAACTCTCCCCTCTCTATCTTTTTTAGCCTTTCATTCTCTCTCACCCCTTTATCTGTTTCTCTTTCAAACTCCTTCATTCACTCTCTCCCCTTCTTTCTCTCTCTCTATCCCGCTCCACTCTTTATTCTATGTACACCCTTTCTCTCTCTTTCTCTCCCACCACCCTCTCTAATTGGGCATTATATCTTCACTCTATCTCTCACTCGGCAATACCACAGCATCACTCAGCATCACTCAGCATCACCACAGCATCACTCAGCGCAACCACAGCATCAATCAGAGCCAGCACAGCATCACTCAGCGCCATCACAGCATCACTCAGCGCCATCACAGCATCACTCAACGCCATCACAGCATCACTCAACGCCATCACAGCATCACTCAACGCCATCACAGCATCACTCAACGCCACCACAGCATCACTCAGTGCAACCACAGCATCACTCAGTGCAACCACAGCATCACTCAGTGCAACCACAGCATCACTCAGTGCAACCACAGCATCACTCAGTGCAACCACAGCATCACTCAGTGCAACCACAGCATCACTCAGAGCACCACAACATCACTCAGCAGCACCACAACATCACTCAGCAGCACCACAACATCACTCAGCAGCACCACAACATCACTCAGCAGCACCACAGCATCACTCAGCAGCACCACAGCATCACTCCGCGCCACCACAGCATCACTCTGCGACACCACATCATCACTCAGCACCACCACAGGATGACTCAGCACCACCACAGGATGACTCAGCACCACCACAGGATGACTCAGCACCACCACAGGATGACTCCGCACCACCACATCATCACTCAGCACCACCACAGGATGACTCAGCACCACCACAGGATGACTCAGCACCACCACAGCATCGCTCAGCGCCACCACAGCATCGCTCAGCACCACCACAACAATATCACTCAGGGTCACCACAACAATATCACTCGGCGCCACCACAGCATCGCTCGGCGCTGCCACAGCATCGCTCGGCGCCGCCACATCATCGCTCGGCGCCGCCACAGCATCGCTCGGCGCCGCTACAGCATCACTCGTCGCCGCCACAGCATCACTCAGCATCACCTCAGCATCGCCTCCGCAACAGTCACCACCACCACCACTACCACCTCAGCATCACTCAGCACCACCTCAGCCTGCTCTCGGAATCTGGCATCTGTTGATTCTCCCCTAGCGTCTGGCCGCTGCTAGTGTTATAATACAGGTACTAGTTCCCAACCTTCACCCTCCGATTGTTTATGCCCCCTCAAAAAAAAAGCTTTAACAAACAACCATTGCAATAGGCAGAAACAAGTTTCCAGCATTGCAACAACAAAAGAAAACTGAGGAAATTTTTTATTGTAAATACTTTTTTTAATATGGTCGTTCAGTTTTACATAATGCCTTCTTGGTCATATATAAAGTAACAAAAATGCTTTTGACACTTTTTTATTATAACTTTTCAGCATGCTGCACAGCAGCTACACTTCTCTACAGCACAGCTTGAAGACATTGGCAAAGTCAATAGCTCTGGCTAAACACTTATAAGGCCCCAAAGGCGAGACCTATTGGCTATGCCAATGCTTGTTAGTACATACTGTTAGACTTCTCTTTCTGTCACAGCCCTGGGACCCATTTTTTCACTAAGACAACAGAGTGAGCATTTTACCTTAGAATTACCTTTAGGGATAGAGCTAAAGTTGCTGTAGCAGGTTCTTTACCAGCTATGAGCTTGCGTGTTCAAAGCATCTTGTATATTTTTATAAGAGAGTCTTATAAATTGTAGCGGATTCCTATGTGTTTCCTACAAGAAAACTCAGAAATTCCCAGGTGAACAGAAGGAAAAGTCTATGTTAGGATACGTATAGATCAGCGTTCTAGAATTTGGGCAAGAGTTGCAATAAGGCGGCAGAAAAACCAATGTGGACAACAGTGAGGCAGTAAGGCATGACAGTGATTCAGAACTGCTCTTGCAAAGCCTGGTTCATCATAGGGAGCAGAGACCACATCATATTAATGCTCTGAGAGCTGGTGTGGTGAACCAGTAGGTGAGAACTTCATGTTGAATCCAACAAATAGAAAGAGTATGGTTGGAGTTGGCACAGAACAGCCATCTGATTGGGGTGGCAAGGTCCGATCAGTCAGCTCCACTACCAGAAGAGATGGGGTAGCTTGGCTAGAAATGTGGAAGGGCCCGTCGTTCTTCCCTATGGAGGGTTTATGAATACCCTTTCCTTCAATTACCTCCTAAATTCTTCTCCCCTCTGCACTTTGCTTTCTGCTTGGCAAATCCTTTGCCAGAAACACCAGATTCTTGAAGTTTGTCTGAGGTAGGCCTGCCAACTACAAACCTACCTGGGTGGTCACCAGTGCCACAGCACTGTGTAAGAATGGCAGAAAAGCACACAGGGGATGATGCATTTCTGGAGGGTGGATATGGATATCTGAGGCACCCCTTCCCAGAAGGTTGGTTTCCCATGTTGGGTTTCCCAACTTTGAATGTACCTCTGCCAAAAGAAAGGTAATTCATCCAAGCAAAACCAACGAACATGCACGCAGCAAGTCCACCAAAGCACTTCGGCATATCATCAGGGATATAAAGTGCAACAATTAAACAATACAATATATATTTTTTGCTTTCCTGCGCAAAACCTATGGGCTATTCTCATAGGGTTCAAGCACATTTTTAAGCACAACAATCACCGAAAGTATAGGGTTTATCTTAAATCACTGACATTCTGAACTCTTAGTGGCTAAATGACAGCTTTATAACAGGGTAGACACAATTGACAGCACTTCTGTTGTGGGTCAGGGTTAACGCTGTGGACATGGCATTAACTTAAGAAAGAAAACAATACTAGAAAATAGAAAGTAAATCCTGATTGAGAAAAACAGCTCACAGCAGAAATGGAATGGCTGAAAGGGATTGGTAGAAAATGGTTGTGGGCAAGATAAAAAGGCAGAATTTAAGGTAAGTTGTTGTTAGAGATGCTCCATGGCATCATAATGAAAAGAAAAACATGTCTGGTCTATAGTGAGATGGGTGAGTTGGCCTAGTGAGAAACAAGGAGGTTTTCCTCAGACAACAGAAAAGAGATGGGTGCAAATGCTTGAATTAGTCTCTTTTGGGAGTGTGCCAAGTTGTGAAATTTTTACTCATTCATTTTGGATTGCTCCCACAAAAATATAATTTCAGAGTACTCATGCGAAAAAGCTAAGCAAGGTAGCATACCATACTATAAAGTGCCTGTAAGTGCAACACAGATTTAGAGTACTACTGAAAAAAGATAAGCAAGCTATGCACTCACATACAAAATGCTGCAAGGTAAAGAAGACACAATACGATTTCACAATACTCGTGTGGAAAAAACAAAGTGATTATGCACTTGCATATAAAAAGCTTGAATGAATGAGGAATTTTTTTAAAGTGCACGGTTACTCAATGAGTGTCCCGGTAGCTTTCAATCCACTAGCAGCAACTAACAATTACTTGAGAAAACTACACAAGTATATGGCTATAGGAAAACAGGAAACTCCCCGACCTAGTGTCAGGCAGTAATTAGAAACTTGATGAAACTGCACTACACACTCCACTAATCTGAATCACTCAAGATTCCTCTGGGGTAGCATTCCATTCCAGCGCTCATCAGTGCACAGGCGGGGAGCCAACCATATGCTAATCAGTCTTAGCCCAACCTCAAAACATGCCGCCTAGCCTGCACTGCTGGTCCATGTCCCCTCTGAACAGGAATGCAAGTTAACCCAGAGGCATCCTAGGCTTGTTAGGACTCATCGATGAGGTGCAGCATGAGCCAAAGGCACAGTGAGATTGGGATCAACATGGGACATATTTACAGCACATGCTCACTCACAGATCAAAGAAATAGATGAATGTAATCCTTGATTTAATCTGAACCACTAGTAGTTACCCTGGGTTTATTCCAGTTCATTGTTGTTTAGCCTGTCGGCTTCACTTCAGAAAGGGGGCCAGTCTTATGCAAATCATCTTTGGCCCTGCGCCAATAGGAACAGTCCACCCTGAACTGCAAGTCCGTGTCCCCTCAGAACAGGAGCACAAGGAACCCCAGATCCATTTTGGACTTGGAGGGGCCTCATCATTGTGGTGCAATGACTTATGGAACCGATGTCTGAACATACCCATCACTAAAACAGCAGAGCTCGAACGCTATTGGTGGATATGCATTTACTTGCTAAATATGGAGATCTCCTACAGGACGATGCTTCAAACTGGTCATTCAGAATAAATGGCCTGTCAGAAACTCCCCAATATTCGTACAACCAAACTGCTAAACCAGTATATAATGCAATTCAAAATTTATGTATTGGCTTCATGCCACCCTAAGGGCACCTCAAAGCACTGGAGGGCAAGCAAGATGTAAAAGAGGGGTAACACAGAAAGCGGAAGGCGGGAACCCTGTGGATAGAGTGGGCTTCCCTATAAACGCTAGTATGTCACCGGAATGAGCAATTGTGCATTGGGTGCCAATCTCAGGGGTTTGATCAACAACCTAAAAGAGAAACAAGCATTGGCATAGCCAATAGGTCTCGCCTTTGGGACCTTGTAAGTGTTTAGCTTTGGCACTAGTGCAGCCGCACCTGTGGCACCGCCCTAAATGGGGCTCTGGCTGGAGACCACATAGGAGCTAGACAGGGAAGAGGTCTGGGGACGAAACTAAAAGTGGAGCACAGAGAAGGAAATGGGGGGGGGGAGAGAAGAGAGCAGGAACAGATTAGGGAGGGAGTAGAGCTGTTTGTTGGTGGAAAGACAGAGGGATGCCAGAGAGCTGTGACAAGGAGAAACTGGGAATTGTTGAGGTGCGAGAGTATGGACGACAGAGGCCAGAAGAGCCCGAGGAGGGGGCTCCACTGGTGGAGGGCAGGAACAGTGAGAGGCAAGAGAAATAACTGAAGATAAGGGGAAGCTGTAACGCTGCAGGTGAGGGGAGGTAACAGGTTGGCGTGGAAAAGGGGAGAGTGAGAACGGGGCTGCTTAGGAGAGAGGGCAGGAGGGGAGTGCGTCGTGTGTGGAGGAGAGGACGGAGTCTGGGTCTGCTGCTGGGAGATGTAGTGGGGACAGAACGGATGACAGACACAGCTGAGGAAATACAAGGGTGGAGGGAGCGACGCTGCTTGCGCGAGAGAGCCAGGTGGGGAAAAGCTGGAGACCACGAACAGCTGAGGGACCTGAGGGTGTGAGAAGGGGGGGCGAGTTAGAGTGAGTGGTGAGGGAACAGAGGGCTGGAGGTGCAGACAGCAAGAACAAGTGAGAGTGGATTGTGGGGGTGAGGGTGGGGAGCAAGACCAAAGACTGCTACGGGAGAGCAGAGACGGAAAGTAAAAGAGAAGGAACTGCTGGGAAGAGAGAGGAGGGGGCTGCTGAGAGGAGAAGGCGAGGCGAGGGGTAAGAGGGGGAGAGCTGGGGCTATTGAGGAGAGGGCGTGCGGGCATACGGACCATAAGAAGTCAAAGGAGACTGATAAAAACCGAGCCAAGAGTTCCATGTACGCAAGAATGTCTGACATACTAATATACGGTGTGATGAGGCAGAAGCAGCAACAGCTGATTTGTGCATTTTCAAAAGTCAAGAAAGACCAAAAAAAAAAAGACGCGCGGCCGCGAGACGCGCTCTCTGGTGGGGGAGGAGCGGGTGAGGGAGGGGGAGGAATGCCAGATGGCGCCTCGCGAGCGACTGAGCACAGAGAAGGGGGGGGAGAGAAGAGAGCAGGAACAGATTAGGGAGGGAGTAGAGCTGTTTGTTGGTGGAAAGACAGAGAGATGCCAGAGAGCTGTGACAAGGAGAGACTGGGAAGTGTTGAGGTGCGAGAGTATGGAGGACAGAGGCCAGAAGAGCCCGAGGAGGGGGCTACACTGGTGGAGGGAAGGAACAGTGAGAGGCAAGGGAAATTACTGAAGATAAGGGGAAGCTGTAACACTGCAGGTGAGGGGAGGTAACTGGTTGGCGTGGAAAAGGGGAGAGTGAGAATGGGGCTGCTTAGGAGAGAGGGCAGGAGGGGAGTGCGTCGTGTGTGGAGGAGAGGACGGAGTCTGGGTCTGCTGCTGGGAGATGTAGTGGGGACAGAACGGAGGACAGACACAGCTGAGGAAATACAAGGGTGGAGGGAGCGACGCTGCTTGCGCGAGAGAGCCAGGTGGGGAAAAGCTGGAGACCACGAACAGCTGAGGGACCTGAGGGTGTGAGAAGGGGGGGCGAGTTAGAGCGAGTGGTGAGGGAACAGAGGGCTGGAGGTGCAGACAGCAAGAACACGTGAGAGTGGATGGTGGGGGTGAGGGTGGGGAGCAAGACCAAAGACAGCTACGGGAGAGCAGAGACGGAAAGTAAAAGAGAAGGAACTGCTGGGAAGAGAGAGGAGGGGGGCTGCTGAGAGGAGAAGGCGAGGTGAGGGGAAAGAGGGGGAGAGCTGGGGCTATTGAGGAGAGGGCGTGCGGGCATACGGACCGTAAGAAGTCAAAGGAGACTGATAAAAATCGAGCCAAGAGTTCCATGTACGCAAGAATGTCTGACATACTAATATACGGTGTGACCAGCAAAACATGCATTTAAGCAAGTGAGACGCACCTTTAAAAATTAAAAACAAGACGGCAAAAGTAAACAAGACGGCAAAAGTGAAAGCAGGGGTGCGCGCGCCGGCAAACACGCGAGTGGTGCGCGCGCAGCAGCGCCAAAAGTGAAAGTAATCATGCTCCAGATGGCGCCTCGGGCGCTGAAAGCTGGCAGCTGAGCACGTTCACGCTCGCGTGAACGCAAGCTGGAGGCCAGCAAAAGCCACTGGGTTAGCACTTCCAAAACCCGCTTACTAAAACTCTCGCCAGAGCAGCGCTATAAGCGCTGGCTCAGGCGAGACCTAAAAAGCATTGGCCGCGCTGAATGCATAGATGGGGGCTGCAGCGGGAGAGAGGCGGAGGGAGTTGTGTGCGCGCAAAGCACTTAATGAGCCATGACGGCTCCTAACTGTATTAGATAATAAAGGCAGATGGCGCCTGCGCACGTTCACGCGCACATGCACGCAAGCTTTAGGCCACAAGCAAAAGCTTGTGGTCGCCTTTCTGAAACCCACTACTAAATGTCTCGCCAGACCAGCGCATGCGCTGGCTCAGGCGAGACCTAAAAAGGACTTGCATATACTGCCCCCAACTGGCAGAGTTGCTTCTTAGGCTATAAAAGAACTTTGTTCACAATCGTGTCTACCATGTCTGGCAGCGCTTTGTACAGTGTTTATGAAAAAGGTACATCTAAAATATCACAAAAAAACACAGGCACGGGACTGGTGCTTGATGACCTCAAGGGCACAGAACAGAGCACGGAGGAAAGATGTACATCTCACTCAGCCAGTGGCGTAAGGAAAGCCCCTGCAGTTCTTGTGGTGCACGGGGGCCCCCGCTGTTCAAGGGTACCAATAGGGCCTAAAGCCTATGAAAATCTGTGAGATATCGGAGTCTCAGGGGCCTCTTGCCACATCCTGGAGAGGGACCCAGCATTGTTTCTACGTTATGCTCAAGGTGTGGGGTGTCCCTAATTCCTGATAAGGAAGTTTCATGGTTCCTGTTTATAAATGGGCACAAGTTCAACTTGGCACATACAGTGTTCTGCTTGTGTTGTCAAACATTTGATGGGGTGCTAAAGGGCTCATGGGAGAACTTAATCTATATCCAAGTTTATGTACTTTACTGGTTCATCATGGAAGGACAAAAATAGAAGATTCAAAAGTCAAAATACACCTCAGAGGCTAAGCAGAGAGTGCTGTGAGACTATAGAAATCTGCTCGTAGGGTTTAAACTGTGTTTGGAAACTGTATGTAGCACTTGTTTTTGGCTAGGAGAGTGAGTTGTTTAAGTGTGGGAAAAGCAGTATTGTTAGTGGTTTAGATTTGGCTCTAACCTGCAGAGGTTTGAACAGGAACTCCAAAGAGTGGATTGAGCCTGGCTGTCTCCAAAGAGATTCTGAATTGAGGAGCAGCTCCCAGCCCCCTGTCCAGCAGCCTGAGCTTGCTGATTGGTACTCTAGCTCCCAAGCAACCCTGAGCCCTCCTCTCACACCTGACCAGGCCCCTTGCGGTTTGTGGAGGGAACCCCAAGACAGCCACCTCCATTTTGTTAGCCACAGGTTCCCTGTACCCAACATCCCAGTGAACAAAAGACCAGAAGGTGGTAAGAAGACAGACTTTGTGCTGTTTATTCCTGAAACTATAAAAGTGATTTTCCTCTAACCGTGACTGCTTAAATTTCCCTGTTGGTTTGTGGGCTTTGTAGTTTCAAATCTGCTGTTTCACCTGCCCATGATGGTTTAAATGTACCTGTTGGTTTGTGGGCTTTGTAGCTTAAAATCTGCTGTTTTACCTGCCCGTGGCTGCTTAAATTTACCTGTTGGTTTGTGGGCTTTGTAGTTTAAAATGTGCTGTTTCACCTGCCAGTGATTACTTACATTTCCCTCTGAGTTTTCCCCTAAACTGTGGTAAAGTTTGTGTGAAAGCAATCCACCACCAGCACCCTTTTTGTCTCAGCAAGGGAAAAAGTCAAAATACACCTCAGAGGCTAAGCAGAGGGTGCTTTGAAACTACAGAAATCTGCTCTTAGGGTTTAAACTTTGCTTGGAAAGTGTGTGTAGCTCTTGTTTTTGGCTAGGAGAGTGGGTTGTTTAAGTGTGGGAACAACACTGTTGTTAGTGGCTTAGATTTGGCCATTACCTGCAGAGATTTTAACAGGAACTCCAGAGTGTGGATTGAACCTGTGTGTCTCCAAGGAGATTCTGAATTGAGAAGCAGCTCCCAGCCCCCTGCCCAGCAGCCTGAGCTTAAGGAGACACATGTTCCTTATATAAGTTTCCTACTGGTTGTTACATCTGTGCTCTGATTGGTTCCTATATTTATGGTTTCTATTGGACTTAGGGTTAGGGTTTTAATTGGCTGATAGGTCTGGGGTTCTTATTGGTTCCCGGGGCTAGGGTTTCTATTGGGCTTAGGGCTTAGGGTTAGTGTTCTCATTGAATAATAGGTCTGGGGTTTTGATTGGTTCCTGAGGCTAGGGTTTAATTAGACTTAGGGTTTAGGGTTTGGTCTCTGATTGGCTTCTAGGACCAGGGCTATGATTGGTTGTAAGGGCCTGGTCTCCTATTGGCCCTATGGTTGAGGGCTACTGTTCTGACTGGTTAGGGTTTCCATTGGCTGAATGGGTCATCTGATCACTAGGGCTAATTAAGGTCAGGGTTCATGGTGTCTCAGCCCAGGTGTTGAGGCTAAGGGTAGAGAGGACAAGGGCAGTTGCCTGTTTGGGCCTGTTCGGGGCTGGTCGGGCCTAGGGCCAGAGATCCATCCGTGGTCGCCACGTATATCTACTCCGAAGTAATCCAGTGTTCCATATAGACCATATAATGTCAGTATGCGTACGCCTTGACTTCCGAGGAGTACTCTCCTTCGGGCAGTATGGAGATATGGACATTATATGGTCTAAATGGAACACTGGATTACTTCAGAGTAGATATACGTAGCGTCCACGGATGATAGGAGTTATCGGTATTGTTGGTCCAATTTATATGCGGCTACGACACTTCTTAGAATATACAGGTTTGTCTGGAGGAACATACAGTGATTTACATCACAAACGAAACCCGTGCTGGCTGGCTACAGCATCACTTGGATGTATAACAAGATCATGAATAAGACTGACAACGGCATGGCCTTGGACATGTTGCAAGATTGAAAATAAGAGAAAAGCGCAACTTGTGGACATTTGTATATTGGACATTTGCTCTGGATAATTTGTTTTTGTCCCTTGGGGGTTTTGCCTCCGCCTTGGAAACATTCAGTTGCCATTTTCTTATCCTTTGAGCATTTCTAAACTGATCAATGTAACCTAAGAATACAATTTTGTGCAGAAGTTAATCCCTGTCACCTTCCTATTGCAATTACAAATGGACCTTTCCTGGGCAAGCTGCTAGAAAGCAGCATTCGCCCAGATGTCACAATTCACTGAAGATAATTCCATAGTTTCAGACTTCCAAACAAGATTCCGTCCAGGAAGAGGCACAGAATCTGCCCTCATTGCCATCTGGATGACCTTAAAAACACCATTGATCGGAACGTTGACCTCTCAGCTGACTTTGACACTCTAATACAAAGACTCTATAAAGCCGGCATAGAGGGGAATGCTCTCAGCTGGATCACATCCTACCTTCAAAACAGAACTAATGCCATCCATATCCCCCCTTTCTCATCCAAACCGTACTTCACCAAAGCTAGGGTCCCTCAAGGCTCTATCATCTCACCCATACTTTTCAACATCTACATGAAGTCATTATCTGCACTGATCAATGAATTTCACCTCAAATGCTATATCTTTGCAGATGACACACAAATACTCCTTAAACTGGAAAGCCCCGAAGACATTAGAAACTCACAAATTATCAGTTGCCTCAGAGCCGTTGATCAATAGATGACATGGAGACATCTCAAATTGAATGTTTCCAAAACAGAAATACTCACATGTGGCGACTGGAAAAATTATGACTCACTCGCCACCTGACCTGATGATCTTGTAACACCACTTAAAGTATATAAGGAAGTAAGAAACCTTGGAATTACCATGGACTCCAAGCTATCAATGAATGCCCAAGTGGACAAACTAGCAAGATCAAGCTTCGTTACTATAAAAACTCATCTTCCCCCACCTGGGATTTCCACACAAGGTCCAGGCTGCTATCTCTCTTGGTCTGTCTAAACTTGATTACGCCAATAGCCTCTACCACGGATCATCTTTAACAACTATGAAAAGACTACAAGGGATTCAGAACTCTGCTGCCAGCATATTCTTACATGTAAAGCCACAAGTCCACATTTCCCCTGCCTTGAATGCCCTACATTGGTTACCGGTTGCCAGAAGATCCACATTCAAGCTGCTTTGTATCATCCACAAAGTGATACATGGAACAGGGCCGCTCTTCATCAGGAATAAAATCACCAAATACATTCAACAAAGGAACCTCCGCTCTAGATTGGCACCTCATCTCAAAATCCTACCATACAAGAAAAAAACCCATAGATGGCACTTCCTTCTCTGTTCAAGCAGCCAAACTATGGAACTCTTAATCCCCAAACATAAGATCCACGGATAATTACCTTAGCTTCAGAATACTACTCAAAAGTTGGCTCTTCCCCACATAACCACCATACTCAAACATAAATATACAGCACATCCCTGTGTATATAAGCATTTATTTGGATTATATATGTGTACCTAGATATGTGTATTCCTTTGAATAAATGTGACTAATGATCATGTTTATAAATATATAGATATTTTTTGGTTCTGCTTAACAAATGTACATATTACTTATGGTTATAGTATTCTATGTTTAACATGTATAAAGGTCACTGAATAAATAAGTAAATTTTTATCATAACTATTCATCTACAATTGCTTCACAATTGATGTAAATATTTTTTATAGAAACAAATAAATTAGCTTAAAGTACAGCGACACTTGAAAGTCTGAGTTTATTAGATACAACTTAAATCTAGATATATTACTTTACTTATACATATATACCTTCCATGTACTTATGTATCTTTATATTTTTGGGGATAAACAGTTTTTATTGACTTTTTGGCCATTAAAATGGCAGAGAAGAACACATGGCAACATACAGCACAGTATAGGATAAAGTATCATGACCAGACACGGCAGTAACCCTCAAACAGTACATCTCATAGAGCGAAAGCAATGACCAGGAATACACGGCAATAACAGTATCAAACAAATTGACCCAAACATTTTTCCCACAGCCACCCATGTTTCTGGGGGCAACCCCTGGCTTCAAAGACCACACGCACCTGTTGTGCACACCAATTCACACACCTTCTCCAACTCGAGAAAGTCGGGGGGAAGGAGACAGCCATTGTGTAGCAATATCACATTTCACGACTAAAAGAATCGTGCCCAGGAACATTCTTTCAGCCCTGGTGCCTCCAAAGCCTTGAGACACTCCAAGAAGAATCAACAGTGGGGAAGAGGGGACTTCCCACCCAAGGACATCCGACAAATCTCAGGTTACACTGGTCCAATAATTATGTATCACTGTACAAGACCACACCATATGATAAAAGTCTGCCAAGCCAATTCCACAATGAGGACAGGCAGGGGTAGGGCGCAGACCTGTGCGACACAGGCGGGCTGGGGAGAGATAAGCAAAATAAAGATAATATGTCTGCACCAGCCGTGGCCGCAAGGAGATAGTAAGTACACAAGGGGCCTTTAGGGCGTCTCACCAATCCTCATCCTCATTCCTCCCAACGGGTTCTAAGGTGGTCTAGCGAACCAGGGGAGTTAACTACGAGGGTCCAATAAATCTGAGAGATTCCCCCGCGGCCCAAATTACCCATGATTAGCTTAGCTTCCAGGGGTTAAATTCCGGGAGGGCATCAGTCGACTAGATATGAGCGTGTCTGAGTTGGAGACATTTGTAGAATTGGGTATGTGCAAGAGTATACGTCTGTTGAAGGTCATGAAAGGTGCGTATATGTGATCCCGACCACACATCTCTCAGCTGTGTGATACCAATAAGGTCTCAAGATCGAAAGCCACGGAGCACCACAACTTCTCCCAGCCATGTGCCGTGCCAAAGAGGGGTTTGGTGTGTAAGTCTAGTCTCCCATTGTTCATGTCGGAGTCCAGCTCTCCATACAAGGAACACCACTCTTGTTACCAAAGGTATGAAGTTAGAAACCGGGGATCCATAGACCATGGGCTGCAAATGAGGGAAGCCCAACAACGAGAGTTTTAGGCGGTAGGCGGGATCCGACCATCTCTCATAAAACCAATCGTTGATAACGAGAAGGTGGGAGGACAAATAATAAAGGCAAAGGCTAGACATCCCCAGGCCGCCAAAGGGACCTCGTTGACAGTGCGTAAAGGCCAGACGTGGCCTAGCGCCCCGCCACAGGAATATTCTCGCAGTTCCATCTAATTCGCGAAACCACGCATGAGAAAACTGAAGTGGAAAACTCTGAAAAATATGAAGAAAGCGCAGAAGGATCATCATTTTATATAACACGATACGTCCCATGATGTTAAGAGGAAGAGTTTACCATCTAGCGAGGTCCGTTTTAGCTTTCCAAACTAAAGGCTGAAGATTAAGGGCCCAGGGTAAGTTCTGGATGTAAAGCAACCCATATGCCCAGTATTTAAAACTAAGCCGGCGGAGAGGGACATTTGTCTGCCAGTCAAGGCAGTCTCTGGCCGATGCCAGAGGGACCAGCACAGATTTAGAGGGGTTCATCCTCAAGCCTGAGGCCGCTTTAAAGTGTTTAAGTAATTGAAGACATCTAGGGCCACTTACAGCCGATTCACAAGGTATAAGAGAACATCATCTGTGTATAACGTGATGCGGTCCTCATGACCCACACCCCAAGTCCATCCATAGTACCGGGAATCTGTACTTATAAGCGAGGCTAAAGGCTCTATTGTCAAGGCAAAGGTATCTTTATATTTATTATTTTACTCCTAATTCAGCATCTCCAATGCACTACCTTATATCTCACCCTACACCTCTCTCAATATATCCTCTACCTCCACTCTCTGACTCACCCCAAACCTCAATCTACTACTCTCTCCAATGCACTACCCTATTTCTCACCCTATACCTCTCTCAATATATCCTCTACTTCCACTCTCTGACTCATCCCAACCCACATTCTACTACTATGACCCCCAAAATAACCCTTTCTAGACTCTTCCCTCCTATGCCCCTCTTTGCATCATCTCAAACCTCTTTTACTATTCAGATCTCCCAAACAAGCCTTTCTAGACCCTTCCCTCTGACTCTTCCCACCTTCCCTCTACTTATCCCAAACCTCCTCCTGCTGCTATTATCTCCAGATAAACACTTTCTAGACCCTTTCCTCTTCTATCCCTCCACTATCTTTTTCAATCCAAATAACAGCCTCATATGTCCATCGCTCAAAATAAATTCATATTTCCCTATACTAATTCACCACTAATCCTTTTTGGGTTCTGGAGTAGCGCGCTACATGCCGAAAAGCACTTCGAAGCCTTGTCAGTGGTAGTAAGCGCTATATAAATGCAATTACAATCTTTCATACAGCGCCCCCTGCACTGCATTGCCTCAAGGCGCTTGGGCTTTTGGTGCTCCCCACACGTTTGGCCTAGCGGAGGGTGAAATTTTAATTTCACCAGGGTAATGAGCATAATTTTAGGAATTTTGCGTTAAACTGTTATGGAAATGTTTTGAAATTATACCATTAAGCCGCCATTCACGTAAAGCATAGTAACAGCTCGAACAACCAGAACATGGAGGCTGCTGTTCAAGACAGTTGTCTTTTTCATGCTATTGTTTATCATAAAATGCGTCCCCACAATATAAAAGTGATGTGAGGACACATTTCAGGCTAATATATATCTCTAAATGACAGATTTACGTTTGGCGTCATTTCACATAATTTTCCCAAACTTTTGTGTAATTAGGTGAAAGAAAATTATGCAGCTTTTGCACACCCCTATTTCTGACTTTGTGCCCCAACCATCCAACACTGCCTGGCCCTGTGCCCCAACTTTATCACACTATCTGACCACTGTCCATATTCCCCAGCTTCATCCTCCTCACACTATCTCTAGGTGTGCCTCAATGACTCCATTCTGTGCATGTGCCCCAAGTTTCTTATCCTGTGCATGTGCCCCAAGTTCCACATTCTGTGCATGACCCCATGCTCCTCTTACTATACATGTGGCACAACTTCCTCACACTCTATCCATGTGCGTAGAGCTCCTTGCACACTTTGTCAATGTGCCATCAACTCCTTAAACTCTGTCCTAGAGTCCCAAGCTCCTCGCACTGCACTTCGTCCATGTGCACCAAGATACTTACAATCTTTGCCATGTGCCCCAAATTACTCTCAATGTATCTGTGTACCCCAAATGACTTAGGTTCAGATGTCCAAAACCACACCACCCTATCTGTTCATTGCCACAAACTACTTCACACTATCTGTCCATGTGCCCCAAACTACTTCACTCTGTCTGCTCATGTACTCCAACCTAATTCATGCAATGTATTCCTGCACCCTAAACTACATCACACTATATGTGCATGTGCCCCGATCCACTTCCCACTATTAGGCTGATTAGGGCACTACAAGGAGGTATACAAAAACAAAAAACTGCTGGATGGAAATGTTTGTATTAATCTCAACCATGAGTAATTACTCTGAGGGCGTTCCACACCATGGTTGTTTTGCGCTCTGTGTTCCTACAGATGAGGACTAACAAGTGACAGAGGAGAGACTTGGTAAGAGTGCCTGGAGAACATCACAGTTTTTGGAGCCTTTCAAAAGGCAAGACAATCATCAGCTTTTCTCAGATATAGAGAGAAGGAATTCCATGCCTTCTCCACAGTCACAGAGAAGATTGACCACCGGTCCAAGACCTCTTAAATTTTGGATTTGCAATTTTGGAAAGGGCCTGGATAAACTAATAAAAATTGAAATTCTATTCCAGAAATAGATGACAGTGTGTCTTTACTATCTGATGCGGTACACATGGATTTAAAGAAGGTTCTCTGCTGCCTGTCAATCAGTGAAGAGATCAAGGTTCTCCAAAGTCTGTCCTGAAGGGCCGAATCCATGCCAATTTTTAAGATAACTACATTTATCTAAATGAGGATATGCTAAAAAATCTGGCATGGATCCAGCCGTCCAGGACCGACTTTGGAGAACCCTGAATCAGATCATGACAAGCACATAAACCCATCTGTGGCTCAACAAATTCTTTTTTTTTTTAGATCTGTGGATCCAAATCACAGCACAAATCTTTGCATGATTTGTATCCGTCTACGGCGGGCTCAAGAAAGACAGCAATTAAAGGCGATAACTTCACAGTGACCCACAGAACACTGCAAAGTTACTGGCTTGCATCATTCAGGGTCAGTTCATGGATGGACTGTTCTGATTGGTTGAAAGGATCCTCTGTTACAGCAGGTCTGATTGACTATTGTCAATCAGAATCCCTCTGAGTTTTCCCTCCGTTTTCTGTGATTGAACTAGATATCCACATGTTTTCTGTAGTTCGGCTACAGACTTGTTTCATTTTTTTTAATCTCAAAATTGTTCCACAGGCAATCCAATCAAGCACTGGCAAACCCAATAGCTTTGGCTTGCATTTTCAGTTGTAACTTAAATTTTAAAATAAAACTGCAGCAACAAAAAAAAAACATAAACAGGTGCCGGTTTCTTTTTGTATACAATGTATCTGTGAGATAAAGGGGTTAAGGTGTCATGATACAGTGTGTTTTTCAGATGTTAAACAGTCCCTCGTTCACTGCAGTGCAAGTACTCCCTAAAAGACAGAATAATACACCAAACAGCCAATAGCTGTTTTGCTCTGAGCCCCCCCCAAAGAAAATGTTTTGAAGTCGGGCCCCCTCCAAAACTTTATGGCAAGACTTGGGGAGTGGAAGTGATAAGGCTGAGCAAAGGGGGCTGGGAGTACGAGATCATTTCAGGGTTACTTTTCTGTAGTTCAAATTCTGCACTAAATGTGAGCAGTATAAGAGAGCAAATATGTCACACAAAAATAAAAATTGTCCAAAAAACTTTACCCCACATAATTAGGGTGGTGTGAGCACTTTACACACCTGGGCCCCAAAGCAACTTTACCTTACCTTACCTGCTGCACTAATAATATCTGTATCGAGTAGTAAGCTGTCTCTCTGCCTCTGTCTTTCCTCCATTCCTGGCCATCACGGCACTCCTGAAACAGACTCTCTGTCCCTTCCAGAACAAATGAACCCCTACATGTTGCCCCCACTTTGCAGAAATGTTTTCCCCCGCTTTAATGCTAGCAAGGCCCTGTGCCTCTTTTGGAGAGTAAGACAGTCATGATTCTGATCTAGTGGGCCCCTCAAACCCCTCGCATCCAGTGCCACTTTACCTGCTGCACTAATTATAGCTGCTGCCGTGCGAAACAGGCAATCTCCTCAGCTCTTTGCTAAAAACATGGGCTCGATCTTGCACCATACCCATTCTGTTGTTACTCTGATGCCCGAGCTAAGCTGTCTCCTCTGCATCAGTATAATTACCTCCCTTGGGCCATTGGTATGAGGCCAAAAACACTGGCTCAGCAAGGGTGCACGGGGCCTAATGCAAACAAGGAAGGATAGTAAAGCAGCCATAATTGGTATTTCGTTGGCCCCTCACACCACTGGGCCTCAGTGCCACTGCACCTGCAGCACCAATGATACCTATAGCCCTATGAAACAGCCTTCGTTCTCTGCTCACTACACAGAGATATAACTCCTAGGCCTGAGGCTCAGAGTAGACTGTCTGGCCATTTAAGTAATAAAAAATTGGAACAAAGCCCCACATCTCGCCCCCCCCCCCTCCCCATCCCTGGTGATAAGGTCCCATTCCATGTGCCACATGGGTAACCTGGGCCTTAATAATAGCAAGGAAAATAGGCCTCCACTCCACTTTTTGCTAGAAAGATAGTCATAATTGGGGTGCAGTGCCCCCCTCACACCCTTGGTCCCAGTGCCACTGCAACTGCTCCATTAATGGCAGTGCTGGCCCTTTCATGAAAAAACAGCCCCCATATGTTGCCTCCTTCCTCAGGTCATCTCTCTAAGAGCGAGCTGTGTCTGTCCATTTGTAGATGTAAACATTAGCTCGCAGATAGCACCCCTCCTCTGGGCCATGTCTTTGATGTTATCCATGGATCTTGCTCTTTTCCTCTTTCTCTTGGGCCATTACTCTGAAGCCCAAAGGGTCCAGATAATTAGGGCTCTGCTTCTGAATGTGACCCTGCTGGCCGCCCTTCCACTTACCTGAAAGGTCGCCACGAAAGGAAATTTGCATGTTGAGGTGGGCTGAATCCGAGGGGACTGATCTGCCTATGTTTTTTGATTTCACAAAACCAGTTCCCATACTTTTTGATAAACAAAAAAGAAACAGCCATCCCCAAATGGTTAATGTGGATGCTGTGGTGCCTCTGGGTGAAAGTGGATGGGGAGAGTGTGGGGCTCTCATGTGTTGTGAAGCCGAGGGCATGACAGCGACCAAGGTGCCTGCTACCTGAAAGAAATGTAAATGTGTGCAATTGGTTAATCACCAAATGTAAGGGCTGCTTGGGACCCAGTATAAGCCTTAATTGATGGAGTCACTTAAAGTTTCATGATGACAAGTGACATGATGGTGTTGAATTCTGGAGTGTCCTTTTAATGGATACCTATAAAAATGCTTGCACTAGGTACAGTCTGATTACCTGTTACTAAAGACATGCTTTGAAAGCACTTGCTTTATCTTAAACACTAAACCCAGAGCCACTGGAATTATACGATTCTGTGGCTTTTTTCACATAATTATGTATCTGCTACATTTGCCACGTAAACCATCACCTGTTGCATAAGCTCAGAGTTTAGAAAAAAATATATTTCTAGCTCAAAAGGATCAAAAGTTACTAAAATATGGTGACGTGTTCCCACGCAGTGGAAAGCCTTTCACAAAGGTTAACTGGTCACCTTTCATTTGCTTATTTCTGTATTTGGTAAACTGGTACTAATGAGGTAAAATCTTTGCCCAAATAGTATTATCATGTGTACAAAATAATGAAGTAATAGTGTCAGAAAATATGCTGCATTATTAGCCTTTTCTTCCTGCATAGTTTCGTCAACACTGCTGTATAATGTGGTGCTCCCCTGTCACATAATTCCAGTGGCTCTGACTAACCATTCTCCAGCAGCCTATGTTATTCTGTGTATACAGTTTTAAAATAATGATTTACATATTCACATTCACAGTGCTTTATGTTAGAGGCTGGGACCTGTAGCACTATATATGCACACACAAGCCCCTTTTGCCCACTGCGCCCACCAGGATTCAATTCTGTGACTCTTTGGCCTCCCCAGAGACATCTGCAATGATTGCATCAACAAATTGAAGTTTCATAAGTATTAATTTGAAATTATTTTTCATTTCAGGTGTGTGTTATTTTTTCTGTAGTTACCTGCAGGTGAAAAAGACAGAACAAAATAGTTAAAGAATATTTTGTCTTTTTTTAAATCATGTCTTTGACCCTGGCATGCACTTCAGCTTCTACTTGTAAATGAAGACAGCTTGGAAACGCAGTAAATAATAAATTTGTGCTTCCAGGCCATTTTCATTTACAAGTTCTTACTGAGGCATCCGCGCCCCCCTGGAAACACTGCAATGCTCCCCCAGGGGGGCGTGCCCCACAATTTGAAGACCTCTGCCTTAAGGTGTCTTGGCACTGCCTTCTCCTGAGCATGAGCGAGACACCCTAGTTGATAAAAAGCCATGTTTTGAGCTCCTTCCTAAAGGAGATCAAAGTCGGCAGGACTCTGATCTGGAAGGGTAGACTATTCCAGAACTTAATGGATCCTGTAGTTAAGCTTCTGCCGGCCCAGTGAGCCTTTCCGAATCTGGGTTAGCCTCATTTTATTTCCCCTGCAGAATGCAGCGGTCTACTGGGGGTGTGCCATTTGAAAGAATGTCTAAGGAACTGAGGGCTGGTGTTGTGGAGAGCCTTATAGGCCATACAGAGGGCTTTGAATTTGATACAGCTTCTTACAGGAAGCCAATGAAGTCTCTGGATTTCCTTGGAGACGGAATGGAATTTAGGAATGCCTAAGAGGAGCCTAGCCGCCACATTCTGTGCTGTCTGAAGCTTATTGAGATATTTTTCCTGAATGTTCACATATAGGCCTTTGCAATAGTCTATTATGGATAGAACTAAAGTGGTAATCACAGTCTTTTTGGTGTGCGCAGGAATAAAAGGCAGGATTTTTTAAATCGTCCTAAGTAAATAAAAACAAGAGGAGACAATTACATTGACCTGGTGCCCAAAGTTCAGCTTTTCATCGATTTGAACGCCTACATTTTTAGCCTTGCTCACCGGGATCGGGAAGGGGGTCCAATTCTTCAGGCCACCAGGAAGGGGACCAGGCAGGCGAGAGGTTTCCAAACAGTACTACCTTCATTTTACCTGAGTTGAGTTTCAGGCAATGTCTACTCATCCACAGACTGGCGGCCTGCATACAGTCATGGTACTGAGCCGTGACTTCGGTGCCATTTTTGAAGGCTGACAAGGCAATTTGAGTGTCATCAGCATAGGAGGTTACAGACAGGTCAAAAGATCTGACCAAGGTGGCCAGCTCTGTGACATAAATATTAAATAGTGTGGGGCTGATAGATGATCGCTGAGGGACCCCACAAGGAAGAGTGAAAGGAGAGGATTTGTAGTGGCCCAAGGCAACTGATTGTAGTCTGTGTGTAAGAACGAAGGTAAGAAAGCCCAAAACCTTATCCTTGATTCCAAGAGTACTCAAATGGTTAATCAGCAGCTTGTGATCGACCCTGTCGAAAGCTGCTGATAGATCAAGGATGACAAGAGCTGCAGCTCTTCCTTTATCTAGTGCAACCCTAACTTCCTCTGTGGCTTTGATCAAGACCATTTCTGTGTTGTGCCTTGACCTGAAGCCGAATTGAGCCTCATCAAGTAATTGCTTGTCAAGTAGAAACTGGGCCAGCTGAATGTTCATAACTTTTTCAACTATTTTGGCTGAAAGGGGAAGGCATGAAATCGGGCGATAGTTGTTGGGCTCGACTGGATTCAGGCTGGGTTTCTTTAAGAGAGGTAGAATGGAGGCTGTTTTCCAGAGTGAGGGAAAAGCTCCAGTACTAAACATGGAGTTAAAAATGGCTAGGAGACTAGTGCCTATCTGCCCAAGGGCCCGTTTGAGAATGGAAGGAGGACATGGGTCTTGTGGAGAGCTTGACTTGGCCTTAATGATCATATTGGCCATCTGATCAGAGGTAACCCGAGAAAATTCTGAAAAGGAAAATTGGGTGGAATTGACCTGATTGGTATCAGCCCTAACGACGGAAGAGGTCGAAGACTCGAACTTAGAATAGATTTGGTTGACTTCATCCCTGAAGCTAACATTAGTGTATTGCAAAAGGCTTGGGAATGGTTAATTACTTTACTACATAATAGTGTGGTAAGTTTAGACACAACTTGAAAGAGCTCTTTAGTAGAATATTTGGCTCTATCTATTAGTTGAGTAAAGTAGCTGATCTTTTCCTTAATCAGTAGGCTTTTGTATTTGGACAAAGCGTGCTTATAAAGGGATTGTTCAAGCATGTTATATTGAGTGCGCCATCCTCTTTTGTGTCTTCTACAAATTTGTTTTTTGAGTCTAAGAGCCTCAGCGAACCATGGGGCAGAAGGGGTTTTCCTATTATTGGAAGACTTTTTGTAAGGAGCTAGTTTGATAGAGGCAGAATTTAGACAGTCATTGAAAACTCGTGAGGCTTGTTCAGTGTCATCTGACAGACTGGGTTTAGTTTGAAGCACCTGCTGGGTGAGAACATTATAATCAATATTCTTCCATGTCCAATAATTGTGTAGAATGGCTAGGCCCTGAGCTCGTATGATGGACTTGTGGAGTATTTATTTTAAAAATAATAGCATGATGATCTGTCCAAACTAGTGGTAAGACCTCCTTGATAGTAATCAGGGAGCTGTTAGTAACAATGCTATCTAATGTATGTTTGGCCAAAATAAAACAATAAAATCAGGGTTACATGAGGGAGCCCTGCAGCACTCAGAAAGTATATCAGATGATGGTAACTGGAAAGGTGGCGTGGCCACTTCCTATGTTCTTTTGGTCAGTAGTGACTTGACCCATTGAAAGGCCAGATCCATTAGTTAATCTCATTGAGTCTTGTGGCAAGGATGCTCAGATGTTTGGAAGTACGCCCATGGTTCGATGAAGTACCTGTCAAAAGAGGCACTTGTCAATGCGAGAACCACCTCAGGCCTTTTTGACTTGTTAGAATTAAGATGAATGGAAAATATCTTTAAGAGCAGTATTTCATTTTTAGGTAAAAAACTTTTGTAATCAAACAAATTGGATTCCTGCATTGCTTCCTATGAAGGAATTGGTAAAGGTTTAGCCTTTCAAATTTCAATACCTCCAATACACAGCTGGTAATTCCAAGTAAGATTTCAACCTATGGAACGAATATTGAAGTTAATGCGTTTGGAGCAGATGATCTTTTATGTCATGTCATCTCATCTCATCCTATAGGCATCTGAACAGCGCTTCACTACCAATTGTATGGTCCTGCCGTGATTTCTGAATCTGTTCGTCCTTTAAGGTTCTGGGGTAATCTTTGACAAGAGTGAAGTTGACTGTTGATATTGTATTTCTTTAGTTTCCAGTTTGTATAGGGGTGAGTCATAGTGGATAGTGGCGGGCAAGATTGTAAGAGACCTGTGTATTGATAGCATCGTTTTGATAGTAGCTGGATAAATCATGTTATGTGCCTGTGTTGAAGCATTATGTACTTGGATGTGTGTGCAACGCAAAGGTCATTCCGTTCGAGTAAGGTGAACAGTTGTCCGTTGCTCAGCTACAGGTGGCTGTTATTACTTGTGGCATTTTTGCCCATTATGTGGGTTTTATTGAGTTTTCTCTCTATGGGGATGTGCAAAATGTAAGTTAACTACTTCTGGATGGTTGTGTATAGATTGGAGAAAGGATAGGGATATGAATGTGTTCAATTGGAAACAGTTACACAACTGTGTGGTTTGGAGCGGGCCATACATCATCTCTAATTTGCACTCTTGGTGTAAGGCGATGCATGAGTATAACTTGACATGGATGTGAACCAAATGAATGGCATGGAGCCTTCTTGCGTGTATGCTGGTAACAAGGGTTGTGTCTTATATGCACTGTTGCTGTCAGGTAATATGTAGTTTGAGGAAGTTCTCAACGGTCAGGGTGGATCAATGTAATAGTAAAATCCGTTCTATATCAGTTCCATGACGAGTGGTCTTATAGGAGACAAGCACACAGAACACCAGTATGAGGACAATAACAAATACTTGAATAATCTGAAAGACCCAAAGTAAAATCCTCACCTTATTGAATAAAGCATTATACAAGACGAGCCCATGATATCTGAGGGACATGATAACTCAATATCCAAAAGCCCAGTGAGACTGAATGTTAAGAATACAACTGCGAAGAGGTTCAAATGTGTTTCTTTTTGAGGGAGAACATTCAGTCCTACCAGCCAGATACCTTGGTGAAACTTAGGGATAAATCATAGAATGGTGCACCCACAAATAATTCCAAAATTCTTTTTTATATATATTTATTTTCTCCTTTATTGAAAATGTTGATGTTCTTTCATACAAACAGCCTTGGTGAAACATGCTAGCCCAGAATAGAAGGACAGAGAACTTTTGGGAGCGTTAACACAGAGTCTCATTGAAAAAGGCTTTTGGGTAAATGTTTAAAAATGCAAGGGGGTCTTTTCCATGGCCAGCGTGGATCCAGCCCCCACAGGTATAGATTGGACACTCCTGAGTTGCATGGGAAGGGTTCAGAGTTAGGGCTTGGAGTGAGCTGCAGAGTTTGGAGGATTGAGCAAATTAACCCTATCCAAGGAAATCATTGAATACAAATAAGTTGGTGGTTGACATGTAGTTGGAAAGATCACGCAGAGAAGCTTGAGGCCTCTTTTAAAGGGGATAAAACACTGTCCACTTAAGCCGGACTGGAAGAATTGGTCAGTTTTTTAAAAAAGATTTCAGACACAGATGTGCACTTAGGAGAGGAGGATGGGTTGCTCCTCATAATCAACCACGAAATTTCATCTGGGTCCCAAGTTCAAAACAACAGTTTTAAATGTCTTTGATGCACAATCTCCCTGCATTACACACCTCGCTGCTCTTGTGGAGAAGCTGAGATAAGTTGCAGGTCAACCACTGTACAACGCAAACTCCACCGAGAAGCCAACGGATGCACCGACCTAGAGCCAACATGGAGACTGTATGTACCAATAAGTGCAACAATATCTGCCTCCTAGCCTTCTGCAAACTCAACATGCTCATGGGCAGGACCAGATGAGCAGTGACAACATTGGAGCACTCCTAAGGGCCTTACAACGATACCCAATGCCTCCCATATACGCCACTCTTTGAACGTACACTCCCAAGCCATTCAAATTGGATATGACTACAAGACAAGTACCGCATAGCACTTTAGGACCACCCCAGTGGTATGAATGTGCTATATAAATTATATAATACAATATCAGATGCTCTTAGCAGAATATTGTCAAAGGTAGTAATAGCGCACTCTGATGCTGCATTAGCAAAATATTATAAACAAAAGTGCGAGACAAGAGACTCAAAAGAATATCTGAATGCCCACTAGAAAATAAATATATGACCTATTGTTTAGAAAATGTTAAGTTAAATATTTTTATTAAGTGCATATTTCGCCTGAGGGCATCTTGGTGCTGAGTGAATAAGCTGTCTAGGAGAAGGCCGACTTACTAATGGAGGAGCTAGGTTTTGTTGTTCTTGCTGAATGCTGGTGGTCATCAACTAATCGAGTCTGCTCAAGAGAGCATTCGAAAGCTCAGAGGCCAGAAGGGAGATAGTTATGAATCCCACAAGGATCATCTTACTAAAAGGATTCAGAGAAGATGATGGAAAGAACACAATGATCTGAAAGAAACATAGTTCTTGAATTTGTCAATCATAAAACTGGGACGAGTTCGATGAAAAACCCTATGCATCAAACAAATTACTTTAAAATTAACCCATTTAGCAAATTGAAGAGAATGGACTGCCTGTAGGGTCTCTGAAATGTGTTCTCTGTGGTCAAGTCAAAATAATTGCCTTGCACCTTCAGTTTGTGGTTCCTGCTATTTTCCCTCGCTCCTTCAGGCAGGCCCACATAAATCCTGGTGTGAAAATCAAGTCTTGATTGAACCAAAGCATTGACCCACTTGTTGCTGCTTCGACCTATGGTCCCAAGAACAGAACCTTTGTCGGCTATAGCACCTAGATCATGCAACATGGACAGTCAATATGCGTGGGTATTCCAAGAAGTTGGCCACAAATTTAATTGAAATGTCCAGAATTTGGTGAGAATGAAATGATGCTATTTTCTATGCCAGTGGATTACATTTTAGCATTTTTTATTCAGTTATTCATTGTCAGGCTGAGACTGACATTTGTTGGAGACACCTAGAACTTCATCTATCTAGATCCAGTAGAAGACAATCCTAGAAATACTAGAGTGACTCATAACTCCAACTACCGAAAGGTTGAAAAAGACACCTACAAAACTCAATCCACTGGAAACTGGTAGAAGATACACCCAGAAAATTATCCATCCGGGGGCGGGAGAAGGAAAACATAGTACTCTGTCCATGCAGATCTGGTAGAATTCACAGAGAATTCCATCCAGAGGTTGTAGTAGATGCAGCAACAGCTCCATCAATATGAAGGTTAAGAAGATCAAGCCAGAACTCTGCTCATAGGGTACATGAGAGATGGATTGAACTTATGGGATACCCGTCCAAAACTCCATCTATCTGGGACCAGCAGAACACACACATATCTCCATCTACCAGAGGCTGCAGAAGGCAGACCTAGAACTCCAACCCCCTTGAGAGTACTCCATCCATCTAGAACTTATAAGAAACATAACCAGACCTTCATCCAGTCTTTGTCCATGCTGGAATCTCCAGAGTTTGGTGTAAAAGAGAAGATAACCTTTCCGATTTCAGTGGATTCAACTTTAG
Organism: Calotriton arnoldi; assembly: GCA_963921515.1. NCBI lineage: Eukaryota > Metazoa > Chordata > Amphibia > Caudata > Salamandridae > Calotriton > Calotriton arnoldi. The sequence continues at coordinate 1,798,388 of CAWUFW010001137.1, forward strand.
CCATTTATTATTCACCCAGCTATGCACTGCTGCCAGGCAGAGGTCAATGTTTGTAGAAGAAGTCCAAGCATCTGACCTAGAAGATGTCAAACCCAGAACTCCATTCACCCAGAATTGAAAGAAGGTTCATCCAGAAATCCACTTGGAGGTTGTATAGGCCACACTCAGAACTCAATCACTCTTAACGTTGAAGGAGAAACATGCTGAACTCCCTCTATCTAGAGATTATAAAATACACTCCCAAGAGGCTGCAGGGGACAGAGACAGAACGCCATGTATGCTGAAGATTATGGGATACACATCAAGAACTATTTCTATCTGGAACTGGAAGAAGACACCTTCAGAACGCTAACCAGAGGCCGTATTAGACACACAAAGAACTCCCTCCACCTGAAGATTGTATAAGACAAACAGAACTCTATCCATACATTAAGAACTCTATCAATTCATATGCTGTACAAGGCACACCCAGAAGTCTATCCATCCAGAGGTTGTTAGAGAAACACCCTGAACTCTGTCCATCATATGGTTCTGGAAGACGGGCACAGAACTCCAGAAGCTGTAGGAGACAAATGCTGACGCCAACAATCTGGAGGTGGCAGGAGACAAACACAGGACTCCATCTATTAGGACTGATAAAAGACATACAAAGAACTACATTGATCTGTAATATATAGAAGACACGCACAGAACTGCATGTATCCAGAGCTTATGAGATGCACATCCAGAATTCCATCTACAAGAAGCTGGTAGAAGGCATCACACCCAGAACTCTATTCAACCTGAAACTTGTGAAAAACGCACACACAGAACTTCATCCACGCAGAAAGAACTCAATCCATCCGGAGCATATAGAATACACGCCCAGTCCTCCTTTCAGAAGATTGTAGAACACACATCCAGGCCTTTATCTGGAGGCTGTAGGAGATACATCAAGAACTCCATCAATCTAAAGGTTGTAGAAGGAACAGCCAGGCCTCCATCCATCTGAGGCCTGTAGGAGATACACCCAGACTACATTTATCCAGAGAAGGCTCTGCGTTTTATTGGTGTACATGTAAAATAACAAGGAAAAAGAATGGCTCAAGTCTACCCACAGTACCCAGTTGAGGTTAAGAAACAAAGACAGTACTGAACTCTGTGCTACCACAAAGAATTGCACAGGATTATGAGTCAACAGGAGCGATGGCAACCATCTGGCAACACTCAGACAGAAAGCATCAAATCCTGTAATACCATACCAGTGGTCAAACAGCAGTTCTTTTAGGATATTTAGTCAGAAAAGGGACATATGAATTCAGGCAAACATTTGACAAATACTTGTGGTGTGAAGAGATTTTATAAGCCTTGGAAACTCAGTTGCTTGTTTCAGACCTTAGGAACAACTCCAGACAGAAAGAAATGTCTCCTTAGCCATCATTTCTCCTAAGAGTGTTGCAACAATTGGGGTGGAGCTTGGATCTTGAGGGGACCTCAGATGCTATGTTGGTTGGAAATGGATGATTACATTTCTCCAGTCTTAAGAGCTCAAATGCATCAAATAAACATCATGTTTCTGAGCGAAAGATCAGCCCCCTTAGAGCATCACTGTTGAGTTCAAAAGGCAATTCTATTAGGTCATTACGATCTTAAGAAACTAGCTAATTCATTACATAGCTTCAAGGAAGGGAGAGATTTAAACAGAAGGGGGATGGGAGCACACTGCCTCACATCCCAGCACAGTTTGCCCCTTTGCATTATGGTGAATGCAGTTCACATTTAGCGCTTTCTTGAATATTAGTATTCTCAGCAACCCCTGATAAAATTCTGTTTTTGATCTCTACTGATGAAGGATAAAATCCAGAAACACGAGTCTAGAGATGAACAGCACTACCTGCACCAACTTTGGTTAAATACTACTACTAATATTCAAGTAAGTGCTAATTGTGAACTGCATTCACCATAATGCAAAGGGGTGAACTGTGCTGGGATGGGAGGCAGTGTGCTCCCATCCACATTCTGTTTAAAAAGGCTCACTTGAACCAGTGAGCTGATGAGCTTTTTGAGATTCGCCTGTGCTCCTGTGGTTAGATACTGAGACCTGAGCGAACTGTGGCAGCATTCTAAGCAACCTCTGTTAAAATTTGCTTTTGATCTCTACTGATGAAGGATAAAATCCAGAAACACTTGTCTAGAGATGAACAGCACTACCTGCACCAACTCTGGTAAAATACTACTACTAATGTTCAAGTAAGCGCTAATTGTGAACTGCATTCACCATAATGCAAAGGGGTGAACTGTGCTGGGAGGTGAAGCAGTGTGATCCTATCCCCCTTCTGTTTAAAAAGGCTCCCTTGAGCCAGTGAGCTGACAAGCTTTTGGAGATGAGCCTGTGAGAGGTACTGAGACTTGAGAGGACTGTGGCCGCATTCTCAGCAACCTCTGTTAAAAATTTGTTTTTGATCTCTATAGATGAAGGATAAAATCCAGAAACACATGTCTAAAGAACAGCAATACCTGCACCAACTTTGGTGAAATTCTACTACTAATATTCAAGTAAGAGCTAATTGTGAACTGCATTCACCATAATGCAAAGGAGCGAACTCTGCTGGGTTGTGAGACAGTGTGCTCCCATCCCCCTTCTGTTTAAACAGGCAGAGCTTTAGTTTGCAGTGTGGAGGTCCTGGACCATTTTACACAGTTCTCTAGAGGTGCTGCGTGCTGAAGAAGTGTGTCCACAGAAATAGGCCCTAGTGGAATTAAATATAGAACTTTTTTCTGCAGCAGCTACATGAACCCACAGAGCTATCCAACCATCTTGAAAATTGCTAATAATGAGTGTAAAGGGAGTGGTCATGGGGCTCCGCGAGTGGCCTTGAAGTGCTTATCCGTGACTATTTGCCTGGAAGGCGCATAAGGGAAGCGTGCACTGTGAGTGCAGGAGTATCTGTCACACGCGGCTTAATGCGGATTACAGGAAAAAAGGCAAAGCAGGGTGTGCCCAAGGCACTGTCACTAAGACATGGATCCTGATTACTTCAGGCACCCTCAGGAAAGACTGCAGCAGCTCTCCTACAAGAGAGTCCTTTGAGACTTTTTAAAGCATCAGCAAAGTGAGCAACTGCCCAGGGCCCCCACCTTCCAAGGGGCCCTCTGTTAAAGTGAGTGGGACAGTCGATATTTATGCCATAATGACCATGCTCATAAAAACAGTTTCCTTTTTAGGTTTTGCCTACAAAGGGCTTGCGCTATGCTTGCGAAATCTCTTGCATTAAAAACTACAATTCTTAAAAGAGGCTTACCACCCGCCCATTACTTACCTTTATTTACCATCGGCTGGCTCCCACGTGGCTCCCATGCCACTTTACTTACCTTTGGCTGTCCCACATGTGGTTCCCACGTCCCTCTCGTTTCCTTGCTGGTCAGAGCCTCTTTCTCACCTTCGTGATGTGGAGCCTGGACCAAGTACTGCTTCCAGTGGCCAGTGCCCTTCCACTGGCTGCATTCTTCTGGAGGCACTTTTTCTAAATTATACTTGTAGCACTCCACAAGAGCGCATGTGTTTGCAGGCAGTCTCCCACATGTCTGCTCGTGTCGTTGCTTGCACTGTTGCTCATCTTGCTGTACCCTTCGCCCCCTCCTGCAGTCCATAGTTGTACTGCCCCTTTCCGTTGTCCATCGTCCTTTTTTCTCAAGAGTCAATAAAATTAAATAGTTGTACTTGAGTTTGTGCTCAGGAATCTGCTATAACAGGGGCATCATCTTGCTAACGGTCCTTGTAAAGTTCTACGGACGTGCTTGGTGAGAAACATTTAACAAACTTCAGTCACAAGAACGTCAGCGTAAAATTATAATCTCGCACTCGGCACAAAATATAAGTTGCCTGAAAAATGAGGTAACTCATTGGATGGCTCTCAAATAATAAAGCCTTTTCTTCTTCAGCAATCACCACTGATTTTGACATGACCAAACAATATTATATATATATTCACTGAAAAAAACATAGGTTTCAGGGACGTTATAGTTAGAAATTATCATTTAAAAAACCTTAGAAATTCACTGAAAAAACCACAGGTTTTAGGGACGTTATAGTTAGTTGGACATTTCACTCGTACAAAACCAGAGAAATTCGGCCGTTATAGTTAGTTGAGCTAAGTATAACTCGCGCCCCCGCAATGCACTGCTGATGACATCACATATTACATCACTCATGACATGGTCAGTGACATCACTGATGACATCACTGATGACATCTCAAATGACATCACTGATGACATCATCCAGTGACTGTGTGTTTCTGTAAAGTTTAAATATGTTTTATATATATATATAGGCCAAGGTGTATTGAAGAATGAGTGGGTGTATGACTGTCTGAATGGATGATTTAGTAGGTGCGTGACTGACTGTATAAGTGAGTGATTAAATGTGTCTTACTGAATGCATGAGTTAGTGACTAAACTGTGGGAATGTCTGTATCAGTCTGTCTGTTGGTGTGTAAGCGGTTGCATGGGTTGGTGAGTAGCTACATGAGTGTCTATATGGGTTATTGATTGCTTGTCTGAGCATCTGTATGGGTGCCTGAGTGTCTGTGTGGGTGGATGGGGTGTGTGTGACTCACTGCATGGATGTGTGAGTGGGTGATTCACTGGGTGTATGGGTTTAAGAGTGCGTCTGTGAGGGGCTGTATGGGTGGGTGAGCGTGTGTATGGCTGTGTTGGTGAGTTAATGGATGTCTCAGTGGTACATGTGTGAGTAACTACATATGTGAAAGGCAGTATATGTGAGTGTTGGAGTATATAAATGACTATACGTAAGAGTGAGTGATTGTGAGAGTGGCTGTGTGGATGAGTGTGTGCTTGTGTCAGTGATTGTATAAGAGAGTAAGTATGTGTTAGTATCTGTGTGAATAAGTGAGGTGGTGTGTGTATAACTGTATAGGTGAGTACATTGGAGTGTGATTGATTCTTTGCATGACTAACTAGCTGTGTAAGTAACTCTATGGGTGAGTAGCGGTGTATGAGTGTCTGTATAGGTGTATGAGTGCATATGATAGTGGCTGTATTGATGAGTGACTGCATGTATGAGTGACTGTATGGGTGAGTGAGTGGATGTGTGTGTAGACCTAGCAATCAGTGAGTGGGTATGTAGTAACTGGTATTGGTGTGTCTATGGTTTCGAGAATGGCAGTCTGTATTTTAGAGTGGGTGTATCAAAGGTTATATTAGGCTGTGAGGAGGTGCATCAGAGGATCACATGGATGATGTCATCAGTGATGTCATCAGTCATGTCATTTGAGATGTCATCAGTGAAATATATATCAGTGATGTCATCAGTGATGTCACTGACCATGTCATGAGTGATGTAATATGTGATGTCATCAGCAGTGCATTGCGGGGACGCGAGTTATACTTAGCTCAACTAACTATAACGGCCGAATTTCTCTGGTTTTGCACAAGTGAAATGTCCAACTAACTATAACGTCCCTGAAACCTGTGGTTTTTTCAGTGAATTTCTAAGGTTTTTTAAATGATCATTTCTAACTATAACGTCCCTGAAACCTAAGGTTTTTTCAGTGAATTTCTAAGGTTTTTTCAATGCTAATTTCTAACTATAACGTCCCTGAAACCTATGGTTTTTTCAGTGAATTTCAAAGGTTTTTTAAATGCTAATTTCTAACTATAACGTCCCTGAAACCTATGGTTTTTTCAGTGAATTTCAAAGGTTTTTTAAATGCTAATTTCTAATTATGCCTACAGAGGTAGGACATGTGCAGAAAGAGGAAGAAAGGCGCAGAAAGAAGCAAGAGAATTGCAGAAAGAGGCAACAGAAGTCCAGAAAGACGAAGAAAAGTGCAGAAAGAAGCAAGAGATATGCAGAAAGAACCAACATAGGTGCAGAAAGAGGCCTTGTTGCAAAGTCATCCTGTGCCCCCAACTTTTTGCTGACTGGTACTGGTGGTAACTGACTCTGACTAACCAGGCCCGGAGCCAGTGCTATGCTGAAAGACACTTAGAATACAGTGAAAACACCTACATACACTAGGGTACACTATGGGTTGGGGTACCCCTGTGATTAGCATGACCTCCCCTGTAAGGCCCTAGTACATAATAGGGCAGGGGGATTAAAACTACCTCTAACTCAGAGGTGCAGAAAGAGGCAAGAGAAGTGCAGAAAGAAGCAACAGAGGTGCCGAAAGAGGCAAGAGAGGTGCAGAAAGAAGCAAGAGAGGTGCAGAAAGAAGCAAGTAAAGTGCAGAAAGAGGCAAGAGAGGTGCAGAAAGAAGCAAGAGCAGTGCAGAAAGAACCAACAGAGGTGCTGAAAGAGGCGCGAAGGGTACAGAAAGAGCAAGAGAAGTGCAGAAAGAGGCAACAGAGGTACAGAAAGAGGCAAGAGAGGTGCAGAAACAGGCAGGAAAGGTGCAGAAACAGGTAACAGGGGTGCAGAAAGAGGCAAGAGAGGTGCAGAAAGAGAAAAGAGGGGTGCAGAAAGAGGCAAGAGATCTGCAAAAAAAGCAACAGAGGTGCTGAAAGAGGCAAGTGAGGTGCAGAAAGAAGCAAGAGAGGTGCAGAAAGAGGCAAGATAATTGCTGAAAGAAGCAACAGGGGTGTAGAAAGAAGCAAGAAAAGTGCAAAAAGAGGCAAGTGAGATGCAGAAACAGGCAAGAAAGGTACAGAAAGAGGGAAGCTGAGTGCAGAAAGAGACAACAGGGGTGCAGAAAGAAGCAAGACAGGTGCAGAAAGAAGCATGGAAAGTGCAGAATGAAGCAACAGAGGTGCAGAAAGAGGCAAGAGAGGTGCAGAAAGAAGCAAGAGAGTTACATAAAGAGGCAAGTGAAGTGCAGAAGGAGGCAAGAGAGCTGCAGAAAGAGGCAATAGGGGTGCAGAAAGAGGCAAGTGAGGTGCAGAAAGAAACAAAAGAAGTGCAGAAAGAAGGAACAGAGGTGCAGAAAGAGGCAAAAAGGGTGCAGAAAGACATAAGAGGGGTACAGAAAAAGGCAAGAGAGGTGCAGAAAGAGGGAAGAAGGGTACAGAAAGAGGCAAGAGAGGTACAGAAAGAAGCAAATGAGGTGCAGAAAGAGGGAAGAAGGGTGCAGAAAGAGGCAAGAGGGGTACAGAAAGAAGCAAATGAGGTGCAGAAAGAGGCAACAGACTTGCAGAAAGAGGGAAGAGAGGTGCAGAAAGTAGAAGAGATTTGCAGAAAGAGGCAAGAGAAGTGCAGAAAAAGAAAGAAATGTGCAGAAAGAAGCAACAGAAATGCAGAAAGAGGCAAGAGAGGCGCAGAAGGAAGCAAGAGTGGCTTGCACACCATTAGTACCAATTTAACACCCACATTTAGCAATAAGTAAAAGGTGACCATTCTAGGTTTGCAAAGGGCCTTCTACCACGCTGTAACACTTGTCGCAGCATTTTTGGTAACGTTTGAGCCGTTTGAGCTAGAAACAAGGCTTTTTTTGTTCAAATCTGCAGATTAGGGAGCAGATGATGAATTATGTGGCTAATGCAGAAAATGTATAATTGTGCGAAAGACGGTGCAGCCAAACTGTCGCATAATTCCAGTGGCCCTGCTCATACCTCTGACTAGGTCCACAAGTGCTCCTCAGTGATTCCTTCTTTTTTTGTCTCACTGAGTTCATAGTTGAGCTTCTATGGAAACGAGCAAGACTAAACCTAACGTTACCACTCCACAACACAGACTACCATACCACATAATTACTCTCAATAACACATAATCGCACTCTACATAATTCCTATACTCTAAATACCACATACTTTCTATCCACATAATTTCACTGCACAACATACCACATAATTCCACTACACACAACGTACATCCACTCCACTCCAAAAAACATTAGTAAAAAACTTTTACATTTACAACGCCAATAGCTCTAATTCTCGCAAATGCGAAACCTATTACATTACAAACACTTCTTTAACTATTAGTCGCATTTGCAGAGTGGTGGAGAAAGGGTGCTGGGCCTCCGACCAGCGCTCAGGAGTTCCAATGCGTAGGACTTAAAGGAGGTACCAGGAGGGCTTCTTGGCCCCCAAAGTCCCTCAGGAGTAAATTGGACTTCATCCCCCATCCCGTAGTCTGCCAGGAGGCGCGTTTGCAGAGTGGTGGAGAAAGGGGACGTGGCCTCCAAAGACGTCTTAGCAATCCCACTGTGTGGGACTTACTGGAGGTAACAAGAGGGGTAGTTGGCCCCCAAGGACATCCTTGGGGGCCAACTACCCCTCCTATTACCTCCAGTAAGTCCTACACAGCAGGATTGCTAAATTCTCATAGCAGGCCACGCCCCCTTTGCCCACCACTCTGCAAACGCGCTCCCTGGCACGCTCTTGGATGGGGATTGAAGTCCCCTTCGCTGCTGGGGGTCCTTTAGGGGCCAACTCGCCCCCTTTCCCCACCACTCTGCAAACGCGCCTCCTGGTGCGTTCTAAGTTGAGGTATTAAGTCCCCTTCATTCCTGAAGGTCCCTGGGGGTCAACTAGCCATCCAGGTACCTCCAGTAAGCGCCACACACCTGGATTGCTGAGAGTGGTCCGAGGCCACGCCCCCTTTTTACACCACTCTGCAAACGCGGCTCATGGCGCACTGCTGCTCGGGGGATGAAGTCCACTTGTGTCCTGAGGTCCTCAGGACACAAGAGGACCTCATTGCCCCACCACCAGTGCGCCAAGAGGCGAGTTTGCAGAGTGGTGTAAAAAGGAGAGTGGCCTCGGACCACCTCTCAGCAATCCCACTGTGTGGTGCTTACTGGAGGTACCTGGTGGGCTAGTTGGCCCCCAGGGACCCTCAGTATTCAAGGGGACTTAATTCCCCAACTCAGAACGCGCCAGAAGGTGCGTTTGCACAGTGGTGCAGTGAGGGGGCGGGGCCTCCGGCGAGATGCCGGCTTTTCTTTATTTTTAATATATTTTTAGAAGGGGGGCTGTGTGGCCCCCTATCTTTTAATATTATTTGGGCCCTGGGGACCCCATCCCCCAGGGTCAGAGCTTATTTTTTTTTTATATTAGGAAAAAAAAAATGGGAAAGGGGTTGCGTGGCCCCCCTTCCCTGGGACACTATTTGCCCTGGGGACCCCATTCCCAGGGGCCTGGCCTCGTATTTTTATTTTTTTTTTCCCAGGAGGGGGCCGCGAGGCCCCCCACTTCTGGGCAACTTCTGGCCCCGGGGACCCCATCCCTCGGGCCTGGCCTCGTTTAAAAAAAATAATAATAATATGTATAAGGGAGGGGGCCCGCGTGGCCCCCCTTCCCTGGGCCACTATTGGCCCCGGGGACCCCATCCCCCGGGGCCTGGCCAGACTTTTTATTTATTTTTTATGGAGGGGGCCGTGTGGCCCCCCTTCCAGGCCACTTCTGGCCCCGGGGACCCCATCCCCTGGGGCCTGGCATCAGCGTTGGGGACCGTGGGGGGAGCCCCAATACCCCCACAGTCCCTGCCGGCTCCCCGCCTCCTGCGGGAGCCGGCATTGCTTTTGGGCAAGGGGAGCTGCTAACATGCAGCTCCCCTTGCCCAAAAGCAATCTGCTTTGCTTCGTGGAAGCGAGAGCTGGTTCCCTTAAGCCCCCGGGACCTGACCCACCCGGGGGCTTAAGTACAACGAAGCGCGGGAGCCCGCGCTTCGTTTTTTAAATATGTTCTCGGCCGGATTCGCGCACCCAGCGCGAATTCGGCTGATTTTTTTTTTTTTTATGCTTTTTTGGGCCCTGGGGGTCCTTGTGGGACCCCCTGAGCAGGCCTAGGGGGTCAGGGTGTTTGTACCCTGCCCCACTTTCTTGTTTTTTAATGTTTTTTCACCCTTTTCCTTGTGACTCGATTACCGAGTCACAAGATGGCTGCCAACACTTCCTGGTTTGGAATGTTGACAGCCAATCAAAATGAAGCTTGTGCTCGGGAGGAGTCGCGAATCCTCCTCGGTGCTCAGATATCGATATTTTTATTTTTTTAATTTCTCAGCAACTACTGAACGGATTTACACCATTTAAAAAAAAGGGCGCTTTCTGAACCAAGAGCTACCTTTTTGCCAAATTTGGTGTAATTTCGTTCAGCAGTTCGGGAAAACGCGGTTTGGGACCCCCCTTTTTTCTCAGCCCCCACTTGATGAATCACCCTGAAACTTTCAAGACAGGAGCTGACCGGAGCGGGCCATTAGTTTTGAAAATTTCGCGAAGTCTCGTCAACCGGCACCAAAGATATTGGCAAATCAAAAACGCTTTTTCTATGGAAACTAGGTCCTAACTATAACTACCTACTGGCGACCGCCAGTAGGTAATATATATATATATATAGTGTTCACAATGTTCTAAAGTTATTCATTAAACAAGTAATGTACAAAACCCCTTTTATATTATGGTACATTTCGCTGATACGGTCAAGAAGGCAAATGAGAAGCTTTAAAAGATGGGACCAGCGTTGCCCAAGATCACGAGATGTTGAGCCGATGCCGTGACTCCAACCTGGTACTCCAGTTCCAAAGTTGGTAGCTCTTGCCGTAACACCAAATCTTTGCTGCTGTTGCCCCAATGTTGTTGCCCGTCTATATATACATAAAACATTTGTTTTACCTAATTGGTAATGTTCATCAATGAAGTCTGCAATGCAATACTTAATTGTTTGCATGCCATATGAATTGTGTACTTCGACACTATTAATGACACAACATAATTATAAAAATCAGTCACAACAATACAGGGATTTGGACGGAAATTTCTAAGATGCTCGGTCACACCATTTAATCTACATCCTCGGCACCAACAACCACCCCTCTCCCTCGCCCCTCTGTATCCGTCTGTTCTAAACCTAAGATTAATAATAGGCCCATCTTGGGACTCTCAAACGAGTTGTTAATCGCTGGGCAATAGACTGCCCCACTTATTCAGAGGGCTCAATCCAAGTATCCACCCCCACCCTGTAATGTCATTCACACTTTCATGACAGTGGCTGGAAAGCCACCCTTCATCAGCTCAAGACTATAGGTAAATCCATGCAGTGTTCAATGACCACTGCTGATTAGGAATCAGAATAAAAATAATGTAATAATGAATGCAGAGCGCAATATCAGCAATATTAAAGATTAATAACTGAAATATTGCAAAAACAACATCAGTAGCTAAAAAGATGCATGCTAGTAATAAATTCTGATACAAATCAGGATAAATCTCTCCGCATGCACGGCTTTCTATCTAGTATCAAAGCCAATAGATCTCGCATAGACAAAACCTATTGGCTTTGCCACTGCTTGTTTAATTTGACAGCTGAGGGTGCTTGATAGAAACATGGGAGCACATTTACTATTATTTCATGTACCACAGCAATATCACTTTGTTGCGTGAAAGTGAGACAGCATGTACTAGGATATGGCATTGCTGCTCTCTTGCCAAGTGCTGGCACACAATTTGTCTCTTCCGATTACCTTTAATTTAAGGCATGAGGGCTTCCACCTTGCAAGGATTAATCAAAGATCAATAGAAACATATATGGGAAGCGGATCAAATAATTGAGACCAGGCGTGATTAACCCCTGCTAAAACATACATGTCCTCAGCTGGTGCATAAATACTGCAAGAATACCAGCAAATGCGGCTTATCATTGGTGAGTGTCAGCAATGACTGCATCATAATTACATGCCAAGGACTGAGATTTTCCTTTTGTACAAATCTCACCAGGGGTCTCTTCTTCCTCAGTAGGAAATCTGAATAAAGAAACTACCAAATATTAATTTTTTGCCATCCCGATTCTGAAAAATGTAGGACCACCTTTCTTTTCAGAGGGCCATTAAACGTCGCTGTTCCCGTCCAACTCCTGACTCAACGGTGAGCTGCCAACCTTGCTGCTCCCTCGTCCAATCACAGGCAAGTCTCTTTAGTTTAGAAACAATGAGGCAGCAAAGTTTGTATGGGTGTGTGACCTGGTCTTTCTTGGACACATTTATAGGACAGGAGATTAGGTGGGGGTTTTTTTGTTAAGACAGGAAAGTGGCGCTCAGGCTATTGCGTATACTAACTGTAGGCTTATAAGCATGCGATGCCTCCAGGTCAGGGGATTAACCCAATAACCCCTGAAAAATGTGTGGATCGCAGGATCCTCACTGTAAATTGAGTACTGTCCTGGGCACACGCGGTGAGGGTATTGATAATATATTAGTCTGTTACAAAATGTTATATATAAATGTAGAGGTCGGCATCAGTATTAGAACAAAAAAGGGGTTTATTTATGTCTCAACACCAACTATGTTGAATACAAAAGGCCAGCCGACACGTGTTTCGTCACTGGGAAAATTCCCGTGACTCATCAGGGCCGAAGACCGGTGATAATTCCAACCCGGTGTGGGGTGAGCAGGAGGCTGGGGCAACAGGATTGATAAGCGCTAGATGAGGCGCTATGAAAATTACAGCGGTGGACGGAGACCGCGGGCTGTGTGCAGCCTAGGCGGATTAAAGGTATAGCGTGGGTATGAAGTTACCAGGTGCCTGTGAAGGCAAGTAGTGGCTGTCCAATGTCTGGCGTGGTGGAGGGTAAACCGACAGCCAGGCGATGCGCAGAATCTAGCTAACCTGGGTACGGGAAGACTAGGAGAATGTTTCTCACTACTCGCTCCAATGTCCTGACGTCTTCCTCCGCACCGGACTCCAGATTTCTGCGGCAATTCGCCATTATTATTCTCCTAGTCTTCCCGTACCCAGGTTAGCTAGATTCCCAGTGTCGGCTGGCCTTTTGTATTCAACATAGTTGGTGTTGAGACATAAATAAACCCCTTTTTTGTTCTAATACTGATGCCGACCTCTACATTTATATAACATTTTGTAACAGACTAATATATTATCAATACCCTCACCGCGTGTGCCCAGGACAGTACTACATTTATAGGACACTGGTAAGCATAGATGCAGCAACAGGTTTAGTGTGACATGATCAGAGCATGGATGTGGTCATCAGGAGTGGAACACAGCGCTGAGCTCTCATATAAGACACAATCACCCCGCACCTCACCGACATGTCCCAGCTCCTCCACCCACCACACAAAGTAGCAGTGCTACGAAGCCACATGAGTTCCAGTTGTGCACTACATAACTGTGAATGTCAGCCCTGTATCAAAACATCATTAATTAGTGACTGCTGACTCTTTAGCACTGCATTACCTTTACTTTGGCCTCACAACCTTCACACCAAGGCCTTGAGGATTCATCAGAGACTAAAGTCTGTTCTCTGCTTGAGTAGTATCAGTATGTGCGGGTAATTTTTCAGAGTATATATGATGCAGCGTGGTTTGTTGTGTGAAGTGGGACACCTTTTCCAATTTGGATGCCTAGGATCTGAAGACAAATGGGCAATTGTACCACAAGCTGTGTAAAGGAGCAGTGTGAACACGGTATAAACAAGCAAACACAGGAGGGAAGGGCCAGGACAAGCATCCTCACTCAGAGCTGAATGCGGGAGCCAGGGGGAGCGAGGCAACAGCCAGTCTCCCCCTGAGTGACTTTGCACGATGGAACGGGCCACGAATTAGGATAGGTGTAGGTAGGTAGTGTGGGCGGGCTTAGCGGTAAGTTATATAGGGTTGTGTTTGGGCGGGAAGGCATTCGCTGAGGCAGTGCCAAGGGCGGTTAAGGAATTTATGTGACAGGAATATTTTTATTCAGGTAAGGTTTCAGAATTTTATGAACATAAACCACTTCATTGGGTTTTAGTGATGGAAGTTAACAAAGATATTTGAAAAGCAATAAGGGTATTATGTGAGGCAGGCAGGGAGGACCTACTGAAACCAGGCTTATTGGGTGAGACGTGGGTGGGTTTGGAACATCCTAAGAGGAGGGTGGCTCGTGGAGTAGTGGCAGGAGTAGCAGGGTGTTAGCCGGTAGCGAATAAAACAAAAATAAAGTCTGACTATGAGGTAAAGGGTAACTACTGACCTCGTAAAGCGCGTGTGCCAGTTGTCTCCTCAGGACAGCATTTGAATGGTTCGGTGGAAGAAAGAGTAGTTTACATAGCAGAGAGCGCGCAGCAGCGGAGTCGCACCGCTCCATGCTGGAGTGGGAGGCGGACCGCAGGAGGAGCGGTGAGTCGTAAGGTATGAGCCCTATGGGTGGAGCCAGCGTCGTCGGCCACCCGCAAAGGAAAGAAGCGTTCAAGGGCTGTGGCGTTAATTTAATGGATTTCAATGCACGTCCATTGGTGGAGGCGGGCCCCCTTTCTCATGGGCGGGTCGAGGCTATTGTTCCAGGCGGCAGCAATGAGTGTGAGGAAAAGCCTGTGCATCGCTAGTTTGGCAGCGGCGAACCAGAGGAAAAAATGAGGCCGTTCGAGACCCCCTTTGTCAGCCCTCTGAGGGGCAGGGCAGAGGAGGGATTATCAGTAAGGGAGTGGGAATCTGACATCCCCTCCAAAGCCATGTTACAGGTTTCACGTGTTGAGGAAGTTTTTAATACCGAGTTGGCAGCGGACACTGCTGTTGAATCAGAATTCCTAGGAGTTATGGGAAACATAGTTTTAGTCGAATCATCTGATTTTGAAAATAATAACAGGGTCAAAGTATCCAGTAAAAAGTAATTAATAAAACAAAACTGGTACACAGGAAGTGCTTTTGATTTGGGGCAGCATTTTAAGAACTTAGAAGTGGAAAAAGGCAGAATAGAAATACAAAGATTGTGGTGAGAAGTTTAGTATTTTTCAGGATTTCAATGTTGAAAAACAGTCATTTTCAAGTTTAGATAAAGAAGAAATTGGAGTTAAGACAGGTCAGTGGGAGTGGGTGGAGAATTCATATTTGGTATTACCAAAGGATAAGGGTGACAATACAGTTAGGGTTCTTGGCACTGCGTCTCAATCGGGTCAGTGCGGCTTGCAGAATAGACCCTCAGTAAGAAAAACAGAACAATCGAGCAGAACAAGATGGTTACCAACGGAGCATGAAGCGGCTCTTACACGTTGGTCCGAAGAAAAAGGAAGATCAGTAGCGGATTTTCCTTCCTCAAGGGAGCAGTTTAAACGAATGTCGGCATCAAAATGGAGGTTGTATGATGGTGGAGTTGGCAATGGTGAAAGACCGGGTGTAAGTGGAAATGATTGTCAAACGGAATATGAGGAGATTTTGGATTATGAGGTTGACAGAGGAGGGCAAGTTGAGAGAATGGGACAGTGGCGTAGCGTCCATTGGGGGCGTTCGGGCGTTGCCCCACCAATGCCACGGGCCCACGGCCCCATTTAGGAATCGTTCTGTTTCTGACGCTGATTCCAGCAATCAGGACTCCTGATTGGAATGGAATTAGCGTCAGAGGTAGAAGGGACGCTGAAGGGGGTGGGGCTGCGGCAGCACTCAGGGTGAGTGACAGCGCAATAGTGCGCATGTTCGTTTTTGGGCTGGTCATTTTTAAGACCAGCCCGAACATGCGCACTAAGCCTTCCCCTTAGGAGAGCGAGGGTTGCTTCATTCGCAGCCCCCGGTCTCCTAATGGGCAGGGAGTGATCCTGCTCCAGGCCAATCCTGGCGCTGCTGGACTCTGGAGCAGCGTCTGGATTGGCTGAGAGCCTGAGAGGGCTTGCCAGCCAGTAGCCACTCATGCAGAAGACGACGACGACGCCGGTGAAGGTGCCAAACGCGGACCCCGGCCCAGAAGTAGACAGCAGAGGCGGCGGACCCGGTCAGGTAAGTTTAAGCAGCTTCTACTTTATTTTCAAACTCCCGCGGCCCCCCACCCCGCGCAAGCCCCCCCCCTGCCCCCGCGAGACCCCCCTCCCCCCACAAGTATTGCTTACAATGCTGATACAGATACTTTTACTAATGTTACGTTCTTAGCACAGTACACGTTCAGCTCTAGTTTGAACCAAAATTGAGTTTATAGCTGTCCGGCGGTGGCGTCTTCTTCAGCCTCAGAGAGCACAGACAATTGGCCAAGAGGGACGGACATTTTCATGTAGTGAGAAAAACCCCTTTTTAGCGTGCTTTGATGCTGTGTCTTACTCTTGAATATTTTATTTCAATCAGGCGACTCGAGTAATCAGGCAACATGTGCGGGGGTAACATTAGCAGTCCTCCAGTCTTGCTTGTCCCACTCTCTCGCAAGTCATCATTTGTAGGAAATTAAAGGAAACCCAATAATACATGTAAAAATGTAAATGAAAAGAGCGGGCAGCCTCACAAGTGGGATTTGTAACCTGAATGACTCTATAAATGGAATCATTAAGATATCATCTCCGGTAATAAGAGGTCGCGCTTTATGTAGCAAAAAGGCCAGGGTGAGCTTATGTAAAATGAACTGCATCACTATGTAACGATGATAAAATCTTAATTTGTTAGCTAAGCTACTTAAAACCAAGAGTTTGATTTACTTTTTTTACCAGCAAAATAGAGAAGTAAGACGTGATGTGTGAGAGAAAAGAATGAGGAGGGAGCTGCGTGCACTTAGTTAAATAATTAATCTACAACACTACCTCGTGGCAAAACACTGCAGAAATTTCGAGTTATTTTTATTTCCGCAATAAATTCATTAAACTCTTTAAAAAAAAATAGTCAAAGTGAAGGTTTCTGTGCTTTTCCAAGAGCTAGTACTGCGGCTGCTGCCCAATAATATTCAACTCTTTCAGACGCCTGGAGTGAAGGTCTCTGTCTGAGGATCTCTTTTTTGTTACATAAAACATCTTGAAGGTTTGAATCGGTTTTTTTCGGCTGCCCTTATTGGTTGATCGAAGACAGCAAGTCTTGTCATTTGCTTTTCGTCCGTGAGGTACAAATATTGACAGCTTGTTACTTTCAGAAATGTTTATATTTGACCCTTATTGTTTTTGTTAAGGTAGTTCAGTGGGTTACTGTTCCTGTTGCTATGGTCTTTGTTTGGCCGCCAGAACTGTAAGAATTAGGCTCACTCGCCTCATGGCATCCAAGACAGGCATTTACGCCCCGCCACTTTAAAATGTCACCAGCCGCCACTGGAATGGGAGTGTGGTGAAAGTGAGAAAGGTATGATAGCAAAGAATGGGGCACAGAGGGGAATAATGGGACAAAAAAGTGTTTTTCGTATATTGCAGAAGTCGGGAACGGACCGAGAAATTGAGCAAGATGGACAGAAACTTAAGCAACAGACATGCGAAGCTAAGGAATTCCAAAGAAGGTCATTATAATTGTCAAAAGGTATGGCATCATGGTGGTCAGCATGGGAGGACGCTGCCAATTTTAGTACAAATAAAAAAAGGTCTATTGGAGTGGCTGAGGGTAAGCTGGTAAAGGATAGTGGTACTGATACCTGAGGGGATGTAAATATGGTTAATGACCAGCAAGAAAAAGCTAAGGAAAAGGACCCGAAAAAGGTAACGTGCTCGAAGCAGATGCAAAGTCAAGATGATGATACAAAAGATAAACAGAATGAAAGCAGAGATGGTGACGAGGAGGATAAGAATATACATAAGAAGTTACCATATATAGGTATTGCAGTGCGTTTGGGTTCTCATTTATCAGAGAAAACACAGAATAGAATATGTAGACATGAGTTTGTCGATGTATTTAAGTTATTGTATAGGGATATTCAAGCAAAAGAAGGTTCAAAGGAGGAAGAGTGGGAATTAGCAAGAAGGCCTAGAATCCCTAAAAACCATAGAAAATTGGACATCTGCATTTCTAATTTATGCCAGTATTTATTGTGAGAGACATCAAGATAGAGCAGTAGCAATTTTTAAATACGAGACATCATCCGTAAACCACAAATGCATTTTGGAGGTTATGCTTGATTAAGCTATGATGAAGAGTTCGTGGCCAGGGTCAGTCTAAACAATCATAAGCCATGGGGTGATGTTAACTCTGAATTATGGCTCCAATGGATGTCATCCACGCAGCTTCCAGCCATGAATCATACAGTAAGTGGCTTACCGGTCACTTATTGGTCGTTTCAGTATCGTCCCGCCCAAGGTGGAGCTGGGTGGTATGGGAAGGGGCAAACATCTTATGTAGGATCATGTTGGAATTTCAACAAAGGTCTTTGTAGCAGGAAATTTTGCCGATACAAACATGAATGCTCACAATGTGGTGGAAAACATCCACTTCCCAATGTTTACCAGGATCAAAATCTGGTGAACAAGGGAGAATGCAGCGGGCAGAGGTCAGCCATTTCTATATACGTCAAAGAGCTCATACCCCAGTTAGAATTGGTTAAGGTATTATCCCAATAGAGAGGCTGCATCCAAATCATTTTGGGGTTTCAAAGATGGTTTTAAAATTGGTTATCAAGGGCCAAGGCAGAAGAGATGGGCAGATAATCTCAAATCGGCAAAGGAGCTTCCGCATATAGTACTACAAAAGCTAAGTTCAGAGTTAAAAGCAGGCAGAATAGCTGGTCCTTTTTACAGTGCCCATTTGAAAACTTAATTGTTTCCCCTTTAGGAGTAGTGTCAAAGAAAGCACCAGCTGAATATAGACTCATGCACCATTTGTCATGGCCAGAGGGCCAGTCTGTAAATTATTTTCTTTCTCAAGCAGATTCTAGTGTATTTTATGCATAAGCTGACAATGCTTTGAAATTGGTACGAACGGCAGGAAAAGTGGCAGAGCTTGCTAAAAGTGGTATACAGTCAGCCTTTAGACTTTTGCCTATACATTCCACTGATTTTGGATTGGTTGGCATGCATTTTGAAGGTGCCTTTTATGTAGACAAGGTCCTTCCTATTGGATGTTCAATCTCATGTGCTTAATTTGAGACATTTAGCATTTTCTTACAATGGGTTTTCGTGAAGTTCAGTGGTCACAACCTGGTTTGTCACTATCTAGATGACTTTATGTTTATTGGTGCAAGGAACACAGATCAGTGCAGAAACGCTCTGCAAAAATTTCAAGACATGGCAAAAGAACTTGGTGTGCATTTGGCCCCGGAACAAACGGAGGGTCCAAGCACAAGGTTGACATTCCTGGGTATTGAAATAGACACTGTAGAAATGTTAGCTAGCCTCCCTGCTGAAAAAGTTCAGGAGATAAGGTCTTTCCGGTAAATGAAAGAAAATTGGAACTTAAGAAGGTACATAAATTACTAGGCTATTTAAATTTTGCATGCAGAGTAGTCAGGGCTGGAAGGACCTTTTGCAGACACTTAGGTATGTCCATGTCTGATGCTTATCTACCTCACCACAGAATATGAATATCCATGGCTATCAGGGCTGACCTGCATATTTGGTTAAAGTTTCTTGATGACTTTAATGGGAATGTATGATGTTACAACGCGTGGTGTTACCACGCGGTAGGTAACAACTTGGTTGTTACAACGACCGCGTTGTTACCACACGTGGCATTACATCGCAAGTTGTTTCAACGACTTGCGCTAGATGGCGCGCTGGACTTAGGAATAGTATAAATTACTATTCCTACTCCAGTTAGCGCAACAGCAGGGAAGGTTTTGGATTTAAAATCCAACACATTCCCTGGTGTTGCACGCCACCTAGCGCAAGTCGTTGAAACGACTTGCGATGTAATGCCACGCGTGGTAACAACGCGGTCGTTGTAACGACCGCGTTGTTATCAACCCGCGTGGAATTGCCAGCGTTGTAAACGCTGTCTCCCCTTTAATGGAGTTTCAGTGTATTTTGTTGTAGAAGACATGATTTGGCAGATTCACATTTTTTCAGAGGCGTCGGGTCCCAAAGGTTTTGGTTTGTTCTTGGAAGGTTGTTGCACATAGAGATGGCCTGAACATTGGTTGAAGCAAGGGCGGAGCATAGCCTTTTTAGAGTTCTTTTATTTATTTATTTAGTTATTGTTGCATTGTAAGTTTGGGGTGAAGAATTCAGAAATAGATTAGTTCTCTTTAATGTGGATAACATGGCAGTTGTAGAGTTGGTGAACAAACAAAAGGTGAGAGATCTGAGAGTATTGCATTTATTAAGAGCCTTTATGTTGAAATGTTTGTAATTGAATATTGTCTTTAAGGCTAGGCATGTTCCTGGAGCAAGAAATAATATAGCAGACGCTCTGTCTCGATTTCATTGGCAGACGTTTCACAACTTGGCTCTGGGTGCAGACAGCAACAAGACACAGATCCCGCAGAACGTTTGGGCCTGGGGGGACTAAGGGTGGTCGAGTTCGTAAAAAATTAATTAGCTTCATCCACAAGAAGGAGTTATCAACAAGCTTGGAGAGAATTCTTAAGTTATGGTAACATTGAGTCTCGGGATGGGAATATGGTAAAAAAGGAACAGATTATATTAGGTTTTGTGCTGCACTTGATACAAAAAGGTTTGTCACACACAACTATTGCAGGGAAATTAGCAGGAATTTACTTTTATGGTCAGCTATGGTGGGGACATGATGCTGTTGAAGGTGTTTTGGTGACAAACGTTTTAAAGGGATTAAGTAAGGAGCAACGTAATAACAAATTGTTAAGAGAATCTGTGACTTTTGACCTGTTACAACAGTTGCTATAACAGATACCTTTTTGTTGTTATGATGGCTTTAACAGTTTAAGGTCTAGGTTGTGCATGTTTTGGTTATTTTTTGGCGCCTTGAGAGCGTCGGAGTTGTTGGGTTTGAGAGGACAGGCAGGCATTCAAAGTGATGAGATAGTTTTGGAACACCATAGAATAAGGATTTGGCTATGAAAATCTAAAACAGATCAGTAGGGAAGAGGTAAATGGGTATGTTTAAACAAGAGTGGGCGGAGGGTTGTAGCACACTTGAAGATTGGCAAAATTTTCAAACCTTGATGGGGAGAAAAATAAGTGAAATTTTCTGTCATGAAAATGGCAAAGGGATTACTATTTCAAACCTTTTGGCTGTATTGAGAAAAGCCTTAAATAGGCTGGGGAAAGATACTAGGCATTATGGTATGCACTCTTTTCGTATTGGGGCAGCTACTGAGGCTGCAAGACTGGGTTGGTCATGGTCAGACATAAGAAGAATTGGAAGATGGAAATCAAAATGTTGTGAAAGATACGTTAGAAAATAAGCGTCTTTATAGTTTTTATAAGCAATTTTTTGCTAATGCCGGTTTCTTTTATTTAGGTGGCGTTCATGGTCCGTTATCTGTAAAAGAGCACTTGGATAGTGGGGTATTCCTTCATACAATGGGCAGCTTTGTATGCAGAGCAACACAATTATGGCCGATCTCTTGGACTCCCAGGTATCAGACATGTGGTGGTATGGAAAGGGAAAAGCAGGATACGTTGGGGGAGCCTATTTTAGCTGAACTTTGCTCCATCAGAGGATGCCCGGATAAGTTAGTTATTCATCTAGGTGAAAATGATTTAGTCCAATTATCAGGTTTGACATTAATAAAGCAAATTAAACTGGATTTGACTGTTATAAAAAATAACTGGGGAGGTACGTGCTTAATTTGGACTGAATTTATACCAAGGAAATAGTTGAGAGGGGCAAGGAGTCATGCAGCATTGGAAAAAGCAAGACATAAACTTAAGGGCAATGAAAATGTTCTGTTCCAATAGTTTTGTCTCATGGGAATCTAAAAGAAACTGATGATCATATGTTTCGTGTGGTATGCAAGAAAAAGGTGGGAAAGGAAGGAAGAATGGGAAAAGATGGAAGAGCATGGGTTTTTTTCTTGGAGCAATGTTGAGCTAATTGGGGAGTTTAAGGGTGGGGGAACAGTTAAATTTTTCATGTATTAGTGAGATTGAGTTGTTTATAATGTTTGTATCTATGAAGTTTATGCTATATACCTGTCTTAATAAAGTGGCCTTTTTTGCTAATAATAGGAGTAGTGGTATGTGACTTATTGTGCGATGCGTGGAGGGGGGGGAGCGAGGCACGAGCCAGTCTCCCCATGGGTGGCTTTGCATGATGGAACGGGCCACGAATTAGGATAGGTGTAGGTAGGTAGTGTGGGCAGGGCTAAGCAGTAGGTTATATAGGGTCATTTTTGGAAGGGAAGGCATTCACTGAGGCAGTGCCAAGGGCGGTTAAGGAATTTATGTGACCCACCTACCCATCCCCTTTCTTTTAGTTAAGAATTTTTTCTTTTATTTTCATTGATATATTTAACAATTTTAGAGTGAACTGGTAATTTGTGCAGGGCTGAATGTTTGAAGGTTACAGAAGAAAGCTTAATTTGCCACTATAAGACAGGTTGTACCTTTTGAGTCTTATCAGGCGTTTTTTGAGGGGCTGGACAGTCTGGAGCGGGCTTATCCATCCCTCGGGGGGAGGACAGAACACAGAGGAGGTCAAGAGTAAATGATGTGGCTTTGAACAATACTAGAGCAGATCGCTTGAGAATGCTTGATGGTGGAGATCGTGAGATTGAGCTATGCAAGGAAAAGGTGGGGAAGGAAGGAAAAATGGGAAAAGGTGGAAGAACATGTTTTTTTTTCTTGGAGCAATATTGAGCTAATTGGGGAGTTTAAGGTTTGGGGGAACGGTTAGATTTTTCATGTAGTAGTGAGGTTGAGTTATTTACAATATTTGTATCCATGAAGTTTATGCTATATACCTGTCTTACTAAAGTTGTCTTTTTTGCTAATAAAAGGAGTAGTGGTATGTGACTTATTGTGCGATACCAGAAGGCAGCGCCAACACAGGCATCAGCAGCTGCAGCAGAACACAGGAAGGCGCTCACAAGAGGGGCTCAAGCAGCCATGGAGGAAAACATGAAGGCAGAGTTGCCACTGGTATCCTGAGAACCAGCCGACTACAGGAAACCGGAATCGGTATGGGCACAAGCAGCCACAGCCACAGACAAGTGGAGAGAGTCTGCATTGACTTTGGCAAGTATGTCTGTTTCCAGGAGAGAGTAAAAGAGAGGTAAGGAATGGGCCAACGAGATGATTCAAGAGTAACCCAAGTAAGAAGCCCCATGATTGGTCAGCCACAATCATACAAAGAGATGGTGACTACGGTTATCATACAGCTCCACATGACAAGAGTATCTTTATCCATCTCTACACTCCCTTATGCAAATTATGGTTCTCAAGTGTGATAGTCCAATAGGTTCAACAGAAACACAAAAAAGACTACAAGTCTCACAATGCATCAATGTGGTGAATCCAAGCCTACAACAAGAAATGGGTATCCTTGTGATGCAGTAGTCCATGAGGAAATGCATTAGACAAAATACTGTGAGCTAACGTAATTGAAGTAGAAGAAGGATGTAAAAAGGATTTAAGACGACTGGATCAAGCACGCCAGCACTGGGTAGAGGGCTCTGATAGCCCAAGGAAGACTGAACTCTCCACATCGGGAACCATGCGAGACATGACGGGTGTAGTGTACCAGATGGTGGTAAACAGTCTGGGGGCGAAGCAGAGACACCAAGGAGGTTTTATAATAGTTTATTTACTCTAAGTAAAGTTTATTTGAACAAACTGAATACTATTTCCTGGGCGTGGACTGGTCTTTTCACTGCTCGGCAGCCACAGCTACCAGGATGCAGTTAGGTACAGAGTGCAAACTGTTGACAAAAGCATGCATTGATACAATGGCAATAAGAGGCTGTACCATGATAAACATATATACCAATAAATCACCAATCAAATAATGTAGTGCATGCATGTAGCAGTACCTCAACAATCAGAGACTATATTATTGGCATATGCCAATAAATCACTAGTGACTATAAGATGTGCAGGTTTCAAAGAGAGACCACATAATTACACACATATGACCATTCGTTGATTGTGCCACACACACGCATCATGTTTTCCTAATATTTTGCAAGTATCAACACGTCATAAATCACAGACTGTATCAAGAATGCATATTAATACAGTGACTGTATCACAAGCAAGTATTACTTATCACCATTTAGTGACCGTATGAAAGTACCTATATGTCATGATGCCAAACTTTGACAAACTACTGTTTTAATATATAACCAACCACTGACTGTGCCATGAAAGTGTATCTGCATAGTAAGGTCTGTATAAATATTATATGGGATAAAGTACCCCCTGCAGAATGCTATAAGGATATTGCAAATTACAGAGGAGTTCCCAGACAATACTGAGGAACGGGGCCGAAGGCAGAGTTCCTTTTTAAGGTCATGGAACTCCAAGAGTTTTTAAAGTGCAGCTTTAACTAAGGTCTGTGACCTGCCTTTCCTCTTGGCTGCAGGCTCTGGTATCAGGCATTGCGATGCCAGAACACAACTGTAATAAGTTATTAGACTTGAGAGGCCACATAATTTCTTTTTTGCAGTTGACTAGAGGCATCACAAGGCGCCTGAAATAAGGAAATTAGAGTTGGGTCTTTATAAAGGGATTGCAGGCATCCATGTATAATATATGGGATAAAATACTCCCTTACGTACATTATAAGGATATTGCAATTCACTGAGGAGTGCTGTTACCATATAGACTAGAGGAATGAGTCCAAAGGCTGTGTTCCTGTATAAGGTCATGGAACTCCAAGGTGACTTGTAATATCCTTATAATCAGGGCCACTAAAATCATGGCGATTGTGTGGCCATGGCATTTTTTGCATATTTATAAATTGCCACATTTGCCACGTAATCCTTCATCTGCTGCATAATCTGCAGATTCTGACAAAAAAATTGTTTCTAGCCCAAACGGTTCAAGAGTTACTAAAAACACAGCTGCATAGGTTGCTGTGCAGTGGAAGGCTCTTTGCAAAGGTTGGCTGTTCATCTTTCTTTTGCGTATTGCTGTATTTGGGTGTTAAACTAGTACTAATGAGGTGCAACCAAATGCTCAGACAGTTTTAACAAGATTAAAAATCACAAAATAATGAAGTAACACTATCACAAATTGTGATGCATTATGCTGCATAATTTGCTTTTTCATGCTGCATAATTTACTAAGCCCTGCCACATAATTTTGCCCTCCCCTGCTGCATAATTCCAGTGGTCCTGCTTACAATGTACAGCGGGAGTACTTTATTCCTTTGCAATATATGGCCACACCATCATCCTTCCAATAAATAGCTTACATATTTGGTCTGTTGTTCTTTCAATTAAAATAAGTGGGATTTTTGTAAACATGAATAATAAAATTAGAATCTCTAGTGCAAAAAGAACATATCAAAAAGCAGTTAAATATTTGGTGCAAAAAAGGTATTATAATCATTTTAATAGTCAGTTTTTAAAAACACTCTACCTCAGAATGTGTAGAAACGTGCAGAGAGATAGCATCTTTCCTATAATTGCACAAAGCATGGCAAAATAAAAATGCTGCCATAAATATCTCCTTTCTGCTTATCAGAGTTCATCTAGAAAATCAGAGCAGAAGAAACAGTGTGTGTTGTTTTTGTTTTTCAAACTACAGCTTTAATTATGCTGTGTGACCTGCCTTTGCCCTTGGCTGCTGGCTCTGGCAGCACTCAACTGTAATACCTTATTACAGGTGACCGGGTAGTCTTTTCTTTATTACAGGTGGCTAGTTGCGCCTGTCATAAGGACATTAGAGGAGGGCTTTTATACAGAGGTTGCAGACTCCCATACCATATATTATATATCAATACGTCTCCGATCCGTGACTGAATCACAAGCATGCATCACTATATCACCAGTCGCCTGCCAGAATTTTTCTTTAAATCACTAACTGCATTTCAATCATTTAGCAACATATAACAAACCCCCACCTCTGCCCTTCCAAACAGCGGCACCATTAACACAAATACAGTGCAGGTATCTTGTCCCTCCTTAAACACATTGACGTGTCTCATTTCCTGCAGTCAGTCAGTCACTCACTCTCTCGTGCAAACACGCCCCCTTTCACACACAGTGCCCCTTCGTTTTCCCTCTTATACACAGGCCCCTTATTCTGCCCCATGCACACTTAGCCTCTTCCTGCCCTCACAGCCAATCAGCGCCTCACTTCTCCCTCCACTCCAGTACCTGTCAGTGGGCACTCCTCGTTCCTTGTCCTTCTTCTCTTTCCTTCCACTCTTCTTGCTCCCAAACCTGTCATCGATGCCTGCTATGGCCGTCGCTCCCCGCTCTTTACTCCTCTCCTCCATATCCTTCAGGCTGACCTCGCTCCTGGAGAAAAGGCGCAAGAGGCGCCTCCCGACACCCCCTTTCTTGGGGGCGCCCCTGGCGGCCTCCCCATCCGGGTTGGACATGATTCCGCAGGCAGGTGGGCAGGCCGCTACCGCCGCCTCTTTAAACTCAGCCAATCCCTGGAGTACCCGGTGCCCGCAGCCAGCGGCAAAAATACTTGTACAAGTTTCTACGAGGTGCAGGGTCAATGCAGGGCCGGTTCGACGTGCCCCTCGGCCTAATGCCTCCCCCGTGAGCCCTCGGGGCGGCGCACTGGAGCCTGGCAGTGGTGCCTGTCTAGCACGCCAGGCCTGCTGCACTGGGGCACCTATGGAACAGCTGCCTGTCACCCACGGACCAGGCACCAAGTCAGGTGTTGGTGGCTGCGAGGCACCCAAACAGGTGTGTGGCGGGCGGGGTAGGGCGGTGAAGGCCAGCAGAGGCACGGTTAATCCCTTCTGTGAGGGAGGGCGAAGGGGGTGGACTCGGCCCTGGGCTCTCCCCTCTTCAGAGCAAACAAGTTCTTTTTACCTGCCTGCAAGGTGTTTCTCGTGCCTGGTAGTGGAGGCAGGCAAAGAAACACATGTTAACTTGTCTCAAAAGGTGAGGGAGGAATTCCACACAGATATGTGACGTGTTGTGAAAGGTAGGCAGAGGCCACCTGGCATTTTACTCACTCTACTTCAATTCGGAAAGGTTAGCAGGGCTGGGGAAGAGGTGATCCTGAAGTGTGACTGTAGTGGGCTAGGAACAAGGTGAAAGGGAACATTACAGCATAACATGAGAATACTACAGTGACCATTCCTCTCTGCCCTGCCGGTGTTTCTGAAACACTAGTCTGTCATTTGCCAGGAGCGGGCTAGGCTCTCCCTGCTGGCATCTGACATGATTCACTGATAACGAGCTGAATTATGACTAGACCAACTCAGCCTTTCATCCTTCTCCGCTGTTAAAATGAGGCAATTACACTGAGTATATTTAGAATTGGGAGAAACTGTTATATTAAACCATACATATTAAAAAAATAAGTTGGTGACCTGCTGTGAGTGTGAATGCAGTCCTCCTGGCTTGTCAGTGACATAGGCTTTCATCACTGACTACTTCCCAGCCCTTCTGACCTAATTAGTAGTATGTTTGACACTAGGCGGACTCTGCCTAGGTGATCTGGTATTTCGGTGGCACTAGGCGGCCGCAAAATAATTCTAGTCTCACTGTATTCCAGAGTACCTCTATCCTCCAAAAGAATGGAATGATGCCTGGAGACACGTAACGAGAGCACTTCACCCATCTTGGGGCCTTTCCATCCAGACAGGTCAGGATAGCCCAGTTACATGTTCTTCAATAATAGCTCCTAGCATTCTGGGATTTGTAGTCGTGTGGTTTCCGTTTACATGTTGAAGTGGGGTGCCAGTCTGACACCTGTTATCACAGTCTCCCTCGCTGAGTGGCACCTCAATCCTCGAAGAACAGTCCCATTCATTAAATGTGAGTGATAAACATCGCAGCAGCTTTACTCATTGGCGTATCGCCTATACTGAGGAGACGTTCACTCAGTGTGAGTCTCATCCTTGAGGTTCAAGCTGACGGCCAGTAACCGGTCCCTGCATTGCCTCCCTCACGAGCCCTTCCTGTGTCTGCCCTCTGGCTTGAATGAAACTGAACTCACACACAGGCGCCTCCCACTGGCATAGGGCAACCTTTTCTGCATGTTACTGTAGGTAGGTGGTTACCTCGAACCTTTTATCTTTGACCCTTGAATGACAGCGTCACTCGCATACCCCCGCCCCACCTCTCACTTCAGCTGTCGCAAATCAGGGGCCCATGCTGGCACTGGCCGCGCTGGGTGACCGGAAGCAACTGCCAGAGTTCTAATCTCTAAGGCATTTACTATCACACCGAAGGGGCTTACTCGAAGTATAGCGGAGGGCTAGTTCGAGCGGAAAAGGTGTCTCTATGAAACTATTTCTGCTTGTACCTGTCTCCCACGGGAAAACATCTTGCGAAATTTGGTAATATGTGAAATGGTGAGATCGGCCAATATTTAACGTTACGCGAAACTGTGATTAATTATGCGAGATTACGCCAACATGCCAATTACGCGGGGGGCTTCTTTTAAATATCCCCTCACCCCTGGTGGGATAAGGGAACTCTTCTAGTTCCATTAGGGCCCTCCTCACACCTCAATCTGCTCCCCCTCCTCCAACATATAACTCAACAGTGAGTGAGCAAGCAGGAAGGGGTGGGGGCTGGCAAACCCCATACAGAGAAAAGGCCAGGAGTGGCATTCTCATAAAAGCCACTTATTTCAGCTTGAGGTCCCCGGACTCAGTCCACATGTTGTTGTGTGTGGACAATACGTTTCGCTGCCTTCTTCTGAATGCCGTTGCTCACCAGCCAAGAATGAAAAACAAAGATATGAAGGGTGGGGTGCTTGAGTTAACTTCGGCAACTGGCAATTACGCATTCAAGACAGAGGAGAGCAAACAGATGAGAGAGGCCGCAGGGAGGGGCAGAAGAACATCACAATTAACAGAAGATGTAGCGTTGTTAATCGCAACAAGCAGAAAAAAACACACACTCATAGGAGGACAAAAAAGTCTCCGACGTCACAAATGGAAGAATACACATTTACACCAATGAAAATTGCTAATACAGCCCTACTCCACAGAGCCTGCTACCAGAGACGTTTTAAGGCATGGGCAAAGTGTGCTCTGGCCCAGGGCCCCAACCTTTCAGGGGGGCCCCATGATAGAGCCAGCTCTTTTCTGCAGAGTCTTTCCCTGATTACCGTAAATAATTCTTAAACAGATAGTTTTAAATACCGTTTTCCTTTATTTTTAGGTCTCGCCTAGCGACGCAGCGCAAAGCGCTGCTCGCTATGCGAGATCTATTGTCGTCGACTTGGGTCGGAAGGGGGACAGGACATGTGCACGCATACGGCACGGCCTGGACAAGAGATGTGCACGCGTATGGTTCGAGCAGGAGTTGTAATAATGCCGCAAACTGTACACGTGCACATCAACTGTCTGTGCCAAAGCTTAACAGACAGGAGATGTGCACGCGTACGGCTCGCGGCGTTATCACAACTCCTGCTCGCACCATATGCGTGCACATCTCCTGTCCAGGCGCGGCGCGCTTGCATGCCCCACTCACCAGGTCTTGAATCCTGCTCCGGCTGCATCATGCGGCATTCACGAAGGCGGGGTGGGCTCCCGCCGGACTAACTCTACTGCTTGCCAGTGCGGGGTGGGCTCCCGCCTCGCTTCTCCGACACGCGGGGCTCCCTCAGCTCACGGGAGCCCCGGACACGTCCGGACGTACGCTCCATGCCCCGCCCATGTCCCAGGCAAGGTTGCCTGACTTCCGGGTCGCGCTGAGAGCGGCCCGGAGAAGGCTTCCAGAACAGCTCAGGCTGCGGCGGCGAAACGCGGGGTTGGCTCATCTGATGAAACATTGAGGTAAGGAAGGCAGGGGATGGGGAGAGGGGCAGGGGTGTGTTAAGGGGGTAAACTACATCAGTGGTTTAACTGATACAGTGCTGGTTTGTTTTGTTGGGGGAGGATGTGTGTAGAATCTTGTGTGTCTCCATTTCCTTCATCTCTGAGCTGGTGTCTGGAAAGCTGCGAGTAAATGATGTAATAGTGTTCATGTGTTGTCTGGAGTGAAAGCTAGGGGTAATGACAGTTGGCACCCTAATGCAGTTTTTTACATATGGCCTGGTCATGCGCAAGTCTACTTTTACTGGCAAAAACGTCGGCGAGAACTCCAGCTGACGTTCATTCCAGATCTGCCTATCTCATCTCTGATCGCACTTTTTGGGTATGCCAAAGGAGTTTTCAAACCAAACCGCAAATTTGTTGCACTCACCTACCAGGCAAAAGAAGAATAGTTATGAAGAGGATAGGAGGAGGTGTTCCCAGGTATTCACATTGGCTTAGAGACCTTACCACCTGCTCTGAGAACGCTGGCATTTCTAGCACACTGCTGCCTCTCACATCTTGACCTAGTAATAAATGGGGATCACTCCGTGAATAGCTTTTCAACCTTAATCAGCATCTGTGACCCCCCCCCATGCATCATCTGTATATAGACTGCTGTGTATCTTGATTATATTGATGCATTAACCAATATGATGCAGAGGTGGGTTGCATTTA
Organism: Calotriton arnoldi; assembly: GCA_963921515.1. NCBI lineage: Eukaryota > Metazoa > Chordata > Amphibia > Caudata > Salamandridae > Calotriton > Calotriton arnoldi. The sequence goes on from CAWUFW010001137.1 coordinate 1,828,448, forward strand.
CAATACAATATATTGTGGGATTGATCTCTGCTGTGTCATTTGTACCCTTGAGCTCAATTAAAAGGTGCAGCTGTTCACCATACATGGAATGTGAAAAGGCCTGTATTTGTTTAAAAAGCAAAAGAAAAGTTTCAATAAAAAAAACCCTGTACAAATTAACTGGAAAAAAACAAAGTTAAAGTGACATTGTATTTAGGCAAGGTACTAGGATTTCAGCTTCTACTAAAAACAAGCATTTGCAATGCAATAGGTCTCGCATTTACGCGAGTTTAAGCTATTGGCATTGTAAATGACAATGCCTTTTATTTATGTTTTAAAAACGAAAACAAAAATAAAAGGCATTGTCATTTGCAATGTCAATAGCTCAAACTCGCGTAAATGCGAGACCTATTGCATTGCAAATGCTTGTTAATGTGGGTGTGGAGTCTATTACAGACATTTTGCAGAGAAATGTGTTTGTGTTTCATGCAACGTCCTTAAAAAAAGTTTCTTTTAGATCAAAACAGGTCCTCACAAATGAGAAATGGGAGGGGGCCATAGAGATTATTTGCAATAATATTAGTGAGCTGCTGTTGTGTTACAATATTGAAAACACACACCACTGTCCCTGAATATTAGATGTAAACACATTTCGAATTTGGATGAGTGTGCCTGTGCACTGTCAGTGACTTGGTCAACTGGGCATGAACGAGCTGAAATTGGATCATAAATTCAAAGCTGATGCTAACATGATGGAATTTTATTTGCAATGAACATAATATTTCTACTGTTTCATCTTCAGCACTGTCTCAAAAAATGAAATCTGATTTACTATGGTTACCTTTTACTACTTTCCTATCTGCACATTCATCTCTACACTAATAACTTTCTGTCTATCTTCTTTCCCTTCTTCTCACCTGTCTATTTCTCTCTTTTCTCTCGCTTCCTTCTCCCTGTCCCGTATTTTAAAATTTTTATGACTAACTTATTATTAATAGGTACCCTAATCTTTTCTATTTTAATCTTTAAAATAAGGTTGCATTTTACCTGTTGTATTTATTACCATGTTATTTATCTTTCTTATACAACATGTATCCTTGGTACTTCTTATTCTATTCAATAAAAAGTATTTAAAAAAAAAAAAAAAATTCAAAGCTGTCCTGAAGAGGGGCCTCTAAAATATGTTTGGCCCAGGGCCCCCAAAATCCTTAAGATGTCCCTGCGTGCTACTCCACAATTTGACCTCAAACCCATGAAAGAATTAACATAGTGATTGAAGCGGACCCAAAGCCCAGTGCATGTATTTTGTATATAGGTCTTTGACTGCTGACAGTTTAAGCTAAAGACACACAGATAATGGATGGAATGCAGAGCAAATCAAACATTCTCCCCCAGTCAATAGATCTGGGTTAAATCCATTGTTCTTTTGCTCACCATGCCACCCCAGTTTAGACCCAGCCACATGCAAATCAGTCTTGGCCCTGTGCCTCATGGGAACAGTCCAGACTGAACTGCCAAGCCAGGTCCTCCCTGGACCAGAGACAAGCATTCTGGGACCGATTTCGGGGCTGTCTGTAGGTAAGATCAAAACATGCGATCAATGGAACGCTCAAATAAATCCTTGCCACAGTTCATTTCTTGGGCCACATTCAAGCCCATTGTTTTTTGCCCGACAGTCCAGCCACAGTTGCCTCAGATGCATCAATAATCTATTATGAGTGCATCCCAAACATCCATGAATCTTCTTGACAGTTTTCCAGGCACCAGATCAATGAACACTTTGGATCGACAGACGTTAAGCAGCGACAGCAGCGATCCATCTCCATGCACAAACATCCCGAGAGCCAGTGGCCACTCCGTCAGACACGGCTTCAAAGCCAGAGCCAGGCACACTTGTAAATTCTCAATGCTATTAAGTATGGCCGAGACACCTTGGCCACTCCAGTTTGTCTTTGATATTGAGATCCTAAAGCCTATCTGAGCCTCTTTGAGGCAGTACATCTCCCAATGGGCCACCTTATGTGTTCTGCTTTTTCACCACTGTCAGCTCATCAAAATACATAAAATGCAATCTGGAAGGCACACTGGAAGAATAAGGCTTCAAACAGGGTGGGGTATGCTCATCTTAGGACCACAGTTGTTTTTCTTCAAGGACATCCTTATCTCCTTTTCTTGTATTTTACATGACTTCCTTTCCCTCACCATGAACATCTTCTTCACTGTAAAGCCATTATGCACTTTGCCTGCTTCTCTTATCTTTGTTTCAAGTGCCAAAGAGGATTTTATGATTTTTGCCAAAGATTTCGGCCCAAGATCTGGATAGCCAATGTTTCACTCTGATATCACAAACTCCCCGGTCACCCTGCTGGACAGTCAGTGAGCCCCTCCCTGAAACAAGAGCTGGTGGTAAATAATGACATCCTAGACACTGGCCGTATACTTACCGATACTGCTCAGGGCCAGCAACCTGAGGGCCGACCTGTTCATCCCAAGGAATGAGTGCTTCAGAGTTCTTCGGGAAAAGGCATATCCTAATCTGCTACAGGCACCAGTCATCTGAAATCCTTCCATCTGAAATAAGAAAGAATGTCAATGGTTTTATTTTGAACCTCTATATGCTTTTGCTGCTAATAATACATTTAGCATTAAATATTTGGGAATAGAAGCTTTAGGAGATGGGACACCCAGCAGTATCTGGACTACAGACCAGCTGTCAGATCATAACATGAAACTGTGCTACCAATTGCATGCCCCGGATCTCCATAGCCACCAAAATGGTGATCTAACAAGTTAATGTTTATCCACATTTCCCACTGCGATCCCTCATTTGGCCACTCCATAGCACACCGCCATTTGCACATGATAGCTCCAAAGCATATGCTGCCTACCAGGTCAGTGTAGAGCTCCGGCTGACTACTGCCCACCTTCTTACTCTTTCAAGTGGACACACCATAGAAGCTATTGTCTTACACTTTCAGATGCTTCCTGCTGCCATGCCAAGAACTGCTTGTGCTAACTTCCTGGAGAGTGAGCAGCCAAATGGTTTATCCTCATTGCAAAATTCAGTTCTCCCAGTATGCATGAGTGGAACCTTTTTACTCTGTGTTCAGCACCGACCACGCCCCCTACTGAATTTTGTAATGAGGATAAACCTCTTTGTGCACCCACTCTCTAGGAAGTTAGCATGAACAGTGGTCGACATTACAGTCCCATGGAAACTTGACACCTGTTTCACTGTCTATAATTCGATGCGCCCCTCACACACATCACCTGCCAAGAGCATTGTATTACCAACCTCTGTCATCTTGGTATTTGTTCACCCTGATACTCTGTATTATCCTCATGTTTATAATAGTCACTTTATTAGAGGGTATTTCTATAGTCGAAATTGACTCAGGATGATAATATTGGAAGTGAGCATGTGATCCATATGCGTGGTTATATGGTGCATTCTGAGAAATGTGTACGTAACAAGAGAAGGGGGTGTCAGCAGGAGGATTTGAAGACGATGAGCAGCAGGAAGGGTGTGGTAGGCAAGAAGGTGTAAAATAGATTGTTTTTAGATTTTTCCTGAAGTGCAACAGGGAGGGGAAAAATCTGAGGTTCGAAGATCATTCCACCGTCTTTGACTGATCCCCTTCCAAAAATATATTTATCCAGGTATTGGTTAATAACTTCCAGGACACTTGCCCTCTTTCATCACCACCCCGAGAATGAGTTGAAATGCCCAAGTGTTGTACACAATAATGCTCGCCCCATTGGCAAACACTTATCTTAGTAAAATTTCCTTTTACCAAAAATCCCAAAGCTGAACATCATTGATGGTGCGCTGGCAGTAGTCGAGAGCTGATATTTCAATCCAGTTTGGACAACAAAGCCCCCAGACGGTGCTGTGCACCAGCTCCACTGCTCACTGAAGCCACATGTAGGTTTCAGAAGAAGACCCTTATTCTGAGTGGTGTTCAAGAAGTTCATCTTCAGGGAGGAAAGAAGATTTTAGTTTTTTTGTTATTTTTATGGCACCAAGCTTAGGGGGAAATCCTTAGATTCTTCATTCTGGAGGATCATTGAAATCTTCATTCTTCAAAGCTCACTTTCTTTCTTTACCTTGGGGCTTATTACGATGTCGGACACCATCGTGGAAACGGGACCGACCGACCTGTGGTCGGCGGTCCAGACTGCCTAATTACGATGAGACTGCACATGGTGCCATTGCATTCTCACATTTCACAATGGGAGCATGTTACGGCCGTAAACCGGCCGTAGCACAAGCTCCCATAGGGAAATGGGATGCTGTGTTCATCCCTGCACCGCGTGGCAGGCACCTCAGGGTGACTGCCACACGGTGCAGGGATCAACAGGGGGGCACCATACGTGCCGCCTCGGCCCCCAACTGGAGGCTGAAAACAGAAGAGGGCCCTGCGAGGGTCCCCCAAACATGCTTTCCGACAGGCTTTCCATGTCGGAAATCCCGGCATGGAAAGCCTGCCGGAAACCATGCATCGTATCCGGATGGCGTAAAACGCTGTCCATATGGATTACGGGCCGGCCTCCGACTGGCCGACGGGCTCCTTCAGCCCGTCAGAATCCAGCCGGAATGACCGGCCAGTTTAATTTCCGACCGCCTAAATTGTAATTAGGTGGTCGGAAGTGAAACCTATGATCTCGGTCGGAAAGCCGGTAATCGGCCCCCTTGTATAGAAGAAAAGAAGGTTTATCCTTGGCCTTCTTCAGATTATGTGCCCAGTAGGGCCAATCGAGGCCTAGTGACGGCAAATCTTTTTAACAGCTTTGCCATCTGCACTGCTAACAAGAAATTTGCAGTCAGAGTTAAGGGAAACAATTTATTTGTCTCAGAATGATACCGTTGCTACTTTTGGAGTTTAAAGCAAACTGAGGAGGAAATGATAAAGGAGAGGTTGGTTGTAAATTGTGCCCTCATTACATGAGGCCACTTACTTCTGATGGGGCTGGTAAGAGCAGTTACTGACTCCATGAGGATTATGAGATCTGTGAAAGCACCTCTGACCTTTTTATTTTCAATCCAGCTGAAATCTTCAGGTATAAGTATGGGGTAAAATAACACTTTAAAGGTTAGGTATTAAAGAGACGGAACAAGGCCAATATTATTCTCCTAGAGCACAGCAAGGGCTACATAGACTCATACAAGCAAGGGAAAAGGGGCCCCTTACCCCCAGCTTGGTAGTAAAATACAGCCAAAATTGGGGTGTAAGATTCCCTAAAGCTCCATGGCTCTGGTGCCACTGCACCTGCTGCACTATTGATAGCTACGCCTTGATGTATTCCCTGTTTTGTTTCTATCTTTTATCTTTAATTCATCGTCCTCCTCTTGAATACTAAGGCGCTCACAACCTGAGGGGGAATTCGCCTCGCCAGATCAAAGAAGTGTTTTCAGTGCCTTCCTAAAGGGAAGTGAGCTAGAAACAACGCGCACTTCCATAGGAATGAACTTCCACATGCTTATAGTGCTCGTTTGAAAATGTTTACCACCTCCTCTCGCCTTTGCGTTCCTGGAGGGTCTCAAGGGCATTTTGCCCACTGCGCAGTTCTTCAGATGGGTCCTTAATCCGCAGCCTGGTCTCCAGGTGTGCCGGTGCAGACCTATGGACAGCCTTGGGTTCCAGCGTCAATACAGCAAAAGGAACCCACTTCTCTACTGGCTGCCAATGCATATCATAGAGTATATGAGAAATATGACTTGTCCTATGACCAGAAAACCTGTTTCTGTCCCCATTCATGGCCTAATTCCAAGTGGGCCGTGTCAGATGTGACAATTATCGCACCCGATTAAATTTGCCACCGAGGTATTTGGAATTTATCATACGCGATGATTATCACCATTTCTGAGTTTTTGGGGTACAACATGCAGATGTTGGTACTTGCTGCACCAATATCTGGATGTCCCTATAAACATTGCCCACTTACAACTGGGATCCCTTACACGAGCAAGGGTTTGCGCAAGCGCTGCAATCTAATGGGGCAGTTGTAATCTTAGGTAAGTGGCATCCATCAAGTCTTGACTAGACTAGAACTTTTTCTAAACTTAGGTCCTCATTATGAGTGGTTGAATTTCACTCATAGCAATAACTCTGGGTGGAATTCTGCCACCAACAATTCTGAATATCTCAAGGCCCAGAATGATCAGGGCTGCAAACTCTGGGCCTGATAATTCACATAATTGACATTCTGCAGGGGCAGGGGGGCAGGAAGGAGTGCAGTCTAACCCCCACCCAGCCTCTGCAGCAATACGGGTGGAGTAGACAGTGCTGCAACCAGACAGGCTATGCGCATTGTTATAAGATTATCTCACACTCTTGCCTATCCTGTAATATACAGGATTTTTAGTTGACAGCCTGTGGCCAATGCACTCCTACTAAACAGAGGTCAGGTAGAATACCTTTATATTTATTAACATGTGCTGATTTGAATTTACGAATTTTTGTTGTCCTTGTGATTATGGTTATATTGTGATAGTCTATTTAAACAGCACAATAACATTCTACATTTTTTTTTTTTTTAGAGTTTTATACAGCGCGAACTAGACCCGAAGATATTGGGTATCAGAGCGCTTTAAATGAGCACCAGTTTTGTTACACAAGGACAAATTCATTTTTGTTAGGCACGGGGAGATTAAGTGATTTGCCCAGAATCACAGGATGTTGAGCTGTGGTTGCCGAGACTCGAACCCGGTTCCCCAGCTTCGAGGTCACTCTAGCCGTAAGGCTACATCATATATATATATATATATATATTATCTACTGGCGGTCGCCAGTAGATAGTTATAGTTACAACCTATTATCCATAGGAAATCCGCGACATTCTATTTGAAATAACTCTCTTGCCGGTTGACGTATCTTCGCGAAATTTTCAAACTTCGTGGGGCGCTCCGGTCCGCTCCTACCCTGAAAGTCTCGGGGGATACGTCAAGCGGGGGCCGAGAGAAAAGGGGGTCCCAAAACGCGTTTTCCCCATGCATTTTCCCATAGGAAACTTTAGACACGGCTACAGCCCGAACTGCTGAACGGAATTACACCAAATTTGGCAAAGAGGTAGTTCTTGGTTCAGAAAGAACCCTTTTTGTTAAATGGTGTAAATCCGTTCAGTAGTTGCTGAGAAAATGAAAAGTAAAAAGTTAGTGATATATAGGGACGAGTAGGGTCCGCGTACCCTCCCGATCACGAGCTGCATGTTAATTGGCTGTCAGCTGGCTGTCAACATTCCGATTCAGGAAATGTTGGCAGCCATTTTGTCCCTCGGTAGAACCGAGGGACAGAAACAAGTGCGCAAAGCGCACAAAGGGGGCAGGGTAGAAACACCCTGACCCCCTAGGTTTGCTCAGGGGGTCCCACAAGGACCCCCTGGGCAAAAAAAATAAAAAAAAAATTTTAAAAAATCGGCAGGATGCGCTCAGGGTGCGCGAATCCTGCCGAAAAAAAAAAAATCGAAGCGCGGTCTCCCGCGCTTCGATGTTAATTGGCCCCCGGGTGGCCCAAGTCCCGGGGGCATGGTGGGGGATAATTTAATGTGTGGGGGCCTCAAAGGGCCCCCAAGCCCGGGGACCGCCACCCCCCGGGGCTTTTTAAAAATGGTGCGGGAGGGCTCTGAGCCCTCCGCAGCCCCGGGACCACCACCTCCCCGGGGCTTTTTTAAAATAATTATTAAACCTGTGTGGGGGGGGGCTCCAGCCCCCCCACACGCCCCGGGGACCACCACCTCCCCGGGACACTAAACATTTTAATATGGGGGTCCGTTACGGACCCCAGAGCCCCGGGGACCACCACCTCCCCGGGGCTGTGTACTGAATGGGAGGGGGGCCGCGCGGCCCCCTCCTGGAGCCCTTGATGGCCCTGGGGACCACCACCACCCCCAGGGCCGGCTCCTGCAGTGTCCCGGGGTGCCTACCCCCGGGACACTGTAGTTTGCTATGGCAGGACGGGAGCCTCGCGGCTCCCGTCCTGCCATAGCAAACTGCTTTGGATATTGGAAGAGAGAGCAGGGAAACCTGCTCTCTCTTCCAATATCCAAAGCGATTGCTTTCCACATGGGGAGCAGCATGTCAGCTGCTCCCCATGTGGAACAGCAATGCCGGCTCCCAAGGGACGTGGGGAGCCGGCGGGACTGTGGGGGATTGGGGACCCCCCACAGTCCCCAGCGGAGAGGGCCAGCCCCGGGGGATGGGGTCCCCGGGGCAAGTAGTGGCCCGGGAGGGGGCCACGCGGCCCCCTCCCCAAAAAAGAGAAAAATTTAAAAAAAAAAAAAATGGAAAGGCCGGCCCGGGAGATGGGGTCCCGGGGCCTTAAAATGGCCAGAGGAGGGGGCCACGCTGCCCCCTCAAAAAATAAATATAGAGGCCATGCCCCGGGGGATGGGGTCCCCGGGGCCAATACAGGCCCAGGGAAGGGGGCCACGCGGCCCCCTTCCCGTTTTTTTTTTTAAGGTAATTTAAAAAAAGGGGTAAGGCCCTGGGGGATGGGGTCCCCAGGGCCCAAAAAATGAAAAAGGAAGGGGGGCCACACAGCCCCCCTTCAGGGAACAAAAAAAAAAAACCGATCGGGCCCGCAGGCCCCGCCCCCTTCCTTCACCACTCTGCAAACGCGCCCCCTGGCGCGTTTGCAGAGGGGGAACGAATTTCCCTTGAATACTGGGGGTCCCTGGGGGCCAACTAGCCCACCAGGTACCTCCAGTATGCGCCAGGGGGCTGCCTTGCAGAGAGGTGTACAGAGGCCACGCCCTTTTACACCTCTCTGCAACGCAGCTCTGTGGCGCTTTTGGAGGTATATGGTGGGCTAGTTGGACTCCGGGGACCCTCAGGATTCAAGGGGACTTAATCCCCAACTTAAAACGCGCCACGGGGCGCGTTTGCACAGTGGTGAAGGGAGGGGCGGGGCTTCAGGTGACATGTGTGCAAACAGGCCCCGTGGCGCGTTTTAAGATGGGGAATTAAATCCCCTTCAATCCTGAGGGTCCCTGGGGGCCAACTAGCCCAACAGGTACATCCAGAATGCGCCACAGAGCTGCGTTGCAGAGAGGTGTAAAAGGGGTGTGGCCTCTCTACACGTCTCTGCAACGCAGCCCCTGGCGCATATTGGAGGTTCCTGGTGGTCTAGTTGGCCCCTAGGGACCCTCAGGATTCAAGGGGACTTAATCCCCCAACTTAAAACGCGCCACGGGGCGCGTTTGCAAAGATGTCACCTCAGGCCCCGCCCCCTCCCTTCACCATTGTGCAAATATTCCTCTAAAATCAGCCGAAATAGGAATTCCGATTTACTCACCTGTTATAAGGAGAGACCTCAGTGCTGTATCTTTCAGCCCAGTACTGGTCCTGAAAAGTAATTTTAACCGTACTTACCAGTAACTTGAATTTCCTTCCATAGGCTAACATTGACTGGTTTCACTTGGAAATTCTTCTAAGTGTGGAGTTTTGGAACTTTAAAATATTCCTCTAAAATCAGCCGAAATACGATTTCCGATTTACTCACCTGTTATCAGGAGAGACCTCAGTGCTGCATCTTTCAGCCCAGTACTGGTCCTGAAAAGTAATTTTAACCGTACTTACCGGTAACTTGAATTTCCTTCATAGGCTAACATTGACTGGTTTCACTTGGAAATTCTTCTAAGTGTGGAGTTTTGGAACTTTAAAATATTCCTCTAAAATCAGCCGAAATACGAATTCCGATTTACTCACCTGTTATCAGGAGAGACCTCAGTGCTGCATCTTTAAGCCCAGTACTGATCCTGAAAAGTAATTTTAACCATACTTACCGGTAACTTGAATTTCCTTCATAGGCTAACATTGACTGGTTTCACTTGGAAATTCTTCTAAGTGTGGAGTTTTGGAACTTTAAAATATTCCTCTAAAATCAGCCGAAATACGAATTTCGATTTACTCACCTGTTATCAGGAGAGACCTCAGTGCTGCATCTTTCAGCCCAGTACTGATCCTGAAAAGTAATTTTAACCGTACTTACCGGTAACTTGAATTTCCTTCATAGGCTAACATTGACTGGTTTCACTTGGAAATTCTTCTAAGTGTTGATTTTTGAAACATACAAATATTCCTCTAAAATCAGCCGAAATCCGAATTCTGATTTATTCACCTGTTATCAGGAGAGACCTCAGTGCTGCATCTTTCAGCCCAGTACTGGTCCTGAAAAGTAATTTTAACCGTACTTACCAGTAACTTGAATTTCCTTCCATAGGCTAACATTGACTGGTTTCACTTGGAAATTCTTCTAAGTGTGGAGTTTTGGAACTTTAAAATATTCCTCTAAAATCAGCCGAAATACGAATTCCGATTTACTCACCTGTTATCAGGAGAGACCTCAGTGCTGCATGTTTCAGCCCAGTACTGATCCTCAAAAGTAATTTTAACCGTACTTACCGGTAACTTGAATTTCCTTCATAGGCTAACATTGACTGGTTTTCAGCAAAAAAGTTTCAAAGTGTTGATTTTCACAAACTACAAATATTCCTTAAAAATCGACAGTATGACTTAAACGCATTCTTTCAACTGTTTACAGGAGATGCACCAGTGCTGGATCCAGGATCCAACACTGAGTAAGAAAAAGTAACGATAACAGTTTTTACCTGCTAAGTGAATTTCCTTCCGTAGGATAACATTGGTGATTCTATGAGAAAAAGTTTCAAAGTGTCAACTTTTAAAATACAATAATATTCCTTAAAAATCACGACTGTAACCAAAACGCTTTTACTCAACTGTTTACAGGAGATGTCCCAGGACTGAATCTAGGATCCAGTCCTGTGGTTAGAAAAGTAATCCATAAAGTAACTAATTGCATTTAACTAGAAATTCACATTGAGCTGAATGTTGCATTGTGTTTGAAAATGTGTTGCCCATTGCAACAACTGTAACTACTGTACTTAAAAGTCTATTGCCTATCTGCAAAGTATTTAAACTAAAGTAATTCATTAAGAGAAAGTATTTTTGTAATGTAATGTATAATGTAATTACAATGTAATTTAAATAATAAAATATGTAAAAAAAATTGTTTCTAAAAATGTAGTAAATCAGTATTTTAAAAATTTATATAACAATTAATACATTTAAAAATTGTCATTTACAAAACCTTTGAAATTCACTGAAAAAACCGTAGGTTTCAGACATGTTATAGTTACAAATTAGCATTTAAAAAACCTTTGAAATTCACTGAAAAAACCATAGGTTTCAGGGACGTTATAGTTACAAATTAGCATTTAAAAAACCTTTGAAATTCACTGAAAAAACCATAGGTTTTAGGGACAGTTATAGTTAGTTGGACATTGCACTCGTACAAAACCCGTGAAATTCCCCGTTATAGTTAGTCCAGCTAACTATAACTCGCGCCCCGCAATGCACTGCTGATGACGTCACATATTACATCACTCATGACATGGTCAGTGACATCACTGATGACATCACTGATGACATCTCAAATGACATCACTGATGACATCACTGATGACATCATCCATGTGATAATTTCATGCATCTTCTCACACCCTAATATAACCTTTGATACACCCACTCTAAAGTACAGACTGCCATTCGCAAAACCATAGACACTCCAACACCAATAACTACATACCCACTCACTGATTCTTAGGTCTACGCACACATCCACTCACTCACCCGAACAGTCACTCATATTTACGGTCACTCAGTACAGGACTATCATATGCACTCATACTCCTATATAGACACTCAAACACCGCCACTCATCCATAGAGGTACTCACACACCTAGTCAGTCATGCAAATAATTAAACACACTACCATTTACTCACCTATACAGTTATACACACACCAGCTCACTTACTCATACAAATACTAGCACATTCTTACGCTCTTATACAATCACTGATACAAGCACACACTCATCCATACAGCCACTATCACAATCAGTCACTCTTGCTTATAGCTATTTATATACTCCAACACACATATATACTGCCTTTCACATATGTAGTTACTCACACATGTACCACTGGGACATACATTCACTCACTAACACACTCTTACACACTCTTACCCACCCATACACTCTATCACAGATGCACTCTTGAAACCATCCACCCAGTGAATCACCCACTCACACATCTATGCACAGTCGCACACACCCTCCCACACAAACACTCAGGCACCCATACAGATACTCACACAAGCATTCAATAACTCATATAGACACTCATGTAGCTATTCTCAAACACATGCAGCCACTTACACAGCAACAGACAGACGGATACAGACATTCACCCAGTTTAGTCACTAACCCATGCATTCAGTAAGATACGTTAAATCACTCACTTATACAGTCAGTCACGCACCTACTAAATCATCCATACAGACACTTACACACCCACTCATTCTTCAATACGTCTTTTCCTATATATATTAAAAATATTTAAACTTTACAGAAACACACAGTCACTGGATGATGTCATCAGTGATGTCATCAGTGATGTCATTTGAGATGTCATCAGTGATGTCATCAGTGATGTCACTGACCATGTCATGAGTGATGTAATATGTGACGTCATCAGCAGTGCATTGCGGGGCGCGAGTTATAGTTAGCTGGACTAACTATAACGGGGGAATTTCACGGGTTTTGTACGAGTGCAATGTCCAACTAACTATAACTGTCCCTAAAACCTATGGTTTTTTCAGTGAATATATATATATATATATATATATATATGAAAACAGTACTCCTATCCTTCATTGCTTCTTTTAAGGATTGTTGTTTTTTTAATTTTTTATCCTGGAGGTTGTATGTAAAAATGTACAGGAGTCTGTAGAGAGACACACCCCTTGCCCATTTCCGCTGATGCAATTGTGTGCAATGCTTACATCACTTCTGTGCCATTTTGGGCACGTACCAAAGGGTCCCATCAGCGTCCAGGTACAAGCAACTCTTTAAAGGTACCCTGTGGCCACAGGATAATCTGGTGGCACTACACCTGCATGCTTAAACTCAATCACTAAAATATGAGTAACATGTGACTTAGGCCAACAAGGAGGGGTGCTGGATTTGGCTATAACTCCTCCACAGCTTATCTATACAGTTTCCAGTTGAACATGGTACCAAAATACCACCACCAAAAATACCATCTCCCAAAACCCCACCACCCAAACAACAGGGTCTCAACCAAGCCACAGTAAAGGGTGATTTTAGAAACCTAAGAGCGTAGGTATCCATTCTGAGGTGGTTATGGGGATCCAATAGCCATTGCCCGGTTGGGAGCAGTTTAAGAGGCACCTGGCTTCATTGTTGAAGGATGTTACAAATGTATTGGTGAGTTAACACCCAGTATTTTCCAACTTTGGCAACAGAGGCAGGAGGTCTGTGCCAACCAAAGTGTTGCCTTTTTAAAAGTTCCTCCTGCCAGGAGAAAGCGTATCTTGTCCGATTGTCTGGGGTTCTTACCATCTCTGTGTGCAGGCAGTGACAGGTCAGATCAGTCGAAAATGGACAAGTGCAGCAAGTTCAACCACCTCTTGTTACCAGGCAACAACTAACAGAGCAGGAAAAGGAGGGATGAGGAGAGTTTTCAGGACAAGGGGAAATCTGCACCACACAGTGGAAAGGGTGGGGAAATCTCCTGCCACTCACCAAGCAGCTCCTGTTTTGGGGAGGTGGCATGGGTATCAGAGAGGCGCATGTCCACTTTGGACAAAAGACAGCTTGCAGGCAAAACCACCATCATGTGCATGTACATTGGGCCCCAAAACAGAGTGCTTAATTTGAGCTGGTGGTTGTAAGTGGAGCCCACCGGCTCTCATTTTTGGGGGCCGGCACTTTTTTTCTGCATCAGACTTTGACCCAGAGCAAGAGGGTGTAAAACACACAAAGAGGAAAGAAGGAAGAAGAGAGACACGGCAAGAACACGACAAAGGGAAAAGTATAAACCCGCAAGAATGCAATCAAGGGGCAGGGAGTGTCTGGTGGGGAATGAAAGAGACGTGAGGTGGGGTGAAGACTCCACAGCCTTGGTATTTGGTATGCTGACATTAAATAGGGCTGGACACGGGCTTATGAGCAAAACTGTGAGCCCTGGCACTTATTCTTTTACAAATTAAGCACTGCCTAAAGATATGCACCAGCAATGGCGAGTATAGAGTAAATTACACACACACTCATCTCCCATGTGTACGGAGAGTAAAGGGCACAAAGTAATGGGTGAATGCAGCAATTTGTATCAGGGAATACAAATACACCCCGCCCACCCACCCCCCTCCGCCCAGAGAATGCAGGTCAAAGGCCTGTACCCCTGAACTTATATTTTGCTTCCAACACTGCCAGTCATAGCCTAGATTGAGGGTGCGGAAGCCACTCTTATGGGGCACTTTGGGCTTACCCCCTCCTAAGAGAATCTAGCTCTGCTGGTGAAAACAATGTTGGGATGCAGAGCGCTGGTTGTATGTCACATTACCTCCCGTCCCTCCCTCGCCTTCCTTCAATACAAATGAGGCCCCGCCTCCCACCCAGACCCACCCCCAGCATAAAAACTCTGCCCGCCCCCACCTCCACCTGTTTTTTTTTTTAGTGAGACTTACCTTCAGTTCCTCCTTGTGGCGGTGCCGGGGAGTCTTCGAGTTGGTTCTCTGCGACGGCGGTGCCCTCGACGGAGTTCTCCTGGCGATGCCTCCTCTCCTCGTCTCCCTCGTGGATGGGGGCGGAGCGGTGGCTCAGGATGCTGCTGCGTTGTTTGGCGGTCCTCCTGTGGCTGGGGCTGTGTTTCCGGGTCGGGCTGTTTTGGATGCCTCCTCTCGGACTGCACTCTTCACGGTGTCCTGGTAGGACGGGTTTTTGACCCGTGGTTTGTTCCTTTACACTGTATGGGGGTACCGGGTGCTGTGGCTTGCTGTTTTCCCTTGACTGGCGTGGGGGTCTGTCCGCCTTGTCTTGGGTGTTGCTGGGGGCTGTTTTCCGCTTGCTGCCCTGGCGTTTGAGGTTGTTGGGGGGCCTTCTGGGGTCTTCTTCCTCTGCTGCTTGGTCACCGGTCCCCCTGGGGCGCCCTGGCTGCATGGACTTCGCGGGGGGTGTTGGTGCCTCTCCTGTCTGTGCCTGGTGCGGAACTTGGTTGTGGCTGCTCTGTCCGGTGCTTCGGGCTCCGCCGCTGCCTTCTGGTCTGTCCCGTCCTCGTCCGGCAGATCCTGTGGGCGGATGGTTTCCGTCTGGGTCCTGGGGTGCTGGGCCTTCTCCCGCCTCTGGCGTTGCCTTTGGCTCTGGGGGTGTGGAGGGTCGCTTGGGCTCCTGTGCTGGTCGGCTGGGCTTTCCTCTTCCCTGCTGGACGGGCCCTGTGGGATTCATGGTGTTCCTGGCCCGCCTGGTTGGGCTTGCCCTTCTGTCCCGGTGTGGGGATAGGTGCTGTGGGAGTGGCGTGCGTTGCCCGTGCTTGCTGTTTCCGCTTTTGTGTACATTGTGCTTGCTGCTTTGTCCACTGTGGGCCGCCCGGCTGGCGACTGTTTGTCGATTGCCTGCGGAGCCTGCTGTGTGCGGTCTCTTTTCCTCCGCCCTGGGCGTTCCTTCTGTGCTGTGTTGGTCCTGTTTGGTTTCAGGTTCCTTTACGCCCTCTTTTGCATCAGTGGGTTTTTCCTGCGGTGCTGCGGGTTCCTTGCTTCCTCCGGCGGCTTTGCTTGTTGGGGGTGTTCGCCCCTTTCCTCCCGTTGGGCTGTTGGTCTCTGTCCTGGCCGCTCTGCTTGATGGGTCGGCTGTTCTCCTTGGCTGTTGCTGTGGCGCTGGCCTGTTCTCGGCTTCTTCTAGGCCCTCCTTGGTGTGGGGTTTCGTGGCTTTGGCGGCAGCTGTTCGAGCCTCCGGCCTTGGCGCCTGGTGGGCCCCTGCTCTTGTCGTATCTCTGCTGTTTGGTGGAGTCTGGCCTGGTTCGTGCCTGGCTGGGTGGCTGCCTGGGACTATTCGGTGCTGTGGGCTGCAGGTCCTCTGTCCTTCTGGCCGCCTTGAGGCTTCTGTGTGCCTTTACTTGTGTGGGGCGTCCTGCCTTTCTGGGGTGCCTTGTCCTGAGGTCTCTCCTTTGTCCCCGTTGTGGGCTTCTCCTCCGCCTTTACGGTGGGTGCGGTTTGGCCTGTTTTTCGCCCTGGCTCCCTGCCTCCTCTCCTGCGGGCCCTGCCCGGCTGGGTCCCTGTCGCTGCTCTCTGTTCGGTTCCCTCCGGTGGGTGGTCGTCTTTGGCCTTTTCTTCCTCGGTGGCGGCGGCCCGTTTCTGGTGGTTGGGTCCTGTGTACTTTGGTTCCTGTGTACAGGGTCGTCTTGGTGCAGGTTCCTCCGGATTCGGGGTTCGGTTGCCTCCACTGCCTGTCTCCGGTCCCCGCGGGGTGGCTCTGCTGGTCTGGGTGTCCAGTTTGGTTGCCAGGTGGTCGGTCTGCTAGGTTCCTGTCGTGGTGCCCGGGCCTGGGCCCCTCTCCGTTCTGTTTCTGGGGTTCGGGGTGTCCGGTGGCTTCGGCCTGTACTGGCTCTCCTGTGGGTCTGCTCCTGGGTTCGGCCCCTTCCCTTCAGTGTGTTGGTCCTTTCGGCCGTCGTTCCTCTGGTTCTGCCTGGCATCTTTTGGCATGCCGTGGGTCTCGGGACGCCTCTCTCCGCTTCCCAGTCGCCGCTTCTTTTCTGCGGTTCGCTGTGGGTGTGGCCCGTTTCGGTTTTGAGTCCTTCCCTTCGGCCTCCGGCCCTCGCCCTGGGTCTTCCCGTGGGTCCTGGTGCCTCCTGTGGCTCTCCTTCGTGCGGGGTTTTTTCCTTCGTCCTTCTCTGTCGGTCGGCCTCTGGCTGTGTGCGGCCGGAGTGTCTTTTTTGCTCGGTCTGTTCGGGGGACCTTGGTGGTTCTTCTGGGGATCGGGGTTGTTGGTGGCCTGGGGTGTGTCTTCTCTGGTCCCCTCTCAGGGCTTGGTGTTCGTTGAGGCTTGTTGTGGCCTTTGCATGGCCCTGTTCCCTTGTCCTGCCTGCACCTGGTCTCTCTTCCTTCTCTGGATCGGGCCTTGTTGTCCCGGGGCTCCTCCGGCGGTCCTGTGGCTGCGGGGGCTCGTGGCTTCTGGGGTGTTTTCAGGTTCCGGGGCTCGTTTCTACTTCTCCGCCTGACCGTCTGGATCCTGTTGGGTTGGTCTCCGGGGTCTGTTGTCCCCGCTGCCCGTGTCGGTCCGTGTCTGGGGGGCGGTCCTGGTGGCTCTCCCGCCGTCGCTTTCTGGCTGGCTGTTTGCTGCCTCCTCCGGCTCCGCTTGTGGTGGCTTTGGTCACCGGCCTGTCCGGGTGCGGGGTTGGCTGCGGTTTATTTGGGTTCAGGGGTGCTGGTCCCTGCTGGTCTCCCGGAGTTCCTCCTGCTGCCGCTTGTTGGGGGCTTGCCCTGGTGCTCTTTCGTGGCTCTCTGCGGGGCCCATGCGGTGTTGGTTCAGTCTGGCGTTCTGGGGAGGTGGTCCTCTGTCCGCCCTCTGGGTGGGTCCCGGTTCTGTTCCTTGTTTGCCTGCGTCCTGTTTCCCTGGCTCCGGTCTGGGGGCTGGGGCTGTCGGCTCTCTCCCTTCGGCGAGTGGCCTCTGGGCTGGCGGCTCTGTTTTTGCTGGGTCATTCCTTCTTCCCGCGTTTTCTCTCTTCTTCCCCGTGTGGCCTGCCTGTTGGTGGGTCGTGGGGCCTCCCTGTGGTGGTCCGGTTGCGGATCCGGGGTGGGCCTTGGTGGCCCGGTTCTGGTCTCTGGGATGGGGTCCCGGGGCTCGGGGGGGGTCGTTGGCCTTCCCTCTCCTGTGCCTCAGGGTCTTCTAGGTGCCTTCCTCCTCCCCCCCCCCCTTTTTTTCCACTGCTCCGGGCCTTTCTGGTTCTGGTCGGGTGGCTCTGTGCTCGGGGGTTGTTGGTTGCTCCCAGTTGGCCTGGGGTGCCTTGGTCTCCTCTCCTGTCCGCCTTCTGTTGCGTTCGGGTGTGGGTCCTTCCGGTGGTTCCGTTCTCTTGATGTTTCCGGCCCTTCCCCTGGGTTCTGTGCAGGGGTTTCGCCTGCTGCCTGGTGGTGGTGCGGCTGGGCTTTGCTGGGTTGGGGGCTCCTGTCCATTTGGCGGTTGCTTGGCTGCCTTCCCGTCGGTCCTCCTCTCTGCTGTCCTGTGCTTGGCATGGGCGGACCTTTTCGGCCTGGTGTTCTGCTCTGGGGTTGTTACCTCGGTGGCTGGACTATGTTTGGCGTGGCGATTCCTTCCTGGTGGGGCTCTTCTGGGTTTGTCGGTGTCTCCTCTGCGGGTGCTGTGGGCGGCTCTCTGGCTTCTTGATGCTCCTGGCATTCTTGCGGGTTGGCGGGGGTCTGTTGCCCCCTCGCCCTGTCTGATCCTTCCCTTCGGGGTCTTGGCTGCTGGTATTGGCTGTCCTCCCTTTGGTCCCCTTGGGGGTCTCGGGTTGCGGCTCTTGTCTTTTGGGCCTTGTTTTTTGGTTGCCATCCCCTCTGCGCGGCGCTTGGGGGTGTTGGATCGGCTGTGGGTTCTCGTTTTGCTTTGATCCGGTTGCGGTGGTTGTTTGGCCTTCCTCTGCTCTGTTGGGTCGTTGGCTTTGGTCCCCGGTCTTGCTGACTGTCCGTCTTTTGGGGGTGGTTCCTCCTGTGGGGAATTAGGGGGTGTTCCTCTCGCTGTTTGGCGATTTCGGTGGCTGCGTTGCTTGCTGTCCGGCGTGCTTTGCTGTGGTCCCTGCCGGTTGTGGTGTCCTGTCGGGTGGGCTCCTCTGTGGGATCTGTTGGACTGCGTCCTGGTCTTCTCCCTCTCCGTTTGACTGTCGCTGTCCGTTTGCGTGTCTGGAACGCTTGTCTGCTGTTCTGGGCCGCTGGGTTCCTGGGATGTTGATCTGCTGTGTTTGGGGCACTGTTTCTGTTTTGGTGTTCTCTCGCACTCAGCTGTCCGTCTCTGTTTTCTTCTGCTTGCTATGTCCTCATTTGTATTGAAGGAAGGCGAGGGAGGGACGGGAGGTAATGCTTCCATTTCTAACGATAATGGCATTACTCCTAGTCCTACTCCCTCGCCTTCCTTCAAGGACCCTCCCTCCCTCCCGGTGCGGTTCATCTGAGTGCTAGCTCGGCTTGTTTACGTACAGGTGGAGGTGGGGGCGGGCAGAGTTTTTATGCTGGGGGTGGGTCTGGGTGGGAGGCGGGGCCTCATTTGTATTGAAGGAAGGCGAGGGAGTAGGACTAGGAGTAATGCCATTATCGTTAGAAATGGAAGCAATATTGCACACATAAATACGATCCTGCAAAAATACAGGCCGCTTGATATCCACTTGCACAGTATTGTCAAGATTTACAATTTCTAACTCCACATCAACTTACCTAAAGGAAACTGTGCAAGTCGATAAAGTGTAGACGATACTGTTGCAGGTCGATATGTGAAAGTCAGTATGGTGGTACCACAGCAGACAACCTCCAGGGGACTGGCTGATAGGGCAATTAATTGGCGAAAAATATAGGGCAAGGCGTGCCTTTTCCAAGCCAGGCAAAGGGCTTGGGTCCCACAGGAGAGCCCTCCTGCTGGTGCGCCCCAGAAGGTTGGTTTGCTTACCTTGGCGCTGTGGCTATGAGTCTCAGGCCTCTGTCAAGCGTTAAGCCTTCCATGCGATGTTGACTCGGCAGTTTAGTGTGAAAAGGAACTCCTGCCGCAGTTTTAGATTTGTTTTGTGGGAGGATTACGTCAGTGATTGTGTATTCAGTTGTGTCTGTGTTCTGTTTGAGATCGGGGACTGTCAGCCATTTATCAACACGGTTATTCCATCCTGTGTCACGTGTCGGTCCTTAGGCGGCTGTGTGGGCGGGGCTTGAAGTGGGCCGGGTCCCCCACGGGTCTTAGACCCGGCAGTACTTTAGAATGGACATTAAAAGGGGTCCCTATCGGGCCCTATATTCATGACCTTATCTGTACTGGGAAAACACTGAGGATTTCTGAACCATGAATTTAATGAGTGTTCAGGTAATCCATGTCGGTGATTTTGTTCCCTTTTGTATTTCACATTTTACTGAATCATGCACTCCATTAGAGTGATAGCTAGTCCCAGGACGTTGTGTTTTTGTAGTTTTTCTTTTTCATTCAGCATATTATTCTTGTACAGTGCAGGCTTTGAACCGAGTCGCCTCTATGTGTTTATAGCATGCCCCAGGAGCGGAGGCTGAAGGCTCTGCGAGTTTCTCGTACTTCCTATGAGTGGGTCAAAAAGGTGTTCTGAACTTGGCCATCCAATCCTTGGCTACTATCCAGAGGGCACATAGACAACCATTGACAAAGCCAACAGTCTAGACTAGTTTTAGGTGTATGTCAGTCACTGTGGCATTATATCCGGATGCAATAACAAAGAGCTCAGAGAGACACACTAGTGGCACGCTATGGGAATCACAGAAATGTAATTTAGGGGTTTAAGCCACGTCTATAACTACAGAGGTCACGTCCCTTTTATAGACTTCCTCCCACACACACTTTTTTCATCCCACTTAAAGCCTTATGCGTGGGGATTACAAGCCTTGTCCTTTGAGGGCAGTGCTGGCCCGAAATGGCTCTCTAATGTCTGCAGGCCGTGTGCAGTGAGGGACAGAGCTGGCCTAAGGTGATTGTACATGGACTGCTGGCCCCTCCAGCTAGTTGGAGATGGTTCTGTATGGACCACGAGCCCTGTGCTGTATGCATCAGTCTCTCCTGCGTCAGAGCTAGTCTAAGGGGGGGGAGGGTGTGTGTGTGTGTGCGTGCGTGCGTGCGTGTGTGTGTGTGTGTGTGTACACTACAGAAACTGTCCATTGAGGTGCATTATTGCATCACGCATCTCCGCGGGCCTGGCACGAATCCGTGCGGACTGCAGACAGCGTGCAGTGAACGGCTCTCCTGTATTGTGTGTTAGGACTGGTCCGAGATGGTTATGTGCGGACCGAAGGGTTTGTGCACTGAGGGGTGCGTGTTCTTTCGTGAGTCAGTGCAAGTGTCAGATGG
Organism: Calotriton arnoldi; assembly: GCA_963921515.1. NCBI lineage: Eukaryota > Metazoa > Chordata > Amphibia > Caudata > Salamandridae > Calotriton > Calotriton arnoldi. The sequence continues at coordinate 1,849,367 of CAWUFW010001137.1, forward strand.
TTCTCTGTGGATCACTGACTGCTGCGAGTGATCGTGTTCTATCTTGTTTCAGGGTTTGTTAGGGGTGGGTCTGCGTGGACCTCCGGTGCTGTGCTGCCAATGGGGGACTCGTCTCGGAGCCATGTAAGATGGCTGTGGCTGGACCGCGGGCCCCACTGCGCTTAGAACACGACACTCCTTTGTTTACATCGCACGGCGCCCTCTTTGCCCGGATACACCGGCACTTGACCTCAGACACACGACGAGGGCAATCTGTTTACAGCAATGACACGTCCTCCTGTCTCCAGGGAGAGACAGAGCCCTCTGTCACGGGGCAGGAGGCTGTCCGCAATCTGTCCCAGCTGCCCGTCTGCCCTGGTGACGGTGGGCGGTGGGGGAGGGGCTGTGGATTAGTTTAGCATCTCTGCCCTAGTAGCAGCAGGGTCCCGGGCAGGGACCACCCCTGCGGCGGAGGACGCGTGTTGTCACAGGAACAGGCAGAGGGGCACCTGCTGAACTTGATTATTCTGCGCGCCATCTGCTCGCCCCCTCCGCTCATTGTTTCTCTTTTATGGCGCCTCCTTCTGCCCCCTACCGCAAACTGTCATTCAGAAGACAGGGTCTGTTGCGAAGCCCTCACATATGTTTTGCAAACAGCAGACCTTGAGTGCGTTCATTTTGCACTATTCTTGCTCCTCGGGTAATAAGGAATGGAGCAAAGAGGTTTGCTCTCACATCTAGACTGAACCATATTTCTCTGCGACATGAAACCAGCAAGCAAGGCAACATAAACTTGCGCGAATATTTTTCTGCACGTTATATGGAGCAGAGCTAACTGAGTGTTTTTTTCACATCGCGAAAGCTATCACTGAGTTTGGAGCAAAATAAAGACATCAGTTTGCTTGAAGCCTTCACCCTGGTTATGTTCTTTGGGCATTGTGTTCTGCAACTTTTAGGACTGCGGCGAGACCAGCTATTATTTACACCTGACAACTTCCATACACAAGCATTGGCAAGGCCAACAGTTCTCGCCCATTGACGAGCTATTGGCTTTGCCAATATGTTTTAGCCATGTTGTACACCAGCATGGCTGCTGTTCAGCATGGCTAAAAGTAAGTGGCATAAAGGGTAGTGGCGTGGTGTGGAGTGTCGTAGAGTGTCATGGAGTAGAATGGAGTGTCATGGAGTAGAATGGAGTGTTATGGAGTGGTGTAGAGTTGAGTAGCATGGAGCGGAGTGTCATGGAGTGGCATAGTGTGGAGTGGTGTAGAGTGTCATGTAGGGAGTAGAGTGTCGTAAAGTGAAAGGGAGCAGAGTGGACTAGAGTGTCGTAGAGTGAAGTAACATAAAGTGTTGTGGACTGGTGTAGAGCAGAGTGAAGTGGCGTAGAGGGTTTTGCATAGAGTGAAGTAGAGTGTTGTAGAGGATAGTGAAGTAGAGTGGAGTAGATATTTGTAGAGTGGAGTAGTGAAGTAGAGTGGAATGGCATAGAGTGGAGTGGATTGGAATAGAGTGGATCGGCATAGTGTGGAGTAATGTGTTGTAGAATAGAGTGGAGTAAAGTGGCAGGGAGTGACATAGAGGGAGTTGCGTAGAGCATCGTAGAATGTAGTAGTGCGGTAAAGTGGCATAGAGTGGAGTAGAGTGGAGTGTAGTGACGTAGAGTGGAGTGGAGTGGCCTACAGTGAAGTGGTGTAAAGTACAGTGGTGCAGAGTAAAGTGGCATGTAAAATGTCCATCCTTCAGGAGGAAGAAGTTGGCTTCTAACCCACTTGAAGACTGTGTAGTGGGTCTTCCCTCTTCATGTTAAGTGATGCAATGTGACTTTTGAAAGAACATTGAGGACTTTGAAAGCTCAAAGGCATCAGACTGAGGTAAGTTGGAGGTAATAAGGGCGAGGGAGGAGGAGAGAAAGATATTTAAAAAAAGGCTGTAAAACCTCCTCCAATGGACCTCTGCTGAAAAACAGCCAGCACAATGGAAAGATTTCCGAAATCTAGAGTAAGGAGAGCGTGCAAAAGTGAATGAAGACTTCGGCATCACCACTCTCGATGACACTTCTGATTGACATTGAAGATCACACCGTCAAAGGGTTTGGCCCTCACATGCTCACCATCAAAGGCTGGCTCTCTATCGATGGTGAACTATCAATATCATCATAGATCCTCCATGACTTCCTCAAGAAATGATGGTGACAGTGTCACCATCAACGTCGAAGCACTCCCCACTGGTGATGATAAAGCACCTTCTTCGCTGTTAACACAGTGAAAACTCTCGACATCACCACAGCGCTCCCTGAAACTGGACTCGCTGTCACACCACTCCGACTTTGCCACGATCGACATTGACGTTTCCAGTGTCGTCTGTGTCTCCAGCACCAAGAAAGATTCTAAGACTTTCTCATGATGAACCTGCAATGCTACTATTGGGTCCTCCATGCTTTTGTCATCCTGGCTCAGGACCAACTTCAACATTTAAACCTATCACAACCACCAAAGATAGTCTCGACCTTCATGTCATCATCAGAAAGATGTCAATGCCACTTAGAGAACCATGGACTTCAGGATCACCCCATTATGTACTCTGTGTGCATTCCAGAGTGGTGCAAAAGAAGCAAATTTCCTTCTGAGTCTCTATCGTAGTCAAATTTTGGTGGTGATGATACTTGCTCATCGTGTACACTTATATCTCCTGCTGCGTCACCCTCAAGAGTTTTGTCTGATGATATCACCTCCTTCCATGTCATACTCTTGAGGTGGGGCTTCCAAACTTAATATCCCTATGGATATGCTGTTGGCTGCAGTATCTATAATAATGGTGATGTCACTACAGAGGGCTTTGCCAAAACCTGCCCCGACCCTGGGTCCAAATGCAAAAAGAACAATTGATGCCGGGAATGCTGAACAATGGCAAACACGCACCCCCAGTACAGTGATCTGGGCCTAAATCCATTGTTTTTTGCTCACCACGCCACCCCAATTTGGACCTAGCCATATGCAAGTCAGTCTTGACCCTGCTCCCCATGGGAACAGTCCAACCCGAGTTGCCAAGCCAGGTCCTCTCTGGACCGGAAACAAGCAGCCTAGGCAGTGCTTAATTTGTAAAACATTAGGTGCCAGGGCCTTCGTCAAGAGGCCACTGCAGCTTGGCCCACCCAATGCCCCTGCCAGCGCTGCAATGACAGTACCAACATAACTACCAACCACCAATGGCGGTGCGTCCATTGGGGCGCTGGGGCGTTGCCCCACTAATGCCACATGGCCCCAACATCGTCTTTGAAATCGTTCCACTTCTAACTCACGAATTCCTGGGTGGCGGGTCACCGGGCCATGCCCGAGTCAATCAGGACACTGAAGGGGGTGGGGCTGCGGCAGCATCAGGGTTTGACTGACAGTCAGTGAGTCAGTGAAGCGCAGCAGCAATAGTGCGCATGTTCGGGTTTGGGCTGGTCATTTTTCCGACCAGCCCGAACATGCGCACTAGCCTGCACATTAGGAGAGCGAGGGTTGCTTCATGCCGCAGCCCCCGGTCTCCTAATGGGCGGGGGTGTATCCCTGCTCAAGCCAATCCAGGCGCTGCTGGAGCAGCGTCTGGATTGGCTGAGGCACGCGTTCACTGCGCAGACTGAGGCTGGCATAATCGGCATTGGGTGCCGTGCGTGGGTGGCACTTGGAAACATATGACCAATCACTGTGCAGCCATGCAGACAGTGATTGGCCATTTCGTTGTGATGTCGTCGCACTCGCAGCAGACCGCGCGGCGCCACACCTCGTGTCTTCAGTGCGACCTGCCTGTGACGTTGCGATTTTTGCTCTGCACTGCAGTTTCGAACAATAAGGTCAGTACTGAGTCAGTCGAATGTAGTGAATATTTTGTATAGCATGGTTTACGTCGTGACATGTCCATCGTGCACAGGTCTATCCCCGGGGCCGGCTCTTACTCTGCATCCTGGTCACAGGGCCTAGCTAAAGCCAAGAACCTTTTCTGGGAAAGGCCGGCGACCAGTAAGGAGCCATACTGGGACTGGTGAGCAGAAGGGTTTGACTCTAGCCCTGGCGAGGAGCAGAGAGAACTGTTTGTTTCCGGGTAGGAGCCATCCATGTAGTCGTGCCACAGTAAACCCAGGGATCGGTGCAGGTCCACGTAAGAGACTGGGAGCAGCCGAGCAGGGGCCAGCTCAGGAAGGAGCAGTGAGCAGAGCAAGAGGGTAAGGCCTTCATGAGAATCTCAGATCTGTCACCTGGCCTCCGAGTGGAGCGGGGGAGGGGTGCAAGCAGAGGGCAGGAGGAAGAAAGAAGGAGTAGGCGGGAGAAAGGAGGGTCGGAAAGGAGAATGGTGAGAGAGAACAGGTGAGATGAGGGTGAGACGGGGAGGGTGGTGGCGAGGCAGATGAGAGAGAAGACGCGCCGGGAGTTGGTCTGCAATATTAGAACTTCTGAAAGGCCCGTCTGCTCTTGGAGCTCGGGGATTCGTCACAAATTCTGATTGAAACTGACGTTATAAATAACCCATCAGCCATTTATGGAGGATTTAACTACCTGCCAATGGGCAAGCGTCAGTCTCGTTTTTTTGAACCTGTAAACTGTGTTGTCTTTTGTACACACGATTGACGATTCTTGACACCCTGACCATCTTAACGCAGTAAAATGGCTCCGTGGGTTAAAGCAGCCACCGCAATGTTCCTTGCTTAACTTGCGGCCATAGGTTCGGTTCCCGTCAGGAGCCCATGGCCCATCCCGTTCCTAGCCAATACACTGAACTCAGTCAGTGGGCGGTATAGTGCCTTAGCCGTGATAGAAAATGAAGGCCTGGGGAGTCTAAAACATCATGAAAGATGGGCGCGGCCTAAAAAGAAATAAGGAACCGTTTTTGAGGGTTCCCCTCATTGTGGCCAATAAACTTGTGTTAGATAAATCCTTACATTTACCAGTTCTTGTATCCATGATGAAAGTAAAGAAGATGGTAAGATAGCTGAGGGGGTCTATGCGCAGGCTGCAGATAAAGGTGACAGCCAAGCAAGACTGACTCCGCCTCTCATCCTTCTAAGGTTGACATATGGTGCCATTTATGGGTGTGTAGCATTTTTAGTACGCTAGCCTAGTCCTGCCTAGTTAATTCTCAGACTGTACTGTGGTTGTCCCTGGTGATGTGGAGGGAGCAGATCTAGGCCCATTCATGGCAAGCTAGTGGTGCCAGGTATGGGGTGGAGCACTATGTGGTGAACAAACAACAATCAATCAGAGATTGGTAGAGCGCTAATCACCCCGAGAGGTATCCAGGCGCTTGTAGGAGGTGGAGCCACTCGAACAGCCAGGTGTTGAGTCGACTCCTGAAGTCAGCGAGGTGGGAGAAGGAGATCAGAGGAGGACTGCCAACTCCAGTAGGACGCGGTGGTGGAAGAGGGCAGCAAACAGTGGTGGGCCCAGTGCTAGGCACTGCTGAGGAATGTTGCTGGAAGAGTTGTAGATCAGGGACCAGTTCTAGGCGCGTGAGAAACAGGGAGGTGCTAGGTCGGGTGAGAAGTGCGGAGTAGTCTGGGTGTCGGGAAATGCAAGGAGCTATTAGGATATTGTTTGGATGTTCAGGGCTTCGGCGTGCACTCTGTCTGGTGTACATCTTGCATGCGTCTCTTTTGTTTCGGATCCGTCTCCCTCGTCGCATTTTTTTTGTTAAATGTTCATCCTGGTGAAATACAACTACTGTACAAATACTGACACGAAAGTGGAGACAAGGCGCGGGTGTCAAAGTCCACCTATTTTGGAAGGGGAAACGTTATGTCACCATTCTGTCGTATGCGCAAAAGGCTGCTTTATTGGGAGCAAGCTGTGACGTTGCGATTTTTGCTCTGCAGTTTCGAACAATAAGGTCAGTACTGAGTCCATCAAATGTAAATTAGTGAATATTTAGTATAGCATGGTTTACGTCATGTCCATCGTGCGCAGGTCTATCCCCGGCTCTCACTCTGCATCCTGGTGTCACGCGCAGCTGAATCAAGCTGGGTTATTGCTGAAACTGCTTTTGCCTTCATGGTTAGTGAAGAGCTATTGACTGGAACAAGCCTACCCAGGCGTTTACTGTAAAGGAAATGAAACCTGAGAGAGTGTGAGGCTCAGCCCTTAGGCCGGCGACCACGTGTGGCAATCTGTACGTGGTGTACTCTGTGTGAGCTGGGGTAGGCCTCTTTCGCGCCATCTGAGAAACGACTGACTCTTATTATTAAGAGTGGGCAAAAATTGCATACTCGTCCTTCCGCAGTGTAAAACCAGTATTTTTGCAAAAATGACGCCTGGTATCCGCTTAAGGCTTGGTCAATGAGCGTTTGAAGTAAAGTACATCCTTAACCTAGATGCAAATATAATGAATGACTCCCAAATGCAGTGATATAATTTATTGTACCGGGTGGAACATTTCCACATGTTAATTAAATACACTTTAATTCTGAAGAAACGTTATCATATTTGGGAATAAGAGGTTCAAACTATGAAAAATAAATAAAAAACCGAAATAAAGCAAGTCAGAGTGTTCGCAAAGTGGCTAGATTGATATTATTCACACCCAAACATATTAGCGCTACTTTACAGAGTTTGCCAGTGAAGCAGTACTTTTGTTTTCTTGTCTTTTTTTGAACAGCATTGTTTTTCCGGGTGGGGAAGTGCACCAATCCTGGGGTACTGCAATGACTGATTGATGGGTGGATTGGTAACCATGTTCTTCCTGCTTACATTTCACATGCTTTACTTTGCTTTTTCCAGGATGTTGGTACTTTTTATTTAGGCAGCATATTGCTCTCTTTCTTGTCTAGTGCGTAATTTGAATGGAGTTGCAAGTATATTATGGTTCTAAGAGCACCCGCTACCACTGGCCTCTGGCAATTTTCAGAAACAATAAAAATGTCATGATAACGCTGATGGTTAATGTTTTCCCTAGAGAGAGATCAGAGTTTTGTCTAGTGGAAGTTTTGACTCATGGAAATGTAGCGCAGAAGGTTAATGTGCCTGCTGCAAGGAACATGTACCTGCTGCAGATCACAAAATGCACATGATGTAAATAGGTCAGTGAGTCACTGCTTTTGTCAGAGAGATCCTTTTGTTACTTGCAGTTTGTAAGTTAAAATCCTAACATAGAACAGTGAGCTATTAACTGTCATCTAAGAGCTGCATGCAAACTGCAAGGTAAAAATTAGAGCGTTATGTTTTTTTCCCCCATTCTTTGTTTGATTATCCTAATGTTTCAAAAATAAATTGTTATATTTTTATTTTCAGCACCTGGTAAAGCTGACAAGCATTACCTAATTTTTGGTATTTTAATTGTAATAACTGCACTTTCACAATTGCTTTATTAACCTTCCTGCTTTCTCAAATTTGCTTGAAAAAGCACCATTTGTCCACTCTTTTTTCACAATTTTCTCTGGGGGAGAACCCCCCAAAACCTCCTTAGGTTGTTCGGGCTCGCTCGCTACGCTCGCTCGCTACGGTGCAGTATGACAATCATTTTATGCCTCACCGCTTTCAAATGTCACCAGCCGCCACTGCCAACCACCACATTCTTGAAAGTGTGACAGTTCAGAGTATTCTAGGCCCCCAAAACTATAAGGATGGCTTGGGTGGCGGGTATTAGTTATTTATAATGTATATTGAATTAATAAACAATTGTTATTGTGCTCCTCTCCAAATTAGACAGTGCCACCATGTGGCAGACTGTCATAAGTGCTGGTGTTGATAATTAAGTGCCCGTGCCAAGCACTGGAAACCATCGGCTCAATTTAAGCACTGATCCTAGGACCTGTTTAGGGTATCACCCCTCTTCAGCCAGGATAGCTTAAATTCAGTGGCATGGCGAGCATGGGATCCACGTTGGGGCATCCCTGTGCCACTTGGGCTGACAAATTGGGGTGGGGGGGGGGTTGGAACTATTGATGGATGGAATGCTGAACAATGTCAAACACTCACCCCCAGTACAGAGATCTGGGCCTAAATCCATCTTTTTTTTGTGCTCACCATGCCTCCCCAGTTTGGACCTAGCCATATGCAAATAGGTCTTGACCCTGCTCCCCATGCGAACAGTTTTGCCCAAATTGCCAAGCCATGTCCTCCCTGGACCTGAAACGAGCATCCTAGGACCAGTTTCGGGGTATCACCCCTCATCATTCAGGATAGCTTAAATCCAGTGGCATGGCGAGCACGGGACACACATATGGGCTTCCCCGTCCAGGCATTCTTTAGATTGCTGAGGAGAAATTCCTGACTCCAGCCACAGTAAAAGACAGCAATTCCACACCATCCCCAAAAATATTAGCCTCCGCTGTAGAACGTGGATTCGGTAATAGTCGAGTTGATAAGAAGACCACTTACCTTTGCCCCAGAAATTACTGCGCCAGCGGACAGAGATGGCAGGTGCATAGATGCTACAGGCAGGAAGTTGTGAGTCACATCGGCTACTGCATTGAAGCTCGCTAGTGTGATAACTCTACACAAAGGTACAGCAGAGAGATATGAGAAGGGATGACCTTTATAGATGATTTATAGATTACCTGCCCTGCCTTTAGACAGCAGGACTTTGAAGAGATAAGAGAAGGCTCCTTGATTTCTAATCAAGTCAAAACTCTGACATAGACTTAGCAGACTTGGTGGAAACCGGGTGTTGCCATAGAGTTTGCCCTCGAAAATCACCATGACTTTGCTTGAACAACCTCAGGCCAGACACTCAAATGAAGATTGTTAATCTCCCCATCTCAGGATTCTCCTTATTTGGTCAACATTTGGAAGAGGAGATGGCAAAAATGAGGCGGAAACTATGAAGGTGGTAGGGCTCAAAGAAAGAAGAGATTCTTCAGGTCTCGGTACAAGTCTAAACAGTGCTGCTACTACCCTGAGAGGTTTCAATCCCCTCACTGGCCTCATCAGCAGCAGCACCACCAGCAGCAAGGCCAGGGGTAGATTGCAGAGTAAGTCCTCCAAGGAGAAGTCAACACCATCACAGCCTTGTAATACATCTGGAAGGCAGTCCTTTGGTAACCAACAATGATAACCTCAACCCCTCATACCTTCAGGGTGGTGAACTCGTCTAATTCAGCCATAAGTGCAAGGTTGTTGGTCAGAAAAGGAGAGCTCTTATATCAACTTTCTGGAGTGGAAAGAAGGTACAGCAAGGCTTTTCCTTCTGTCTCTGGCAATGAGCACCAGTCTCATCCTAATGGACAATACGGCAACCATGCTCTGCCTGAACAAGTAGGGACCGCTGTTGCTGAAAGCTCAGATCTTGTGGGCCGTATTCAGGGCTCTCACATTGAAGGAAGGGCTTATACCAGGCACTCTGAATCAACAAGAAGACTTCCTCAGTTGCGTGTACGGAGAAAACCATGAATGGGTTTTGGATGACGAAGCGTTTCAGCACATCTACAACAAGTGGGGAACTTCATCAATAGACCTCTTCACAACAGGCAAAACAAAAAAATGCCTAGACTTCACGTCCAGAGTGCTGGAAGGAGGCTCATGGGCCAATGCCTTTTAGGTGAGTAGGTCAGTGACATTACTGCACACCTTTCATGCTGTACCACTAATACCAAGTGTGGTTCTGGAACTCCGCAAGACTCGAGCAACAATAATCCTTGCACCTGACTGGCTGAGGAAATGGTGGTGCATGTGTGCATCCGGCCACGAAAGAGGTTGCCATGCACACTGAACTTACTGACCAGACTGCAGGGACAAATTGTTGATCCGAATTTGAGATCACTGATTTTGGCAGCATAGCTCCTGTAATCAGACAATATCATTTAAATGTGCCCCTAGCACATATGAACATATTGAGGGAGGCTAAGTGACCCTCCACAAGGACCTTTTATTAATTTAAATAGGTAAGTCAGGAGGAAGTCTTGATCCCATATCTTCTTCGTCTGGTGCTATCCAAGCTGCAGTTTTCATCTTTCAAAGTATACCTTGCTACAATTACAGAATACGGAAAGAGTCCAAACCAGGTGTCCTCCTTCAAGAGCCCTGAAATAAAGTATTTTTTAGAAGACCTGAAGAAAGTGTTCACTCTAGTCAGAACAGAGTCTCCTGTATGGGAACTCAATCTAATATTGTCTAAATTAAGAGACTTTCCTTTTGAACCTATCCACAAGGCTTCATAGCAGCATCTTAACTGGAAAACACAATTGTAATAGCAATAACATCTGCTCATAGGGTTAGTGAAATTCAAACCCATGTATCTATTGAACTGCACTCAGTGTTTCACCTCAAAGAGGTTGGGGATGAGAACACACACCTTTTTTTTTATCCAGAGTTGTCAGAATGTCACATCAACCATACCAATGCCTTGTCTGTCTTTTTTCCAAATCCATTTAGTCTAGCAGAGCGTTCTCTTCACCCTTTGGATGTTAGAAGGGTTTGTGATTTTATTTAGACAAACTAAGTCACTTTGTAAGTCAATCAGTAATTCATTTATTATGTATGAGCATGTTCACCAAAGACTTGTCACATTACAAATAATCCATTGCCCACTGGATTGTAGCCTTCCTATCCATGTGTTACCAATTGGGTGGTAAACCTCTATCAGGGAAATCAAGGGCCAATCCACTACGGGTAAACCAGCCGTCACAACTTGCCTTAGAAATATCCCTTTCGCAGACATATGCAAGACAGCCACCTGGAAATCAGTGTATGTCTTCACACGGCATTACTCCCCAGATTCTGATACAACCCAGATGCTAAGGTTGATCAGGCCACCATGTGAAATCTCTTTGGATGATTGGACCAAAAATCAGGTCCCGATTTACCAGTGCCCGTTAGGAATGCAATACCTGTTTCTTTTGCCCACTAGAAATGCTAGAGAGTGGGTTTGGTTTTAAGCTTCATATTCCGTTGTAACGTTTATGACTATCAATGAAGATCCAGCGGTGCAGACGAATTTGTTGCTTGTATTCCTGGTTCTGCATCCTATGAATCTCCATTGAAGTCATAAACCACACTCTGGCTTCTCCAGCTTCTGCTTTTTGTGCATTTTAAACAGCAATTGCATCATTTGCTTCACATCTCCATGGCTCTCTTGCAAAAGAACAGACTCTGTGAGGCAGCTGCCAGTACAAAGCATTAGAACTGGTGGAGGCTACTGTTGTCTTGGAGGGACGGGTTGCTTTTTCTCTGGCTTCATCAATGTAAGCCTGTCATGCTGCGCTTTTCCCTCAGTGTTAGACAGTTACTGCATTTTGTGTTGTAGATGGTACAACGCAGTCTTGAGACTAGTGTTTAAGCAGTCTAGATTTCGGAAAGGTCTGGTCTTTGATGGTCTCCTGAGGGGTGCTGCGGATCGTCTGAACATATGTAAATTTGCAACACATCAAGCAAATATAATATGAGGTATTCCGGGGTCCATCCACGCGGCAGAGAATTGTTTGGACGTTTATAACACCAATGAAGATTCCTACAATGCAGAACCAGGAGTCCATTAACCATTACTTATGTATCTACAGTATTAAAAAGAGATTGCTATTCAGTTCAATTGGCATCGCACTTCAACCCACCGGAGAGTTGCACGTGACTGTTAATGTTTCTCTGTCCCAGCTGAATGTTTACTTGGAGCTCTCTGTATTGTCGGTCACAAGGTGGAGGTGATGCATCGGCCTCTGAAGTTTGCCTAAAGCTGTTATTTAACGTGCCGAATCCGAGCTTAGGGCCAGATGTAGCAAGCAAAATTGCGCTTGCAAATGCGGAAATTCACAGAATTTCAGCGTTTGCGATCGCAATTCAGCTGTGTGCGATGCAGGTAAGTAGAAACCCACTCGCAAAATAAGGAATCGCAAAATTTGCGATTCCCTATTTTGCGCAAGCATTTAGAGAATCGCAATTTGCGATTCCCTAAATGCTATTCTGGGAGACATCGCAAATTGCGATTTTGCTGTAAGGAATCGCAAATTACCACCAACTTCAGGTTGGTGGAAAAGTGCGATTTCCTTTAAAAATGCAATTTTATGCATGTTTCGAAGTGCCATGTGGCACACATACATGCCCATTGGGCATGTATGTGCGCCACATGTGCACACCTGCACATTTCAGGGGTGCAACAGGGTGTCCTTTAGGAACCCTTTCCTCCCTGAAATTGCGTGCGCAACTTGCGAGTACCTATTAGGTACTCGCAAATTGCGCACGCTATTCCCATTCATTCCTATGGGCCTCTTGGCCCATAGGAATGATTGGGAGGCCATTCCTTATTTGCGACTCGCAATTTGCGAGTCGCAAATAAGGAATGCGTAGGAATCGCTAAATATTAGCAGATTCCTACCTACATAGCAGTTTGCGAGTCCTTAATAGCGATTCGCTAAAAATCGCTATTAAGGACTCGCAAAACTGATTTTACCTACATCTGGCCCTTAGCTCCTCGGTTACTCACTAGGACTGAACATATCTGAATAGCTTCCTTCCGTGTACTCTGCCATAACGTCTTATGTGCTCCTGTGCTACTCATCAAGTGTGCCCGCATCAGGATGTGATCATGCAGTTGTGTCTGACATCACTCTCTCTTTACGGAAGGCGCTGGGGCTGTCAGCCTGAATTTTAAATCATTAACTAATGGTAGATACAGTTACCAGCATAGTTTGAGGACAAGAGTGTACATGCACTTTTTAACATTGAAAGGAATTGATCAGATACATTTTATTTGTTTTTAATTGTTTGTAAAATCCTTCTCTTAATAGACGGTGAACTATATGAGATATTGGCGATGTTTACATTGCTTTGCTTCACTGAATAAAATGCAAACTGAATGGTCCTGTGAAAGATGTATACTGAATACTCTTGAGGAGGCTTTTAACAGGGATGCAGTTGCGTAAAATTGTAAACATTAATAATGCCTAGTTGTTATTTATGTGCTTTTTCCCTCTTTTATCCCTCCGCTATCCTTCTGAATCCAAATAACTGACTAACCTATCCACCACTCAAATTACTTTCATATTTCACTATACTAACTCAACACTAATCCTTTATGGGTTCCGGAGTAGCGTGCTACTCGCCGAAAAAACGCTTTGACGCCTCGTCAGGGGTAGTAAGCGCTATATAAATGCAATTACAATACAATACAATATACTGCATTGGCGTAGAGTGCATTGGCGTAAAGTGCAGTGAAGTAGAGTAGAGTGAAGTGGCCCAGCGTAGATTGCAGTGGCATAGAGTGCAATGGCGTAGAGTGGAGTGGAACAGGGTAGAGTTGCACGGAGTGGAGTAGAGTGTCGTAGAGTGCAGTTGAGTAGAGTGCAGGGACATAGGGTAGATTGTTTCAGAGTAGAGTGAAGTGGTTCAGGGTAGAGTAGAGTGGTGGAGGATAGAGTGCAGAGGTGTAGAGTAGAGTGGCGTTGAGTGCAGAGACATAGAGTGCAGTGCTGTGGAGTGCAGTGGTGCAGAGTAGATTGGGATGGCATAGAGTAGAGAGGTGCACAGTAGAGTGCAGTGGCATAAAGTGCAGTGGTGCTAGATAGAGTAGCACAGAGTGGAGTGGCAGATATTTCAGTGGCAGAGAGTGCAGTGTTGCAGAGGAGAGTGTCATAAAGCACAGTGGTGTATAGTGGCATAGAGTGCACTGGTGTAGAATGCAGTGGTGTAAAGTGGCGAAGAGTAAAGTGGTGCAGTGCAAAGTGTAGTAGAGAGCAATGGTGTGGAGTACAGTGGTGCAGGGAAGAATAGAGTGGCATAGAGTTCAGTGACACAGAGTGTAATGGTGTAGAGTAGAGTGTCATAGAGTGCAGTGACATAGAGTGTTGTGGGTAATGAAAATGAAATTCTACCCTTGTACCAATCCGGCTTTAGGCCAGGAGCATCTACAACGGACAATATTGTAGCTCATGCCTACTTAATAGAACAGTCCGTGCAGAAAAACTTGCCTCCTCTCTTCGCATGTTTCGTGGATTACTCTGCGGCCTTTGATGGAGTCAATCGGAGTCTGTTGTGGCGGAAATTGCAAGACTGGGGGATACCGGCAAATATGTTGAAAGCCATAATCAGTCTCTACACAGGAACTTGGGTACGAGTAAAAACTGCGATGAACTCAGCCACTAAAAAAATACCAACAGACAGAGGGTTAAAGCAAGGTTGCGTATTGGCTCCTTTGCTTTTTAATCTATATACGGCAGACCTCGGAAAAATTATATCTAACGCTAACCTTTTACCCCCTAAAATCGGCCCAATTAGACTATGTCTAATGCAGGACGATATGGTGTTACTGGATCATACAAAAGTAGGAATGCAAAGATTACTGGATGCATTAAACATTTACAATAACAACAACGAATTACGAGCGAATGCAGGAAAGACAAAGGTAGTGATATTTGGAAAATATACCAACAAACTCAGACAACAATGGAGACTGGGCAATTTAAAAATAGTAACAGCGACTAAATACAACTACCTGGGGGTGTGGCTGATGAGCAACGGGAAGCCCACAGCACATATCGCTTCCGTTGAAACAAAAGCCAAAGCAGTGACGTTTGCTCTGTGCAAACTGTACTCCAAGTTAAGCAGCCCGTCGACCAAACCAATCAGAAAGGTTATCAACGCCAAACTGCTTCCGTCAATCACATACGGTCAGATGGCATTCCCGGCGGCTTTCATTAATATCATGGAACATGTCAACTGTCGTGCATTTAAGCGAATCTTTCAGATTCCCGCTCACGCCCGAAATGCCCTGGTGCGATTGGAATTTGGGCTGAATAAACAGAGCTATGAGCATTGGGCCTCAATGGTGCGGCTCCATCGAGGGGTTTGCGCAGCCCCCCCGCACACAATGAAGTCAATTTTAAAGATAATATTTATGAAAGAAAATAATCCGTGGAGTGAAGGCCTGCAGACTGCCTGTACTGTACTGCACCTCGACACAACCAAACTGCAGGATCTTATTCACCAGCCTGGCATCCTAAAGTCTATATTGAAAAAACAAGTTAGATTATTATCAAAGGAAGAGGACATGAAGGAACTGAATTCTTCCAGTAGCAATATTGGGATACTTGCAAGTTCCTATGAAGACCGCCTACGGCAGCTACACCTTGACTCTGCGTTAAATACGTCGATTTTAAAGCAAATCTTTATGGTGAGACTTATGGTTTTGCCGATCAAAGATATCAACAGGCGCTGGAAAGCCCTAGCGGCAATAACAACTTGTAGACTTTGCCACAAAGACGAGGAATCCTTGGTCCATCTGATTTGTATATGTCATTGCTTGTTACACGCACGACGCACTTTATTGAAACCTTTGTTTTTAAAACACGGGGTGCGGACCTGCACTGAAGCTATGAAACTTCTTTTTAATCTAGAGACTCCAATGGAATTGGCAAGGTTTGCAAAGTTTGCACATAAGGCTAAAGAACTCTTAAGTAAAGCTGCGTACATTGCACCTTTTTTAAATGAAACTACTTGGTACAAAGAACCCATGCTTCGTTTAAGATTATACATTTTGCACTTTATTGAAATGGAATCACCCAAATTATACTTAGCACTCGATTTACACATGTTATTGTTGGACTCATGCATTTTACAATAACATTGAATCTTTACTTAATATATGGTTTGAACATTTTTAAGATTGTTATGAATGCATTTTATAACTCGGAGACTCCAATCCTCTTTCCAATACTCGTAAAGTTTGCACACAAGGGGAAGGATCCTTCTGTATTGAATTGATTTATTGGTTCAATACCAGTTCTTCACTGATTTTATTTGTTTTTAAGTGTCGTTTGTACAAATCATTTTTTGTTTGCTTTGGTATATACAATATACCAAAAACTCGCTAGGTACGTACCAATTGTAACGGAGTAAGTAAGTCCTGGGGAGACTTTATCTGAATTTTTTGTAACAATTTTTATTAATTGACACAATAAACTATTCATTCACTTGTGGCATAGAGTGTTGCAGAGTAGAATATAGTGGTGTAGAGTGCAGTGGTGTAGAGTGCATTGGTTTATAGTAAAATGGTGTAGAGAGCAGTGGTGTAGAAGTCAGTAGAGTGGAGTGAAGTTGCGCAGGGTAAATTGAAGTGGTGTAGAATGGAGTGGCATAGAGTGGACTAGAGAGCCGTAGAGTGCAGTGGCATAGAGTAGATTGTTTCAGAGTAGAGTGAGCTGGTGTAGAGTGCAGTGGCATAGAGTTGGGTGTCGTAGAGTGCAGTATTGTAGGGTGCAGAGTAGATTAGAGTGGATTGGTATAGAATGCAGTGGCGTAGAGTGGACCAATGCAGAGTGGAATGGTGTAGACTGTAGTGGGATACAGTTAATTGGTGTAGAGTGGCGTAGAGTAGAGTGCATTGGCATAGGCTGCAGTGGTGCAGAATACAGTAGCGTAAAGTTCAGTGGCAGAGAGTGCAATGTTGCAGAGTAGAGTGCCATGGAGTGCAGTGGCGTAGAGTGGAGTGATGCAGAATACAGTGTAGTGGTAGAGGGCAGTGCTGTATAGTGGTGCAGAGGCATAGAGTAGAGTGGTGTAGAGTTCAGTAACCGAGTGCAGTTTTGCAGAGTAAACTGTCATAGAGTGCAGTGGTGTAGAGTAGAATGGCATAGTGACTAGTAGCACACAGTACAGTGGTGCAGAGTAGAACAGAGTTGCGTAGAGTTCAATGATGTAGAGTAAAATGGTGTTGAGTTCAGTGGCATAGAGTGTTGCAGAGTAGAGTATAGTGTCATAGAGTGCATTGGTGCAGAGTTGATTGGCATAGAGTGCATTGGTTTTGAGTAAAGTGGAGTAGAGTGCAGTGGTTCAAGTGGAGCACAGTGGCGTAGAATAGAGTGGTGAAGAGTGGAGTGGTGCAGCACAGAGTGCAGTGGTGCAGAGTACATTGTTTCAGAGAAGAGTGAAGTAGTGTAGAGTGGAGTGTTGCCTGTTAGAGTGGAGTGGGGCAGGGTAGAGTGTAGTGGCATAGAGTGCAGTGGTGTAGAGTAGAGTGGCTTAATGTGCAGAGTAGATTAGTGTGGCATAGAGTGGTTTGGCATTGAGTCGTCTGGCGCAGAGTAGAGTGGTACAAAGTAGAGTGACGTAG
Source organism: Calotriton arnoldi (assembly GCA_963921515.1). Taxonomy (NCBI): domain Eukaryota; kingdom Metazoa; phylum Chordata; class Amphibia; order Caudata; family Salamandridae; genus Calotriton; species Calotriton arnoldi. Next base: position 1,866,353 of record CAWUFW010001137.1, read on the forward strand.
AGTAGAGTGGTGCATAGTAGAGTGCATTGGCATAGATTAGAGTTTTGTAGAGTAGAGAGGTGTAGAGTGGAGTGGTGCAGAGTAGAGTGCAGTGATACAGCATTAAGTGGCGTTGAGTGGAGTGGTGCAGAGTAGAGTGCAGTGGTGTGGAGTGGTGCAGAGTACATTGATTGGGCTAAAGTAGAGTATGAATGGTGTGGTAGTGCACTGCCATTACAGAGAGAAACCAGGAAAATCATCAATCGAAATAAGTCCTGATCCACCCCCAACAAGGACCTGTGAGGAAAGTATAAACCCCAAAGCTTAAAGGTACATAATGATGAACAAGTAGTCAGTTGTAAAAATAATAAAAAAAGATTAGAAAGGACGGAGCCCAGAGCCCGAATGGACTTCCAGGAGGAATGTTTAGGGAGGACCCAGCATATTGGACAGGGGTCCTCTTCCCATTATACACAGCATGCAGACTGCAATCAGATGTTCCAGATGTGTGGTGAGTGTCACTATTACACCCAGTATTTAAGAAAAGAGATAACACCCACCCAAAAAACTATACATTAATTGCCCTCCTGGACACTGAGAGAAAGGCTTATGCGAGCACCCTATTAAGGAAATTAGAAAGATGGATTGAAGAAGATTTACTTCCATTCTATGAAACCAGATTCCGTAAGGGAGGTTCAATTATTGACAACGTTGTCGCCTTATCTTACATCGCACAGCAAGCCAATGTCAAGAACAACCTGTCGGTGTTCGCTTGCTTTGTAGACTACTCCGCCACGCTCGGGTAGTGCGCAACAATTTATGGAGAAAGCTTAGAATCTGGAAAATCCCGGATAACCTCCTGAACGCCATTATCTCTATTTACTGTGGGACCTGGGTGAGAGTAAAATTTGCGGGGGACACTATATCCCCAAAATACCACACAGAATAGGGCTTGAAGCAAGGATGCGTTCTTGCTCCAACTCTCTTCAACTTATACACAGCATGGAACTACAAAGAGCCAATCTAGCTACACCAAAGATAGGTCAAAAGAAAGTGTACTCATTGCAGTACACAAATGATTTGTTACTCCTTGACTATACAAAACTAGGGCTCCAGAAGGAACTAGATGCCCTATGCATCTATAATGAATGTAGCAACTTGGTTACCTATCAAAATAAAACAAAAGTGATGCCATGTGGCCGTTACGCTAGGAAAACATTGCACAAATACAGGCTGGACTGCCAGACCATAACATCGGCAAGAAGTATAATTATCTTGGAGCATGGTTTAGTGATACGAGGAAATTAACCATACATCAGAATAGGATGAAACAAAAGCACAAGCAACCACATATGCCCTGTGTAAATTGAATGGAAAATTATACAGCCCGACTGTAGCAATCAGGAGTATTATCAAAACAAAATTGGTGCCTACAGTAGAACACACACAAGCATTCCCATGCCAACGCGAGACACTATTAGAGAAAACCCAGTGTCAGGGTTAAAAGCTCATTTTTCGACTATGGAGATATACATGCAACAGCCTGATGCGACTGGAGTTCGGCCTCGTGCAGCAGAAATATGGATGCCTGGGCATACACGCAAAATATTACTATTGAATCTTGAACGCTCCAACAGGATCCTTGAAGGAGGTCTGAAATCAATATATGTAGTGCAGAATACGCCCTGGAGCAACTATTTCAATAGAGTGGTGGAGACCTTAAATCTGGCAATTGAGAAGTGGACAATGGAAGGAATAAGCTAAATGGCTATAAAGAGTGCAATAAATAAACAAGTCCAACAGTTATTTTGGAAAGCAGACACTGCCAGACTTAAGGAAAAACCATGGCAGTTAGCTCTTACTGCATCCTATGAGGCTCACAAAACATAGCCATACTTGAGGTAGCCACGGGGAAAGAAGTGCCTGAAAGAGATTCTCTGAGCCAGGCTGCTGCCTCTGCAGATAAAATAATTAAATCCTAACTGGAAAGCACGGCCCCATATCACAGGATGCGGACTCTGCAACTACAAAAAGGAGTTCCTGTTGCATCGTAATTGCGTTTGTCCAGCACTGTTACAGCCACAACAGAAATTACTAAATCCAATTTTTCTGTCAATGGGGGCACGGATATGTGTGGAAGCAATAGCAGTTCTCATCTTTAGCATGGTCCCCTCGGATCTGTCCAAGTTTGGCAAATTCTTGCAGGCGGCAAGAATGGCCCTGAAAGAAGCAAAGTGACATAGTGCTAATATAGATAAAAAACTAACCTGAGCAACTCAACCACCCAATTTGTAATGGTTTGCACAGGCATACCACTTTATTTCGCTTGTTTGCACAGGCTTAAGATAGACGGTATTGTTCCTTCATCTTGCTTAGAGAGTACTGACTCTGATGCCTTTTATAATGTTTAACTACAATGTTTGATGCATTCGTTTTTCACTAATCCACAGGAACGATGTGACATCTCGCTTAGCCGCACTTTATCTCATTAATTGCACTGTGTCAAGCTGCTGGCGGTTGACCACCGCCACCTACAAAATTCCAGTTCAGCTGGAAGACTCTGTCTCCCATCTTGCTTAGAAGCATGCAGACTTTGCACTTTATTCGGCTCACTTGCACCCTTTAAGTCACTCAATGCAGTACTTTAGTGTTGTCTCTGATGTTAATGATATGAAAGTTTTAATTAAATTGACACAGATCTTGCACTCTATTCTGTTTAAATGCACACTTCATGTCACTCGACACAGTACCTTAGAATAGTTGTCTCTGTTGCTTCTATAAAGATATGAAAGCTTTTAATGACAATTTATGGTGTTCCTATTTGTAACAAATTTTAATGCACAGATATGTTTTTTTATTTGTATATTGGAAACGTAGAATTTGCAAGAAAGTATTGCAGTATGTTTGCTGCACCAATGTATTTTGTTCTTAATGTTTCATCATATTACAATTGCATATATCCATAGGAGGAATTGCAATTATTTTAATTAATCACACAATAAAAAAATTATTCATTCATTCCTATTACAGACAACACCTCTTCAATTGAAATGACCATTACATTTGCATAGACGTACAGTTTTACTGATAAAAGTATTCAGCGCACAATAGATAATGTGTGGAAACGTCATCACTTAGTGTACTGATTTGTTTTGGTTCTATTAAGATATTTGTTTCCACCACACTTCAGAATTACCAACAAATTTGCTTCATTTCCAGCACACTCCCTGTAGCCAGGATGATTGTCACATAAATCTTCTCACTTTGAAGTTAGAGAAAGAAAAGTAAACACCAAGGCCCCTGGAAGACAGATCCTGACATTTGACCTCTATCTTTGAATGCACAACAAATGTAACAAGATAAGAACAACATTTAAAGGCCTATTTACAGAAATTGAGCACTGGTGGGAGAATACAGTAAATAGGGTTTGGGCAACGGGAGGGATGAACTCAAGCTCGACAGTCTGAAACAAATAGAGCCAGCAAATAGAAAGCAAGCAAATGTAAGTTACAAACCACAAAGCCAATGGTAAGCAATGGGCGAAATGCATTCCCTGGGAAGCTTTCCGAATGTCCCCATGTTGTCATTAGCAAACCAGACAGCTGTGCTGTCTGATAGGTTGCGGCCTAAAAATGAAGGGAAACTATTCCACCCCTGAAAAACATGACTTAATTAGGCAACACCTCACAATGGTCTCATCCAGCATTTTGTTGTTTGATCTTTCAATAGAGAGCTGTTATGGGTTAGCATTGTGTTTGTATTTAAGTATACTTCTTCTCAATATGTGAAGCTATTCAGAACATGGGCTTCCACAATGAGAATTGATCAAACCAGATCTTACAGCTGACTTTGTGTTCTTGTTGTTGTTTTATGTTAGAAATGTTTATGAAAAGGTACATCAAGAGGGAGACATGGTTCAAAGAGAGATATGGGGAAGTAAAAAGGGGTGCAGTAGGGAGGGGTAGGTGAGGTAGAGAAGGAGTTGAGATTGATACAGAGATATAGAGCGTGAGGAATAGAGAGTAGTGAGGCGGAGTCAGATAGGTGAGGTGCATTAAAAGAGAGAGTTAGAGAAAGACAGAGAGGTGATGTGTAGAGGATAAGATTAAATCGAGAAGTAGATATAGAGAGTGATAAAGTAAAGAGAGAGAGGAGGTAGTAATGGGTAATACAGGTGGAAAGAGAGGTAGCAAGTAAAGAGCAAAGCAGTGAGAGAGATGATGTGGAGAGAGCAAGGGCAGAAAGAGGTGAGGTTCAGAGGTGAGGAAGTGGAATAGTGTGAAGTAAATTGAGAGGGTGGGTGTGGGAGAGAGATGTGGGGTTAACAGAGATGAGGAAACACAGGAAATATGATGTAGAAAGAGAAAGAGGTGAAGGAATAGATGAAGAACAGAGTGATTAGCTAGATGATTGGGAGAGATAGAGGTGAAGTATATAATGACGCAGAGAGAGGTGGGTTAAAGAGGGATGAGGTTCAGCGAGACGGAGTAGATGGAGAGATACAGGAAGCTGAGATGCAAATATAGCAATGAGGTGCTCAGAAGGTAGAGAAAAAGAGAATTGAGGCAGAGTGGGAGCTGAGACGTAGAGAAAGACACAGAGAGTGGTAGAGAGTTGAGGCTGTAAAAGAGAAATAAAGGTCGGATAGAGACAGGTGTATTTGATAAAGTGAGGTAAACAGAGGTGACCTAGAGAGAGCTGAAATGGTGCGAGGGAGTAGGTACATAATGATGCAGCTTTAGAGCGAGAAGGAGGATAGAGGGTGAGGTAGAAGAGGTAAAATGAAGTGCGAGATATGAGAATAGAGGTAAATGAAACAGATAGTGAGGTAGGATGTCGTAGAGAAAGGTGACATGGAAGCAGTCAGAGAGATTGATCACTGTCAGAATATCAGAACCAAAAATATTGTGTGGACAAAACATTGTGTCAAAAATATCAAGAAACAAAATATTGAGAAGGTAAGTGCAAATAAGAAAGTATAGATTTACTATCCTTAACTCCACATCTACTTACCTTGATATACATTATCAAGGTACATATATGTGGAGATATATATAGCAAAACATTACTTATCTATAGAAACTTGACTTCACAATATTTTTGTCCTCTATATTCTTGACACAACATTTTTTCCCACAATATTTTTGGTTCCGATATTCTGTGTAAACACCAGAAAAGAGAGGTCGAGAGATAGTTTGGGAGCCCATGATAAGTGATATAGAGAGAGTGGTAAAGTAGATAAAGGTGGGATAGAAAACGAGGACTGCAAGGTAGAGAAAGGGAAGTGAGGTGAAGAGAATTCTTTTCTTAGTGCAGTTTTATATAGTGCGAACTCAACCCGAAGTTATTGGAGCGCTTTACATGAGCACCAGTTACATTACACATGGACACATTCATGTGTTTTTTTAGGCACAGGGAGATTAAGTGATTTGCTCAGAATCACAGAATGGTGAGCCACGCCGAGACCCGAACCTGGTTCCCCAGTTCCAAAGTAGGCAGCTCTGGCTGTAACGCCACATCCTCTCAAAAGAGAGGTGAGGTGATAGAGGAGGAAATAGGTGCGGTAGAGAAAGCAAGTTAGAAAAGTAGAGAGTGGTACAGAATAGATTAGTAGAGAGACACAGTCAAATGTAGATGTAGGCAGAGAGAGGGAGGGACATTGAGATAGAGACAAAGAGGTGAGAAAGAGCGAGAGATCGAGATCATTTTACCAGGGCCCCCCTCGGAAGGAATTACAACACCTGTGGCTGTGGGTGCTGGCAGTGTTAGCCCTACTAGGGGAGATAATTCATACCTAGAAACTATTGTCATTTAGGAGGGACAGTGCTGCTTTTTTAGAGCCATGTCCTGCACTTAAAGAGCCACTCTCCCCTATTCTGCCCAATGTGCCTTGAAATGATTTGTTGCTCCCCTCACTGTGACTGTAAATCTTCCTTTTTAATTTTTTCTAAAAGATGGAGGCCGGGTATGTGGAGGTAGTGGATATGATGAAAGGTAAGCAGGTGTATTTTTTGTCACCGTTATTTCCGGTCCCTTATACATTCCTTCTCACCCCCAGAACTGGACTACTCTCTCTGCACCAAAAGCACATTGTCACTAAAGAATGCGCTCTTCAAATTAATTTGGTAGAAAGCCTAAATATTCCACAAACAGCCTAGTCACTGGATACACAAAGATCTATTTACTAAAATAATCTGAACAATGCAATCTTGGAACTATTTGAGGGTCTTTATCCTCTTACTATGTCGTGAGATGTTCTCGCGGTACTGTGAAGTGGGGTCTTATTTTCAGTGATGAAATAAATGCCTTTACCAACTGTGGAGCATGACTATTAGCAAGTGTTTCCTAGGTACAGTCCTCTGACAACATACAGGTTCCAGTCCACCTATTACAACAGGCAGCTGCCTTTCCCAGCAGAATCCAATCGTTCTCTGCCTTCAAATAGATCTGAGCAGGGTTTTAAGTGGGCCAGGTCCTGCCGGTGCTCAGCACCAGTAGTTCTAAAAAGCAAGTGCTGAGACGGGTCCCTATCGGGCTCTCCATTTTTGCCCTCACCCTCTGTGGAAAAAAAATATCTTAACTCTGCAGCAATACCTTCAAAGGGACTCGTTATAGTTCTTTCACAGTCTCATCATTTCAGAACTGAAGCATTTTCAATATTATATACCATGAAGCCAGAGTTGTTGCTTATTTATCTTACACAACTAACAATCATAGGCAAAGCCAATAGCCCTGCCTTGTTGTAGGTGTGACCTTACCTGTTGTAGTATATATCTGGATGCAATGAAAGAAGCAGCAAAATACCAGTCGGGCGGCACCCTATGCTATGCACAGATTTTAGCTTATGTGTTTTTAAGCCACACCCTTAATTACATCGACCACGCCCCTTAAGTCCCCTCAGGTTTTTCATCCCACTTAAACCCATGGATCTAAGGTAGACTTGAGGAAAGGATAATTCTATTTTCGAGACGGTTGAACTTTCTGCAACGATGTTGAACGTGACTTTGCAAACAATGAAATGTCAATTGCTCCTGCGTTGATCATGTGTGTTCTGGAAACAGGCCAATGGCGTGAGGGTTATGTATGATTAAGTACCTGTCATCTTCTCCTAGCGCTGGGAAGCCTTTGGGCAGCCATGCGCTCTACAAATCCATAAACATGTTGAAGTTCATAAATAGCACGCCAAGGTGTTCACAAAGACGTGCTCTTCTAATTTTAGAAGCAGATTGTAATTAGGGGTGGGTGAAATTGCGTACTTTTTTCATGTATAATTCTCACGAGAGTTACACAAATTGCGTGGATGTCCATCTACATGTAATTTGTTGAAGACTTGCACTCTTACCTGCTAGTTCAATGTGTTGTCCATACATTTTCTAAAGTCATGCAATGAACTTTGATAGTGCAACACATGCAGCCAATGCACGCATCCAGTTTCACAGTTCAAGACATGTTGTGCTCTAACCAAGTCTCTAGTGAGCGACACGTAACAAAAGGTGCAAGAGTAAGAAAAACAGAAATTGCTCAAAATACAGAAAGCCAAATGTATGTGTGAGATTCTGCTTGAGCAAAAAAATGCATGGGCCTGATTGTAATTGCAAATTAATTATATGGTTTGTAGAAGAATCTGTCTATGTTGGACAGTAGTACATGGGAGTACTTAATGAAAATAGTAAGCTAATATCTGGGAACAAAATGTGCATTTAGTACAAACAAAAATGTAATATTTCTAGACAAAATAGTAGATTGAAAGTTGTAAGAGAGATACACATTTAAAGAAATAAGGGTCATTGCATTAGGTACACAGCCTCTTTTATATAATTTGAAAACAGTGTTTTTTCATAAAAATAACGTTATTGTTTATGTCAATTGAGTATATTTATATTTTAGTAACAAGCACATTTTATTTGGGGGACAATGTGGTTGTGTTCTGAAAGTATGTTTAAATTGATGTTTGGAGGCGTGGCCAAGATGGCGGCTGAGTAGGACGTGCCTGCTCGCCGCTCCCGTCCTTTGCCTGGGCCCCAGCTTCATAGCCCCGTATAGCGGACCGGGAGGGTACAGAAACGCTACCGACACCCCCGACGCTCGCCCCCGCGACGTACCAGACCCGGTGGGGCCGCGATTACACGACACAGGCCCCGGAGTTCGCGCCTGCCACTCCGGCGCTGCCGTACCTTGGTTTGAGAGGCGGAGGGCGGGCGTGTGCGGCCTACCCAGAGGCGGTCAGCCGAAGGCACCACATTGTACGAGGACGTCGCTGCTCCTGACTGCGGTGCCCCGAGTCGGGGGGACGCGGGGCCCCCTGTCGGCGGAGGTGCACCGGATCGGCGGAGGGGAGCCTTTCAACTTGAAACCCTTGAAGTTAGCGGGGCCGCGCACAGAGCTTCGGCCGGACCCTCGGGCCTGCTGTGACGCCGGATCGGGGCGCGGCCGGTGGGCCGGAGCTCCCGGGTGAACTGCACTGTCACCTCCTGCTCCCGCGACTGTGCCTGCCGCCTGGGGGGGCCTCCGTTGCTGCACACACTTGAGGGCTCTGATGCCTGGAGGAGCGTCTGGCTGCAGAGACTGAAGGTGAGGCCTACGCACTGAGTGCAGAGTCGAGCTCGGTCGCCCAGTGACACTGCGCTCCTGCTCAGGGCTTTTCACTGTAGGGGGACGGAGGGCCTGAAACTGTACTGCAGCCCTCTGAGACCGGACCCATCCTGTGCCCTACCCCCCCACCCTTGCTCTTGGGAGGATTTCATCGCGTGGCGGAGTGTGGCCCCAGGAGTCCCACGAGGTGCACTAGGGACGGAGGAGATACTTGCACCAGAGCAAACCTAGACATCACTAGATTTGCGCTACAGGCCAGAGAGTGCCCAGGGTGCTCCCTGGGCTTGCTGGGGTGGCCTCCAGGACACGGTTATCAACTGGGCTCGGAGAGCAGCTTTGGGGGGGTTGCTCCTTACTGCACCGGGACTGTCACGCGGTGAGCGGGAAGCACGTGTCCCCTGATCTGGGAGTCCCAAGTCCTGTTTTCCGGGGGGGCGCTGGGCACGTGGCCTAGCCCTGGACCGTTTGGGGGCACCTTCAGAGGGCTGAGCACCTCACATCCTTTTTCATATACCTGCTTGGCGGATCCTCACTGTCACAGACCGGGGTACGGACATATACAGGTGAAGCCTGCCCCCCCCCCCAATCATGGCGTCCAATAAAGCCAAGAAAGAGCGATCTGTGAAAGATCTCCTTCTAAAACCCACCACGGGAGGGGTTGAAGCAGCCCCATCCTCGAGTGGGCACCCGACGGAGCATGAGCAGTGCGAGGCTGAGGGACCGGTCACACGTGGCTTCCTGGAATCCTTATTTGCCTCGCTGAAAGGGGAGTTCCATGCCATGAAGAAGGAAATCTCCCTGGAACTCCTGGAAATGCGAAGGGATATAGATTCTGTCGGCGAAAGAGTGGACACGTTGGAGACGCAGACCTCGGCGAGGGAGGAGGAGGTTGATCAGCTTCAGCAAGAGGTCCTCCGCCTTCAGGATCAGCAATTGGATCTTCAAGCCCACGTGGAAGACCTGGAGAATCGCTCCCGTTGAAACAACATACGAATCTGGGCGGTTCCTCAGGGGGCGGAGGGACAGGACATAGAAGCTTTTGTGGAGGAGCTCTTCCGATTCATCCTGGGTGCCCCTCCGGAACAACGGATTAAATTGGACCGGATCCACCGAGTAGGGCCTAAGAGGGCGGTGACGGCTCCCCCTCAGACATCCTAACATGTGTCCACAACTTTCAGCTGAAGGAACGGATTCTCCAAGAAGCACGGGCTAAACACCCTATAGACTTTCGTTCCTCCAGGCCCCTTCTGTTCCAAGACCTAGCCGCTTCCACCCTGCAAAAACAGAGGGAGTTTAGGCCGGTCACAGCCTTCCTGCACTTGAAAGACATTTCATACTCATGGGGGAACCCTTTCAGGCTTATCTTTAAATGGGATGGGAGACTTTGCCAAGTTTGCTCTCTGAAGGAGGCCAAGACGTTGCTCAACCTGTCCGAAGACGACGGGGGGGGTGACCGGCGCCAGACGACAATGGAGGGAGACGAGCTGGTTCTGACGGGTGGCGACGGGTTGGAAGGTACCCGTTGCAACTTCGTCCTGATCCTGAGACGATGGCCAAAGAAAGGAAAGCGGTCATCGCAACGCTGGAGGTGGACTCCGCTGCTGCAGATTGAGAACACGCCCGCCTGACAATGGGGGATGAGTTTAAGACAGCTTGTTACTCCCGGTTCTTGGCACTTGGGGCCCGGGGGGGAAGGGGGCAGTGGGGGTTTCCTGCTGAACATCTCACGCTTCACCATGGGGTTTGTATCCCAGGACATTCACGGACTTTGTAAGTTTGCATTCAGGTTTGTTCTTCTTGTTGGGTCTTCGGGGTTTTCTCCTCCTCCACATTCTACTAATGGAACGGCTTTGAAACATAAATGTCGGGGTGACCACCAGTTATTTTGGCTACGCAAGACTAGGGTGGGCACTGGGGTGGAAACTGAGACAGGCTCGCAAACCCCTTTAGTGCATTTCAGTATTCCGTCTCATGGCCACTGACGTCAAAATGTTATTGCTGAACGTAAAGGGGCTTAATAACCCTGTCAAAAGGCGATCAGTCCTGTCTTTTTTTAGAGAATTCGGATGCCCACATATGTCTCCTCCAGGAGAGACATCTCTTGGTCAAGGACACGCACAGATTGCGTTCCAGGGCCTTTCCCCACCAATTGTTTTCCTCCTGTGCTTCTAAGACGGCGGGGGTGGCTAACCTGGTCTCTGCTAGGTTTCAGGGTAAAATTGGACTTAAACGGGCCGAGATCAAGGGCAGACTTTTAGCGCACACCTTCACACTGGGGCAACACACTTTTACGGTAGCTACGGTATATGCTCCCAACGACGGACAGGAAAGGTTCCTCGGGGATGCGATTCAGGAGTTATCCAACTCCCCTGACAGGGCATTACTTTTGGGTGGAGACTTCAACTTGGTCTTCGATAACACCTTGGACAGATCTGGCCATCGCTCGGGGCAGACCAGGGCTCTGACTGGGACGGGGAGACATCTTCTGGCTGAGGTAGGGCTCAGGGATGTCTGGCGATTGCACCATCCGACCTCTAGGGATTATACGTACTACTCGCACTCTCACAAAACGTATGCAAGAATAGATTACATTTTTACATCAGACCCATTGACGCAACAGACACAAAAGGTCGAGATTCTCCCATTCCCCCAGTCTGACCATTCGGCTGTGTGTGTTTCCCTGTCTATGCATTATGATAGATCTACCCGTCGCCTCTGGCGTCTCAGAGAGACGATGTTACAGCGCCCCTCAGTAGTTGAGCAAATCACCAAAACCATAACTGACTATTTAGCCATTAATGACACCCCGGATGTGTCGGCGGCGATCCTGTGGGATGCCTTGAAGGCGGTGATCAGGGGAGAGTTTTTAGCGATTTCTGCCGCGGACAATAAGCTACGGAGAGACAAAAGGGAGCAACTCTCTACCGCAGTGGTAGAATTGGAACGCATCCACCAACGAACTGGTGCGCCCAGGGTCTGGAAACAACTTAAGGCAGCTAGGGCCCAGCTAGCGGGCTTGGACACGGACAGGGCCGAATATGCTGCCCTTAGACTCAAACATGCTTTTTACGTGGGGGTGATAGAAGCGGGAGGCTGTTAGCCAACAGACTGAGGGCGCAACGACAATCATCTCATATCCCCACAACCATAGATCAAGGGGGGCAGGAACAGACCACTGATCAGGGTATTGCTGAAACATTTCGGCAGTTCTATGGGTCCTTGTATGAGGCCCAGGCCTTACCTGCGGAAAACCCAGTGCAATATTTGCAGGAGGTGAACACCGCCAAGTCGACACGGGGCCAAGCGGAGGACCTCCAGTCCCCCATCAGGTTAGAAGAGGTGATCTCGGCCATAGCCAAATTAAAGGCGCACAAATCCCCCGGCCCGACGGCTTCTCCTCCACCTTCTTTAAAACCTTTTGCACCATATTGGCTCCGGTGCTGCTGAGGGTGTACAACTCAGTCGGGCTGGATAGTTCCCTCCCGCCGTCAATGCTAGAGGCATTGGTCTTGGTGATTCCCAAAGCGGGCAAAGACGCACTGCAATGTACGTCTTTTCGTCCTATCTCCCTTCTTAACGTTGATCTAAAAATCTTTACTGGAATCCTGGCACAGAGGCTCTCCCCTCATCTGCCTGGTTTATTAGACCCGGACCAATCCGGTTTTATTCCCGGACGCCAATGTTCTGACAACACGAAACGCCTTTTGCACCTGGTGGACAAGTCCGAACGCTTCCCGGAAGAGCGTATGATATTCTCTGTTGACGCAGAGAAAGCGTTTGACAGGGTCCACTGGCCGTACCTGCAGGCGACCCTGATGCATTTTGGCCTCCCACAGCGTTTCGTTGATTGGGTATTCTGTAGCTACACCAACCCCTCCGCTTCCGTACGAGTAAATGGGCTCATCTCAGGCGCCTTTCCCATTCGGCAGGGTACAAGACAAGGGTGCCCGTTGTCGCCACATTTGTTTGCCTTATATTTGGAGCCCATGGCCCAACGGGTTCGGGATGACCCCTTGATTTCAGGAGTGCGATTTGGGGGTGAAGAGCATAAGATTAGTCTGTATGCCGACGATGTGGTGGCTACATTGGAGAGGCCCCAGGAATCCCTCCCAGCCCTGCTGGCGGAGTTCGACCGCTTTGCCCAAGCGTCAGGCTTCAAAATCAACGTGCATAAGTCACAAGCCCTTAATCTGTCGCTTGGTCCTGATAATTTGGGGGCACTCCAGCGATCCTACCAGATCCACTGGGCTCCAGACGCCATCCCTTACCTTTAGGAAACGACTACGCTGAACTACACAAAACTACTACGGCACGTGCAGGACTGCCTTAGGCAGTGGAAACCCCACTCGCTGTCCTGGCTAGGCCGGATTGTGGCCGTTAAAATGACCATACTTCCCAAGCTCATATACCTATTCCAGACGCTCCCATTGCTTCCTCCTTCGGGCGTACTTCACTCCTTGCAAAGGGATCTGGAACGGTTCATATGGCGGGACCAGAGGCCACGACTAAGTAGGGACTTATGTTATCAGGATACAGATGGGGGGGGGTTTGGGCGTCCCCAACTTGCAAGCATACTGGTGGGCAGTTCAGATGAGATCGCTGGTCGAGTGGTCTCGCCCAGAATCCGAGAAGCACTGGCTGTTCATGGATCGGTCCCTCGCCAGACAGCCCCTTTGGGGAGTCCCTTTCCTTAAAAAAGGCGATAGACCCTGGAATCTGTACCTCTCCAAGGTAACTCATCCCATTCTTTTAGCCTGGGACAGAGTGGCCGGCCCTCGGGGACTTACAACCTTCCCATCTCCAATCACACCTATAGTGCACAACCCAGATTTTGCCCCAGGGCTTGACGCGCTAAGGTTCACACACTGGACTAAAGAAGGACAACGCTCCATAGGCCATCTCTTCGACATTGCTGGCCCCCTAACCTTTTCTGACTTGCGCTGGGAACATGACCTGCCTGAGACGGAACGCTATCACTACATGCAGATTCGGCACTGGGTGATGCACCCGGAGGTGCGAGCGGGAGCCGAAAGACATCTCACACCTTTCGAAAAATGTCTACTCACACGACACACCCATGCCCGCCTAACAACTGACTTGTACAAATTTATCAAGTGTGCCCCTGACGCTGGGAAATCCCTGGGCCAAAGATGCTGGGAAACTGAACTTGGCAGGTCACTGACACAGAAAGAATGGTCAGACATTTATTACAGGGCTCGCCACACGGCGCGTAACGTAGCAAGCACTGAGACGGCCACCAAAATCGCCACGTTTTGGTATCTGACTCCGTCCCGACTCCATAAAGGCAACCCATCCCGAGACCCTCATTGTTGGAGGGCATGCAGATCCCCAGGCACTCTGACTTACTTGTTATGGGACTGTCCTCAGCCGACGGGTTACCGGACGCAGATCCTAGATGAGGTTGACTTACATTTTGATACCCAGATCCCTCGCTTTCCGGCTTACACTCTTCTGGGCCTCCCAAACCCGGTTACCTTCCCACTCCGGTCACGAAGGGGCAGACAAAAAGCCTTAGCCATGGGAGCGGCACTACAAAACATCCTTTCCCACTGGGGCATTACAACTGTCCCAACTCGACTGGGATGGTTTCACCGGCTCTGGGGCATACTCAGAATGGAGAAAATCTCACTCTCACTCATGCACCCAGGGGCCTCTTTTCACAACATGTGGGAACCCTTTTTAAAACTGCTGACATCTGAGTTCACTGAGCTTACCTGCCCTAAATACCTGAGATTGCTACGACTGGCAGATCCACCTTTGCAGACGGTGGTGGACAAGCAGGCATACCACTGAGCCCAATTTAGAGAGATGCTTGACTGTTGCAAAACCCGAAAGATCGGAACACTGGCTTACTCCTTGAATAGATTGAGAGGGAGGAGGGAGGGGTGGGAGGGGGGTTATTTTCTTGTTTGTTGCTTTCTCTCGCTTTAAGGCAGCCCTCCACCGGGCTACACGATGACATGTATAGCGTATACGGTATTAGTTTGTCTTTTCTCGCTCTGAAACCAATAAAGAAATTTAAACATAAATTGATGTTTGAACCAAATACATGCTGTGTTTGGGAGGATAATTGCTGATCCTAGTTCCTTGGTACCAGGAGGCACTTGCTGCAACAACCCTTAACATGTTTTGTGTGGCGGCATATGCCTTTTAAACTGCTGCTGTGCAAGGCCTAAGCCAACACGCCTGGTGTAACATGCATGAACCTGTAAGATCTATTTAACCTTAGCAATGGCTCTGCTGTCTGGACCTGTGAGATGTGCCTAGCTAGGCTGCAAGTGGACCTAAATTCTGAGATTTGGGTAGCGTTTAATTTTGCCACCTTGCCTCTTTCAAGTACAAATTCTGTCTCAAAATCTGAGAGGGAATCTGCTTGCGAGGGGCAATATGAAACGAAGTGCAGTGTTCAATGTAATAAAGCTGCTTGTTGCATTTAAAAAAATGATAGGCTATGTATTATTGCTCATTTAATTCAGATGCAGTGGATGATTAATTAAAATTATTACAATAAAATAACAATAGCAATGAATTTCAACAGAATACAACAGCAGCAATTAAACATGCTCCCTGTTGGACCTTTTTTTACAGAAACTATGGTAATCAATAATTAAGACTGGCTCCTTAGTTCTATACATACACGTTCACTTGCTGTACATTGACATCTCCCTTTCCATCGATGTGCTACGTCTCAGGTCTCCCTTTTGGCTCAGTTCCTACTTGACTTACAAATGCTTCCTGGCACCGGCTATAAATCTATCTTAAGCTTCAGTGAGCTCGGATGTCCCTGTTTTAGGCAGGGTGTAACGACTTCTGGGCATTTTGAACTCCCGGTGCCCGCCTGATGATCCTCGAATGCTTTAACCATTGTGCCTCAAGGCCTAACAGAAGCATGGAATTCTATTACAGGACCGGAGGCTTCGGATTATGCTTTCTCTCTCTTTACTGCAAATTAAACAGCAGCCAATAAGAACATTTTTTACATTATAAACTAACATTCCCAGAATGCTTAGCGTGTGTTCCATAACAACCATAGAGACTAGCCCTATATATGAGTCTTGTCACATGAGCACTTCCTCTTTCTTTGCTGCTCGCAGCTGAGTTAAGTGCCTCATTTGCTTATGCCTTTATTCCTCATTGTTTTGGTGAATTATCGCTTTATAAGTGTTTTTTAATGAGGAACGCTGTTACATGTGTGCATGTTTTAACTTTTATTCATAATGTGCCTTTGATGAGGTCTCTGCCTCACGGAGTCAGCGCTGCAGCGCTCGCTTGTCGGACAGTCGAGCGGTGACGAGCGCCGCCTTTCCGCCGCTCGTCCCCGTCCGACTGCCTCGTTTTCCCTGGTCCAATTTCCCCGCAAGGCTCATTTGCGGCCGCGGCGCCTCCCCTCATTCGGGCCCGCGTTTTCATTTCTCCAGCCAGGCAAGCGTAGCCCAATTGGGCTCCTTTTGGGCTCTGTGATAGCCCAATTGGGCTCCTTTGGGCTCCGTGACGCCCAAACTCTGTTTTTCCTCCTCGCGCGCTCAGTTCAAATTTAATTAGTGAGCGCTGGTTGTCTTCTTGGTCCCGTTGCTGACACCTATCCAGGGCTGGTGAGAATTTGGAAGGCCCAAGCCGTGTGCAGGCTTTTATACATATAATTTTGGCTGGTGACGCCTCTAGTGGGCTGCATAAACGTGACTACAGCTTTGCTGAGGAGCATTTTTGTGTTCTACATAATTTTGCACGCAGGGTGGCTCCCCCTTGACAGATCCCTTTGGGATTAAGCATATTACACCTTATTTAGTCTACCTCGCATTTATTTATCATTATTATTGCGATGGAAGACTGGGCCTATTTTGAAGAGGAGGAATACGGGCACTATGAGGAGGAACATGCACCACCCCTCGAAGACAACCTTGTGGATGCCTTGGATGCATCTGTGCAACAATCTGTATGTAAAGCTGTTGAAGTAGCGGTTCCCCAGACCGTCAACAAAGCCCTTGCTGTTGCCCTCAAGCCAATTACTGCACAGCTTGAAAAATTCGCTAAAAAGCACGGAATGCTTACCCAAGAACCTGCTGCAGGTCCCTCTGGCGCAAATCCCAAATTGTTGACCACGACATTGGGTTGGCCGCACGCCCAGGCTTTAACTAAATTACCCCAGCCTTCCGCAAGTGACCACCAGTATTCTGGGGGTGAGTGTTTGATTGGCTCAAACGTTCCGTCCATCATCCCCTTTTGTATCGCTTTGTTCGCCCTAAGTTGGCGGGGGTATGCCCAGACGTGGGTCCCTTGCTCACTTTGCCACTGGATTCAAGCAAGCCTGGCTGATGACGGCTGGAATGCCAGAAACCGGTCCTAGGATGCTTGTTTCCGGTCCAGGGAAGACATGGCTTGGCAGTTCGTGCTGGACTGTTCCCATGAGGCACAGGGTCAGACTGATTTGCATATGGCCATGTCTGAACTGGGGTGGTGGAGTGAGCTAAAGAATGATGATGGATTAAACCCAGATCAGTTGACTGGGGGTGAGTGTTTGATTGGCTCAAACGTTCCGTCCATCATCCCCTTTTGTATCGCTTTGTTCGCCCTAAGTTGGCGGGGGTATGCCCAGACGTGGGTCCCTTGCTCACTTTGCCACTGGATTCAAGCAAGCCTGGCTGATGACGGCTGGAATGCCAGAAACCGGTCCTAGGATGCTTGTTTCCGGTCCATGGAAGACATGGCTTGGCAGTTCGTGCTGGACTGTTCCCATGAGGCACAGGGTCAGACTGATTTGCATATGGCCATGTCTGAACTGGGGTGGTGGAGTGAGCTAAAGAATGATGATGGATTAAACCCAGATCAGTTGACTGGGGGTGAGTGTTTGATTGGCTCAAACGTTCCGTCCATCATCCCCTTTTGTATCGCTTTGTTCGCCCTAAGTTGGCGGGGGTATGCCCAGACGTGGGTCCCTTGCTCACTTTGCCACTGGATTCAAGCAAGCCTGGCTGATGACGGCTGGAATGCCAGAAACCGGTCCTAGGATGCTTGTTTCCGGTCCAGGGAAGACATGGCTTGGCAGTTCGTGCTGGACTGTTCCCATGAGGCACAGGGTCAGACTGATTTGCATATGGCCATGTCTGAACTGGGGTGGTGGAGTGAGCTAAAGAATGATGATGGATTAAACCCAGATCAGTTGACTGGGGGTGAGTGTTTGATTGGCTCAAACGTTCCGTCCATCATCCCCTTTTGTATCGCTTTGTTCGCCCTAAGTTGGCGGGGGTATGCCCAGACGTGGGTCCCTTGCTCACTTTGCCACTGGATTCAAGCAAGCCTGGCTGATGACGGCTGGAATGCCAGAAACCGGTCCTAGGATGCTTGTTTCCGGTCCAGGGAAGACATGGCTTGGCAGTTCGTGCTGGACTGTTCCCATGAGGCACAGGGTCAGACTGATTTGCATATGGCCATGTCTGAACTGGGGTGGTGGAGTGAGCTAAAGAATGATGATGGATTAAACCCAGATCAGTTGACTGGGGGTGAGTGTTTGATTGGCTCAAACGTTCCGTCCATCATCCCCTTTTGTATCGCTTTGTTCGCCCTAAGTTGGCGGGGGTATGCCCAGACGTGGGTCCCTTGCTCACTTTGCCACTGGATTCAAGCAAGCCTGGCTGATGACGGCTGGAATGCCAGAAACCGGTCCTAGGATGCTTGTTTCCGGTCCAGGGAAGACATGGCTTGGCAGTTCGTGCTGGACTGTTCCCATGAGGCACAGGGTCAGACTGATTTGCATATGGCCATGTCTGAACTGGGGTGGTGGAGTGAGCTAAAGAATGATGATGGATTAAACCCAGATCAGTTGACTGGGGGTGAGTGTTTGATTGGCTCAAACGTTCCGTCCATCATCCCCTTTTGTATCGCTTTGTTCGCCCTAAGTTGGCGGGGGTATGCCCAGACGTGGGTCCCTTGCTCACTTTGCCACTGGATTCAAGCAAGCCTGGCTGATGACGGCTGGAATGCCAGAAACCGGTCCTAGGATGCTTGTTTCCGGTCCAGGGAAGACATGGCTTGGCAGTTCGTGCTGGACTGTTCCCATGAGGCACAGGGTCAGACTGATTTGCATATGGCCATGTCTCAACTGGGGTGGTGGAGTGAGCTAAAGAATGATGATGGATTAAACCCAGATCAGTTGACTGGGGGTGAGTGTTTGATTGGCTCAAACGTTCCGTCCATCATCCCCTTTTGTATCGCTTTGTTCGCCCTAAGTTGGCGGGGGTATGCCCAGACGTGGGTCCCTTGCTCACTTTGCCACTGGATTCAAGCAAGCCTGGCTGATGACGGCTGGAATGCCAGAAACCGGTCCTAGGATGCTTGTTTCCGGTCCAGGGAAGACATGGCTTGGCAGTTCGTGCTGGACTGTTCCCATGAGGCACAGGGTCAGACTGATTTGCATATGGCCATGTCTGAACTGGGGTGGTGGAGTGAGCTAAAGAATGATGATGGATTAAACCCAGATCAGTTGACTGGGGGTGAGTGTTTGATTGGCTCAAACGTTCCGTCCATCATCCCCTTTTGTATCCCTCAAGCCGATTACTGCACAGCTTGAAAAATTCGCTAAAAAGCACGGAATGCTTACCCAAGAACCTGCTGCAGGTCCCTCTGGCGCAAATCCCAAATTGTTGACCACGACATTGGGTTGGCCGCACGCCCAGGCTTTAACTAAATTACCCCAGCCTTCCGCAAGTGACCACCAGTATTCGGAGGCGGCAGGACCTGGTAATTCCTCAACCAGCAGGGTTTATGTCACAACGACGGATACGGATACCGACTCCTCAGGGAAGACCTCCTCCCCTAAAAAGAAGAAGGCTAAGAGGCGGTCTAGCGAACCCCAGTCGGCTCCCGCGTACCAGTCTACGACCCCCTTTGACTTTAACCCACTGGACATTATCCACCCTAGATCGTCAGATTGGGCCCCTCCTCCGGAGGTCTCCGATTACCTGCATCAAAACCTCAGACGCAGCTTTGATAGAGAGGTTCGGAATAGGCTAAGATCCGAATGCCCACGTCCGGACGTTCCTAACAAGGTGGCGGAAACGCCAGATATAGACCCCAACATGTTGGCATTTCTAAAGAAATTTGCCAAGGATCCAAAAAAAGGCATTGATAGAGCCTGTCGCGGATGCCAAGTCAAACTCTTGGACACCGCTGGTCCGCTAGCAAAAATTTTGGAGCTGACATTGATAGCCAAGGAAACTGGGGCGGCTATCGATCCTGACATCCTCGCGGGTTGGGTACAGCGCGCTATATGTTTCCTAGGAAACGCAAACTGTGCCATCTCCATGGAACGGAGAAAATCGCTACTTATGCGAATGGATTCCAATCTGACCGAACTTGCGACAGCAGAACCAGGTCATCTAGCGGAAGGGATGCTATTCGGAGATAAATTTGTAAAAGATGTCTCCAAGTATGTGGGGACCTTCACCTCCCTGGATAAGGCTCAGACCAGCATTAAGCGGGTATTTCAAACTGGCCTTTTTGGACGGGCCGGGCGAGGCAGGGGCCGCTCGCCAGGCCGTCCTTACTATCAAGGCCCTACCAGAGGAGGATATGGCCGTGGTCGAGGGGATTTCCAAGACTCCACCAGAGGTGGCACCTTTTATCCCTCCAGACGCCAAAACCGGCGCAGATTCCATCGTGGCGGACACAGGGGGAATTTCCAACCCCAGATTACAGCAGGTAAGCCCAATGTCTCTATTATTATGTCCTCTGGGGGGACGGGTTCGACATTTTCTACACAATTGGTCACAACTGACTCAGGACTCCTGGGTACTACAGACGGTGCAGGGCTTCCGCATAGATTTCTACCAAACACCATTCCAAAGTGTTTTCCCTCCCCCTCTGTATTTTTCCCAACAAGAGATGACTTTTATAGATCAAGAAATAGAAGAATTGCTGCAAAAGCACACGGTGGCCTACTGCGAGGACAAACCGGGGTGTTTCTGCAGCAACGTCTTCTTAGTCCAGAAGAGAGGCGGAGGTTACCGTCTAGTTCTCAATCTGAAAAAATTCAATTGTTTTGTCCTGTACAGGCATTTCAAGATGGAAGGAATCCATCTTTTGGCAGACATTTTGAGACAAGGGGACTGGTTGGTCCGCCTAGACCTCAAAGATGCTTACCTGACGGTTCCAATATTTCCTCCACATCGGAGATTCTTACAGTTCCTATGGCGAGGCAGACGACTAGAATACTTGGTCCTGCCTTTCGGTCTTTCCTCGTTTCCTTGGTGTTTTACCAAGCTGATGAAACCAGTGATCGCGCTCCTCCGGGAGCAGGGTATTCGCCTGATAATTTATCTCGACGATATCCTGATCATGGCTCCCTCCGCGGAATTAGCGAACCAACATCTTCACAAGACGATGACGCTTTTGGAGACCCTGGGGTTTGTGATAAACAAGACCAAATCGGTTCTGATTCCAACACAGTCTCTGGAATTTCTGGGATTTGTAATCAACTCCCAATCATCCCAACTCCTTTTACCCAAACACAAATTGAAAGATCTGAAGAGGGAACTGCGGAAGACTCTAGACTCCCAGATTATGTCCCTTCGAGCGATTGCACGGTTAGTGGGTCTGTTAGCCTCCTCCATACAGGCGATATTTCCCGGACCACTTCATTATCGAGCCCTTCAGCGCCTCAAAATACGGCATCTCCAGAAGGGCCTCTCTTACTCAGACCAAATTCCCCTCACGGAGGAAGTCCGAGAAGAGATCAGGTGGTGGTTAGCCCATGTAGATGCCTGGAACGGGCGAGCAATCTTCGGATCTCGCCCGGAGATAGTGATAGAATCAGACGCCAGTCGGTCAGGCTAGGGAGCCCGGTGTGGGACCATCACGACAGGGGGCAGGTGGTCACCTCAGTAATTGGAGTTACACATCAATTGTCTCGAGCTCCTGGCGGGATCGTTTGCGATTCGCACACTCTCCCCCAAGAAGATATCTTGCTGTATTCTTTTGCGGATGGACAACATCTCAGCAGTGAGATATATAAACAAATTGGGGGGCACCAGATCCCCGATGTTGGCGGAGATCGCCAAAGACTTCTGGCATTACTGCCTTGCTCATCAAATAACGGTGATAGCGGAATACCTTCCGGGCCGAGACAATACAATAGCAGATTGGAACTCGCGTCATCTGAAGGATTACAGCGACTGGAAGCTTCATCCGTCGCTCTTCCAGATGACTCAGTCAATTTGGGGTCCATTCCAGATAGATCTGTTTGCATCCCGTCTGAATCGTCAGTTGGAGACATTCTTCAGTTGGAGACCGGATCCGTTGGCGACGGCCACGGATGCTTTCACACAGAATTGGTCGATGTCCCTCAATTATGTGTTTCCACCTTTTGTCCTGATCCCCAGGGTGGCCAATCAGATTGCTCTGCAATCTGCGGAGGTTGTGTTGATCACTCCAGTCTGGAAGTCGCAACCCTGGTTCCCAGTACTGCTGGAGCTGACGTGCGACTTCCCTCTCCTTCTTCCGTGTTTTCCGACGATGCTCCAGGACCCTCAGGGGGAGTTGCACCCTCTAGTTCTCGAGGAGCAATTGCACCTGATGGCCTGGAGGCTTTCAGGCAACAGTGGTCATTGCCAGGACTTTCAAAGGAAGCTTCAGAGTTCATCCATCAGGCCTGGGCTCCTTCCACCAGAAAACGTTACTCTTCCGCATGGAGAGCATGGTTCGGTTGGTGCCTGGAGAGACACCTGGATCCCGTGGAGGCAGACCTCTCCCAAATTGTGAATTTTCTTTCCAAAAAGGCGACAGATGGTTTGTCTTATAGATCGGTCAATAACTTCCGGTCGGCCATATCGGCAGGACATACGCAAATAGACGGCAGACCGGTGGGTATGCACCCGGTGATTTGTAAACTCCTAAAAGGAATACGCGTGGCGAATCCACCTAAGGCTAAGTATTCTACTTTATGGGATGTTTCTAAAGTGTTAAATCTGTTTGACAACTGGCCTGAGAATGTAAGTTTATCAAGGAAACAATTGTCCGCTAAGCTGGCTATGCTCCTCTGTTTATCCGCTTGTAGACGTGTTTCTGATATCAGAGTTTTGGATTTAGAAGGTAGGATATTTTCTCCTGAAGGAGTGTCTTTTGTGATTACGGCACGTACTAAAACCGTCTCTAAATCTATTGATTACAATGCTTTTCCCTTGAATGCTAAATTGTGTGTAGTAAACTGCCTCAAAGCATACGAAGAGTGTACCCGGTCTATCCGGCCGGTGGGATGTTCAAGATTGTTAATAGCTTTGCAGAAACCATTCAAGCCTGTTACCTCTGCTACAATTGCCAGGTGGCTCAGATATATTATGTCAGAGGCGGGCATTGACACAGAGTTGTTTGGAGCGCACTCGGTCAGAGGCGCCATGGCTTCGAAGTCTTTTATGCTTGGTACCAGTATCCATGATATCATGAAAGCGGCTTATTGGTCGTCTAGTTCTACATTTAAGCAGTTTTATTACAAACCTGTGGGCGATGTTGCTTCTGTGGTTCTAGATAAGCGTTAAACTAGCATAATCCGAAGGCTCCGGTCCTGTAATAGAATGAAAAATTTGCTAGCATTCGCGCCAAGAATTTTCAATTCTATTAAGGACACGGAGGCGAGGATTATCCCGCCCACATTGCAATTATTATTGTTAATGCCATGTTTTCACCCTCCCTAAGACAAAGGTTTATGGCAGTTATTACGAGTCTCACTTCAATTTCAGGTGGCGACCAGAAAGGCGAATGATCAATCATTTGGAGCTTAAGGAACGACTTGTTCTACAGTCTTCAAGATTACTAAGGACCTATCTGTTTCAAGGTTCCAGTTGATGTTATGGGTTTTCGAAATCAAATCTTCGGTGGATGATGAATGTTTTAAGTTTGGACACTGCTCGTTGGGCAAAGAAAGAGGAAGTGCTCATGTGATAAGACTCATATATAGGGCTAGTCTCTATGGTTGTTATGGAACACACGCTAAGCATTCTGGGAATGTTAGTTTATAATGTAAAAAATGTTCTTATTGGCTGCTGTTTAATTTGCAGTAAAGAGAGAGAAAGCATAATCCTTGCCTCCGTGTCCTTAATAGAATTGAAAATTCTTGGCGCGAATGCTAGCAAATTTTTCATCCTGTCATATTATTGAGCCACCCATAACAGCTATCGAGTTTGGCTCTTTAGCCTATTTTTAGGGAAGTTCGTGCACCATTTTGCACCATTTATCGAGTGCTTTCTTAAAGAGAGGAAGACCCAAACCTTCGGGAGGAGGAGCCGACTGGCTTGACAAACCATGAAAGTATTTGAGTATTGTCTTCAATGCCCCTTCATAATCTAAGGCTTTTTAGCCAATGTATATTTTGTTGTCTCAGCAAGAGACCAACTGGCAGTGGTGGCTGCTACAAAACAGGGGTGGTGGGGAGCAGCGGGGGTATTAAAAAAAACCCTTACCTGATTACGGTCGCAGCTTCTCCTCCGTCCTCTACTATTTCTGGCTCCTGGCAGCTCCCAAGCTCCCCTAAGCCAATCATGACACTGATGTCAACAGCATGACAGCAGCGTCGTGATTGGTCTGAGTGGCCTGTTTGGCGGCTCAGACAGTGCCTGGGAGCCTTGGGACTGTTCTCCATGTTGCTGTGAAACACGGCCAGGTGGAGCAATGCTAAGTGCGCATGACTGTTCAGCCGGCTCAAGACGGCCAGACAAACTGTCATGTGCACTTATAGTGCACAAACCACTCCTCCTCCCCCTGTGACCCCAGCCCCGCCCGCCCGCCCTAACATAGCCCCGTAGCAGGTACAA
The DNA here is from genome assembly GCA_963921515.1 of Calotriton arnoldi. Lineage (NCBI taxonomy): Eukaryota > Metazoa > Chordata > Amphibia > Caudata > Salamandridae > Calotriton > Calotriton arnoldi. The sequence goes on from CAWUFW010001137.1 coordinate 1,890,742, forward strand.
ACAAGGCAATATTTATAGATCGAAAACGCCAAAAAGCAATACACAATCACACGTTTCTGGACATTAGATGCATCGTTCGTAAAGGCAGTTTTCAAACTATTGTTGCTACATTTGCAAAAGAAAGTCAGACCGTCCTTGACTTGCATTCTTACATATTTATTGTTCCTTATTTATGTAACATTTGAGGAGACCCCGGGACGAAGGGAGGCGGTCGGCCAGAGCAGCAAATACAGCAGAGGGGAAGGTTGCGTGTGTGCCAGTGGGGGAGGGCTCTTAAGGCGAAGCGGGAGGGGTAAAGCAAACAGTGCTTTAAGGAGCACACCACGGTGTGCTAAATTAACAAAAGGTGTTCCAATAAGGAGAGAGGCACCTGAGGAGGTTGGCAATCCGGCGGTAAAGAGAAAAATAAGACGGTACTATGCATTTTAAAGATGTTGCTTAGTCAAGTGAATTCAGCAAATGTGTACATTTTGAAATGTTCAAGGGGACGAGGAACCGGAGTTGTACTCACCGGGAGTGAAAGGAAGGTTGAACTGCTCCTGGTACAGCCCCTGGCAAGCTAACATATACGCAAAACTTACACCCGCGCAAAGGTCAAATATAAGTCCAACACAGGGACAAACACTCGTTCGCTCCTCAAACCCACGGGTCTCTCACCTGCTCATGACGTGGCGCCTAGGGTGACTGCTCTGCACGTCAATGGCATGGGCCACAGAGAGCAGCTCCGCCCCAGCCTCCTGCTTCCGTTGCCGCTGTAGGGTGACGGCTCAGCCCATCGATGGCAGGGGCAGCAGAGAGCAGCTTCGCCCAAGCCTCCTGCTTCTGTTGCTGCTTTCAGGGCCACACCGCCAGCGCAGAACGGAGCAGATCAACGGCGAGCAGAAGCTACAAGTTATGATGGGCCCTTGATCCATGACGAGCCGTGGGACCTGCCGGGCGGCACCGGAGGCTCAGTAAAACGGGTGCCGTAGTTATAATAAAAAGAATAACAATGAAATAAGGGGCCGCACTCAAATATAAAGCGCGGCGCCCGTTCATGTTTCACTTATGTGCATGGCGTCCCGTGAAGCTGGCGCCATGGTGAAAAACAAGCACAGAATCGAAACGGAGGAGCGGGGGCGAGAAAAGCAGCATATTGACACAGACACGCCGTGAGCGTGCACATCAGCTGTCCGGGCAAGTGAACATCAGAACGCGCCGTAAGCGTGCACATTTGCAGCAAAGACCAGCGTGACGGCGACCGCATTGGCTGCGAGGTACACCGATCACCCTGTGAGCTCTGGGGACACGCTGCAGGGCATCGCGTGAAGCATGGCGGAACGACGGTAAGGTGGGGGGTGGCAGTCGCATGGCTGACTGACACTGGAGGGGGTGCAAGGACAGCTGGGGAGTGCGTGCAATGCGGCTGGAGAGGACGGAAGGGGGACAGGAGATGTGCACATCGCGTGCCTGGACGTGCGTGTTCACATTTCCAGTCCGGCCTGCGCGTGCACATCTCCTGTCTCCCTTCCGAAGCAAGTCGACGACAATAAGTCTCGCTAGCGACAGCGCTTCGCGCTGCGTCGCTAGGTCGAGACCTAAAAAATAAAATGATGATGATGTTATTATCATTTTATTTTTCCTTTTTCCACTGATCGGTGAGCAGTGGGGCGCCACTCCTCCACCTTAGCGGAGGAGCCGCCGCTGCCACCTGGACCTCCCTGGAGAAAGCTGAACACTTTGCTTTGGTCAGTTCGGAGAGAGTGTTTACCTCGCCTCACATTCCACGATTCCTGTGTGTTTTGCTTGTTCAAAAAAATGAGTAAAGTTGTGTAAAAATGTACTCTGCTTGCAGCACCAATGCATCTTGAGAGGACCATGAGGCAAACCCATCTAACAATCCCCCGCCCCTTCATCAGTAACCCTCAGACATAGTAAATCACAGCCCTTGTACATCACTGCTCCAAGAGGGATTACACGTCCAGAAGGGCCTGCTGGTACATGCTCACCTCTTCCTCCATTTCAAGAGTTGAGTTATGACCAATTTATTATCTCTTGTCACCTTCAGCTCTGAGATCATGCAGGGCCCTGACAGGTGTCTGCTTTTGTCTTGCACACTGTCAAGCAAACATTTCAGCAGTAGTTTTAAATCCTGGGCAGAACTGCTTTTTCAGAGCTTAGAGAGTTTTTCCATAACAGTCAATGCATTTCATTCCGTGTGTATACCATGGCACACTAGGCTTTTACTGCCGGAGCATTACCCATGTGTATACCATGAACACGACGCTTCCACTTCCGGAGCATTACCGGTGTGTATACCATGGCACACTATGCATCCACTTCCGGAGCATTACCAGTGTGTATACCATGGACACTACGCTTCCACTTCCGGAGCATTACCAGTGTGTATACCATGGCACACTAGGCATTTTACTTCTGGAGCATTACCCGTGTGTATACCATGGCAGACTACGCTTCCACTTCCGGAGCATTACCTGTGTGTATACCATGGCACACTAGGCTTCCACTTCCGGAGCACTACCGGTGTGTATATCATGGCACGCTACGCTTCTACTTTTGGAGCATCACCGGTGTGTATACCATGGCCATTACGCTTCCACTTCCGGAACATTACCGGTGTGTTTACCATGGCACACTACATTTCCATTGTTGGAGCATTACCGTTGTGTTTATCATGGCACATTACGTTTCCACTTCCGGAGCATTACCGGTGTGTTTACCATGGCACACTATGCTTCTGAAGCATTACCGGTGTGCATACCATAGCACACTACGCTTCCACTTCCGATTACTGGAAATGCTCAACTTCCAGAGCATTACCGGTGTGTTTACCATGGCACACTACGCTTCCAGTTCTGGAGCATTACCGGTGTGTATACCATGGCATACTACGCTTCCACTTCCGGAGCATTACCGGTGTGTAGACCATGGCATACTACGCTTCCACTTCCGGAGCATTACCGGTGTGCATACCATAGCACACTACGCTTCCACTTCCGATTACTGGAAATGCTCCACTTCCAGAGCATTACCGGTGTGTTTACCATGGCACACTACGCTTCCAGTTCCGGAGCATTACCGGTGTGCATACCATAGCACACTACGCTTCCACTTCCGTTTACTGGAAATGCTCCACTTCCAGAGCATTACCGGTGTGTATACCATGGACACTATGCTTCCAATTCCGGAGCATTACCAGTGTATACCATAGTACACTAGACTTTCAATTCCGGAGTACTACCGGTGTGTATACCATAGCACACTACACTTCCACTTCTGGAGCATTACCGGTGTGTTTACCATGGCACACTACGCTTCCTATTACGGAGCATTACCGGTGTATACCATGGTACACTAGGCTTTTACTTTTGGAGCATTACCGGTGTGTTTACCAAAGCACACTACGCTTCCACTTCCGATTACTAAAAATGCCTCACTTCCAGAGCATTACCGGTGTGTTTACCATGGCACACTACGCTTCCAGTTCCGGAGCATTACCGGTGTGAATACCATGGACACTATGCTTCCAATTCCGGAGCATTACCGGTGTGTTTACCATGGCACACTACGCTTCCACTTCTGGAGCATTACCGGTGTGTATACCATGGCACACTACGCTTCTACTTTTGGAGCATTACCGGTGTGTTTACCAAAGCACACTACGCTTCCACTTCCGATTACTAAAAATGCCTCACTTCCAGAGCATTACCGGTGTGTTTACCATGGCACACTACGCTTCCAGTTCCGGAGCATTACCGGTGTGAATACCATGGACACTATGCTTCCAATTCCGGAGCATTACCGGTGTATACCATGGTACACTAGGCTTTTACATCCGGAGTATTACCGGTGTGTATACCATGGCACACTATGCTTCCACTTCTGGAGCATTACCGGTGTGTATACCATGGACACTGTGCTTCCAATTCCGGAGCATTACCGGTGTGTATACCTTGGACACTATGCTTCCAATTCCGGAGCATTACCGGTGTGTATTCCATGGCACACTACGCTTCCACTTCCGGAGCATTACCGGAGAATACCATGGTACAATAGGCATTTACTTCCTGAGTATTACCGGTGTGTATACCATGGCACACTACGCTTCCACTTCCGGAGCATTACTCGTGTGTATACCATGGACACTATGCTTCCACTTCCGGAGCATTACCGGTGTGTATACCATGGCACACTAGGCATTTACTTCCGGAGCATTACCCGTGTGTAAACCATGGCACATTATGCTTCCACTTCCGGAGCATTACCGGTGTGTATACCATGACACACTACGCTTCTACTTTTGGAGCATTACCGGTGTGTATACCATGGACACTATGCTTCCAATTCCGGAGCATTACCGGTGTGTATACCATGGCACACCACGCTTCCACTTCCGATTACTAAAATGCCTCACTTCCGGAGCATTACCGGTGTGTTTACCATGGCACACTACGCTTCCAGTTCCGGAGCATTACCGGTGTGTATACCATGGACACTATGCTTCCAATTCCGGAGCATTACCGGTGTACACCATGGTACAATAGGCTTTTACTTCCTGAGTATTACCGGTGTGTATACCATGGCACACTACGCTTCCACTTCTGGAGCATTACCGGTGTGTATACCATGGCACACTACGCTTCTACTTTTGGAGCATTACCGGTGTGTATACCATGGACACTATGCTTTCAATTCCGGAGCATTACCGGTGTGTATACCATGGCACACTACGCTTCCACTTCCGGAGCATTACCGGTGTGTATACCATGGACACTATGCTTCCCATTCCGGAGCATTACCGGTGTATAATATGGTACAATAGACTTTTACTTCCTGAGTATTACCGGTGTGTATACCATGGCACACTACGCTTCCACTTCCGGAGCATTACCGGTGTGTATACCATGGACACTACGCTTCCACTTCCGGAGCATTACCGGTGTGTATACCATGGACACTGTGCTTCCAATTCCGGAGCATTACCGGTGTGTATACCTTGGACACTATGCTTCCAATTCCGGAGCATTACCGGTGTGTATTCCATGGCACACTACGCTTCCACTTCCGGAGCATTACCGGAGAATACCATGGTACAATAGGCATTTACTTCCTGAGTATTACCGGTGTGTATACCATGGCACACTACGCTTCCACTTCCGGAGCATTACTCGTGTGTATACCATGGACACTATGCTTCCACTTCCGGAGCATTACCGGTGTGTATACCATGGCACACTAGGCATTTACTTCCGGAGCATTACCCGTGTGTATACCATGGCACATTATGCTTCCACTTCCGGAGCATTACCGGTGTGTATACCATGACACACTACGCTTCTACTTTTGGAGCATTACCGGTGTGTATACCATGGACACTATGCTTCCAATTCCGGAGCATTACCGGTGTGTATACCATGGCACACCACGCTTCCACTTCCGATTACTAAAATGCCTCACTTCCGGAGCATTACCGGTGTGTTTACCATGGCACACTACGCTTCCAGTTCCGGAGCATTACCGGTGTGTATACCATGGACACTATGCTTCCAATTCCGGAGCATTACCGGTGTACACCATGGTACAATATGCTTTTACTTCCTGAGTATTACCGGTGTGTATACCATGGCACACTACGCTTCCACTTCTGGAGCATTACCGGTGTGTATACCATGGCACACTACGCTTCTACTTTTGGAGCATTACCGGTGTGTATACCATGGACACTATGCTTTCAATTCCGGAGCATTACCGGTGTGTATACCATGGCACACTACGCTTCCACTTCCGGAGCATTACCGGTGTGTATACCATGGACACTATGCTTCCCATTCCGGAGCATTACCGGTGTATAATATGGTACAATAGACTTTTACTTCCTGAGTATTACCGGTGTGTATACCATGGCACACTACGCTTCCACTTCCGGAGCATTACCGGTGTGTATACCATGGACACTACGCTTCCACTTCCGGAGCATTACCAGTGTGTATACCATGGCACACTAGGCATTTACCTCCGGAGCATTACCCGTGTGTATACCATGGTACACTAGGCTTTTACTTCCGGAGTATTACCGGTGTGTATACCATGGCACACTATGCTTCCACTTCTGGAGCATTACCGGTGTGTATACCATGGACACTGTGCTTCCAATTCCGGAGCATTACCGGTGTGTATACCATGGCACACTACTCTTCCACTTCTGGAGCATTACCGGTGCGTATACCATGGCACACTAGGCTTTTACAGCTGGAGCATTACCCATATGTACACCATGGACATGACGCTTCCACTTCCGGAGCATTACCAGTGTGTATACCATGGCACACTACGCTTCCACTTCCGGAGCATTACCGGTGTGTATACCATGGACACTACGCTTCCACTTCCGGAGCATTACCACTGTGTACACCATGGCACACTAGGCTTTTACTTCTGGAGCATTACCCGTGTGTATACCATAGCACACTACGCTTCCACTTCCGGAGCATTTCCAGCGTGTATACCATGGCACACTACGCTTCTACTTTTGGAGCATTACCGGTGTGTTTACCATGGCACACTACGCTTCCAGTTCCGGAGCATTACCGGTGTGTATACCATGGACACTATGCTTCCAATTCCGGAGCATTACCGGTGTATACCATGGTACAATAGGCTTTTACTTCCTGAGTATTACCAGTGTGTATACTATGGCACACTACGCTTTCACTTCTGGAGCATTACCGGTGTGTATACCATGGACACTACGCTTCCACTTCCGGAGCATTACCGTTATGTATACCATGGACACTATGCATTTACTTCCAGAGCATTACCCTTGTGTATACCATAGCACACTATACTTCCACTTCTGGAGCATTACCGGTGTGTATACCATGGCACACTACGCTTCAACTTTTGGAGCATTACCGGTGTGTTTACCATGGCACACTACGCTTCCACTTCCGGAGCATTACCGGTGTATACCATGGCACACTAGGCTTTTTCTTCCGGAGTATTACCGGTGTGTTTACCATGGCACACTATGCTTCCAAAGCATTATCGGTTGCATACCATAGCACACTATGCTTCCACTTCCGATTACTGAAAATGCTCCACTTCCAGAGCATTACCGGTGTGTTTACCATGGCAACCTACGCTTCCAGTTCCGGAGCATTACCGGTGTATACCATGGTACACTAGGCTTTTACTTCCGGAGTATTACTGGTGTGTATACCATGGCACACTACGCTTCTACTTTTGGAGCATTACCAGTGTGTATACCATGGCACACTAGGCATTTTACTTCTGGAGCATTACCCGTGTGTATACCATGGCAGACTACGCTTCCACTTCCGGAGCATTACCTGTGTGTATACCATGGCACACTAGGCTTCCACTTCCGGAGCACTACCGGTGTGTATATCATGGCACGCTACGCTTCTACTTTTGGAGCATCACCGGTGTGTATACCATGGCCATTACGCTTCCACTTCCGGAACATTACCGGTGTGTTTACCATGGCACACTACATTTCCATTGTTGGAGCATTACCGTTGGGTTTATCATGGCACATTACGTTTCCACTTCCGGAGCATTACCGGTGTGTTTACCATGGCGCACTATGCTTCTGAAGCATTACCGGTGTGCATACCATAGCACACTACGCTTCCACTTCCGATTACTGGAAATGCTCCACTTCCAGAGCATTACCGGTGTGTTTACCATGGCACAATACGCTTCCAGTTCTGGAGCATTACCGGTGTGTATACCATGGCACACTACGCTTCCACTTCCGGAGCATTACCGGTGTGTAAACCATGGCATAATACGCTTCCACTTCCGGAGCATTACCGGTGTGCATACCATAGCACACTACGCTTCCACTTCCGATTACTGGAAATGCTCCACTTCCAGAGCATTACCGGTGTGTTTACCATGGCACACTACGCTTCCAGTTCCGGAGCATTACCGGTGTGCATACCATAGCACACTACGCTTCCACTTCCGTTTACTGGAAATGCTCCACTTCCAGAGCATTACCGGTGTGTATACCATGGACACTATCCTTCCAATTCCGGAGCATTACCAGTGTATACCATAGTACACTAGACTTTCAATTCCGGAGTACTACCGGTGTGTATACCATAGCACACTACACTTCCACTTCTGGAGCATTACCGGTGTGTTTACCATGGCACACTACGCTTCCACTTCCGGAGCATTACCGGTTTATACCGTGGCACACTAGGCTTTTACTTCCAGAGTATTACCGGTGTGTTTACCATGGCACACTATGCTTCCTATTCCGGAGCATTACCGGTGTATACCATTGTACACTAGGCTTTTACTTCCAGAGTATTACCGGTGTGTTTACCATGGCACACTACGCTTCTACTTTTGGAGCATTACCGGTGTGTTTACCAAAGCACACTACGCTTCCACTTCCGATTACTAAAAATGCCTCACTTCCGGAGCATTACCGGTGTGTTTACCATGGCACACTACGCTTCCAGTTCCGGAGCATTACCGGTGTGAATACCATGGACACTATGCTTCCAATTCCGGAGCATTACCGGTGTATACCATGGTACACTAGGCTTTTACATCCGGAGTATTAGCGGTGTGTATACCATGGCACACTATGCTTCCACTTCTGGAGCATTACCGGTGTGTATACCATGGACACTGTGCTTCCAATTCCGGAGCATTACCGGTGTATACCATGGTACACTAGGCTTTTACATCCGGAGTATTAGCGGTGTGTATACCATGGCACACTATGCTTCCACTTCTGGAGCATTACCGGTGTGTATACCATGGACACTGTGCTTCCAATTCCGGAGCATTACCGGTGTGTATACCTTGGACACTATGCTTCCAATTCCGGAGCATTACCGGTGTGTATTCCATGGCACACTACGCTTCCACTTCCGGAGCATTACCGGAGAATACACTATGCTTCCACTTCCGGAGCATTACCGGTGTGTATACCATGGCACACTAGGCATTTACTTCCGGAGCATTACCCGTGTGTATACCATGGCACATTATGCTTCCACTTCCGGAGCATTACCGGTGTGTATACCATGACACACTACGCTTCTACTTTTGGAGCATTACCGGTGTGTATACCATGGACACTATGCTTCCAATTCCGGAGCATTACCGGTGTGTATACCATGGCACACCACGCTTCCACTTCCGATTACTAAAATGCCTCACTTCCGGAGCATTACCGGTGTGTTTACCATGGCACACTACGCTTCCAGTTCCGGAGCATTACCGGTGTGTATACCATGGACACTATGCTTCCAATTCCGGAGCATTACCGGTGTACACCATGGTACAATAGGCTTTTACTTCCTGAGTATTACCGGTGTGTATACCATGGCACACTACGCTTCCACTTCTGGAGCATTACCGGTGTGTATACCATGGCACACTACGCTTCTACTTTTGGAGCATTACCGGTGTGTATACCATGGACACTATGCTTTCAATTCCGGAGCATTACCGGTGTGTATACCATGGCACACTACGCTTCCACTTCCGGAGCATTACCGGTGTATAATATGGTACAATAGACTTTTACTTCCTGAGTATTACCGGTGTGTATACCATGGCACACTACGCTTCCACTTCCGGAGCATTACCGGTGTGTATACCATGGACACTACGCTTCCACTTCCGGAGCATTACCGGTGTGTATACCATGGACACTGTGCTTCCAATTCCGGCACATTACCGGTGTGTATACCTTGGACACTATGCTTCCAATTCCGGAGCATTACCGGTGTGTATTCCATGGCACACTACGCTTCCACTTCCGGAGCATTACCGGAGAATACCATGGTACAATAGGCATTTACTTCCTGAGTATTACCGGTGTGTATACCATGGCACACTACGCTTCCACTTCCGGAGCATTACTCGTGTGTATACCATGGACACTATGCTTCCACTTCCGGAGCATTACCGGTGTGTATACCATGGCACACTAGGCATTTACTTCCGGAGCATTACCCGTGTGTATACCATGGCACATTATGCTTCCACTTCCGGAGCATTACCGGTGTGTATACCATGACACACTACGCTTCTACTTTTGGAGCATTACCGGTGTGTATACCATGGACACTATGCTTCCAATTCCGGAGCATTACCGGTGTGTATACCATGGCACACCACGCTTCCACTTCCGATTACTAAAATGCCTCACTTCTGGAGCATTACCGGTGTGTTTACCATGGCACACTACGCTTCCAGTTCCGGAGCATTACCGGTGTGTATACCATGGACACTATGCTTCCAATTCCGGAGCATTACCGGTGTACACCATGGTACAATAGGCTTTTACTTCCTGAGTATTACCGGTGTGTATACCATGGCACACTACGCTTCCACTTCTGGAGCATTACCGGTGTGTATACCATGGCACACTACGCTTCTACTTTTGGAGCATTACCGGTGTGTATACCATGGACACTATGCTTTCAATTCCGGAGCATTACCGGTGTGTATACCATGGCACACTACGCTTCCACTTCCGGAGCATTACCAGTGTGTATACCATGGACACTATGCTTCCCATTCCGGAGCATTACCGGTGTATAATATGGTACAATAGACTTTTACTTCCTGAGTATTACCGGTGTGTATACCATGGCACACTACGCTTCCACTTCCGGAGCATTACCGGTGTGTATACCATGGACACTACGCTTCCACTTCCGGAGCATTACCAGTGTGTATACCATGGCACACTAGGCATTTACCTCCGGAGCATTACCCGTGTGTATACCATGGTACACTAGGCTTTTGCTTCCGGAGTATTACCGGTGTGTATACCATGGCACACTATGCTTCCACTTCTGGAGCATTACCGGTGTGTATACCATGGACACTGTGCTTCCAATTCCGGAGCATTACCGGTGTGTATACCATGGCACACTACTCTTCCACTTCTGGAGCATTACCGGTGCGTATACCATGGCACACTAGGCTTTTACAGCTGGAGCATTACCCATATGTACACCATGGACATGACGCTTCCACTTCCGGAGCATTACCAGTGTGTATACCATGGCACACTACGCTTCCACTTCCGGAGCATTACCGGTGTGTATACCATGGACACTACGCTTCCACTTCCGGAGCATTACCACTGTGTACACCATGGCACACTAGGCTTTTACTTCTGGAGCATTACCCGTGTGTATACCATAGCACACTACGCTTCCACTTCCGGAGCATTTCCAGTGTGTATACCATGGCACACTACGCTTCTACTTTTGGAGCATTACCGGTGTGTTTACCATAGCACACTACGCTTCCACGTCCGATTACTAAAAATGCCTCTCTTCCGGAGCATTACCGGTGTGTTTACCATGGCACACTACGCTTCCAGTTCCGGAGCATCACCGGTGTGTATACCATGGACACTATGCTTCCAATTCCGGAGCATTACCGGTGTATACCATGGTACAATAGGCTTTTACTTCCTGAGTATTACCAGTGTGTATACTATGGCACACTACGCTTTCACTTCTGGAGCATTACCGGTGTGTATACCATGGACACTACGCTTCCACTTCCGGAGCATTACCGGTGTGTATACCATGGCACACTATGCATTTACTTCCAGAGCATTACCCGTGTGTATACCATGGCACACTATACTTCCACTTCCGGAGCTTTACCGGTGTGTATACCATGGCACACTACGCTTCTACTTTTGGAGCATTACCGGTGTGTTTACCATGGCACACTACGCTTCCACTTCCGGAGCATTACCGGTGTATACCATGGCACACTAGGCTTTTTCTTCCGGAGTATTACCGGTGTGTTTACCATGGCACACTATGCTTCCAAAGCATTATCGGTTGCATACCATAGCACACTATGCTTCCACTTCCGATTACTGAAAATGCTCCACTTCCAGAGCATTACCGGTGTGTTTACCATGGCACCCTACGCTTCCAGTTCCGGAGCATTACCGGTGTATACCATGGTACACTAGGCTTTTACTTCCGGAGTATTACTGGTGTGTATACCATGGCACACTACGCTTCCACTTCCGGAGCATTACTGGCGTGTATACCATAGCACACTACGCTTCCACTTCCGGAGCATTACCGGTGTGTATACCATGGACAGTATGCTTCCAATTCCGGAACATTACCGGTGTGTATACCAAGGCACACTAGGCTTTTACTTCTGGAGCATTACCGGTGTGTATACCATGGCACACTACGCTTCCACTTCCGGAGCATTACTGGTGTGTATACCATAGCACACTATGCTTCCACTTCCAGAGCATTACCGGTGTGTATACCATGGACACTATGCTTCCAATTCCGGAACATTACCGGTGTGTATACCAAGGCACACTAGGCTTCCACTTCCGGAGCATTACCAGTGTCTATACCATGGCACACTACGCTTCCACTTCCAGAGCATTACCGATGTGTATACCATGCCACACTAGGCTTTTACTTCCGGAGCATTACCCATGTGTATACCATGGACACTATGCTTCCACTTCCGGAGCATTACCGTGTGTATACCATGGCACACTAGGCTTTTACTTCCAGAGCATTACCCGTGTGTATACCATGGCACACTACGCTTCCACTTCCGGAGCATTACTGGTGTGTATACCATAGCACACTACGCTTCCACTTCCGGAGCATTACCGGTGTGTATACCATGGACACTATGCTTCCAATTCCGGAACATTACCGGTGTGTATACCAAGGCACACTACGCTTCCACTTCCGGAGCATTACCAGTGTCTATACCATGGCACACTACGTTTCCACTTCCAGAGCATTACCGATGTGTATACCATGGCACACTAGGCTTTTACTTCCGGAGCATTACCCGTGTGTATACCATGGCATACTATGCTTCCACTTCCGGAGCATTACCAGTGTGTATACCATGGCTGGCGAGGTACGTGGAAGTTGGTAAAAAGCAGCAATCCGTACACTCCATGGGGCTGTTCATGTAATTAATCAAACAGGAGCGCAAGCTATTGTCTCCGGTCTCTCCAGCAGCCTTAAGCAGCATCTTACACTTTCACCGTCAAAGTGCAAGATGCTGCTCAACGCTGCTGGAGGGAGCGGAGTCGGACAGTTTGACCACATACATATTCCACTCTAGTCTATTTGCTGTCGCTAGCATTGCAGCAGTCTGCTATGAACTGCTTTTCTCTATGGCCAGTATTGAAAAGACTAATTGCATAGCAACAGCTGAATTATTGAATATGCATGTGATTGCACTTCTGCAGTACAGCCTGATTAAAAAAAAAAAAACAGACCGACGTGAATAGGTTCCTACTGTGTGAGAGGGTAATAATCGGGGCCACGGAATTATGAGGCATGGGAGGGCAAAATATGCAGCAGGGTCGAGTAAATTATGTGGCAAGAAAAGGCAAATTACGAGGCACAATGCCACACATTTTGTGACGGTATTACTTCATTATTTTGCCATTTTGTAAACATGCTAACACTGTCTGAGCTTTGGATTCACCTCATTAGTACCAGTGTAACACCCAAATATAGCAATAAGCACAGATAGGTGATCAGTCAGGCTTTGTAAAGGGCTTTCAGCAGCGCTGCAAGGAAATGCATGGGTTCTCGGATTTCCATTTCCGGCAGTGCCACATATTTCAGTCCGTGTTAAACTAGGATAGGCCCACGTGATGTGACATTACATTAAACAAATCTGTGCCTGGGCCAAGGGGTGAACAACGAGGAGGAAAGATTGCGGGCTTTCTCCCCTGGTCTGTTTCCTGTTGTGAATAGATCCCATTTTGTGTGGGGCATCTGCTTTTGGTGAATACCATTCCTGTGGACGAGTGCCTTCTCTGGGTTCTTAGGTCTTGACGATCTGGCTAGGGAGCAAGCTTATGCGTGGCCCTGTGGGACATTTTAAGTCATGACTATGGCCACTGCAAAATATTCTAAAGGAAAACATCACAAAGTTATTGAAACATATCTGTTAAGGAGCTTAAATTATCGTAGCACAATAAAAACAACTCAGCTCTTCAATAAAAATGCATTGAATGGAATCATGTAATGTGTTCTGGAGTATTAATGTTCTTTCCAAATTAGTTATGAGATTTAATTAAAAAAACGTAATTTATGAATTTCAATTTTTTGTTATATAATGTTATAGCCTGCTTGCAGAGCGAACACATTCATATGAGTTACCATGCTACAAAATCACTACGGATAACAGAAATATTTGCAGTGCACAACACAAATGCTCAAATAATAATACAACATTTGGGGGGAAAGATGGGGCCCTGAGATGTACAGTACCTTATAGGGTGCCCTACTGCCTTTTAATGTTTATTCCTTGCTATCTCGTGTCCAGCCTGACAAATCACAATCATTTTTATTTTCTCAGTAGATTTCATTTCTAAAGGTATATCATTACATAAAGAAATATGTGAGGTACTCAGCATTGTAATCTCAAAGTCTGTTATGATATATACACACATACATCCCACCAACACACATCATATCACAACTCACCACTACATTCCACACCATGCTAGTGCCCTTACGTCACTACACTAAGCGCAACTTGCACACAAACTTTACAGTACTAAACACAGCAGCTACATTGTTCTACAACATACCTTAAAAACATTGCCAATATCTCTGGCTAAACACTTATAAGGTCCCAAAGGCGAGATCTATTGGCTATGCCAATGCTTGTTTTAATTCTCTGCCAGCCAAATGCACGTCATGAGAGATGCCATTCACAATTATTGCTATTTATATGCGGCTAACTTTTAAGAATATTGCATTTGATTATTGTAAATTGATGAACTGCTATTTTGAAGTGTTATTTTGAATTGAGAAGCATCATATCTTCTGCATTTTTGATAAAAAATGTAAAAAAAATAGTTTTAAAAATTCTGTTCAAGCTCAGAACTGTAGCATCAGTTAAAAACTATTTTACTGCAGAGGGATCTATAGTTTGAAAAGTTGCCATCAGACACGCATTGTATTGTGCATGCTGTTCGTGTCCCTGTATTCTGGTATGTTATCCTGGCACTATATCACAAAAGGGTATTTTGATGCTCTGTCTTGGGACATTATTGTGGCATTGTAATTTGGAATGATCTCATGGCATTCAATCATGACATGCAATGTTGGGAGTGTCCCAAGATAAGATATCCTGGAACTATAGTGTGGGATATTGTTCTGGCACTGCAATCTAAAGTGTTATGCGCCAACAGTATCGTGAAATATCTGTGGGTGGTATTGTGAGATTTTAGCCTTGCCCTTTATTGTGGGGTGCTATAAGAGCCTATATGGTATGATTGTATTCCAGTAACATATAGTTGCTTTGTCAGCCATTAGGCTATTAATTTGGAAGTAGGTTACCCCTCCCAACTTATTATACACAATCTGGTTGGGTCACAACACTGTTCTAACAGAATCCCTGCTCAACAAATGATCGCAACAGGGCCGGCCGTAGTGCCGGCGATGCCCAGTGCAACAACCTTTTTAACACCCCTCCCAATGACTTCTTCTCCACGGATTCCCTCGCTACCACCCTGCAACAGTTCCCCACATCTCTCATAACCCCGCTCCCACATGCATTTCATTTGTTTTGTAGCGCTACTCAAACCAGTGCAGAGTGTCAGAGGTCAATGAGGATTAGAAGCTGCAGGAATCATGAGTCATCAATATTAGTAGGCAGTATATTTAAAGGGTGTTTGGTCTGGAGAAGCACACACTTGGGAATTAAAGTTTACCAGAGTGACTGGGGTTGGATTAACCAATAAGAATGTATTTTTACCCAAACAATCCCATTTGTGCAACATTAGGATAATGAAAGACTAGGAAAAAACATGACATTCTAACCTATACCATGCAGTTTGCATGCAGCACTTTGATGACAGTTCATAGATCACAGTGCTACATTAGGATTGTAACGTATTAACTGCAAGTAACAAAAGGATCTCTGTGAAAACAGCAGTAACCCACTGAGCTATCCACATAAAATACAGTTCTGTGATTTGAAGGGTACACTTTCTTTGCAGCACACATTTTAACCCTCTGCTCTCTTTTATGATGAGTCAAAACTGCCACTAGAAAAAACTCAAATCTCTCTCCAGCAGGAAAATTAATCACAAGGGTTTTCTTGACAATTTTATTGTTGCCTGAAGACTGCTGGGCGTACAAGGAACTCTGCAACAGGTGCTTTTAAACCCATAAGTTATTTCTAAACACAGCATCCCTCAGCACAGCGCCAGGCTCAGCTGCACTGGTCGCAACACAGTAAAGCAGACCCTAGTCAGCAATGTCACAAGTAGCAGACCATTCCCCAGCGAAATGTGTGTTCAGTTCAAGTAGTGAAAGGCAACATTAAATTTTAGAACACAACACAATAAAATTCAAAGACCAATTTAGAAATGTAAAAAAAAGTTTAGCAAGCAAAAAGACCCAAAAAAATATTAAAAACTCGGTACGGGAAACCCGACATACGTCTTCAAAATTTTGAGTCACAATGTTGTTGTTGTTGTTGTTGTTTAAAGCTTTATTCGATTCAATTCATAAATCATAAAAGCACAGCAATAGAAAGAGAGAAAAAGAAGCACACTCCGGGAATCGATGTTTTACACAGTAAAAACAATACATACATTTATCATAATCATAAAAATTTCCTATAATTCATAACACATTTTAAAAAAGAGGATACACAAAAAACAATTAGTTCACCATCTAAAGACTGTAATACAAGTAAAGCAGGTCGGCATTGTCTAAGTCCCAGTTTTTTTAAGATCTGTTTTAAAAATCTATTTCTAGGGTACTGATAAAATTTACAGAAAAAAAGTACATGTATGGTAGACTGATTAGAGATGCCATCACATGGGCATACATCTAGAGTTCTTGACCAGTCATTTGTGTTTGGAAAGCTTATCAACCTATGGAAGATTCCCAATCGGAATCGAGTTAATAACATCCTTTCATAGGACCCAGATACATGTACTAAATACGGTTGAATAGCATAACAAGAAAGCATCATTTGGTTATCCATGACAGACTTTTTTATGATCTCTAGTGCTAACCTATTTGCTTGCATATGGGCGAGACATGTTACTTTAAGGGACTTTCTACTCAATTTAAACAGTGTATCTGGTTGCTCAAAGTATTCTAGGTGGCCAATATCAGTCATAAAATTTTTGATATAATTTAACCAAGGTATACTCGCTGTCCTGGTCAGACCCAGGCAGTCCTTGATAACCTCACGATTAAGGCTCATCTCCTCTGTTATCCATACTTTATGCCATAATAAAATAGGCTCTATTCTAATTAAGTCAGTAATATATTGCAGACCAAGTTCAGAATGACAAATAAAATTTGCTATACTGTTTGGGATAGCCAATAGATATTTTAAAAACGAGTTTTCTGTTATTTGGATAGAATTCACATCTTTATAACCCCATATACCCGCTCCGTACATGGCTGAAGTCCCACATTTGGCCTTGTATATAACAATCAATTCTGGGATTGGTCTTCTACCCAGCCTCCTTGCAAAATTAGTGAGAGCTCCAATTGTCTTTATAAATAGTAAATTTCTTCCCTTTACCGCTGGGGCCCAAGTACCTCGATAATCAAATTGTATACCAAGGTAAGAGAAACTATTAATACATTCTATCTTTGAATTTTCAATAAATATATCACGGCATCTAATATTAGTTTTCCCACATTTCATAATAAAAGTCTTGGAAATGTTGACTTTTAGGCCCCTCTCATTCATGAATAAAACAAAATTATTTAAAATCTTCTGCAAACTTAGTTGAGTACGCGCCATCAAAACTGCGTCATCAGCGTACATCAACGCTGGCACAGCTTGTTTGTTAATTTGAGGAAGATCCTGACACTGTCCTTCTAAAAATTGTCCTAAATCATTTATATACAAATTAAAAAGTAGGGGGGCGAGCACACAGCCCTGCCTTACGCCTTTTCTAATAGGAAATTTAGCTGTGCATTCGCCCTGTCACAATGTAAAAAAGAATGCTCATAGGAACAATGATGCTCTAAAGGGCACTTTCATTCTATGTGCATTACCTAAAAAACGGTCACCAGTGGCTGCTCTTGCACCAGAAACTAAATCAGGGAAAAGTTAAAAGCAAACTGCTCTTTCTCACAGAGGCCGGAGGTCAGGGACAGAGTCAGTCATTTTCCTCACGAGTATCCTTTAATGCTTGTAATCTCCCATGTGCTTTTCTGGGGTGTGCTTCGGTCACAGTTCCAAGAGATGCAGGCCTCTGAGCCCCTGCTTCATGCTACAAGCAACAGTCACAAAGGATTCTTGATTTGGGTAAAGTCACTCGTGGTCTTTCCAACAACCCTCAGGTCCTCCAGACATATTTCCAGGCATCATTTCTCTCTGCAGCCAGGGCTCTGATGGTGTCCACTTCCAAGTGGTCACCGGATCTTCTTCAGAACAGGGAGCCTTTCTTCCATATCTGTCCCTGTAGCATCAACAGAAGGTCAACTACTTGACCTCTGGAGATCAATTCTTTTCTCTGGGTGCCAGCAGGAGTTCTTCAGTCTTCTTTCCCTAGCAGTTGGGCAGATGTTTCTTATCTTCCAGTTATTTATTCTCAGGTGCAGAAATGTTTCGAAGAGGCAGTGTTGAGGTGGCAGTCTTTTCCTGTGCACTAGCCGTGACTGGAAATTTCCCACACCCAGTCCTGACGGTTTACTCGAAGAATCTGAATCTCCTTTTTTATCACTTTATCTCTACCCCCAACCAAGATGGTCTCAGCCATCCTCCACCTGCAATAGCTCTGGCCTTTCACCTAGCCACTCTCATATGGATAAGCGGTGTCCTTACCTTAGTCAGTGCTAGAACTGGCTTGCTGGAGATAGAGACAGAAAGTCTAGGATGGCCCTGGGAATTAAAGGTTGCAGTTCCAGGCAGTTCGTTTGATATTTACAGGAAAGCGGTTGTTTGTTCTGCCAGGTAACCCTGTTCCTCCTCCCAGGTGGGTAATCTATGCTAAATAACTACTTGTTGGCAACATCCCTGTCTTTCTGCTGCCAGATGCCAAGCCATTTCCCTTCAGGAGGAGGCCCATTGGCAAGTCAGCCAAGGAAGTGCTTTGCACCTTTGGAGCAAGAGTGAGAGAGACACAAGTTCTAATACTGTTTGCTCTCAGGCAGCACAAAGT
The DNA here is from genome assembly GCA_963921515.1 of Calotriton arnoldi. Taxonomy (NCBI): domain Eukaryota; kingdom Metazoa; phylum Chordata; class Amphibia; order Caudata; family Salamandridae; genus Calotriton; species Calotriton arnoldi. Next base: position 1,909,934 of record CAWUFW010001137.1, read on the forward strand.
ATACTTTTGTAAAGTTCCATTTCCACTAAAGTTATTCAAAACCTACCTTCAGTGAATTCGATTTTTAACGTTAAGTGGAAAATAAGTTAAAAGGACCATCCTGCCATTTCTGTTGAGTTTGCTGTCCTTGTATTCCCTCCACCCTGGATTTGAGGTACTTTTTGATTCCTTTTCACTTAATATAAGGTCCTTTTGTTTCCTCTCTTCTTGATGTGCTGTCCTTTGATTCATTTCCATCTGCATTTACTGTCAATTTGTTCCCTCCTTCCTAGGTTTGTTGCACTCTGGTTCCTGTTCATCTAGATTTTTACGGCCCTTTTGTTCCCTCTTCCTTGGATTTGTTGTCGTTTGCAGTGCTTAATTTGAGCCAATGGTTTCTGGTGGGGGGCACCTGCACTTATTTTTGGGGGCCAGCACTTATTTCCCCACATCAGATATTTACAGCACAGATCGGGAAGACGGAGGAAGAGAAAAACGGCAAAACCATCACAATGGGAGAAAGCGAGAACCTGCAAGAGTGAGGCAATGTGGCAGGAAGTGTCTGGTAGTGGATTAAAGACTAGCAGCCTTGGCATTCGGCGCACCAACGTTTAATTGCACCGGCCGCTGGCTTCTGAGCAGAGCTTCGGGCCCTGGTACTCTTTCTTTCACAAATTAAGCATTTGCTATGGTTCCATCGGGAAACAGCGTTTACAGTGCTGTCTCCACAACGCATGCCATTACAACGCGGTCGTTAGTACGCATACCATTACATCGCAAGTCATTAGTACGACTTGCTGTAGGGGGCGCAATGGTGTTGGATTTAGAATCCAACACCTTCCCTGCTGTTGCGCAAACTGGAGTAGGAATAGTAAATAATACTATTCCTAAGTCCAGCGCGCCCCATACAGCAAGTCGTAGTAATGATTTGCGATGTAATGGTATGCGTTCTAACAACGCAGTCATTGTAACGACCGCGTTGTAATTGCATGCAATGTTTCGCATGCATTGTGAGGTTATATATTTGTTCCATCCCATGTAGATTCACTGTCCGTTTTTTGCTTCTCTCTAGATCTGGTATTCTTTTCTCTTTCTTACCTAGATTTGCTGTGCTTTGGTTGCTTCTTTTTATGGATTTGCTGTGTTCGCCCTCCCTGGATTTGCTGTCTTGTTGTTTCCTCTTCCTGCATTTGCTGTCCTTTGGTTCCCACTTTCTAGAATTTTATGTCCTTCAGTTCCTAGAATTTGCTGTCTTTTAGTCCTCTTTCCTCTGGATTTGATGTATTTTTGTTTCCTCTTCCGTGGACTTGTTGCCCTTTGATTCACTTTCCTAAGCATTTGCTGTCCTTTTGGTTTTTTCCCCTCTGGATTTGCAGTCTTTTTGTTCCCTCTCCAGTTGAGTTCTTGTCCTTTGAATTCCATTTTCTCTCTCTAGGTTTGTTGACCTTTGATTCCATTTTACCTGTATTTGCTGTTCTTTGTTTCCTTTTCCTCTGGATGTGCTGTCCTTTTATTCCCTTTCGTCTGGAGCTGATGTCCATCTGTTCTTTAGATTCCCCTCAATGTCAAGGAGTGGATGATGAGAAGGTCTGTTGAGTTCCCTCCTAAAACACCCAGGAAAGGGTCCCTTGATTCCATTAGCCACAGTGACACCCTGCACAGAATAATATACCTGACCATTAGAAGGTCACATCTTGGAGGACAATCCCCCAAAGGCGGAAAAAACTTGCTTGGCAATCTTAGTAAATCTTGATTTAAGATAGCCTTGGTGAATACAGCAGGGTATCAAGCTCCTAGTGAGCAATAGGAACAACAAAAGTGCCAAGAAGAAAAAGTAGATCCACAGAATGAGTCACAAAGAAAAGTATCCAGCCTGCTAGACCTGAAAATCAGGGAGAAAAATGAAAAGCAAATGGGCATTGAGAGCAAGAAGAAATAAGGGAACAAAATACTTTGCAAGGCATCATGACTTCCAAGTGCTGCCTTATATATGCTTGAACCAGGAACTGATATAACAGAATGAAAATCTCATTTTATAAGACTTAGTTCCACCACTTAAAAAAATTGCATTCATTTCAGCTTGAAGGAAATGCCTGCGTTTCACATCCAGTGCCCAATGCGGCATTCTGAAACCCCACTGCTGCTGCTCACACTCTTCACTATCTGAAGGCCGACGCCGTCATCGCACCCCACCTCCGGGACATCATCAACACCTCCCTCGACACCGCCACCTTCCCAGAGAGCTGGAAGCACGCCGAACTCAGCGCCCTACTGAAGAAACCGTCAGCGGATCCCACCGACCTCAAAAACTACCGCCCCATCTCGCTCCTTCCTTTTCCTGCCAAAGTCATCGAGAAGACCGTCAACAGACAACTGGCCGCCTTCCTCGAGACGAATGGATCCCTCGACCACTCGCAGTCCGGCTTCCGGGCCAACCACAGCACCGAGACCGCCCTCATCGCAGCCACCGACGACATCCGAGCCCTGCTCGACAACGGGGAAACAGCGGCCCTCATCCTCCTGGACCTCTCCGCAGCGTTCGACACAGTCTGCCACCGCACCCTAGTGCAACGCCTGAACAACGTCGGAATCCAAGAGAAGGCACTGGAGTGGATCATCTCCTTCCTCGCCGGAAGAACCCAGAGAGTCCGCCTCCCCCTGTTCAGTTCCGAGGCCACCGAAGTCAGCTGCGGCGTACCACAAGGATCATCACTCAGCCCCACCCTCTTCAACGTCTACATGAGCCCCCTCGCAGCCATCGCACGCCAACACAACCTCAACATCATCTCCTACGCCGACGACACCCAGCTGATCCTCTCCCTCACCAACGACCCCACAACCGCCAGAACCAACCTACATGAAGGGATGAAGGACGTAGCCGAGTGGATGAGGAACAGCCGCCTGAAACTGAACTCAGATAAGACGGAAGTCCTCATCCTAGGATCATCACCCTCCGCCTGGGACGACTCCTGGTGGCCCCCTGCCCTGGGCAACGCACCCAAACCAACGGACCACGCACGCAACCTGGGCTTCATCCTGGACTCCTCCCTCTCAATGACCCGACAAGTCAACGCCGTCTCCTCGTCTTGCTTCAACATCCTACGCATGCTGCGCAAGATCTTCCGGTGGATCCCCACCGAAACCAGGAAGACGGTCACCCAGGCCCTCGTCACCAGCCGACGACTACGGCAACTCCCTCTACGCCGGAACCACAGCCAAACTTCAAAAAAGACTCCAACGCATCCAGAACGCCTCAGCTCGACTCATCCTGGACATCCCCCGACACAGCCACATCGCCGGACACCTGAGAGACCTGCACTGGCTCCCCGTCAGCAAGAGAATCACGTTCCGACTCCTCACCCACGCACACAAAGCTCTCCACAACCAAGGCCCCAGATACCTCAACGACCGTCTGACCTTCTACACTCCCACCCGCCAGCTACGATCGACCAACCACGCCCTCGCCGCCGTCCCCCGCATCCGAAGAGCCACAACGGGAGGAAGATCCTTCTCCTACCTGGCTGCCAAGACGTGGAACTCCCTACCCATCCACCTCCGCCTTACCCAAGACCACCTCTCCTTCAGGAAGCAACTCAAGACCTGGCTGTTCGAACAGTAGCGGACCCCCCCCCCCCCAAGCGCCTTGAGACCCTCCGGGTGAGTAGCGCGCTATACAAATGCTTGATTGATTGATTGATTGAAGCCCATGGGAAACCTGTCCAGGCCCCCGTGAGCATGGAAGCAGTGGAGCAGCTTGGGCAATGAGGGAGCTCGGCATCTGACTGGACATGGCATTCATCCAATGTGCTGATGTGAAGCTCATAAGACTCTCTTTCCTCTTCTGGATCTATATGACATGAGGTGAGCTATTGGTACTGTCTTTCTCACCAATGTGACACACCAGTTAATTTGTGGTCATTTGGTTCTTTCTCCCCTGAATTTGTTATCCTTTGGTTCCTTCTCTTTCATTTGCTGTACTTTGGTTTCTTTTCTTCTCCTGGACTTGCTAACCTTTGGTCCTCTCTCCTCTAGATGCGGTGCCCATTGATTCCCTTTCTTCTTTCCCCTTGATTTTCCATCCTTTATTTCCTTCTCCCCCGACCAAATTTACTGCCATTTGGTTCTCCTTGTTCTGGATTTGCTCTCATTTGATTCCATTTCCTAGATTTACAGTTGTTTAGTTCCCTATCCTCTGATTTTGCTCTCCTTTTGTTCTCTCTCCGCTTAATTTGCTGTTCTTTTGGGAACCTCTTCTCTGAATTTGCTGCCCATTGGTTCCCTTTCCTCTCAATTTGTTGTCCTTTGGTTCCCTTTCCTTTGGTCTTCCATTCCCTTTTCTCTGTTTTTTGTGTACTTTCCTGAGTATGCTCCTCTTTGCCTCTTGATTTGTTGTCCTTTGATTTCATTTCCTCTGGATCCACTGCCTATTGATTCAATTTTCTCTGGATTTGCTGTCCTTTGGTGTCCTTTCCTCTGGATTTGCAGTCCTTTGCTTCTTTTTTCTCTGTTCTTGCTGACCTTCGGTTACCTTTGCATGGGTTTGCTGTACTTTGGTTCCCTCTCCTCTGGAGTCGCTGTTCTCCTTCGGCATGGTTATCTCCTGGTCTTTCTTGGCCAGTTTTTCTACCTTTGAGGCTCACTGAGTTCATAAGAGAAGTGACCGGCATTCTTCCAGTACTCATATTTGTAGCCAGTCATGGGAAGCTGTGTGGCAGAGTCTGATGCCAACCTTGTATCAAGACCCACAGGTAAGGCATGGTGAAGGAACAGCTGTCTACTTTCCAAATCTGTTTCTTGTGTGCCTCCTCATAGTGACTGCAGAGTTCCAGAGACATTTTAAGGCATAAGAAAAGTGGGCAATTGCCCAGGACCCTCACCTTCCAAGAGCCCCCGAGGAAACGGAACTTTTCCTCTTTTGTATTTCTGTCTATTTCTCTATCTCAGCCTTTCATATATAATTCAATAGGTTGGCACATGGCGTTTCTAGCAGAAAATTGTTAATAACATTTCAAGCTATTCCGAAGAGGGCCCTCATAATATCTTCTCGCACGGGACCCCCGAAATGGTTAAGATGACGATGCAGAGTTCTGCTACCAGACTTGCAGCACTCCCAGCATCTCAGGCTCCCCCTTACTCAGTGGGTGGTAGGGACCGCACAAGCAAGGAGAGGTGAGTAAAAAGGAGGAGATTCGATAGGAGAAAGTGGAGACGCGTACAGGAAAAATGGTGCTTAATTTAGAGAAAAAAAATTCAAGGCCCAAAGTTTTTCTTAAGGAGCCTGTTGCCAATGCTGTCAAATAATGGGGTTGCAGAATACTAAGTTTTGATTCCGCCCCATGCCTCTTTCTTCCGCCAGCTTCCACTTCTCACTTTATCTAACTTTTGCAGGGGGTGGCTTGGGTGGGGTTTATCCATTCTCCTTTTTCTCATTTTCAATGTTTCCCATCTCTCTCTTTGTTTCTCTCTTTTCTGCCTTTCTCTCTCTTGCTCGGGGGTCTTACTATGACAAATAGACCTAGGACTCAAAAGATGAATTCTGGAGCTCAACTCCTGCAACTAAAGACATGTGCTACACAGGTTGGTGCAACAGTGAGATATGCATAGATGTTTGTGGTGAGGACGCAAGTGGGGTGTGAGTAAGGGTCTTACTGGCTTGTGTGTATGGGTGCGCATGGGGATGTGTGGTGAGATAATGAGGGGGAATGTTACCTGAAGGCCCACATGATCATGAGTGGTGATGGTGTGCTTGGTTGTGTGTGCTGGGGGTGCATGTGGAGAAACGTTGAGAAGGGGCCTATGGAGGTGTGTGGTGAGCACAGCAGCTTACTTAACATCTTGCACAGTTTCCTCAACCATTGCACAATGGGAGGTGGAGCTGTTTCAACAAAGCATGCATCAGGAGGTGAGGAAGGCAGATTCTTTTAGTACTCGATTGTACTCCAAGAAACTTTCACAGCTAGGGGTGGGTATAGGCACAGATCACTTTCAGTTTCATAGCTTAAAGAGGGCCGTGGGGATACTGGCCTGTGCTGTATCCACTATGCATTTGGTATGTGTCTCTGCACAAGACCTTCCAGTCTTTCTGTTATACTGTGGAGCACATTCAGGGGTGGAGAAACACTGAGGTGGATAGTCTGTCGAGGTAGTTCCTTGTGGAGTACTCCAGCAGCAATGGTACTGTTCCTCACAGAGCACAGCAGAGATGATATCGTTGCGTATGCCTGCACATGCTGGATCCGTAGCTACTTCGTCGCAGGTGTAGGCTGGCCAACTCGTCGCCAAATTCTTGAAGTGGAAACACAGTTGACATGACTCCAGGTAAGGAAACAATGCAGGTTTTAGTAATGTATCACCCTGCGACATAAGAGTAGATGTCCCTCCGCCAGCCGATATTCAACTGACTTCCTACGAACATTACTGCCACAGCTGGAACCTAGAACACCGGAACCGACTAAGGCAACTGCCTGTTTTCTTTCAGGCCACAATCACACTGCTGTCGTTTTGAAGTCTTCGCAAGAGGAGAGAGAGCACATAAGGAGGCTGAGGGAAGGTTTCACGCTTCCTTGTGGCCCATTGGCATGCCTACAATGATCAGCCAGCATGGTGGGTTCTTAACAAAAAAATCTTATTCTTTGGGTAAGTAGTGACTATCAGTTGACGGGTGCAGTTTGCACATAATCTGAAAACGGGGTCCTGGGTTGTTGTACTCATTCATTGAGTGCTAATCAGAATATTTCAGTGGGTGCTCAACACAGTATCACACAGGCTGTAAAGATCAGAATCTCATTAGATCAAAGGGTAGAAGGTCTGGACTCCATTCTAACGAAGATATGTACAATATCTGACTGTCAGGCTGCCTGTTGTCTCTGTTATACAGTGGGGGATGCCCACCTGGGCTTCCAAGACAACGAGGGCACGTGACTGTACTACTACCCTCCGGTAGCCACTCATAGTGCCAAACAACTGTTTCCGGCTTCGCTTGTCAACTGCGGTGACATCACACTAGTGAACTATCAGTATGCGGCCTGTAGTGACGATGCTGTGCCTACGAAGGGAGAGTGAGCACAAAGGCAGGTCGGAGGAAGATGTCAGGAGGCATAGTATAATTCAGGGGCACAAACATTATCTAAAGAGAATAAACTCCTTCACATTTGTAATGTAATTTATAGCTGCCCCATAAGACGCGTCATGTTTCCTTGATATGTTTATCTTCAAGGTCTGATTGCGAGAGGAATGGAGTGAGGAAGGATCATAGATCCATTTTACGATTCTAAATGCGCGCCAACCACATATTTCGTGTTACTGTGCGATTAATAGCCTGTGTCTGCACATAATCTAGGCCCTCTGCAGTAGTTTATATGCATGGTACATGGATTCTAGAATTTAACCCTTTACTGCACAAGAACCGATGTAGAGCTTCTAACATGGATTCAATTTTCTCTTACTTTCCATTCTCAGAACCTCTCACATTCTAGGTTTTTTTTTTTTACATGTGGTGGTCTGCCAATTATTTTTTGTGTGGTTGCTGTAGATTGCAGTGAGATAGTACAGACCTGCCCTATCTAAGCTGGTTTATGGTGGCTGCATGTCAATATGTACTTCCTGCTTTGTCCGGATCATTAGGCTCTGAATGCAGCAGGGCCTGTGCATAAATGGGTGCAGCCTACATGTGTGGTGTGGTAATTTCACTCCAGGTCATCTCAGATATTATTTACAGTCTTTGACTTTTGCGCGACAAACGAATATTTTCTGGGCGCTGTCATGTTGGTGGTTGGCAGCCATATTACTAGGTAGACTAACATAATTGATTGCTTTGATTTTTAAGTGAAAAGTCCAGGACCCAGTGCCTCTGATGACATGGAGTCATCTTGTAACCTTACGGGCAAAAAGACTCGGGGGCTTATTTACAAACCACTTATATGTCAATTTTTCCCATATTAAAAGTGATGCACCGGCAGCGCAAGGCAGGGCTGGCTTCTGCACTGATCTGCACTGATGGCGCTTGGTGTGACAATATTTGTGCCCCTCCCCCCCCATGACTTTTCCCCTGATTCCCTCATGAGCACCCAGCAAAAGTGCCCCTTATATCTCCATAGCCCTCTCGCACATACATTTCATTTGTTTTAAAGCGCTGGTAAAGGCTGACTTTACTAATAAGAATATCTACCCAAACAAACCTTTTTCAGCAAGGTTAGGAATAGATAATGAAAGACTGAGGAAAAAACACATAACGTCCTACAATACTTTACTCCGCTCTGTGCTATGCCAGTCTATTCCCTTCCACTCAACGTCACTTGACTCTGACACTCTACTCCACTCTACGCACTCCACTCTATGCCTCTCCACTCTGCAACACGACTCTCTACTCCACTCTATGCCAATCTATGCCACTCCACTCAACAACACTCTACTCCACTCCACACTATGACACTCTACTCCTCTCTATGCACTCTACTCCATTCTAAGCCACTCCAAGACACTCTATGACCCTCCACTCTGTGACCGTCCACTCTACAACCTTCCACTCCATGACCCTTCACAACACTCTACGACCATCCATTGCACTCTACGACACACTACTCCACTCTAATCTACCACACTCCACTCTATGCCATGCCACACTAAGCCCCTCCATTCTAGAACACTCTACTCTACTCTACAACACTCTACTTCACTCTGTCACAACACTCTATGCCCCTCTAGTCCACTCTATGCTCTCCACTCTACACCCCTCCACTCTACTCCACCACACTCCATTCTAATCCACAACACTCCTCTCTACTTCATGACACTCCACTGTACGACACTCCACTCTGCGACACTTTACTCTATGGCACTCTATGCCACTCTACGACACTCCACAACACTCCACTCTACGCCACTCCCCTCCACTTCTCTCTATGCCACTCATCTCTATGCTACTTTACTCCACTCTATTCCACTCCACTCCACACCACACTCCTCTACACCACAAACTTTTAGCCATGCTATACAGCAGCCACACTGTTGTACAACATGGCTAAATCATATTGGCAAAGTCAGTAGCTCTTGCATAGGCGAGACCTTTTGGCTTTGCCAGTGCTGTTGTTTTTCTACAGTTGCCCTCCCTTTTCTCTCCTCAGGTCCAGTTCTTGGTTGGTTTCTCTTTTGGGCACTCTCCAGACTTCTGCTTTTTTCAGCTACACTGCTATCAGCATTTTTCATTCAGGGGCTGGTTTCCTTAGGGTACAGGGCTGTGGTGTCCTGGTCTTCCCTGCTGGCTCTTTAATGCTGCCGTTACTATGGAAGTCGGTAAACTACAATCTCTGTGAGTCAAATATCATAACTGCGAAATCATGGTTTCTTGTATCATAATCCTTTGCCCTTTGCTTTATAGTCAGTCTGAGTGAGTCCATGTATATAAATCTGTGAGATATTGAAAAATGATGACATCATGATCTGCTGATTATTAGGAAAAAAGGAGACGCAAATGTATTTTTCTCTGACAATGCCCCTGTTTTTTCTACTTTCTGCCTCTCTCGTTTCTGTGCCTACAGTGTCGTGACGGGGGTGCAGAAAGGGGTTGTCTCCTTGAGGCAGGCGCAAAGTAGTAGAAAAGGTTTTTTCTCCAAAATTCTTCAAGCGTCGCACGTGTTATGCTCTGTACAACACACATACACAGTAAAAAAAGTTCTAAAGTGTGTCAGAGCATAGTATTTTGTACTGGAAGGACACCCTTTCAGTACAAAACCTATGTTATGCATCACACACACCTTTGCACTGTGGTGCAAAGGTGTGTATGCAGCACTAGACAGCCTGAAAGTGTGTCAGTATTTTGGAAGAGAGCAGCAGTGCCATATCTTAGTAGAAAAGGCACTGTCCTTATCTCTCCCTCTCAAGCAACGCAGCACAGCGAGTTTGGTTGCCGTCCTGTGTGAAATATTACTAAATCTGCTCCCCAGTGACAAAAGAAGGTAAGTTAAAGGTGTGATTTGCAGATTGTGTGACCTGAAATCACAGTTTAAGCTCTAAGCCAAATTGTGTAATGCTGGGCAAACAACTATACCACAATTTTCTTAACTGTACCTGTAAAAAAAAAATACACAATGTATATAGAGTGTAATCTTGATTCACGCATAAAAATACTGTTGTTGCAAATCAAATAATGCATGTCCAAATATATCTTTCTTTTTGCCTCATGCCTGCCAAACATATTCAGGTTTTCTGTCTTATATTTATAAACATATATTTATAAACTGTAAAATGTTTTAAATATCAACCAATACAGTAACCTAACACTATTTAATAAATTGAAACACTGGTCAAAAACATTGAAGTTTATTTTTGTTTCTAGCAGTTTTCTTATATTTATACGTCATCTCTAGTTAGGTGTACAAGACCTGCCAGCGCACACAGTGCATCTCATGATAGCAGTGCATCTGCTCCCCTCTCATCGTCACCCAGTGATGAACCGATATCACCCAGTAGATCAAAAGGTGGGGTGAAGCCCCCTGAATAGAGTGAGTCTCCGGCTTCTTATTTGGAGCCTCTTCACATATGATGGGTCTTATTTACAAGCCCCTTGCGCCGCCCCTGCGTCACTTTTAATATGGGAAAAAGTGATGTACCGGCAGCGCAAGGGGCCTGTAAATAAGTCCCGGGATGCGAAATAACTCAAGGATAAAGGCTGGCAAACTGAATATGGTATAACGGCCGGAGCTGCCGACTTTGGGACTGGGGAGCCATGTTCGAGTCTCGGCGTCGGCTCACCATCCTCTGATTATGAACAAATAACTGAATCTCTTCGTGCCTACAAAAAACAAGCATTGGCATAGCCAATAGTTCTCGCCTTTGGGACCTTATAAGTGTTTAGCCATGCAACAGTTGGTGTTGTTGCACTAAGGATATTGTGCTGCATAACTAAATACTTATAAGGTCCCAAAAGCGAGACCTATTGGCTATGCCAATGCTTGTTTTCTTTTAAATGGATCAATCCCTTTTTTTTTTTTTTTCTTCTTTTAAATGTATTTCTTTTTCTGTTACCTGATGTCAAGGTGTAACACTTCTCTAATTTATTTTTATGTTTAATATAGATTTTATTTAGTACTGCATGTTATATATTGACTTGCAGCACTAAGAAAGTAATACAAACCACCATTAAGACATACGTTCTAATTTAATGAACATTTTGTCTCGGAAGCAGTGAATAGGTTCTGTTATGTCACTTTCTTATTATCGCTTAATTTCCTTGTAAATGAAGTTCATATTCCCTGACTTTTGTTGTACTCTGTGTTGTGGGAAACTTTGCTATCTTGTCATATCCCTCCTGCAAATGCACAACATCACTAGCAAGAAGCCCAATTTATTCCTGATTCTTGTGTAAGCAATGTCATTAGGCAGACAAAGAAGGCCACAACCCCTTGAGAAGCCTTACAGGAACAATGAAAGTAAGGCTTGTTTAGCAGTAAATTGTCCTTGAGGGGGCCGGTCAGCTCCGTTCAGAGGGCTTGTTCTACTCTCTAGAAATGGCCATATATGTATTAATAAAGGTTTTATTCTAGTTGCAATTATGAGATTCATACCTTGTTTCGGGCGCAGAGGCACTTTCCTTGGTGCACTATTTCTTAGGTTGTGCTTGATTAGAAAGCTGTGGATTTGCAGTGTAGCCTTTTTGCATAGTGTTTTGGTGTTGTGACCACAGTGTAACATGTACCTGCACATGAGCAGATTTGGAGCAAAGATGAGTGAGAGACAGATGCATAAGCTTAGAATGTTTTTAGGTTGAAAGGGCATAGTTTGCAAATGGGAAGAGTTTTGGTGGCGTTCTTGTTGACCCGAGGATTGTTCTTATAATGTTGTGCTGAACATGTAGGAGTACTTTTATGCATGAAGTGAGATGTACCCCCAGATTCCTGACTTTCGTATCTGGGAAACTGAATCTACTTCTTGATTGAATACGTTCCTGGGTCATCTTTTGAGGAACAGCTACGTGTTTTACATCTTACTGAATTTTAGGTAGTCTTGGCTGTTTCTAGTCTTTGCCAAGACAGAACTCCATAGTTTGCCGCCTGTGTGGAGAAGGAGGTTTTTTGTAGGGTGAGGTGTCCAACAGAGGATGCGTGCCATTCTAAAGTGTATACCTCTAGTCTGCAACTATCTTTGAAAGTTTATTTGAATGAAGGATGGAACAGTTCTGTAGATGTCCCATTGGCCAATTCAGAGTTCATTGAATGTGGAGCGTCTGCCCTTGTGTAGGCAGAGAATCACTTGGAGAGCTACAGTGTTATGTTCAAATAAGTACAGGTAAAGTTGTCTGACTCCTGCATTTTTGCAGTCTCTGAAGTCTTTGGAATAGAAAGATTGGGGACCAAAGGTAGAGCAAGTTTGCATTATTCAGGCGGGACTGGAGTAGTGTTATATCCTCAGTATTGTTATGTAAGGTAGTTCTATATTTTTGTGTTCTGTATTCTGTATACTGGTTGTTATAGCTTTAAAAAAAGGCCAGATAAGTATTTAGGCTGACTTGCATTCACGCAATAAAAATATCATGGTAGTCTGTCACCCACTACCTAAGATAAATTAATCACTGTCCACATTAGAGGATGCAAAAGTTTTTAGCAACATTGTCCTTAAGGCTGCATATCACCAAGTAACTCTCAAGGCTGAGTCACAAGCTTTAGCCTCTTTTATCGCCCTGGTTGGTGCCTACAAGTATTTACGATTGCCGTTTTGGTTTAGAATCAGCAGCCTGCGTATTTCAAAAACTTATGTTCACTCTGTTTAAGGATGTGCCTTCTGTGTTGGCTTTCCAGGACGACATACTTCTATTTGCCAAAGATGTTGTGCAACACAATTACATTCTGTACAAAGTTCTTGACAATTTAAGCAAATGTGGTATGGCTGTGTCCAGGGATAAATGTGAAATAATTTTACCCAACAATGTGGAGTACCTTGGTCAATATATCACGGCTGAGGGTGTTAAACCTAAACCTAAGGAGGATCTTGTAAAGGCGTTAAGGGATGTGCCTTCCCCTAGCAATAAGGACGAGTTGAAATAATTTTTGGGATTGAGTGACTATTATTACAGGTTTGTAAGTGGGTATGCCACTCTCATGGATCCTCTTAAGAACATGCTGAGGAAAAAGGAACAGTTTAATTGGGGGGCGTGAGAGGGGCTGAACAAAATATTTTGGAAATTAAAGATATATTGACCAAGGTCCCAGCATTGAAGTCTTACATCGATGGGTATCAATTTATAATTGCTGGCGATGCAAGCTCTGTTGGCTTAGGGGCTGTGTTTTGTCAACATGTGGACCCCAGCTCACAACACAACTGCTAAAATCAAAACCGTTTCCCTGTTGTACTTTCTTTTGTGCATTTATAGAGTGGCGGAGTCTTGGTGTGTATGGAAAGTATGACAGGTGGTGATTCCTGATGTTTGTAGGAGTGAGCAGATTGTTGTGAGGTGTGTATATATATTAATTTTTAATTGTTCAGTATCATGGAGGTAATGTGTCTCAACAAAGTAGCTTATGGAATAACATGTCAAATTATGTGAAATATTTTGTGGATAAGTGACGAATATATTTACTGGTGATATTAAGCAAGATAAAAACAATAAATTATGTTTGATAAATGAGTTTGCACACTGAGTAGATTTATTGGGGCTAGAACCATAAGCACCCATCACGCATAGAGAAAGAAATACAGGTCAAGTGGAATTTTGCATTTATTTTTTGGTGTTGTTTCCCCCTTGTCCCGGACCTAAAATTATACAATTGTACCTTATTTCTCAGGTGATTAGCTGAGAGATTTGCCTCAAATATTGAATAGTATTTCACTAGGTCACAATGAGCTGCAGTAAAGGCAAATGAGTATTTAAAACCAGAAAAGAGTATTGTCATTCAGCAAATGACTATTTTCCGGAGCATTCCTCTGTGATGCGAGGTTTCTGCTTAATTTGAATTGTGTTTATGAGCTCTGAAAAGGTCAGCTGCTTTGTCAACAACTTTAACTAGGTGTGATATAGTTAGTTGCCTCGCTCCTCGTGAGGGAGGCGCGTGCGGTCTCCTCGAGACTGACATTAGTTGTGTAGAAGTATATGTTATTATTTAACTATAGTTCTACGCTCGGGTAGTGGAACAGCAACAAAGCCAGTTGCGGCAGCGATCTGCGGATGTCTGACACTCCCGGTCGTGGGTGTTTGCATTGGACTGAATAAACTTCAATTTTATTAACTACCCTCCGCCTCCGACTGCAATACTTCATATTGGCGACGATCTAGTGGCTTCCACCAACCCACCTCTTCACCTTGCACTGGATCACACTGTCTTCAACGGTTCGCCACCTTGCCGGAGTCATTGCTTCATTAATCATTCCCAGACTCCGTTACGCTCTTGTCAAGAGGATTTAATTATCCCAACGGAGTCCGGTTGTTCTCACTTTCGGACAGCGAGACGCTTCAGTTCTGCTCAACGAGCTCTCGACTCCTCGCAGGTCACGTGAGTGTGTGTGCGCTCGCTGCAGCGCGTTCAATGTCATCGTGTGCCCTTCCCATCTCACGCGAGTGCAGTGCAGCCTGGGCTTTCGAAAGCTGACCAGACGCTCGTGCGTCATGGCCTTTTCCCCGCACGGCCGGCATGCGTTTCCAATTATCGCGCCCGCGTCTGGGCACGATAATTGGAAACAGATGTGTGCCCCGCGCGTAACCGCAGGGAAAAGGCCACGACGCACGAGCGTGTGGTCAGCTTTTGAAACCCCCTAACATAAAGTCTTCGCCTAGCAGCGCTTGCGCGCTACTCGAGGCTCGACCTAATGAATGTGTCCTTGTGTAAATGTAACTGTTGCTCGTGTAAAGCGCACCAACGTTAGGGTCGAGAGCGCGCTGTACAAATCAGCAAAACTAAAAAAAAAGAATTACAAACCGTGTTCGCCACAAAGTCCCGTCCCCTCCTCCCGCTCAGTGAAAAATGTTTGGCAGATGACGTATACATTATTGGTCTTTGGTTCTCTAGTTTACGCTTTATTTGAATTTGTTGCTTTGCCTGTTTCTATTGTTTATAATACAATGCTCAATACAGAAGTACCTACAGAGTCTTTAGCGCTCAAGACAGCATTTTTCATATTGCTGAACTCATTAAACACCTTCATAAAGTGAACTTCTAGTTCCCCCCCTTGTCTCAGCCTCAGGTTGCTGCCTCGGATGTTTTAGTTTAAGACGGCAGATCGTTGTTAAATGTACATCTCTTTGTAATTGTCCATGATAGCCACTTGATGGCACTGTTGCTTCAAGCGAAGGAGGCTGGCTGACGTAAAAGGAAAACATGGTTGGTCGATTCTCATAAAGAGGCAATTCATTTAAAAGTGGGCTTAAAAAAAAGTAATCTGTAAGGTGAAATCCAAAGTTATTGTACTTAAAACAATGAAACCAAAAACATCAAATGAATAAAAGTGCAGTATTTAATTTGCTTCATAAAAGGAGCCCAAAAATGCGCATCACACACAAAACAGAAATGTTAATGACTTTCTGAGGCATTCGCTTCACGTTAAGCTGCTGAACAAATGTAACTGTCCAAACCGCTCTTTGCTTCAATTACTCGATAACTTGGGGGATATTTATTCACCGTATTGTCTTTCGACAGACGCCAACATACTCCATGGTCACATGCGTTCCAATTTTAACAGAAATAATTCCCTTTTAGGTAAAAATGAAATGGTTAGTGCTAATATAGATGTTTTGTAATATTGTGAGATGCGCACTTACGCCGAGTTGTTTTTTTTTTTTTGGGTGCAAAGTTGTTTGAGGGAAGTACTATTGTAGTAGACTTACCAACTTAAAAAATAAAATCACAGTGAGAGGCGATGGTAGGGCCTGGGGGGAGGCGGGGGGAGGGGGGGAGACTTCATACCCATTCTACCCTCCACCCACCAAGTCTCCAACTGTCCCCCCGACCCCTCCCCCGAAGAAAAAAGATTGCTGAGGCTGCTGCTGATGCCCTGTGGTGTTTTCACACTCCTTAATGGATCTGCAGGGGTTTCCAGCTCGCCTTCCATGCCACTGTGTGATATTGACTCTTCATCGGATGACTGTGTTTTGGGAGCCAATACTGTGAGTGTGACACATGGTGGCACCGTGTGAGTTGGCGGATCCGCAATACTGTTGTCTTCAGCGAGGGAGCCGCTGCACAGCCACTCATGACTCATATTAATGGGCCACATGCCCACTGCCAATCCTGCGTGTGTGCTCTGTGCCCGTTTCAAATTCTGAAGCCTGCTAAAGAAATAATAGACATCACTAACAATAATCTTAACCAGCAGAGTAGGGAAAGTAAAGAAAGGAAGAACACGCAAGACATCCCTCTGCAGATCTCTATAAAAGATGGAGTACGGCGATTCTGCAATGGAACTGACTCAAGACAAAAGCAGTTACCGGATGAAAATTCCTGGGCCTGGATAGCGGGATCGCTGAACAGGAATAAGCTGGGCAAGGATTTGAAATTGCCTTTTTAGCGATAGCCTTTCAATAGTATCATGGAATATTGCGGGAAAAACTACTGACAAAATGCTTTCTATTCTGGAATATTCACCCTCTGTTGTGTTACTGCAAGAAACATGGTACTTGACGACTTTCTCTCAAAAAGAATACTTTGTGTTTGTTAAAGCAGCAGAGGCCTCTAGAAGAGGACATGCAAAAGGAGGCCTAGCAATCCTACTGAGAGAAGAGATAGATTGGGACCCGGAAGAAATTGAGCTTTCGCTCCCTAATGTCCAATGTATTAGCATTAAGTGCCGGAAAGAAAGAAAGGAGCCTCCATCTAATCTCTTACTTTTTAATGTATATTTCCCACCAGGAACCACAAAAGATCATATCTTGACTACAGCATTCAAGGAAATCGAATCAATCCTAGAAGTAAGGGGATATTCTATGATGATAATGGCTGGGGACTTCAATGGAAAGATTTCTAATACACTAATCAATAATAGGGGGATACCTCCACAAGAAGTAGCCTGTTCAATACCAACTCCCATCTTCCCCGATAAAATAAAAGCAGATAAAAGAGGGAAAATGCTTTTGTCATCTATTGAAGCAAATAATGGCGTTATAATAAACGGGAGAATAGATGGAGATATTCCGGCGGCATACACCAGACTGGGTCCAACTAAGTCCTCAATCATTGATTATTTTATCTGTAGTTTAGGCCTATTTCCGAAGGTCCAATCGCTTTCTACTCAATATACCCATGAAAGTGATCATGCTTCACTTTCCGTAGAAATTGACGTCTATACTCAGCATACTTCTCCGTGGTCACTCCGCTCTTATGAAGGGCGAGCAGTTGTAGATCACAAAATAGGAAGGATTCATTGGAACTCCAAAACAATAAGTAAAATAAATCATACAATCTCCCAAGATCTGTTAACATCTGTGAGTAAAGTAGGCAATCCTATAAACCGATTTGAAGCTACCATACAGTCAGTAGTTGCCTCTCTCCAAGGAAACGCAGCGAGACGCGAAAATGTAAAAACATGTAAAATGGGAAAACATGTGGATAATAATTCTCGACAACTAAATAAATTGACCAGAATTCAATTTCGCGCTTTCTGTGCGATAAGGCAAGGAGAAATAAGGAAACTGAAAAAACTGCACCAACGGAAAAAGGAGAAAGGAAAAACAAGCTCGAAGAAATCGTGTCTGGGTCGACATCCAATTAGCAGTAAAACACAAAAATAATAAATCTTTCTGGAACATAATCTCTGCACAGATGGGGATACGAAAAACAGCTCAAGCGATTCCAATATCATCATCTGACTGGGAAAAGTATATTCTAAGGCTTTATAAATCTAATCATCAGCATCCCATCTTCCCCAGACTGGATCAAGCATTGAAGAACCAATTTGAACAGGAACCAATACAAATTTCTGCCGCACAAATCTCTATTCTGATATCCTCTGCCAGGTCATCGGCAGCGATGGGACCAGATAAGATCCCGATTAAAGTTCTACAAAAAAACGCTGATGACTGGGGTAAATTCTTAGCCCCACTCTTCCAACATTGTTTGAAAGGAAAATACCAGAATCTTGGCGGGGGAGCGTGGTGGTTCCTCTCCTAAAAAAAGGCGCAAGAACAAATCCTTGCAAACTATAGACAAATAGCCCTCCTCGACGCCACTAGTAAGATCTTCGCTGCTTGCGTTCTGGAACACTTAAAAGACTGGGCTTTTTCGAGAAAAGTGATCCCTATGTATCAGGCTGGGTTTCGCCCAAAGCATTCTACATTGGACAATATTGCTGTGTTCCAAACAGTGCTTGATAAGTTTGTTATGTTAAATGCTCAAATTCTATATTGTGCTTTTATTGATTTTTCAACTGCATTCGATAGCGTAGATAGACTGACTCTATGGAGAAAATTGGCGAATATGGGGATTCCTAAAGAGCTTTTAACAATAATAATCTCCCTTCACACATCAACATGGTGCAGAGTCCAAATGGGGGAGAAAAAGGTCTAACCAATCCTATCCCTTCGCGGAATGGGCTGAAACAGGGATGCTTATTAGCTCCCCTATTATTCTCCATCTATATTAGCGATCTACCAGGGCGTCTTTCTCTAATCAAAAATTACCCTCCTAAATTAGCACAAGTTGATATACTGTGTTTAATGTATGCCGACGATATCGTTATACTCGACCGTACCCCGATAGGCTTGCAAAGAACCCTGAATGAATTAAATCATTACGCAATTGAAAATTTTCTGGTGCCAAACATTACTAAAACTAAAGCACTCCCTTTCAGTGGCAGAAGGAAGGCTTTACCTTATACTTGGTCGTTAGGAGGCGAACCGATCGAGACAGTAAAAGAGTATGTTTATTTGGGCCGTATTTTTACTTCTAATTTACAAGATACAGCCCACCTCCAACACTTAAGTCGGAAGGCAGAATCCCACGTCGGGGCTTTACAGAGACTGTACTTCTCTACAGGAAATAGACATTTCACACCAATGTTGGAGGTTTATGGTATGAAAATCCCTCCGATTTTATCATATGCCATGGAATTCATACAAATTAAAACATGGCAATCTATAAAAGTAAAGGAAGGAACCATACTCCGAAAATTGTTAAAAGTGTCGCATTCGGTACCAGTTCAAGCACTACGTCTCGAGCTATCAGTAACGGGAATCTTTGCTAGAGTAATTGCAAATATCATCAGGAGGGCATACAACTTACTACATGCAGCGCCTGACACCTTAAGGCAATTGTTAAAACTGGAGACTTTTAGAGAGGAAGCGTCTGGGTATACTTTTAATAGGAATTTGGAAAAAGCCTTTGAGGTTTCTCAATGCACTGTCGTACTCCTACAGGAGTGGTCTCCAGCACACTTGAAATTGTTTTTAAAACATTTGGCCCCTAGAATCAGTTATGAATTGGATAAAGAGCATTGCATTCAATTGAAGCATTATAAAGTGTTTGCAGAAAACATAGGGGCATATTAGCAAGACCCACGATAAAATTATCGCCGTTTTAGCGGCAGGAAACTGCAGCTAAAACGGCGATAATGGGCTTGCTAATATGCGTTATGGAATTCCAATAGAAGCCCAGGTTAGATGTCCTGCACATCTAACCTGGGCTTCTATTGGAATTCTATAACGCATATTAGCAAGCCCATTATCGCCGTTTTAGCGGCAGTTTCCTGCCGCTAAAACGGCGATAATTTTAACGTGGTTCTTGCTAATATGCCCCATAGAATTTAAAACCTATGCTCCCTATTTACGTTTTCAACTAAAGCATGGGGTAAGGCGCTGTATCCTACTCTTACGTTTGGATATACTCCCTTTAGCAACATTTTTAGCTAGCTGGGAAGGTACAAATAATCCCAGAGGCATATGAGTTATGCAAAGGTGGCCGACAAGATTTGCTTCACATTTTACTAATCTGTCCTAATGCGAGTATAGTTGCGGCACGACGTCGTTATATAATTCCAATTCAATTAAAGTATAATGCACTCTTGGCCCAAGATTTAATTATGTTGTGTAACTCTCCAGTAAATGAACCTGTATAAGTTTTTTAAAAGTTTTTTGAAGCTGTTCTAAAGTTAAAATGCCTAACCAGAAGTTTTTATCTTATTTTAATAGAACGTTGTATGGGTAGGCGATAGAACATTTTTATGCCCCATTTTATAGTGTGTTTTAAAAGCAAAATGTTGTACAGGTAGGCGATAGAATATTGTCACTGCTCCATTTTTTAGTGTTTTAAAAGCAAAAGTTTTATCATCTAATCATTTTTAATTTAATAATAACAATTTTATCCTTGTATTTGTTGATCTCAGTCGAGGTCTGAATCAAATACATTTTTTTACTTTACTTTACTTTACTGAAGCCTGCATGCTGACCCAGACCCACTCTTTCTCTCTCTTGACTAAATCACACGGCTCTTGCCACTTTTCACAGCAATGCAAAGGAAAGGAGTAGTATATCATTATACCCAGTGCCTCATATTGAAAACAGCATGCTTCTAAGGGCATGATTATGGCTGCCTTGGTAAAGAGTGAGATACATCCTACGACCCCGGGGAGAGGTGCTTAACGTGTAAAGTAAGAACTTCCTATCCCGAGTTTGTACAGGGAAAATTGTGAATACATAGGAAGTCATCGTGTGCCACACCTATTTCCGAATCTATTAGATGTTCCTCGCACATTATCTCTCAATAAATGTTGCCAGGTTTGACATGACAAGATCTGTCAGGGATTGGAATTTAAACCCCTACTCAAAAAAGGGGAACGTTTTCTTGCAAATGTTTCACCCAGTAGCACTCATCTTATTGTCTTGGCAATGATGAAAGGCTAAGCCGGCCAGTTCTGATTCAAGCCTCAGCCATACTAGTTATCTGCACACACACACACAGGCATGCACTCATGCACATACATAGCCACCTCAAAAGAGTACTCTGAACCCACCGACCTAGCTTGCCATAGCAAACATATCTGCTTCCAGGTTGTCACATGTATATCCTGGTCAATCTTCGTTTTGGGGTGCGTGGGAGATTGATCTACGATTTTAAAAAAGTGATTCAGCACCAACATAAACAGTTAAAGTGATATATAGCAGGAGCTGATATCTGAGGGTGTTAACGTTCAAGAGTGCCATGCGAGAGGGTGATTTTAGGACACACCCCAATGGTGAACTTGTGTGCCTCCTGCACACCCCCCTCTGTTTCGCGCCTCCACAAGATAGTTTTGGTGTTTTGTTTCTGAAATAGCTGGAAAACCATGACAGGGTGTTGTTGATAGCGAAACATAGCAAACTTTTAATAAGTCAGTCTTGTTCTTAAGGGGGGAGGAGTCGAGTCATAAAGTTAATGTGGTGTCCAGGACTGTTTGGTCACTTTCAGGTTAAACCAACTGCATGTGCCTCTGGGGCACCTCCTGCTTCAAGAAGAAACACGATGGCGCCATTCTTGAGAAGTGCATGGGACCTGTCTTCCTGCACATCCTGCTAACACTGCTCACCTCCATCTTTCTCAGGATGAGTGTCTCCATCAGCAGGGCTGCCCTGTGGTGGTCGAGCCCCCTTTCACCCAGTGTGGTGGCATTTTGGCTCAGGTTGAACTGGTCGCCCATGCTGTTGGCATCACAGAGCTTTGCAGACGGGCAACTGCTGCATGGGAAGAGTGGGCAGTTGCCTCGATTATGCACATCTAGGTTGCCACGATGGATATAGGTCAGAGGACAGCTTGGGCAGCGATGCAGCTGTTGGTGCTCGTGCAGCCTTCGATGCAGCTTGAGGTGAATGTACTGGGTGAAACGGGTGTGGCAGAGCAGGCACTGGTACGGGCGCTCCCCTGAATGCAGACGCAGATGTGTCTTGAGGTTGCTGGTGCTGCTGAAGCACTTGTTGCAGACCTGGAAGATAGGATACAGATTTAGAAGAAACACCCCACGCACTGGCTGGAGGTTGTGTCTATCCCCGGCAACACTGAACCAGTACCCCGTCATACTTTCATTCTAGTCATTTTTCAGCCAACACACGATTCATGTTTCATTTGGCCTTCATGAGCCCCTTGTTGAAATACTTCCTTCTGTTAATCCCCATCCCAAAATTGAAGTCACAGCCTCTAGATCTCTTATACATGCCACCACTTGGAGATGCTGCCTCAGACACAAAGGCACCTCTAGCCATTCCTCGCTCTCTCTGTTCTTTCCTGCGATCTGGATGGGCACCCAAGTTCACCCTCATTTGTCTAACAGTGGACTATCGTCCTTAACAGAGTTGTAGCATGTAGAGTGGTGGTGGCAGGGTACCATGTTTTGTAAATCCATGGAATAATGCTGAAATGTGCATGGGTGGGACTGCTATTAACTAAAGAATTGGGAATCCAAGGGACTAATGTTTGGAACAATTGTTTGACAGCAGAGGCCTGAAGTCATTCCAAACCCTAAAGATTACTTTGGACTAAATTGTACCTATGCATGGCAATATAGGCAACTTGCCTGCTGCCTGACACACAAGCTAGAAACAGGACAAATGTCAATGCTCATATTGCCTATTAAAAATACCTTACCACATGAGGGAATTACAATGGGGTAGTATCTGGTCTTTCAAGCCATATAATCCAACATATTTTTAGGCCTGGGCGGTGAACTCCGCTCTGTTTGCAGAGTTTGCAGAGTTTTCTACACTCCGCGGAGAACACAGAGTTCCAAAAAACTGGAGTTTTTCCCTCGCTCATGCTCGCCAGTAAAATCCACCTCCCGGCAAGATTTCTTAACGCAGGCAGTCGGATTTCTCAACGTGGGCGGTCGCGGATGGTTATTCCTGCTCACATTGAGAAACTTTCTGTTCGCGTTGAAAAAGCTGCCGTTCGAGTAGAAAATCTACTCAAGTGGCAGAAAAGAAGTAGCGCCCTCTTGCGCTGCACATGGTGCCATTCGTGCTGATTTTACAGTGCGGGACAAATGCCCGGCGCTGAAAATCAATGCAAACGGCATGACCAAATGCACTCTGCAGCTTGCAGAACTTTGCTAGCATGGCAGAGTTTTTTGGTCACTTTGCAGAACTCTGTGAACTCCACCCAGGCCTACATATTTTTTTCTCTTCCACACTGGAAAGATCAAAAATATATAGGTAAATGATACTGGGTAGAAAATACTCCACAGGTGATTAATCTGCACTTTTGAATGCAGACTGTAAAAAACATAAGGGAAGCTAGGCTCAAATTTCTATACTTTAAAATCTACAATGGCACTGGTCACTTGTAAAATTGCATAGGGCAAGATTGTTGCCACATATTAACTGATGGAGATGTAAAGAAGTTGGATGTGATAACCTAGACATTCTCTGGCACTGCCCCTGTATGCAAGTTTATTTGAAAGGCATACGGCCCCAATTAGAGGACATAATTGTCTCACGCATACAGCAGTGCCCTTGCCCTCCTATATGACATGAATGATATGGTGGGATTGAATAACCACAGTAGAAGGTGTTTAGCTACAGTATGAGCAATGGCCAGGATCTGCATCCTTCCGCACTGGTTGTATCCATCTATACTGACGTTAGATGAGTGGGTGGCGGAAATGTAATGGATAGCATCATGTGAGAAGGTCATTTAGACAGTTAACAATCTAATAGGCAAATTTGGAAACATATGCATCTCGTTTAAATCATGAGGGAGGACTACATCACAACCTCTTAAACATGGCTAGCCACTGAAAAGTGTTAAAAAGTGAACAGGATATGGTAGATTCCAAGGTATATATCCCCTTCAACTTTATTTTAATTCTAAAGATGTGAACCAAGCATTTTGATCTATAGCAATACTAGTACGAACACTGAGGGCCCAATGTAGGAGGGCGCAGGCATGTAGTAAAGTTATGAGTATGGTGTCTCCCCACTTGTGGTGGAATCTTCGCACTTTGGGTGGAATCTCTGCACAGCACACTCTCTGCAGTGCACTGTGTAGAGATTCCACCATGAGTGCGGAGACTCTGCCAGGAGTGCAGAGACTCCACACTTGTAACTTTACTACATGTAAGTACCTTCGTGAGTTGGGCTCTGAGTTTAAATAAAGTGGAGAAGACTTTCCATTTACAGAAAAGGCATGACTATTGCCTCGAAGATTGTGTGAAACATTAAAGAGTCACTGTTCTTCTATCAGATATGATGATAAGATAGAGGGGGGATATAGAGGGAAAATGAGTGGAAAAAGTTTGATAAACATTTTTTGCAATAGTCAGTGCCTTGTGGGAGTAGGTCACAGTCATATAGAGCGATGCATAACATTGGTTAGTTGATTTATTAATGAAAAGATGATATTATTCTCTTGTCATTACATTTCTTCTTTTATTTTATTTTTATGTTGTTATTCTTGGATGATCCTGGACTGTATTGTTGTGGAGTAGACTGCTAACAACTGAAGGCCTTATTTAGAGTTCTGAGTACAGGTTACTCTGTCACCACAAGTGCCATTGGATATAATGCACTTGTAATATGGCAGACAGAATATCTGTCTCATTTGTGATGGATTAACCCATCCACCAAACTCTAAATCAGGCTCTAAAATGCTAATAAAGGATTATTGCAGCAAGTGATTTGTCCTTAAGATGAGACTAGCCCTTTGCCTTTGCCATGATCGCTGTTTTTTTAGCTGTTAATAGTCAGGTGTAGGAAATTCGCACCTCTTTGTGTCTCTGTTGTGAGTACTCAAGGCTGGAGACTTCCCTGTTGTATGAGCATCACTCTACACAAAGGCTGTGTCTGGAGAGAAGCCTGGGAAGGATGCTTGAAAGGACAACCACCCATAACCAGTTCTTGAAGTGCAGGCATAAAATCCACTTCCCCTGTCAGCTTTGACTGTATTATTGTAGGAACCACTGACCCGCTTGTTGTTCCACTTCTAATTTTTCTTTGACCAAAGATGGAAGTGCTCCACAAAGTACTCTGAAGACTGCTGTGCAACAAGAGCTTGTGTATGCCTGGCAATAGGCTTCTCAGAGGTAAGATGGCATCACCTGGGGTCTTACCTTGGAAGAAAGAAGATATTCCCCTGACCTGAAGCTCCTGGAAGCCAATATGGGTGTTGACTGAAGGTAAGAAGATCTGCCCAGTCTACAGGAGATGGGACTATTGAGGAAGAGCCAGAAGTAACCTAACCAAAAGCTGACTGAGTAGAGTATTATGCATGCCCGTAGGAGTGCGGGCATAGTCTTTTTATATTAACGGTTTGCAAGAAATTGGGTTATTAGTTGAGGGAGGGGTGAGTAAACAATTCAAGTAAGGATCGCAGTCCTTGTCAGGGTGAACCACTAAAGTCACTAAATAAATCTGAGCTCAACCCCCTGATAGCTTTGGCACAGAGCAAACAGGCTTAAGTTAGAGGCAATGTGTAAAGTATTTATGTAGTATCAAAACAGTAATAACATTGAAATGCAAAACAAAAAAAATCCCAAACTGAATCAGAAAAATAGAGTAAAACTTAATAAACAACTGTTTTTGCATGATCATCCCAAAGTTTTGAACTGATGCTCCTGATTTTTCGATTCTGAGGCCTGCTAACCAGACCTTAGTGTCAGTGTTCTGACTCTACAAAGTATATGTTTGAGTGGCTTACACCCAATTGGTGTAACTTTACATACTTATAAGTCTCTAGTATATGGTACCAGTGATGCCCAGGGCATATACGTTAAAGCATTGCACCAAGGCTGCAACACCTATTGTGCCACCCTGGTTATGACAACGTGAAAACGTTTCCTCGCCTGCCACTGCAGACTGACTGAGCAGTTTAAAACTGCTAACCCAAGTTTGAGATTTAAACTAATGGCAAAGCCCACACCTCCCTTTTTAAAATATATGTCACCTCTAAAGCAGGCCTATCGAGTGGCTAGGTGCTATATATTAAAGAGTAGGTGATGTATTTTTATATGTCCTAACAGTAAAAAACCCAAATTGTCATTTTGTACTGGAGAAACATAAGTAGCCCAATTGGCGAGTGAGTACGAGGTCACATGCAGACAACTCAGCAGTGCTAACTTCTAAATGGGACAGCTAAAGTTCATACTTCAAGGTATCAAAAGAATTGTTACATTGAACATGCCTTGATGCTCAAGTCAAATGTAATGTAACTGTTTAAAGAAATGCAAATTTTAAAAAGTTGCCATTCTGTTGCCCAAGTCTTCCTGTAACCACTCGCAGATGCTGGCCACAAGACAGTCTTCTGTCCTCTTGGGAAGAAGTATGAACAGCTCCCACGATTACAAACTTTAAAGACCTGCTGTTGGAAGAGATGTTCACCTCTCCCTGGCAGGCAGGAAGCCACACAGGGTATGGGTCCAAAAGGCAAGCTTCAAAGGGGAAGCTGGCTTTGAAAGGCAAATGGTGGACACATACGAAAGGGGCTGCTCTTTTGTTGAGGTAGGTGGGTTGGCGTTAGGGACAAAGAGGGGAGACCAGTTGCCAAACTGGGGTTTCCTTGGGCGTGTAGTCCCCAGCTAGCCATGCCTCTGGGGTGGGCTACCAAGCGCCATATAAAGGGAGAGGGGTTCTGCCATCTAGGGATTAGGCAAAATAGTGCACTCTGGGATAGCTAGATGCTACACATTGCAGGAAGTAATCATCAGGTGGGGAGAGTCCTAGTGATCCATTGGCTAGTAACCGCTCCATCTCCTGAGGGCACATTCTGGGCAAAAATATGGCACCTTTGGTACCCAGACCTCAGATCACACCTGGACAAGAGAGAGGACTGAAGAAGGACTGCCCGTTGTTCCCTGGAATTGGCAAGAAAGGCTGCACCAAGCACTCAACTCCACATGCTGATCTTTTAGCTAGCATAGAGAGCAATGTGCCTGTGGTGCCTGGCTCATGGAATTGCCATTCCCAAGCCCCAGACAAAAGAGGTGAACTCCAAGAGTCAGTTGGCTGACTTCCTCCTACAGCACCAGGGCAATGTATTCCATGGTGAGGTCTCACAACCACACCACATATTAAACCACTTTTCTCACAACAACGGAACACCCAATTACAGAAATCCAATATGAGTAATCAGACATATGTATTTTAAAAGTTTTAGTTGAAATAGAACGAGGAAGCATAATGTACCAATGATAGTCAATTGTCATAGAAGAGAAGGACCTAGGCGTAATTTGACATTGACAGCGGTGGAGTACGTGTGAGATACACTAACCATGTTTTCACTGCCTGGTCAAAGATTTTACCTTTTGACCTTAGTCCTTTAAGTCCCAATCCTCCATAGGAGTACACTTGTAAAGCCCACCAGGACCACAGAGGAGACACTTAGAGACTCACAAGGTAGCAGGCAGAGATCAACAAGGTCCAGCTGCCACTGGTCAGCTGGGCAGTTGCAGGAAAAGGCCTAATGTAGCTTATTGTGTCCCCATATCTTTAACAGGAGGTCAACCATAAAACCTTTGGAGTCCATATCTTTGTCCTGGGAGGGAGAGCAGGGCCAGTCTTCAAGGCTCTTCTCAGGTCTCAGACAGCAGGCACAGTCCTTTTCTGATCTTCTACAGATCCAGGAGTATTTGGAAGAGGGTGCCTGGAGATGCCACATTTATGACTGACATGAGCTGGTGGGTGGGTATGACCCCTGGGCACACCATAATCAATGGGGTAAAGGTTACTGGGGCTAACCCTAGCCAATGTGGAAATTTTCAAGATGGCAGCAGTCTTCGGCCACACTAAACATGGGCTCTGAGGGTTGGGTGTGTGTTTGTTGGGGAGTGTACTATAGTAATCCTAGTGTCCTCCTACATCAAACACCAAATTGAAGTTTGAGGCAGTCCTTGTTCCCCCCAAAAGCCCAGAGACAGAATCCTGGGTGAACAAAGCAGGGTTCATCAACAACCAGTCCATAGATACACCAGAACTATTTTGGCATCCGCTCTTGCCCTTTGAAGTGAGCCTCCACTGTGATATGTAAAACTCCAGCAGACCTGTCAAGCAGATCTTGGCACTCTACCAGGATTTGACACTGTGATGTCAAAAATGGAGGTTCAACCACAAAGCCAGTGCCAGATCTATATAAAAGGCAGCACTCGGGCACTACCACCACCTGAGAGACACCAGGAGGAGAGTCCTTACTGAAAAAATTGAGGCCAGCTCCAACAACTGCAAAGATATCTTTTCTATTATCAAGGAGTTCACTATCACTTCCTCCCAGCAACTCTGTGGCAACCTCTCCAACTTCTTTCACAGCAAAATCGAAAAAAATCTACAGTAACTTTGAAAAACAAGCGAGCTCCAAGGACTTCATCACCAACCTGCCCACAGCCAACCAGGGCAGCCACCTAACCAACTGGAGAACACTCCCCGAGGGAGACCCCAGTACAATCAAAAAAACTGTCCACTTCAGGGCCCCAAGAGACTAGTGCCCCCATCATATCTACAACATCGGAGGAACTCTGGTCAGCAAAATCCTCACACACATCATCAACTCCTCCAGTGAATCCACCACCTTCCCAGAAGACTGGAAACACGCAGCAGTCATGGCTTTCCTCAGAAACCTTCGGAAGAACCAAGTGAGCTGAGCAACTTCCGCCCCATCTCCCTACTCCTAAACTCAGTCAAAGTAATAGAGAAGATAATCAACCAACAACTCACCAACCACCTGTACTCCACAACCTACTCGCTCACCCCAAGTCTGGCTTTCAGAGCAACCATAGCACAGAGACAGGACTCATCGCTGCCAAGGATGAGATCTACACCCTATTGGACCAAGGAGAAACGCTGCCCTCATACTGCTTGACCTTTCAGCTGCATTCAATACCTCACTCAAGTCACATAAAAAAATTACAAAAAAGGCATTCAAGAACTGGACCTAAATTGGATATGCTCTTTTCTCACAGAAATAACACAGAGACTGAGACTACCACCCTACACAAGAACTTGATCTGCGGAGTTCCACAGGGCTCATCACTCAGCCCAGCCTTGTTTAACATTTACATGATACCACTCACCGATGTCATCAGAGCACATGACATCTCCATCATCTCCTATGCTGATGACACCAAACTCAACTTATCAATGTCTGACAGATCCATCGCCACCAGAATCGACTTCAACAAATGCATGATCAGCATAGCAGAGTGGATGAAAGCCAACTGCCTAAAACTCAATTCTGACAAGACTGAAGTGCTAATCTTTGGCAATAGTAACTTCCCATGGAACTCCATCTGTTGGCCATCAGAGCTTGGCCCCAAACCTACTCCTACCAGCCACACAAGAAACCTGTGAATCATCTTAGATAACAAACAACATTGCAGCACAGGTAAACACGGTCAGCTCCTCCTGCTTCCATACACTCCACATCAGTGATACTCAAAGTATGGCCCCGGGGCCACTTGCGGCCCTCTTGACCCTTACATGCAGCCCCCCTGGTTAACAGCAGCACGAGCTGCTGTTTAGTTGCTGGACACTAATATTCAGAAAAAAATGTTAAATAAACAGGCAAGCATTTATTAACTTGCAAATAAATGTTTGCCCATTTATTTAATCTATTTTTAGACCCCCTTACACAATCCCTGAACTACCCAGACCCCCTACCACCACCCTGCAGGCATCAGTGCGGCCCTCGGTCACACCACAGACCACACTTTGTGGCCCCTGGGCAAATGTTTGCGAGTACCCATGCTCCACATACTCAGAAGACTCTTCAAATGAATTCCCAGGAACACCAGACGGACCGTCACTTGAGCCCTCTTCATAAGCAGACTAGACTACAGCAAAACACTCTATGCTGGAATCTCTAAACACCTCCTCCACCAACTTCAGATCATCCAGACTGCCATAGCAAGACTCATCCTAGACCTCCCTTGCTGCACCCACATCACCCACACCTCTGAGAGCTTCGCTGGCTACGGATACACAAACTCAGACAATTCAAGCTCCTCACACCCACATACAGGGCACTGCACAACATGGAACCTGCATACCTCAACAGCCACCTTCACTTCAATTAACCCATCAAACACCTGCGCTGTGCCTCACTCACACACATCCTGTATCCGCAAAAGCAGAATAGGAGGCCTATCCTTTTCCCACATCACACTCAAAACATGGAATATCCTCCCTCTATACATTAGGACCTCCTCCTCTCTTTTTGAGTTCCACAGGAAGCTGAAGACCTGGCTCTTTGACTAGCTATCCACTGACCAATCACTCACTCTCCCCACACCTACACACCTGCTCCAGTGCCTGGTTACCCTATCCAGTGATAAGTCGCGTTCTACAAATCTAGCAAACCTAACAAGAAGCCCGCTGTGTATCGGGCCGATCTGGATGGAGGGGACTAAAGGAGGGTGGAGGCTTGGGAGTTAGCCACATCTGCTTGTGACAGGTTAGGTCTCAGTGAACTTAATCAATTTCCGGGCCCAGTCTACAGGCCATCGTGTCAAGACTTCAACAACACCTCCCCACACTTAAGGCCTTTTATCCTTGTCCTAGGAGCAAGTTTAAACCTATTCAAATGCTAATTAGTAGTTGGCAGAAGTGAGAGAGGAAAATGCAGATTAGATTCCAGGGATTTCAAGTAGGGCCATGGTAGCTTTCTAAAAGTACTCTTTCCTTAATAGTTATACAAAATTCGATTTTACCATTAAATTGGATTTTCAATAACTATTAAAAAGAGTCCTCAAATTATTTTTCTAGCTGCTTCCAAACAAAAATTAAAAGTATTAGATGTAATAATGTAACCCAGTGTTTTCCTATGGGGCAGCCAACCTTGCTACAGTGAAAATATCTTTCGGTCCTTCTTCACTGCAAGGATATATAGAACAGTAAAACTTTATATGTCCTACCTTTATATAGCGTACACCACGCCTTCTGCACAATAAGGCCTACTCAGGGGTGGTTTATTAATATTTAAAAGGAAGGTGTTGACCTGTCAAAAGAGTTTATTTTGACAGGCCAAAATGGCAGTTTAAAGCTACACAGCCAGGCTACAATGGTAGGAAAGGAGGCAGATTCACTGGGTCACTGCAGTAAGTAGCACAATGGGTGCTGCAGCCCACTAGTGATATTTAACTTACTTGACCTTCTCCTCTATCTGGGAATAAAGATAAATGATGATTTTGGAGAAAACTATATTAAATCCAAGTTAAAAAATATTTGTTTAAAATATTTTTATATAAAATTATGAATGAAATATTGATTTATTATTCTTTTTAACAACAGTTTACATTAAAAAGTATTTTTGATTTTACAACAACAGTTAGATTTGAACCTGGTTCCCCAGTTCCGAAGTCGGCATCTCTAGCTGTAGTGCACATCCTTCTTCCTTCTCCCACCCATCCCTCCATTCAGTTTGGGCATAATGTTTTTTTAGTCATGTTGCACAGCAAGGCAGCTGCTGTACAACATGCCTCAAAAGAATTTAAAAAAACGCTATGACGTGGCCAGTGTTGACCGCATCATAGCTCTTTTATGTTTTTTTAATTTCAGCCATGTTACATAGTGGCTGCGCTGCTGTGCAGCATGGTCAAGAAAATATTGACACAGCCAATAGACCTCGCATAGCTCAGTTTGAGACCTATTGGCTTTGCCAATGCTTGTGAATTAAATCGCTTGGATTGAAATTTATACACATTGGGAGATTTCTTAAATATAAAAAAGAATATTTTAGTTTGGATCTTATAACTGTAAGTGTATTGATTATATTTTGTGGTACATTAGAGCGACTGGTGTGTTTGTGCTACTTCTGAATAACGATTGATTACGGTATACAGAATCACCAATATTAATTGATCTTTTTCCTAAGGCAGTTTTGGTTATTGTTTCTGTAGCTGTGCAGCTTTTTCGTGCTTCTTCTTCTTTTTTAATTCTGATCCTCTCATCCCATTTTCTTTTACTTTTTCTTTTCGCTTTTGATCTTCTGATCTTCTTTATTATAGGTTTCCATTTTCTTTATTGTTTGCATGCATTTTCATCATTTCTTATTCTTTCCTTGAAACAGAATTACTTTTTGTGCTGATGTTGTTTTCTCTTTCACTATTTATTTTTAACTAGTAAACAATACTGTACAAATCCTGCATTTAAAACGATATGGCACTTTACCGAATCAAGATAAAAACTAAGAGTGATTGTTTTCGAAATTGAAAAGATTTGTGTGTAAACTACTAGCTTTGATGTGTTTTATGTGTTCAAATAGTTTTTATGTGTACACAAGAAAAGATATCTGTATATATGGTATGTATTCTGTGTATTTTTTATTCACAGCCTTGACAGAGGGGTTCTCCTCGAAACACATGCTGGCTGGTTGTTCTTTATCATTAAAGAAGTTTTTTGGCTTTTTATAGTAGCTTATGTTTTCACTGCTTTTGAATGGTATTACTCAGCCCCATGCTTTTGTGCAGATTATGTCTCTGTACACCGTTCAGGAGAGCATTTAAACTACAGTCCATCCCTGCATCGCTTGCTGTCTCTTTTAAGTAGGATATTGGGTGACACCGAAATTTCAAGAGGTGAAGCATCTCTCATGGATATTCCACCGCTTTGTCGTTTGCATTATACAACGCACGACAAAAATATCACATCCACTACCTTGCAAAGAAGGTCTAGGTAAGTAAATGTGGTGGTAAGAATAGTAGTTATATACTTTCCATGATGAGGTAGTGGTAGATGGTATTGGATGTGATATCACTGTAGGATGATATCAGGATCAGTGTAGTGTCAAAGAGCCCTTATGTGGGCTTTAAACAGGTGTGAGTGATTCTCCCAGCAGGTGTGGCAGGAGGGTTGCATGGGACATGATCTCCAAGTATGCTAAATCTGCCTGGCCAAAGGCCCTTCCGTTATTATTGATGCCTCTTTGAGGCACCCTAGAGTCACTTACCAGGCACTGATAGGGCTTCTCGCCGGTGTGCACCAAGTGGTGCTTCTGCAGGTGTGCCAGCTGTGTGAAACACTTCTTACAGATGTGGCACTGGAAAGGCCTCTCTCCGCTGTGTACCCGGAGATGAACCTGCAGACAAGGCAAGACAGCACACAGGCATTACTCAGGCTACACAATGCAGAGACGATAGATTAGACTTGGCGATATTGAACTAATGTCCCTGTGCAGGAGCTGGGGTTGTGGGACCAAGTATCCCTCATAGACTACAAGTTACTCGCTCTGCCACCCGATCTGTGAGACCATAGTCTGGAAGGACATCAGATTCATTGTTGGATTTCATTGCACTATCTGCAGTGATCACATCAGCAGCAAGGTATGAGCTGTGCAAAACCAGCAGAAAATTGGGCAACGTGGGCTGTAGGATGAGAAAGACTAGCAGGTAGAGCTGATAGAACATAGAGGGGGCGGGAATAACTGGAGACGCTGGAAATTGAGTACTGTAGGATAATACTGACTGTAAATGTGGGGAGCAAGGAGACCTGTAGGGCAGTATTTAGTGGAGGCAAAAGGACACTCTTGGGAGTAGCTGTGCGCTGTATAAATCTATATAACATAACATATAACAATGAGACCTATAGGGCAGAATTGACTGAAGACAATGAGACCTGTAGGGCAGAATTGACTGAAGACAATGAAAACAATGAGACCTGTGGGGGAGTATTGACTGAAGACAATGAGACCTCTAGGGCAGTATTGACTGGAGACACAGCTAAGAATGCGAACTGCTTCACGGGATTGACTAAAGAGAGAGAAGCAATGAGAGCAGTACTGAAGTACTGATACAAGGTATTTGGAGAACAAGGACAAATATGACAGAAGATACAAGAAGCAGAAGAGCTGTAAGCCGAGGCTGTAGGACTCTAGACATAATGGGTAATGACAGGACTGGAAGTGAAACAGGACAAAGAATGGTAGGAATGACTGGAGACACGAGGAGCAAAGAGATCTCTAGGGTAGAAGTGACTGGAAATAAAAGGAGCCATGCGAGCAGTATGGCAGTACCGACAAGAGATTCTGAAAGCAATGATTACTACAGGGCAATCATGACTGTAGAGCAGGGAAGCCACCAGGGCAGTAGGTAATATTCATCAGAGGCACTGGGATCAATGAGGGGGTATAGAATGGTATTAAATTGATATATGTAGACAAAGGAGCGCTATAGGGCAGGACTGGCTGCAGACCTGGGGAGCACTGAGGGCTATAAGGTGGTGTTAAATGGATACATTGTAACAATGAGGGCTTTAAGATAGTGGTGTGTGAAATTGGTGTAATTTCCCTATGCGTAATGATGTGAAATTTCTGGAAAACTAAGCGAAACTATGTGAAATTACTCAAATCACAAAATCAGCATTTAGTGCTATTTATTTTAGCGCAAAACAGGCGTGAGGACATTTTTTCACTAAAAAATAGTGCTAAATCTCACAACAAAAACAGCAGCTTCTCGAGTTCTGTTTATTTGTGCTGTTCCCATGCTCCTGTGATAGGATTTCCCCCCTAACAGATGAACAATTACGTGACGTAATGGTGTAATTTTGGGCTTTTCACGTAAAAAGCACAACACGAAATTACACTAGATTACGCCGGTGTAACAAAATGTAACCTAGGCCTACTTAAGGGCAGCATTAACTGGATAGGAGTGGAAGGATAAACGCCATGGGGGAGTAATGACTGGTCAGATGGGGTGTGTTGTCGGTTGTAGGGCAGTATTGACTGGGCAGATGGTGCGCAATGACATGAAATGCACATTGTTCATGGGACACACAAATGGAATGGGCAAGAGTCTGCTATCCAAGACAGGGGACAGACGTACCTTGAGGTTGGAGAGCTGTCCGAAGCTCTTTGCGCAGATGCTGCACTCGTACTTGATCTTGCCATTTTCCTTCTTCAATGGACCAGGCAGGAGACCAGCACAAGCGGATGGATCCAGCTGCTTGCCCGGGGGCACCTCAAGTAAATGCCTCTTGCTCTGAGAGGTAGGCCAGAATGCAGCTCTTGGTTGTGGCATGATCCTGTTAGGGAAAGAGCCACCTCCAGGGGGCAGGCTGAAGTCGGACAGCCTGAACTCTGATCTTGGTGGGGAAATGGCACGCGTAGGTGAGGGGATCAGGGGATCATTAGTTGTCTGTCGCTCACTAGTCCCTTGCTTTGGCAGAGATGTAGGGGAAGGTGACACCGCACCATATGTGTATGGAGGGTGTCCTTCTCCAAGGCGTTTGGGGTAGGCTGTGGTTGTGGGCACAGAGATCGCAAAAGGCTTGAGGTCACTAAAACTGTTCAATGAAGGGATCAATGGAAATGTTGAGGAATACGATGGAAAAAGAAACCCTGGGTAATGCACTGGGAGCGAGGTGTAGGAATGGTGGTACGGCTGAGGAATATGGCTAAAGGGTGAATAAAGGAGATAGGACGGGGGGAGTCCGCTTAAGCCTAGAGGCAGATCTTTATGCAGAGAGGTAGCTGAGTTGTGTGAGCAGATTGTCGAGCCAGCTTGGCAATTTGGGTTAATGTCACTTTGGTCTGGGTCACTTTGGTCTGAAGAACTGGTCTGTCCAGATATTGGTTCCTCATTCAAGGTCTTCAACCACGGCTGAACTTCACTGAACAACAAGTCCCTTGAGTCTGCAGTTTGGTTTGAGTTTCTCTTTGGGGGCTTGTCTTGCAGGCTTGGCTTCTTATCTTCCTCCGAGTTCTTGGTTTGCATAGCTGTGATTTTTTGGTCATCTGTAGAGTGGTTCGCTGGAGTCTGCTGCTGCAGTCCAAGGAAGATACAGCATGCAGAAGGTAAGTTAACTTTTTGTTCTAAAAGATTTAAAGGATGTGTATTGAGTTAGGAGTGTCACCACCTGTAACAAAAGAATGTTCAACAGAAGCCTACATTGACAGCTGGACCACAGCAAATTTATAAAGGACTGATTTAGAGCATGGTGCATGAGTTCTCCGTGACAAACGTGACAGATATCCTGTCCACCTAATTTAAAGTGCATTAGTATATAGCGTACTTGTAATAAAGAACCAAGATATCCGTCATATATGTGAGGCATTACCCTTGCGCCAAACTCAACATTAAGCCCTCATTCTAGGGCATAGCCTGCAACCACAGAGCCCAACCCTCTTCATAATCAGAGTGAAGCCTACAACCACTGCAAGAGCACAGCATGCAATGCAGCCAGAACACAGACTGCGAACACAATTTAAGAACAGCCTGCAACCACAGCCAAAGCACGGCTTGCAAAAAAGGCCAGTACACAAATGCCTGCAACCACAGTCAGAGAGGAGCCTGCAAGTACAGAAGTAGCACAGCCTGAAACTGCAAAACCATGGCACAGTCTTCATCTACTGCCAGAGAACAACTTGCACTACAGGTAGAACACCATCCATGAGTACAGGTGTAACACAGCCCATGACTACAGAAACAGCACAGCCTGCAATGACAATGCAAACACAGACTG
Organism: Calotriton arnoldi; assembly: GCA_963921515.1. Taxonomy (NCBI): domain Eukaryota; kingdom Metazoa; phylum Chordata; class Amphibia; order Caudata; family Salamandridae; genus Calotriton; species Calotriton arnoldi. Next base: position 1,946,226 of record CAWUFW010001137.1, read on the forward strand.
TAATCACAATCAGAGCACAGACTGCAAACACCACAGCCAAAACACAGCATGCAGTCATAAAAAGAGCACAGTTATCATCCACAACCAGAGCAGAACATGCAACCACACCTAAGATACTGCCGATTAGCACTACTAAATTAGAGCCCATGATTACAGTTAGAGCATAATCTGCAGCCACAACCAGAAACCAGACTGTTACCACAACTAGATCACAACCCATAACTATAACTAGAGTAAATCCTGCAACAGTAGGTAGAGCAATAGACTCCAAACACAGTCTTTGACAGATCTTGATGCAGTCTTTAAGCAGCTTAGAGTCTATATTAGAAGTTTGGTCAGTTATGAGACAAGTTCAGTGTTAAAATAGCATTGGTGTTATGTCTGTATCATCAGGAGAGTCAGTGTATTTTAAAAGGATTTCAGTACGTTAGAGCAAGCGTTTAGTACGTACTAGCAGGAGTTCTGTCTGTTACAATGGGAGTACAGTGGACTATGAATGGAGAATGTCAGTGGAATTTGGTCTATATCAACAGTGTAGCTGTGGGTGTGTGTTGTAACTGGATTTCCAGCGAATGAAATTGTATTAATGGTCAGAACCAGTAACCCAAACGAAACCCGGGAAACTTACAAAATGTACTATTTATAAAATGAAAACGAATAATTGCAAGGCAGGTAACATAGGTAGGTAATAAAACCTCCTCAACAAACTCTCACACAAGATGAAACTAAAAATACAATGAAGTACAATGGTTGGATTGTGAAGTACCTCTTCTAATGTATACGGATAGTCCAATATAATCAGAGTACACGCGACCTTGGTAGCACAGTACCCCAGAGGCAAGCAGAGACCAATTGCTTCCCCTAACAAAGTCTGTGGCAAAGACAATAAGCTGGCCTGTCTTGGGAAATCCACAGATAAGCCCACCAGTAAAATATTCCTTGTCCTATCCTGAATCGAGAACCATGAGTGTAGGGGGCGGGGCGTATGATGGATTGGAGCTGTGGATTTGCCATGGAGGGAGTCCTGGAACTTGATCCTTACACTCTCAGACTGGACGCACATCTACACAGACTTGCTTAGCGGTGGCTAGAGTCCCTGCCTCTAGCCACTGGAGTACCACCGCAGTCCTCTCCTTTTCCTGACCGCAGCCATCTTGTGTCCTCAAGAGAGGGGAGCCCAATCTTAAAATGTGGGCGAAACACAGTACTTGTTGCAGGGAGAACAAGCACAGTTCCCATGAGAGGCTACACCCTAAAATATTGAGAAAGACTGGGGTGGGGGTCCTACCTCATTCAAGAGCATCTGTTAAGATGTAAATGGGTGTGTAACCCAGCCTTGCGTGCATGCCTTCAAGTGAAATTGGTAGCCTGAATGTTTGTTTGGCTCTGGAATCACAGTAATATAGCATGTGCTCAGAGGCCTACGCATGTTTTTGGTAACAAAGAACATATTCTGTGACCTGGAGGGACACACAAAGCACACCCTCATGAACAACATGGGACTACTGTCCACGTCTTGAGGTAGTCACGTAAACCAATGGTGGCAGCGTATAGAGTTTTTGTAAATCATTAGTATGACCAGACTTTTTTTTCTGTGCCAAGGGAGAGTGTGGTTTACTAACTTACCTTGTGTAAAGTATCACGTTTATGTGAGCCCCCAGATCCTGGCGCTGACACTCCATGTGTGTGTTGAGTATGTGTATGTGAAGTGGATATGTAGCATGCATGTGATAGTAAGACTGTCTGTGGTTCGAGTCTGAGAACTGAGTCCAGTGGGATCCATTATGGATGATCCCTGGTTTAGGCTGGCACAAGATGGAGGGTGGATTCAGCTTCCCCAGACAGTGGAAGTGTACTGTCTGCATTGCTGTGACTGAAGTATATGGAACCCCAGACAGTGAATTGTGGGAGAATGTACACAGGATTACCATTAGAAATTCAAGGAGGTGCTTGTTAGCAGAGGGCTGCTGATTAGTTCTTCCTGAGCACTGCCATTTGGTAGATTTTAGGGGTGGGGCTGCAGTGTCTGTTGTCCAAAGTGAGGATCTGACAGCATCCCTCACAAGGAAGAAGAGGACAATTCTGCTGAATGGAAAGTTGTGACTTTACATTCACATCCGGCACAGGTGGACCCTTGATTTCCCAGCCACATGCATTACACAAGTCGTACGACCAAAGGTAAACTCCCACATCCTCCTCACAAGGAACTATGTACCTCATTAATGTGTTTAATATGGCTGTAGAGCCTGATGATGACTCAAAATGTCATCAGTGCTGGTCCGGGGTCCCTTGAATGGCAATGATAAAATTGATATTGATGGGGACTTTTATGCTGCGGTGTCAGTGCAAGATCAACATGAAAGTGGATTGGGAATGGAACATGAATTGTTGGGCATCATCGAGCTGTACTTCCTGATAATAGCTCCTTTAAGTCGTTTCCTGGTAGGAAACTTATTTAATTAGCACAGCGAATGTTGTTCTTTGTATGGTTCAATTCCTTGTGACATTAATTGGAGATTTACAGTCTTAGCAGGTAGCTTGAAAATAAATCTATAGGTTGTACAATTATTTAAATTTCACTATGAGCACAAGAGAAGGATTTTTACAGCTGACCCAAAGTTGTCTGCTTACGGTCATGCTAGGAAACAACTGTGAATCACATGTCTTGATTAATCCTGTGTCCAGAACTTTAAGAATCTCTGGTGAATCCTCAATGAATCCTCAGCACCCCCCCCCCACTCTCAGATGTATCTGTTTGTGTGTGTGTGTGAAGAGACACAGTATGGTCTACAGATGTATCCTAATCCCTAGGGCTCTTTCCCTCTCTCAGACAAACCTCAAGTTGCAGAGAACCCAACAAGCATAAGTAGAAGAGGACCTCCCCATAGATCAGAAAGGCTCCAGTTAGTTCCGGGAGCTGGTCCATCCGCAGCAGCAATAACAGTCCAGGCAGGTCTGTAATGATGTTATAGACCTGAATATTGTAACAAGGGTTATGACAAGTTTGTCACTATTGTACTCTTCTTTTTTTTTTTTATAGAATTTTTTTTTTCCCCTCATCTCACCGAGAAGCGTCTGCAAGCAATGAAAAGACCGAATTGTCTAACTGTCCGCCCAGCGGTCACTGCACTCGCCCTGGTCCATACCATCTGGACCCTCACCTTTTGTCAGTGAGTCAGTGTAATCATAGGGACAGGCGACCAAGACCCAAGGATCGAGACCAAATCAAAAAAGGAGACCAGATAGATAGACCGGGATTCTTATTTGTTCTCTGGTCGAGGCCACAAACTCTAACCGCAGCCCTGACCCAATCCTCTGCTGACGGAGGCAGAGAATCCTTCCATTTCAAACAAATTTCCCTCCTAGCAATAAGAATTAAATAAAAAAGCAACCCTCTGCAGGGCCTCCTTAAAACCAAAGTTGATGCGCCATCAACCCCCAAAAGAATCAAAGTTGTATTAAGTTTGATCTCGTGATCGAAAATTCCCTTAAGCGATAGTTCAACAGTGTCCCAAAAGATCTTCAAGCATGGACATTCAGCAAAAATATGAACATCATTGGCCCCTTTGCAGCCACATTTCACACACTTAGGGGGAGGTTGAGGTGCAAACTTGGATATTTTATACGGGGTCCAATAAAGACGATTAATGGTAAAAAAATGGTTACGCTTCAAATTGGCCGGTTTAACCGTTGAGTACAGAGTCTTCAAAGAGCTATCCCAAATTAATTCAAAGCCCTCCTCTGGGAGGCTTCCTCTCCAGACCGCATGCAGGGGTAATAACTTTCTCTCTTCTGCCCCATTTGAATCTTTCTAGGGTCTCTAATGAGATTGAACGTTTATTAAATAGGTGGAGGAACCTCCCGTTGACAATCTATGGACGGATTAATCTGATAAAAATGGTTATCCTTCCCAAATTAACTTATCTTTTCAACGCTATCCCGCTAGGATTCCCCAAAAAAGAAATCAATAAAATTCAGGGGAGGGTGTCGAGTTTTATTTAGGCCCAGAAAGGGGCCAGGTTGTCTTGGAAAAAGCTTAGGCGTAAACTGAATAAAGGGGGATTAGCCCTACCTGATTTTAATTGGTACTGTCTTGCCTTTCAGTTTAAAAATATTCGAATGCTGTTGGGTAGGCCAGACGATTCTACTTGGGGGATTCTTTTGGGGGAAATGATAAGGCCTGCAAGTTCAGAGGGTTTCTTGTATAAATTTGGTGCTCCTAAGTTTTTTAAGAAGGTCCGGCTAAAGGTTCTGAGAGCTGCTTTGGATCTTTGGTATGGACTCAGGAGGAGGTGGGGTATTGGATATTTTTCCGATTTTGCTCCAGTTTGTGACTCCCCCGGAACACCAGAATGTCTAAAAGATGCTCTCAGTGTCCCACTCAGAAGGGCGGGGGTCTTAACTTGGTCAGACCTAATTTCGTTGGAAGGAGTTCACCCCTGGGAAGTACTGAGTATTAAAACTAATCATGAGCTGTCCAGATTTAAGTTCATCCAACTATCTTCTTGGTTTGTAGCATCAAAAAGGGATATTGGTGGTAACTTTGAATTGGAATTGCTCTTTCAAGATGTCAGATCTAAGAACAAGGAAGTCGCAAGGTGGTATAATTACTATTGTACTCTTCTAATCCTACTTCTCATTCCCTCCTCATTCAGGATAATGAGAATCCACGCTAAAAGGGGAGGGGCCTGGAAAATCTTTTGCAGCAGAAAAACGAAAGCAATTTAGAAGGGAAAGTGCATGCAGGATCCTTCTTGGACCTGGACCGTACCATCAGCACGTGCACAAGCCCCCCACAGCTCACGTCTTCCTCCATATCAAAGCAGTTAATGAACCAGAGCAGGGCTGTGGGTTGATAATCTGAAGAAAGGGAAAATAAAGAGCTACTACAGAGAGCGTCAGGCTAGTTCTCTGGGGACCTCTGTGATTCAAGTACAGGGAGGAAATCCTTGCGTTGCTGCTTCCCTAGGAAATACAGGAACCGGATGCTAGTGAGAGCTCACTGTAGTGTAGTTCCTATTTCCCTAATAGGCTCTGCGCATTGGAATAATATAACCTATAGGTTTGACATAGGACTAAGGTCGGTATGTCCCTATCGATTATATTAAACTTAATTACCTGTGCCAGCTAGCTCAGAGGCCACTCGAAACTCCTTGAGAACAAGAAGGGAGTAGTTTCTGGCAACCGCAAAACATGACAACTTTGTTTCCCTTTAGAAGCGGAACATGTCTCAGAATCGTGGAAACAATAGATAACAGTTTCACTCATTCAATCGTGCATGCTTAGTTTCTACAGAGTTACACAGAAAGGAAAGACGGGCGTTTCAATAAAAAGGGTTTTATTGAACAGTCTTGTTTCTCGTGTAAGAGATATGTGCTGTTATGATCACAAGACAGTATGCAAGATAAATAATGTACAGCGTAAGCAGTAGAAATAAATAATACTGCGCTAGCATTATCTTTTAGCATATATTCACGAACATAAATAAGATGAGCTAAGAATGCGGGTACTCATTCGATGCGTCTCTAAGCTAGTTCTACCCCAATGTGCCTAACCTAGTCTAGGTGTAGGGAAAGATAGAAGTAGGTGGAGTATTCTCTAGTATGGTAGACTAAGAGTGTGTAAAGTCTAGTATGCCAAGAGTCCCTCTAGGTTCTAGTCAGCTCCATACCTTGAGAATGAGAGAGGTGGGAATCTCCTGCCGGATCTTGGAACTCTAACACCCCGCGAAGGGAGTCAGAACACTGGAAGCTGGATTTGTCTGCGTGCAGGAATGACAGCGTCTTCTCAGTGCGTCAGGCCGGGATACGGGCTCCTCTGAAGTCGAGGTCTCCTCTAACTTGCTTGGGCAAGGGAAGGTATATTTATACCTGGTAGGTGTCGAGGAATGTTAGCATTGACGTGAAGTCGGACAGAGGAAGACGTCAGGAATGAACCCTTAAGGTATAACGGTTCATACATAATAGATGAGTTCTTGGAGAAATCAATAGTCCTGTGCTAGGGGAACTCCCGAAGCTTAAGGGTCTGGTTTCTAAGAACTCGTTGTGACGTTAGGGTGGACGGATGTCGGTGACCATGCCTGTATTTGGAGTGCACAGTTAATGCCTAAATAAGTACAGGGTTTCTATTCCTATATAAGGGCAATGCGAAGTGTGCCTATATAAGGACATGTTTCAGGAAAACTTATATACGGACCCCTAAAGCGGAATACAACATCACTGAATTGCCAAGTACCTCCTCTTCTTAGAGTAGCGAAGTTGAACAGTCAAGGCTTACTTCTGGAGGGTGTGGTAGGATAGAACATATAGTTTATGCACCACATAAATCAATCATAATAAGTATAAGATCTGAAAACTCATTATTTTAAGTACAAGATACAAGACTTTTATTAAGATAGTATACTCTGCAACTTTAAGAAGTATTATGGCCTCACAATACTTTTAACAACATCTTGGGTTACCCAGTAACTTTTCTCTGCTTTGCAGGGGACAATGGTGATGCACAAAGGAAAGCTGCAATTCTTCAAGTGTCTATATCCAAGTGCAGAGTCTGCTCTTTGAGCACTGATTGGGTGTACAAGTACATAGCTGTCATTGCTCGGTCTTTTTTAATGCCTACAGATGTGGTCGGAGACCAACTTGATTTGGCTTTGGGTAAGTCTACCAGGGGGAAGTGGCACAGGTTGTGGGTGTCACTGCACAGTTCAGAAGCAGCAGTTTGACACCGTTGCGGAACTTGTGAGTGGTGCAAGCACTTTTCTTTTGTAGTTGCTGACAAACCACGGGGGACAACACAGTTCACTGCAGATTTGCCGAACTCAAAGGAGGCGGTCACCAGGCATAGCCAGCAGTCCCTAGATGGCTACAGGGGCTCCCAGCAGGTCATGGTACAACAAGCCATGGTGCCACAATGGGGTAACACACATCCGGATCATACTTTCTGTAGCTCTTCATTGGGGTTGAATATCCTGTATCATAGAGGCTACATGGACCCATAGGGGGACCCCAGCACATGGGTACCCCCTCTTATGAACTCTACTACTTTCATGCAAACTAGATACAATCAGACAACTCAGGGGCCCAATTGTGACATACTACACAGATCTAACAGGAAGAGCGAGTGGGCCATCTTTCAACTCTGTTTCAGTTTAAAAACTTGTATCCCACAGCTATATTCAGTTGAAACCAATTGTTAGTTGTGTCATGGTCTTGCTATGGGTGCATCAGCCTCTCATGTTATAAGGTGTACCACTTTGTGGGGTACCCCTTTCACTTAACAAAGTCAGACTGTTGGCGGGCACCATACAAAATCCTTCTAGAACACCTGTTGTAGACTTTTATGATGGGCCTTCTGCAGAAGAAAACAAACTTGGTATGTCAGAACGATAAATTGCGCAGCCAGTTGTCACATGGGCACTGCGCCAAAGACTTTCGACATAGAGCAAGTCAATTGTAGTTATTCTTACTTCAAGTCCTCATTCCATCGCTGTGCTGGGAGGTGGGAGCAGTGTGCTCCCACCCCTTCCTGTTTTGAAAAGGCTCCCTTGAGCCATTGAGCTGACGAGCTTGTGGAGATACACCTGTGCGCCTGTGAGAGGTACTGAGACCTGTAAGGATTGTGGCAGCCTGCTCCGCAACCCCATATAAAATTCGTTTTTATCTCTACTGATGACGGATGAAATCCAGAAACACGTGTCTAGAGATGTACAGCACTAACCTGCACCAACTTTGGTGGAACACTCCAGTAAAATCTCAAGTAAGCATGTATTACGAACTGCATTGACCATAATGCTAAGGGGCGAACTGTGCTGGGAGGTGGAGCAGTGTGCTCCCACCCCTTCCTGTTTTGAAAAGGTTCCCTTGAGCCATTGAGCTGACGAGCTTGTGGAGATGCACCTGTGCGCCTGTGAGAGGTACTGAGACCTGTAAGGATTGTGGCAGCCTGCTCAGCAACCCCATATAAAATTTGTTTTTATCTCTACTGATGACGGATGAAATCCAGAAACACGTGTCTAGAGATGTACAGCACTAACTTGTACCAACGTTGGTGGAGCACTCCAGTAAAATCTCAAGTAAGCATGTATTACGAACTGCATTGACCATAATGCTAAGGGGCGAACTGTGCTGGGAGGTGAAGCAGTGCGCTCCCACCCCTTCCTCTTTTGAAAAGGCTCCCTTGAGCCATTGAGCTGACGAGCTTGTGGAGATGCACCTGTGCGCCTGTGAGAGGTACTGAGACCTGTAAGAATTGTGGCAGCCTGCTCAGCAACCCCATATAAAATTTGTTTTTATCTCTACTGATGACGGATGAAATCCAGAAACACGTGTCTAGAGATGTACAGCACTAACTTGTACCAACGTTGGTGGAACACTCCAGTAAAATCTCAAGTAAGCATGTATTACGAACTGCATTGGCCATAATGCTAAGGGGCGAACTGTGCTGGGAGGTGAAGCAGTGTGCTCCCACCCCTTCCTCTTTTGAAAAGGCTCCCTTGAGCCATTGAGCTGACGAGCTTGTGGAGATGCACCTGTGCGCCTGTGAGAGGTACTGAGACCTATAAGGATTGTGGCGGCCTGCTCAGCAACCACATATAAAATTCGTTTTTATCTCTACTGATGACGGATGAAATCCAGAAACACGTGTCTAGAGATGTACAGCACTAACCTGCACCAAGTTTGGTGGAACACTCCAGTAAAATCTCAAGTAAGCATGTATTACGAACTGCATTGACCATAATGCTAAGGGGCGAACTGTGCTGGGAGGTGAAGCAGTGTGCTCCCACCCCTTCCAGCAGCTGTAATATTAAGGAATACTATTGTTTATTTCCTGATCCCATGTTGATGGCCGTCTTGTGGGCAGTTCAATAGCTTTACTATCTTCTACAGTGAGAGCAAGGAACAATAGATCTAATGAACACGTACATGCAACCTGCTTTTACTGAAGAGGAGTCTTCCTATCGTATCTTGCAAATGAAACCTAATCTCAGCAAAATGTGATGTAATGAAACATCTTTACATGGCAACGTCTTTAAAGTTGTTTGTTAAAACGATGTAACTTAGTACATTGTTATTATGCAACAATATCTATGTACTTGTTCTTTTGTAAACTGATCACATGCAGTAGCAACTGTTCTTATGTAAAGCAATTAGACAGCCTTTTGTCTCTTGTTCATGCTACATAAATACACAAAAATAAAATAAACTAAGCTGCTTCATTGGGCCATGTGGCTACTTGGGTAGGCTTTGAGGGCCCTTATAAACCAGTGGCTCTGGTGTTAGGTCTGCAGAACATCAGGGTCATTCTGTTAGAGGGTTTACAAATGTAGTCTGCAATTATACTTTGAAAATTCTACCCTGCTACTGATGACTTGTTTTTTTTTTAAATGGCTACCAGCAGCAGGGGTCTTTGTACAAATAGTTCTATTGACATTCTGCCTCAATGTGAAGAAGCCTGGAACTCCTTCTGCGGAAAACCACTGACATGTCCACCACTGATGCAAGTGAACCAAAACCATAGTGTGCCGGTGTGCATGGGAAGATGGGGTTCCAAGTACTGAAACCTCAAGTGGTGAGGAGCCGCATCTTAGAACCGCAAATCCACAAGACATGTATATTGTTAATCCATTGACATCTGGTATAAATAGCAGGCTAGAAACAATATGAATTCTTCAAACTGGGAAAAACACAGTCCATAAAAAGACACCGGCATGCGAGCATTACCTGTGTATGAGGTGTGTTCATGTCTGAGTATCTCAAGCTGAGGAAAGGGCCTGGGGCATGGGAAAGCATGTATAAGCTTCAAGGACGGTGTCCAAGCACAGGAGCACAGGAGTCACTAGCCAAGTACCTGGGCTTTCAAATCGCTTTTGGTTTTATGCTGAACAGCAGTGCACTACTGCAAATATAGATATCCTATCAGCCTCTTGAAAAGGAATCTGGATGTGAAACATCAGTCTGTAATAATAAGTGTAGAGTTTCACTCTGTAATATAATTACAAAGGACATCAGTCAGCAATTACAAGTATACTGTTTGCCATAACAGCGTAAGCAAGACTGTAATGGCAGGTGTTTAGTTTGGAGTAACAGTGGAATCTGTTCTGCAATAACAGATGTATAGTTTGTAATAAGAATTAAGTTCAATCGGTAACAGGCGTATAGTTTTAAATTATGATTAAGGCTCCCGGTTTTCCGTTTTTATGGATTTTTACAGATAAATACAGATAGAAAACAATGTGTTTTCTGTCTGCATTTATTTTTTAAAGTGGATAAATACAGAAAATGTGGTTTCTTTTAAGTGACTCTATGCAGTCTTTCATGAATTATAGGCCATCAGCTGAGCAGATGGACAGCATGGGAAATTTAAAAAACAGGATGCAATTTCATTAAATAATGCCATTTGTCAATATACATTTGTGGTATAATGCTAATATTTACCAGTGGATGTTTTGTTATATAATATTTGGCATCTTAAATAGCTAAAACAGACAGACATCAAAGAATGAGTGGGAGTTTATCAATTATATAAATATGGAAATGTACAGTTTACAACTTCATTTGTCCCAAAACACAAAATAAATATGGATAAATACAGAAAAAGTGGGCAAAAAATTAATATGGATAAATACAGATGGAAATGCTAAAAAAATAAATACCATAAAACCGGGAGCCCTAATTATGATGGACTACCAGTCGAGTTCTGTCAGTAGTAAAAGGTGTACAGTTTGTTAACTTTAAAGTTAAGTCTGTAATAAAATATGTATAATTTCTAATAACAGTCAAGTCCAGTCTTTAACTATAGGTGTACAGTTTGTAATCACAGTCATGTTCATATTTACACCCCCCACAACCTCGCCCTTTTTTGCATCACTGCACAACTACATAACAGCCAATACCTCTTCCCACTCTTTACATATACATTGTCCGCTTACTGTCAGCTTCTCCTTTGTGTCTCTTTGTATCATTAAGATAAAGACTACATTCAATTAATGGCATTTCAATAATGATAAATACATACACAGTAAAACAGGGCAGTGTTCTCCAAAGTCGGTCCTGGAGGGACAGATCCATGCCATATTTTTAAGATAAATACATTTATCTAAATGGGGATATGCTAAAAGTCCGGCATGATCTGGCCCTCCAGGACCAACTTTGGAGAACCCTATGCTGAGGCATAGTACTGAATACTAAATAATTTAGTAGTGATATGGTTTTACAGTTTCACTACAGAACTATTTAGCACCTTCAATTTCAAAGCATCCTATCTTTTTTATTCATCTTTACCCCAGCACTTGAAGCAGTGAGACTGAGCTGGAAAGGACATGTATGGTTCGCTGAAGGAAAGTTTTGGTTTACATTTGATTTAAATACAGTTTTAAAATAACACTGTCAGATAGGCCCTCATATATTAACTGAAGTGAAGGATGCATGTACAATTTGTTTAGTGTTTCCTTCTTTTTAGGGGTTTTGGTCTGGCTGCCCACAGGTAGTGTAGTAGCACATTTTCAGAATGAAAGGTAATGAAGGATATATCTTGTCACTGAAAAGGTCAAGAGGAGCTTGGGGGGGTTCCTCAATAGTGCTTTTAAACCTCTGGGCTGGTGGATGTTTAAAAAACATGTCAGTCAGAATAATGTCCAAAAATTAGACTAAAGGGAACGTAGTTGTTGTACATTACATAGGGAACACATTGTAATGATATATTGATAGATAAAGTAGTTATAGATGTAGTAGAACCATGATGTATTTGAGGATGAAATAGTTACATATGATCAGTTCAGTCTTTAATAACAGGTGTATAGTTTGTAATTACAATGGACCAGATATCAAGTTTGTACTAGTAGTGGAGTTTAATCTGTAGTGAAAGGTGTACAGTGTATAGTAACAGTGAAATTCAGTGTGTAATAAATGTGTACAGTTTGTAATAACTGTGAAATCGAATTTGTAACAATAATAATTACAAGCCCCTTACGTCGCCAGTGCATCACTTTTAATATGGGAAAAAGTGACGTACCGGCGGCACAAGGGGCTTGTAAATAATCCCCTTAGTGTGTAATTCCAAAGTACTCTGTTCTGTAATAACAATAATACAATTTGAAATATCAGTCTATGGTAACAGATGCACAGTTTCTAGTAACACTGAAGTTTAGTCTGTAGTAACAGGAGTACAGTTTGTTGTAAGAATAGAGTTCAGTCTGTAGAAACAGGTGTGCTGTTTGTAATATCAGAGGAGTTCAATTTGTAATAAACGGTGTACAGTTTGTAATAACAGTGAACTTCACTCTGCAATAACAGCCAAATAGTTTGTGATAGGAATGGAGTTCATTCTGTAATGGAGTTCATTCTGTAATAACGTGTGCACTTTGAAGTTCAACGTGTAACAACTGATGTAACAATTGTAATAGAAGCGATGTCCAGTCTGTAGAAAGAAGTGTGCAGTTTGTAATAAAAGTTAAGGTCGTTCTGTAGCAATAGATCTTCAGCATGTAATAAATAACATGTTGTCAGTATTAAATAACAGAGAAGATCAAATTATTATAATATCAGAGTTTAGTCAGTAATAACCAATTTTCAGTTTGTATTGATGTGTTCAGTCTATAATACAGCCTTATAGCCCGCCGTCACGGGCTATACCGGCCATTAAAGGGCCGCTCCAGCGTTCGGCTCGGGCCTTTAACAAGGGAGCGGGACCTTAATACCAGTATATCCCAGCTACGGAGGGCTATAAGGCTATTAGAACATTTTGCCACTAGAGGGCAGAATGTTCTAACAAAAAAAAACAAAGGCCTCACGGAGCCCGATGGGATTAAAATACTCTCGGGCTCCGTGAGGCCTTAGTTCACAGCAACAGCTGTGAAGGACAACATTGGAATATTGGAGCTCCGGGCTTCTGCCGGCCATTATGAGCCCGGAGCACTCTATTGTTTTCAATGGAGCTCCCAACATTCCAATGTTCTAATAAGAAATGCCCAGTTTGTATTGCCATGTCTTTAGTCTGTTGCTGTTACAGATTTGGCCTTAAAAGAAAAGTTCAGTATGTAATAGGTGTTCAGTTTGTAATAACATGTTTAGTCATTGTAACAAGCTGGTAATAACATGGCCAGCTTGTTGTAATAGTTGTACAGTTTATAACAATGTCTTCAGTCATTTGCAACTGTGAGGTTCTGTCTATACTAACATATGACCCAGTCTGTAATAACAGTTAGTCTTTCACTAACAACAGGTGTTTAATCCATATTAATAGTAGACATTAATCAATAGAAATGGCGTCTGACCTGGTGCAACAGACTGATCTTTGGACTGCACTGTGTCGGCTTGACTGTCCCAAACTAGGAGTTCGGTGTCCGCCAGGATAGGTCTGTGGGTGTGGAAGTAGATGGCCCCATTGGTCTGAACAGCAGTCAGGTTGTGCAGCTGATGGGAATGGACCCGCCGCACATAGCACATCCAGTTACAATGATGGGGATCTGATGTGTCCAGGAGCTTCTTAGAGCATCCCTGTGAAAAAACCTTCACACACATAGACATATGCATCAGTTCTCAATAATACTTTCTTTCTATTAATTGTTTTTAAGAAGAGATCCTTCTCTTACTTTTTTTTGTTCTGTTTATTGAGCTAAGCAACACAAAAATATCCAAAATGCAGGCTTATAGAGGTGCCAGCTGTTCTACTCTGGAACCAGTGCAGAACTGTAAATAAGATGTATTGTCACCCTACTCATTTTATCAGTCTTGGAAGGTTGGCAGGCTGAATCACCATGTAGTGACCAGAACCTATGATCTAAGGGTTACAAACAGATTTTCGCAGCAAGCACTGAACTCATTAAGCTATGTCTCATACATCACACATGCTGATGGCGCCTACAACAAATGAACTGCAGCTTACATTGTTCCTTGTTTGCAGACCTAGCACCTCACCTGGCACACAAGGAAAATGGATCTGATATCTGGCCGTGTGATGTGACCTCATTCTTCCAGAGCTAGAGTTATGTTATGCACCACTTGTCCTTTTTTTCCTCACTTCTATCTCCTTCAAGAACATTATTGATGACTTAACGACCGCCACAACATAATTTTGATGTTAAAATGTTGATGCGCTGCTCAGTTGATGCTTGGAATGTTTGTCAGCCTTTTTGTTTTTATCCTTAAAGTCTATGGTTTGCAACTTGGAAAACTTAGTGAATATTCAGCTCCCTTGGCATTCGGTCAGGTGTGCTTTAAACCATATTGAAATCAAATAACTAAAATGTTCTGTAATAATTAAATTGAATGATTCTAACATCTGTTTCTTCAGTACTACTACTAGTAGTAGTAGTAGTAGTAGTAGTAGCAGTAATAGTAGTGTTAGCAGTAGTATTGATAATATTATTATTACTATCTATGGGGCTGATTACGAGTTTGGCAGAGAGGGTGTACAGATTACCCTTTCCACCAAACTGAAGGCTCAACCGCCTAACAGGCAGGTGGACCTTAAGTATGTCAGTGATGGAGACTATTCTGAGTCCGTCGCTGACATACTATTTTGACACCCTAATTGAGGTTTGGCCATTTGACTGCCTGCCTGATTTAGAGTGGGGTCGAATGACCACTTTTTACTATCCCTTACCATCATGAAAAATGTGGGGGTAAGGGACAGTAAAAATGTTTAAATGACCCCCACACCATGCCAATGTATAGAGTTGTCCGAAAGGCAGACAGACAACTCTAAATTTGGCAGGTGGTGGCCCCTCTGTATGGCGGGAATAAAGTACTCTGCCATACCAACTGATTTACCTCCATCCGTCAAACTCTAAGTCAGTCTCTAAATATCTTATGTTCTTAGGGCCATCAGCACTTGCAACTTTTTTGTTTGTAAAAGGAGATTCTTTGGAGGGGTGATAGGACTTACTAATTTCTTGCCTATACTTGGACAATTTTTCCTCCCCACTTGATTAATTGTACACTTAAACTATGCTTGACCTTTCCGTCCACAATCCCTTACTATGAGATCAAATGGATTCCAGGTGTAAGCTGCTTTTACAGCAAAAATGAGCAGTAACTTCTCTAACTCCCACATATTTAGAGCAAAGCGCTATCACTGTATTTATAATATTGTATTACCACAATCGTGGTACTACTGCACTGACACATCTTGCCCAGCTACCACCACCATAAAAGTGGTGGTGACTCTGTCCCTATAACTGAGGAAGAAACATGCATGAGCATTATTTTCATGCTTTACTCCCCATTTTATTTCAAGAGCAGATACTTCTAATATGCCTTACTTTATTTGAAATAAAGACATTTATTGGGCGTTTCATTATTTGAATAATAGAGATGGGTTAAAGTGGTTTTATCTTCAACATGCCTTAGCAAAATATGGTTCATGACGTTTTTGAAGCAGATAATGATGAAAGGAGAGGTTTTCAAGGGAAATTTTCATAATGTTATTGATACTACTGTTTGAGTTTTTGTGAATAAGCAACAGTCGCATCCATGTCTGCAATAGTCCAGTGCATTGGAAAATCTGAAAGAGGTGTTTATGGCACAGACCCAGCCTGCAGGAAGAATTACAAAAATCAAATACTTCTGAGATAAACATTCTCTAGAAGACTATGAGGTGTTTTTTCTTCTAAACCTATTGAAGGCTCATTCTTGAAGAGAAAACTTAAAACAAAACACTTCATTCATTTCGGCAACTATCCCTGCCAAGTAATAAAGCAACACCACAAGTAAAAAATTCGCTGTCTTTGTTAGGTCCAGTCAAAGGTTTCAATAATTTGAACCTATGCTCAGCCCCTGGTAGCTATGGTAGAAAGCAAACAGGCTTAACTTAGGAAAATGTGTAAAGCATTTAGAAGTACCAAACCAGATCAAATGTTGAAAGAACAATACCATAATAATCCCACACCAATTTATAACAATAGAGAAAAATATAATAAGCAAAATGAGACCAAAACAACAAATATCCAATAAGGGGAACCACAAATATGGGTTTTTAAATATTTAAGTGAAAATGGAGCCAGAAAGTGCAAAGCACTAATGGTATTCAATGGTCGTGGTACACCGGGACATCGGATTGATTTGAGGCAGACCGCGATAGAGCATAGACTAGATGCACTAAGTAGATTGACTCTGGTTGGGTCTGGAAATATGGAAGTTCAAAAAAGTTCCTAAGTCCCAATTGGAAAAGAGACATTGGATTTCTGAGTAGAAACTCTTCTCCATTTGTGACAAACCTGCAATTCAATTTGATTCTGTTGCACTGCCAGTCACATAATTTTTGGGGTCGGTCCACTTGAAGCTCCGGAGAAAAGGTTTTGAAAAAGTTCCTTGACTTTGTTTGTTGCCCAAACAACCACAGGAGTGCACTTCCAAGGCCCCAGGACCTCAGGGGGGAGCACATAGTACATCATGGTGTCAGGCAGAGAGAAACAGCAAAATCTAATCCAGGTCCAGTTGCCACTGGTCAGCCGGGATTCTTCACAGGAATATCCTCTTCAGTTTTTATGCTCCTGGAACAACCCAGAGGTTCAGCGTTATGATCCTTGGAGATCTTCTGTCCTTGGATTTCAAGTAGACGAGAGTCTAACTTTATTAGGACCTTCCTACAGGTTACAGATGGCAAGCGCAGTAGGTTCCGCCCACTAGGTATAATTTCACAAATCGAGCAGTGTTCTGAGGAAGACTGGGTGAAGGTCTAGGTTTGTGGGGCTCACCAGCCTTAGGATAGAGGTCACCCTGATGTACTCCTAGCTCCTCTATGACCAATGGAGTAAAGGTTCCCAGGCCCTGACCTACCCAGTTTTGCAGTAGATCTGGTTTGCTTTACAGAAACAGGCCCAAAATGTAACGAGTCAGGGCAAATCCAAAATGGCGAATTGTCTTCAGCCACACTAAACTTAAGCCATGAGGCTGGGGGTGTATAAAGTATCCTGGTGTCCTCCCACAAATAAGACTAATATCCAGGTTGAAACAGGCAGAGTACCCAACACCCCCAGAGACAGAACTCTGGTAGGGTAAAAGTAGGGTCCTTCTGCAACCAGACAGTGGATAGACAAGAATTGTCCTAGCATCCTGTTCTCTCCCTTTCAAGTTCCCCAGAGAGTTTCATGTGGGTCAACAGACCTATCAGACAAGATTTGACACTGTAGTGTCAACAAAATGCCCACTGCCCCACCCTGAATATTCTATTGAGCTTGGAGGAGTCATCTCTGCCAATTCAGGTCAGTCGATTGTGTGCTCCTGTGGTGAATGTCTCACCTCTGTCACACCTCTTACCAGGCTAACCACAGGCTGGGAGTTGGCAGAGGCTGATGCTAATTAGCATTCTGACAGCTCAACCAGGTGAAAGATAACTTTCTTAAAGTTACTTTTCCTTAAATTCTTATTAAAAATCCAACTTCACCATGGAGTTGGATTTTTAATAACTATTAAAAATATTTGTTTGAATATTTTTCAAGCTTGTCCTATTTCCAAGATACAGTATTAGTATTTTTCTCTGTACTCTATTTTTATACATAGGACAGCTGGTCCTGCCACAGCGAAAATAGCTTTTAGGGCCTTGTCACTGTTAGGGCGTTAACATTAATTTTTACATGTCCCACTTTTAAATACTATGCACACTACCTTGTGGGCGACAAGGCTTCCATAGGATTCACTTACTAATATTTAAAAGGGGAGGGATAACCTATTAAAAAGGATTACTTTGACAGGTTGCACAGCAAGTTTTACACTGCAGCAGTCACACTGCAGGTAGGCCTGAAGCCATGTTTTCCTTTGTCACACTAGTGGACGGCACAATAAGTGCTGTAATCCGAAGGTGATATGTTAACTTTCTATGCCATATGAGTATTTGGTGCACCATATAATATGGCCTTATAAGAATGTTAATTAGGCCAGTCATGGATTAGCCAATTTCTGCATGTTTTATGGGTCAGGGCACATACACTAGACACTTGCCCCAGGTTGGAAAGCCTAAAAACCAGCAATAAAATTCACCAAAAAATGGGAGTGACCATGCAGAGGGTTGCATTGTCCCACACATGCCCTCGCTAGCTAAAAAGCCAAGGAGCAATAGCAATTCCTTTGGCAGTTCTCATAGTTTTAATCAGAAAGCCTTCGGGAAGCCCTCTGCGTTGCAGGGGTCAGTTCCACTATCACATCCTACTGCCAATCCCACTTCCTGAAGTTGAACCATCCCAACAGTTTTGGGCCTACCCTCAAGTTCTGCCTTCAGCAGTACTCCCACTCTATCAAGCTCAGCTCCAGCCACTAGCCTGGTCCATGAGGACCCCTTCTCATATGCAAACCCCACCTGGGATAGAGCTAACCTTCGCCTACCCATAAAGGCCTCCCTGCAAATGTATAGGACTATCGTGGCCAACAAGGTAATGTGGCTCCTAGGTCCGCCTTCTGTCCCAAAGTGAGGGCCAGCTCTGTCATGGTCCTGATGCCTGGTTTGGTTTCTTAAGCTACTTCTCAACCTTAACAGACTAGTCTGCCAAAGATAAGGCGATCCCTTCCAGTAACCACAATGTAGCGAATGCGTGAAAGCGCCTAGCAGATAGTGCCTTCCAGAAGGAGCCCCAAGGAGGAAAAAAGCCCAATTGGCAGAATGTTCCAACAACAGTCAACAAAGACTCCAGAAAGCTGAGATAACTTGACATAAGAAGACGCCAAGTGGTGAGCTGGAGAAAAGCTGGACGGATCGAAGCAGGTGTCACCGTCTTGAACAATGATACAGAAAAAGCAAGACAGAGAGTAGACCACTACTAGAGTACAGCGGAATAAGGAGAAGGAAAACAAGCAAAGGATTAAGAAGAAATCCAGAAGCAAGGAGCCGGATGAACAACTACTCGAAGCGTTGAGACACAAAGAGTAGGAAGAGCCACCCTCTTTTCTAGGTCAGAAGACAGGAAGTTGTGTTGTCTCCATGTAGATTTGGCAAAGACCCTCAGTAACTTGCAGAGCAACTGCCATCTTAGGGTGGGACAACAATTTCCTTCCCCCGACAACCTTACCAAAGAAACTTGGAAAGTTCACAAAACGTAGCTAGTGGAAAGGTTCATAGCACTGACAAATTGCAACTATCATTTTATTTAAATTATTTTGGGGGGTAGAGGCATGCCTCTTGCAAATGCCATTCCATCTCCTTTTGGTGTGACCCCTCTGTGCTCACCTCTACTCGCCCCATCCGCCACAAGGCCCTAACTATCCATGTTATCATCCAGTATACCCTCATTGTATTGTCTTGTATTTGCATTTAGAAGCCAAAATCAGATCAGACTCATTGCATGCTATAACCATGAGAGAGTGCTTGGTTGTAAAAATGTATAGTAGTATGGTCTGTAGGGGAAGTGTTTTGGTGTAAAGCATGAGGAACCACATAGATGCTCTATTCTTGTCTTGGGGTACAGTGCTTCATAGTGAGGTGATGTGAAGATGGACACGAAATATAGTGCATGCCATTTAGTTTATTGGTTAGTGGGAGTTATTCTGCAGGTCACTTAAAGACTTCTCGGGCAGCAGCTAAAACCACTGAACCCAAGTCCTGCACTGGATGCAGCAGCTAAGACGGATGCCCTGTATAATCACGGACTTGCCACATTAATCTCCCTTTTTGTCTCTCCCCACCATGGGATGCCACTTTCAACCCATCGGTGTCTGATAACCAAAACAACCATTGGCAAAGACCAAAAGGAAAAAAAAGAACAAATGGTGTGATGATGCAGCTGCTGGCCGAGTCATTTCATAGGTGTGCACATGTGTTGATGCATGCGCACATATACGTCATAACACAAGTGGGGTAATGCATCACCACGCATGCGCAGGCCTTTGAAATGACATGGCTGCCATTTTTTTATCTACTGATCCATGATAAATTGATCAATATAAAAACATTTATTTCACTAATGCAAAAACACTTTTTATAAGGCAGAGGGGCCGCAAGAAATTTGCTGTATGGCCCTCAAAAACATTTATTTTTTTAAAGGACCGTAGGGATGGGTGAAGGAGTGGGTAAGTGAAAGCAATGGGGAGTGGGTGGGGAGGATAAAATATAAATAAAGCCTGGCGAGGGAGAAGAAGAACAGCAACACATGAAGACAGGAGCAACACATGGTGGTGGGGGAGAAGCACAGAAAGGAGAGAGCAGCACAGAGGTCAGGGTAGCGTGAGTTTGGCTGGGAGAGAATCACACAAGAGAGAGAGAGCAAGCAGCACAGAGTACGGGAGGTTATTTGGTGGGGTGAAAAGCACACGAGGGAGAGAGCTAGAAAAATAAATGCACTGTCATGAAGCGCTTAACCAAAAACAAAAAAGTAGTTCCCTAAAATTGAGCAGTAGAAAGATACATGTCAGCCACTCAAAAGGATGGTAAGGAAGCTATGCGCCAGGGGAGAGACAAATACAAGAAGAAAATGAGACGGGCAATAAACCACCAATGGTAAGCAATGGGAGGTCTGTGAGCCCACTGTAAGTTTTTGGTAAGCCCACAAACGCTCTTTCGCCACCAGACAGCTTGCACCTTCTGATAGGAGCAACCTAAACATTTGCCTCTTTTACTGCATAAGAAATATAATCACCTTGAAAACAGAATACTAGGATTACAGTACCAAATTGCAACGTTTTTGGGATTCTCCTTATATTCAGCAGTATTTTTGCACTTTTCATCAATTTTCACAGAAACTAGCCATTTCAAAAAACGTAAGCATGCTGTTGACCAATCTTTAAATATTTTACTGTGCTGTCGAATTGTGTAAAGGGTATGGGTTATGTTCATGAGAAGCTGTTTTGTAACGTTCGGATTTTGAATACATTTCTAGAAATTGGATAAGATTTCACAACAAAAGCTTTCCACATCTTCCAGAGGGACCAGGAATGTTAACTTATTCCATATAGGCCAACCATTCTTTGGGTGCCTGGAACAGCATCACAGCCCTGGAACCATGAACCCTGCTGTGTTGGGACCCAGTGACTCACCGTCCACAGAAAGTCAGTCTCCACAGTCTTTGGAGCAGCCTCTTTGGTGTAGGTCTTCGCAACTAAAGGTCCAAAGCGTGTACTTGGGGGGATGTACTCCCTGCTGATCACCGCAGTCACCTTCACGAAAACAAAAGAACTGTTATGGACTTACGGAAGAGTACTAGCCTACCACAAGTCAAAGGAGAGGCAACCAGTGGTCTTCTACACTCTGCAAATCTTGGCCATGAGCCATGGCAAAGGTTCAACATTTCATTTTTTCCCACAGAGACCACAAATGCCATCGATTATTGTACACCCCTCACTCACCACATTCACTAACAACTGCTGCTAAATACTCAACTCATTCCAAGTACATGTGCCACCAGCTGCTCCACACCACATCCAGTGTTCACCATATTCATATCTCACTGCTTTTTGGGCAGCACAACACCCAGCAGCAACTGCTTCATACTCCTACACCATGGTCAGTTGTCACGTGTTTAGCTGATCCACACCTCTCTCCCCTTCAATAACCACTACTATCACTTACAGATACCCACTCTTGTCACTACCGACTGACCACACCCTCAAGAAACTGCTCAAAACAATTCACACCAACATCAACTACTCAACACACTTCAAAGCAAGCATTTACCACTGACTGCTAAAGACACCTCTCACAACAACACTGACCATCAACTACCAAACGCACCTCTCACCACACACTGACCACAGTCCCCACTAACAGCGCATCCACACTGACCAGCACTGCTAAACATACCTCCCAAGACACACTTACCGCCAACTGCTCAAAACACCTCTCACAAAACGTGACCGCAATGAAACCAATTTCCCAGAACAGCTTTCCCCTAGTTACCACACCGTACACACTCATGACAACTGATCCACACATTTAACATCATGTTTAACATACATATACTCTTCTGACTGATACACACACATCACCTGACATCACCATGCACATCGAAGACCCACATTCTTTAAACATATCACTCACTGCTTCATAGGAACATATATCCTCCTCTCTTAAAGCCCTTGAAGTTGTAGCGTCAGCTCCTACCCCCTACACATACCTCATTGCTGCTATTGTACTGAAAGACCAGGTTTTGGGGGAGTGTAGCTCTTGCTTGAGGGAGGCCAAACGAAGTAAAGGAATCCCACGGCTGGTCATTAACAATGTATGTAACTTGCTCATCCGGTACTGTCTCGGTATGGCTCCTATCTCTTGTCATCTCTGATCTTTGCGACTCTTTGGTCAAAGGGCGGACATTCCTAGAAGAAAAAGACTCATGCTAAATAAGGGCTTTCTGGGACTGCCCCTCTCAGCCCAAAATCAGCAAATGAGCATACCATATTTGCTCAACTGGGAAACCATTTTAGACGTGGCTTCTAGCATTGCGGGGTCAACGAAAAAACTTCAACAGAATTAAGTTATATATTCATAAGGGAATCCATCATCTTCAGGAGCAGGCCATACTAACAAAGAATATTTTATATTTAAATATATTTAACTAAAAACTTCAGTTGATATTGTGTTGTGGTTATCATTCAAGACCAAAAAACCTACTTAATCACAACCGTTAAGATGAACTACATAACCCAAACTCCACCAATACATTGCTCATAACATCACACATGATATCACAGATCACTTCGCTGGTTACAATACATATTGCATCATCACTGACATATTAGTAATGTTGCAGGTACCCTCATTTCCCCTGTACCTGTGACCTCAATGGGCTTCACCTTTGATCGAATTCAGTATGCTCTAGTGCCCATCATGCCCTTCGACCAGGCTCGTTACCCAACACCCTTTCAAGAAGAGCCTGATGGGACCCAGGAGATGCAGGGTCTAGCCTTTGAGAAGACCCTGCGCTGAGTGCCCTCGCCCCTGGAGCTCACTGGGCGCAGAGAGTTCTGAATGTAGGTTCTGACATTTGGACAGGCCCTGTACATAGAACCTCTGCCCCACATCCTGCAGAACATGGTCTCGTGCGAATGTCAACTTTGAGTTCTATGTGCATTAATGAATATGTAATGAAGAAAGGCTTCTACAATTACCACCACTAGCAATACATATCCTCATAGTCATAACTGTAGTTGGAAGACTCAGGTATATAGAAACAAAACCGTATTTCCACAGTCATCAAAGAGGCACGTAAAATAGAATTTGTGTGCGGCTTCTGTGAAGATATCGATTATACCAATGGTGTTATTGATGCAATATAATACCTCCAAAAAAGTCAGTGATGATGTCAATTCCGATGTCACCTGCTTGTGTGTGCACTGTACACACAGGCGCTCCTCATAAACGTAAGTTGAAAGTTATTGTAGTTAAGATCCAAAACCTAAAAAGCACTGAAATTGACTAGTCGTGGTGATCTACGTAACCATCTGTGCCCAAAAAACTACTCATGCCATCATATTTGATGTCACAGATTACATCATTGATGACATCACATATTACATCACCTTGACATTGTCAATGCCATCACTGAAGTTGCTCAGCACTCCACACTTCACAACATTTGGGTGCTGGGAATGGAGTTTGGCTGCAGTCAGCAGGTCTCGGTGCAAGGCCGGCTATGGCATAGACTTTGATGGTGCCAGGTATGCCTGGGCACAGGACAGTGCTCAGCCACTCTTTTCTCAGAGCCCATGAGGCTCAGCCTTTGGCTACACTGGGCTATATTGGGATCTTGTATTCCCTATGTGCAAGGTGCAAGGACTGGTCTTCAGCCAAGCTCAGCACTCATCACCACTTCCCCCAGAGTCTGCTGTGTGCATGGGCACGCCCTTCCACCTGGGTTCTGCGTGCAGAAACCCTTTGCTCCGCTCAGACTTCAACTTCGGCCAGAAGACTGTGGAAGAAGGGCTTGGCCTTTGTCCAGGGCCAGGTACTTACCTCTGTGCCCCGACCCAATAGCCCAATGGGCATAGACTTGTGATTTGACCTTTCAAAATCTAAATGTCATTGTAATGGAAAATTTTAGAAAGAAAGCTACATTTACGCTGGCAGATGTGTAAAAGCCATCATCTGTTTTCGATGATGCAATTAATGATGAAAATAGTGGTTTGATATGTTATGTCACTGTGATGTCATCAATGACGTCATGTATGAACTCATGAGCAGTGCATTGGGTAATGATGGTTGCGCAGCTCATCATAACTAGCGATTCTGAGTGTTTTTTTTTTACTTTGGATCAAAGTCCCTTCGATTTAAGTATTTTGGTGGGATTTCTTTTTGTATGCCACTCAATATTTTCTCTTCATAGTAATCACCAATGAATTTAATTTAACATAGTTTAATGTGTGGCTTTATTTATTTTGTTATGAGATATGTTAGCCCCTACCCTTGTGACCCTACCTAGCAGGATGACCTTTCAGTTTTTTGGGCACTTAGATCACCACGACTAGTCAATTTCAGTGGTCACCCAGGCTCTTATCACAAGTAGACTTGATTATGGAAACACCCTCTACATCAGAATCTCAGACCATGTCCTACGCAGACTCTAAACCATCCAGAACGCCACCACCAGACTCATCCTGAACATCCCACAAAATAACCACATCTCCCCATATCTCTCCACACCTCAACAATCTCCAGTGGCTCCCAGTCCAGTAAAGATGTAAGTTCAAGCTACTCACCCACACCTACAAAGCTCTCCACAACACTGGTCCAGCTTACCTCAACTACCGCCTCAGCTTCTACCAACCCACAAGACACCTTCGATCTGCATCCCTAGCAAGAGCACACCTACCTCGCATCAAGAAGACCAGAAGCAGAGGATGCTCCTTCTCATACCTTGCAGCCAAGACCTGGAACAACCTACCGAAACACCTTAGAACCTCCCCTCCCTCAGACTTCTGAAGGGACCTCAAGACATGGCTCTTCCAGAAAAGACAGGCATGATCTCCTCCTCCCCCTCTGGCCTACCCTACTGAGTTCCTGGATACCCTCATGGGTGATTAGCTGAGCTCTACAAATTCACATAATATAACACCTGTAGTCATGACCGGTGCCCCGTTCTATGGCCCTCAGAGCCAGAAGGCTTGTCCTTTAACTGTGTCCAGCGAGCTCATGGTTCAGGTCGTGGCATTCTGCCACACCCCTGGAGCCTGCTGAGCACAGTCATCTGATATTTTCAGAGTGCTTTAGGCATAGTGCATGTTTTTTTAACCATGATTTGCTCTAGTTCCCATGCACACTGGACACAGCCCCCACAAACAACAAAGAGATGGGAGGAATGTTAGCAAATCAGTTTGGCTTTTAGTTTGAAATTGCAGTTTGCAAACTTAATTTTCAAGATACACAAATCCCACTTTTTGTGAGATAACTTTTTTTTAACTAAACAATTAAACCGAACCACAAAATGGACATATTCTGATTGAAATTTTATTTTCATGTTAAGTTATGAGTAAGTTTGTTCAGCCCTTTTTGCTGTGGCACAGAATTTACACTCCTATAGAAATGAAAATAGAGAAGTGATCTTATGGTGCATCCCCAACAAGGATGCCCTCCTTTCACCAATTTGCACAAAACTTAGAGGATGAGACATATGTGATTGCACTACGTCACTGTCAAATTTGGTGCAGATTTGTGAAACTTTCCTATTATCAAATCAAATAAAGGATTTTCCATTGATTAAGGATTCAGCCTTAGCTACATGTTCGCTATCACCAAAAACTTACAGACGGTATTGTTGTTTATTCAGAACACAAAATAATGTATGGTGTGAAAAAACATAAAAATTCTGCCATGCTTCCTGGGCCATGGCTAAGATGGCAAATTTCTTTCATCCACTGCCTCTGAACCTCTGCAGACCATATGGGGTCAGAAAACTGTGCTATCCAGCATATCAGTCTCCCCGTTACTTCACTTCAACCTTGCCTCTGGAGGTTACCCCTGGCTCCAACTGTGTCACCCCAAGATCACCAGCAATCTCTCAATCAGAAACGTTATCAGAGATCTAAATTTCAGCAACAGTAGAAGGAAAGAGCCTGAATTAGAAAATGTTTGGTACTGAAATTCGAGGTGGGATGTCGGTATGAGCAGGTGGCAAAAGACCATATATTTCAGGGGAAAAGCTCTCAGCAGATACAGACCCCACTTGCAGAAAATAGTATGATGTACCAGTGTCGGCCTGAGGGTGCTGTAGTCGTAATGGTGTGAAGTGTGTGGCTGATGTGTTGTCAGACATGGTTTCATGTGGTGTTGGAACTGTGCGGTATTGTGGTATATGTTGTATAGCATGTTGTGTTGTGTTGTGTAAGAAAGCTGCGTGGTGTGGATTGATGAAATTCCAATCAGAGGTGAGGCCCCCAATGGTGATTTATGTATTTTTTGGTGGGGGGTTCAGAATGGGAGTTTGATGTAGGTCTGTATTTGTTCTATAGTGTTTTTGTATGGGCAAACAGTATGCTCCATGTTGAACAATTATGAGAGGTGGTGTGGTATAGGAATGCTGTGTTAGTTGCACTCACCTGAGGTATGGTGTACTAGGCAGCAGTATGGATATAAAGTAGTGTAGTTCGTTTTGTTATGAGCGGTGTATTGTGCGGGGGTGCAGAAAGTTGTTGGTATAGTGGGTGTGATAATATATAGTGTCTACTTGATGTGATGCTCCATGGTGGAATGACGTGTTGTGTAGTTTAATGTTCAGTTATGTCGACTAGGGTGATGTGGTGGAGTGTAATGTGATGCGTTGTGGAAAGGTGTGTGTTTTGTGTGGTAAGGTGAGGCATGGTGTGCTGCATCCTGTTGAGAGATGGTGTGGTGGGATGTGGTATTCCCCAACCACTGTGGTATCCTGGGTTTGTGCTTCTCCAGACCAAACACTCTTAAAATATACTGCGTACTACTATCGGTAACACATGACTCCTACATCTTGTAATTCTCATTGTCTTCTGAAACATTTCCTATACACTGAATTACACATGTATGATTCATTGTCTCTGTGTAATGTGTGTGTGATATAAAGTGCTGTGACACCCTGCACTGGTATGAGTAGTGCTACAAAACAAATGAAATGCATGTGAGAGAGTGGCTATGGAGAGATGAGGGACATTGTTAGAGGGTGGTAGTGAGGGAACAAGTGGAGAAGGAGTTCATGGGGCGGCACCAAAAATGATGGTCGCATCGGGCGCCACCAGTGTTAAAGCTGGCCCTGGGTACTGCGGTATGTGGAGCTGGGTGGTGTGCTACGATGGTATGTTGTTGTTTGGTGTCATGTTGTATTACAGTAGGTTCGCAATTATATTTGCATAGCGCTTCATATCCATAGATAGAATGTCATAGGGTGAGGTGGTGGTTAATTAGGCCATTAATAATAATAATTATAAAAATGTCGATATTAGTAATTTAGAATAATGAAGTAATCAAAATAACACTGACAGCAGTAAAAAAAAGCATTATTATTATTATTACTATTGTTATTAATATTACTATGAGTAGTAATAATAATAATAATAATAGTAATAATAACAACAACAATAATAATAATAATAATTGATAGTCATAATAATAATAATGGTAATAGTAATAAAAATAATATTGCTGTTGTGTTTAGTAGTAGTAACATTCGAGAAATGCTATTCTGAGTGCCCTGCCCCTCGCTTACCGGCTCCCGTCCCCCAGGTCGGTTTCCGAGTCCCTCCAGGGCGCAGTCTGTTGTGGACGGACCTAGGGTGCGCGTGGGAGTCTCTGTCCTCCTCAGCTGCTTCCAGCAGCGATGTCGGGGACAGGTATATGAACTGTATAAATCCCCCCACAGCCTCCCCCTACACTCACACACACTTTATTCCGCTGCCCCATAGTTTTCGGCCCAGATGCTTTGAGGATTACAGAGATTAACCAATCACACTCAGAGACATGGCCCCCCTGTCACCCCGCGATGAAGAGATCCTTATGGGGATTGGGTGTCTCGGTTGTCACTGGGGTGGAAGAAAGGGACTTGAAAGGGTGGCAGCTCGAGGGTGCTGAGGTGACTTCCCGAGTTACCGTGGTGACACACCCAGTGGGTAATTAATCATGCTGTCGAAAAACAAGTCAACAAGACCATGTAGGAGCCGGGGAAGTAACACACGCCCCGCTTCAGGGGGGGCTCCCATTCACCCCAAGGCCAATGAATATCTGGGAGAAATGAGCGACTCAGTGGCCCCTCTTTATGTTCTCCAGTGGGCCCGTCATTTTGCGTAACGCCACAGACCTAAACAACAGTTGGCTGATGGAATGTGCCTGTTTCTCTTTCTGTTTTTAAATTTTGTGAAAGCGCTAAACGTTCCGAGGGCACCGAGGCGCTGTACAAACAGCTTTAACAGATCGTTGCATGTACATCGAACCCGCTCGCTTTACAAACAACATTCGCCAGGCGCTATAGTTCAAGTGGTGGAACTGATTCAAACGATCTGGCAGCTCGACTATGAAACAATGAAAATGACAGTGAAACAGTAGACGATATACAACTGTAAAATACATTGCAGCTCAACCCAGCGTTAGCCACTGTTTCCTGGAAGGAGGGGGAGGGCGTAGAGGCACGAGCAAGAGCAGAAAATCTCACCCCCAAAACCAGACAATATCCGCAAGTGTATATATTTTTTTAAGGAATAGATCTGTGTGTAGTCCGAGGTTACCGAGTTCGCAGAACAGAGGCTTTAACTCCACCTGTCATCCTTCCGAGGTCGATAACACGGCTTTCATTGACTTTCGTAGGAACCAATCACTTTACTTTAAGCACTCACACACTAGTCAAGGTGTGGGAATAGTTTTTTCTTGTATCGGGATCCTGCTTGTGCCTGGGTCGCTGAGGGGTCCCTGCCTGAGCCAAAGATTGGTGAGGAGGGGTGTGCCTCTTCAAGGAGTGTTCAATGAAGGTGGCCCTCCTTATGCCAGAGGTTGGAGAGGGGGGTCCTACCTGGTGCAGGGGTTCTTGAGGAAGATTCTTTCCGTGCCAGGGGTTCTAATGTGCCTGATAGGTAAGGGAGGGCCGGCCCTATATGTGCCAGAGGTTGACTGAAAGAGGTCTAACGATGCCAGAGGTTAGAAAAGACATTTATGCTGGGGTTGGGGAAGAGAACCTACTTGGCCGTGCCTGAGGGTTGGGACTAGTCCGATCTGTGCCAGGGGCTAGTATATAGAGTGAACACTGTTCTACCTGAGCCAGGGGCAGGCCAGGGCGTCCTACGTGGACCAGGTGTTGGCGAGGGAGTCATGCACGACGCTGGGTTGTGATGGGGGAATCCTGCCTGAACAGCAGTTGGCTAGGGGTCCCACCTCTATCAGGAGTTAGTGCCAGCGGTCAGTGGGGAAGTCCTACCCGTGACCAGCTAGAGAGGTCTCCCTCCCCCGGGAAAGAGGGTGCTGGACGCTGGTGGTGGGTATGAGCTTCCTACCTGCTCTGCGTGGCCACTGCCGAGAGACCCCAGAGAGACCCAGTCTGAAGAGAAGCGATGCTCTGCTCTGTTTAGCGCCTTGCTTTAAAGTGTGTTCAGAGACAGGAAGGATGTAAGAGATGAGGCTGGTGGGCACTTAAATGTGGACGGGTGAGTGAAGCAAGTGAGGCATGCGTTACAGAGATAAAACCTAAAACCCAGGCAAAGCCCAAATTCGTAAATATGATACATGTTTTATATACCAATAAAAAACTTCTCTTTTAATTTGATGGTACTCTTTCACCTTATTTTCACCTGCAAACCAGAAGCAGACACGGACGCCCTCTCTCCCTTATTATTTGTTTTGTGCTTTGGACCTTTTTCAACTGCATTAGACATAATGTCAGAAATCCCTAACCTTATATTCTGGATCCCACGGGAGTGATGCACTCTTCCACTCCTCACCACACCCACTACTGACCACATACAGTACATATATGAGGCTCAATCTGGGACAGAAATTAGGCATGTGCACCAAAATAAATGTATCCCCCATTAGTAAATCGGGTAGCTAAAAAAAGTGCTCTATGTTTACAAATCGGGGCAGTTTTGAACTTGTAAAGACACGTAGTGGAGGTGTTTTGCAAGATATGGGAGACTGCTTGGATTTGTGCTTGCTGCAGGCAATGTTTGTTTTAATACAAGGAAATCACCAATAAAAAATGGCCCAGCTGGGGAAGGGTGCGCGCAGGCCAAGATGGCGGTCACATTCTAGATGCGCTCTGGGACCTCCCCCAGCATCCTGAGCCTTCAGTGAATGGGGAGTTGTAGTGTGGCGGCTAGGGAGAAGCCGACAAGATGATGGCCCGCTAAGACGAGCAGCTGTGGAGACTGACCGCACGCCTGCAAAGCCATTCTGAAGAGGGCCGGTGGACACAGGACTGCGGAAGCCATGGGGAGCTTCTCTGCCTCCTTGCCCCCCCAGTGCCCACGAGCAGCCCAGATCCCGGCCGCACCGGCTGAGAGTGACTCAGACAAGATCATGGCTCGCTAAGCCAGCCGGCTGGCGAAATCCTCTATATGCCCACTTCGCCACCTCTGGGAACTGATAAGCGTCAGAAGCCACAAATCCGGACATGGGGGGAGTGCAGGGTTGCTAGGCAACTCTGTCACCCTTCCCCTCTCCCTCCTTCCCAACGAGTTGGCGGAGTTGGTCACTGCGCCCGTGAGCAGGGCAAACCATTTGCCAATTGCGGGGTGCACAATGGGTTGCTGCAGCCCGTGCGACGAGTCGCTCCTGCTGGAGCCCCGGCTGCTCATGCTTCCTCGACCCGTGGTGTGGAGGCAAGTGGGCCGAGTGAATGAGATCCCTTGTGCCTCCAGAGGGGCCGACAGTTTGCTAACATCGGGGAGTTGGAAGTGGTGGACCCGGGCCGAGTGAGGCCTCGGGCTGGCCTAGTATACGTGTGTGTGTCATGTTTGTTGCCCCAGTGACCTTCTGTCACACTGGGCCCCCCCCTTGGAACCCTAGATGCCTGTACCCTTGAGTGAAGGTGGACTTGAAGGCTGCCCACTTCCCCCCCCCCACCTTGACCCAAAAATCCTGGTTTTCTTGGGGGCCTTTGCCCTCTCTGCGAATTGCCAACAGAAGACACTGCAGACTGGACCAGTGGTATTGTGGCACTGGGACTTGCCTTTGGGGGCCCGAGACACGCACGTTCACACTAAGATTAGCTGGGGAGCTCCCCAGGTGCGCTCCTGTGGACGTGGCACTGCTGCACCAAGACTTGCATAACGTGGGCAGGGTTTTCACCCTGGAAGATGAGGTGGCCACACTTAAAAACTCTGTGGCCAAACTAGCAACTGCTACTCTGGAGGCCCGAGCCGAGGACTTAGAAAACCGGTCACGTCAAATAACCTGCTGTTCGTAGGTTTCCCCGAGGGCGTTGAGGGCCTGCTACCTGAGAATTTCCTGGAGGCCTGGCTCCTGTCCTGGGTGCCTGAGGGAAAATTGTCTCCATGGTTTGTGATCAAAAGGGTGCATCTCTCCTTGGCCCAGCATCCCCCAGGGAACCCCTTTCTGGCCTTTCATAGCCTGAATCCTCAACTACAGAAACAGGGACGCAATCCTGCGGGAAGTCCGCTTGGCGGGCACTCTGACCCACGACTCCTGCAGCATCATGGATTCCATCACTATACCCGGGGGGTTAAGCAATGGAGGAATTCCCACGAGGAACTGAAACAGAAATTCAGAGCCATGGACATTTGGTACATTCTTATCTTCCCAGCAAGGCTTAAAGTCATCCACAACTCCAAGACCTACTTCTTCGAATCCCTAGAGGGCGCATGGGAGTGGGAAGCTGAATGCGTGAACCTTCATGGCTGGCGCCCCCCCAACAAGACCGAACGTGCCCAACTGATTGCTGCATGCAGCCCAGGGCGCGCCGAGGAGCACGGTCGCGAAGGGAGCAGCCGGCGGCTGAGAGCTCCTCTGGGGCCTCTGAAGGGGGGGGCAGCAATCGTTCTCGCACTGGGGAGCAGTGCCCTGAGATGAACAGCATGAGCTGAGATCAACGCCTTATGCCCCACCCCATTTCACTTGAGCACTAAGGGTCTCACCCAAGTATGGATGCTGGACCCAACCCCTGGTGGCGGCACCGCCCTTGGCACACTTTCGTACATTAATCTTTTATGCTTTAAGATATGTCAGTCCTGCTGCATCCAGTAATGGAGGAGGTACCACGCTAATGTTTTACTCAGGTTCCAGTTGGAGGGTTGGTTTTTGAAGCTTTGCAGGTGACAAATGCTTCAAGGGGAGAAGTATGGGGCCGGGGGAGTTGGGGTGGTTGGGTTGTTTTACATTGTGTTGTTTTCTTAGCTTTTCCAATTGTAGACCGTCTCTGCTTGTACGCATTACACTAGACATCACATGGGAGGAGGATGATGCTCCTCACTCCTGTCCTCTGAGACTGGCTGGTCCCTGGGGGAGGGGAAGCTCGCCCCACACTATGTATGATCTGGGGTCCAATGTCACACTTCAAAGTCCTGTTGTGGAATGTGAAGGGCCTCCTGGACTGCAGTAAGTGTACCATGGATCTCCAATACACTCAGCGCTCCAAATCAGATGTCCTGCTGCTGCAGGAGACCCATCTCCTCGGCTCCCATTGCCCCTTCCTGAGGCACTTCGGATATAATAGTGTCTATCAAGGGATCTTGACTAGGGGATTTCGAGGGGTGGCAACACTATTCCATAGGTCCTTCTTGTTGGTGGTTACGTTGGGGTGGAGGGCCTTCTCGAGGGAAGGCAATGTGCCCTGCTCAGCATGTATGTCCCACCCCAAGCCCAGGCCCTCTCCAGTCCGCTCTCCGCTCTCCAGTCTTTGGAAGGTACTCCTCGACTTTCAATCCAGTTTTGTGATGGTGGGGGGCAGTTTTAATGCCCTGCCAGATTCAGGTCAGGACTGTTCAAGTTCGCCCAATACACACAGACTCTCCCAGGCCCACCAGCTATCCTCATGGATGGATTCCCTGGGGCTGTGTGACATCTTCCGCATATGGCACCCCAGAGATCGTGAATACATCCACACCTCGGTGGCCCATGGAACCTTCTCATGCATTGACTTGTTGCTTCTGCCGGCCATAGATACCCTTCAGGTCACGGGAGCTGCGATCCTTCAACGGGGTATCTCAGACCACTCTCCTATCTTCCTAGGCACCCGAACCGTCCACAGTGCCCAGTGTGGCACCTCAATGCATGGTGCCTAGTAGACTCCTAGTGTGGGAATTTCTTTGGTCTGAGTTGCAAGACTATTTTGACCACAATAAGGGCACGGTCCACTCCCCCGAGACCATGTGGGTGGTGGGCAAGGCCACAGTTAGGGATGGGCCTCAGGGCTTCCTTCGAGCCCGGACCCGAGAGAGACTGGTTTGGATCACTGACCTGGAGGCACGCATATTGAATGTGGATCAGATTCTTAGGCGCGACCCCTCCGCAATGCTGGAATGCCAGGTACAGTTTGCCCAAGCCTCCCTCTGTCATGTCTCCCTGGAGGAGGCATGGCAGAGTTGAAGGGTCTCAGTCCAAAGGGTGTACGAATGCGGTGACAAAAGTGGCAAATTGATTTACTGGATGGCTACCCATGATATGACCTCCAGAATTGCCCACGAAATAATAGACTTGGTGGGTTGCTGCCAGCGTACAGCTCCTGAGATAGCGGTTGCATTCGCAGCATATCACAGTCAACTATATGCCCAGCATCCACTGCCACTGGCCGAACGAGACCACCTGGTCCTCAGTGACATTCCCCTACTGCGACTCTCCCCCACCCTATGCTCTGACCTGGGGGCGCCACTGGCACTGGAAGAACTTACCACTGGGATAGCCACTATAAAATCCGGGAAAACCCCTGGCCCGACAGGTTCCCCCTTGAGTACTATCGAAAATATGGGGACATGCTTAATCCCTTTTACAAGAGATGTACTCTGAGGCACTTGCCAAGGGATACCTCCCTCTGGGGGCTGATACCACCACAATAGTGGTTATTCCTAAAGCTGGGCAGCAGTCGGGGCAATGTTCCCCATATCGCCCGATTTCCCTAATAAACGCAGAACTCAAGATTTATGACAAGATATTAGTCACCCAGCTGCTGAAAGTCCTGCCCACCCTGATACACCCAGACTAATGCGGCTTTATGCCTAACTGACACACCAGACATTGTACACGGCACATCCAAATGGCACTGGCCTGTTTGACTTCAAGAAGGCCTTAGATTCAGTCACCTGGTCCTTCCTCCACGACGTCCTCGAGAAAATGGGGTTTGGTCCCAAGTTTCAGTTCTACATGAGGCTGCTGTACGCCACACCCACGGTGCAGGAGTGAGTTAATGGAGTCCTTTCCGAGGAGTTCCCAATCAGTAGGGGGACCTGGCAGAGCTGCCCCCTTTCCTCGCTCCTCTTTGAGCTCGCCATCAAGCCTCTGGCATGCATCATCTGCAACAATGCTTCGATAAGGTGGTGGCGATGGACTGAACAACTCGATGACAGAATCTCCCTATATGCGTATTATATGCTGCTCTTTCTTGAACACTCGTACCTATCGGGGCCCGAGCACTAGAAATCCTCAATTTTTACAAAATGGCCTGCAGTCTGCGAGTTAACCGAAGTAGGTCCCTCCTCGTCAAGCTTCATGGGGACCGCCTTATGTATCACTTGGTCCTCTGATATATCGGAGAAAATATAGACCAAATTCATAAACATTCTAAATCGGCTAATAATATGCAAACATTATTTTTAAATATAATAGAATATTACTTACTCTGTTTAGTTGCATACAATATATAATGAATCTGATGATTTGTGCTGATCTTATCAAACAACAATGGGTGATTTAATGCTTATATTATTTTCACATGAAAAGGTGTACAATTTTTGGTTGTTAATTGGGCATAAATATAAACAAATTCTCAAGCAAACCCTACCTCTTACACTTCAGAACATCTTTTTAGGTTCTTTTAACTAGCAAAAATGACAATGAATATAAAATACTTGATCTTCTAACCTCTGTTGCATCTCACCAAATTGCCTCACGCTAAAACTACTTTTGTAACTTATCATATATGTCTGGGTGCAAAGGAATTTGTGCCAATCATAGAATTGACAGCCTTTATTTTACTATTCATGACAATATCAAAAGAGGTATGTTTGACTACTTTCTTATTATCTCGGCTTGCACAAACTTATTCTACTGTTTTGCAAGATGAAGTTCTAAAACCACCAAAAGTTGCTCACTGTATTAGTTTTCTTTCTTTTTATTTTGCTTACATTATTGTTTGTCACTCCTTTACTACATTGTTTAACTTACTCTTATGATTAAATGTAGTTTTCAAATGGATCCTGCATTTTCTTTCCTCCTCCATTTCTCATCCGTTCTCACTTTTGCTCTGTCTTTTTAGTCTGCTCCACAAATACATAATATAACAACTTAGAGCTGTATCATTCAGCTGTTGCAACCTGTAGTTTTATGTGCCCCGCTATATGCTTTTCTACAATCATTTTTCACCTGGTGGTCTATGATTCCAAGCACCCAGGTGGGCAGGTCCGGACTGACCATTCTAACACTCTGGCATTTTCCCTGTGGGCTGCTGACTCAGGGGCATCTTTCACAGATGGATGGGCTGCAATGACTCAACCATAAAAGCTCACATGGCGCCATTCTGGCCTGCCATGTGGCTCTGGTTTGAACGTTTTCCCCAAGGCTGATTGTGGTTTCCAATCTGACCATGCGAGTGGATGTCTGAATTGCTTAATTTGTGATAACCATAAGTAAAGGGGCCAAAATGTTTCTTAGAAGCCCTCCAACTGTGCTACCGAATACCAAAGCAGCTTGCTCTTGATTCAACCTCCTTCCCCTTTCAATGAAGACCTATTAGATGCCACTATTTTTGGATTAAACGCACCTCCTCTAAGAAAACTACTTACTGCATTAATTGCTCCTAATTTCAGATTAAAGTTAAGCAGCAACTACAAGCCATTGAGCTTTCAATATACTGGTCCAAGGACCCTACTAGTCCATTTCGTAGTGAGATGGACAGAGGTTCAAAATTATGAAAACCAGTGCTCCACGGTACAGAGGGAATTCATGGGCTTTCTCCTGGGCCGAACAGAGGGAAGTGAATTTGGCTTGATCATGGTGTGCATTCCAGCTTCCATGTCAGACATCTTGTAAATAACTCCATATTTGAAGATCTGCCAAATCTGCCTCATTCTTTCCACCCCACACCGCTCAAGGTGTCTGACTTGAATAACGCCTGAGCTACATCACTTTGGCTATCTGGGACAGAATACAACAGAAACCTGGCCAGCCTTTCACGTAATATTATTAATTTGAAAATTTACTTTTTGCCCTTCCGAACATTTTTGAAAGAAGAGGAAGAAAGTCATAAAGAGGCCAAGAATCAAGGCTGAGTTGACTTAAGCCTTCCTGGTGGTTATGCTAAAGAAGTGAGTCACTTAGGAGGCACAAAAGCACTTCAGGCCAGCTGGCCAGAACCATCTGCATTCTTCTACTTTGCAAGATGGTGTGGGCCTGCAAGACATTCCAGAACTATGTATGGTGAGCCTTCTTTGGAGCTAATACCTAGGGCTTAATTTGTGCTTGCGCTTGCAGTTGGTGGGTGGGTACCAACACTCGTTTTTGGAGACAGGAACCTATCATCAAACTTTGACCCAGGGTAAAGGAAAGGAAGAAAACGAGAAAGGAGAAAGAAAAATATAGGAAGAAAAAGATAGGAAAACAGTGACAAAGGTAGAAAACAGTTATGAAAAAGAACCTGCAAGAGTAAGGTAAAGAAACAGGAAGTGTACACGAAATGACAGCAAAATTATGTGATATTACAGAGAATTACAACCAAAGACTAAAGTAGCATTTAGCCGTATTTTCATTTAACAAAATGCATCCACATGTACAAAACAGACGCAGCCAATACCTTGTTTTGTGCTTCTGCTGGGGGATTTTTGTGCCAAATTATTCATAATTACGCAAATGGTCATAACCGCATCCTTTTCTGTAATTTTGAAATATCGAAAGTGTAACATGAAATTACTGAAATTACTCTGATAACTCTGGAATGATTAAAATTTTACCCAGGCCTATTCACAATTAGTTTTATTGAGTTCACACAAGAGAACAGGTGTTTGTTTAATGCTTACAGGATATATTGGGTTGGACAAATAGTTCCTTTAAGTTAGCATATGCATATATCAAAATTATTTTGGAAGAGTTTAGAAAAATTTTAACAAATACTATATCATATCTATCCACGCCTAATTTCTAATGATCCAGACAATAAGCATATCTTCTGTGACCACATGGAAAGAAAAAGAGTACTGATCTTTTTATGGAGGTATTCTACCAGAATAATATGGATTATCCATACTTTCAAAATTTGCTAATGCAAAAATAAAAATGGGATAGGGCTGAAGTTAGTGTTACTCTTACAAACAGC
This sequence comes from Calotriton arnoldi, assembly GCA_963921515.1. NCBI lineage: Eukaryota > Metazoa > Chordata > Amphibia > Caudata > Salamandridae > Calotriton > Calotriton arnoldi. Next base: position 1,983,562 of record CAWUFW010001137.1, read on the forward strand.
GTTATATTTGATTTTAGATGTGGGTTGCGGGCCTAAGCTATGGTTTACAGCATTTAATTAGTTCTGTTTGTTATGCAGAGGGCACTAGCACACTGGATGGTATCCTGGTGCTGAGCCAAATTTTATTTGTATTCAATATTTTTACTAGAAGTTTGGAACAACTTTTAATAATGACATACAGTAAATGTAAAGCTAAGAAATGAATACATATAAAAAATTTAAAAATGCCATCATCTAATCTTTGAAATAAATGGAAACACTCTAGTTACTAAATAATATAAAAATTATAGTCACAATCACAGAGCACTTTTACCAAATACATAAATCCGTGACCATCAAAATAAATACATTAAATTTGAATCAAATATTGTAAGTAAAGATACATTAATTACTCTTTTTGTAAAAATTACCCATTTCCGCCAAGCCTTCTAAAATAACTTCACAGATGACTTCCAATTACAAATAACAGATTTAACTTAAAAAGATATTACAATATCAATTTTGTGCATGCAAATATGTTTAAATATTATCCTCTATATGTATAAATATGGTGACAATACACAAATTTTAATTTTATAGAAGGAATTTTACAAATCATATCCCATATTTTATTCCAAAAAGGAACAAAGGACTTACAATAAAATATCCTATGGGACAACCTAGCCTCTTCATCATTACATTTCCAATATTTACAAACTTTTAACAGCTTAGCTCTAAATGTTTTACAAGGTGTCCATAACACATCATGTTGCAAAAATAGGTGATTGCAGATTGTGTAAAGACATCCTCTAAGTTTAGCTTTCTAAATAAAGTTTCAATATTCATCAAAATACGTATATCAGACCTCTGACCTGGGTTTGAACTTCAATGACCCCTGGATAATAATATTTGACCAGAACTTCAATGCACTCTGGTTAATAAATTCTGATTTGGCTGATTGACTACAATGACATCTGTTTAATTACGTCTGATCTGGCTAATGGATTTCAGTGATTTTTGGTGAACCACTTTTTATTTTTGTAGCGGGTCAGATTGGGTAGTGTTAAAGAAAGAAGGCACAAGGCCCCTTTGAAACTATGCCCGTTCCTGTTCTTTTACTGTACTCTGGAAGAGCTACTGCCAAAGGTTAACAGGTCCAAGGCAGCCTCCCTTGCTTTTGTGCCCTTTGTATAGGTTTCTCCAGCCTAGAGATTCTGAGCTCCACACCAGCTTACTTCCCACACTTTATGACAAAGATCTTGGCTGGACCAATCTAAGTGGTATGAGCTAACGGGCAGATCTGCCCAGAACCAGTCTCAGAAGTCACTATTGAAATACACAAATACTGGCTGCCACTTTGTCCATGGGACATCTTTAAGGTGGCACAAACTTCCAGTCGGTGTACCAATATTCCTCTGCCAGAAGTCAGGGTCCCACACTAGTGATGCCTGGGAAATTCGTCTGTGCTCCTCTTGCCAAGTTCAGGACTAGAACCCAGGGACATTCTACTAACCTGCCAGGGAGGGCTAACTGAACCCTGCTTGAAGGATGGTGTTGACCGGCTGCTCGTGAGAGGCTTTTGAGATGTCTTAGAACAAGGAAGGTGCTGACCAGAAGCAATGGGCCACTAAGGAGCCTGGACAGGATGAACTTAAACTCGGGAGAAACTGCACTTCTCATGCTGATGTGTGAGATTTGTAAGTTCCAAGTGGCCCTACAATGTATGCTTGATGTGGAAGTGCCCATGTCCACAGGGCCTTCCTAAAGATTAATCGTAGTGCCCTTTGATTAACACATTGAATTAGGAAGCACCTAGAAGTGTGTGGCACTGAACGACTCTCATCACATCCCAAGATCACCACAAACTGACCTGTGTTCAAGAGCTGACGTACTGTGAAGACGAACAGCTTATGCTCAAGATTGGCTAAGCAGCCGATTTGGAGACTTCTACTTTTGTTTTGGGCAGCCGGTTGTGCCTGGGCATGAGGACGAAATCATGAGGTCAGGATCACCAGACCACGAGCAGGGCAATTTGAACACGAGTCCATCACTGGTGCTGACACCGCGAACACTCACTTGACCAGGTGGGTGCTGACACTGTAGCTGCAATCTACAAGACGTTGGCCACCCTGAGTCAATGAGCTGACTATGCCACTCAGCATTTGGTATATATATTTTGTAATTGTTCTATGTTTTTCACAGTTTTGTTCGCAATAGACGGTTTCCTGACGAAGGCAGAAGTGCCGAAACGCGCGTAGTTGTCATCTACCGCTAGCCTTCAGCTAATCTGAAAAAGTTTTTTAAGAAAGATATAATTATTGACCGCATGATTTGGACTGACTTTTTTCTTTTCATGTATTTATTATGTGTTCATCTTTTCTGTATATATGTATATTTACACTATTGATCAAGAATGGAAAATAATTCCAAGAAAAAGAGACTAAATAACTAAATAAAATACTTTTATAAACAGAAATAAGATTTTGTTTTCAGTTTATAGGCGGTTCATTGTGTGGTTATATCTGTTTACATGATACCTAGAATGTTTTAACTCCAGATTTAATTGAAAGCTTGCTATTATCTCTTTACCTATATGCCACTCAGTAGGCCTTGCACAGAGCAAGCCACCAGGATTAGTAAGCCTGCCAACCACCAACGGAAGTATAGGCCAAGCGTATAATGCATCAGAGTCAGTGACCAAAGGTGCTTTACAATTCAGAGTGTACAGCTCAATTGTTGAACTTTCATTATTCAACCCACCAGCCTTGAACTTGTCTGAAATTCTGAGGGAGGGTTGACCTTATCCCACTAGAAGGGAGAGGGAGAGCTATTTAAGGACCAGATTGTTCCCTGAGGGAAACCCATAAGAGTGGGTCCGAACATAACATTGTACAATTCCAATGATAACTCTGTCTGAGAGTGAAAAACAGGGTCTGTCTTCAGAGGTACACCAGTAAAACAAATTCAGTGCTTCTTTCTGAATCATATGTACAGTTTTATCGTTGTGTGTGTTAAAGTAAAGTATCTATCCTGTTAAGTAATTCACTGGCTGAACCTTGATTTCTTTGTTGCTGTTAGTTGGTTTATTGAGTTCTGAGTCTCCAGACCTACACCAACTTCCTGAGTAGTTTTTGGACTGCTAGACTTCGCTACCCTGAAGGGCAAGTGCTAAAGGGGTTTATGTGGGGCCAAGTTTTGGGGTCAGCAGTAAGGTTAAGCCCTAGGTCATCAGTGGTAAGAGGCTTTGATAGACGCAGTCTGAGCCCAGTAACTCCTGTCTATTGTGGGACTTCCGAAAAAGATTCCTATGCACAGAAAATAAAAACAAATTGAAAAGATTTTGAAAACTATAATAATCACAGTGATCTTGAATATCTACTTTGCAATTCATAAATTATCATTGCTTACTGTCTAAAAGCAAATGGAAACGGACTGCTATAAGAACAATGTTAGAAAAGTATCAAAGAGCAATACTACACTGAATTGAGTGGAACAAATGGAAGATGAAGATGTATGTATTAATATGTATTAATATATATCTAATTTTGAATAAAAGCGTTTACATTGAGCACAAGCTGTGTAACTGGTTTTAGCTGTTGACTTTATTGAACATGTTTTTCTGGACCCATTCAATGTGTGTAAGACAGAAACTAGCCCTATTCTATATGTTTAGGGAAGCTTGTATGCCGGTTACACATAATGTAGTATGTAGCTGGATGCACAAAAACATGTAAAATAATGTTGCAATGCTGCTCTTTATGTTGTAGAAGTGTGTTTCCGGTTCCATGTGTGAATGTGTGTGTATGCATGTGTGTGCTTGTGTATGTGTATGCACGAGTGTGTTAGGGAAGCTTGCACTCTATCTATCTGTACAAGATGTAAAGTGTCAGTGTATTTGTGTTTTAGAAGCTTGAAGGCCCACTGCATATAAATGGTGTGTGTATGTTCTGTGTATGCACATGCAAGGAAAAGTAAATTGCTGCTCTCTATGCCTCAGCAGATGAAATAGTAAGAGACACTTGTGCTGCTGCTTCCTGTACCATAACAAAGGCCACTGAGATTATATGGCTCAGGCGGTTCAAATTATGCGGCAGACTTGACTAAATTATGCAACAGGAAAAGGCAAATTATTCAGCGTAATGCAGCACATTTTGTGATAGTAGTATTTCATTATTGTGTCATTCTTACTCAAGGTAACACTGTCTGAGTAAGCATTTCATCTCATTAGTATCAGTTTAACAACCAAATACATAAAATGACCAGTCAACTTTTGTGAAGTGCCTTCTGAATCAAGGGAACAAATGTTGCAAACTTTTAGTAACCTTTGATCCGTTTGAGCTAGAAACCATTTTTTGGGTAAAATCTGCAGATTATGCTACAGATGATGCAATATGTGGCAAATCTATAATTATGCGGAAAACGCCGCACCCGCAAAATTGCATAATTCCAGTGTCCCTGACAATGTGGTGTGTGTGTCAGGGAAGCTTGCGCTTGCTACACATGTTGTATAGAGAGAGAGAAGAGAGAGAATGAGAGAGAGAAAGAGAGAGAGCGAGTGAGAGTGTGTGTGTGTGTGTGTGCGTCCGTGCGTGTGTGTGAGAGACACAATGGAAACCTGCATTGCTCCCAACTATACAATGCTAGTACTGTGTATGAGAAAATGTACGCTGTTGCTATACTTGGGGTGACTGTCAGTAACTTTCTTTTGTGAAAAGGTAGCCTGATGCGCAGCGCATATGTCAGACTGTTGTGATTGGTGCGTGTCAGAGTGCGCCTCTCGTGTGTGGTCCTATCGGGTAATGCGGATTTCTCAGCAGCTTTACCATATCCTATTTTCCCTGGGATTCGCTTGTGCGTGGCAGACCGCAGGCCGCTGTTCAGTGGCCTCCATCCTTGAAGGCGAGGATTGCTGCTAATCCCCAATTAAAGTTGTTTCCAAGGGGACACCAGCACCATAACTAGTACCTCCGAAGTCCCCTCTGAGCTCTCCCTGGCAAGTAACCTGCCTGACAGATGCAGACTCTAATCTCACTGTCGCCCAATCAGAGATGGCCGGGCTAACCTTGCAGCTGCGCAGAGCCCGACGCAAGGCTGCGCGGACGTTAGGGATTGTTTCAACAAGTGCGACTGAAAGGCCAGTAGAGCTGTGGGAGTCAGTCAGATATCAGTCTTGTTCCAGACCATCGGCTTGGTCTCTTGAATTAGGAGTCAGTCAGGTGTAAAGTCGGTGCCACTGAAAGGCAAGTTGAGCTGTGCTCAGGTAGTCATATGTCTGGCCGGTGATGGTAGAACTGTGGCAGTAGTCACGTCAGGCCAATGACACTGAAAGGCTGTTAGAGTTGAGTAAGAGAAAGCCACACATCAGAATAATTCCACCTAGAGGCGTTTACATGTTAGGCTCATGCCAGGCTAGTGCCCCTGGACAGCTAGAGAAGGGATGGTGGAGAGGCAGTAGCATGTCAGAACTGCGACTGGCTTGCGCTTGCGAGAGGCTGGTTGTGCTGGGACAGCATGAGTTCCATGACAGTCAGGCACACAAATGAACGGCCGGTAGGGCTGAAAGATAATCAGCCACATGCCTTTGCTCTACTAATGGCTTCAGACGTTGGCAAGAATAACTGTGTAAGGCCTGTAGGAATAGGGCAGGTCTACCCACTTGTCAGGAACATCACAGGCCATTGCTTTTGGAAAGCTGGTAGGGTAGGGCAGGGTCAGGCACTGTCAGAGCCGATAGAGGCCAGTGCCTTTGAAGACGGGGTTGGACTGGGACATATTCACATGTAGGTTGATCCTCTGAGAGTCCTACCGCACTGCGGAAGAGTGGAGTTGGTCATATTTCAGTCTCTGCATCTTATTCATTCCAGCCAGTGTGCTGGGCGGTAGGCTGATTTCTATAAAGACCCCAGCGGCTTCTTACTTAAAGAGACAGAATATCCGATCCCTTCTTCCTGTTCCACCGCAGCCATCTCCTGATACCCCCAGCAACAGCCAACACCGACTACGGAAATATCAAAAATGGTAGTGGCTTGAGCAGCGTAGAAACTACTGGCAAAACCACAAGAAAAGGAAATGCCAGCCACCTAACTGCCCCGGGATCAATGGTGATGAGATGATGTGTTAGGACAGAGCCTATGCCAAAGTCTCACTCTGCTTGGGGACAGGAAGGTGACTGGAGCTCATAAATAAAGTCTGAAGTTTTTGGGTAATGTGAGAAATTGGGTTGTTGGTTGAATGGGGGGTGACGCCAGTTCAAGCAACAGCCACATTCGCTGTCATAGTGAACAACAAAAGTCACTAAATTAATCTGTGCTTAACCCTTGGTAGCTTGGCACAAAAAGCTGTCTTTCTTAACTTTGAGGCAATGTGTAAAGAATTTAAGCAGCACACAAACAGTAATAAAGTGAAAACACAACACAAGAAAAATCCCACACCAATTTAGAAAAATAGAGTACATTTTAATAGATTGACACCAAAACAACAAAAATCCAAACAGTAAAACCGGCATTATGAATTTTTAAACTTTAAAATGAAATTTAGCACCTAAAAGACCAAAGCGCCAAACATGGACATCAAGTCACATGAGACTGGGACCAAGTCGCATAATATGGCAGCCCCCAATGGAGTGCAGTTCGGATACACAAAGTGGGTGGGGCCCAGTCTGTGCTCACCTTTGGACTTAGAAGAAATTTTGTTACAAGGCTGCATTCGATGTCTTATGAGGAGGCAATGTTGTCCTGGAGCCGCTGGACGGAGTTGCGGAGAAGATACCTACATTCTGACTCAATCTCTTTTTTGAAAGTCGAAAAACTTCAGCTGGATAAAACTGGAGGCTGTAGCCGACGACAGTTCCAGAAGGTAAGATATCCCTTCGACGAGGGGCCACTGAACAGGATTTGCTGCTGCAGAGAAAAACATAGCGGGAGCTGCCATATAGTGAGGCCAACCGGCAATGCACCTCGGGTGGACAGACAAGCAGTTTGGTCCTGGTCTTCTCTTGGTTCTCAGAGCAGTTTTTAGCCACAAATGTTTTAAGTCCCAAGTTTTGGATTTTGGCTATCTGGGCACCATTAACACTACAACCAATGGTCCAGGACTGGAGCAGCATCACTTGGGGGTTCAGGACTCACTCAGGCTGGATCCAGGTGCGAGTTCAAGATGGTTGGAGCCTTTTATGTTCCTGAGGCTCTGGTCAGGAGGCCAGCAAACTACCCCTCAGAGTCAATCTAGTAGTCCTGTGTTCAAGTCATGAAGCAGGGTTCAAGCAGCAGGGCAGGCTTCTGCGGGTTCAAGGCAGGCTCCAAGCAGGCAAGCACTCCTTCTAGGCACAGCAAAGCAGTCTTGTGAAGTACGCAGCAGGCCACAGAAGCAGGCAGTTCTATGAGAGTCCTTCCGCAGCTCCAGAAAGTGAACAGAAGAGTGGGTCTGAGGTCCCTTTTTTATGCCTCTGTCTTCTTTGAAGTAGGAGAAGTTTCTATACGTTGTACTTTGAAGTACTTGGAATTGCCTGACTCCCCTGCCCTGGCTCCAAGCTGGCTGCATGGACAGCGCAGTGGTGTGAAGTCCTTTGTGTGAAGGCAGAGCAAAGCCTATTCAGTTCATGAGGGGCTGTGCCCAGCTCCGCCCACCCCCCATCCTGTCAGTTGATGGCCTATTCAGACACACCAAAACCCTCTATTGTGTGACTGTCTGGGAGGAATTAAAGTCCAACTGCCAACTATACCCAATCATGTGACCTAGGACAGGCTGCAGGCACCAAATAGCAAGGGCAGGAAAAGGCCAACTTTCTAAAAGTGGCATTTTCAAAATTGTAATTTAATATTTGACTTTACCATTAAAGAGGAATTTTAATTACTATTTCATAGATACCAAACATGACATGTTTACCTGTTCCCAATCAAATCTTAGCACTTATTAAATGTAATAAGGCAACCAGTGGTTTCCTGTGGGACATGTAGGCCTCATAGTAAAGAAAATAAATTTAGGAGTTTTTCACTACCAGGTCATGTAACTTAAAAGTACATGTCTAAACTTTTAATTACAATGCACCCTGCCCTGTGGGTTACCTAGGGGATAACTTAGGGATGACGTATATGTACTAAAAGGGGAGTTTAATGCTTGGCAACGGGTTTATATTGCCAAGTTGAATTGGCAGTTTAAAACTGCATTCAGGCTGCAATGACAGGCCCGGGACATGTTTTAAGGGGCTACTTAACTGGGTGGCACAATAAGTGCTGCAGGCCCACTAGTAGCATTTACATTTCAGGCCCTAGGACTATGGTATACCACTCTACAAGGGACTTATGAGTAAATTAAACATGCCAATTAGGTGTAAGCCAATTTTACCATGCTTAGGGGAGTGAGCACAAGCACTTTAACACTGGTTGGAAGTGGTAAAGTGCAGAGTCCTAAGGCCAACAAAAACGAATTTCAGCAAAAGTGGAGGTTAAAGGACTGACAGGTCTTACACGTGTCTCCTCCCCAGTCCCCCCCCCCTCCCTGACAACCACTGAATGTGGGAAGAACTACCCAACCTCCTGGGAGTTCTCATCACTAAGGTGGAAGAAAGTGGACAGACCATCAGCATTGGAGTGGTCTGAATCAGGAGGGTGTTCAACCGTGAAGTCCATTCCCTGTAGGGAGATGGGCCACCTCAACAGTTTTGGATACTGACCCGTTATCTGCATGAGCCATCTGAGGAGGCCTGTGGTCTGTCTGAACTCAGAAGTGAGTCCCAAACAGGTATGGTCTCAGCTTCTTCAGTGACCAGACCACAGCTAAGGCTTCCCTCTGAAAAGCACTCCACCTCTGGTCCCTGGGAAATAGCTTCCTAGAGATGGTAATTTGAAACAAGAGCCATCAACATATAGTTGCCCTTGTGGGCCAGATAAGGGAACATCAGTCAAGTCTACCCGTCCTTTCGTCTCTTCTTCCGTCCGGAAGACACAATTATGTTTCTCATTTTCATCATTTTCAGAAGGGAGGGGTAGTAACGTGGCTGGGTTCAGAGTGGCACATCTTTTAATCGTAATATGTTTGGCGAACAGGGTCAATTCATAGCCAGTTAGACGTGCACTGGTGAGGTGCTGCGTCTTTGTCTTATTCAAAAGTGTACCCACAGCATGGGGTACCATGACTGTGAGGTCATTATCAAGTATGAGTCCAGCCAATTGTCTTATAGAGACAGCCACAGCCGCGATCGCTCTTAGACAGCTCAGGAGGGCTCATGCGACAGGGTCAAGAACAGCAGAGAAATAAGCACATGGCCATTGCTTATCTCCAAATTTCTGTGTTAAAACAGAAGGCGCGCAGCCAGCCATCTCATGAACGTACAACACAAATGGTTTCGTATAGTCTGGAGTGCTGAGTACTGGAGCTGAACAAAGTGCAGTTTTCAATTGCTCAAAAGACTGCTGACAGTCAGGCGTCCAAGGCAGAGGCTCATGCACATCTTTTAGTGTTAGAGTGAGCAGAGGTTTTATTAGTAACGAATAGCCAGGTATCCACTGCCGACAATAGGAAGTGATACCTATAAAAGCACGCACATCTTTCTGAGTTTGTGGGATGGGCATTTTAACAATGGTACTGATTCGCTCAGGAGTCAATCTCCTACCCTTCTTCGACAGTAGGTGACCTAAATAGGTGACCTCCTGTCGACAATACTGAAATTTGGAAAGGGACACTTTATGTCCGTGCTGTGCCAAATGCAACAACAATTTAACTGTACTATCCCTACAACCTTGTTCTGTGTCAGAAGCGAAGAGGAGATCGTCAACGTACTGAACCAATACATTACCTGTAGGAAGCGAAAGGGAATCCAATCGGCTCTTTAAAGCTTTACTATAGATACTTGGACTCTCAGTAAAGCCCTGAGGAGCTCGACAGAATCTAAAACTTCTGCCAGCTAGTGTAAAACCGAACAAATACCTGCTATCTGGATGGATAGGAACACTGAAGAATGCATTTTTCAAATCGATAACAGAGAAGAATTTGGCAGTAGAAGGAATCATTGTTAAAAGAGTAGTAATGTCGGGGACCACAGGAAATTGGGGGACTACTATTTGATTAACTTTGCGCAATTCAATCACAAAACGATAAACATCTGCATGATCATCAGAGGAACCCGAAGGTGTCCGTTTTAGAATGGGGAGAATAGGGCTATTACAAATATTAGCAGTCGTCTCCTCAACCACTCCTTTCTCAATCAAATCCTGTATAATTTGCAATAAAGCTTGCTCACCTGCCTGCGGTATTTTATACTGAGGGATATGAGGCAAAATAGCATTGTCTTTAACTGTGATCGAAACCGGTGGTATCTGTAACAGTCCCACATCTGTGTCACCTGTGGCCCACAAAGTGGGCAGCACATCTTTAAACTCAGCTGGAAGGGGTGCATCTTTGGACAGACACTGTTTAGCGCGTGCCACACCCGGACCGATTGTCATGTAAACACCTGCCGGGGAGCAATAGATCGTAGCATGCAGTTTCTTCAACAAATCCAAACCCATCAAATTCTCTCCACAATTAGATGTCAGTAAGAATGGCGAATCCACAGTGAAAGGACCAATGGTCAATGCAAGAGGTCTTGAAATGGGGCTCACAACCGGTACACCAGAAAAACCTACCGAAACATTATTATGGCCAGACAGAGCCGCCCCAGGGACCAAAGAACGAGAAATAGAACTGTTTGTTGCACCTGTATCCACAAAAAATTCCTTTGCCGAGCCATTCAAATCCGCAGTAACGTAAGGACAGCGTTGGTCTACAGGTATCGAAACATGTCCCTCACTCTGTCCCTGGCTGTCCTAGCTGTAAGACATTCCTGTCACCTCATCTGTATCATAATCATCATGACAATACTGTCCGCCCCGCGGGTCATCACAGTAATTATTATCGGAACGACCCTGTGAAGCCGCAGCATTGGGAGCCCTGCCTACGCCACCAGCTCCCCGACCCCGTCCACGAGAACCTCGTCCTCCAGGGACTGCCACCTTCTGCAACAACACAGGACACTCGCTACGCCAGTGTCCTTCCCCCTTACAATACGCACATTGATTCTGCCCTAAAGGCGTAGTATTCGGCTGCCTACTAGTGTGTGGAAGCTGTCGGGCCAAACCACTACCATTCCCTCTAGAAACCTGCTGCAACAACACCTTTGTCTTCAAATGCTTATGCTTCTTCTCTGTTCTTCCTTATCCTCATTTTCCCTGTGCTCATAATATTGCGCCATATTCAAAATAACAGAAGGGGAAGAGGTGGACCAAGTACTTTCGGAAGCCTGCAATCGAGTCTCAATCTCGGGAAGCAAATTGGAAACAAATCTATTAAGAAACAACCGGACACCTCCCTCAACAGACAGATCCTGCCCACTATAATCCAAAAACACATCCTCAAACCGAGTGAAAAAATCTGACACACTCTCATTTTTCTTCTGGCGACAAGCCGTTAACTTGTCCCAATCAACCTTTCTCTGCGGAATAAGAGAATGCATATACGTGATAATGCAGCCTGGCAAGGCAAGTATCTCTGCCTTAGGCTTATCGCCGGGCTTCCTCTCCCAATCCCATACTTTAATTTGATCCCATGTACCTCCCAGTTCCGCTACATTATCTTGTGTGTGCACCTGCCTCCAAATATCAACCGGAACCAGTAGACCAAAGAACATTTCAATATCCACAAGCATCATTACTGTTGAAGAGGCCGCTTCAGTCACTTCTTTATAATATGCAGTAGGATTTTTCCTAGGATCAGGTAACTGAGTCTTAAGAGACAAAACTTCACTCCTTTTCCAGGGAGTATAAACCCATTGTTCTTGGAAACGGGCCGCCACACCTGGTCTAGTGACAATACCGCGCTGATCCGTCAGCTCTGGTATTTCGGGGTGATATATAGGATGAACCTCCCGCATCGGGAACTGAGATACCGGAGTGGGGCTCTTCTCAAGTAGCCTACCCCGGTAAGCAATCAATGTCGTAATACTACTAAAAACTTGATCAGGCCCCATATTACTGAGATATACACGATCTTTAATATCATACTTATTTTATTTATTTATTTTATTTATAAAGTTTTCTATAGCGCGAACAAGATCCCGAGGGATATCAGAGTGCTTTACAAAGGTAGGGAGGAAGGACATAAATCCAGTATTGACCACAAGTAAGAATATACAACAGGAATAATCGCATATATCCCAGACAAGTAAATGCATATATCCCAGACAAATGACACAAGGAGATTAGTACAATAAACGAGAATGTAACAGTCTAAGAAAGGGGGTATACAATGCAGAAAAAAGAGCATAGACCCAATATCGACAACATGTATGAATACATAACAGGAATACTCGCATGTTTGCCAGACAAGTGAATCATGGAGAATAATATGAAAAACCTGAATATAACAGGCAACGATGGGGGACACAAAATGTAGTAAAGAACGAGCAGCATCACATGAGGGTACCATAGTTGTAAGAACAGAGGTTTCGAGCAAGTGATCCAAGCCCAAATTAAGGTAAAAATTTGTTCATTAGGAATCTTTTGGCTTCAAGTTTGAAAACGGTCGTTGAAGAGATTCTGCGAACTTCCGGTGGAAGAGAGTTCCAAATCCTTGGAGCAGCGCCGGAGAAGGCCCGGAGAGCGGTTCTCTTTTTCTTACGGATGGGTGGTTTCAGGAGGAGAGTGATAGCGCTTCTTGATGCTCTCCCACCACAGGATAATTCAAGCTTTTGGGCAAGGTACCTGGGAGTTTTGAAATGCAGGGCTTTGTGCGCTAGAACGGCAATCTTTAGCTGAATTCACGCTTCATAAGGCAACCATTTAAGAGATTTTAGGATTGGGGATATGAGCTCACTTCATTTGGTACCTGTGACCAGTCTGGCCGCAGCGTTCAGTGATGCCCTTAGAGGTGCCAGGGTGTATTTGGGTAGGCCGCAGAGCGTCGCGCTGCCATAGTCCAGCCTCGGCAGGACCAGAGCTTGTACCACCTGCTTGAAGTCCTTTTGTGGAAGGAATGGTTTGATGTTTCTGAGTGTCCTCATCAAGTGATTAGCTCCCATACACACTTTGCTAATATGATTTTTCATATTCAGGTGTTTGTCCAGGGTGATTCCGAGAGATTTGGCTGAGTCTATAATGAGAGGGGTGCAATTGAAGGCAGTTAGGTGATTCAGCCAAGGGACTAGATTAGGGATGTGGTTCGGAGGAGAGATGAAAAGGAATTCAGTTTTGGAGGTGTTGAGCAGTAGATGGTTCTCAGTTAGCCAGTTTTGCGTAGCGTTTAGGGTAGAGTTGAGTGAGATGATGTTGTCCGGGGATGAGATTTTCAAATAAAGTTGTGTGTCATCCGCGTACATATGGAAGAGAATGTTCGTGGAGTTTAGAGAATTAGCTAGTGGCTCCAAGAAAAGGTTGAAGAGGATTGGAGATAGGGCGGACCCTTAGGGGACACCCATGAGTACAGGAGAGGGCTGGGAGAGGGAGTGGTTTGCCTTAATTCTTTGTGATCTATGGTGAAGGAAGGACGAGAACCAATGTAACACCCGACCTGAGAAACCCATCCTGTTCTTCAAAATGGATAGGAGGTTGTCGTGGTTCACCGTGTCGAAAGCGGAAGAAAGGTCCAGGAGGATTAGGAGGCATGAGTCATTTTGATCAAGCATTTTTAAGATGTCATCCATCACATGCGTGAGAGCCGATTCGGTACTGTGCCCCTTCCGGAAGCCGGATTGATGCTGGTCTAGGAGTTGGAAATTCTCTATGTGAGCAAAGAGTTGGGATTGTACGCATTTTTCAAGTAGTTTGGCAAATGTGGGGATGTTGGAGATAGGGCGGAAATTATTGAGGTCAGAGTTATCTGCGTTAGGTTTTTTTAGAATAGGTGACACCTGCGCTGCTTTTAGGCAGTCTGGGATCGTGCCTTGTGAAAGAGAAGCGTTTACAATCCTTGTCCAGGTGGGGATGAGTGCATTCTTGATTTCTTTGAAGATGGCCGGAGGCAGCGGGTCACTAAAATGATTAGATGGATTGATGTTCTGAAGAATCTTGTTGATGTCTTTTTCACTGAAAGGGGTAAAGGTGTCCCAAGTTGCTTTATTCTTGGTATTCAGGCTGATAGGTTTGCCCTTTTCTGAGAGGTCAAGGGATGGTACGGACCCAGGGGATGGTAGGAGCGCCTTCTTGGTAGCGAGATCAATGGAGATGAGCTTTGATTTCTCAGTGAAGAAAGCAGCAAGATCATCGCAAGAAGGTGGGCTGCCTCCAGAGTCAGAGTTGTTTGGGCCTACAGTAGATTGCTGTTTGACCAACTCGAATAGTTTCTTGGGCCGGTTTGCAGCTTGATCCAGTTGATGTCTGAAGTAGTCTTCCTTGGCGCTCTTAATTTTGTTGTTGTTTGTTCATACAAAATCTGTGGTGCTGCCTCTTTGAAACACTGCTCCCAAAGACCAATCAGAGTAGCAGACATATGCTTAAGGGCATGCTGTTGTGCAAAAGGCTCATAATCTTTCATCACATTCCACACTATAAATGGGGTTTCGGGCCCACTGTGCAGCATGGTTAGCCACTACCCTTTTCTCTGCATGTCCCACTTCAGATCGCACATACGGACCCATGCGCTCTTTAAACTTCGTCCAATCTCCGTCTCCAAACCCACGCACTGGCGTCCCATCACTCAAGGAAACCGAGGGATGGAAGACCAGAGAAGGAGAGGCAACTGGAGTGACAGGTATCAGTGATGCTGAGGGATGGGTCACAGGGGAAATACTGGTGAGAAGGATGTTGAAACAATGGGTGTGAGGGGGGTGCTAACGGTCCCAGTTGCTGCGGGCGGTAAGGAAGCAAGAGAAAGGGAAAGAGAAGAAGGAGCCGATGCCACTGCTGTCGAAAAAGCAGCAGTAGATACAGGAACAGAGACAGTAGAAGTGACAGTAACAGGCGGCTGCTAGGGCAAGGGAACAGTGGGATATATCTTTTGAGGGGGTGTACGGAGGTGGGGGTCGACTACCTAATAATTCCTCCACGAAAGTATCATTTTCTTCTTGGGCCACATAAGATTTATCAACCTGTAATCGAAACCTCTTATTTTCACGTTCAATTCCTATCTCCTGTTTCTCTCTATCATGTGCTACAGCTTTCTGAGTCAATGTTTGCATTCTCCCTTTTCGCGCCTCCTTTTTCATCTTTATTCATCTCTGTTTAGCCTCCTTTTGCCACGTTCGAAGAGAATCAAACATAGACTGCCTACTTCGCTTCGCAAACAATTTCTCCTGTAAAAACCCAATTTTTTGTTCATCAAAAATGCCCGTCAACGGCCACTGCAATTCGGCATTGACCCTCGTATATTTGTGCCATAATGTACTAAACATAATAGGGCCAAGACCATGTTTCACATACATATCAAAATTAGGAGTACCTTCCGGAGGCGCCGGCTGAGCTTCTTCCAATCTAGCATCTGCAGAACAACAGCGACAGCACAAAGAAACCAATTTACTTATTCCAGGCATTTTCAAAGAAAAGAAATTCACTATTCTATGCCTGGCAAAACATTTGCAAACGTTTTGTCCAAATGACGGCCCTTAGACCGTACCAAATACAAACCAAAATGGTACCATATCCACAAAGAACCAAAACAAACTCATCTGATGCATGCAGGTCAAAGCGAAGTTATTCTCCACTGCCGACTCTTCGGACCAAACGGTCAGATCCAAGGGTTTCGCCGTTCAGAACCCCAGTTGGGATGACCACTGGGCGAGGCACCGTCCGGCGGGACAGAAGGGGCAGCTGCGAGTTACAAGAACTCTCTCATGCAGGTATCCTTGGTCCGTCCGTCCAACCCGACGATATGAAGAGTCGGTCAGACAGTAGAGAATACAAACCAATATATGTTCATTCAGATACGCTCGAGCAGAGCCCGGTCTGCCCAGTCTCTAGGAGGGCTGCAGAGAGGGACTGACATCAGCAAGCATAACGATACATTATGTACATTTCAGAACCAATGAAGGCGTGCACATAATGGAATTTTCCAAGCAGATGCAGCTAAACAAAGGAGTACAGAAGGATAGGTTTCGATTGTGAGGCCGGGCACACACTATTTCCAAGCCAAGGTTACTCTGCCCGTGCCCGCCACTAGACTGGTGGGAGAAGGCCTCTATCTAGTGAGAAAGGTATGCGTTAATAAGAACAGTGTATTCATTAGCAAAGCAAGGCCCAACCTTGGAGAAACAAAACTTTCCACAACCCATTTTCTTGAAGAGGCAAGAAGCAGTTTTCGAGCATGATTCAAAATGGCGGCTGAACCTAAAATGGTGCAGCGAATGCTAACTTACATAGAACAATGCACAGGCAAAGTAACAAAAGCATTTTTATTTCAACAAGAGCCCATTTGGATTGTCATAAGGCAGATAAGGGCTACTAGGTCTCAACCGTGGGGGTTAAAATTGTTTGCCGCTGTTGGCCAGCGATCCATCCTACAATGCCTCTCCAAATCGGGGCAAGTACACCTTTTTTGCACTTGACTCCCAGGGTAGCAAAAATGAGCAGCAACAGGCTTCTTTGGACAAAAGTATGCGGGACACGAGTACAGAACCCAGCAATCAACCAACAGACACAATAATTTAGCGTCCAGCCCAGTGCCCGTCTATTAGAAAAAGAAAGTGTTTTTTTAATTACACAGTAGTACTTAATATTGCAGACTGTACTGCTGAATATCGACATGAAAAAATTTGACATACAAGAATATTGAGGACAGAATATTGAGGGACACTTATCAAAAGGTAAGAGCATATAGGGAAGTATAGATTTACTATTCCTACCTCGACATCTAAGTACGTTGAAGATATATGTAACATGTAGGTACATACATGTGAAGTTAGGTGTAGAAAATCTAGACTTACTTCCCTGTTGATATTTATTTTCAATATTTTGTCCTCGATATTTAATAATTTTGATATCCAGACTTCAATATTTATTCTGCATACCGTATTGCGCAGTTCAATGAAGCATACAAGATGGTCTGCCTGATCATGATTTCCTTGTGGGCACCACACCTCTTACCCACCTCTCCTTGCCCTCTCCCACCCAGGTGACCCTAGATGGATCTGTCCCCCAACAAAACAGTAGTAGTAGCAGAAATAAGGCTGAGGTGCAATTTACATTTTCCCACACAACATATGTATAATCAGTCACTTTTAAGTGAGGCCAGTAAATAGTGACTGTTGTCACAGTGGGAATGAAATCAATCTTCGGTCCGTTACGCTTTCTTCATCATGAGCTCAACAACTCAGGCCCACCACAGGCGGGAGCCAGCACTGATCATGTGCCTCTTGGGTGATCAGGCATCACTCGACAGGCCCTGGCACCACTGTGAAGGCGCTTATGGAAATCTTAGCCCGCTTCTGGGTGGTCACTTGTCATGCTGATTCTTTCCTTACTCAGGCAGTTGCAGCACGACCTGGGCCTTTACACACAATACAGCAGCTGCAGCCACGACCTGTAATTGCAAGGTAGCAGCAGCCTCAATCTTGGCAGATACATGTGGCAATGCAGACGCAGGCCCAGCCTGGGCTGATAGGCATGGCAAAGTAGATGTAGCTTGCCCCAGGCCGATGAGCATTGACTTTGGAGTTTTCGTGGGGAACCCAAGAGATCAGAAGGGCCTCTGAGAGTAGCTCGCTCCTGGCTTTACTCTCTCTGGAGTCTTTCTCCTGGTGCTTGTCAGGCGATGAATCTGCTGAGCTTCTCCTTGTGGACAATCTCTACTTCTGTAGGATCAGACAGACACCTGCCCTCTATCAGCAGACAGAGAGGCAGGCTTCTAGGCAGACTCTCAGCTCCGTCAGCAACAAGTGCAAACTTTAGGTGATGACGCCCACCTCTGGAAGCCTGGGTGTCAAGACGATACCAGCCTTGATCAGACAGCAGTTCTTTGAGCACTCTGCGGAGCACTTCCTACCTTGGTAATTAAGATCTAGGAACTGGACCAAAGTGGAGTGGTTTGGGTCCCACTTTTATACAGACTTTCTAGCTAGGGATGAGCATCAACTATCTCAAACTTCATAACAGGTTCTGTTTCAAGCAGCCTTCTTAGACTATACTCCATGCACAGCCTTTGTGTAAAGTGGTACTTCTTACACCAGGTAGCACACGGGCTGTCCCCAAACCATTGCACCCACAACATTAGTACAATGAAGTGTAATGTCTACACTTGGTTGCCATCAACCTTTGTGAAGTAGTAATCAGGGGCAGACAAAAGAGCAGGCTTGGTCTAGAAACTTCCTCATCTTACACAAAACAAATTGCAGTGCCACCCTTCACCCTAACATTTACAAAATGGCAGTGCTCAGGAAGAACTAATCAGCAGCCCTTTGCTAACAAAGTCTTCATGGAATTTTTAAAGGTAGCCCTGTCTCTACCCTCCTCACTTAAGTGTCTGGATCTCTACACACCACCCACAGGAATGCAGGCAATACACTTCCACTGCCTGGGGAAGCTGTTCTAATTCTCCATTCTCCAACCAGGGGCATCCAAAATGGATCCCATTAGTTTCAGTACTGAGACTTGTACATACACACACACAGAGAACAACTAATGCACATGTGCTAAATGCATAATATGCAAGCACATGATCTCCACATATACACAGGATGTCAGTTCAAGTTTCTGGGTCTTCACATAAACACTGGAACTCTACTTCAGAGTGGCCAGTAGGCCACATTCTTAATGACACATATAAAAAGATCGGGTCAAAATGAGATCACAAAACACAGGATGCTGCTGCCGCCACCTTATGTGCTAAGACCAAGATAGGGACAGTAGTCCTCTATCCACTGTAAAGGTACTCTTGGTGCAAACCTCCAGATCACAGGACAGGTCCTGGTCCTGGTCCTCGCATTCGCAGGGACAGGCCCAAGCCCCAGCACACATGCTAGATTAGCATGACAACAGAACAAAATATAAAAGTCAGGATAGCAGATACACACGCAGATAGGCATTCAGGTCAGGGGTACCTGCCTGTGTACCTTGCAGAAGACATTCCCATCCCAACACATGAAATGCCAAAAAACGGAGTACACAGGTGCAGGAGTCTGAGCTCATAAGAAAGGGAGAAGGGAACATTCAAATGTAACAAAAATATATTTTTTCGGTTGAGCAAACTATTCATTACTATCTTGTTTCAAGATTCATGGTGTGAAATAGACGTTCAAATAATCAAAGATGAGTATTTCATTTAGAACATGGTGATCATGAGCATGAAAACATGACTACATTTTTATCCACAGAGATTTATGTGAATAACATTCGGCAGTAGGTAAAATGGTCACATCACGTAATGAATGGAGAAGCACTGCAAATGAAGTGGGCAGAGATCATTGGAAGGGGAGTGAGGCCACAGGAAGATACTCTACAGCTGATTAAAAGCACTCAAAGAAAAGCATATTACTTGCTAGACTAAAAGCTTTAAAAAAATCTAAAAATGTTAACCTCAAGGTTATTATGGCGATTTAGGACTTTTTCGATCACTTCAGAAGGATGCCCCTTGAAATTAGAGGTGTGTAAAAATACACCTGCGCAAAATTTATCACACGCAGGGGTGTGGGAAATTAATCTCGTCACTATGCAATTCAAGGGCAGGACTGTGTTCAGAAATCTAAAATGCACTGAAAGTCTCAATGAGGGTCGAGGCACCATGAGGTCAGATTCTTCTGCTCAGAAGCACCCCTCTATTACTAGGAGTACCCAGATTACAAAAAAGCCTAGTCCCCTTACACTAGGTAGTTACTGTTGGGGAAGAGAGGGCATGCTGCACAACCAGATGCTTCTTACAATCATGAGAGCGTCACAAGGTTGACTTTAGGCTCCATGGGGCCTACCAGACTATTAGGCTCATCCACAGACCAGGAACATCATTGCTTTCCCTGAATGGGGAACTACAGGCAAGCTGAAAGCTCTGGCAGGTCCCAGTCAGAGCTGTGAAAGGCCCAGGGCACAGGCCCTGATCCATGGGCTCAAGGCACCACCCATTGGTGCCCCAATGTACCCATTATATGCTTACACAGGCCCGAGAGGCGTCCTCTCCTCAGTGCGGGTGTTGAAAGCTCCGACCGGTTGCCCAGTCAGAGCGCCAACAGGCTCAAGTTGTGGGCCCTAGGGCCTGGCCTTTGTTTGCTGGTCTGTGGGGTCACAAAATATCCATGGCTGGGTTATGTAGACCCTGAAGGGGGTGAAAAGCCCTGACAGGGCTTTAGTCAGAGTCCAACAGGTCTGGCATGTAGGCCCCTGGTCCATTCACCAGACCAGGGTGTCACAGAGTGCCCAGGACAGGGTTCTGTAGATATGGAGAGAGGTCCCCTGCTTTGGAGCGGAGAAATGCTCTAACTGGGGAGTGCAAACCTAAGGACTTAGGCTCTATTAAATATTTCACTGTATCATAAAGTTACCAGCGGTCAGGAATTGCTTAACTGCATTCTTGGAATGAAAATCTCTGACCAGGCTCTCATTAGCACTCCAGCAGGCCTTGGGGGTGTGTTCCCTTGAGGCTTCGTTCAATTTGCCGCACAAGGTGCTACAATATGCCCAGCATGGAGTTCCATAGGCCCTGGGAGGCCTCATCTGCTACAGCGGGGATTAAAGCTCTGACTGGGCCCAAGTCTGAGCTCTGGAGACACTCCCTGAGCTTCTCTGACCTGCAGTGTCCCTACTGAATGGCAAGCAAAAACAACCCCTCAGAAGACGGTGTAACCAGTGGGCTGTTCTCCACTCCAGGTTCAGTCATCTGGTCATACACACCATAGAAATGCATGGGGTGCCCAGATGGCAAGGCTGCCCTGAAAGACTCGTTGAGAGCTCATTTGGGCTTCTAGCTCAGCCTGGTACTCTGGAAGGTCACATATATTTGGTCGAACAACCCCTCAGTCGCCCATAGTGCATGAATGACAGAAAAGGCTAGTGACTTTGCTATGACCTACCTTTCAACCAGTTGCTCTCCCCAGATGATGCAAGGGCTTCAGCAGTCCCTTATCTGGCCCCACGGTTCCAGTTCTTCAGCCATCAACCAAATCTGCCCCAGGGGCACCTGTGTGAGACTAACTTCTCAGAGAGCAAATCAAAAAACAAAGGGCTGACAAGGAAATCGTTCAAAATATGACTCATAAATTGTAAATAGATTTTATCAATGTCGTGTACAGACGCAGAAACATTTTCTTTTTATGCTGAACATTAAAGTGACAGAGAAGACAATTCACTACACGGGTGTATATAAGTAAACAAGTATTTTTTACTCCGCAAGTCAAATGATAAACAAAGAACATCAACAAAAAGAGGGATTGCACACATTCCAGCATTCAATAGCCAATGACCCAAAGAGAATCCATTCAAGTCCATGAATATGGCCAGAAGTACTGTTGGTCCACTCTTACTAAATGACAATTCAACCAGGACCAAATCCGTTGATGACAGAATTATCTGTGTGTTGACAAAAGCCAAATTAGTTTAGAAAAAGCAAGTAGTGGATGGACGCCGATGTTTCAGTCTCATATATAATTAATATGCAAGACCATCCTCAGGAAAATTATTTCAAAGGAAACACCCCTTAGATTTTACTAATGTATACAAGAAAGAGAAAACAAACTTAGACAAACACCTCGATAAATGAAGTTCAGATATAATCAGGGATACATCGGTGTAAAAGTACAAGTGAACAGGCATTAATCCAATTGTGTGGCACTCTGTGACCAACTTCAACCAGCTGAATCCAGACAAGAGTTTGGAGAGCACATTACTCAATTAGCTAGTCAGAGTGCAGGCAGGGGCATGATGAAAACATCCAGAGCAGGGCGACCTGTTTGGGGATGGTCTAACTAGTGATATGCTCTTATTGATGGGGTGTACTTGGTGCATTTAGGGAGGGACTGTTTGGCCAGCCACAACTGTTGTTTCAAACAAAGAGCTTCCCCACTCCTCGGACCCTCAGAAACGAGGGTGTGCCTCTCAGAGGCCCTTCCCACTCAGCACAGCAAAGGACAAGCAGCCTGACAGCTTACCCCTTAGTGGCCTGACCAGAGTGGATGAGGTTTGGTGGTGCTCTCCCTGGACCCCATCTGTTGCCCTTCTTCACTCAGCACATTGAAGTGGCAGCTCGGAATAACCATTTCGTGGCATGTCCCCACCAAGTATTCCAGAGATGAGGCAAAAACTCCAGTGTCTCTCGTCTTGGCTGTGCCTTGGCCTGCCACTCCCTTCTGTTGTTGCAGAGCAGGTTGGGCCATGCAATTGTCTTTTCCACCCAGGCCCTGTAGTACAGTGAAACTGTGAATGGCTCATTATATAATCTATGGTTCCTATGATCACTCCATCTGTTATATGGATTACTGTTGTAACTCCACGGGTAATTGAAAATCAAGTTTAGGTTCTGGAGAGGAAGCCTGAGAATTGGTTATCACATCAAAGTGAAGCACCGGCATGCACATTACCCATTCCCAACTTAGAGAGGAAGTGACAATAAATAACAGCACAAGAATCTTTCAGAGCCCTGTAATTGGATAAAGTACACTTCAAATGCTTGAACGAGGACTCATCAGAGGGCAACTCTAGTTCAAGCAGCAGTGGTAATTCCTACTCCAATAGTGTATATTAAAGATGCTGCAGTTCCAAAGCTCATAGTGGGAACTTGGGCTTGAGTTGGTGGTCCACCACAAGGTGAGCTCCTGGCTGTCCTAGTTCCTTGCCTCTTGGAGCCCCATTGATGCTTTTGAATGAGTGTTCTGGGGGTCTGAAGCATTTACTTTGAAATAGTGAGGGTGTTCAGAGCAGGCCATCCCATAAATACTTCAGCTAAGAATAATGGGATGGTAATTCTATTTTGTTGGTTTTCGGAACCGGGGCAATGACTACGAGGGACAGCCGGGGCCATTCGTATTGTGCTGCTAAAGGTGAAGTTCTTGGATATGCACAAGACGATCAACAGTGAAAGCATTTGCCAAGCATGTTTTCATTAATGAAGAATAAAAATTGGAGTATTTCACTGAATCCCATCCATGATGGAAAATGGTGATAGCAATAATTTCCCAAGAACGAGGAACTCCTGGTGACTGCGGGTCAAATGCTCACATTAATTAAGTCCCTCTCCTTTGTACACCCAGCCAGTTGCTATTACTGATTGAATGGTTTATGAGGTCCTTGGACCGGCCCCGCTGGGGTCCGTAACGGCCCCAGCAGAGCACCAAGGTGATCAAACTTGACCATCAAGAGGAAGTAAAAGTCATAATAAGGTTTCTGTAAGTGAGCATATGGAAGGATCATGAAAGGTGCAGCACCCCGAGGGATGCCATGAGACAATCTCGACTGTCTCACAGATGCCACAGCACATGTCTCTCCCTTGTGTGCTGGTCGAAGAGATGGTCCACAGCAGCTAGCTGCTTGGGCGAGCACTGGGAAGGGGGCTCCTACCCTGGAGGTCCCAATCAACACCCGAGGGCCAGGACACATGTGCCCAGGGCAGTCTAAGTGCAGGAGGGATAAGCCTGGAAGAGTGGTCAACCAGCAGAAGCATACAGTGTGGACCCCAGCCGCTGGACCCAGGATTTGAGTAGGGTTCTGATGCAACAGACACCTTCCTGAGATGGAACCCATGCTCACCCAGCATGATCTTGGAGAACCATATCACAGTGACTTCTAGTGCTAGGCCACAAGAGGCTCTGCTGCCTGGTTGCCCACACCAGATCCAAGTTTGTCCAGGTTTCAAGTGACTGAGGTGCAGCCCCCCCATGGGCTGCAGGGCACTTTGGGTGGGAATGAGATGGGGGCATAAGGTTACCCCAACCTATTGCGGAGACACCATGCCACATCTCTATGTGTGAACCCATGGTTGCGTGCAGTTGTCCCTGTGAGGGCCAAGAGGGGAGCAGCTGTGGTGACTTCCAGGCACACATTCTGAAGGTAGTTGCATGAGTTGCTTCAACGGTGTGGGATAGCCTGGCTCTTCTCCACCAGTGCCTTCCCTGGGCAGAGTGGCCAAGCCCACCAGCATGGTTCAGGGCCACCACCTACATGATTATTGACATGCATGGGTCAAACCCTGGCTCCTGCCAACTGTGGTGGGTTGTGATGACCGAAATGCAGGTGGAATGACCATCTCTTGTTGTAAGGCATCTGGTTGCCTGGTCCTGTGTAGCTGGGCTGGGCTAGCCCTGACCGGGCATCTGTGCACCTGCCGGGTGGATAAAGTTGGAGATGCGTGGTTGTCTGGGGCGTCCCACAACTGCACGCCTGCACCACCTTGGGTTTACCTCTCCAACTTGATGCTCCTCCAGGGTTCCAGTTGGGGGACTTAATAGTCAAGGAAAAATGGCTCCTCGATAAGACCAAAGGGTGCAGGGAGAAAAAACCACCTCAGTTGCCCATGCCTGGACATCCAGAGATGAACGACTGGGCTGGCACTCCCATGCAGTGAGAGGGTACAACCCAGTTTAACAAGCCCCAGTGAGAGCTGGGTGAACCCTCAATGGATCTCTAGGGCGACCACCCTGGGCTAGGGTATAGGCTGCCCACAGCAACCTTCTCTAGCAAAGGCAGGATGCCGCCAGGGAGGAGTCTTGTGCTCCTCCAGGCTCACAAGCTCAAAGAAGACCCAGTGATAGGTAAGTGAAGCTTATGCAGACCACTAGGGCTCCAGTCTCCCAGGTCATGGCCACAGGAAGTGGCTAGAGCCAATCAGAGTGTTGAAAAGGCACTTGAGATGTAATCAGAACACTGTCATTGCATCTGTATCGTTTTTAAATAAATAACAAAAAAAATTAATTCTGGAAAGGGTTCAATCTGAAATTTTACGCAGCTTAGAGTTCTATGGCATTGAACACCCAAAGTGACTTAATCCCCTTAAAAAACACAAAATGCCAAAATACTTGTTAAACCATGGACACCATGGCTCCATATAAGGTCTGGAGACTCTTCTAGATCATCTGATGTACCAGTAAGAGCTCTACTAATTATTAAAACACAAACACATTTTTTCACAACCAGTGAAGGGGGAAACTTTACAATAATTTACCAGACACTGAATTGGACATGAACAGTTACTTCATCCACTTGAACTAAAACACTGAAAATCTTAAAATTATTACAAGTTTCCAGACTCTACAGTTACGGTATAGAGACCCCTACTAGACTAGTATACATATAGGAGGTTTGATAACCATAAACACATAAAAAATATATGTTATATTACCCCCTCAGAACCAGACAGAAGGAAAATGGGAATCTTACATGCCTCAGAGGTCCATGGCATTAGCTCCAAAAGGTAAGGTGACTTTGTCCCATTTAAATTAAAAACTTTAAAAGGTCACAATTTTTCCAAAAGAGATTTCCAGAGGCTAGACGTGTGTCCTATAAACTACACATGGCCATCTGAGGTATAATATGAGGTCAGACACCCTCAGGGACCCATAAATTGTGATTATTTTTGCTTGCTATGTACGCATGAGTTAGGTAGGGGTTCTCAAACTGACTGTTGACCATTTTTGGCACACCATTCGGTCAAAACATGTTGGCAGTTATATGTGGTTAGGTGAAACATTTTTTTCAACCTTACACCTCACATTTTTGTTTTTAACACATACCAAGGGTTCCTATAAATAAAGAGAAGCTCTTAGGTATTTTTAGCATAAGAACTGGGCATTTGTAACTGTCCTGAAAGAAAGAATATCTAAGAACTCCCAAGCTTGGTTGAGTCGGCTAGAGTAGTAGCATCTTACTCTGGTGTGGCGGGTCACAGAGGATGGAGCATGCCACAATAAGTTGTGGGTGAGGTGACCTCTCAAATATCTCTGTTTGAGCCCATAGGCCAGGACGTTTTCCACCTGGGAAAGGAACTTTTTTTCACCAAGTTCCTTTGATGCTCAGGCACCTTGTGTGTTTTCAATACAGCCATCTTCAAGCTAGTAATAAAACAACATTGCAAATGAGTAATAAATTGAAACAGTGCATGTTAAGGCACACAAGAGCTTTAGTGTTTCTATAGTAAACATATATGTATTAAGGCATGTGCATGAGTAAATTCACATTCTCAGTGGGGCCCGGAAATTGCTCAATTTGCCCATGCCTTAAACTTGTTTTACTTAAAAACAGTCAGCCTAGTCAGACTTGCAAGCATGTGCCAGCAGCTACAGTATGGAGGTCCCAGGAAGCAACAGTGTACTTGTTGGTCTATGAGAAATCAAAACTAGCAGATCACTAGAGCTCTCTATACCTAGGTTGCTTGGCTATGTACACTGCGCCAAGTGTCCTACTCATACTTCTAATTTACAAGCTGTGCAGTGGCATACCACTTCACAGGTGTCAGTAGTCACTTAACAGTGTTCCCCTCCCCCTTTATGCCGATAGTCCATAACATAGATTTTTCACAAGCATTACAGGAAGGGTGTTTCACACCTGGATGGACTGTGGTTGTCTGAAGACAGGTGACTTGTACAACTATGTTGAAATTAAATCCTTTGACATGCTGAGAGCAAATTTGGATTCCCTAAAATGGAAAGATTCCACTATTAACAGATCCTTCACCCCTCCCTTAGGGCACATGCTTCTAGACCATTGACCACATTTGAAAAATGGCTTGGTGTTCAAGGGTCATGACCAAAAGCAGATTTCTGATATTCATAACATTTTACTTGGAAGCATCAATGATGGGAAGACTCTAAGATAAAGGATGTTTGAGATAAGAAAGAATTTCTTAAATATGAAATGGTATAGGATTTACACATGGCCCATAGTGTGGCTAGGAGTATGAGAGGGAAGAATGTAATGCATAAATTAGCATTGTGTTATTATACCACTGATAAGGTGTACGTACAGGATAAGAATAGATCTGATAGGTGTTGACAAGGTTGTGGAGCAACAGGTTCTCTGATTTACTTATTGTGGCATTGCCCAAAACTCCATATTTTCTGGTCAGAGGCCCTGAATTGCCATTTACCTGATGTTTAAGATCCGGGTTACCCAATCCTCTGAGGTTATTCTATCGAGCTTCACTGTTCCTAAAATCTTTCAGTATACATAGGGTAAGCAGATTTCATTGCAACTGTAATAGCACTTTGGGGCAAGTTGGCAGTCTCTGATTCTGATTTGAGAGAGTAACTCCATCACATTTTGGGAGATCCTGGCTACGAAGAAACTTTTCTCTCTGAAGCATAAGCCTGTTGCCTTTGGCAAGGATTGATTTCTATTTGTAACCTATTTAGTGAATGAATCTAGAGATCCCACATGCACCAGATACCTAGGGGTGATCCCATCAGAACTGTCACCTCTTCTCCAAGATAGGGGTATTGATTGTTACTTGAAGGGCTAGAGACGAATGGTAACACATGACCTTGCTCTGATGGAAGATCAGGATTTCTGCGACACCCTATTTATAAGTGAGAATATGATGATAAGTGGTGGTGGTAGATGTTTCTAACTTGTATCATTGTCTTGACTGTTCTGTTATACGATGATACTCGACTTGCAATCTCTCGTAGACTGTCATTTGAATGTGGGCAATGATTTGTGTTCTCAAACCCAATAAAACAATTAATCCAAAAACTGACTCATTATCTCTTTGCACATACCTGTGACCTCAAACACACAAGAGGAGATGGAAGGAATTCTTGCAATAAGCCTAACCACTTACAGTTGCTCTGGGTAGCATTCCATCTCATTGTTCTTTTGCTCACCATGCCACTTCAGTTTGGACCCAGCGACTTGGAAATCAGTCTTTATCCTGCCCCAGTAGTAATAGTCCAGCCCAAACTGCCAGGCTAGGTTGAACCGGAACACAACCAACCCAAAACCGATTTCACCCTAATTGGGTTGCTTGTGTTCCGGTTTAAGGAGGACCTGGCCTAGCAGTTTAGGTTGGCCCAGTGGCGGCCGGTAATTTTAGCAAGGAGAGGGGCGGGGGCACATACACGCACGCACCAAACAAAAAAAACAAAAAAACTTCCCTCAACAGCAGCTCTCTGACAGGGAAGCACCGGAGGTCCCAGCAGGATTGGGACTGCTGCCTTCCTTCAGGTCAGCCAATGAGGGAAATGCAGTAGTCCCAAGCCTCGGAAGTCCCAGGAGAGTTGGAACTGCTGCCTTCCCTCAATGACTAACCTTAAGGCAGCAGTCCCAATCTCGTGCAATCCCAATCTCGTCATAGAATGGGATGAGATCAGTGAGATTGCTGACCCGACCCCACTCTGTGATGAGGTGTCACTGATTAAGACTCAGCCCTGGGCACTTCAGGGCTTAAAACTGAAGCGTCCAGGTCCTAGGCAATCTGTGACGCTTCCCTTCGTCACAAGGGGAAGGCCTCGATACACTTTTGCCAGGCTGAGGAGGTCACACCCACAGGGCTGTAAAATCCTCAGCCTGGCAAAGTGTTTTTTTTTTTTTTAAACTTTATTTATCATTTTCTGACATATACACAGCATGGGTTCAATAATTCACTGCAATTACATATCAAACACAATTATTATAACCGCATAATGACATCGTGCACAGTCATATTCCAGGGATGAAACAGGTGGCTATGAAATATATACTGTTCCGACTACTATATGGTGTTTCTCACACCTCGAACCAAGTCTCAACTACCATGTCTATGATCACAGTGTGTTGCCGGAAGTTGATATTCAATGCTCTATTTACAAACTCTGGTCAGTCCACTCCCGTCGGGACTATCCCTGATGGACGAGATGCGGGAGAGGAAGACTCTAAGCCCAGTAGGTATTGTTTCAGCGGTCCCCATATATCTTTGGGACGGGATGTGGGCGGTAGCAGCGTGGCATAGAGGTCGCAATTTGTATTACAAAACGTAAGACTGGATAGCCAAGCGTCAACTGTAGGGGAAAGTCTGCTGCCCCATTTAAGGGCAATCTCGTGTTTGGCCAATAATAGCGCCAGCACAATAAATTTATGTAGGTTCTTTGGCATGTTGTATACATAGCCCAGTAGGGCGACCTCAGGTGTGGGATCTATCTCCAAATGCGCCATCTGGGAAATTAACCGGAAAATAGCCCTCCAGAAATCCCCAATCCTAGAACAATTCCACATCAAGTGGGAGAAGTCAGCGTGTGGGCTGCCACATTTTAGGCAACTGTGAGGGCGAGTGGGATCAATGGCGTGGAGCTTTGCAGGTGTCATGTAAGCCCTCCATAAATATTTTAAATGGATCAGTTTATGCCTACTGTTAAGGGAGATCTCCCTAGTTTGGGTGCAGCAGAAAGCCCACTGGTCGTCCAAAATGGTGTGTCCTAAGTCACGCTCCCAAGCCTCCCGAATCTTAGCGTTGTGGCATGGCACAAGGGCCATGCTGGCCTTATAAAGTTTTGGGATTAATTGGTCCCCACTGGCGTTGGATATTAAAAGAGTTAAGGGAGTGAAGGGTTCCGGTTCGAGAGATATTCCAATATTTTGGCTCGGAGCGCTCTACGAACTCTGCTAAACACGAATTGGTCCATGAAGGACGGCCCACTGAACCTCCCACCCTCAGCGCTGTCAAATACCCGCCCATCTGGGAACAAGTCACCGAACTTAGTCATGGAGTGGGATCTCAATATACGCAGGACTAGTTTCTCCCCAGTGATGGGGAGCCATGGGTTGTTTACGATGGGAATTTTCCGGGGAATAGAGGGCGGTGCCCCCAGTAACTCGCGAGAGTTTACGCCATGCCCAGCTCGTTGTTGACACTGTCTGGATGTCACGGGGGTCCCGTGGGAACCCCAGAGGTAAAATGGCATGTAGTGGGGTCGGGAGCGCGAGGTCAGCTTCTGGCCTACTGTAGGGAATACGGGCATCCGGATGGTACCATGAATGAGCGAAGCTGCACTGTGCCACTAGGTAATAAATTCTAAATTCAGGTGCACCCAGCCCACCCCTTTCATATGGTAGGGTCATGGTCTCCCAGGGTATTCTCGGTCCCATGCAAGTCTAATGAGATGCGATCTGAGGGTGTGAAAAAATCTATCTGGGAGCGGGATGGGGATGTTATGGAACAAATATAAGAATTTAGGGAGCCCAATCATCTTCATTAACGCAATCCTGCCTGCCATCGATAGCAGGAGCCTTAACCAACGCTCAATCTGCGTTTCTAGATTGTGTAAAGCAGACCCGTAATTCAGCCGGACAATTTGCTCAGTGTCCCGGTGAATCTGGATCCCTAAATATTTAACCGACTCTTCACACCACGTCAACGGGTATTCCCACACCCATTTTACAGTGCTAGTCTTCAGAGGGAGGATTTCGGACTTGCCCCAGTTTATACCCAGTCCAGAGTAGCTCCCGAACCGGATAATCTCTCTGATGAGTGGATCCAATACAACACAATATCTGCGTACAATGTAATCAGGAGTGGGCCTGTATTAAACTGTATGCCTCTGTGAAGATGTTTTTCCTAAAAGTGTCTAACCAGCGGGTCAAGGGCCAATATGAAAAGTAGCGGGGATAGTGGACATCCCTGCCTAGTTCCGCGTGTGAGAGCGAACGAGGCGGACAACGTGCCATTTAAGCGGAGTCTTGCGGTGGGGGAGGCATAAAGCAGAGCAGTGAGATCGATGAAACCCTTGGGGATACCTAATTTTCTCATCACTGCCCATATGAAAGGCCACTCTAAGGAATCAAACGCCTTTTCCGTGTCCAACCGGACCGCAGGGGCAGATACCTCTGGCGCAATCCTGTGCAACACTGCGAACAATGTACGTAGATTTAGCGCTGTTGATCTATGGGGGATAAATCCCGATTGAGCCGGGGATATGATATGGTCCAGGAGCAACGCCAGCCTAAGCGCTATCATTTTAGCTAGAATTTTATAGTCCAGGTTTAAAAGCGATAAAGGCCTATAAGAACCACAGCTCATGGGGTCCTTACCAGATTTGGGAAGCAGGACAATTACCGCTTCGCGGAGCATAGGAGGTAGTATTTTATTTTCTAGGGCTTTATTGTACACCTCAAGGAGATACGGGGCAAGTGTGTCCTTGTAGTTTTTATAGAATATGCCCGTGAACCCATCGAGCCCAGGGGCAGTAGAACCATTCAAGGCCTCTATAGCGCTAATTATTTTGTCCTTGGAGAACGGTTCTGCGAAAAATTTCAGCATAAAGTACTCTAACCATACCATTGCTATCTCGTCCAGGTATTTCCTGCAGTCATCGTCACTGTGCATTGTACGTGTGGAGTATAGGTTGGCGTAGTACTTTAGGAACTCATCTCTGATCTCGGGGGTGTCAGTGTGCACTTGGCCGGTCTCAGAGCGGATGGAAGTAATGTAGGCTTTCCCACGCAAGGCTTCAGGAGTTGTGCCAGCGTTCGCCCCGGTCTATCACCCTCACCATATCGCCTGGCGGTGGCGTATTTCCCAAGAAAATTAGTTTCGCTTTCAGCTGCCTCTCTGAATTTGGCGAGCAACGACAAGCGGCGAGCCTGCCCGGAAGGGTCGGGGTGCTTGATCTGCTCAGCATCAAGCTTCTTTAGTTGTTGCTCTATGCGAGAAATAGTGCCTCTCAGTGCCTTCAATATCCCAGAGTGTTTGGCAATGCATTCCCCTCTTATGTAGGCCTTAAAGGCTTCCCACAAAGTCGCCCATGTACTGACCAATCCCACATTGAGCTCGAAATACGACTCTATGGATTCCCGGATCTCTGCGGAAAACAATGCATCATTTAAAGCCAGCCCCGGAAACCTCCACTGTCTCTCACTACCCTCTGGCCTGGGGACTCGGGTTTGCATAACAACCGGGGGAGTGGTCTGAGTACGTTCTGGGCAGATGGAGAGTGGACTTGAACCAGGGAACCATAGTATGTGAGATCAGCCAGAAATCCAGCCGTGTCCAGGTGTCGTGTGGTGCCGAGTAGTGAGTGTATGCAAGATCATTCGGGCAGCGCTTGCGCCATATACCCACCAACCCCAGTGCGTCGCAAAGATCCCTCAGCGCGTGGCGAGCTCGGGGCTTGGCGGCTGGGGAGACAGCAGTGCTGTCCTTCTCTGGAGTGAGGAGGAGATTGAAGTCTCCGCCCAAGCAGATATAATCCGCACTCAAGGGGAGTAGCTGTGCATGTATAGTATGGGAAACTTCAGGATCATCCACATTGGGTGCATATATGCACAATAGAGCTATGCTGTATCCCATCAATCTCCCAGACACTAGGGTGTAGCGGCCCTCCCTATCACTGAGACTTTATAAAGTTGAAAGGGCAAGCGCTTATGTATTAATATGGCAGTCCCTCTAGAGTATGTATTATAATTCGCAAAGTAACGGTGCACACCCCAACTAGAGGCAAATGTGTTAAGGGAGGTGGGGGATAGATGAGTTTCTTGCAGAAACACAATGTTGGCCTTATGACGCTGCAAATAATTCAAGACATGTTTTCCCTTTCTGGTGTTGTTTAAGCCCCTGACATTCCACGTGATGAAATTGACGTCTGAGATAGTAGAGAGGCTACCTGCCATCATCCCATGTAACTTGATCTGCCAACTGCAAACATAGAGTTGTGTCATCACACGATGAGTAATCACAAACCAACTGTGTCAGAAACAAACGAATCCAAACCACAAAAACAGCCCCCCCCTCCCATCCCTGCATACCCCATGGCAGGGAAATCCCATACTATTAACACTGTAAACTGCATCAAGTGAACTATACGATAGCACAAAATACCACAGGTTAAGATACATCCTTAGCACCATAACAATCAAAACGTGTTATACACTGGGGGTGTGGTGACGCCACGTCAGAACCCAAAAGGTGCAATATCTATCAAGGTGACTCTTGCACCTTTACAAGTTGTAATCGTTGTGCCTCATGCTCGTTATTCCCAACAGAAATGGCTCAACACTATTCATTGGTAAAAAGTTCCACACTGGCAGCTGATCCGCTGTGCGGCGGTGAGCCCACTGATTTATTGTTGAGTCTCATACTGTCGCTCCGCTTGTAGTCCTTGCAAAAATCCTGTACTGCTTGCGGATTGTCGAAAATGCGAGACCGAACATCTATATCCACTCGAAGTCTCGCCGGGTAGATCATACCATATCTGAGCCCCAAGTTTCGAAGTGTGGCTGTGACCCCAGAATATTTGCGCCTGGCGTCCTGTACCATAGCCATGAAATCAGGGAATAGAGACAACGTGAAGACCTGCCAGGATAAGGTGCCAAGCTCTCGAGCCAGCAGCAAAGCAGTGTCTCTATCTCTGAAGTTTAGTAGGCGGGCTACAATAGGTCTCGGCAGACAGCCAGGATTAGGTCTTGGGCCCAGGGAGCGGTGAGCGCGCTCCACCAGAAAGTTAGTAGTGAAGGCCTCTTTGCCAAACAGGTCCGAGAGCAGGGTCTCCACGAACAAGTTCATGCGGCCGGTGTTGGGGACTCCGGAACCCCAAGAATTTGTATGTTGTTTCGCATACTACACGCCTCTAAATCCTCGTTTTTAATGGCGATTTCTTTCAGGATCCGCTCCATTTTATCCAGTTGTTTCGTGGACTGGGCAGCCCCATCCTCCAAGTCAGAGACCCTGCCCTCAGCATTGTCTAGCGCTTGTCATGGACATCCAGTTTGACTCCCATGGTGTCCAATCTTTTTTCAAGCTTGTCAAATCGACTGTCTAGCGCTCTGAAGCCAGCACGCAGTTCTAGTAAAAGCTCATTAGACCCAGCAGGAGCAGCACTTTAGCCTGCCTTCTCCACTCCGCCTTCCGCCATGTCGCTTTCAGAATTCGAGGGCAGCTCCGCAGGTCTGGGGAATTGTAGCAGCCTTTGTTTCGGGTCCTTACGACCCATGCCTCAGGAGCCGGCGCTGATGACCGTGAGGTCGCCACTCTGGTATATGCGCGCCCAAGGAAAGCAGTGGAATGGATGCTCACCGGATTCCTGAATGATAATGAACGCTATGTTCGCCACATGCCAGCCTGGTTTCAGATCCCGGAATTGGCGCTGGGAGGCCGCACCTTCACTCCCCCGCCGCACCGTGTTGCACGTTTCACAAGGTGCTGCGCCTACAGGAGCACTACAAGCTGGAAATCCGCGATTCGCGGGGCAATGCAGGCCAGCGGATGTGGGGAGTATCTTACGAGGTCTCGCTGCCCCGAGGGTCAGGGCTTCTCGCCCCCACAATAAGCCCCCATTTTTAGAATTGCGGCCGCGCCGTCACCACCATCGGCGTGGCTGTGTGCGGGCGGGCCCCGATGCCCACCCCCCATTGAAGCCGGCCCGCTCAGCCGGATGGCTGGCCCCCTGGCTTGCCCACGGCCCCTGTCGCCGCAGGGCCTCCGTTCGCAAAGCGAGCCGCGAAATCAGCGCAGGAACGCACAAAACGGGTCTTGCTGAGGGTGGGGGGGGGAGTGCCGATCACGGGACCCAATCACCTCGGGGTGCGCAGAGCTTACTGGTGCTCTCGTTGCTGGCTGGGCAGTCGCAGCCGCGGCAGCATTATCTGGAAGGCCGCGTATTCCACTTGGGCCGCACCGGCGTAATGGCGGCGGCATCCGACGGCGTCCCCAGCACGCAAACTTCCTCAATCCTGGCACTGGAGGGCTGCCGGGCCGCTCCGCAACTCGTCTCCGGTGTAGCGCATGGCAGGAGGATAGTGGGCCGTAATTCTGACCGAGGATATAAACGGATGAGGCAGGATTTCGGATGTGCCAAGCGGAGCTTCAGTGCCGCACAGCCATTACGGTCGGCTGCCTGACCACACCCCTCCAGCCTGGCAAAGTTAAGCTCAGGCTGCCAGGAGCCTGCGCATTTAGCGCATGTCTAGCTCCTGGCTGCCTGACCCAAACCGGAAGACTTTCTGTCAGGCTGACCTTTGTTCAGCCTGACAGACACTCTTATTGCCTTGAAAAAGGTGGGGAGCATGGCCCCTCAGCCTGTATGGATAGGCTGCTTCTAGGTTGGACTCTTCCTATTGGAGCAGGGTCAAGACGAATTTGCATATGGCTGGGTCCAAACTGAGATGACATGGTGGGCAAAAGAAAGA
Organism: Calotriton arnoldi; assembly: GCA_963921515.1. Lineage (NCBI taxonomy): Eukaryota > Metazoa > Chordata > Amphibia > Caudata > Salamandridae > Calotriton > Calotriton arnoldi. The sequence goes on from CAWUFW010001137.1 coordinate 2,018,502, forward strand.
TAGGTTGGGATGCTACGCAAGCGATTGCCAGTGGTTAGAGTTATCACAAGCATTCCTTCCATCACCTTTTGTGTGTCTGATGTAATGCTCTAAGTGGCCGAGGGTATACAGAAACATGGGTCCCTTACTCACTGTGCCACTGGAATCAAGCTACATCTAACTGAAGAGCCCCAATCAGGGCGAAACTGGTCCTGGGTTGCTTGTGTTCCCCTTCAGGAATAACCTGGCCTGGCAGTTTGGGCTAAACTGTTCCTATTAGAGCAGGGTCAAGACTGATTTGCATATAGCTGGGTCCATATTGAGGTGGCATGGTGAGCAAAAGAACAATAGGTTGGAATGCTACCCTAAGCAATTGACAGGGGTTAGACTTCTTGCAAGCATTCCTCCCACCACCTTTTGTGTGCTTGAAATAGAATCGGGTCACACTTCATTCCTTGGTTTTGAAAAGTGAACTGTGTGCATAGAATTTGGAATCAGGAACAATGACATGACATGGAATTAGGGACAGCACAAATGGAATGGAGAAACACGTATATCGAAGCTCAAACAATACAAGTGATATCACAAATAATGCACATGGAATTCACCGAATCTGGAACAATGCACATGGCATATGGAACAATGCAACTGCAATCTGAAAAAAATGCATGAAATGAGGAAAAACGCACATGGAATCTGGAATGGTTGACATGGAATCAGGTACGACGTGAAATTATAAAAAACACAATAAAATCAGGGACAAGAGATATGAAATCTCGAACAAGGCACTCTGAATCTTGAATAATGAGCATCAAATTTTGAGCAATGCAGTGAAGTGTCAGACTGGCCCTCACTACATACCCGGGCTTCCCTTCCAAGTACAAGGTGGGGCATCCAGTTAGTGGCCCCCAGTTTTCTCCTTTGGGGACCATCGGCCTGACCTCCACATCAGGCTGAATCTTTTCCTGCCAGCCAAATCTCAAAATATGTTCCAAAATCTGCAGGCTCTCGTCCTTGCAGTCACCATTCCACCCACACACTGATCACTTGGAGCTACCACCACACAACTAACAGACGTAAGACAGACAGCAACTATAGTAACATTTCTAAAAGAACTATAATTGGCAAAAGGTTGGTCTGACCATTGTCGACCTATTGGCTTTGCCAACACTGTAGCTTCGGTAAAAAGGCATGCTTTCAACTTGACGTTTACACATTTGTGTGTGCGTATGTGTCAAGTTGCTATGATAACCCTGCATGATGATGTATATGCGCACCTGCATCACCACATGTATGCGCCTAAGGCATGCTACAGCAGCCATTTTGTTTATTTTTTTATTTACATGTTCCAATATGGCAGATGCCACTTGGAATAAAAAAATAATTGAACCATGCTAATTGAACCATGCTTGAAATGGAGTCGCCTGGAAACAGATTGTAGCTGGTTGGTGCTGCAAAAAAAAAAAAAAATTTTAAGGACCTTGAGGGGAGGAACTGGGGAGCAATGGAGGACAGATGGGGAGCGGAGGAGGCAGAACTGAACGTCTAGGGGTGGGGGAGTAACAGAGAGCGGACAGGGGAAGAATAAAAGAACAAGAATTAAAATAAATACATAGAAAACAAAAAATAGAATGGGTAAGCAATGGAAGAGCTGCAGTGTGGGAGGAGGGAGCAACACGAAGCATGCAAGGGTTGGTATCTGACAGCAGAAGCAGTACACAAGTGGAAGAGAAAAAAAACATGCAGTCTCATGAAAAAAAGGAAAAAGTATTAGCCTGAAAGTTAGAAATGGAAGGACATGAGTCATCCAATCAAAAGGATGGTAAAGACGCTATACTCTAGGGAAGGGACAAACAAAAGAAGAGGAAGACAAGCCACTGAATAAGAAGCAAGCAAATAAGAGTGACAAGAAAGCCAAATAATGGTAAGCAAAGGGTTGGCCCTGACCACGCTGTAAGCTTTTTGTATGGTCCACAAAAGGTCTTTCGTCAACATAGGCGAGACCTAACAGTGACATTGTCAGTGGCAGAATTCTTTGTTAAGGACCATTCTAGATATGGATCACAATTCTTGGCCATTCTCCAATGGCACCATCATTATGGAACATACCACCTCTCTCTGCCTTTCACAAATTCTATGCTCTGAGGAGGTTCCAATCACACTATAGCTGAAAGCCTTCTGTTATTGTCCTAGCACCAGGAAGTCTTCTTGGGCATCACCCTCTATTGGAACACAATACAATAACAAACACTAGAAAAAGCCTTGAGAACTGAAACAGTACTAACTAAGGCCTTCAATAGCAGTTGGCTGAAATTTCCATTCAGGCCATAAACTACACTTTTTCTTAAAATGAAAATAACAATTTTTGTGGAAGCACCATTTCCACCTACTAAAGGCAAGTGGATTTGTAACCAGAAAATGGCCCATGATGTGGGAAAAGCAAAGGGAAATAAGGCTGGTAAACCTGATGTTATTCCACATTCCATACAGGCCAATGGCAGGATAACTCATAATCCACCACTATCATAGATACCTATGGTAGTGGAAATTCCAGGTTTGATGTTATCACCCAGAAATGAGAACCAACTTGTAATAAGGTCGTAAATAGTCCCCACAACTCGATACATACAATGCACTAAAAGTAGCATCCAGGGTCAGATCAATGCACTACTAAATATGTGGTCTCCATGGTTAAACTACACCACATGAGGCCACCAGGTCTGGACACAATACTCAATGTGTGGCCTCCAGGACTTTAACCATTTCTCTATATCCCTCTTCCAGAACAGATCACAATTCTTCACACATGTCCTTTCGGGGATGTGGCTTTACGGCCAGACCTGCCGAGTCTTGGTGTCGGCTCAACATCCTGTAATTCTGGGTGTAGGAAAGTAGGATCTGCTTTGATGTTTACCCCCACTTTTTGCTGGTGTTATTCTGTTTTCTTAGTAGTCTTACTGGGATCCTGCTAATCAGGACGCCAGTCACTGTGCTCTCTCCCTAAATTTGACTATGGTAAGTACTTTGGTACCTTCCCAATTGGCTGCTGGTGTACCCATTTAAGCAGTGGTGGCTCCTTCGCTAAGGCGGAGGAGCATTGCCCCACTACTCTGCAGTGGCAAAAGAAAGGAAAAAATAAAATGATAATAACTAATGCTACTATCATTTTATTTAGTCCTCCTGCTGCGGCAGCTTGGATGATGGGGCGGGGCTGCAGAGCAGTGGAGCAGTGGTACAACCCTCCTAAGTGCGCAATGACTGTTTGGTCGGTCCTCCTGGGCCACCCAAAACAGTCATGCGCACTTTCCCTGTTCTCCATGCAGGCTACATTACAGCACGGCACTCAGACCAATCACAATGCTGCATTGCATTGCAGCATTGTGATTGGTCAGGGGAGCCTGGCTGTGCTTCCTGTTCCTGGAGTCGGTCACAGGAGAGCAGGAGCAGAGACGCGGGACCCGGCGGCAAGGTATGTTTTAATTTTTTTTTCATTCTGACACCCACCCGCACTCCCGCAAACCCCCCCCCCGCGTTGATGGAAGTGACCCGAAAAGGGCCACCCGGGTCACTCACGATCACTTTCTCTGCCTTCCTACAAATGAAGAGTCGGTCAGACAGTAAAGAATACAAACCAGATATTTTTTGAGATTAGCTAGTAGATAGAGGACTGTGCCTTCTTGATTTGTTGGACATGAGTGGAATAATTTCCAGAATTCAATGATCGTTTCCAAAACCGATGTGTTTATTGTGAATTTTCACACATAAAGCAAAGAACAGCCGACACGTGTTTCGCCCGTGTGGCCCGACGGCCGTGGGCTTTCTCAAGGCAGAAATTCGTTGCTGGTAATCCAGTCCCGTGGCAGTCATATGAGGCAGTCTCTGTGGTCCCAGGAGAAGATATTTTTTGAGATTACACTGCAGTGGAGCCCAGTCTGACCAGCCTCTTGGGATGGCTGTCGAGGGACTGAAACCCGTAAGCATACAATTACATTATGTACGATTGCAAAGTCCACAAAGGCACGCCTACTATGGAAAAACACTAGCAGGTGTCGTAATACAATGGGGGTACAGAGCATAAGTTTCGATTCTGCAGCTGGGCACAGGCTATCTACTGCCCAAGGTCATCTGGCCTATCCTCCCTACCAGACGGGTGGGAGAAAGGCTCCATCTAACAAGAAAAGTATGTACTAACGAGGATACTTGCCATTATAGAAGAAAAAGCTCAACCTTGGGAAACAAAACTTACCAAGGACCGTTTCTCAAAAATAACTAAGCAGCAGTTTTGATTATCGTACAAAATGGCGTCCAGATTGCAAGATGGTGTCGCGAATGCTAAAATATACGGACAGAAGGGCTTCCCAATATTAACAAACCCTCCTGTTAGCATGAGCTAACCATCTACAATCGAAAAGACATAAACATAAAAGAATAATGAAGCACATAGCTTGTTTATGCATGTTATGCTGTCAATAGTGGGAGTATATTCCAAGAGAAGAGAAGATATTTCAATGATACCCTCATCTATGGCCATAATGTCATCTACTTCTTTCTGTGACATTATTGCTGCATTAGTGTCATGAATCGACATCTTCCTCTTCGGAGCCAATACAGAGATACAGTATGTGCAGCACATTGAGAGACATTGAATAAGAACACAGCAAAGTATCAATATAACAATTAAATATATTGCTTTTTCAATTAGCCACCCCCATGTTCCAAAAAGCGACCAACTCCAATTACCTTGTTCCATACCTTTGACATTCTTGATAATATCCAAGATATGCTTGGTGATATTCTTTTCCATATTTGTTATGCCCACTACACACTGATCGCCAATAACTGCGCATGCACCACCATTCTTTGCTAAAATAAAGTCCACTGCATATCTAGTCTGTTCAGAATAAATCCTCATACTTTCTAATTGAATGGTGATGTCACGTAATGCTGCTACTGTGGTATTTACAATATCTGTAATTTACAGCCAAAATATTCCCGTGCCTTTTCAGTCCTACTCATAGCCATTCCCCCTAATGTGAAAATGGCAGACAGGATATAACCAAAAGTAATACCATTACTATAACTGTTGATCTCAATATCTGTTACTCCTTCGCAAAATTCCTTTGTAAGTTTTCTCTTTACCCATTTTATTTGTCTGTGAGCATATTTGCAAGGGACCCCCAGGGGCAGCACCATCCCAAGAGCTACATCATTGGTGCCATTATGAACATTTGAGTACGTTCCATTAGTGAGAAAGAAGAACCCGGGGTGGTCATATATCGGCCTATCATAATTCACAGCTGAATAACGAGAATTACCTGTAACGGTGTCAGAACCTTTCGAACCTTTCAAAGGGATTGTCTGTTTGGATATGATCACCCCTGAACAGTTGATATACAAAATAGTATCAGTATTATTTATGATGGGGCAACAAGCAGGGTAATAGCCAGCTTTTCGGGGAACCGTCACTTCTTTATAATGCCAACACATCAATGTAATATTTTGCTCTTCCAAATAAAAGTTATCACAGTACGTATTATTGTCACAACCGGGGTACCCTGTTCCAGTGGGTTGACGATGATACAAGCATGGCCCTGGGTAGCCAAAACCAAACTCCCCTTTTACCTCAACAAAATTTGTTGGCTTAGAATATGCATAATTTATCAAAGACAGAGGGTAAGCGGTCCATAGGCTAGTTACAGATTCAGTAGGATAACAAGCAACACCATTACCAAAAAATCTCTTATGAGTATCTAGAAAAACATTATTAGAAAGCATTCTTTTCCATCTTGGTGTGAAAAAGATATCATTGTCAGAAGTAGGCGAATTACTTGCATTTTCTAACGCCCAAAGAACTCCACAAAGAATAATCATCAGCAGAATAGCAAAAAGAAGGAATAGCACTCTCCGCTGCTTCACCCATGATGATCGGGGCAAAACAACAAAACCTAATGGCTGTTCTTCATCAATCATTGGCCTGCCAAAAAGATGCATGATAGCGGAATGAAAAGGTACTATTAATCTAACAGTAATGAAACGAAGCAAACAATCTTCTTTCCAGCATCCGTTTTTCTTCCCTGTGAGCCTCGCTGGCAGACTCCTATTGTTCATCCACGATGGTGCTATCAAGCACTTCTCATTGGAGCTACACAATTGCAGCCCATTGCTGAGGAAAATCCACTTCTTTCAGGATAGGGTACTCTCCCTCCTGGGAAACCACCCCAAACTTATCCTGTCCAGTGTCTCGAACAATGCACCAATTTCTCTCTGTCCCTGCTCTATTGTCCCTATTCTTCATCCATGAAGTCCATCCCTACTAGTCTGACTTTTCCTTTGGTGCACTGTTCCTTCGTCGAGGACGCAAATTGTACTTAACAACTCTAGGAACAGAGGGATCAAGAAACAAACATTCACTTTCAGCGGTATGGACTGATTCAGATTCAAACACAGAAGGGCCAGCTGACTGGAGCTCTTGGCTGGCCTTAACCTCAGGTGGCACTGCTTCATTCAGGACTGCATCACTCTCCTCCTCAGAAGGTGCCCACGTTATTCTGGCATCAGAGAAAGGGATGAAGCGAGGAACCTTTTCCGTCTCAGAGTCCCCTATGCCGTTGATCCTCCACTGGTCATACGGCAGGGGAATTGGCACCTTCTTGGTATGCGTAGAGTGTATCCAATTCTTCTGGCCGTCCACTTTGAATGCAGTGTGGATGGCGAGCAGTATTTGGAAAGGCCCCTTCCATCGGGGCTCCAAGCTGCCTTTTCGCTGGAAGTGCTTTATCAGTACATAATCAACAGGCTGAAGGTCGTGGCCGGGTCCCTCTGTAGCGGATGGCAAGGCCTCTTGAATCTGCTGATGAATAGAACGCAAATTTTTTGTTAATTCGTATAGATAATCTATCAACAAGGGGTGCTCTATCTCGGAAAAGTGACGGGGTCTTGGAACTCCCCAGACATTAGCGGGCCTACCAAAGACAATCTCATAGGGGGACAACCATGTTCTAGTATGGGCTGTAACTCTCGTTGACAACAAAGCAAATGGTAAAGCATCTGGCCACTTCAATCCTGTACTCCTGAATTTTGGCCATCTTTAGTTTGAGAGCACCATTGTACTTCTCAACTAAACCTGCTGACTGGGGGTGATTCGCAGCATGAAATTTTTTCTTAATGTGCAAGCCATCGCACACTAACTGGATGACTTTAGAATTAAAATGACTGCCGTTGTCACTCCAAATCAAACGGGGCAAACCAAAACGAGGGAAAAACTCCTTCAAAAGAGCTTTCGCCGTCGCTAGAGTTGTATTTTCCTTGGTAGGATAAGCCTTAACCCATTTACTGAATGCGCAAACCACCACTAAAACATACTTCAAATTGTTCACCCGTTCCATCTCAATGAAGTCCATTTGCAGGACTTCGACAGGGAAAAAAGGGGGTGCAAAATTACCCGGAGGTGTAGGGGTCCCCTTCCCTGGGTTGTACAACATGCACACCATGCACTATTTTACTAAATGGGCAGCCGTCTTTGGAATATTATCATTCTGCCACACCTGGTCGAGCAACTTGCAGATACCCCTAGCACTAATGTGAACTGGTCCATGAGCCATAGTAACTACGGGGAGAACATATGCATCTGGCAACATCCATCTCTGTTTCCCTGACTTATCTATCCAACACCCATCATCATCCAATTGTGCTGTACTTTCTTGGCATATTGCTAATTCCTCAACCGTCGCCTTGCTCTGGATTTCTTTCACACTATCTAGTGTGTCCTCAAACATCGTGACTTTCGGCACCCATCTAGCAGGACCTGCTACAAACATCTTTTTCATCTTAGATCGGGCCGTCTCTTTAGCTGTTTGATCCGCAAAAGGATTCCCCCTCCCCACATCATCAGTAATTGCTTTGTGAGCGCTACACTTCACTATTGCCAGTTTCTTAAGGCAGGGTCAATGCCGACAAAAGTCTATTTATCAAAGGGCCGTGTTGAGTCTTTGAACCATAGGAGGTAAAGAATCCCCTCTCTTTCCAGAGCCGCTTAAAATTATGAACGACTCCAAAAGCATACTGGCTGTCAGTGTAAATATTAACCGCCAGTCCCTGACTCAACTCACAAGCCCGAATTAGAGCTGCCAGCTCTGCAGCTTGGGCCGACTGATAGGGGACTTGTGATGTCTCAACTATCGTGCGCAGTGTTGTGATTGCATAAGCAGCAGTTGTGGTGCCATCTGGTAATTTAAAACAAGAGCCAACAACATATAGTTCCCCTTGGGGGTCAGATAAGGGAACATCAGTCAAGTCTACCGTCCCTTCGTCTCCTCCTCAGTGCGAAACATACAATCATGTATGTCTATCTCCGCACTCTCCGAAGGGAGGGGTAGTAACGTGGCAGGATTCAGAGTGGCACATCGTTTGATCGTAATATGTGGTGCAAAAAGAGTTAGCTCATAGCCAGTCAGACGTGCACTGGTAAGGTGCTGTGTCTTTGTTCTGTTCAAAGCGTATCCACAGCATGAGGTACCATAACTGTGAGATCAGTGTCAAGAACAAGCCCTGCCGATTGTCGAATAGAGACGGCCACTGCCGCTGTCGCTCTTAAACAGCTCGGGAGGGCTTTCGCGACGGGATCAAGAACAGCAGAAAAGTACGCACACGGCCTCTGCTTACCTCCAAAGGCCTGTGTTAAGATAGAAAGCGCACAACCGGCCGACTCGTGTACATACAACACGAACGGCTTCTTATAGTCAGGTGTGCGCAGCACAGGGGCCGAACAAAGCGCAACTTTCAATTGCTCAAAAGCTTGTTGACATTCAGGCGTCCAAGGCAAAGGCTCATGCACATCTTTAGTTGTTAAGTGAAGCAGAGGCTTTGTTAATAAAGCAAAATTGGGTATCCAATGACGACAATAGGAAGTGATACCAATAAAGGCTCGCACATCCCTATGGGTCCTTGGAACAGGCATGTTAATTACAGCATTAATATGTTCAGGAGTTAGTTTCCGACCCTCCTTCAACAGTAGGTGACCTAAATAGGTGACCTCCTGTCGACAATATTGGAATTTGGAAAGGGACACTTTATGTCCATGTTGACCCAAATGCAGCAACAATTTGACTGTAGCTGCTTTACATCCTGCTTCAGTATCGGACGCAATCAAAAGATCGTCCACATACTGCAGCAATACATTACCTGGAGGAAGGGTAAGGGAGTCCAAATGACCCTTCAGAGCCTGGCTATATATACTAGGACTCTCAGTATAGCCCTGAGGAACCCGACAAAATCTAAAACTACGACCTGCCAGGGAGAACCCGAACAGGTGCCTGCTATTGGGATGAACAGCGATGCTAAAGAAAGCATTTTTCAAATCAATGACAGAAAAGAATTTGGCAGAAGAAGGAATCATAGTCAGAAGAGCAGTAATGTCAGGGACCACAGGGAACTGAGAGACTACTATTTTATTAACTTCGCGCAAATCAATCACAAAACGATAGACATCAGCAACATCATCAGGAGAACCCGGAGGCGGCCTCTTGAGAACAGGAAGGATGGGGCTATTGCACACATTTGCCACTGTCTCTTCAACAACTCCTGACTGAATCAAATCTTGTATTATATGTAACAACGCCTGTTCTCCTGCATGCGAAATCTTATACTGAGGAATGCGAGGCAATATCGCATTTTCTTTAACCTGAATAGAAATTGGAGGTATTTGCAAAAGTCCCACATCTGTATCAGTTGTAGCCCACACCATAGATGGAACATCTTTAAACTCAACTGGGAGGGGGGCATCTTTAGACAAGCATTGTATAGTACTAACCACACTTGGACCCATTGTCAAATGGACACCGTCTGGGGAACAGTAAATAGTAGCATGTAGCTTTTTAAACAGATCTAATCCCAACAGGTTCTCTCCACAATTTGATGTTAGTAAAAACGGCGAATCAACGGTTAAGGGGCCTATAGTCAAGGCAAGGGGTTTGGAGATGGGGCTTACTACCGGCATACCGGAAAAACCAACCGAAACATTGTTATGGCCAGACAGGGCTGCCCCAGTGACCTCGCAACAGAACTATTCATTGCTCCTGTATCCACTAAAAATTTCTTCTTCGAGCCCTGCAAATCCACACTAATATAAGGTCCATGCTGATCTACAGGTATCGCAACTGGTCCCTTACCCTGTCCTTGGCTGTCCTAGCTGTAAGACATCCCCGTCGTCTCATCCAAATCATAATCATCATGATAATACTGTCGGCTCCGAACGTCATCAAAGTAATTCTGATCAGTACGGCCCGATGACGTTCCAGTAGCCTGGTCCCCATCCTGACTGGCTGCTCCCCGTCCTCGCTCTCTCTCTCCCCGTCCCCTCGGAGCTGCAACCTTTTTCAGCAAAATCGGGCACTCGCTACGCCAGTGCCCTTCCTCCTTACAATACGCACATTGATTGGGGCCCACAGGCATAGCAGTCCGACTCGTACGAGGAAGCTGCCTGGCCGGTCCAATGCCTCGACCCCGTCCCGCCCCCTGGATGCCTTCTGCATCAGTACCTTAGTCTTCAACTCCTTTGTTTTCTTTTCCACCTTCTCTTTCTCCTCATTCTCTCTATGCTCATAATACTGAGCCATACTCAATATCACCGAAGGGGTAGAAGTAGTCCACTTGCTTTCGGCAGCCTGCAACTGTGTTGCAATCTCTGGTAACAAATTTGTGACACATCTGTTAACAAACAATCTGATACCCCCTTCCATGGACAAATCCTGGCCACTAAAATCCCAAAACACACCTTCAAACCGAGTAAAAAAATCAGACACACTCTCATCCTTCTTCTGACGACATGCGGCTAGCTTATCCCAATCCACATTCCGGGGTGGAATAAGAGAGTGCATATAAGTAATGATGCGATCTGGCAAAGCCAAGATCTCAGCCTTAGGCTTAACACCAGCCTTCCTCTCATTATTTATTTATTTGTTATTTTATTTTGAAGGTTTTGTATAGCGCGAACAAGACCCTTGCGGGTATCAGAGCGCTTTACATGGCAGATGCAAGAAACATAAACAAGCATAGTGAAATATAGGTGCGTCTAATACAAGATAGTAACTAATACAAACTAGCAAATATAGTACAAGAGTATATAAATAGATCAAGTAAATTTAGCCATGAGGATATATTTCACTTCTTTTTTGAAAGATGCAGTAGAAGGATTCTGTCTCGTTTCTGGGGGCAAAACATTCCAAATCCTGGGAGCCATTCCTGAGAAGGTCCGGTTGTATGTTTTCTTCTTGGCAAATCATTGTGGTTTCAGTAGAAAATTACTGGAACTACTGGTGGAGCTGTTACCACAAGAGAGCACCAGTTTCTGAGCTAGGTAACTCAGAGTTTTGTGATGTAAGGCCTTGTGCGTCATACATGCGATTTTCAGATGAATTCTAGCCTCGAAAGGTAGCCAGTTGAGAGCTCTCAGGTCAGGGGAGATGTGACAGTTTCTTTTGGAGCCTGTGATGAGTCTGGCAGCTGCGTTGATTGAAGCTCTTAGAGGGGCCGTCATCGCTCTGGGAAGGCCGCAGAGAGCGACACTTCCGTATTCCACTCTTGGCATTACTAGAGCTTGAACTGCCTGTGAAGTCATTTGCGTGCAGGAAGGGTTTCAGTCTTCTCAATGTGTTCATCTGGAAATTTGCTCCTTTTGTAGAGGCGCTGATGTGTTTCTGCATGTTTAGATTACTGTCCAGAGTTACTCCCAGCGATTTCGCTGAGTCGATAATGAGAGGTTGAACTTTGAGTGCTGTTAGGTGGTTTAGCCAATCGAGGATGATGGTCGATAGGTTGGGGGGAGCGATTAAGAGGAATTCAGTTTTGAGGGTGTTTAGTTTCAAATGGTTTTCAGCCAATCAGGTCTGCGTTTTTTGAAGCGTTGAGTTGAGAGATTTGATGTCCTCAAGTGAATGGATCTTTATGTAGAGTTGTGTGTCATCTGCGTACATGTGATAATGGACATTAGAGGAGCTGAGAAGTTCGGTGAGAGGTTCCATGACAAGGTTGAAAAGTGTAGGTGAGAGGGATGATCCCTGCGGTACTCCTAACGTGACTGGGACGGGCTTGGATAAGGATTGGTTAATCTTGAATCTTTGTGATCTATTTTGGAGGAAAGAGGTGAACCAATTTAGAACAGATCCAGATAATCCCATTCTGTATTTCAGGAGATCAAGCAGGTTGTCGTGTTTGACGGTGTCAAAGGCGGAAGATAGATCAAGCAAGATTAGTAAACGGGCTTCGTTTTGGTCCAGGATTTTCCCACGCCTGAATCTCATCCCATGTACCACCCAATTCTAGGGCATGGTTCTGAGTGTGCACCTGTCGCCAGATATCCACTGGTACCAATAAGCCAAAAACCTTTCAAAATCTGCCAACGTCATTACCGACGCTGCAGCAGCCTCTGTCAATTCCTTATAGTAAGCAGTAGGATTTTCCCTGGGGTCGGGCAACTGAGCCTTAATTGCGAGGACTTCACTCCTCTTCCATGGAGTATAAACCCATTGTTCTTGAAAACGGGCCTCTACTCGTCTAGTCACTTGATCATGTTGATCCCGTAACACTGGTATCTACGGGTGAAAAACGGGATGAACTTCCCTCATTGGGAACTGCGATATTACCGTCGGGGATTTTTGATGCAATCTACCACGAAATCCAATCCGTGTAGTAACACTAGCAAAAACCTCATTGGGAGCCATGCCCGCAGCATATACTTGGTCCCTAATATCGTAAACAGCCTGAGGTGCAACACCTTTAAAACACAGTTCCCATATTCCAATCAAAGTGGCCGACATATGTTTAAGGGCATGCTGCTGAACAAATGGCTCATAATCCTTTAACACACTCCAAACATCCTCAACACCATAAATAGGACTACAGGCCCACTGGGCAGCCTGATTGGCCACCATATTCTTCTCCACATCTCCCACATCAGACCGAATCAACACCCGTCCTAATCGCTCCTTTGCAACTGCCCCAGCTCCATCGTCCTGACCACGCACCGGTGTCTCGGCATCTAACAAGGGGGTAGGAGTAAAAACAGGGGCCAACATACTGGTCGAAGAGGGGGGCATCAAGGTCAACATCGGCTGAGTAGTAGGTATCTGTGAAGGAGAAAGTGACATCGTAACAACAGGGGTGGCAGGAGGACCGGCAGTCGCAGTGACTGTGGGGGACGGAGCCACAGACGATACTGGTGATGCCGGAACCAAAGCACTTCGATCAATACCAGATACAATGGGAACGGGGGGGCAGAGGCAGATGATGAGGGCTGTGGAACAACAGGGTATATTCTATTCGGGGCATAAGGGGGAGGCGGTCTGTCTTCCAATAGCTCTTCTATAAAAGTGTCTGTCTCCTCTCTAGTAACATAAGACTTATCACATTGCAAACGAAACCTCCTATCTGCACATTCTATACCCTTCTCCACTTTCTCCTTATCATTTTCCAACGCTTTCTGAGTCAATGTCTGCGTTCTCTCCCTCCGTGCCTCCCTTTCCGCCCTCAGCCGTCTCTGTTTAGCTTCCTTCCGCCACACCTGAAGGTAATCAAACATCGACTGCCTACTACCTTTAGCAAACAATTTTTCCTCCAAATAATTCAATTTCTGTTCATCAAAGGTGCCTGTTGACGGCCACTGCAATTCAGCGTTGTCCCTGGTATATTTGTGCCATAATGTACTAAATATAATAGGGCCAAGATCGTATTTGACATACATGTCATAATTTGGAGTACCTTCGGCAGGTGTGGGCTGTCTTTCCTCCAATCGAGTATCAGCAGAACAACAACGACACCTCACACAACACAACTTACTCCAACAAGGCATTCTGTTCACACAAAAAAAAACACATTCACCACACAATCACACTAAAATGTACTCATAACTTTACCAAAAATCGCTTCCGCGGGCTGCATCAATCACAAATTAACAAAATGGTACCATGTTTCAAAAAGAATCTTCAAAATCAAATACCAGCGCTTGTCAAAACTGATTCTTAGACCAACCAAAATATCCGTCAAACAAATGTCATGACAACAAAGAGCCAAACAAGCTCACCTGGTGCACACAGGTCAAACAAATGTATTCTCCACTGCCGACTCTTCGGAACAAACGGTAAAATCCAAGGGTTTTGCCATTCAGGACCCCAGTCGGGATGACCACTGGGCAGGGCACCGCCCGATCAGACAGGCGGGGCAGCTGCGAGTGCGCAACTCTACCGTGCAGGGGTCCCCCAATCCGCCCATCTGACCCAACGCGGCCCTTTCCTCCTCACTCGTCTGCGGGCGAGGGTGAGGTCACCCAATGGAGTCCCTGTTCGGGGGCCAACTGAAGGAAGTGACCCGAAAAGGGCCACCCGGGTCACTCACGACCACTTTCTCTGCCTTCCTACAAATGAAGAGTCGGTCAGACAGTAGAAAATACAAACCAGATATTTATTGAGATTACACTGCAGTGGAGCCCAGTCTGACCAGCCTCTTGGGATGGCTGTCGAGGGACTGAAACCCGTAAGCATACAATTACATTATGTACGTTTGCAAAGTCCACAAAGGCACGCCTACTATGGAAAAACACTAGCAGGTGTCGTAATACAATGGGGGTACAGAACATAAGTTTCGATTCTGCAGCTGGGCACAGGCTATCTACTACCCAAGGTCATCTGGCCTATCCTCCCTACCAGACGGGTGGGAGAAAGGCTCCATCTAACAAGAAAGGTATGTACTAACGAGGATACTTGCAATTATAGAAGAAAAAGTTCAACCTTGAGAAACGAAACTTACCAAGGATCGTTTCTCGAAAATAACTAAGCAGCAGTTTCGATTATTGTACAAAATGGCATCCAGATTGCAAGATGGTGTCGCGAATGCTAAAATATACGGACAGAAGGGCTTCCCAATATTAACAGCGTGCCCTCCCCGCCAACCGCGAGTCGTGCCGGCCGCGCCTGCTTTTAAGTCCCTAGTATATGGAACTAAGGCACCCAGAACATAGGTACACCAGGGGTCTCCCATGGGCTGTAGCATGTATTATGCCATCCATGAGAGACCACTCAAACTGTGACTACAGGCCAGCCATTGCAGCCTGTTTGAGCTGGTGCTAGCACCACTCACAACAGATATAAGTTTCCTTATATCTGTGGTCACTGCACTTAAAACCTATAAGTCACCCCTAAGGCAGGCCTTCCAATCCTGAAGGCAGTGTGCTAGGTTATAAGTGTGGGGGTGCCCTGCATAAGCAGGACACCCCCTACAAAACCCTGAGTAAATTCTCCTGGCTTTGTAAGTGCGGTCAGCCATTTAATGCATATAGTGGACATCAAGTCAATTACGAGATGTCTAACTGTATATGGTCCCGTGCTCTCCATGCCACAGGAGTCAAGCTATCCTGGCTGATGAGGGGTGAAACCCCGAAACCAGTCCTAGGATGCTTGTTTCCAGTCCAGGGAGGACCTGGCCTGGCAGTTTGGGCTGGACTGTTCCCATTGGGCGCAGGGTCAAGACTGATTTGCATATGGCTGGGTTCAAAATGGAATGGCATGGGGAGCAAAAAAACGATGGATTTAGGCCCAGATCTCAGAACTGGGGTGAAATGTATGACATTGTTCTGCATTCTGTCCATCAACTGTTCTTTTTGCACTGTCTTCTCGGCAAGTTTGAGGCCAGTATCCCTTGTCAGAACCGCTGGAACAGAACCTCTGTGCACTGCAACGACTAGCTAGGCCTGCATCTTTGGTGATCTGCTCGAGGTCCTCTTGCGACTCCTGTGCCTTCGGCCTGTGGGTCCTCTTGAGAGTCTTCTTTGGCTTCAGTGGGCTCCCCTGCTTGCTCGGGGCCTGCTCTGACTCTCCTGCATTTGGTGAGTCCCCTGGACCTTGCTGGTTACAACCCTGCACCTTCTTCACTTACCACATCTGTTACTGCTGCCATGGCTTGTTGGTGCTCCCACTGGACACCAACCCCCTGGTTCTCGACTTCTGATGTGGGAAAGCTCGTTAATGGCTCCTGGTCTTCCGCAGCATCGCCTGGTCCTCACAGCTGCATTGACAAGGTCACCGTCAACTCTCTTGCGTCTTCCGTCATCAGTGGTCATTGGTCTTCAGTGCCTCCTGGTCACTCCTTAGTGGCATAGACTCTGTACCCTCTGCTTGCAGGTACTTCTCTTCAAGAATCCATCCTTGGGTTCCACTGGACTCTTTCACCTTCTTCGCCAGCGGCATCTTCACTGAAGTCCTCCATTGTGGTCTACAGCGGTTTCTGGCATGTATTCGCACCTATGCACCGGCTTCCCTGGTGTAGGTATCCTGGTTCCTGGGGTATCCATGGGTGGAGTGACCCTCCAACCTTCCATCTTCCACAAGATTTCTTCAGGGTGCACTGGGAAGGGTCCTTCTTCTTCAAAACTGCAACCGTGACTTCCCCGTTGACTTGCATTGAGTATGCGACTGTGTTTCCACTCTGCACGCAGCCTCTGTGGGGTTCCTGGGTACTTACCTTGGGTGGTTCCTTTGGGTCCCCAGCTCTTCTGAGTCTTTTGGGTCAAGTCTCGACTTTGGTAGCAGTTCTTTAGTATATGGTTTGGTCTCCCCCTGGACCCCACTGTGTATTTGTGCTTACTTACCTGTTTCCTTTTGAAATATTGTGTGTATTGCGTTGATATCTCCGGGTAGGAGATATACCAATGTGTTAGTGAGTGTGCATAATAAATATAACTATTTTTATAACTACACTGTGTGGTCCTTATTTGTTTAACCTACACTATAAGATTAGTTCCCTAAACAAGCTGCTTAACACTCCTTCTGGACTAAGCCTGAAGGCTGCTCTCCACAGCTACCACTTAGAGAGCTTTCTATGGTTGCTCAAGACCACTAAAATCACCATAAGAGTTGTCTGGATTAGTGCAAGGTGCTTCACTTAAATAAGTGTGCACCATATACTAAGCCAGCCTCCTACACTGGGCAAATCACTTAGGGCCACATGTATCATTATTGGAAATAGCGATTACCTAATTGAGATTTTCTGGGAATCGCAATTAGGTAATCGCTATTCCTAATGGATGAAACTCCATGAGTTTCATTTAGAGATTCCTAGTGGGTTGCAAATCGACCTACCTCATGAATATTAATGAGGAAGTTCGCAATTTGCGACCCGTTATCAGTCGCTAAAATCAAGGGGATGGTGACCTGCTGGGGTTAGCAGACCACCATGTCCGTGATAGCTTTTAAATAAAGCAATCATTTTTTTTTTATGTAGCCTGTTTTCCTTAAAGAAAACGGGTTGCATTTAAAAAGGAAAAATGAAAAGCTTTGTTTTCATTTTTTAAGAGCAGGCAATAGTCCGTGGGAGCACTGCCTACTCTGAAAAAACGGTTTCGCTACCATTCCCAAAGGGGAAGGTGTCCCCTGGGGACTCCTTCCCATTTGCAAATGGGTTACCACCCAGTTGAAGTAGGTGGTAAAATGTGAATGTTTTGATACCATATTTCAGTCACAAAACATACTGCTGGGAATCGGTATTAGGAAGAGATGCCCTAAAAACACCCCTTCCTAATACCGAATCGGTATGTATTCGCAATTCCAAATTGCGATTCGGTAGCATGTTACCGAATCGCAAATTGGAATTTATACATTCCAAAATGCATTTTACCAGTCGCAAACGGCATGATTCTGCTAATCGGGCTTTCTGCGACCAGTAAAATGCATGATAAATGTCGACCTTAATCACCCCGTGTCAGAAAAAAAGTGACCTTGTACAAGGAATTTGGTGCTCGTGTGAAGCACTCCAATACCTTCGGGTCAAGCCTGCGGGATATAAAAAAAAAAAAAGTATATGCCAGATGACGTCACGCCGGTAATGTACAGAAGTGAGCATTATTTTCCGGAGGAATGGTTAGCTCTGTGTCTTAAATATTCACTTTGCTGTGCCCCAACACTTGTAGATTTTGTACCTGCTGTATAACAACCAAGGGCCCCTCTAGTGTGAGGATTTCCAATACCACCTCCACCCAATCCTCTACTTCTCCTTGGGGGCTTGGCTGACCTTCGCTTTAACCTACCCGCCCCCTTGCTCCTCCCAAAACCCCGTCTCTGGCAGGTTCCCTCAAGCCTCCCGTCTGTCACTTGATGCCAGGTCTCCCTCATTTCATTTGAGTCTCCAGTACTGAGAGGAGCGTCGCCCATCTCTCCAGCAAAGTCCAAAGAGCCATTAAAGAAAAGGGACTGAAGAAGGGAAGAGAACACCTGCTTGCTCCTTAACACTCTCCCCTACCTGGCGTCACCTGAACAGCCATGCGACCGGAAGCCTCCTTGTCCAGGAGCGGGCAGTGTGGAGCTCTGCCTCGGGGTGGGGATTACTGCCGTGTCACACTACTAGAACCGCACGCAAAGGACGAGTGTGACGTCACACATTCTGCGATTTTGTCATAGAGGCTCAGTGGCCGTTCCTCCGTTCTCATTGGCCAGAACTGCGCTCACCGCGAGAGGCACCCCTTGGAATGCTCCAGAACCTTCTTGTCTTTGTAGAACACGCGCCTCCTTAACTTCCAATGAGAACCGTTGGAAGAGACGGAGACCCCACAGAGCACTGACAGAAACAATTTAAAATACAAAGCATATCCCTTGTCCAGGGCCTCCGCGCTAGCTACCTGTTCCTCTTCTGAGTTGAAGTGCTTGGAGTACGAAGTCTAGTTTGAGAGAGCAGGAGAGGGAGGGAATAAAACGAGAGAGAATCTTTTGATGGACGGGTAGCACGCTACTCTGTTTTTTAAACCATGATTGAGCGCTCAGTCAGATGTGCATGGACTTTAATTCAGAGAGAGAGTGTGCGTGTGTCAGCCCCAGGAGGGGTCTGCAGGAAGGTTCTGTCACCCCTTTCCTTTCCTCCGAGAAAGGGAAGTGGGGAAGCTTCCAATGTTTGGTTGTTCTCAGGTGGGAAGTTAAGCTGGAGCATCTCTGCCTAAGGCTCCCAAATGGCGCTGTTCCAGCCGACACGACGTTTTCAAGTCCAGTTTTTCTTTTTACAAAGCACTGTTATCAAGTAATGTAACCCAATTGTCTTGCACAGGACTTCAAATCCCAAAATGCACTGATGTGTTAAATAAATGCTTAGGGCTGTAAATTGCTGTTGCTGTTCACATGGAGTCTTCTGGTAACCTTATCTTTGCCCCTCGACATCCCTTCATCAATGAACTTTGGTTTTTGGCCCACCATGAGGTTGATATTCACAGAATGGTAGTATTAAACTAAGTGTGATCTGGGATAAATGAAGGGAGGAATAATTCCACTCACTTCAATATCACAACTAGTGCAATTTTCTCATCGTTTTGGTACAGGAATGCAAATAGCAGGAAGCAAACACCGAAACACAAAATGCGATGGGTAGGGTGATCTGAAAGGTTACAACAAACAGGCCACATTTAATTCCATCAATTTTTCTCACTACGTCACTCCAGACAGGGAGAAGCTACATGCAAGTCAGACTCACTCCTGATGCTTTAGGAGCAGTCGAGCCTGAACTGACAGACAAGTCCCCTCTACAAAAAAAAACCACAAGCAATCCTAGATCTGAGATCCATATCTGGCCATACCTTTCATATGTACCAGATTAGAACGGGATTGAATGTCAGCAAATTTCTCAGCTACAGACAATCGCCCAAGGCCACATTCCAGACCATTATTTTTTTACCCACTCTGCCACTCCAGACAAAACTACCCATATGCAAGTCACATTCTGTCTTTCTCCAATAGGTACAGTCCAACCCGAACTGCCCGAAAAGGCCCATGTTAGATGTAAACACAAATAACCTCAGACTGGTTCCAACTTATTGAACCTCATTAGAGAGATGCACCTTGAGCCCTGTGGCACAACAAGCACCATTTCTATGTCTGGGAATACCTGTCACACTTAGGTTGTCAAATTGAAACAAAAATGTGATGGGTGGAACAAATGCAAATTATCAGCCATAGTCAATTGTCCACGCCACAATCCAGTCCATATTTTTCAATTCCTTTCCATGCCAGATAGGGACCAGCCACAGGCAAATCGGACTTGGCCCTGCTCTAATAGTAACAGTCCAGCCCAAACTGCCAGGACATATTTCCTCTAGACAAGAGCACAAGCAAAACCAAGCCAGTTTCAGCTTCATTAGAAGCCATTAGTGCAGTAACAGGACTTACAGATTGACATACCCATCGGCATCACACTGAAATTCAAGGTGATGGGTGAAGTACTTTCAAATGTCTCAGCCAGAGGCAATCGTTCAGGACCACATTTCAGCATTGCACTTTGCATCCCCAGGCAACGACCAGCGATATGCAAAACTACATTAATCCTCCTTCATTCGGAGCACTCCAGCACAAACTGCCAGACAGGTCCCCTCTAGACGTGAACATAAGTGACCCCAGACTGGTTTCCACCTCGCTGTGTCTCATCAGTGATGAGCAGCTTGAGACCTCTCACCTTTTCTCACCCCTGCAGGTTCCTTTTCATCCCTCCTTCTCCATTTAATACTGTTTTCCTATCTTTGAATGCCTCCTTCTTTCTCCCTGTTCTGCCTTTCTCTCTTTTACTGTGGATCAAAGTCTGATGATACAAACTAAATCCCGTTAATTTTCACCCCATTTGCCATAAAATATTAGTAAATTGCCAACAACCCAGACAAGCTATATAGGTCTGCTTCACCCACAGATCAAATAATTCGAATACCATAAGAGATCATTCGTCGTTAGGATAAAACAAATAGACATAAAACCGATTACAAAAATAATGTATTTGTTACTGGAGGAGCAACACTCAATCACCAATTCAGTGAAAAGTTACAATGTTGCACACAAAACAGTCTCTCAAGAAGCCCAAACAGTTAAAAGATACACTGTTTCAAGTCCAACAGTCCACCTAAAAGCCAAGGTCAGATGAGATATTCAAAATTACACTAACATTTACTACTCAAAAAGCCCAAATGAAAAAAGAATATCAATCCGCTCACATCCCGGTCTCCCCCCCAAAAAAATTTCAATCAGAAAAATATATTACAATACACATCACCAGTCACTTCAAATTCAAGGGAGGGAAACATGTTAAATAGTGAAAACGTGTTTGCTTGTTTAGCTTAAATGTAACCGGCCTCTGACATGTTTTCTTGCTCATGCTAACTAGATATCACCAGATGTCCCCATCTGTAGGCGTCAGATACTCTGCGTCCACAAAGAAGGGACAAGGAAAGAGAAAACTAGCTTTGCAGCCGAACTGTTCAGATTTGTATTACTCATAAAGGCCATCTACTATTTATCAGGATAGCTAGGCACTCAGTGGCTGGAGTTGTCTGTGCTAGTAAGTCTTTCTCACTACTCAAAGGAGCCCTTTTTTAGCAACCTTATGATAAGGAAAGATTGAGAAATAAACAATAAGGTTATTGCAGTGTGCATTCAGCTCCTGTACGACAGCTTAGAACTCCCTGTGCTGTGTTACAGAGATTCTAACTTATGACCTGTATATAACACAAGAATCTCTGTGACAAAAGCACAAACCCACTGAGGTAGCTACCTAAAGCACATGCAACATGCAGTGATCTGCATGTTGCATGTGCTTTGCAGCAGGCACATTAACCATAAATGCTATTTTATGGTGAGTCCTACCTGTAGCTAGCCTGCACACAGATTTCTCAAGGAAGTGCATTAACCACCAAAATGACCTCACTCTTATTATACCTGGGAAATTGCTAGGTACACATAGATCTCTGCAGCAAGTGCCTCAACACCGATATTTAAAAATGCTGCCTCTTTGTGACAAATTAAGTAAACCAGAAGAGATTCACTGTCACTTTTGTCCTTGTTGTCAATTTCTTTGGGGCAGAGTTAAAAAAAAATAATGGTATAAGCTGACTGTAAGAGCCCTCTCGTCATACCTTCGCTCCTCACGACTCCACCTCCTTTCTGCCCTATTCCTTGACACCCAATTTATGGGATCCCAAGTAAATTCTTTCCATTTCCAGTACTGAGTGAGCTAGCTTCTGCTAAGCTTGAGCACACACATTATACAACAATGCAACAAAATACATACCCTGTGCTCAGTGTGTTAGAGTGGTCTTTAAAAATACTCTGATCTCCTTTTGCCACATCACCGTTCGCCCCATCCACCTCTGTGTTACTGTGCCATTCCCCCATCCTCCCCGGTGTTGCATCTGCGCCACCCGCCCACCCACTTAAAAAAAAACACTTTTGTGTTTTTATTGGTTTTTTACTTACCAATCTAACTTGGATCAGTAACTAAAAAGAAAAAAAAAGTGCTTGCGTTATGTTGTAGGAATGTGTGCATGGTGCGCATGCCTACAAAATGACACAGACGACCATATCCAAGGCTTTTTTTTTTTTACTTTAGCCACTTTGCACAGCATTGCGGATGCTGTGCAGCCTGGCTAAAAGCCATTGGCAAAGCCAATCGGTCACCAAGGCAAGACCTATTGGATTTGCCAATGCTGGTTTTTTTCTTAAGCTGTGCCTCTTTCAATTTATTTTTGTTTACTTTGCCAGGTTCCCTTGCCTGAATTTGTTGCCTAGGGTCCATAAGAAAGGACGGATCCTTTTGGGACGTCCTATCATTTCAGGAATTGGTTCTCTTACAGAACAACTGTCCCAGTTTGTAGATGCTTTTTTGAAGCCACTGGTGATGAATCGTCCGTCCTTTGTTTGTGACACCACTGATCTCCTCAGCAAGTTTGAAGATCTGATATGGGATGACTCCATGTGGCTTGTAACTCTAGACGTGGAATCATTATATACTTGCATTAAAAAATAATATGGATGCAGGGCTGTGGACTTTTTTCTTTTCACATGAAGAGTGAACTACCTGGAGCATAATAACATATTGCTGGATTTTTTAAAATTTAATCTTAACTAAGAACTACTTCCTATATGATAAGGAGTAGTTTCAGCAACTCCAGGGTATGGCCATGGGCTAAAAATTCTCCCCATCGTAGGCAAATCGTTTTATGGGTTGGATAGAGCACATTCATGCTTGGGTCCCACCAGCTGCGGGTGGACAAAGGAGATTTATTGTTGGCGAAGGTACACTGACAATGTCATTATCATCTGGACGGGGACAGGAACTCAAATGAAGGCTTATTTTGATTATGTTAATGATAATCCTTTCAATGTAACTTTTACACTTAAAGGGGGATATTCTCAAGAACGTGTGATAATTATCGCAAAATTAGCTTAACGCAACTTTGCACATCGCAGTCCATCGCGGGAAAATAACACCGTGTTAACGTTGTATTCTCAACCCAGTGGCACCATGCGATAGTCTCAAGCTAACGCGTCAAATGACAGCGATAAAATTACTGTGACAGCAAAAAAACGCAAAACACGAACGCGAAAAAAGTTGCGATGTGGCCAACCGTGATAAAAAAATCAGCGATAACCAGCGACAGGCCTGCAATTCCCACGCGTCATGCGGGAAAATGCACTATAAAAGCACCGAAAAACACAAACCAAATAATTCAAACTGCGTAGCACAATGGAGGAAGCCGGAGCAAGTACAGAGGACGAACAGAACCCCACAAGCCCCCAGGAGGACCAGCCTGGGACCTCGGGGTCACGGAAGGGCAAGGAGAAGAAGACGAGGAAGATGAGGTTCAGTCCGCAGGAAAACAGGATCATCATCACGGAGGTGATAGAACACCACCAACAACTGTTCGTCACCTCCAACGTGTCATTGGCAAATAAAAATGCAATATGGCAGTCCATCCTGGACAAGGTGAATGCAGTCGGAGTGAGGAGGAGGACAATTGGAGAGGTCAAGAGGTGCTGAAATGATGCGAAGCGCAAAACCAAGAAGAAACTCGCTGACAACCATCAGGCAGCAATGCAGACTGGAGGTGGCAGTCCAGCGGAACACCAGGTGCTGGATGAGATGTAGGAAATGGTGGCCACAGTCATCAGTGGGGAGACGGTGGCAGGAGTTGGGGGTCCGGACACTGCTCGACATGACCTGACACAACAGCACCAGGGTGAGTACCGAACAGGGACTGGGAGGACGGGGGGAGATGGGCACAATGGCACACATGCACAATTAAGTAGAGCACACTGCACACCCACAATGACTCTGGATCATGTCCCTGATCCCCTTGCCACACTGCAGCACACATACAAACAGCAAGTAGGCCCCTGTCCACTATGGGCACTAAGGGGTCCCTCCCCACACAGCACCAATGTCACAACCAACCCATGCACACGTGTTAAAACCAGCAAAGCTGCGTGTCTGTGAGCCACACTGACAATGCAAGTGACACTCCATGACGAACAGCATGGCTGCAGTCCAATTATCATGACATGGTGCACGCCACGACACTGAGGTGGCTGAGTGTGGAACACATCCGTAAAGGAGCAGGTCACACTCTGACACACCCACGTGCACAAACAACCCCTGACGTCAACTACACATCTGCGAATAAACCCTGCCCAAGAGTCCAAAATCCGAACTAGAGCCAAAATTAGCCAAGTCTGCAACATCTCAGCACTGTAGAAGCACAGAAGTCAAAGGCACACCTCCTCAAAGGGATAAGGGGCAGCAAAATCACAGCTGCAGGGGCGACTCTCCCACAATGCAGCACACACACATAGCAATAACAGCACATCATCATTGATGACAATGTGGTACAAAGTGCAACACTCTCACTACAGAACAGAGGACACAACTGGTTCCGCTTGTGCGTAGAAACTGGCCAATCACATCTGGCATAGCAGGAAACTGTGAGATGATAATGTACGTGTACAACCTCACATCCATGATGTAGTTCAAATGTCCACTGTCCCGCATCAAATAGCCAGCTCCTCCCAAACACCCACAATGTACATTGTCATGCAGTCTGTATGTAAACTTGAACAATGCGTCAACATACATGTCTACACAATGTTAAAATGCATCTCCCCTTCACATTGCAGAGGGACAATCAACACCTCCTGCAGAGCAGACCAGACAACTCATCAGTGATGATGAAGAGGACCTCCACACCTTCGACACCGACGTCCTCCAACAGCTCATGGACAGCTACGGCAACCCACCTCCAGGAGCAGGGCAGTCCAGCTGCATCGAGGAGACCCCACCCCCTGCACAGACCACACAGCAGGAAGCACCCACCACCACGGCTGGCTCCCAGCACCTCACCGAAGAACACATCGCATTCCAAGGCCATGTGTTAGACTGCCAGAAGGAGGTGGCTGGACAGGTGCGGGTGGAGTTCGACCTCATGGCAGCCAAACTAGATGACATACGTGGGTGTCTAAGTCCCATCAAGGATCACTTACACTCCCTAACGGACACCCACAGTTCGCTCCATGATGTCCAACAATCCATGCCCGACATCGCTGGAGTCATGACTCTGAGAGGAGAACAACTGTCTAGTCAGAGTGGCCTCAGCGATGTCAGCCGAGAGTTGGCACAGATGCTGAGGATAATGGAGAACATGGAGCGGATGCATGCGGAAAGAATGGCTGCCACGGATGCACACCAGCGAAAAGTTGTTGGGATCTTCCATGCCCTGCAGATCCTCATCATCGCATTGCTGCCACTAAGGCAGTCGCTGATGAATGCTGCTCGTACTTCTACACACACATCTCTGGCCCCTGATGTGTCAGTGGCACACAGTGCTGCAGACCAAACATCAGCACCCACATGTCAGACAGATGACATACAGGACGAAGATGCGGGTGATACCACCTCTGTAGTAAGAAGGAGCCAGTAGCATTCTTCTCCGCCATATGCCCTGTTTCAGCTTGGTTCTGCCCTCTGCATCATGCCCTGTAACAACACCTCCCACTGTCCCCGAAACACTCTGCGACACTCACCTTGGACCTCGACATGGACTGCCATATTTTGTCTGCTTACCAATGACACAGCAATCAGACTGCGGACTGTACTCTTCCTCTTCCGATGTACTTGTCAATACCTAAATGACTCTGGCTGGCCCTCCACTGGGCTACAATGTAATGTGGGGTTTGCATGGCCATGTACTGCTCCAGCTCCGACACTCCACCGAATGTGAATAAATCATTCAAATTCACACAGATGTGTCATGTCCATAATCGATCAAGTATGAAAGTATGGATGAATGTAAGGACATTGATGCCCAAAAAGGTACACCCTGGGAAATGAAAGCAATGCGCATGTTTGACCGTGACACACATAGGAAGTGAGATAACTGGGAATGTGTGCACTAGCTGTGGCCTCATTGCTCTGAAACAACAATCGCGCAATTCCTCAAATTTGCCCTACGCAATGTTAGAAATAGGGCTGGGTATGAAATGTCAAAGTCGTTGGCAGGCCTAAAGTAGTGTCCCCCATCACATTTGACAACAGAACATCTCTTCGCATACCTACTCACACTCAACTGGGTGGACACAGCCTGTAGTGATGGATCACATTGATCCACATGGCAAGAACATGGACACCATACTCACATTGCTGAAGACACGGAAGAGCACAGGTCTATCAGCAACTATCCCAACCACTATGTCTGGCTCACAGAGGTGGAGCTGGCAATAGGGACTCACCCCTAAGTGAAATGCGTCAGTCAGTCCCTCCCTGTGTACGGACAATGCTCATTGAGGCACACGATTTGTCATTCTAATCAACACTCATCACAGTTGACCACTAGTGAAGTTGCGTAGACTTTATTGCCATGTGCGTGTCAGTACGGGCAAGACAAGGGCCACAACATGCAGACCAATGCATCAGACACTAACAGGCAGCATTCGGTCACGGTACAGTTCCACGTGACAGGCGTTGTGCATGCGCCCGGGATGTTCTGCCATTGCGTTGGTGGCTCTCGTAGAACCGGCACTCTTCTGACCTGCGGCAGTTATGTGGATGATATGCCACAGCTCGGAGCAATGAGTCGTATGTGTGTGCAATGTTTGGACGTATGGGTTGCGGTGTACGTAAGTTTCAAGGGCATTCCATGCAAGAGTACCTCGAGCAAGAACTTCTGTGTGGGGTGTGGCTACGTTGGTCTTTCATTAGCGCTGTGCGTAGTGTGGGAGTCGTCATCATCTGCTATGGTATCTCTCTCAGGGGGTGCCTGCCGCATGCAAGACCAAGGTCGGCGGTGCAGATGTCCTTCCGCCTTATGTATTGAGACAAAGGAGCTTTCACCCCTAATGTTAGTCTGACTACTGCTTGCATTCTGGAAATGTGATGTGGCTTTCGTGTTGCAATTGAGGCTAGGCCTTAGGCTTATGGTGCACCAATAGCGATACACACACACAACAGTTGGCATGCATGAGCCAAGAGCCCGAGCTGCCTTGCGCTCCTTGTACAATCCCTTCGTGAGCGGCCGCCCTCCGGGTGCATGCAACATTGCAACATTGTCGATTGCGGGCCATGTGGCGCAGACACTGCAACAGAGACACACGCATCAGTTGGTTTCCTGTCCAGCCCAGAAATGAACCACGCCCAGAGCCCAGGGATAATTATTCACACCCCTACACTGGCCTGGCGTACGCCGACCCAGCCCACTCGGCTTACGTATAAAGGGGGGACGATGACGCTACGTGTCCCAGTTCTTCCCCACTGCCGGAGGTGACATGGCTGCGTCCGCCTGGCATATCACGAGACTCAATCAGAAAGGGTCCATGACTTACGTTGCACAGAGTTGGTGGCACCGGAAACACTGTGCCCGGCACGGGCCTACCGCCACGGGACGGTGACTTTCGGTGCACTGAGGTAGGGGCACCTTAGGTGCTGAGCGGGTGTGCAGCCTGCAATGATGCGCCGTCCTGGCGGTCCGGACTGGTGAGGATTTGTGTGAGCCCTGCTGGACCGCAGTGTAGGCCTGAGCCAGCGGGCAGCGCAGGCCTACCGCCACGTGGCGTTGCCTCGCGGTTCACAGAGTTAGTGGCACCTATAGAGCTGAGCGGGTGTGCAGCCTGCGATGATGCCGTGTGCACTGATATGATCTCTGCCATTGCGAAATCAAGACCCAGAATCACGTGTGTGACCTGGTGGCCCGCGGGGCGGCATGATGTGGAGGCTGCCAAGGTTGCGGACCCCGGGCTTGAAGCTTGCACCGGCACATGGTGGGCCCTCTTGGAGACACGCTGGTGGCAGAAGGTGAGCAGTGAGGCCTGGGTGCGCAGGGGCGGGCAAACACCGCTGGGCGGCGGGAGGGGCTGGGGTGCAGCAGCCTGTGTGCGCAGGGGCAGCCAAGCGATGATGGCGTGTGCAATAATATGAACTCTGCCATTCATAAATCTGGACTCTGTTTCAGATAAGGGACCTGGTGGACTGCAGTGTATACCGGCACGTGGTTGGAGACACACCGGTGGCAGCAGGTGAGCAGTGAGGCCTCGGTCCGCAGTGTCGGCACTCTCTCTCCCTCTCCCTCTCTTCCTTTCACTGTCTCTCTCTCTTCCTCTGTTACTCTCTCCCTCCTTCTCCCTCTCTTTCTTTCACTGTCTCTCTCTCTTCCTCTGTTCCTCTCTCTCTCTCCTTCTCCCTCTCTCCCCCTTTCTCTCTCTTTCTCTCTCTCCCTCTCTTTCACTCTCTCTCTCTCCCTTTCTTTCTCTCTTTCTCTCTCTCTCTGTCCTTTGATGAGTGCATGACACACCTTCTTATCTTGAATTTTGTCTTGCAGGCTGTGTCTTACAGATTGTCCAGAGAAGACCCGCCATGACTCTTCCGAATAGTTGTTTTGGGTTAAATTTGAATAAAATAATTTGTGTGGAAATTCAAAGATGAATGAATGATTCTCCTTTTTCTTGCCACACATGAATGTTGATTGTTGTACTTGTGCGACATCAGGTGAATTGTTTTGTTCATGATTTCGTAAAGTTGATGTAAAATATCTTTGTCCGGGGTAGGGCCCCGAGGGGGGGGGGGTCTGGTGGGGGGGTAGCAGTGGGTGTTGTGGCCCTCTTGGGTGTCCGGCTGTATGATCAGTAGCTCCATGGCATCTGTTGTTCTTCTGGTGTGGCTGTGGGCTGGGCTCCCATTTCTGGTGCAGGTTATCGTCCGACTTAATACCAGGAAAGAGCAGGTGTTAATTCCCTGCTGCTAACGCACCTTATCGCATGTTTTGTGATCTTATCACCGATCTGGCTGGTCGTTGAGAATGTTGCGAAGTGGTGTTTTCACGGCTTTTTGCACGGGAACGTCTACTCTGCATCTCATTAGCGTTAGTTGCCGGTGTCATCCGTAGCGATGTTTTTTGCGGCTGCTATCGCGGGAAAACTGGCGATATCGGCTGTTAGCACCAGCTTGTGAATAGGGCGATAAATCTATCGCCACTTTGGCTGCGATAAAGTGCCGCTAACTCGGCGATAAGTCCTTGAGAATATCCCCCAATATGTTTCAGACACAAATCCAATTCCTGGATGTTGAACTTTATGTAATGAACAACACACTACGGAGCACACTGTTTAGGGAAGAGACAGCTGTAAACCATTTTTTACATCATGATAGTGCACATCCTCCATGTATAAAACATGCCATTCCTTATGGAGAAATGATTAGAATGAGGAGGAATTGTAGTGAGCACCGCCAATTTGAGCAGCATATTAGGCAGACTTTCTCCAGATTGAAACCAGTGGCTATAAAGGAGTTGATTTGGAACAAGCAGCAAACAAAGCCAGAAATGTCAGCCGCACTGATACTTTGAAAGCTAAACAAAAGGGGACATCAATGGATCGTCTATCATTCATTACCACACATTCTAAACTCAACCATGAGGTCTTCAAAGTCTTGAGTAAACACTGGTCATTATTGAAGGGGGTTCCTGGTGTTGGCAACTTACTCCCCATCAAACCTTCCATAACCTACAGAAGGAGTAGAACTATTAGAGAGTTCTTGTGTCCGAAATACACCTTAGTAAAAAGTAAGGAGCAAAAGAGAGAATGTAACCAGGTTGCCCTCCACTCATAGAATTCATACACAAATAACCTGGTTATGCGGAACACATTATAGTCTTTATAACTTATATATAACGGGTAAATTATATACTCCAAGGTATGGCTTTGCTAAATTGTCTAGTCATGCCTACCTCTAAGTGTTCCTCATTTAAAAATGATCAACCATCCACAACTAATCTTACCCCACCAAAGAAGAAAAAAGTGTGAGAAAAGTCAGAAAGTGCATCACGTAAGCACCATCCATGGAGCTACTGGTTGGTACTCACCAGTTTGCTCATTCTGTCTTCATTGGCAACTTTCTTGACAGAAAGAAAAAGTGTGTGACCTAATCCTTAGGCTCATGCGAAGTGGTGAATAAATAATAATGACGAGTACATGATAGTGTCATCTATTATACATCTAAGCCCCGTAATGTAAAGAGGTGAATAAATCTCCTAATTAAAAATGAGTTATGAACATCTATTTCACACATACTTTATTTCCATAGCGTCCACACTCGATTAAAAGAAATGGCATGTTTAGACCATCTTAGCTTGGACTGGCTGACATGTTTAATTGCTCAAACACTTTTTGGCAATTTCATCAGGGCACGGGGACACATCTCCACCTCACTGATGCTTAAAATGTGTAATGGTTGATACAGGAAGGAATGATAGTGCCAGAGACAAACAGAAAGGAACACAGACATTATGAATGGTTATCATATGCTGACACACTTCAAGAGGCGACACAACTCGTATTTTATGTTTTCACATATTGCCATAATTACCGGGTGGTTGCCTGGTGGACTCCTACCAACAACACACCTAGGGAGGCTAGTAGTCAGCCTCCACCGCTGGAACCAGTACAGCACAAAACAACGCACCTGCGGATGGACATGAATAATTATTTTACCTTTCTCATCCCAATACAGTAATCATAAAACATCTCTCATCTCTCTATATTCTTTTAGGATATCCCCTTTTTGGATAATTGCTTTCAGTAACCCCTCTTTTGCTTTCGCGTGCTTATGATATGTTTTTTTGTCATCCTTTGTTACAATCTATGGAGCCTGTATTAAGAACATGTTTAGTGAAAACACTACGTCAATACATGTGTTAATTTATTGGCAGCCAACTTTGACGATAATACAGCCAAACCATTTGCAGTACTTACTATATGGTACATGGATTCCACATAATGAATGCTGTGTGGTTCTTGATGGGACTCAGTGAATCTTTTGAATCTGTTTTTCTCATGTTGTGTTTTATTAGCCTCGATGACCTGACTCACGATTTTTTAAATACATTGCTACAAAATGAGCCATAGGGTTTCCCTTGCTTGAAGCTTGTGAAGTATACACACTTTCTAAAGAAGGTATTTCTAGTATTTATATGGGGTGCTTGGATCACATCAATCGTCTGTTTTTACTTGTTCGGAAACTCTCGGGCATAATTGGTGAGAAGGTGCAATTGTATACACACGTGTGTCTCTAGTGCTGGCTATTCTTCAGTTGATCACCTGTCCTAATTTTGTCCACTTCTTCTGGGGGGAGACAAAAGTCAGTTCCTTTGGCCTGTGAGATATGTATATTTTTTACTATTTATGTTTGCTTCGTTTGCTATTATAGTACAGATTGAAAATTGGTTACTCACTGTGACCTGCGATTTGGCTGTTGATTAGCTTTTAATTGGAAAGCTGGTAAGAATTAAGCCTGGGCGGAGTTTGCGGAGTTCCGCGAAGTGCAAAAAAAACTCCGCTGCACTAAGCGGAGCTCCGCAAGTGGCGGAGTGCGTTAGATAAATGCCGTTCGCGGTGATTTTCAGTGCCAGGTGCTTGACGCACTGTGCAATCATCGCGAACGGCACCATGCACAGCGCAAGCGGGCGCTGCTTCCTTTCTGCCACTTGAGTAGATTTTTACGGTGAGCAGTCAAAATATCGAACTTTTTATATCGATATACAAAAATATCGAGTTTTGAATATCAATGGTACTTAATATCGATGTTTTTTATATCGATGTAAAAAATATCTATATTTGTATGTGTTTAAAAATATCGAAGTAGATAATATCGAATGTGAAAATATCGTAGTGTCAACATATCGTTATAGTATAGTATTTTGTAATTGTTATTAGTTTTTGGTATTTTTTATAGTATATATGTGTTTAAAAATGTTATTTTGAATGTTTTAAAAATGTATATTTCATATATTTAATTATGAATAAATATTTTTTATTTTGATATTTAATTTTAGGAGCGGGATGTTGGTTTTATAGGGGATAAGGGTGGGGAGTGTTTTAAAAATATATATTTTAAGTTAAATATTATATAATTATTTTTAAAATTTTAGAATTTTTTATAATTAAATAATTTTAATTTTGATATTTAATTTTAGGAGAAGGATGTTGGGTTTATAGGGGATAAGGGTGGGGAGTGTTTGAAAAATATATATTTTAAATTAAATATTATATAATTTTTTTTTAAATTGTAGAATTTTTTAATAATTAAATAATTTTAATTTTGATATTTAATTTTAGGAGCGGGATGTTGGGTTTATAGGGGATAAGGGTGGGTAGTGTTTTAAAAACATTTTTTTTAAATTAAATAAAATTTAAATTTATTTTAAATTAAATTTAAATTAGAATTTTAAATTTAATTTTTTAAGTTTTGATGTGGGAGTATTGTATTTTAGGAGATAAGGGTGGGTAGTTTTTTGACAATATT
This sequence comes from Calotriton arnoldi, assembly GCA_963921515.1. NCBI lineage: Eukaryota > Metazoa > Chordata > Amphibia > Caudata > Salamandridae > Calotriton > Calotriton arnoldi. The sequence continues at coordinate 2,051,097 of CAWUFW010001137.1, forward strand.
CTAAAAATTTGGAAATTTATACATTTTAAATATGTCAAAAATATATATTGAAAATATTTTTTATGAGCGTGATGATGTGTTTATAATGTATGATGTTGGTAGTTTTTAAAAAAACAATTTGAAAACATTTATAAATTTTAATATTACAAATTTAATATTGAAATTAAAATTAGAAATTAGAAATTTAATTCTATGAGTGTAATGTTTAGTTTATATTGTATAAGGGTGTTAGTGTTTTATAAAATAGTCTATATATTTTAATTATATTGCAAATTTTAAAAATAAAATTTAGGGAAAAAAATTAAATTTACGAATTTTATTTTTATGAGTGTAATGTTTATTTTATATTGTATAAGGGTGCTAGTGTTTTATAAATTAGTCTATATATTTTAATTATATTGCAAAACTTAAATATTTAATTGAGGAAATACATTTTGAAAATAGAAATTTTTATTTGGGGGAGTAAATTGATAATGTTTAGTGTCCATCATCTACTGTTATTTAGTTTATATTGTAGTGGGAATAGTTAATTAATTATGTTTAGTGTCCAGCACCTACCCTAATTTATTTTAGATTGGAGTGGGAATAGTAAATTAATTATGTTTAGTGTCCAGCTCCTACCTCAATTTATTTTAGACTGGAGTGGGAATAGTAAATTAATTATGTTTAGTGTCCAGCACCTACCCCAATTTATTTTAGACTGGAGTGGGAATAGTAAATTAATTATGTTTAGTGTCCAGCACCTACCCCAATTAATTTAAATTGGAGTGGGAATAGTTAATTAATTATGTTTAGTGTCCAGCACCTACCTCAATTTATTTTAGACTGGAGTGGGAATAGTAAATTAATTATGTTTAGTGTCCAGTACCTACCCTAATTTATTTTAGACTGGAGTGGGAATAGTAAATTAAATATGTTTAGTGTTTAGCACCTACCTCAATTTATTTTAGACTGGAGTGGGAATAGTAAATTAATTATGTTTAGTGTCCAGCACCTACCCTAATTTATTTTACATTGGAGTGGGAATAGTAAATTAATTATGTTTAGTGTCCAGCACATACCCTAATTTATTTTAGACTGGAGTGGGAATAGTAAATTAATTATGTTTAGTGTCCAGATGGAGTGGAAATAGTACATTAATTATGTTTAGTGTCCAGCACCTACCCCAATTTATTTTAGACTGGAGTGGGAATAGTACATTAATTATGTTTAGTGTCCAGCACCTACCCCAATTAATTTTAGACTGGAGTGGGAATAGTTAATTAATTATGTTTAGTGTCCAGCACCTACCCCAATTAATTTTAGACTGGAGTGGGAATAGTTAATTAATTATGTTTAGTGTCCAGCACCTACCTCAATTTATTTTAGACTGGAGTGGGAATAGTAAATTAATTATGTTTAGTGTCCAGCACCTACCCCAATTTATTTTAGACTGGAGTGGGAATAGTAAATTAATTATGTTTAGTGTCCAGCACCTACCCCAATTTATTTTAGACTGCAGTGGGAATAGTAAATTAATTATGTTTAATGTCCAGCACCTACCAAAATTTATTTTATATTGGAGTGGGAATAGTTAATTAAATATGTTTAGTGTACAGCACCTATATCTATTTATTGTAGACTGGAGTGGTAATAGTTTATTAATTAAGTATAGTGTAGGACATAAATAAAGTTTAAGGGGGTCATTACGATGGCGGGCGGAAGCACAACCGCCGTGCTGGCGGATGCAAAAACCACCAGTTACCGCCGGCACGCAGCAGTCCACACGCCCGCCCAATTACGATGCGAAAAGTAGGCCAAACACCGCCGGCAAGCCAGCAACACCGTCCGCAATCAAAGTGCGTCCGTACACGTAGCGGCGCAGCACAATTGACACACACCGCCCGACGAAATCACGTCCCGCCCGGCGCATAAATTACGATGCCGCAAACAAACGGCTCCCACGGCTAAGAGATACCGTACGACAAACCGAAGCGGTAACACGGACGCCGAGCACGGACAACGAAGAAGCGGCTCCCCGAGCATGAATCCAGCACTGCAGGCCCTCCCCATGCTCTTGCTGATGCACCACCAAGGACGCAACGTACCGCGGAGACGCAGGTAGGCACACACACAACAAGTGCACGCAAACAGCGCACACAGTGCAAGGGCGGAAAAAGCGGACAACCCCCCACCAGCGCGTGTACACTACACGTCCACCATTGCATCCACATATGACACACAGGCCAAATCGTAACATCGCATAACACATGTGTACACACCACCTGGGACTAGGAACCAACCACCCCGTCACGGCCCCAAAGCGGCGATGACGCCGCCACACATGCGCACAACGCAGAGGCCAACCGCAGCGCCATGCATGCGTCGCACACAGACACAGGGACACAACCAAGCAGCACACACATCAGCCCCACCCTGAACGCACATGACACGTGACAGGCCTGCCACAGACATGTCCCCAACGCCCAATTCACGGACAACACCCAACGCCACACAACCGACGCACACATGTCAGTGAAGTCACGCAACAGCAGGACACACCCCAGTGTAACAAACATGGCGTAGCACACAGCGGCGGCAACACCAACTAGGAGAAGCAGGGCCCCTTCGGGAAGAGGAACGCCAGTACCACACTGAAACACCCATACCACCCTGCACATATGAACAAGACATATAAAACGGAACACCAAAGAGCCCGGGGACCGACAACAGGTGGCCCAAGAATAACATTCACACACAAGGCCCAACGCAGAGCGGAAAGGCAGCCTGCCGCCCACACAAGGGAGAGCAGACAGCACTGAATGACCTTCCATTCCAACTCCGAAACCACAGCCCTACGAAAGAAGCCGGTGAATACAGCCATTGTCCAAGAAAAGACCAACACAGGCATGCCGAGGAGACCGACCACAGGGCAGATAGCGCATATCACAGAAGCACACAACGGACGGGGAAGAAAAAGAAAACACTCCCCCATGTCGGCCACATGCAAGTTAATTGGAAGGAGTCACACATCACTGACCTTGAACTGTCTGAGAAGCATGTGGGATGAGGGCCCGTGTCCTCCGCACAAGCCAACAGAACACAAGTCCTGTCTCCCTACGACTACACAGAGCTCACAGCAACCTCGGAGCGTGCACATTGCAGACTGCACACACAGCCGGAGCACGCCACCACAACGCACCGCTGCGAAATGGCAACCGCAACACACCTACCCAACTACGCCGGACAGCTCAAGCTGTACAAAACCAACCTGATACATACATTGGGATGCGATCTCCTGTCCCTGCTGAACGTAAGTTACCGACTGACTTACCGCATCACATTGTTCAGCTGCGTCATGCCCGTCTTCTACTGTCGGAGGTGTCCCTACCAGCATCCCGTGGAGATGTGCCTCTCCAACCCGGCATGTCTAAAGGCGGACCTGCTACCACTACTCCTCCCTCTGGACGCACACGACAGGGCCTGCTCTGCCTATGGGGGCATGGCGTATGTGGCCAACATCGCACCCGCACTGAAATGGGACCACTGTGCCTCCACACGACGGATCATCAAGAACAGCTACATCGAATGTCACCCAGCATGCCCCATCATGGTCCTCCAAGGGACAACTTACGAACAACACCTTGACAGCCACCATCCGCTACATTGGCTGGCAAACATGTACACCACCAATGACATGGAAGCCCTGCTGGACGGCATCGCATACCTGACAACCTGTAAATTCGTCGGACCACAACGCAGGTTCCCCGATTGACCTATGATGTCCAACCCCGCACCCATGCTTAGCTTCCGCACGGACTGGCCAGTCACCACCACAACAGCCATACCAAACGACCGGCAACTGTAACCACACCATCAACGACATCGCCATGACATCGGATATGACCGGGACATGCACACTGTTCCCCATCACATCCAGGAACACCGCATGCATCGTGGGAGGCAGTGGCATGGGGTCTGTGTATCGCACCCACATGGACGGAACTGCACGAACAACCAGGACACAACATGGATCCAGCGCCCATGGACACACACACCGCTCAGTGGACATGAATAGGTCGCCTGGAGTCTGTGGGTGCTGCACCCCTCCCACCCCCGCCCCGGGAATCCCATACCAGGACCTTTGCATGGACGACAAGTGCATACAACTACAACACGACCCCAGTGACTGTGACATGTCCAGTAACCACCACATTGCAACAACAAGTTGCACGCCGCTGCATGTACGCAAGCACATGCCCTGATGTCATCTCACATGCACGCGTGCATGAGGAACAACCGCAGCAAACCTGTCACATGGAACTGAGATGGACTGTGCCCATGATGCCAAGCGGTCTGGTAGGCTACATGTATACCGTCTGTGTCAAAGTCCGCAGCTCCGCAGCTATACGTAAATGTACATTAGCACAGCCTTGGCCAAGCAGATGTAACTCTGAAGCCCACATCCCACATGCAACAGCCAATCACATGTAACCCCACACCCTATCCCATTTGCAATCATGCTCAGTATATCCTCAACATGTATTCCGCTGCCAGTAGTGTCCACTATACTGCATCACAGAGGACAGAAGACTCAATATAATGTTTGAAACCAAAACTGTCTCCGCTGACTCATTTCACAAGTACGAATGAGAGAGGATGAGAGTATGTGAAGTACACGGCAGTCGTGACATGACCATGTAGTCCACTGGTATTGGATGTCAACGCAAATGAGTAGCACAACTGTGGAAGACACACATGTGTCGTGTGAAGTCGTATGGACGCAGTGCTCAGGTGGGTGGGTGTGACGGGTAGATGCGCACATGCCAAGTTGGAGCACGCCGTGTTGGGAGGGGTCATGAACAGTACACCACCGCTTCCCTGGGCATTGTGAGAGGACACCTGTCGGGGGGAGTGAACACGTGTGTGCACAGCAGCCGGGCACACGTACAAAGCGGTACCAGGCGCACCTCAGCCCACCCTCTGTGGACAAGCTGGATCCTGTTATGCGCCCGCCATGCCCCTTGACAAGGCACACACAGCCCCAGTCGACCAGGTGTAACCCCAACATAGTCAATCCGCACAGGCGATACAGGGCACGGGATGGCAGTGGAGCATGGTGTGTGAGAGGTCTCCTCGCGCTCCTCCTGGTCATATCACGCAGGCAATAGAACCTCAACGTCTAGCATGGCACAAGTCAGATGGAAGTGTAGGGGGACGCACCACAGCACGAGCAGCACTGACGTCACGGGAGGTGGCTCGCACCATCCCATCCATTGCCCATCATACCAACCACGCCACATGCCATTGCGACTAAGTGCAAGCGCGTGCGCCACCACCCCCGAGCCCTCCCCAGAGAGGCCAAAGAGTGAATGTGTGGGCCATCAGTCACAGACGGACGCGGCCTGGCCGCAAGGGCAGCCACAGCCACTGGGTGTCGCAGGTGGCGGATCCGGAAGGCGAAGACTGTGATGCATAGTCCATGCAGGCCGGGTCTCCATTTGGGGCACCACGCAGGTGGACGGCGTCCCGTAACACATCATACCCTGAGACAGCCCACCCGTGCAACTGGACCCACACATACACTCCTTGCCCTCTCTGGTGCGAGCTTGGGGCTGCCTGTGCAAGCGCTAGCCTCGCAGGTGCACATGCATATTGGGGGAGCGAGGGGAGGACATGAGGGCTGGGGCGAAGATGACTGTATCACTGTCAGTGAGTACAAGGGATGACCCAGATGTGGAAAGGAAGAGACGTGTCCCGTGTGTACTGCAACTAGTCGCCAATCCAACTACCCCCCATGTCCGGAATGTAAGCCCGCACCTAGGCCCGCCCATCCGCCACATCGAATATACCACCAGCACGACAACCTTCCCATTCGAAACACTGACTGGGGGTGGCGACCAGTGAACAATCATGTGTAGCCTACCCACGCGTACATGTGGGCCCTCCATGATCCATGTCACCTGCGGCAAAGTCATGACATGCGCAATGTGGGAAGTGAGGAGAGCTGTCCGCCCCACGCACAGAAGGTGCATCAGCTCCACAGACCCAGCAGCGAGTCCAGCAGGGGTCACATGTGCAGGGGCAGCTGTGCCTGGTGTGAAGGCACATGCATATAGACAGCACATCGACCAATGTGTAGTCTGCCCACATCTACAGTCCATCATCATGCGGACATAGGAATTGAACACAGGGCAACACATCTTAGTGGGTGCACCCACCGTGACCAACAATGCGCAATCATCGACGTACCCGCCCTGTGCATGGCCCCCCACCCAACGGAGGCACATCCAGTGCCACCATCCCACACACACAAGCCTTCCACGGAACATGCTGTGTCCAATGCTCAGTACAGAGTCAGCGCCCATCTGGTGGATCCTGAACAGGAGACACATGCACACACATGCCAGCTCCCACTATGTACGTCTGCCACCTGGCACGTGCAATGTAACCTCTCACCTGTGACGTGTGACTGCAAGCACACAGCCGTCTTGGCATGGGGCTGTCAATGTGGACACCTGTCAATGTTTCGGGAGGTGTGATCCGTACAGTGCTGTACATAGGGTGCAGTGCTGACACCTACTACTGTCTCATATCCCCTCGTGCCACAGGTCCCACTTGTTTTGGCCGCTCAGCCTGTGCCCACATCGTCGTCGTTGTGTGCCATACTCATCCAGCCTCGGAAGCAGTTCCATGCTCAGCAGACATTCATGTTGCCGTGGCGTTGCCGCTTGACGAATATGCAGTCAGTCCCCATCAGCACGCCCCGCAAGTCATTGGGGCCTAGATCCCCATGTGCATGCACATGGCAGTGGTTTGTATCACTAGCCATTGCCATTGTTGGGAGACCTGTGTAAGTGTATTGTGGCCGTGCCGTCCCAGCTTGACAGCTGGGCTGTGGCTCATGTGCCTGCTCAGTCATGTCAGTGATGTGTATGCGAAATTGCTATGTGTTGTGTTGCTTTGACATGTGTCCACTGCCATTTTCCCTAGGCGGAGACCGAACATTGACCGCCCATACCAATTGCTGGCGGACATGGACGATACAGAGGTCATTAGGAAGTTTCGGCTGGACAGGCCAACCCTGCATCGACTGTGTGCCATGTTGGAACCCCATCTCCGTCCCCGCAGGGTGTATCCGACAGCTGTCACCCCCACGGCTAAGGTGATGGCCGCCATGCATTTCTTCGCCACTGGGTCATTCCAGCACACAGTGGGCAGTGGAGGAGGGATGTCCCAGCCCATGTTCAGCAAGGTGCTGAGGGATGTACTGGCAGCCATGATGCTGTACCGAAACAGGTACATCCGCTTCCCCAGGGCTCGTGAATTGGCGGCAGTGAAGGGTGCATTCTATGCCCTTGGCAGAATCCCACACGTCGTTGGAGCCATTGACTGCACACATGTTGGCCTTGTTCCACCACAGGCCACTGAGCACCTGTACCGCAACAGGAAGCACACGCACTCCCTGAATGTGCAAGTGGTGTGCCTTGCGGACATGGTGATCACCCACGTGTGTGCAAAGTTCCCAGGCTCGGCCCATGACGCACACATAATGCGCAACAGCATCTTGCCACGACTGATGTCCAATCTGCAACAGGATCGTGGCTGTATTGTCGGTGAGTATGTGGAGTGGTGTAGCGTGCTGGCTGTGCGATGCTGTCCCCTGTCCAGTTGGAATAGCAACGGTTCTCTGTGTCCCTCACACCCAGGTGACTCTGCGTACCCGAATGGGGCATGGCTGCTCAGTCCATTGAGGAATCCTCGCACCCCAGCAGACGATCGCTACAATGAGGCACATGGGAGGACCAGACGTGTGGTCGAGCGTACCTTTGGCCTCCTCAAGTCCAGGTTCAGGTGCCTGGACCGCACCGGGGGTGCGCTGGCGTACTCCCCACAGAAGGTGTGCCAGATAGTGGTGGCGTGCTGCATGCTGCACAATCTGGCCATTCGGAAGCAGATCCCCCTCATCGTGGATGACGGAGATCAACCAGGGCCCCAGCCCGCAGACCAGGACAGCTCGAGTGAGGAGGACAGCGGAGAGGAGGAAGCTGGGAATGTGCGGCAGCAGCTCATCGCCCACTACTTCACTTGACGGTGAGTGTCCATGTACGCCGGCTGATGTGGCTGTATCTGTGCAGGTGTGTGTGTGCTGTGTCAGGGTGGCCGTTTGTTCACTGCGTGCTGTGTGTCAACGCTCCATGGCCAGGGTAGTATGCCACTGTTGGTGGCTGTGGCATTGTGCCCTATTGCTCTGTGCGATGTGTGTACATTGCTTGTAGTTGTTGACATGTACTGTGTGATGGGTGTGTGACACACTCATTGAATGTGCTCCTGTTCTGTCTCCCACCCCTAGGTCCCTACAGGCCCTCCGGTTCCATTGCCATGCCACGCATCAGGTGCCTTTCCGCCCAAGGTGGCCGTTGTATTCCGTACAAATAAAACACAGGGCACAAACAGCAGTTTGTGTAAGAGGTGCATTTATTTCAAACTGTGACATGTGATTGTGTGTAAGGTGATGACAAAAGTGGTGCGTGCAGTGACAATGAGCTGTCGGTCATGGCTGCGAGATGCTCAGGGTGTACCCACTGGTTCTATGTCCATAGTCCAACACACACATGCCATCCAGATGGCTGTGTGGAGTGGGATCGTAGTCCAAGTCAATGCAGTGGGTGGTCAAGGAAGGCTGGCTGGCTGCCTCACTTGCGTTTGGAGCGTGCGTAGTCCTCCCGGGAGATCTGTTTCCACTTCGGACGGCCCCTTCCACGTTTGCGAGGGGGTGCCTGCTTGCGACCTGCTGGTGGTTGAGGTGTGCTCACTGGCTGTGGACGCAGGGGAACTGGACACTGCTGCTCGACCCTGCGCCCCGGCAGGTGGTGGCGGTGGTGGAGCTGCTGTCCCTGGCTGTGACCTCACCACCAGCTGGCCCATGAGGTCCACGAGTTGGCCCATACGGGCGTCCATGGACCTCAGCACCCCCAGCACCTCCCGCGTGTCTGAAGCAGACCTGGCCCATTGTCCTTGGGCCTCTTCATAGGCCCCAAGGACTCTGGCCATTTGAGGCAGGGCATGGCTCCCAGGGGAGACTTGCGTTTCCCTGACCCTGCTCCTCCTACCGGTACTGCTGCCACCGGCCTGCCCACTAGCCACATTGCTCACCACGGTCCTCGCTGTGGCTCCCAGGGTGGATCCAGTCGGCCGGGCCACCACCTGCGCTGGGGCTGGTGCCAGCGAAGACGTGGTGGTGGTGGCGGCGGTGGTGGTCGGTGCGGCGATGGTGGCGGTTGCGGCAGTGGTAGTGGCCGCAATGTCCGTGGGTGTGGCCGCAACGACAGTGGCAGCAGGGGGCTGGGAATGTTCAGCAGCCCTGGATGATGAGTTGGTGGGTAGGAGGGGTCCTGGGGAGCGGCTGGGCCCTGCCACACCAGATGGGCCTGCTTGGTGGTCCGTGTCCGAAGAGGAGGACAGATCCTCCACATCCGTGTGTCCTCGTTGGGGGCTTGTAGGCTGGCTGTGCTGGCTGCTGGCTCCATCCCCAGCATCCAGCAGTTCGTCACCTGTGGAGAGAATGAGATTTGTTATTGTGTTGCACCTTGCGAAGTATGTATTTGTCGTCTGACATTAACAGTTCGTGCAATCTCGTACATGGGTTTCCCGGAGGCGTGTGTGTGGCTGTACCATTTGTAGTTGTGTGTGCTTGGCAATGGGACTGTGTGCTGTGCACATGTGGCATGGGACGGATTGGCCATGCCGATGGGTGTGTTGCTGTGCCCCTACTTATTGTGACTCTGGTGTATGCGGGCTCCTGGCCCATCCTGGGTCTGGTTTGTACTTTGCTTTTGGGGTTCAAATGGAACGCTTAGGAACGCATATGGCAACATGGGGGCCATGCCCCAGATTCGCATTTGGGAGGGAATATGCTTTTGGGGTTCAAATGGAACGCTTAGGAACGCATATGGCAACATGGGGGCCATGCCCCAGATTCGCATTTGGGAGGGAATATGCTTTTGGGGTACATGCTGTGAGCCATGGGTGCCGAACGTGACATGTGTTGTGGCAGCATGACAGTGCATGGTCTGAGGTGTGTGCATGCCTGACATGGCCTGCATATTTGCTGTCTGTTGTGATTACTGGACATGGCATTGGACGCATCGTTATGAGTGAGTGTTGGTTGTGTGCCAGCCAACGTATTGCCGTTGTCCCATCTCCTTGGTGTGCGTGCTGCCCTGTGCCATGTGCATCACTGCAGTGCTCGGGGGGTGTGGCCCATGTTGTGTGTTGTTGCTCACAGTGTGGCGTGCGCTTCATTGACTTCTGGCACATGGTTGGTCATGGGCATGTATCTTAGCGTGACTGCTGTATGTGTGGCAGCTGTGCGGATGACATGCCTTTCATGAGACTGGGGCTGACGGATGGGATGGATGGTATGTTGTATGTGCATGGTGTGTCTGTGTGTTTGATGGGTTCAGTGGTGTTCGTGTGCATTTATGTTGTTCCGCTCTGTTGCGTCTAGTGTTGTTTGTCTTACATAGGCGTAGTTGTGGGGTGTGTGGTTGACAGGCAGTAGGGGCTACATGGACAGGACTTCAATGGTGTTTCGGTTGTGTGTGATGAGTTGCACAGTGGCTGCCGTGTGGTACTATATTCAGTGTGGCTTGTGCATGCAGACGTGGCTCCTTGGGTGTTGCTGTGTCTGTGATGGGTCATGTGAGGTGTGAGTCTGTGGTTCATGTCCGTGTGCACATTGTTCACTTGTTTGTGACGGAGGGCGGTGCTCCGTGTTCGTCTGCTACGTGACATGTCCCATGTGTTGGTCGTGTTACGGTCCTCATGCCTCCAGTAATCCAGCCCTGTCCAGTTTCCCACCTGCAGGTTGTTCGGGCGTGCACTGTACTGGATGCCACATGGTTCTAAGCGGGGGTGCTCCATGTTGCAGGTCTGTGGGGGTGGGGGGTGTTGTGGGTCGTGGTGGTGGCTGGACACCCACTGACACCGATTGTTGTGGACCGTGATGTCTACCTTTCGGCTGTCGGTGTGCACTGCGGTGGCTGACACGTGGCTGTGGGGTGTGGGGGATGCTCCTCCTTGCTGTGCTGTGGGACTAGGGGCCTGGTGTGTGTTGTACTTGGGCTGTCCACCCTCCCACCCACTGCACTTTGTGTTCCTGCCACTTACCTGTTACTTGTCGGTTAGTGCAGCTATGGCGGACACATGGGTGTGGTGGGTGCTCGTTGTGGCGCTTCTGGCATACTTGGGGACCTGTTGGTGGTTACGTGGCTGGCTGAGTGTACACATGTCCCCACGTATCTTACAGTTGTTCGGTTTGGGCTGTGTGTGGTGGTGTCTGTTGCATGTGTGTGTGATGTGTTGTGTATTGTGTGCTGGACATGGGGGTGTTTGTCCCTGGGAGCTGTGGCATGGTGGTAGTGCATGTGAGTACATAGCGGTGTGCTGGTATACATTAGTTTGTACTTACCAGCCTCCACTCCCCTGCTAATCCGGCGAGGATCTCCGGATGTATTATGACTCGCACCTTCTCCTCCCACGCTTTGAAGGTCTTGAAGAGCGCGGGATTCCCTCCGCCAGTGACGGCAGCCAGCTCTCTGTTCTTGTTCTCCTTCTTCTTGACCAGGCTCTTGACGTCATTCCACCGTTTGTTGATTTCAACTTTGTTCCTGGGCAGGGTCCCGACTGCATTGACCTGGTCTACGATCCGGTTCCACATTCTGTTTCTGGTGGCTAGTGGTGTGTGCTGGACCAGGTTCCCATAGATTTGTGGGTGCACCTTGATAATCTCGTCGACCATGACCGTCAGCTCCATGGGCGTGAACTTGGGCATTCTTTGTGGTGCCATGGTGTTTGTGGTGCTGGTGCGGTGTGTGTTGTGTAATGTGCAGGGGGTTTGTGGTGCCGGTGTTTGGTGGTGGTGGTGGTGGTGGTGGTTGTGATGTGTGCGTTTCTGTGGTGTGCTGCTGTCCTTGCTGTGTCACTGTGTCCTCTCCTCTCCTCTCTAGTTTGCAATGTTGCAAGGGGTTGTGGTCTGTGGGAGTGCTGCTTTTGTACTTACCTATGTGGGTGTGTCCTCATGGTCTGTTGTTTTCAGGTGTGTTGTGTCTGGTGTTCTGGCCTTTGTAGTTTTTGTTTGTCCAGGGGGGTGTTTTCGGGATGTGTACTGTGCTTGTGTATTTGTGCGTGCCTTGCTGTGTGGACTTGTTGGCCATGTTGTGTGCGATTGTTTTTGTCAGCGGATGGTTTCTGTGCAGGGACGTGGGCGCCATGGCTTCTGCCGTGTCGATTCTCATCGGCGTTGTTTGCGCTGGCGGGCGGTATATTTGTAGTTTTCCCGCGCTCATGGCGGTGCGATCGTAATCTCACGTGCGGTGTGTCGGCCGTGAGGGCGGGCGGTTTTGTGTTGTCGTGCGTGTTTCCGTCCGTGGCGGGCGGTTTGACTCCGACTCGGACGATGGCGTGCGGTAACTTGTGTGATTTTTCCGCCGATGGCGGTTTTCGGTTTGTGTAATCGTAATGGCGTGGTCGGTGTTCAGACGTTGTGTGCGGGCGGATTTTTGCCGCTTCCATGCCTGGCGGATTTTTTTACGCCGGGTATCGTAATGGGCCCCTAAGTATTAATTATAATATGTTTATTAATATAGTTAAATTTATTAATGGAAAATAAAATATAAGATAGTTTTGTATTTTAAAAATTGTAAATAGTAGCTAATAAATTGAAAATATTTATTTATTATAATATTTGTGAGAAATAAAGTGTACTTTGTATATGTAAAACATAATTAATATAAGCAAAGAAAAATAATTAGAACACCACAATATTTTTATTGTAGAAGTTATAATATATTTTTTATTTGTTAATTTGAGTAGGATAATGCAGTAAAATATTTTATAACATTATAATTAAATAGAAACATATTTGTGCATATATTTCAGAAAATATGTTATGTACATTTACAATAGTTTGTACATTTTTAATACAGATTATTCACAAAACATTATAATTTTTGGGTACAAATTATATTTTATGCAATAATAGGTATTGGATATATTTATACAAAGAAAGTTTAAACAGTTTTTATATAATGTAAATGTTAACATTTTTGTATTTTGCTACATACATATGAGAATTTTTAATTAATAATATTAATATTACAAATATTAACATTAATAATTATTACATTTTTTTAATTAAGACAATTTTTAAACAAACATTTATTTTCATAATACATGGAAAACATTTATAACAATTTTCTATACATTGTTTTTTCATATTTATTATTTTATGCAATTATAACAATAAATATTATATATTATAATATTTATTTTTATAGTTTTACAATTCTGGCAAATAATGTAACAATTTCTAATAAAATAAATGATATTTGTAGTATTTTAGTTAAATAGTTGTATAATTTTTGTATGTTAAATAACATTTTACTACATTAAGGGGTCGATTCCGATGTTGCCAAAAGTGCCTTCCCAATGCTATTCGTAGGCTTACCTTACGTCCGACTCGTATCCGGAGCTTTTTCCCACAAACTAGCAAGTACAATGCGTATAACAGGCAAATCTCCGACCAAATCTTCTACTCCGATTCGTGCACTATGTCAGTAGCGAACAGGCTCAGGAAACACGGAAACCAAGTCGTACGGAGGCGCAACCGAACCAATTTCCTGATACGCAAGTACGATGCGTCCCCAATACGCGTCGCACAGGGCGCCGGCTCCAGCACGTCACAGCATCCGGACGAGGCGTATGAAAGCTCCGAGTCGCGCCAGAACACGATCAACGGGGACGAGACGGAGCAGCCATGTATCCAATCGCACATGTCTTCCCTATACTGTACGCCCATCGTTACCGACGCGCACGACGCAGAAGGTAAGTTAGACACCTACCACACACCAAAATGTCACGAGTACACGAAAGGAAACACCACCATAGGGGGGTGGATGCCTATCCCAAATAGCATATCCCACCCAGAGGGGGATGGATGCCTAACACTCACAGTATTGTCCACCCCATAGGGGGGTGGATGCCTATCACTCCCAGCATATCCCACCCATAGGGGGGTGGATGTCTATCACTCCCAGTAATGTCCACCCCATAGGGGGGTGGGTGCCTAACACTCCCAGTATTGTCCACCCCATAGGGGGGTGGATGCCTATCACTCCCAGTATTGTCCACCCCATAGGGGGGTGGATGCCTATCACTCCCAGCATATCCCACCCATAGGGGGGTGGATGCCTATCACTCCCAGTATTGTCCACCCCATAGGGGGGTGGGTGCCTAACACTCACAGTATTGTCCACCCCATAGGGGGGTGGATGCCCATCACTCACAGCATATCCCACCCATAGGGGGGTGGATGCCTATCACTCCCATTATTGTCCACCCCATAGGGGGGTGGGTGCCTATCACTCACAGTATTGTCCACCCCATAGGGGGTGGATGCCTATCAAAATGACCATCCCCACTCATAGGGGGCAGGATGCCCATCAACACCAGGATACACACACATAGGGAGACTAAGCAAACCACCCCCTCTACCATCTTTGCAACATTGCATGTTTGTATGTGAAAAATGCTCACAACACAGATTGTGGCAGTGGACATACAATGTGACTCACAACACATGTGTGCCCAAAATGTTAATGTGTGTCACTAATATCCTACAGCAACTGATCACTGTGGTAATGGGGTCTAAACCCCCCATCACCACAGTGACCAAAAGCTGATTGTGTGCATCAGAATTCCTGCATCTACTGAACATTGTGGTAATGGGGTATAAACCCCCCATCACTACAGTGAGCAAAAGGTGATTGTGGTGTTCAAAATTCCTGCATCTACTGATCACTGTGGTAATGGGGTCTAAACCCCCCATCACTACAGTGACCAAAAGGTGATTGTGGGGTACACCAATCCAGCATCAAATGATCATTGTGGTAATGGGACATAAACCCCCCGTCTCCACAGTGATCAAAAGGTCATTGTGTACATGAAAATAGCAGCATCTTCAAAACAGCAAGCATGAGTCCGTGTCCAAATTGCACTAGCAATGTTGTGGCAATGTAGTGGTTGTGTCACATACAAACATAGATTTGGTTTGGCAAATATTGCCATGTATCACAAGAACACCCTCTGCCATGTGCAGACAAGCAATGGCCATGATCCTTGACAATGACTCCAGTGAACAGTTAGACAATGTGCAAAGTGAGCACCATGAGGAATACACACATATCTACACCAACAGACACACACACTAAGGAATCCTGTGGAGACTGTAGATGTTAGGTGAACAAGTCCCATACCATGTCAGCAATGGGAGATACCAAACATGATGAATGTGCAGGCTGATGAGCCAGGAGACGCAGGGACACTAGGGTAAAACCTCCCAAAAACATACTGCCAATGGCCGGGAAAAGACATAACAGTGCAGTGGTGCGGTTGCACAAACACAGACACCATTACAATAGCAAGTTCATGATACACATCATCAACATCATGTACATTATATGCAACACCACTGGATAACAAAAATGGCTTTATTCAGCAATAAAATATATATGAATGTTCATGCCACGATGCGAAAAGGCCAATGGCCAGTCCATCAAAGAGTCCTACCAGGGTAACATGTGAAAACTTGTCATCCATTTATTGCCTGCACTGCTATGGACCAGGGACATCTCACCCCTTGGAGGGGCATACATAGTGGCAGGCCAGGCACCACAGGGACAGGATCAGGGGACAGGAGAATGGGGCAGGGGAGGTGTGGTGGGTGCAGGAGTGACGCCAGCAACTGCAGTGGAGGAGTCTGACACAGTGGGCGCCGTCACCACTGCTGGGCACAAGTCAGATGTGGTGTTTTCCTTCACCACTGCAGTGTGCGGGACAGATGTGGACGGGCTCTCAACTGCAGTGCCCAAATCAGACGGAGGGATGTGCCTCCTACTGCAGTGCCAACATCAAGAGGAGTGAAATGGGGTTCAGATGAGGTGGGCAGGACAGAGGGGGGAGACACGGTCTCCACACCAGTGGCAGGAACAGGCTGAGCATGTGAGGCTGGGGTGGAAGTGCATGTGGAAGGGGGGGAGGGCCTAAGCATCCTGGGTATGTGATATGGGTGTGTGGGTGAACCTGGTGCAGGGAATGGCCGTAGGACCTGTGTATTGGCGTCCGGGGGGCTGCAGGATGGAGAGTGTGAGGTGGAAGCCTGTGCTTTTGGTGGTGTCTTACCCTTCCTGGTCCGGGGAGACTCGCGAGTGGGGGCCTCAGTGTCCATGCGCCTGGGGGAGGGTGTCCGTTTTGCAGGGGAACTCCCCTCTGTGCGTGGTGACTTCCTCTTCCCCTTGTAAGTTGGAGCAGATGGGTCTGTGGGGAAGAGGCCAAGGTCACAGAGGAAGAGCTGCTTGGAAGTGGGGGTAGTAGGTGAGGCAAGGGAAGGTATTTTGGAGGGAGAGGCATCTGAGGAATGCGGAGTGCTTGTGGATGCCTGTATGTGTGTCTGTGACCCATCCCCTGTGTGTGTGCCATCAGTCCCCGGAGTGTGCGTGCTTGTAGATCTAGACTTTGGCTTGCGTGTCTGTGTGCTGCTATTGCCTGATGTGGTGCATGCATGTGCGGGTGTGTGTGTCTGTTGGACAGGCAGGGGAGTGGTGACTGTGGATGTGGCAGAGGTAGCAGGGGTGAGGGCCTGTTGGAGGAGGGACACTGCTGCCGTCTGTGTGGAGGCCATGGCCTGAATGGTCCGATGTAGGGCAGACATGTTTGATGAGATGCCCTCCATGAAGGACACCAGTTGTGTCAACAGACTGGTTTGGGAATGGAGGACACTCAGCATCGCTGTCTGACCTACATGGAGCTGCTTCAGTAAGTCCACAGACTCCACACTCAGGGCAGCAGGGGAGACAGGGGCAGGGGGTGCGGTGCCTGGCACGAAGGAGACATGCTCCCTTACAGGGGAGCCTCCACGGACATCTGGAATGGGAGCAGATGGGAGGGTGGAGATGGTGGTGGTGGCGGGGCCAGACTTGCTAGGTGTTGTCTGGGGGCTGCTGGCACCTGCCTCCACAAGGGAGTCATCACTGAAGCTGGCGTGTTCCTCAGCCGAGGTGGACGTAGCTGAGGTCTCCTCAGTGTGGCTCCCCTCACCCTCCGTTCCACTGGGTCCCTCCGAATCCTCCACAGCAGACCCAGTCTGGCGCTGTGGCTCCTCATGGTCCGTGGAGCTGTCTCCTCCAGTGTCCGTAGATGTAACTGCAAATCAACAGGGTAAACAGAGAAACATCAGTCACCTGTATAGACATCACACATCACAGTCAGTACAGCACATGACAGCGCACGTTTGTGCATCATTTGCAGTAAATACTCTGCAGACACATATTTGTAAAACACACATGTCAGTCTGCCAGTAAACCATGTCCCTCATATCCTTCATGTCCATGGAGACATCAGTCTGGTGCATGTAGCCAGACACTACTCATTTGTGCACACATGCACCACATAGACAGTTGTCTGAACTGCAGGATTTGTGATGGAAATGTGTCAGTACACACATATACCATCTCCTGCCACTGAGTTTGTACATGTGTCAGGTAAAGGGATGGCCAAAGTAATTGTCAGTAATATGGATATGCTTCCTTCACCACCCACCATGATGTGCTCATGTCTTGCTGGACGATGCCACAATTGAGTGCATGCAGGACAGCTTCCATCACTGCAGGATACACTATAGCAAATGAAACAACATGCTTCAGGGCAGTCTGGGTAATCAGTCATTGCTGCCTTCTGTCACTAGGGCAGTGCATCACAAAACCAACAGTCTGCACTGTATCTCAATCATGTAGTTGTGGGGAATATAAGCCCTGCATCTGTCAAGTGCACATGTTGCCCCACTGCTACCCACATGTTAAGGCAAATGATGATCCCACGTCATACATATGCCACAGTAAAGTGACAGCAAGCACAAGTCTGGCAACATGATCACATCACAGTCTGATGACAATGAAGTATAGCTGGCTGCAGTTAAATTTTGGATACACCATCAGGCACAGTCAAGTGATTACACACTGATGTTTGACCCCATCGTGAAGATCCAACAGCCACATGTCAGCTGTCTGACCACCCAAAAATAATTGACTCCCCAGGAGTCTAAAAAGCTAGCCCACTCCACAATGAGACAGAGGCTGACACCTGTTTGCACATTGCACAATGCATTTAATTTACTTTGACACACATGATTAGGAGAACTGAGTGTACACCATGTCCGGAGTAGGCATACCTGACCTGGTCCATGTGCAACATGGGATTAGCCTGAACAGTAGGCATGTGTCCATGCATGTGTGACACACATGATGGACATACTTCAGAGATCACAACATTGTCACACATGCTGCATGTGTGTTTGGGAAACACCCCAGACACATATGGCGAGGCAGAGCATCAACTAGGTCACGTATATATGGCCCACACAGAGTGCATGTCACATATCTGTCAATGTGCAGATACATGTCAATAAATTTCCCCACTCATGAAGGCTAATACATTCTGCCGGTAGCAGATGCGGTCCCCCACATCAACCTTGGACAACAGCAGCCCCCCCGTGAGACATGTCACTGACTGAAAGGGACACACCTGTGTATCAGACGAGTAAGGGCCATTACAGAAATAATGGACATGATTCTAGTTCAAGCAGACAGACAAACTGTGGTAGCGTAACCAGGCTGAAGGAATGCAAAGATCATGTTAGACACAGTTCACAGACAAGGCATGCACTTACCCCCTCCTTGCTGCTGTCTGGCCTTTAACAGCCCATCCAGGTCAGGGAAGACCACTGGCAGAATCCGGCGCATGTGGGGGGTCAGGGTCCAGTGTCCGCCCCTACTGCGAGGAGGCGACAGCTTCAGCAGGACTCTAGCAATGCGTCTGCTCCAGCCACGTAGGTCCTGCCACCTCTTCTGGCAGCTGCGGATGCGACGCCTGTGGACCCCCACAGATCGAACTGCCCTGGCAATGGTCAGCCAGATCTCCTGTTTCTGATGGGCATCAACCTGTGAGGATGACAAAGTTAAAGGGCCATTAACACACATACAACATGTTTGTGCATCACACAGTTGGATAAACATGTGCTTTTCACAAGGGCATCTGATGTACACAGGTAGTGCAACTATGTGGATGGACACTTGTCCTGCATCAGCAACATGGAAACATTGCCTGGGTAATATGACCGTCTCTAAATGCACTCTCACAGCACAGTACCTGTTCACTGCAGGTACCTGCACACTTTGGGTGTGACAACTACTGAGTGAACATGCTAGCCACTGCTTCACACAATGCCATTAGTGCTAGTCAGACAAGATGCACAATGAGAGAGGATGTGGACTGCACACTCACCTGCTCCCCTGGTTTCCCATACAGCTTGCTGTACTGTGGTAGGAGGCTGTCCAGCAGGGCCTGGTTTTCCTCCTCTGTGAAGGCTGGGGCCCTCTCCACAGTACGTGCCATTCTTGGAGCCAGAGGATACAGAGACAGCAGCAGTGGTAGCAGAGATGTCTATATGGAGCATTCAGTGCAGGCAAGTGAGCTCTCAGGGCAAGAGACAGCCTTATATCTGTGCTGCAGAGGCAGAATCGGTCCCATGCGTACAAAGCGATAGGTCCGACTCGTTCGCATCCTATGAATTAGTCCAATCCATGAGATAGGACGCACCGGACACGCCTACCGCAACGTTCAAAATACCTGCATCATGACAGTTTAGATTTTGATACATTTGTTCAAAAAGTAAACCGAATCGTACCATACGCGAATCGTGCACGATGCAAAATGCGCGTCTGTCACCATGACGAGCAACAGACAATCAGTGCGTCCGGCTCACGCAGGATGTGGCAGATGCGTGTATTGAAAACTCACCCGCGTCGAACAGCATTGAATCAAGCATGCAATCTGTCAGTCCGGCTCGGTCAGGATGTGGCAGACGCGTGTATTGAAAACTCACCCGCGTCGAACAGCATTGAATCAAGCATGCAATCTGTCAGTCCGGCTCGGTCAGGATGTGGCAGACACGTGTATTGAAAACTCACCCGCGTCGAACAGCATTGAATCAAGCATGCAATCTGTCAGTCCGGCTCGGTCAGGATGTGGCAGACGCGTGTATTGAAAAATCACCCGCGTCGAACAGCATTGAATCAAGCATGCAATCTGTCAGTCCGGCTCAGTCAGGATGTGGCAGACGCGTGCTTGCAATGCCCACTCATCAACTCAGACAATGTATGTATGAATAATGGCATGCTGTATGCCCTGTGTGGATGGAGTTCTGCACATATCAAATGGGACAGACACAATAGACAAGACTACTCACATTATTATCCTAGCTTACAGTGCAACTATAGCAGTGTTTGTGAGGGACATGACTAGTGTGAGTGACCACTTCACAGATCATTCTCCTATGCTTGGCCACTGTCCCAGGGGATCATTGTGTTGTGTAGGTCATACATCACATCATGACAATGTCCAGACCATGACAGTGTTGTGCATGGTGACAAGCTGTCTGTATGTAGTGTTGTTGCTATGTTGTAATACCTTGTCCATGTCTGTGTACATTCAATTCATGTGCTATTTGACTTAAGAATCTATGGCTGATACTTAATTGTGTGTGTGTTGTGCATGTTACAATTGATCACATGGAGAGTGTCAGAGAACAGTGAGTAGTCACAGTACTACACTGTATTATTTGGTAATACATGACATAATTGTGTGTATGTTCATGCTCACATTGCTGTAATTTATGGATTAGGTCAACCTCAGACATCTGACTTCACTGTGTCATCATTGTAAGTGCCACGCAATCTGTTGATACTGTATTACTTGAAGTTTAATTCATATAGTAATATGTGTACATACTTTGTCATGTGTTCCTCAGGGCACCAAATGTCCACAGACCCTTCCCGGATCTTGAAACCATGGTGGAGCGTGAGTGCATGAGGAAATACAGGTTCACAAGGGCATTAATTTTGGAATTGACAGACCAGTTGTCACCACACTTGCTACCTGGACGCACATATCCATTTGCCCTGACCCCCAAGGTGAAGGTGATGGCGACACTACATTTTTTTGCCACAGGTACGTTCCAGTTTACTGTGTCTGATGCTGGTGGGATGTCCCAGACGATGTTCAGTCGAGTGCTCCGGGATGTGTGTGAGGCCATGTTGAGGTTCCTCGACCTGTACATACATTTTCCCACACCGCCACAGTTCCGTGCCATTAAGGATGACTTTTATGCCCTAGGACACATGACACATGTGATTGGATCGATTGATGGGACACATGTGGGTTTGGTTGCACCACGAGCCCATGAACAGGTTTACAGGAATCGTAAACACTTTCATTCAATCAATGCCCTTGTGGTATGTCTTGCGGACCAGATCATCTCCCATGTATGTGTGCGTTTCCCGGGATCTGCACACGACGCATACATAATGAGGATGAGTCGGACCCCCAGCTGATGTCCTAGTTCATGAATGAGCGTGCCTGGCTTGTTGGTGAGTCAAGTTGTCAGTGTCAGTTGTGTGATCATTGTCTGTCATGTTGTACCCTGTTGTTGCTCAACTGATCCTTCATATTTGATAATTTTAGGAGACTCTGGATACCCAAACATGCCCTGGTTGCTAACACCACTCAGGAACCCGGTCACACCTGCTGATGTCCATTACAACGGGGCACATGGGCGGACCAGGCGTGTGATTGAGCGCACATTTGGGCTGCTGAAGACCAGATTCCGCTGCCTTGACCGGACAGGAGGTGCCCTTCAATATTCCCCAGAGAAGGTGTGTAAAATCATTATAGTGTGCTGCATGCTTCACAACAAGGCTGTGAGGAATAAGCTACCGCTCATTCAGGATGACAGGGACCAACGTCCTCCCTCATGGGAGGATCCGGCCTGGGGAACGTTGCCAGTGAGGAGGAAGAGGAGGTGGATGTCAGGAGACAGCTCATTGACAACTTCTTTACTTGAGTGTAAGTATGCATATATGTCTGATGATGCCTTTCCTAAGCGTGATGTGTGTATGTAGGACAATATGTTGTGATATGTGTGTGGGTCTGCTAATTTACAGGGTCATTGCCGTTGTATAGTGTATGTTAAGTTATGATGGTCTCCACTACATTGTTGAAATCACTCCTAGCAATTGGTCAGAATTTACAATGGACAATAGTGAGTCAATAATTGGATATGTCATCATGGCAAGTTGTATTTAAGACTGTACTATGTCTCTCCTTCACAGGCTCCTTTGGCTGTTGTGTGGGTACTCACAGCGCTGTTCCATAATGGATTTTCAATTTGGACCAGTACTCTCTGACAGCCAATCTATTTGGTCAGATTTGTCTTTTCTTTGGTTTATTTGGATACTTGGAACTGTAATCAGTTTGCTTTTGTGTTGAGCAGAGCTTCTGCCTGTGTAATAAACCTGTTACACACATTGATGTTTGCCTTCTCCGCTGCAAAAATATGCTACAACCGTTCATATCATGTTTTTCTGCCATGGTGTTCATTTCATTAGAGAATGGTCTTTGTTTGTGCGGTTCAATGGTTTTAATTTGACAACAGTGTGTGCAATGTTTAATGTTGCATGTGCTATGTGTGTTGTGCTGACCTTGCGTGGCTATCTCTGGTATGTGTCATGTGACATTTCTTCATGAGGCGGTAGATGAATTGTAAGCTGGTCCCTAGGATCATGCTGTATTATGCTAAAGTTACCGGAGCCAAGCTGACATAATAGCTTTGTGTGTGACATTTTAGCACACATTCTTTCTGTGATTGTTGTGCAAGATGCCTTTGAGTCCACATGAGATCATTTTGGTACTGTTGAAGCACTGCGCCACAAGGTTGAAAAACAGGACTCTTTGTAATGGTAGATCTAGTCAGCACGGATAGTTTCACCATGAAATGCTACACTTTGTTACACATAAGTGGAATACTTGCATTACATTGACGCACAGGGCAATAATCTACACAGATGGAAGATCTACATATACGCACCAGCGCTTTGCTGTGCATATGCTGTGACCAGTACTCCTACTGTCTGAGGTGAGCGGTTGACCCGTATTGCCACAGAGTTCTTCAATGGTTTGTAGAATATGTCACCATCACAGGGAGGGTGGTGCTTTCCACACTGAGGTTGTAAACACATTTCACCTGTAGTATTATGTTTGATTATGGAAATGTATGTTGTTTGAGAATCATGTTTACTGCTGCTGGGGCTAGCTCGTATGCTGCATTGTAGGACAACTGTCAGATATTGTTTTTTCTCAAACGTGAATTATAGAACATTACACACACTCTGATTCATGATTTGGTGGACAAGCATGGGTGAGTGAGCGTGAATGTGTGCATTGCTACCTTGCTTCGGAGATGTTGTTGGTGCTGGCTACTGGGTGGTAGAATCATTGGGTGTCTTCTGTATATTTTGTTGAGATGATGAGACACCAGAGGTAGTGGGTCATTGGATTGTGTGTTCTGATGTGCAACTAATGTCCAACCATCCTTCAACAACGGCCTATTTTGCCGTGCATACTTCTGTATGAGAAGAATCACTACCACAGAACTCATGCACCTCAGTGTGAGACAGTGCCAGGTGATACAGATCATGAGCTAATAAGTGGGTACAGTGTACAATTCACAGATGACACAGGGATTGTGTGAATATGAATTTATTAATGTGCATGTGAAAAAATCTAACAGGTAAAGGTGATTGCATTCCCAAATTTATTATCCACAGTTCATAGAGGAGTTGGAAGTGTTGTCAGATGAAAATCCTTCTGAGCGAAATCCACAGTCCATTTGGCATTTAGTCCAACTTACATGCTCCATCCCATGTGGGAGAGTCCAGGGACTGTCAACAAAGTGAATGATTTGCACACAATGGAGGATATCCAGAGCATTTCTTTGGTTCCTGGGGGGGATGCATGTCCATCAGTCTCTCACTTGCCATCCTTCCTTGGACGGCCCCTCCTCTTCTTTGTTGGGGGGGGCCCTCAGTATCAGGCTGCTGCAGCAGAGAGGACTCTATGCCAGACTCCTCATCCCTCCCTGTGGCAGTTGCCGATGTTGAGGCAACAGGTGTGGAGTGCACACGGGGAGGTGGGGTAATGTTGGTGGTTATCTGGCGTAGGCATGTAAGCATGTCCCTATGCACCGCAGTGAGATTGTCTATTTTTGACCAGTTTGACTCCATAGGGTCCATGTGTTGGTCCATACGGTCCATGTGTTGGTCCAAACGGTCCATATGGTTGTCCATCCGGCCGAAATGTGCAGCCTGCTGATGTTTTATGTCCCTGAGGATCCCGACAACCTGGCCAAAGTCTCCGGTGCATTCGCTATATACATCGAAAATGCGTTGTAACTCAGGGTCAGCTTGTTCTCCGACACCAGCTGTGGGACGTGTCCTCCCACCACGCACCCTCACACCACTCCTTTCCCTACCCGCACGGACATTGCCTGGCGTAGCACGCACTGACAGCTCCTGTCCTCCTTCATTGTTGACAGGGCTGGTATTTCCTGCCAAATCCAGATTGGGCTGTCTTGTGTGCTCCCAGGGTTTTGTTGTCTGGGTGTGTCTGGGGATCCGGGGCATCTGGATGTTAATGGACGTTGCAGGTGTGGTCGCTGGGGCTGCTGATCGTACTGGTGCCGCATGCTGACCCACACCGGAGGTGCCAGGTTGGTTCCCATCGCCCGAGGAGGTGTGAGAGTCATCCACACTGGAGGTCTCAGTGTCCGACGTTGTGCTGGAGCTGCTGGTGGACTCTGAATCTTCTCCAGATGATGCCCTCTGTTCTGGAGTGCCTGTGGGTAGTAGAGAGACACAATGTTAGTTGTGTATTTTCAGATGTTATGTTGTCATGCACAGCCAAATGTGAAGATGTTGTGGATAATGTTGCGTTTCCTTCTTATTTCTACTCATCAATCGTCACAGACACTGAGATATTTTGTAATCGAACATTGTTATTTTGGAGACATGTGCTTTACTGAGCATGTCCAGCTCTGTGCATCAATGTGCATGTATTGTTATCCTTGACTGTTCGTATTAATTTTTTGGCAAGTGTCACACTGTGCATGAGCCAGGTGTGTTGTTATTTCACACATCAGTGTTTTCACTATGACATACATACTGTAACTAATCTTATGTTTGGCAGGAATTGTGCATCTGTGCTTGGCTTTGTGGAGTTTCTCACAGTTACATTGCTGGGGTGACATGCAAACTCACTCTCCTGAATATGTGTCATCATTAGATGATTTTGCTTGGATGTATGTGTTGATGTGAACAATCAATGACATCACATGTGTAACCTCGTATGCAATAGCAACGCGTTTCTTCTGACAAATGCATTGTTACATGGCAGTCCTTGAAACACAGCTCATTACATTGGCATGCAGTAGGGGAGTAACTGACATGAGTAGTTGTATTATGCGATAATGATTTGAATTACAACCCCGAATAGGAACGTTGGAGTGCGCCGTATCAGGGGCGTGTTTTCCCAATTGTGTGTATACCCAACTTAGGATCACGTAATATTGAATAATTTCCAGGACAGTACTGGCACCATTACTTACAGATAAGTAAGGATACGACATTTGTGTATTCTTCAAACTTTGGATTGGTGGATTGTGATCCTCAAC
The DNA here is from genome assembly GCA_963921515.1 of Calotriton arnoldi. Lineage (NCBI taxonomy): Eukaryota > Metazoa > Chordata > Amphibia > Caudata > Salamandridae > Calotriton > Calotriton arnoldi. The sequence goes on from CAWUFW010001137.1 coordinate 2,076,754, forward strand.
ATATTTGTGACGACCTAACATATGTTTGCGATGAATATATATGAGCCCTGATGAAGTTCCAATAGGAACGAAACGCGTTGGCTGACTTTTTGCTGCCCTATACTCTTTTTTGATATAAAATAAAGAAAATACATTTTGGACAAGTTGGTAACATTGTGGACTTCTTTGACTGGTGCACCTTCCCTCTTGCAACAAATTTTACCTCTGGGAAATCAGTGGAGACCAAGTACGGCGGGCTCCGGAAGTGTATGCACGGGACTTTGGACAAATTTTTAATATTTGGATTAGAGGTGCAGTACCTCAGTCAGCCGTATTTTCTTTTTTGCTATTCAATATTATGCGATAATAGTATGATCTGACATTCCCTAATGTTGCCCACACTGGACTTGTAATGGTGAATAGTATAAGTTTGTACTCCTGCGCAGAGCCTACAGCAAGTTTGTGTGATGTTTCGCATTGTGCTGTTCTGCTATGTCCCAACATGGTTGTTGTTATGCGTGTGTAGTTTTTGCATTGTTTGTGAACGTATGCAATGTGTGTAGTCATATTTATGTTGATATTTTTCATCACTTTGCACACATGTGTATATCTTGATGTAGTGCATTTTGTTGCTGCATACTTTTGCACATGATCACTTCATGTACATTCTACTTGTTCTCCATGGACAGAGAGATCTTTCCCAGGGATGGTCTTTTGCCTTTTCATGGTCAGAGCTGCGAGGTACAGTGTGTTTAGTGCTTGAGTTAGGCTGTGTTGACTTCTACCCCACTTCCCAATGGCAAACAGACCAGCTTACTCATCATTGTCAGAGGAGCAATGACAGTGAGGGTGGTAGTTTTCAAGGATGCAGAGACCACTGACTGATGTTGAATTACAATGCTACACACAACAATGCCTTGTGCACATGACACAACGCAAGAGTGTCAGCCGTCTTGCATTACACCTCACATCTACTGTCCGTGGGCATTGTCCCTGATGTGTGTTTATCTGTCTGTGTTTTGTGTTATGTGGTATGACAGCTAATTAGAGTGTGTCCTGTCCTCCACACACATTTGTAGCATGCACATTGAGGGCACATGTGACTGATCTATACCTGTCAGTGTGTGTAATTTGCAGTTAAGGTTATGGTCTGTAGTTGTGTGAGTAGGCCAAGAACTGGCAGTAGATATTTCCAAATTTCGTACAGGATGGCCCTGTGTAGCCATCTTGACAGGGCATTTGCATTCACTCTCAGGGACAGCATAGTGACAGGTGTGTTCTTGTGGGACTGGGGGGACTAGTGTGTGCTGGTGGCAGTAGTCATTGCTTCCACTCCTCCTCCCACCCAGGACAAATGGGCCAGCATGTTCCAGGGTTCCATGACAGTGTGTGCAAAGTTACATTCAAGATGTGTTGCTGTGGTGTCTGTGGCTGTGTATTTGGGGTGAATTTAGACTATTTGTACATGTACTCACCAGGTTCTGGGATTCCAGCTAGTCCAGTTATGGCCTCCTGTGGGAGGAGGTCCCGCACCTTCACCTCCCAGGTGGTGAAATACACCGGTTTATGACGTCCACCGCCAGTCTTGGTGCTCAGGGCATGTTCTCTGGCAATGAGCCTCTTTACCCTGCTGCGAACGTCATAATACCGGTTCCGGATATCCTCCTTTGTGCGCAAGGTAGGTGAATGGGCATTCACCTTGTTGACAATCCTCTCCCACATCTTGGTTCTCTGGGACTTGGAGGTCTGTTGGGCCAAGCTGCCAAATAACTGTGGCTCAACTCGGATGATTTCATCTATCATCACTTCCAACTCAGCAGCTAAGAACTGTGGATTCTTCTTTGGGGGCATGGTGATGGGTGTTGGTGGAGATGTATGTGTGTGTGAAGGTGAGGGTGAGTGTGTGTGAGTGGAGGTGTGTTTCTTTGGTGCTAGTTGTGTGGAGGTTGTTTGGTGGATGAGATGTGTGTGTTTGTGGTAGCTAGATGAGTTGTCTGTCTAGTGGTGTGGTGTGCTTGCATGTCTGTCGAAGTAGCAAATGGTGTTGGGAAGTTTTGGCTCCCTTTATATAGGTTGTGTTGTGGGTGTGTCTTGTTAATTGAAAATGTGTTTTTTTGGAGATGACAATGCGTTTTTTGGTAGTCTTTTTTCTGTTTCCATTGATTTATATTCTTCTCATTTTGTAAGTCGTTTTGACAGCACTTGATGCTTGTTCTTGTGTAAATTGCTTTGGACGAGTCTGTTCCATTCATACTGGGCTATGTGGCATCGTTCGCGTCCGAGTCTGTCGTGTCGTGTTGATGCTTGGCTATGTGGCATCGTTCGCGTCCGAGTCTGTCGGGTCGTGTTGATGCTTGGCTATGTGGCATCGTTCGCGTCCGAGTCTGTCGTGTCGTGTTGATGCTTGGCTATGAGGCATCGTTCGCGTCCGAGTCTGTCGGGTCGTGTTGATGCTTGGCTATGTGGCATCGTTCGCGTCCGAGTCTGTCGGGTCGTGTTGATGCTTGGCTATGTGGCATCGTTCGCGTCCGGAGTCTGTCGGGTCGTGTTGATGCTTGGCTATGTGGCATCGTTCGCGTCCGAGTCTGTCGGGTCGTGTTGATGCTTGGCTACATGGAGTCGTTCGAGTACGTGTCTGTAGGTTGACGCTTGGCTATCTCGAATCTTGCGCGTACGAGTCTATCGCGTCAGGCTCCTTTCCTGCTGACTCGGACGTATAATATATTTTCCGGCCGAGTCAGTGGTAAATTTCGAGCTTCGCATCGTACTCAGCTATTTGTAAGGCGTGTGTACGGTTCGGTCGGAAAAAATGACGGGTCCGTGTCGGGTAGTACGTTTTCTGGCCGAAATCGGAATCGACACCTCAGGTGTTAAATTCTCTATGGTTAAACTTTGTATTTGTTTTTGGGCCTTGTATTTTGTAACCGCTTAATGTTGTTTTATGTGATTTGGTTGAAGAGAAGCTCGCGGTTGGGAGCCACTTCACGTCGCTAAAGGTAAGGTTTGTTTTCTTTGTTTTAAATAAGTTTTAAATGTATTTTGAACCTAGTTAGATAGTGTTTAGTGTGTTTAGATATTTATTAGCAATATTCGGAACTGTAATATGTTATAGTTACATGTTGTTTTTTTCCGTATTTTTAACGTTATGGAGGCCTGTTTAGAGAGTTAGAAATACGGTGTTTAATGTGTCTTTTTTTCAAAATTAAAGTTAGTAGTAATGTTAGTAAGTGTTTATGTGTTGTTTTATGTGGATGGAAGTGTATGTGCTTTTGTTTTGAAAGTTTGTATTTTCAGAAGTTACCAGTGTCGGAAGTAGTCGTTTTTAGTTTTTTAAAGAAGTGTATGTTAGTTTTATTGACTAATACTTACTTCTTTAAATTTTTCAGCTTTCCTGGAGCGTTTTTGATACTTTCTACATTTTCGGGTTTTTTATGGTTTTCCTATGGACGTTCTCTACATGGAGTATTCATTTTTTGCTACAGTTGTATTTTTCCATTTTTTTTGGGAAACTTTTGTGGATTATTTTATCCTTATTTAATTGGATTATATCAGAAGAAAATGGATTTTACAGCAATTGGAAGAAACTTGGTAAGTTTATTAATTATTTTTTATTGTGGGAGGGAAATAAATTTCTTTATTATTGTTGTGTTTTATTTTATTAAAAATATCATTAATGTGTGTTAATATATTTTATTTCAAAATTAAAAATATGTTACACACAGTAATTATATTTGTGATAAAATTAATGAATTTCTGTTGTATGCTATGTTTAAAAGATGAGTATTTTGTATTTTATTTGTATTGATCTTTTAAAGTAGAGTTTTTGCTATCATGTTTAGATACTCCAGGCCTTTTGTACTAGGGTACAGTTTTACTTTTTGTTCTAGGTATTTGTGCATTTGTTTAGTCTAATTTTGATGTTTTTGGTGTTAGTTGAGTTACAGATTGTTCCATTCGGAACTCTTGATAACTCTGTTCTTTTTGTAGGCATGATATACATTTTTCTAGTGTTGGTTTGACTCTGCCTGTTGCTTGAAGGAAGGCGTTATGCCATCCTTCTACTGCGTTATTAGTTTTGGCTTCCCCATTTAATGTGCTTCTGTATACGTTCCACCAGGGAATTAGAAATTTAGGGTTTCTTCTGTGGCCAGATCTATGTAATCTGCCGACCCATGTGTCCTCAAAATAGTCCAATAGTGGACTTAGTTTTTGTTCATGTTGCTTGTAAAAGGTGCTGTCTATTAATATATTGTAATGTTCTGCGACATCTGTGTCAGGCACATAAGCTAGTGCTGTTAATTTTTTTATTTGAAATGCAAAAGAAGAATTAGTTGCATATTCAATGCTTAGTGCTGATTTTTGCATGTGCCTCCATAAGCATTGGTTAAAATGATAGTAACAGCCTTGTATGCAGGTATGGGGGTATGTCCTTAATATTGCGTTAATCATTGACTGCTCAAAATCTATGATGATTTTTTGTGGGTAATAATCATTAGTTTGTTGTTTTATTGTATTTAATACTTCTACGTATGTTGAGTTGTGTTTGTTTGGTAATAATGCGTAAATGAATGGAATATTGCAATTGTGATGTAGCCCATGTACTGTGTACAGTTGGAAAAAGGGCTTGGGACATGTTGTAAAAGTCCCATCCATCATCCAGTATTGACATTGTTGCAGTTTTACTAGATTAGTTGCAGTTCCAAATATTATTAATCTTTTTTCACTGCTTTTATTATCAAAAATGACAAATGGTTCTTTATTTAAAGTTATAGATTGTTCGGTGCTAATTATAACTTCGCTAAATGTTTTAGGAATTGGGGTGGAAGTAGTAGTAACCCTTTTAGTACGTGCTATAGTTCTCTTCAATGAAGCTAGAGATGGCATTTGTGAAGTAGCTTCTTTTGGAATTTTGGGCAGCTGCTCTTTTAAAATTACACTTGTTGGTTTTTGGGAACTTGTGCTAGCTTCTTTTATTGTTTCCAATGCATCTCTGACTTCTATTTCTGTAATGTTTGGTGGGTGGTTATGTTCTCTGGTGCAAAGTACTGTAGTTTCCCTTGTTGTAGCACGGCCGTAACATTTATTGGAATAGTATTTGCAGCATTTCCAGTTAACTTTTAATCCAAATTGTTTTTCCTGCGTATAAACGTATCCCATATAGCACAATAACATTTTTCCTTTCTGGCTTGTAATAAACTGTGCTCCTTCAGTCATTTTGATGCAGGAAAATCTATGATAAATGTATATTATAATTATTAAATATGTTGTTATATGTATTTGAATGTTTAAAAAAAAAGAAAAATCTTAAAATATACTTACAAAGTTGGTCTTTATGTATTTGAATCTGATGATGTTTATTCTTTAGTTGTGGAATGTTCTTTCTGTGTTTTCTTTGTCTGAAAAACAAAAGTAAATTCATTGTATTATTTGTTTCTACATATTTTATATGGGGCGGGTAGGGTGTTTGGGATGGGTTTTGAGTTTGGGTGGGTGTTTTATCTATTTATTTAATATAGTTTGGAAAATACTTACTTTGTTAGTTGTATCTTTCTTTGATGTTTTCTGTAGTTTGTTAGTTTTCTTCAGAGTTGTCTGTAGTGGAAATATAAAATAGAATGAAGACATTAATTAATTTTTAGCTTATGTATATTATTGTTTAAAGTTTTTTACTTTTAGTATTATTGAGTATAATTTAGTTTACTTACTTTTGATAGAGTTTCTTCTTTTTATATGTTGATCTTCTTATGTGTTTAGTTGAATTTCTGTAGAGTTTCTCCTTCTTCAGCTTTCTTTATTTCAGGTGTGAAATAGGAATGAAGTTTAATTGTTTATATAGTGTTTTGGATGTTGTTATTTTCATTTTATTGGTCAGTTTGAATTTTGAGTGTTTCTATTGGTTAATTTGTATTTTTTTAATTGTTTTGGTAGTTAGTTTCCAAATAAGGAAAACGCTAATTAGTAGTAAGTTGTGTATAATTTTGTATATATATTTAAATCATTTTTGTTATATGTTATATTATATAATTAAATTATAATAAAAATATTTTATATTATTAAAGTTTAATGTAATAATGTTGTTAATAATGTTTTTGTATTTTCTTGTGTTAATATATTTTTTATTTGTAAAAAATGTTCTTTAATTTAATTAATTTTGTAATGTGTTTTTAGTCATTTATTTATATTTATGTCGTTTTAATTTGATGTTTTCTATACTTTTATATAGTCGATATATTTAAAAATACGATATTAGTGTTGTCGATATAATTGTGGTCGATATTTTGTATCTAGTTAATGTATTTTAATGAAGTTCGATATTTTTAAACTTCGATAAGTATGTTAGCGATATTTGTGATGTTGATATTTATGTATTACGATATTGTATGTTCGATATTTTAGTAATTTTTTAATTAAGTATATAATGTCGATATTTATGTCATCGATAATTTTGTGTCGATATAATTGTAGCTCGATATTCTGTCTGTCGACATTATGTCAGTGATTCGATTTTTACTCGAGCAGCAGCTTTCTCAACGCAAACGGACAGTTTTTCAAAGCGAATGGTCGCGAGCTTACGCGACCACTCGCAATGAGAAATCTGAACGCCCGCGTTGAGAAATCTTGCCGGGAGGTTGATTTTCCATGCTCGCGCTCACCAACTTGAAGTTGATGATCGCGAACGAGGAAAAATCTCGCCGGAAGGTGGATTTTCCTCGCTCGCACTCGCCAACTTGATGTTGACTAACACGAGCGAGGAAAAAAACTTTTCGGAACTCCACGAGCTCCGCGTAACGCGGATTGCGGAAAACTCTGCAAACTCCGTGAGCGGAGCGGGGTTCACTGCCCAGACTTAGTAAGAATTTGAAATTGGCATCTACCAGAATGACTATTGATCACATTTGCACCGTAATTTAGTGCCAGGCGCTGTGCACTGTTTCACATTATTCTTTATTCTTCATTAATCTCTACAACTCTTTAGGGTTTTTCTGTGTTTGTTTTCTTCACCTGTTAAACTATTTCTAATCATTGTCTTAATATTTGGTTTTATATATGTATTTTTTCCTAAAGGAATGTTTTTTTTTAGTTAATTTTGTGTTTGTTTAGTCTGTGTATCAGGTTGTATACTGTATAGGTATTTTAGATGTATTTATTATTGGTGTCTATGCTTTTTCAAAACTCTGCATGTTTGCTCACAGTATTAATTTTTGTATTAATAGTAGGACTACATTCTTTCTGTGTAGCATGCATCTTTGGATCTCTAGCACATATGACAGCCATGTGATATTATTATGTTATGTGTAAATAACGTTTTCATTTGTGTCTATACAGAACTCTCTCCTCTTTCTGTGTGTTTTTGCACTATGATTAGTTTACTAGGCATATGTTTAGAAATATGTTGATTGGGGTAAACTGATGCACTATTGAAGTTTGTATCTTTTTTGAGTATGTGTATTTTTACATCTATGCGTTTTACATGTTTGCAGCCCTGAGGAAACCTCTTTGTTGAAGTGAAACACGTTGGCTGCGCTTGTGCCTTTCTGAAGATGAACATGAATAAAAGATTGATACGAACATATAGAAACCACCAGTCTCATCTTTGTTGTTTACTTTACAAATTTACTGTGTGTATACTTTATTTTGTCGCCTCTCATTTGGGTGTTTTATGATTTTGATGTATGGCCAATGAGCAGCTGGTCATCCGAGGTGGGCAACTTGTATTTGTAATTTTAGTGACAACTTCAGGTGGTGTGGCACCAGTTCCCCTATCTGCCATAGTTAGTTCAAATTCATCCCTAGAAGGCCCAGGACCATTTAAAGCTCAGCAAATGACCCTTTGAGAGGCTTGAACCCAGACTGCATTTACATGCTCCTAATAAACGAAGCTACCCTGGGTGTAGGTATACCTGTCCATCATGCAGGCCATCTGTGGGTTCCTAATCTAGCAGAGCTTGTCTAGGCTATGGCAGTGCTACAGGCCATGTGTGGCTCTTCCTGATCTGGGAGTGCGTGTCTAGGCTCCGGTAGTGCCTCATGGTCGATGTGGCTCTTCCTGGTCTGGAAGTGCATGGCAAGGCTCTGGCAGCTCTGCAGGTTGTGTGCGGCTCTCCCTGCTCTGGGAGTGCATGTCTAGACTCCACCAGTACTGCAGGGCGTGTCATTGGTGCTGGAATACCTTTCAGAGTAAGGATGCTGCCATCAATGTTACATCTTTGAAGTCATAGGAATTGTGAAAAATACAAGCTTCACTCTAAGAACAAGCATAGTAAATGAGCCATGTCCATTCAGCAGGCAAGAGGTAAGGGTGTGGTATGTAGCTGGTAGTAAATTTTGGAGCACTCTGTCACAAATTACCAAAGCATGGTGTGGTAGCACACTGTCATTTACAGACAGCACATTTTCCATTGAAATGGCCACAAACTTTGAACTGAAATGCAGTTTTACTGCTAAAATCAAATGGTGTGCAAAGGAAAATGTGTGGAAATCAGTTTTCAGCAAATATTTAACATTTGCACATCACCAAGTAAAGTGTCTTGATTTGTTTTGATCCTATAAAAATCTTTGTTTCCAAACACTCTTCAGAATTACAAGAAAAATGTGTTTCGTTTTTGCTTTCCTAACTGCTGATATATTTTGAAAAATGTTTACAGTTATTTTACAGGTAGTTACATGTTGTGTGTTAGAAAAAAACAACATTCAGCAGCTTTTCCTTTCACACTCCCTGTGTCCTTGGCAAGACTGTCAGATTGTTCACCTGACAAAATCCAAAAGAAAAGTAAACACCAGTCTGCATATTAAAGGAATAAGCAGGAATTCGTCAGACGATATAGCCTGACATTTGGCCTCTGTCTTCGAAAACCCTGCAAATATGACACGATAAAACCTACAATTTAAAGACATCTTTATTGCTCATTCACCTTCTGAAATCCCGCATTCTTATTGAGGGGGTGCTGCAGCACCATCAGCACCCCTACTTCAGTGCCTATGTCATGTGCAGCTCTTCTTGCCCAGGGAGTGAGTGTCCATGCCCTGACAGCGCTGCAGTTCCGGTGCAGCTGTTCCTGATCTGGGACTGCGTGTTGAGGTTCTGGCAATGCTGCAAGGCCGGTGCAGTTCTTCCTGCTCTTGGAATGCATGTCCATACCCCGGCAGCCCCGCAGGTCGTGTGCGGCTCTTCCTGATCTGGGAGTGTGTTCAGCAGGGCTGGTGCTGTTCTTCCTGACCTGGAAGCAGGTTAGGCTGAAAGGGCTTTCGCCCCCCAGTTGTCTGCCGTAACCCGGGCTGTGGAGTGCACAGGCAGTTAGTCAGCTGTCGTGGGCTGGGCAGGGGCTTATGACAGACTTTGTCGCATCCAAAGTACTTTACAAGTCTTCAAAAGACCATTTATCAGGTTTTTATTGTGTTTTTTTTGCAGATTTATATAGCGCGAACTCGACCCGAAGGTATTGGAGCGCTTTACATGAGCACCGGTTACGTTACACAAGGACACATTCATTTTTTTGGTAGGCACGGGGAGATTAAGTGATTTGCCCAGAATCACAGGATGTGGATGCGACCTGAGGCTCGAACCTTGGTTTCCCTGCTCCAAAGTCGGCAATCTAGCCGTCAGACCACATCCTCGCCCAAGTTCACGGGTCTTTGTGTGTTTTAATTGCTACCAGCCACCCTGCTCCCCCCCACTCTTGTTATGGACTGTTGCTGCCAAAGGATGACAGGATTTCATTTACAATACAAACGTGAACTTGTAGCACATTAATATAAAGTGCCCAGCCATTGGCATGATTTGCCACTAAGCTCTAAAACAGGAATTGCGCCCTCTGCATGGTAGATAATTCGCCATTTAAAAATGTGCATTTCACTTAATTAAGTAAACTAAAATTAATTTCTGCATAGAGTGATATTTATCAGAATTCACAGTTTCTAAACGTAAAATCTGAAACATTCATGCCTGTGATGAGGATGCTATTAGCGGGGCCACTGGAATTATGCGATCAAAGCGTTATTTGAATAATATTGGATTTGCTGGATTTCCCACATAATCCTTCGTCTGCTGCATAATCTGTAGATTTTGACAAAAAAATAGTTTTTAGTTCAAACTGATCAAAATTTACTAAAAACATGGTGATACGTGTTCTTGCGCTCTGAAAGGCCCATCGCAAAGGTTGAATGCTCATACTTTAGTTGCTTAATGCTGTATTTAGATGTTAAATTGGTATTAATAAGGTGAAATCTTTCAGAGACAGTGTTTCCATGTGTAAAAATGACACAATAATGAGGTAATACTATCACAAAGTGTGCAGCATTATGCCACATCATTTTCCTTTTCTTGACCCATAATCTAGTCAACACTGCTGCATAATGTGGCCCTCCTGTGCCGCATAATTCCAGTGGCTCTGGCTAGTAGTGAACCAAGAAGCAAATCAGTTGTCTTGTGAACCCCGCTTAGATTTTTATAGCATATGGAGCAAAATTAAAGTCTAATAAAACATAAAAGCTAAGTATTTGTAGAGGACACATCCTAAATTGAGTTTTTTTTAAGGAACTGTTAAAAAGGACGATGGACGACAAGAAGGCACCGTGAAATAAGGTAATTGCCTACAGTAAAACACATTTTGTCTAGCAGGTAAACTGTGTTTGAAACCAGGTTTCCTGGTTTTACGATGCACAATTTAGTAGCCACTAGATGAAGGGGAAGGGGCATGGTGACAGACATAAGGGCGAGGGTGGCAGAATCCACAAGAAGCCGTCGCTCAAAGTTCCAAGAGGACTTTTGCCAGAGCACAGCATCTGGCCTTCAATGACTCTTCCACCTCTAGAAAAGCAACTTTCAGCATTTCCGAAAGGCTGACATTTTGTTGTAGGTTCAGGTTTGATAACCACAGTTCACATTACACCTGAATCCCCGCTTGCCAACTGCCAAGGATAAGGTGAATTACTTAGAGTGTCTAGGGATAAATCATCCTGCATTCACACAGCTCACACTACACTCACACAGCTTCATAAGTCATCCTCCACTCACACGGGCTCACTTTTTACTCTCCCCAACCACTCAGAAGAGCACGCTGGTCACCAAGTTTTCACACAGGCACACTACTCACCCTGCACTCACACCTCTCACCCTGCACTTCCACAGGCATTCCTTTCACTCTGCACTCATACTGCCCTCCCTGCACCTACACCAGTCACCGTCACACAGCACAAATTAAACTACAGAACACTTGTGAACATGCACACGTCGACAACTGCAGTCACAGAATATCTGTCCTTCCAGCAGTACTAGATGCTTATTCAGTTCAGTTCCATCCATAACTACAGGTGGAATGCAAGAGGGGAGAGTTTTCTAAGACTGTGGGATGGTGTGGGAAAGGAGATTGAACTGGGGCTGTGGAGGCTGGTGTGGGAGCCAGAATTAGTCTTAGGCTGTGGGGATCAGCCAAAAGGGAGTAGTGAAAGCAGGTGAAGGCAGCAGGATGGGGAGCAGCACAACAGGCTTAGGATGAAGCACTGCAATTGAGGGTGTGAGCTGGTGTGGAAGTTGACTGGTACCGCAGGCTAAGGATATGGTGCAGGTGGGGGAAGAATTTACAAATCACAAGGTACTTGTTGGCAAGGCACTGAGCCCCACTGTCCTTCATAACAGCCCCTGTGAAAGGTGGGGTCACCTGTGGCCTGACATTCTGTTTTTGCTGCTTCTGAAGTCATGATATAGGCCAAAATCTGGGCTTTGTTGGCCTGCATAGCAATAGCACTCTGCAAGGGCTGGTATTGGAGGGGAGATAGTGCTGAGGCTACAGCTGGTGTGTGAGATGCGAGCAGTCCGTGGAGGAGCCAGTGAAGTTGAGGAGAGTGATTGAAGGTTGTAATTTGGTGTAGGAGGAGGGACGGGGATGAGGCTGTTGCGACGCAGGACCTCAGGCTAAGGCTACAGTGAGCAACACTTCTGGAGTGCAAAGAAGGTTGGGCAAAACAAACTTTTTTGTTTTGAATATCTCTAATGCAAATGGGGAAGAAAAAGCAAACAGGCTCACATGCTACTGCGTCATCACTCTGAACATAGCAACCATTTTGGACGGGTGAAATCCCTTGTTGGGAAGCTCTATTCACTAATACTTTTACCTGTTATACTGCTGCTTGCTCATAGGACAGTATTCTTAGCCAATACTATCACATCATTGTGGAGGGGTCTTCTTCTTGCACACTACCATGTTATTGTGTTTAATGGGGTAGCCATGTTATGTGAGGAAACACCACTCAAGAGTCAATAGAAGTGCAACTAGCACTGCACTCTTTCTCTGCAGCACCACACACATTCTGCCCAATCAAATGCTGTAATCAAGGTAAACATGTGGGAGGAGCCAAAGTCTCTCTGACGGCTGTGTTTTCTAAAGCTTTTTTCTATTGACCACTCAAGGTATGGCGATAGCCAGACATACGAAGTACATCTCAGAAGTATTGAAACACATTCAATATGGTGCTTATAAACACTCATCATAGCACTATACATTAACAAGTACATTAATGCTTCAAGAATACCACAAGGAGTTATGTCATGTGTTGTGGAGTACTGACGATTATCCAAAGGTTTTGAAGTGGTTTTTAAAACCGTATTAGTTTTATTCAAAACATTTTTGTTTTCATTCTTTTCATTCAATGCCTTTAGTACCTCTTGCACCATTCATACCTGAACCCATTGTGCCCCTGACTCCCATTGAAAACTTCGGGGCATATTTACAAGCCCCTATCGCCACCACAACGTCACTTTTCTCGATGTTGTTGTGGTGATAGAGGCTTTGCCTTATTCACAAGGAGGCGTTAAGCCACTTAACGTGGCTTAATGCTGCCTTGTAAATAAGGCCCCCTTTCATGCTATATTTAGTATGAAAGGGGTGGGCAATGGGTGTTGTGGTGGGCGTTCCACCGCAACACCCATTGATTTTGACGCTGCCCTATATTTACAAGGGTGGCGTAAATATGGGGCAGCGCCAAAATTAAGACCAGGAAAAATCTGGTCTTACCCTGGTGCAACGAGGAGAAATGTTTCATTTCTGCTCATTTTTGCTGTTTCCATATGTGCTGCATTGAGCCGCACACATAGAAACAGCAAAACGCCATTGATTGTTTATGTGGAGAAAGGTGTCTCTTTCTGCACATTTTTTTTAATGATTGTTTATGTGGAGGAAGGGACACCTTCCTGCACATAAACAATCATTAAAAAAAATTATGTTTTGCAACTTCTGTGTGCTGCATTAAGCAACACATAGAAGTTTCAAAACACCATTTCAGATTGTTTATGTGCGGGAAGGGACTCCTTCCTGCACATAAACAATCATTCCCCTCAACACAGGCACCCTTGCACTATGGTGCAAGGGTGCCTGCGTTGGCGTTAGGCAGCTAAATTAGCACCAGCACAAGGGGAAACGCAAGGCTGCACCGTATTCTTGTAAATACAGTGCAGCCTTGCGTTTCAGAAGTGGAGGAGCATGGCGTTAAGCGAAAGAGGCTAATGCTGCACTCCGCCACTTCCTTGTAAATATGTCCGTTAGTATTAAGGGAATGACACTGAATATATAGACTTAGGTGGCATACAGTGTATAGTTCGTCACTCTGAATACGTATCCTTTCTGGTAGAGGTCATGTGTCAGATCCAGTTTAGGGGGCATGGGGCAAGCAGGACTACTGGGACTCAGCCTTGGGGGCAGGGGTGGTTTACCTCGGATGTCCCAGAGTCTGTACTACTTTGGCTTCACAAACTAGGCCAAGTACAAATCCTTCAGCATTTGACTCACTGGTAACACTTCGGAGCATTCCCACACTTCTCAAGGAGGTAGTGTACGGGTATGGAAACTTAGAACTCAGGTCACCCAGCAGAGCAATATCTGTTTTTCCAACTCAGTGTTTTATTTAGACAAGAAACATACTTTAATACACACACTTAAAACGGTATACTGCCGCAGGTACAATAATATGCACTGCCACTTAGGCTACTGCACCTTGGGATACTGTCTTTACTGTCTTTCTCTTCTCCCTTTCACATGAGTCCCTCATATTGTGAGTCTAGGCAGGTCCCTGTTAGGTTAGTTTCATGAGACATTACTCAAGGCTTAGGGACAGGTACACCAGTTCAATTATGGTTGTGCTCAGTTCAATAAAGTCTCCTATATACAGTCTCACCACAATGCAGGCCTCTATGTGTTTCAGCATCACATGTCTCCGATTTTGCCTGCTTCTAGGATGAGAGGGCACAGTTGCAGGAGCGGCTCTTGGTCTGGGTAGGCCGCAGCAGGATGGGGCAGCCAGAGCTGCAGCCGCAAGTCCTTCAGTGAATGCACCCCTCCGAGTCACAGGACAGTTACAGGACATCATTTGCGTCCAGGGCAGGGGTAGGCCTCTGCATGTGTTATATTAGCGTGAGCCTAGAGCCAAAATCAAAAACTGCGGTATAAGTGAGTCACAGTCAAGCACTCAGAACATGGCAACATGACTGTTTACCCCACAGGGAACATTCTCAGTCCAACAGCAGGCTTTGGCGATATTATGTTTTTCCTAAATTAATGTGACTTATCTTAGGGTCTTTTCACTACATAGATGTACATGACTCTTATAAATATGTTATTTTGTGGATACTAAACAAGTGCAAATTTATATCTCAATGTATAATCATTGTTGTAAATATACATTATTTCCAATCATTACCCATCTCTACACAGTGCACACATGCAGGAATAGCCACTCCTCACCCTCTGAGTGATTAATAGCTTGGATGTTTTATTTTATTTTATTCACAAGAACAATGAGTTTACCAACAGATGGAAACACACAGAGGTCAGACCCCTCCTCAAGAAACCCTCCACTGACCCCAGCGAACTAAAAAACTACAGCTCCATCTCTCTGCTCCTTCCCCGCCAAAGTCCTACAGAAGGCCATCAACTGCAAACTCATGAAAACCTGGAGAGAAACAACCTGCTGGATACCTCCCAGTCCGGTTTCTGCACCAACCACAGCACAGACACCGCCCTGATCGCTGCCACCAACGACATTAGAACCCTCCTCGACTGGGAGAAAGAGAGGCCCTTATCTTCCTCGACCTCTCAACAGCGTTCAATACCATATCCCACCACACCCTCATCAAGAGACTCCACCACATCGAGATCCAGGGAGATGCCCTCAAATGGATCGCATCCTTCCTCACGGGATGAACCATAGAATCCGCCTACCATCCATCACTTCAGAACCTAAGAGCATCATCTGTGGTGTCCCTCAAGGCTCCTCCCTCAGCCCTACCCTGTTCAATACATACATGACCCCCCCCTGACCAACATTGTGAGAACCCCTGGCCTCAACATCATATCCTACGCAGATGACACCTAGCTCATCCTCTCACTTTCAGAAGACCCATGCACCAGGAGGAACAACTTCCACACCTGCATGACGAGTGTCGCCGGCTGGATGAAGACCAACTGCCTGAAGCTCAACACGGACAAGACGGAAGTGCTGATTTATGGAAACAACACCTCCCCATGGAACAACAGCTAGTGGCCCTCCGAACTCAGACCCACACCAACAGACCACACCCACAACTTTGGCATCATCCTGGACAGCAAACTCACAATGAAAGGCCAGATCAATGAAGTCTCCTCCGCCTGCTTCCACACCCTCTGCATGCTCCAAACGATTTTCTGATGGCTCCCCGTCAACACAAGGTAACTGTCACTCAGGTCCTAGTCACCATCCAGCTGGACTACGGCAATGTGCTGCATACAGGAATCACAATCCAACTCCTGAAGAGACTCTAGACAATACAGAACTCAGCTTCAGACTCATCCTCGCCCTCCCCAAACGGACCAACATCACTCCCACCTCAGGAACCTCCACTGGCTCTCCATCCAGAAAAGATGCCAATTCAAGATGCTGACAAATGCCTAAAAGGCCTTCCATGACCAAAGACCAGCATACATTAACCATCGCCTGAACTTCCACCAACCCTCCAGACACCTGCACTCCGCATCCCTCACCCTCGCACTCAGCCCCCGCATGTGCCGAAGCTAAAGTGGAGGATGCTCCTTCTCCTACCTCGCCGCCAAGTCCTAGAATGACCTTCTCCTTCACCTCCGAACATCATCCCTTCCTGAATTCCGAAAGGGACCCAAATTCTGGCTCTCCGACTGATCCCAGCAAAACCTGAGTGCCTGGATACCCTTGTAGGTGATTAGCCATGCTCCACAAATCCAAATTGATTGATTTATTGATGAGTTGGTAGCAAGGAAAGCTGACTGGAGCCAGTAAAGTTAACATTCCTTGTGGCCTAGTTGCTGTCTTGTTCAAGGGAGACCTGCCCTTTGTCCTGGTGAGCTTAACTGCATCCTGCAGAACTGAGAATAGCCATGAGCCCTTAGCATGGGGCAGAAGATTTGAATAGAGAGAGCTTTTGAGGGGCCTTCAGACCTGATGAGAGGCCTCAAGGTAACAAACAGCTCTGTTAGAAGATTTCAGAGGAGAAGGTCTGCTAGCCATAATACCTGAAGTGGTAGTACCTTAGAACATCCTGATTCCTGGGCAGTACAGCTGAAGTCCTCCTCACCACTGGCCCTTGCTGTTTGGATGTCAAACCTGCATTACATCTCACCCACCAATTTCACTCTCTTGCATTCCTTCCCCCTGCTCAACCACAATTCCAGAAGCTCAATACAGTTTACCAGATAACAAAACAGAAAAACATCTACAGTCACTCACCTTCAATCTCATCAAGGCTTCATCAATCCCTCATAAATGTTGCAAATGCCTGTGGGTCAGCGAAGCCAATCCAACCAGAACAGTCAACAACTCATTGAATATAGGTATTTTCCCATAGGGACTCTAAATGCCTTACATAAAACCCTCCCTAAACCAAACAGGCTTTTAGCCAAGAGATCCTTCCAATAACAGACTATTTGTAGTCAAAAAAATAGATCTGCCTCAAAACATATACCTACTTTCAAATAAAATAACCTGCTTTCAGATTTCCAAAACAGATTCTAGTATGGCTGAGGCACAGAAGCAGCAATGCTTTCCACATGGGATGATTTTATAACAAGAGTGAATTAAAACTGGAGTACCGCCACACCTATTACTTGAACTCTCCCTTGCCTTTGATACCATTCACCACCCCAAGCTTCTACGGAGACTTGACAACATCAGAGTGCAGGGCCCATAACTGAAGCAGATTGCATCTTTTCTATCAGACAGATCATCATCTCACTGCTCCCTTCATGTCAGATCCATCAATTCACAACTAACAGACCAAACATCCTTATCCCCTCATTAGCATTTACTTAGCTCTATATTGCATCCAATATGCTCGTTCAATTTCAAGTGTTACTGTTAAGTAGATAAAAAATAAATCATCCTTAAGTATGAAAACTCATCTGACTTTGACTCATACTCAATCAGACAATATCTCAGAGTCAAATAATGGATGATATCTAACCACAGCAAAATAAACACATCACAAACCGAAATATCCATAAGCAGTAAATGGATCAAACACCGCCCATCAACAATATGGCCTCAGCAAGTAGGCCCGCCACCAACAAATGAGCCTAAGTCAGGAACCTAGGGATAAATACGGACTCCAGCCCATCACTCGTAATAAGATTGAATTTGTCTAATATGATTAAACTGCAGTTTGGCACTTCTTTCCCTCATATGGGCTATAAAGATATCTCCGCCTACATTGCTTGAAATGCTTGTCCCGCCCCACTGACTGAAGAGTTAGCTCCCCATTGCCCCCCACCCCACCCCCTTGAAAAGACAGGTATAGTTGCAACCCTGCCTGGGAGGGCATGTCCATGCTCAGGCAGAAATGCAGGCCCTGTGCTGCTACCTGTAAACTGCATGAGCATTCGCAGGATCAGGCAGCAATGCAGGGCCTGTGCTGTTGCAAATGCATACATGTCCAAGCTGCTAACCTGCAGAGTAGGCCTTGTGCTGGTGCACCCTCCCAGTTGGGAGCGCAGGTTGACATACAGGGGGCATTGCAGGGCTTAGGCTGCTACAGCCTCTAAACATTAGTGCATGTCCAGGTTCTGCTCCGGGATAGTTAAGTGATCCTCATTTGATGGGTCCGACCTTTAGTTGACAGTGACTAGTGACACAATATCGTGCTATGACCCTGCAAAATAGTGATCTAGTCGTATGTGTTTAAATTTGAGCCACAAATTTGGGAGAGGATGTGGCCTAATGGCTAGAGTGGTCAACCTCAAAGCTGGGGAACTGGGTTCGAGCCTCAGCAGGGACGCTCAACATCCTGTGATTCTGGGCAAATCACTTAATCTCCCCGTGCCTAACAAAATGAATGCGTCCTTCTGTAAGCAACTGGGGCTCATGTAAAGTGCTCTGATACCTTCAGTTCAAGTTTGCGCTATATAAAACACTGCAAAAAAAAAAAACTGTGACAGAGCAGCCTCGTTACAAGTTGGGCAGGTTGAGAGCTGCACAGCAGCCCGCTGCTGTGGTTCGCACCTTCACTGCAGTCTATGAGCTACTTTCAGATATTTGTCTGAGGTGCCAGGACAACACAGAAGGTGTGAATAGCAGAAAGGAAGTCCCCCTGACCACAGGAGCAGTCAGCCCATGGGACACTTCACACCTAGCTGCGAGATAGCTGAAAAGAGATGCCATCAGCTCTTAGCAGAGATGCAATGCAACTCTCTGCTGCACTCCCCTAACCCACCCCGCATACAGAGCTCACACCAGCTCAGCAAATGCACTCACATACATACCGAACTCATACACCCACACAGAACATGCGCTGAAATATACCCAGCTGATATATAGAGTATCCACCCACCCACACAGAACATGCACTCACATATACACAGTTAGCTCCCAAATCCACACACAACATGCACTAGTATATACACACAGCCGATATATAGAGTATCCGCTCATCCACATAGAACATATACTGACATGCACACAGAGCTCATCCATCCACACAGAACATGACCTCACATACATACAGAACTCACACACCCACACATAACATGCACTAGCATATGCACACAGCTCACAGATAGAGTATCCACCCACCCACACAGAACATACACTGACATACAAGCAGAGCTCATCCACCCATACAGAACATGCATTCACATACCAAAGAGCACACATACAGAGCATCCACTCACCCACATAGAACAGGCATTTGCATAGAGGTGGGCAAGCCAGAGAGATCATGGGAAGGGCTGGGCCAAGGGTCTGGCATGGCTCTAAGAGCCAACGCACAAGCCGAGCCAGGTAATAATCAGTATCTTAGTACATCACATAAGCATCATCATTTTAGCTGTGTGGCACTTTACATTTCATTCTCTAGCCTGCCAAACCCTCCTTTCTTATTTCCTTGTTTCAGTTCTTCTCTTTCCCACTCACTTGTATTATTTCTCTATTTCTAACTCTTCCTACTTTTTGTCTCATTGGTGAGACCTTCATATGTATTGTGTACAGACTACATAAGGCTTTTGAGAGCTAATGGTTGAGCCGTACCCGCCTTCACCCCCGTCTATCTGCCCCTTCTGTCTCTCTCCTTTGTTCTCCCTTCCCTCTCCTCGGTCACAGTCATGTAAGGTGTGCCTCGGACCACCTCACGGCCTTCCCGCCTAACCAAACAGGGCACTTCCGGTCAGATGCAAACTACGCATCCAGAGTACATAAAATACACAAAAGCAACAACTTGTGGGCCATGTCCAATGCCGATCATTGCACATCGCTGTTGTATGCCCAAATAGTCCATAAATAACAGGTGCACACTCAAGGAAGACCTGTCTTCTCCAAGCGAGACATGGGTGATTGAGGAGATTAAGGTGCATATTTACAATAAAGTGGTGAAGCGTGTCGTTAAGCCAAGAAGGCTAACGACACGCTTCATCACTTTAGAAACGCAGGGCTGCACCATATTTACTAGAATACGGTGCAAACCTGCGTTTCCCCCTGTGCAGGCACTAAATAAAGCTGCTGAGCGCCAACGCAGGAAGGAGGACCTTCCTGCACATAAACAATCATAAGCAATTTGCTGTTTCTATATGTGCTGCACAACGCAGCACACATGGAAACAGCAAAAATGAGGAGAAATAAAGCATTTCTCCTCGTTTCGCCTGTTTAAGACCAGGTTTCCCCTGGTCTTAAGTCTGGCGCTGCCTCATATTTACGCTGCCCTTGTAAATAGGAGGCAGTGTCAAAATCAATGTGTGCTGTGGGGGAACGCCCACCACAGCACCCATGGCCCTCCCCTTTCACGCTAAATACAGCGTGAAAGGGGGCCTTATTTACAAGGCAGTGTTAAGCCACGCTAAGTGACTTTACTCTGAATTGAAAATAAGGCGATGCCCCATCACCATCACAACGTCACTGAAAGTGAAGTTGTGGTGGCGATAGGGGCTTGTAAATATGCCCCTAAATGTCTCTTCTTAGAGCACAACCAGTGTTACTGCTCGTAACTGCGGCAATCATGGAAGCGATGCCACTGCGTTAACCCCTCAAAGCCCAGGAGGCACATTATAAAGATGTCATGTTACATCCAACCACAAGGTGAGACCGTATTCTGTCTGCTGCAGCATATATGCACAGCACAAGGGTCAGAGCAGTGTTAGGTGCACCAGATAATCTGTGCTGGGTCATAATCACTCTGTTCTTCACCTTGCACAAGATACATAAATAACATAACGTTGTGAAGTATTTTGGCATGTTATTTTATTTCAACTTTTAAAAAGTGCGGATTCAGCTTTGGGTGCAAGAAAGTGATGTAAAGAAATTGGTGACAAATTGCAAAAGTAAATAAGGTAGGAGTCATACTAATACAGTGCACATTTCCACTTGAATATAACTTGCTACTATGCAATGAGATCCTTTAAGAACAAAACTCCCAGGGAATGAAAAGGCCTCCTTCTCTGCCTTTAGTTTTTTTTTTTCACATGATAAAAACAAACACAAGCATTTAATATTAAGAGAATGCAGAAAACTTAATGGCTGAAAGGGCCAAAGTCGTGGTAAGAGGACTGAAGTTGGTTGGAACAAAAGAGCGGCCACTGTAGCGTTAACATATACAGCGTCCCTGTAAGGCCTGCAGATTTGGGAGCCTTCTGCTTACAGGATCACTTCCCAGGGCATTTCAAAGGGCCTCCGCCAAGAGAGCATGCCTTTCTGTAGAGATGCATGGGCAGTGGTGGGTACCCTCCCTTACTCGTACCCAATACGCAACAAGCAATGGCAAAGCTATGCAAGAGCTATTGGCTTTTCCAATGTGTTTTAGCCATGTTGTACACCAGCGTGGTTGCTGTTCAGCATGGCTAAAAGTTAGTGTCGTAAAGGAGATTGGCGTGGAGTGTCATAGAGTGGCACGACGTAGACTGGCATGGCGCAGAGTGATGTGGAGTGGCATAGAGTGTTGTGGAGAGTCGTGGTGGGAGTAGAGTGTCGTAAAGTTGAAGGGTGTAGATTGGAGTAGAGTGTTGCAGAGTGAAGTGGCATACAGTGTCGTAGAGTGGAGTGGCATAGAACAGAGTGGAGTGGCAAAGATTGGAGTAAAGTAACTTGGAGTGGTGTAGAGAGAGTTGTGTAGAGTCGAGTAGGTTGTCGTAAAGTGGAGTGGAGTGGAGTGTTGTCGAATGTTGTACAGTGGAGTGGTATAGAGTGTCGTAGAGTGGCATAGCGTGGAGTAAAGTGCCATGGAGTGGAGTAGAGGGAGTTGCTTAGAACGTCGCAGAGCAGATTGTCGTAGAGTGGCATTGAGTGGAGTGCAGTGTTGTAGAGTAAAGAGGCATAGAGTGGTGTGCAGTGTTGTAGAGTAGAGAGGATTTGAGTGGAGTAGAGTGTCATAGAGTGGAGTATCGTGGAGCGCAATGTCGTTGACTGTTGTATCGTAGAGTGGCTTACAGTGAAGTGGCATAGAGTACAGTGGTGAAGAGTAGATTGGTGTAGAGTGCAGTGACATAGAGTGTACTGGTTTTGAGTAAAGTGGTATAGAGTGCATTGGTGTAGAGTGCAGTGACGTAGATGCAAGTGGTTTAAAGTAGAGTGCAGTGGTGTAGAGTTGAGTGGTGCAGTTTGGAGTGGCACAGCGTAGATTTCAGTGGCATAGAGTGGAGTGGTGCAGAGTGGAGAAGCATAGAGTAGATTGTTCCAGAGTAGAATGAAGTGTCGTAGAGTGGAGTGATGCAGGGTAGAATGGAGTAGCGTAGAGTGCAGTTAAGTTGAGTTGATTGGTGTTGCAGAGTAGATTGGAGTGGCATAGAATGCAGTGGCCTAATGTGCATTGGTGTATAGTGCAGTAGAGTGGTGTAGAGTTGAGTTGTGCAGAGCAGAGTGCATTGGCGTAGAGTGCAGTGGCATAGAGTGCAGTGGTGCAGAGTATAGTGGCATAGAGTGCATTGGCATAGAGAGCAGTGGCAGAATGGTGCAGAGTAGAGTAGAGTGGCATAGAGAGCAGTGGTGTAGAGTACAGTGGTGCAGAGTAGACTAGAGCAGCGTAGAGTATGGTGATGTAGAGTGCAATGGTGCAGAGTGGCATGGGGTGCAGTGGCACAGAGTGCAGTGGCATAGAGTAGAGTGTTGTAGAGTATAGTGCCGAAAAGTGCAGTGGAGCAAAGTAGAATGGCATTGAGTGCAGTGGCACAGAATGCATTGGTTTTGAGTAAAGTGGTGTAGAGTGCATTGGCGTAGAGTGCAGTGGTTTAGAGAAGAGTGGTGTAGAGTAGAGTTGTGCAGAGTAGAGTACAGTGGAGTAGAATAGAGTGGTGCAGCGTAGATTGCAGTTGTGTTGAGTAGAGAGGTGTAGAGTGCTGTAGCATACAGTAGAGTGGCATAGAGTGCAGTGTCAGAGTGCAGTGGTGCAGAGAAAATTTGTGTGGCATAGAGTGGACTGGCGTAGAGTGCAGTGGCATAGAGTGGAGTGATCCAGAGTAGAGTGGCATAGAGTGTAGTGGTGTAGAGTGTCGTGACATAGAGTGCATTGGTGTAGAGTGGTGTAGAGTAGAGTGGTGCAGAGTAGAGTGCAGTGGCATAAAGCACAGTAGCATAGAGTGCAGTGTTGTAGAGTGTCATAGTGTACAGTGGCTAGAGTGCATTGGCTGGAGTGCAGCGGCGTAGAGTACAGTGGTGCAGAGTAGAACAGAGTAGCGTAGAGTGCAGTGGTGCAGGGTAGAGTAGAGTGGGGTAGAGTGGAGTGGCATAGACTGGCATAGAGTGCATTGGTATTGAGTGCAGTGGCCTAGAGTGCAGTGGTGTAGAGTGCAGTGGTGCAGAGTAGAGTGGCGTATAGTGAAGTGGCACAGGGTAGACTGGCGCGGCGCAGGATAGATTGGAGTGGCGCAGGGTACATTGCAGTGGTGTAGAGTGAAGTGGCATAAAGTGGAGGAGAGTGGCGTAGAATGCAGTGGCATAGAGTAAACTGTTTCAGAGTAGAGTGAAGTGGGGTAGAGTGGAGTGGTGCAATTTAGAGTGCAGTGGTGCAGGACAGACTACAGTGGCATAGAGTACAGTTGGATGGAGTTCAGTGGTGTATAGTAGAGTGGCGTAGAGGGCACTGATGCAGGGCAGATATGAGTGTCTTAGAGTAGATTGGCGTAGAGTGCAGTGGCGTAGAGTGGAGTGATGCAGAGTAGAGTGGCATAGAGTGTAGTGGCGTAGAGTGTCGTGATGTAGAGTGTATTGACACAGAGTGCAGTAGAGTGGCGTAGAATAGAGTGGTTCAGAGTAGAGTGCAGTGGTATAGAGTTCAGTAGCATAGGCTGCAGTGTTGTTGAGTGCCAAAGTGCACAGTGGCATAGAGTGCATTGGCTAGATTGCAGTGGCATAGAGTACAGTGGTGCAGAGTAGAATAGAGTAGCATAGAGTGCAGTGGTGCAGAGTAGAGTAGGGTAGAGTGGAGTGGAGTGGTGCAGAATGCAGTGGTGCAGAGTACAGTGCAGTGGCATAGAGTGCAGTGGCATAGAGTGCAGTGGTGCAGAGTAGAGTGGCATAGAGTGCATTAGCATAGAGTGCAGTGGCGTAAAGTGGTGCAGAGTAGAGTAGAGTGGCAGAGAGAGCTGTGGCGTAGAGTACAGTGGTGCAGAGTAGACTAGAGTGGCGTAGAATGCTGTGATGTAGAGTGCAATGGTGCAGAGTGGCATAAGGTACAGTGGCATAGAGCAGAGTGTTGCAGAGTATAGTGGCAAAGAGTGCAGTGGAGCAAAGTAGAATAGCATTGAGTGCAGTGGCGTAGAGTGCATTGGTTTTGAGTAAAGTTGTGTAGATTGCATTGGCGTAGAGTGCAGTGGTTTAAAGTAGAGTGGAGTAGAGTAGAATTGTACAGAGTAGAGAACAGTGGTGTAGAGTGGAAGGGTTCAGCATAGGTTGCAGTGCCGTAGAGTGGAGAGGTATAAAGGGCAGTGGCAGAGTGCAATGGTGCAGAGTAGATTAGAATGGCGTAGAGTGGATTGGCGTAGAGTGTAGTGGCATAGAGTGGAGTGATGCAGAGTGCAGTGGCATAGAGTGCAGTAGCATAGGTGGCAGTGTTGTAGAGTGTCGTAGTGTACAGTGCCGCAGAGTGTATTGGCTAGAGTGCAGTGGCATAGAGTACAGGAGTGCAGAGTAGAATAGAGTTGCAAATAGTGCAGTGGTGTAGAGTGCAGTGGTGCAGAGTAGAGTAGAGTGGGGTAGAGTGGAGTGGTGAAGAGTGCATTGGTATTGAGTACAGTGGTGTAGAGTGCAGTGGTGTAGAGTGCAGTGGTGCTGAGTAGAGTAGATTGACGTAGAGCGGAGTGGCACAGGGTAGATTGGACTGGTGCGGGCACATTGCAGTGGTGTAGAGTGGCATAGAATGCAGTGGCATAGAGTAGACCGTTTCAGAGTAGAGTGAAGTGGTGTAGTGTGGAGTGGTGAAGTTTAGAATGGAGTGGTGCAGGGTAGACTGCAGTGGCATACAGTAGAGTGGGATGGGGTGCAGTGGTGTATAGCAAAGTGGTGTAGAGTGCAGTGGCGTAGAGTGCAGTGCTGCAGAGCAGATTAAAGTGGCTAAGATTGGATTGGCTTAGAGTGCAGTGGTGTAGAGTGGAGTGATACATAGTAGAGTGGTGGAGAGTATAGCAGTGTATAGTGCATTGGCATAAAGTAGAGTGCTGCAGAGTAGATTCCAGTGGCATAGAGTGCAGTGGTGCAGAGTAGAGTGGCGCATATTTCAGTGGCAAAGGGTGCAGTGTTGCAGAGTAGAGTGGAGTGGCATAGAGTAGAGTGGTTCAGGGAAGAGTGAAGTGGTGCAGGTCAGAGTGCAGTGATGTAGAGTGGAGAGATGCAGAGTAGAGTGGCGTAGTTTGAAGTGGTGCTGGGTAGAGTGCCATGGCATAGAGTTGAGTGGTTCAGGGTAGAGTGAAGTGGTGCAGGTCAGAGTGAAGTGATGTAGAGTGGAGAGATGCAGAGTACAGTGGCGTAGTTTGAAGTGGTGCTGGGTAGAGTGCCATGGCATAGAGTAGAGTGGCGTAGAGTGCAGTGTAGCAGAGTAAATTAGAGTGGCGTACAGCGGAGTGGCATATAGTGCAGTGGCATAGAGTGGAGTGATGCAGGGTAGAGTATTGGCGAAGAGTGCAGTAGAGTGGTGTAGAGTGGTGCAGAGTAGAGTGCATTGGCATAGAGTACAGTGGGATAGAGTACAGTGGTGCAGGCTAGAGTGTTGTAGAATGCAGTGATGTGCAGTAGAGTGCCATAGAGAGCATTCATGTAGAGTGCAGTGGTGTAGAGTGGTGCAGAGTAGAGTACAGTGGCGCAGAGTACAATGGTGCAGAGTAGATAGAGTGGTGTAGAGAGCAGTGGTGCAGAGTAGATTGGCGTAAAGTGCAGTGGTTAGAGCAGAGTGGCATAGAGTGCCGTGAGGTAGTGTGGAGTGGTGCAGAATAGAACATAGTGGCATAGAATGGAGTGGTGCTGCGTACAGTGCAGTGACATAGAGAGTAGTGGCATTGAATAGAGTGGCATAGAGTAGAGTCATGCAGAGTGGAGTGGCACAGAGTGGAGTACAAGCAGGGTGTGCAGTGCAGTAGCTCAGAGTAGATTTTTTCAGAGTAGAGTGAAGTGGAATAGAGTGGAGTAGTGCACCGTACAGTGGAGTAGTGCAAGGTAAAGTGCAGTGCCATAGAGCGCAATGGAATAGAGTAGAATGGCATGGAGTGCAGTAGTGCAGAATCCAGTGGTGCAGAGTAGATTAGAGTGGAGTGGAGTTTATTGGCGTAGAGTGGATTAGCATAGAGTGCACTGGCGTAGAGTGGAGTGGTACAGAGTAGACTGTATCAGTGGTATAGAGTGCAGTATTGCAGAGTGGAGTGGCATAGAGTGGAGCGGTGCAGAGTAGAGTGGAGTGGCCTAGGATGGAGTAGTGTAAAGTGCAGTAGTGGAGAGTGCAGCAGTGCAGAGTAGAGTGGCATAGAGTGCATTGGCATAAAGTACAGTGGTGCAGAGTAGAGTAGAGGAGCGTAGAGTGAAGCAGCATAGTGGAGCAGAGTGGAGTGGTGCAGAATTGAGTGCAGTGGCATGGAGTGGCACAGAGTAGAGTGGAGTATGTCTGGTGTAGTAGCGCACTGCCATTACAGACAACACATCTTCAATTGAAATGACCATTTCATTTGCAGAGACATACAGTTTAACTGATAAAAGTATACAGTGTACAAACGATAATGTGTGGAAATGTCATCACCCAGTGTATTGATTTGTTTTGATTGTATTAAGATATTTGTGTCCAACACACTTCAGAACTACCAAAAAATGTGCTTCATTTGTGCTTTCCCAATCCAGATATATTCTGAAGTATCTGCACAGCTCATTTACAGACATTTACATTTTGTTGTGTGCTAGAAAAAAATAACATCCTACAGCCTTCCTCCAGCACACCCCCAGTTGAGAGGATGTAGCCTTACGGCTAGAGCGGTCGACCTCGAAGCTGGGGAACCGGGTTCGAGTCTCGGCAATGACGCTCAACATCCTGTGATTCTGGGCAAATCACTTAATCTCCACGTACCTAACAAAAATTAATGTGTCCACCTGTAATGAAACTGGTGCTCCTGTAAAGCGCTCTGATACCTGTTATCTTCGGGTCTAGTTTGCGCTATGTAAAACTCTTAAAAAAGCTAGCATGAATGTCACATAAATACTCCCACTTTGAATTCAGAGAAAGAAAGGTAAATACCAAGCTCCCTCTGAAGACAGAGCCTGACATTTGAGCTCTGTCTTTAAAGGCACAGTAAATGTCACATGATAAGAACAAGAGTTAAGTGCCTGTTTACAGAAATTGAGTACTTCAAATGATACAGTAAACAACTGTGAGTTACAACCCACAAAGTCAATGGTAAGCAATGGGCGAAATGCATTCCCAGGGAAGCTTTCTGAATGTCCCCAAGATTTCTTTAGCAAACTGGCTTTGATCTAAATATCCCACAGCGCTGGCCACCCCGACTAAAAAGCACCAGTAAATGATGGTCTGAGAGTGCATCAAAGGGCAGAAGGAACAATATGGCTCAGTTCTGTTTAGGCCCGAAAGTCGAAGAGCACCTCGACCTGAGTCAGGGCCAGGTATATGGCACAAGCCTTCACTGGCTCACCCACCATACACATACTGATTTCACACACCCACACACACACACACACATACTTAGCTCACATACAAATCATCCACTCACCCACACAGAACATGCACTCACACAGACACAGAGCTCCCACATCCACACAGAATATTCACTAACATATACACACAGCTCAAGCAACCACACAGAACATGCACTCACATACACACACACACAGAACATGCACTCACATACAGACAGAGCTCACATACATATCATCCTCTCGCCCACACAGAGCAGGCATTCATATACACATACCTGTGAGAAGGTGGCCTGGTATATGCTGTCCACTAATTAAAGTGGGCACCCTGTACAAGTCCACACGACCCTTATGATGTATGAGGTCAAAGATAACCTTTAGAAAGCTATCCTAGTGGTAGCTGTAGAGAGCAGCCTTCAGGCCTAATCTTGAAGGAATGTAAAGCAGCTTGTTTTACCAGAATATCACCTCCTGAATGACCAAATGAAAGGAGAACCACACAGTAGTTATATAAAAATATGTATTTATTAATATAACACTCTCTACTAATCTCTACACGAGATTAGAACACAAAGCACACAATACTGAATCAATAGAACATTCGTAAGTAGCAAAATACACAGCGGGCTCCTGGGGGAGACCGAACCATATACTAAAAAAATGGTATAACAATGACGACTAGACTAGACACGGGGCCTAGAGCACGTAGAATCGCTGGGACCCCAAGGAACCACCCAAGGCAGTGACACAGGGTGCCCACGGAGGACGGGTGCAGTGAGGAAACACGACCGCGTGCTCCGTGCAACTCTATGGGAAAGTCACGGTTGAAAAGTTGCAGTTTAAGGACACTTCTAGGAGGACTTCGAGCAAACCCTTTGGAACATAAGAGGTTCTAGAGCCAACACACCAGTGAGTACCGAGGTACCTGTGTTACCTATCCCAGAGGAGCCAGGTGCATAGGGGTCAAATGGTGTCGGAAACCTTCGTCGTTTTCAATGGAGAGTTGCAAAGAAGTACTGCTGCCAGGAAGGCAAAGAGTGTCCGGTGGAATCAAAGCCTGGATTCTAGGTGAGAGGAACCTGAAAGCAGAGGGGACAGAGTCACTTCAGGTGACCAAGGGCTCGGTAGACGAATGCCCACCGATGTCGGGTCCTTCAGGTGCGAAGAAGGGATGCTTGACTCTGCAGCCACGAGGACCAGGAGACATTGAGGACAACCAGGACCCAGAGGTGAGCTGTCCCACGAAGGATGTTGAGTGCTGAGGGGTCGGTGTCCGGCTGGAGCACCAACAAGCCTTGGAAAATGCAACCCAAACAGAAAAGACAAACACGTTACGGTGTGGACCAGCAAGGTCCAGGGGACTCTCCAAGCAATGGGGAGTCAGGGCACATCTGGAGCAACCAGGGAAGCCCAAAAACAAACAAGGTGACCCTCGCCAGGACCCACAGGCCAACGGACCAGGGATCGCGAGGAGACCTCAAGTGAAATTACAAAGCACCAGCCTACAGAGCACTCAGTGAGTGGAGGCCGTATATCTTTGGTGTAAATGCTGCTCAGGGTCAGGACTACACGGAGTCCAAAGCACAAGCTCAGAGATTGCCAACAAGCATATGCTCTTGCAAATGTACACGGTGCACAGGGGTTCGAGTTGCACGGTCCCCACGAGGGATACTGGTCTCAGAATCGCTGAGAGGTTAGATCAACCTCAGGGATCTTCGGGAACCCACCTCCTATGTTGCTGAAATCTACGGAGTCCGCAGGAGCTCAGGAGATGCAAGCTGGTCAGATGCGCTTAGGTGCCTGCTACTGCAGGGGAGTAACTCCTTTACTCCAAGGGAGATTCTTCAGTCGTCCAGCATCGTGCAGACAGTCAAATTACTTGGTTTCTTCTTAGCAGAATCTTGTCCAGGTAAAATCTAAAGTCCTGTAGCCAGGTAACCCACTTTATACCCATGGGAAAGGGTTGGACAGATTCTGTGGACCCTCTTAGGGGAGGGGCAGGACAGAGGGGTGGCTACACCCATGTCCTTTGTCCAGTTTTGCACCAGAGCAGGAGACAATGGCTCCCAGAACTGGTTTGAGCTAGACTATGCACAGGGACACCAAATGTGCCCCCAGTGCAGACTTTCTGGCACTCTCAGAGTGCACCCACCCAACCCCCATACACTAAACCCTGTCTGGGAGGTGGTCACACCTCCCTGTGACAGGATGCCTATTGTCATGCCTTCCTCCGCTCGAGCTTGGCTCAGCAGCAGGAGAGCAGAATCGTGTCTGTGGCTGGCAGCATCCATTTTGTGCTGCCCAGGTCGAGAAAGCTGGTAACGGGTAGACCGGTGACCCACAGTAGTGGTTCTAAAAGGGTGGAATCATACCTCCCACACCAGTTACTGGTGTGGAGGTATGATTCCAAGGTGTTTGACACCAAACACGACATGTTTCTAAGCAGCCGTTTTAAAGTTAGCATTTATCGCGAGGTTATAATGCAACTTAACCTATATGTCTGGCTGCATCACTGACAACCCCGGAGAATGGTCTCCGAAGGCTGCAGAGGGGCTCTGCTCATGCAGGGGCACCCTCTCACGTAAAACCCAGCACCCTGCCTTCAGGATTGATAAGGCCTACCATAGGGGTGACTGATAGGTTTTTAAGTGTAGTGATTTAGATAGATATAGTGAACCTATATCTAAGTAAGTGGTGCAAGCACCAGCTTACACAGGCTGCTGTAGCCGACCTGTTGTGTCATTTTGAATGGCCTCTCATGGGTAGCATAATACATGCTTCAGCCCATGGGAGGCCTCTGGGGTACTTATGCCCTGGTTACATGGTGTACCATATACTAGGGACTTATAAGGGTTCCCCAGTATCCAATCTGGAGTGTACCTAAAGTACATACATAGCAATTTAAGGGAGAAAGCAGATAGACTGGGGTCCTGGTTAGCAGGATCCCCGTCAGACTAGTCCAAAAACAGTGAGACATCAGCAAAAAGTGGGGGTAACCATAAGAAGCAGATCATACTTTCCTACACAACCTCTCCCCCCCAACGCAAGGACATTAAACTAACCTTGACCAGTTGAGTCTTCATGTTCTAAGTGGAAATATCTGGAGAGTCCATCTGCATTGGCATGGTTACTCCCAGGTCTATGTTCCACTGTATAGTCCATCCCCTGTAGGGAAATGGACCACCTCAAGAGTTTGGGGTTTTCACCCTTCATCTGTTTTAGCCATAAGAGGGGCTTATGGTCTGTCTGAACAATGAAGTGAGTGCCAAACAGGTATGGCCTCAGCTTCTTCAGAGCCCAAACCACAGCAAAGGCTTCCCTCTCAATAGCTGACCAACGACTTACCTCTTGGGGTCAGCCTCCTGCTTATGAAAGCTACTGGCTGATCCTGACCCTCCTAATTCAATTGTGATAACACAGCTCCTACCCCCAATTCAGATGCATCTGTTTGACCAATGAATTGCTTGGAATAATCAGGACTTTGCAGAATGGGAGCAGTGCACATGGCCTGCTTCAGGTCATCAAATGCCTTTTGACAGCTAACTGTCCACTGAACTTTCTTAGGCATTCTTTTGGAAGTTAAGTCATTCAAAGGGGTCACTATGGAGCCATATCCTTTGACAAACCTCCTGTAGTACCCAGTCAGGCTCAAGAAAGCTCTGACCTGAGTCTGGGTAGTTGGAGCAACCCAATCCATAATGGTTTGGATTTTGCTCTGCAATGGTTGAACCTGGCCTCCACCCACAAGGTGGCCCAGGTACACAACCTTACTCTGCCCTATCTGGCACTTGGTGGCCTTGATAATGAGGCCTGCTTTCTGCAGGGCCTCCAGAACATTTCTCAGGTGGGCCAGGTGATCCTCCCAGGTGGAGCTAAAGACAGCAATATCATCACGATAAGCTGCACTATAGGCTTCCAGACCTGTGAGAACTTTATTCACCAGCCTTTGAAATGTGGCAGGTGCACTCTTCAAGCCAAAAGGCATCACCACAAATTGGTAGTGCCCACTAGGGGTTGAGAATACTGTTTTTGGTTTAGCCTCTTCAGCTAATCTGATTTGCCAGTAACCAGCTGTCAGGACAAATGTACTTAAGAATTTGGCAGAGGCCAAAGTATCAATAAGTTCATCTGCCCTTGGAATTGGATGAGCATCAGTCCTAGTGACTGCATTGAGTCCCCTGTAGTCAACACAGAACCTCATCTCTCTCTTACCACCCTGGGTGTGAGGTTTTGGTACTAAGACTACTGGGCTAGCCCAAGGGTTATCTGAGGACTCAATCAATCCCAGTTCCAACATTTTCTGGACTTCAGTCCTGATACAGTCCCTGACATGATCAGGTTGCCTGTAAATCTTATTTTTAACAGGCAGACTGTCACCTGTGTCCACCTCATGTGTACACCAGGTAGTCTGACTTGGAGTCAGTGAAAACATGTGTCTGTACTGATTGAGGACCTTCCTACAATCAGTCTGTTGCTGTTCAGTGAGGCTGCCTGCCAAGGCTACACCATCAACTGAACCATCAGGGTTCTGTGAGAGGAGGTCAGGGAGTGGATCACTCTCTTCCTCCTGTCCCTCATCAGTAGCCATGAGCAAGCCCATGTCTGCCCTGTCCACATATGGCTTGAGCCTGTTCACATGGAGCACCCTTTGGGGGCTCCTGTGAGTTCCAAGGTCCACCAGGTAGGTAACCTCTCCCTTCTGCTCAAGAATGGTATGGGGCCCACTCCACTTGTCTTGGAGAGCTGCTGGGGCCACAGGCTCCAACACCCACACCTTCTGTCCTGGCTGATACACAGTCAAAACAGCCTTTTGGTCATGCCAGGCCTTTTGCAATTCCCGGCTAGCCTCAAGGTTTTTGGATGCCTTCTTCATGTACTCAGCCATCCTGGAGCTGAGACCAAGTACATAGTCCACTATGTCCTGTTTAGGTGGTTTGAGAGGTAACTCCCATCCCTCCTTAACCAAACATAAGGGACCCCTAACTGGGTGTCCAAACAGAAGTTCAAAAGGGCTGTAGCCAACCCCCTTCTGAGGGACCTCTCTGTAGGCAAAGAGAAGGCAGGGCAAAAGGATATCCATCTACGCCTGAGCTTGTCAGGGAGACCTTTTATCATGCCCTTGAGGGTTTTGTTGAATCTCTCAACTAACCCATTGCATTGTGGGTGATAGGGTGTGATGAATTTCTAATTCACTCCACACTCCTTCCACATAGCAGTAAGATAACCAGACATAAAGTTTGCACCTCTGTCTGATACCACCTCCTTAAGGAAACTCACCCTGGAAAAGATTCCCAGGAGGGCCCTGGCCACAGCAGGAGCTGTGGTGGTCCTAAGGGGTATTGCTTCTGGATACCTAGTGGCATGGTCCACCACCACTAGTATGAACCTGTGTCCAGATGCAGTTGGAGGATCCATGGGACCAACAATGTCAATCCCAACCCTCTCAAAGGGAACTCCCACCACAGCTATTGGTATCAGAGGGGCCTTTGTAGTACCACCTGCCTTACCACTGGCTTGGCAAGTGATACAGGAGCGACAAAACTCCTTTGTGTCTTCTGACATGTGAGGCCAGTGAAAGTGAGGGACAAGCCTGTCCCAGGTCTTGCTTTGGCCTAAGTGTCCTGCTAATGAGTTGTCATGTGCCAGTGTTAATAGGAAGCCTCTAAACTTCAGAGGTATAACCAACCTCCTGGTAGCACCAGGCTTGGGGTCTCTACCCTCTGAATAAAGAAGTCCATCATCCCAGTAGATCCTGTGGGACCCACTGGCACTCCCAGCAGCCTCAGCAGCAGCTTGCTGTCTGAGGGGTTCAAGAGAGGGGCAGTTCAGTTGCTCCTGGCTCAGCTCTGCCCTGGAAGGGCCCCCTGTCCCCAAGAACTCAACCTGGTCAGGTTCAAGTTCCTCTGAGACAGTTCCTTCACAGGGACTGAGATCATCTCCCTCAGGAGACTGATCCTCACTCTGAGGCAGGGGGGAAGACACTGCCTTACCCCTACTGCTCCTTCTGTTGGAAGGCAGCTGGTCCATCATTTCAGGATCCAGGGCCTGTACAGTGGAAGACATTTTTGCCTGTGACCTAGTCATGGCAAACACATCTGCAGGGATGCCCAACATTTCTGCATGTGTCCTGAGTTCCACTTCAGCCCAAGCTGAAGTTTCCAAATCATTGCCCTACAAGCATTCCACAGGGTGGTCTGAGCTAACCACAACCTTCTTAGGTCCAGTTACCCCTCCCCAGGTGAAATTCAGAACTGCCAAGGAATGGTCTGTCCTGACATTGCTGGCATTGGTCACTTGGTACATCTCACCAAGTATGATCTGGTCAGGGCCCACAAGATCTTTTGTCACCATTGTGACACTTGCACCTGTGTCCCTGTATGCCATGGCCTCCTTACCATTGATCAATGGCTGTTGTCTGTACTTGCCCAGGTTACTGGGACTTACAAATAAGGAGGCAATATCCATGCCTCCATCACAGACCAAAACAGCCTGAGTTGGAATTCTGACTAGGCCAGAATCCATCTCAGAACCCAAGGTTAACCCTACTATTCCCTTGTTCTGTGTACCAGCACTTGAGACTGTGCTAGGGGGGACAGTTGCCTCAGGGGCAGTGGTGGTAGGAGTGGGATCCTTGGCCCTTGGACAATTGGCATCCTTTGTCCAATGGGTCTTCTCTTTACAGATATGACACCAAGGTTTCCTTTTGTCTTTACCCTTGTTAGATTGTGACTCCCCCCCAGATGCAGGTTTTTGGGGCCCTTGTGAAGACTTCTGGTCTTTACCCTTCTCCCCACCCTTATCTGGAGTTTTAGCATCTTGCTTCTTTTGGTCACCACCTTGATTCTGAGTTTTCTGCTTCACCCTGGTTCTGACCCATTTGTCTGCCTTCTTTCCCAATTCTTGGGGAGAGGTCAGATGAGAGTCAACCAGGTACTGATGCAACAACTGTTTTTGGCAATTATTAAGGATCTGCTCCCTCATAATTAAATTGTACAATCCCTTAAAATCATTGACTTTACTGCCAAGTAACCAGCCTTCCAGAGCCTTAGTAGCACAATCTACAAAGTCTACCCAGTCCTGAGTCTGTGTCTTCTGGGTGTCTCTGAACTTAATCCTGTATTGTTCAGTGGTTAAGCCAAACCCATCAATGAGAGCACTCTTCAGGACTGAATAATTGTCAGTATTCTCTTCTCTAACAGTGAGGAGCTTATCTCTACCTTTGTCAGCAAAGAAGAGCCACAAGATAGCTGCCCACTGCTCCTGAGGGACCCTCTGTACCTTACAGGCCCTCTCTAGTGCGGTTATCCATTTGTGGATGTCATCCCCACTCTGGTAGGGAGGGACTATCTTGTTCAGGTTCCTATGATCATGAGTATACTCCTTAACCCTAGGGACACTCTTGCTGCCACCATGGGACTCTAGTCCCAATCTCTTTGTAGCTCTCTGGAGCTCTAGGGATTTCCTGTTTAGGGCCAACTGCTCCTTCTTGAGCCTAAGCTTGATTTTCTCAAGCTCCAGAAGTTGGCACTGTTTCTCATGAGAGGATTCCCTCTTATTTGATATGGAAGTCCCTACAGAAGTTCCGGAGTGCTGAGATTCTACAAAGGGAGATCTAGATCTCCTAGGTAAACTCTGTACTCTTCCTGGTGGAGTAAAGAGAGGGCCACTGGGGCCTCTCCCCCACCTGAAGGAAGCTCTATGTTGCCCAGGTTAGAATCATTTTGATCCTCCTGGCCAGGGTTTGAGTCCAGGTCAAAGAAGGTTTCACTTCCTGGCCTTTCCTCATTCCCTGCCCCACCCACTGTATCTGCCTCATCAGACCCTGGGGTCTTCCTAAGGTCATCCAAGAGCAAAATCTCAATGAGACGTTGGGTGTTTGCACCTCTCCCTGTCCTCAACTTCCTAGACACACACATGGCTTTCAATTCTTGAAATGAGAGGCCATTGTACCTAGTTGGCAGAGAGCCACTGGCTTCTCCTCTAGAAGACATACTAGTGTTATGTGGTGTAGGCACCTACCTAACCTAGTGGAGACTAAACTCTCTTGAGTTGGAGAAAGGGTGTGCTAGACCCTTGACTTACCCAATTCCAAGTTCAGTAGACCTTACTTATTCAAATCTTGATGTATTATATGTGCCGAATACTTAGTGGTTTTCAGTTAATCATTCAATGAGATTAATCTGGTAAAACAATAGCAAGCTTGAATCCCAACCGCTGCACACCAATGTGAGAAGGTGGCCTGGTATATGCTGTCCACTAATTAAAGTGGGCACCCTGTACCAGTCCACACGACCCTTATGATGTATAAGGTCAAAGATAACCTTTAGAAAGCTATCCTAGTGGTAGCTGTGGAGAGCAGCCTTCAGGCTTAATCTTGAAGGAATGTAAAGCAGCTTGTTTTATCAGAATATCACCTCCTGAATGACCAAATGAAAGGAGTACCACACAGTAGTTATATAAAAATATGTATTTATTAATATAACACCCTCTACTAATCTCTACACGAGATTAGAACACAAAGCACACAATACTGAATCAATAGAACATTCGTAAGTAGCAAAATACACAGCGGGCTCCCGGGGGAGACCGAACCATATACTAAAAAAATGGTATAACAATCACGACTAGACTAGACACAGGGCCTAGAGCACGTAGAATCACTGGGACCCCAAGGAACCACCCAAGGTAATGACACAGGGCGCCCACGGAGGATGGGTGCAGTGAGGAAACACGACCGCGTGCTCCGTGCAACTCTATGGGAAAGTCGCGGTTGAAAAGTTGCAGTTTAAGGACACTTCTAGGAGGACTTCGAGCAAACTTTATTTATTTGTTTTATTTGAAAAGTTTTATATAGCGCTGGCTAGACCCGGAGGTATCAGAGCGCTTTACATGAGGACGAGCATTGTTTCAGAGCATAGTTACAAGTTACATAGTTACAAGTTACACAGTTTCAAAGCATAGTTACAAATTGCTGGAGCGTAGTTACATGCGTTAAAAACATAAACGTAAGGAAAAAGCAGGCAAGGGGAGAGATTCAGGGGAGAGGGGATAGGAGCTGGGGAGGTAGACAAAGAATGAAAGAGGGAAAGAGGTGGGGGAGGGTGAAAGAAACACAACCGGGAGACCAGGAAAAACAGTGTCCAACGTCCGGTGTGCTGTGATCCCAGTGGAAATGGTGTCATTCCCACACCTCCGCTATGTGTGGCTCCCTTTACGCTGTGGACTCTCTCAGAGGGGTCTCTGAGACTCCAGGGCATACATACTGGAACCCTCCCCAACAAGGGGAGAGGGAGTGCTTTGGCAAAGGGCGCCATTCCCACACCTCCGCTGTGTGTGTCTCCCTTGACGCTGTGGACTCTCTCAGAGGGGTCTCTGAGACTCCAGGGTATAAATGTTGGATCCCTCCCCAACAAGGGGAGAAGGAGTGCTTTGGTAAAGGGCACATGGTTACAATAGTTAGAGTTGCAAAAGTCCGATACAGAAGAAACAAGTCACCCAGGAGAGGAAAGAGGGAAGGGGGGAGACAGGGGGACAGGGGGCTGGGAAGCGGGTCAGATCTGGCAGATCAGCAGT
Source organism: Calotriton arnoldi (assembly GCA_963921515.1). Lineage (NCBI taxonomy): Eukaryota > Metazoa > Chordata > Amphibia > Caudata > Salamandridae > Calotriton > Calotriton arnoldi. The sequence goes on from CAWUFW010001137.1 coordinate 2,113,894, forward strand.
GGGAGTGAAAAACCTCGTGGGGGCCCACGACTTACTGGAACAGTTCCTCTTAACCACTTCAAATGCTCTCAGTATCTCATTGACAGCACGTAGGGGCCAGGGAACAGTCCAACACAGGTCACCTGCAAGGTCCAGTCCAGCTCCAGTTGTAACTGGTCAACAGGTCACTTCAGAAAGCTGCATCTTTTTATGTCCCTGTTGATGCACAGGAGGTCAGCCAACAGACCTTTGGATCCTGTTCTTAGTCCTGAGTACCAGTGGGAACAACAGGTTGCAGACAGCAGGTCCAGTCCACTTCTGCTGTCCCACACGTTATGAAAGTGTCCTGAGGAGCTGAGGGTGAGATGCTACTTTTGTTCAATTCACTAGTCAGTGGGCGCAGTTCCTAAGGACAAACCTTCCCTCTTTTGCAGCACATCCTGTTTGCCGCACGGCAAACTATCCCAAAGTACACACTTCTTAGCAAAATCCAACAGCTAAATCTTCCTACCCCTGAAGGGAGCTTGTGACATGTCTAGTAGTGTGTTTCAGGCACGAAGCAGTTTGCTCCCACTTTACCGCTTTAAACTGGTTCGAGGGCCAGCCCCTTCATTGAGGCTAAAGGCAGCAGGCTAAAGTGTGTTTTCGGATCAAAAGCCCCCCTCTTCCTCTGGCTTTCCTTATCACTAAACTAGGAACCAAGGTACCCAAGGAACCACCCAAGGTAATGACACAGGGCGCCCACGGAGGATGGGTGCAGTGAGGAAACACGACTGCGTGCTCCGTGCAACTCTAAGGGGAAAGTCGCGGTTGAAAAGTTGCAGTTTAAGGACACTTCTAGGAGGACTTCGAGCAAACCCTTTGGAACATAAGAATTTCTAGAGCCAACACACCAGTGAGTACCGAGGTCCCCATGTTACCTATCCCAGAGGAGCCGGGTGCATAGGGGTCAAGTGGTGTCGGAAACCTTCATCATTTTCAATGGAGAGTTGCGATGAAGTACTGCTGCCAGGAAGGCGAAGAGTGTCCGGTGGAATCCAAGCCTGGATTCTAAGTGAGAGGAACTTGAAAGCAGAGGGGACATAGTCTGGGCCACTTCAGGGGACCAAGGACTCGGTAGACGAATGCCCACCGATGTCGGGTGCTTCTGGTGCGAAGAAGGGATGCTTGACTCTGCAGCCATGAGGACCAGGAGATGTCGAGGACAACCTGGACCCGGAGGTGAGCTGTCCCACAAAGGGTGTTGAGAGCTGAGGGGTCGGTGTCCGGCTGGAGCACCAACAAGCCTTGGCAAATGCAACCCATGCAGAAAGGACAAACAGGTTACGGTGTGGACCAGCAAGGTCCAGGGGACTCTCCAAGCAATGGGGAGTCAGGGCACATCTGGAGCAATCAGGGAAGCCCAAGAACAAACAAGGTGACCCTCGCCAGGACCTACAGGCCAACGGACCAGGGATCGCGAGGAGACCTCGAGCAAAATTACAAAGCACCAGTCCACAGAGCACTCGGTGAGTGGAGGCCGTATATCTTCAGTGTAAATGCTGCTCAGGGTCAGGACTACACAGAGTCCAAAGCACAAGCTCAGGGATCACCAAAAAGCATATGCTCTTGCAAATGTACATGGTGCACAGGGGTTCGGGTTGCACGGTCCCCACGAGGGATTCTAGTCTCAGAATCGCTGAGCGGTCATATCAACCTCAGGGACCTTCGGGAACTCACCTCCTGTGTTGCTGAAATCTTCAGAGTCCATAGGAGGTCTGGAGATGCAAGCCAGTCAGATGCGCTTAGGTGCCTGCTACTGCAGGGGAGTAACTCCTTTACTCCAAGGGAGATTCTTAAGTCGTCCAACGTCATGCAGACAGTCGAAGTACTTGGTTTCTTCTTAGAAGAATCTTGTCCAGGTAAAATCTAAAGTCCTGTAGCCAGGTAACCCACTTTATACCCATGGGAAAGGGTTGGACGGGGCAGGACAGAGGGGTGGCTACACCCATGCCCTTTGTCCAGTTTCACGCCAGAGCAGGAGCCAATGGCTCCCAGAACTGGTTTGAGCTGGACTATGCACAGGAACACCAAATGTGCCCCCCGTGCAGACTTTCTGGCACTCTCAGAGTGCACCCACCCAGCCTCAATACACTAAACCCTGTCTGGGAGGTGGTCACACCTCCCTGTGACAGGATGCCTATTGTCATGCCTTCCTCTGCTCGAGCTTGGCTCAGCAGCAGGAGAGCAGAATCGTGTCTGTGGCTGGCAGCGTCCATTTTGTGCTGCCCAGGTCGAGAAAGCTGGTAACGGGTAGACCGGTGACCCACAGTAGTGGTTCTAGAAGGGTGGAATCATACCTCGCACACAAGTTACTGGTGTGGAGGTATGATTCCAAGGTGTTTGACATCAAACACGACATGTTTCTAAGCAGCCGTTTTAAAGTTAGCATTTATCGCGAGGTTATAATGCAACTTAACCTATATGTCTGGCTGCATCACTGACAACCCCAGAGAATGTTCTCCGAAGGCTGCAGAGGGGCTCTGATCATGCAGGGGCACCCTCTCACGTAAAACCCAGCACCCTGCCTTCAGGATTAATAAGGCCTGCCATAGGGGTGACTGATAGGTTTTTAAGTGTAGTGATTTAGATAGATATAGTGAACCTATATCTAAGTAAGTGGTGCAAGCACCAGCTTACACAGGCTGCTGTAGCCGACCTGTTGTGTCATTTTGAATGGCCTGTAATGGGTGGCATAATACATGCTTCAGCCCATGGGAGGCCTCTGGGGTACCTATGCCCTGGATACATGGTGTACCATATACTAGGGACTTATAAGGGTACCCCAGTATCCAATCTGGAGTGTACCTAAAGTACATACATTGCAATTTAAGGGTGAAAGCAGATAGACTGGGGTCCTGGATAGCAGGATCCCAGTCAGACTAGTCCAAAAACAGTGAGACATCAGCAAAAAGTGGGGGTAACCATAAGAAGCAGATCATACTTTCCTACACAACCCCCCCCCCAACGCAAGGACATTAAACTAACCTTGACCAGTTGAGTCTTCATGTTCTAAGTGGAAATATCTGGAGAGTCCATTTGCATTGGCATGGTTACTCCCAGGTCTATGTTCCACTGTATAGTCCATCCCCTGTAGGGAAATGGACCACCTCAAGAGTTTGGGGTTGTCACCCTTCATCTGTTTTAGCCATAAGAGGGGCTTATGGTCTGTCTGAGCAATGAAGTGAGTGCCAAACAGGTATGGCCTCAGCTTCTTCAGAGCCCAAACCACAGCAAAGGCTTCCCTCTCAATAGCTGACCAACGATTTACCTGTTGGGGTCAGCCTCCTGCTTATGAAAGCTACTGGCTGATCCTGACCCTCCTAATTCAATTGTGATAACACAGCTCCTACCCCCAATTCAGATGCATCTGTTTGAACAATGAATTGCTTGGAATAATCAGGACTTTGCAGAATGGGAGCAGTGCACATGGCCTGCTTCAGGTCATCAAATGCCTTTTGACAGCTAACTGTCCACTGAACTTTCTTAGGCATTCTTTTGGAAGTTAAGTCATTCAAAGAGCTCACTATGGAGCCATATCCTTTGACAAACCTCCTTTAGTACCCAGTCAGGCTCAAGAAAGCTCTGACCTGAGTCTGGGTAGTTGGAGCAACCCAATCCTTAATGGTTTGGATTTTGCTCTGCAATGATTGAACCTGGCCTCCACCCACAAGGTGGCCCAGGTACACAACCTTACTCTGCCCTATCTGGCACTTGGTGGCCTTGATAGTGAGGCCTGCTTTCTGCAGGGCCTCCAGAACATTTCTCAGGTGGACCAGGTGATCCTCCCAGGTGGAGCTAAAGACAGCAATATCATCACGATAAGCTGCACTATAGGCTTCCAGACCTGTGAGAACTTTATTCACCAGCCTTTGAAATGTGGCAGGTGCATTCTTCAAGCCAAAAGGCATCACCACAAATTGGTAGTGCCCACTAGGGGTTGAGAATACTGTTTTTGGTTTAGCCTCCTCAGCTAATCTGATTTGCCAGTAACCAGCTGTCAGGTCAATTGTACTTAAGAATTTGGCAGAGGCCAAAGTATCAATAAGTTCATCTGCCCTTGGAATTGGATGAGCATCAGTCCTACTGACTGCATTGAGTCCCCTGTAGTCAACACAGAACCTCATCTCTCTCTTACCACCCTGGGTGTGAGGTTTTGGTACTAAGACTACTGGGCTAGCCCAAGGGCTATCTGAGGACTCAATCACTCCCAGTTCCAACATTTTCTGGACTTCAGTCCTGATACAGTCCCTGACATGATCAGGTTGCCTGTAAATCTTATTTTTAACAGGCAGACTGTCACCTGTGTCCACCTCATGTGTACACCAGGTAGTCTGACTTGGAATCAGTGAAAACATATGTCTGTACTGATTGAGGACCTTCCTACAATCAGTCTGTTGCTGTTCAGTGAGGCTGCCTGCCAAGGCTACACCATCAACTGAACCATCATCAGTGTTCTGTGAGAGGAGGTCAGGGAGTGGATCACTCTCTTCCTCCTGTCCCTCATCAGTAGCCATGAGCAAGCCCATGTCTGCCCTGTCCACATATGACTTGAGCCTGTTCACATGGAGCACCCTTTGGGGGCTCCTGGGAGTTCCAAGGTCCACCAGGTAGGTAACCTCTCCCTTCGGCTCAAGAATGGTATGGGGCCCACTCCACTTGTCTTGGAGAGCTGCTGGGGCCACAGGCTCCAACACCCACACCTTCTGTCCTGGCTGATACACAGTCAAAACAGCCTTTTGGTCATGCCAGGCCTTTTGCAATTCCTGGCTAGCCTCAAGGTTTTTGGATGCCTTCTTCATGTACTCAGCCATCCTGGAGCGGAGACCAAGTACATAGTCCACTATGTCCTGTTTAGGTGGTTTGAGAGGTAACTCCCATCCCTCCTTAACCAAACATAAGGGACCCCTAACTGGGTGTCCAAACACAAGTTCAAAAGGGCTGTAGCCAACCCCCTTCTGAGGGACCTCTCTGTAGGCAAAGAGAAGGCAGGGCAAAAGGATATCCCATCTACACCTGAGCTTGTCAGGGAGACCTTTTATCATGCCCTTGAGGGTTTTGTTGAATCTCTCAACTAACCCATTGCATTGTGGGTGATAGGGTGTGATGAATTTGTAATTCACTCCACACTCCTTCCACATAGCAGTAAGATAACCAGACATAAAGTTTGCACCTCTGTCTGATACCACCTCCTTAGGGAAACTCACCCTGGAAAAGATTCCCAGGAGGGCCCTGGCCACAGCAGGAGCTGTGGTGGTCCTAAGGGGTATTGCTTCTGGATACCTAGTGGCATGGTCCACCACCACTAGTATGAACCTGTGTCCAGATGCAGTTGGAGGATCCATGGGACCAACAATGTCAATCCCAACCCTCTCAAAGGGAACCCCCACCACAGGTAGTGGTATCAGGGGGGGCTTTGTAGTACCACCTGCCTTACCACTGGCTTGGCAAGTGATACAGGAGCGACAAAACTCCTTTGTGTCTTCTGACATGTGAGGCCAGTGAAAGTGAGGGACAAGCCTGTCCCAGGTCTTGCTTTGGCCTAAGTGTCCTACTAATGAGATGTCATGTGCCAGTGTTAATAGGAAGCCTCTAAACTTCAGAGGTATAACCAACCTCCTGGTAGCACCAGGCTTGGGGTCTCTACCCTCTGAATATAGAAGTCCATCATCCCAGTAGATCCTGTGGGACCCACTGGCACTCCCAGCAGCATCAGCAGCAGCTTGCTGTCTGAGGGGTTCAAGAGAGGGGAGGTTCAGTTGCTCCTGGCTCAGCTCTGCCCTGGAAGGGCCCCCTGTCCCCAAGAACTCAACCTGGTCAGGTTCAAGTTCCTCTGAGACAGTTCCTTCACAGGGACTGAGATCATCTCCCTCAGGAGACTGATCCTCACTCTGAGGCAGGGGGGAAGACACAGCCTTACCCCTACTGCTCCTTCTGTTGGAAGGCACCTGGTCCATCATTTCAGGATCCAGGGCCTGTTCAGTGGAAGACATTTTTGCCTGTGACTAGTCATGGCAAACACATCTGCAGGGATGCCCAACATTTCTGCATGTGTCCTGAGTTCCACTTCAGCCCAAGCTGAAGTTTCCAAATCATTGCCCAACAAGCATTCCACAGGGTGGTCTGAGCTAACCACAACCTTCTTAGGTCCAGTTACCCCTCCCCAGGTGAAATTCACAACTGCCAAGGAATGGTCTGTTCTGACATTGCTGGCATTGGTCACTTGGTACATCTCACCAAGTATGATCTGGTCAGGGCCCACAAGATCTTTTGTCACCATTGTGACACTTGCACCTGTGTCCCTGTATGCCATGGCCTCCTTACCATTGATCAAAGGCTGTTGTCTGTACTTGCCCAGGTTACTGGGACTTACAAATAAGGAGGCAATATCCATGCCCCCATCACAGACCAAAACAGCCTGAGTTGGAATTCTGACTAGGCCAGAATTCATCTCAGATCCCAAGGTTAACCCTACTATTCCCTTGTTCTGTGTACCACCACTTGAGACTGTGCTAGGGGGGACAGTTGCCTCAGGGGCAGTTGTGGTAGGAGTGGGATCCTTGGCCCTTGGACAATTGGCATCCTTTGTCCAATGGGTCTTCTCTTTACAGATATGACACCAAGGTTTCCTTTTGTCTTTACCCTTGTTAGATTGTGACTCCCCCCCAGATGCAGGTTTTTGGGGCCCTTATGAAGACTTCTGGTCTTTACCCTTCTCCCCACCCTTATCTGGAGTTTTAGCATCTTGCTTCTTTTGGTCACCACCTTGATTCTGAGTTTTCTGCTTCACCCTGGTTCTGACCCATTTGTCTGCCTTCTTTCTCCATTCTTGGGGAGAGGTCAGATCATAATCAACCAAGTACTGATGCAACAACTGGTTTTGGCAATTATTAAGGATCTGCTCCCTCATAATTAAATTGTACAATCCCTTAAAATCATTCACTTTACTGCCAAGTAACCAGCCTTCCAGAGCCTTAGTAGCACAATCTACAAAGTCTACCCAGTCCTGAGTCTGTGTCTTCTGGGTGTCTCTGAACTTAATCCTGTATTGTTCAGTGGTTAAGCCAAACCCATCAATGAGAGCACTCTTCAGGACTGAATAATTGTCAGCATCCTCGTCTCTAACAGTGAGGAGCTTATCTCTACCTTTGTCAGCAAAGAAGAGCCACAAGATAGCTGCCCACTGCTCCTGAGGGACCCTCTGTACCTTACAGGCCCTCTCTACTGCAGTTATCCATTTGTGGATGTCATCCCCAATCTGGTAGGGAGGGACTATCTTGTTCAGGTTCCTATGATCATGAGTATACTCGTTTAACCATAGGGACACTGTTGCTGCCACCATGGGACTCTAGTCCCAATCTCTTTGTAGCTCTCTGGAGCTCTAGGGATTCCCTGTCTAGGGCCAACTGCTCCTTCTTGAGCCTAAGCTTGATTTTCTCAAGCTCCAGAAGTTGGCACTGTCTCTCATGAGAGGATTCCCTCTTATTTGATATGGAAGTCCCTACAGAAGTTCCGGAGTGCTGAGATTCTACAGAGGGAGATCTAGATCTCCTAGGTAAACTCTGTACTCTTCCTGGTGGAGTAAAGAGAGGGCCACTGGGGACTCTCCCCCACCTGAAGGAAGCTCTATGTTGCCCAGGTTAGAATCATTTTGATCCTCCTGGCCAGGGTTTGAGTCCAGGTCAAAGAAGGTTTCACTTCCTGGCCTTTCCTCATTCCCTGCCCCACCCACTCTATCTGCCTCATCAGACCCTGGGGTCTTCCTAAGGTCATCCAAGAGCAAAATCTCAATGAGACGTTGGGTGTTTGCACCTCTCCCTGTCCTCAACTTCCTAGACACACACGTGGCTTTCAATTCTTGAAATGAGAGGCCATTGTACCTAGTTGGCAGAGAGCCACTGGCTTCTCCTCTAGAAGACATACTAGTGTTATGTGGTGTAGGCACCTACCTAACCTAGTGGCGACTAAACTCTCTTGAGTTGGAGAAAGGGTGTGCTAGACCCTTGACTTACCCAACTCCAAGTTCAGTAGACCTTACTTAGTCAAATCTTGATGTATTATATGTGCCTAATACTTAGTGGTTTTCAGTTAATCATTCAATGAGATTAATCTGGTAAAACAATAGCAAGCTTGAATCCCAACCGCTGCACACCAATGTGAGAAGGTGGCCTGGTATATACTGTCCACTAATTAAAGTGGGCACCCTGTACCAGTCCACACGACCCTTATGATGTATAAGGTCAAAGATAACCTTTAGAAAGCTATCCTAGTGGTAGCTGTGGAGAGCAGCCTTCAGGCTTAATCTTGAAGGAATGTAAAGCAGCTTGTTTTACCAGAATATCACCTCCTGAATGACCAAATGAAAGGAGAACCACACAGTAGTTATATAAAAATATGTATTTATTAATATAACACCCTCTACTAATCTCTACATGAGATTAGAACACAAAGCACACAATACTGAATCAATAGAACATTCGTAAGTAGCAAAATACACAGCGGGCTCCTGGGGGAGACCGACCCATATACTAAAAAAATGGTATAACAATCACGACTTGACTAGACACAGGGCCTAGAGCACGTAGAATCGCTGGGACCCCAAAGAACCACCCAAGGCAGTGACACAGGGCGCCCACGGAGGACGGGTGCAGTGAAGAAACACGACCGCGTGCTCCGTGCAACTCTATGGGAAAGTCGCGGTTGAAAAGTTGCAGTTTAAGGACACTTCTAGGAGGACTTCGCGCAAACCCTTTGGAACATAAGAGGTTCTAGAGCCAACACACCAGTGAGTACCGATGTACCCGTGTTACCTATCCCAGAAGAGCCGGGTGCATAGGGGTCAAGTGGTGTCGGAAACCTTCATTATTTTCAATGAAGAGTTGCGAAGAAGTACTGCTGCCAGGAAGGCGAAGAGTGTCCGGTGGAATCCAAGCCTAGATTCTAGTTGAGAGGAACTTGAAAGCAGAGGAGACAGAGTCTGGGCCACTTCAGGGGACCAAGGACTCGGTAGACGAATGCCCACCGATGTCGGGTGCATCTGGTGCGAAGAAGGGATGCTTGACTCTGTAGCCTTGAGGACCAGGAGATGTCGAGGACAACCTGGACCTGGAGGTGAGCTGTCCCACAAAGGATGTTGAGTGCTGAGGGGTCGGTGTCCGGCTGGAGCACCAACAAGCCTTGGCAAATGCAACCCATGCAGAAAGGACAAACAGGTTACGGTGTGGACCAGCAAGGTCCAGGGGACTCTCTAAGCAATGGGGAGTCAGGGCACGTCTGGAGCAATCAGGGAAGCCCAAGAACAAACAAGGTGACCCTTGCCAGGACCCACAGGCCAACGGACCAGGGATCGCGAGGAGACTTCGAGCGAAATTACAAAGCACCAGCCCACAGAGCACTCGGTGAGTGGAGGCCGTATATCTTCTGTGTTAATGCTGCTCAGGGTCAGGACTACACAGAGTCCAAAGCACAAGCTCAGGGATCACCAACAAACATATGCTCTTGCAAATGTACGTGGTGCACAGGGGTTCGGGTTGCACGGTCCCCACGAGGGATACTGGTCTCAGAATCGCGGAGAGGTCAGATCAACCTCAGGGACCTTCGGAAACCCACCTCCTGTGTTGCTGAAATCTTCAGAGTCCACAGGAGCTCTGGAGATGCAAGCCAGTCAGATGCACTTAGGTGCCTGCTACTGCAGGGGAGTAACTCCTTTACTCCAAGGGAGATTCTTAAGTCGTCCAGCGTCGTGCAGACAGTCGAAGTACTTGGTTTCTTCTTAGAAGAATCTTGTTCAGGTAAAATCTAAAGTCCTGTAGCCAGGTAACCCACTTTATACCCATGGGAAAGGGTTGGACGGATTCTGTGGACCCTCCTAGGGGAGGGGCAGGACAGAGGGGTGGCTACACCCATGCCCTTTGTCCAGTGTCGCGCCAGAGCAGGAGCCAATGGCTCCCAGAACTGGTTTGAGCTGGACTATGCACAGGAACACCAAATGTGCCCCCAGTGCAGACTTTCTGGCACTCTCAGAGTGCACCCACCCAGCCTCAATACACTAAACCCTGTCTGGGAGGTGGTCACACCTCCCTGTGACAGGATGCCTATTGTCATGCCTTCCTCTGCTCGAGCTTGGCTCAGCAGCAGGAGAGCAGAATCGTGTCTGTGGCTGGCAGTGTCCATTTTGTGCTGCCCAGGTCGAGAAAGCTGGTAACGGGTAGACCGGTGACCCACAGTAGTGGTTCTAGAAGGGTGGAATCATACCTCGCACACCAGTTACTGGTGTGGAGGTATGATTCCAAGGTGTTTGACACCAAACACGACATGTTTCTAAGCAGCCGTTTTAAAGTTAGCATTTATCGCGAGGTTATAATGCAACTTAACCTATATGTCTGGCTGCATCACTGACAACCCCGGAGAATGGTCTCCGAAGGCTGCAGAGGGGCTCTGCTCATGCAGGGGCACCCTCTCACGTAAAACCCAGCACCCTGCCTTCAGGATTGATAAGGCCTGCCATAGGGGTGACTGATAGGTTTTTAAGTGTAGTGATTTAGATAGATATAGTGAACCTATATCTAAGTAAGTAAGCTTACACAGGCTGCTGTAGCCGACCTGTTGTGTCATTTTGAATGGCCTCTCATGGGTGGCATAATACATGCTTCAGCCCATGGGAGGCCTCTGGGGTACCTATGCCCTGGATACATGGTGTACCATATACTAGGGACTTATAAGGGTAGCCCAGTATCCAATCTGGAGTGTACCTAAAGTACATATATAGCACTTTAAGGGAGAAAGCAGATAGACTGGGGTCCTGGTTAGCAGGATCCCAGTCAGACTAGTCCAAAAACAGTGAGAGATCAGCAACAAGCATTTGCAATGCAATAGGTCTCGCATTTATGCGAGTTTGAGCTATTGACATTGCAAATAACAATGCCTTTTATTTTTGTTGTCGTTATTAAAACATAAATACGAAAACAAAACTAAAAGCCATTGTCATTTACAATGTCAATAGCTCAAACTTCCGTAAATGCGAGACCTATTGCATTGCAAATGCTTGTTCTTGATTACATTTAAAGCACCTTAAAATAGCTCGGTTCAGGATGCGCGTGGTACAAAAACATTTCTACTAAATGGTTGAATAGGCTTTAATAATGTATTTATATTAACTATATAGGCTATTTGTAGGGGGCACAAGACATCTGACCTGTATCTTGGTTCTTTTGACTTGGCCATATTTTTACATTTCGCTTGTTGCACGATTTACATGCAAAAAATTGGGGTGCTCGGCTTATGCTCAATCAGACCCTTGGGGGACTCGTTAGGTGGGCTCTGGACTATTAATTTGTTGACTTGCCCACAGCCTACCTTTAATCTTCGATCCCTTCGTGTCGGGCTGGTGTTTGTTTAAGGCTGTTTGTTCCGGAAGTATTTCCTGGTAGTTTGTTTCATTTCGTCAATTCTCTTTCACACCCTTCCTGCCGATTGATCATTCCTGTGATGAGGTGACCAGATTAGCAAAACAGTGATGTGGCAGAGTGACTCAGCACCTGTGAAAGGGTTTCTGCTGTGGCGGCCCATGTTTATTTTGGGTGTGTGTTTCAGTGTTATAAAAACGACTACGGGACATTTTCAAGGTCTCAAGCACAGTTTTGTGTTTGCCTGTTCTTTTTCAGCTTATCTGCACAGTTTCTCTACATGTGATCTAAATCCTTACTTATGTGTGTTTTGCTCCATGTGTGGTTTGCTGCATGTATGTCTGCAAAGGGCGTGCTACTCATCCGTGAATGTTTTTCCTATGTTTATTAGCGTCAATACGTCTTTTGTTTCTATGGGACTGTTTGCATAAACTGTATATTTATTTCTCTGTCTGTCTCTATCTTCTCGGCGATAGGTAACCATCTGAAACAAATATTAGCCAAGTAGCATGACATAGGACTTGCCCTTTTATAAAAGATATTGCTAGGATATTTTAAAAGCAAGCGTATTTGAAAATCCTTTAACAGACGCCACAGGCAGCCTCTAATCTATTTTTGAACCCCCACTGTATTGTGATTATCATAGAACCGTGTTAAAAAAAAACAAGCTGCCGAACACAGACACGCCGTGAGCGTGCACATCAGCTGTCCGGGCAAGTGCACATCAGAACGCGCCGTGAGCGTGCACATTTGCTGTCTGGAGATCGCCAGAAAAGACCAGCGTGACGTGAGCTCTGGGGACACGCTGCAGGGCATCGCGTGAAGCATGGCGGAACGACGGTAAGGTGGGGGTGGGTGGGGGGTGGCAGGCGCATGGCTGACTGACACTGGAGGGGGTGCAAGGACAGCTGGGGAGTGCGTGCAATGCGGCTGGAGAGGACGGAAGGGGGACAGGAGATGTGCACATCGCGTGCCTGTACGTGCGTGTTCACATTTCCAGTCCGGCCTGCGCGTGCACAGCTCCTGTCTCCCTTCCGAAGCAAGTCAGTGACAATAGATCTCGCTAGCGACAGCGCTTCGCGCTGCGTCGCCAGGCGAGACCTAAAAAGTGGGGGTAACCATAAGAAGCAGATCCTACTTTCCTACAATACCGAGCTCGCACATCCACGTGGACCATACACTCACATGTAGAGCTCCCAAATTTTCACCAAAAATGAACTCACATACACACACAGAGCTCCTACCTCCACACAGAACATGCACTCAAATACATAGTTAGCTCATATGCCCACAGAGAACATGTACTCTCACATACTCAACACTTACATACAGATCACCTATTCACCCACACAGAACAGGCATTCGTATTCACATACCAAGTTCACACACTCACACAGAACAGGCACTCAGATACACACACAGCTCACAAACCTACAAAGCATGCACTTGCATACACACAGAGCTCACACATCCACACAGAACATGCACTCAAATACGTACTTTGCTCACATGACCACACATTACATGCACATAGAGTTTGCATTCACAACAACCACTGACCCGCACAGAACAGGCACTCATACACGCACAGAGCTCACCCCCACACACTATATACACTTGCACACAGTCATGCAAAATATGCTGGTCAGGTGTAGCTATTATTAGTACAGCATGTGCAGTACCACTGAGGCGACTGATCTGAGGGACCCACTACACCCCGATTATCCTTTACTACCCTCCCTATACAGAACATTCTCTACTTACATATGTATGGAAGCTCACCTACCCACAATGATATATATAGATACACATCAAGCTTGCATACAGAGCTTGTATTCACCAATACACACAACATGCACTCACATACAGTGTTTCTACACCTATGTAGAATAGTCACAGACACCTAGTTAACCCACACAGAACATGCACTCACATACACAGAACTCACTCATCCACACTGGACATGCACTCACACACACATGCAAATATCTTGCACGCAGTCCATTCACTCACCAACATATGCACACTGTATTATCTGACACACACAGATTCCGCACAATTACAAACACACACTTGGGGGTCACACACAGAACACAATGTACTGCATGCAGGCACAGAGCCAAGATGGGTACAGAAGTACACACAGTGCTCCCAAGGTCAAACAGATCATTCACAGACACATCCAAAGAAGTTGCACACTGAAAAAGTAAATCCGTATTTGTAAAGTGCGAACTACTCACCCTTACGGGTCTCAAGGCGCTGGGGGCCGTCGTGGAAATTAAGTGAGCTATTACCCAGAGTCACATGGTGCTGGAATGAGCTGCCGCCGGAGATCGAACCGTGAGCCCTGTGCTCCGAAGTCAGCTGCCCTGGCCGCTGCACCACACCTCTCCACTGAGCGTTCACTTACGCCCTGCCAAAACAGCACATACTCACGTACGTATAAAAAGCTCACACACCTATAGGGCACACATTCATGTGTACACAGATAGCAGAATATACATGCGCATGCACACATAACATGCACTCCTACATAGTTTGCACACATATCATTCAGTCACCAACACACATACCAAATATTCACCAACATACATAACCAACACAGATGCATGCACACATGCACAGCTCAGAAAAAAAGGACACGCACTCAGAGCTCACGTACAAAGTTAATATACACAGATTAGGGTACACGGAGCTCACACGGCCATATCTAACATGCACTGATATACACATGCAGAGTTTGCATTATGGTTGCACTTACTCCCACATTCACATACTCATATCTGAATGTAGTGCGGATGCATCTAAAAAAACATACACTCACACAAACAAACAAAAAATTCACTGACATACACAGAGCCCACACACATACAAAACATCCACGTGCTGAGTTAGGATACATATTTAAGCACACGCACAGATTTCCACAGACAGGTTAAACACAGCATGCTCAAATGCAAAGATTCACACAGAAACACACACCAACACACAAAGCAGAAACAGACAAAGTGCATACACTTCAACCCCACGAAGACATTGCACATAAAACTGCCTTGGTTCGATTTCGGTTTTTGTTTGCATTCAGCCACTAGCCCTGCTTTGCATATGAAAAATCGACCACGAAATGCAAAGTTTAATATACATAGATTATGACATAAAAAATGGAAAGTCAAAGAAGGAGGTGAGGGGTCGTATTTTGCTGCTTTTACTACTTCTGCGCATAGGGCGACCTTCCAGTAAGGTTGGATGATCGAAGGAGCCTTATGTCCCTTAATGCTCCTCTACTGGTTTTGATGTTCCCTCAAGTCGTTGTCCCCTGGTTGTGGCCGGGGCAGGGGCGTAGCTAGGCCTTAGGCTGCAGTGGCGGCCCCTGCGTTTGCCGAACTCGGCAAAATGATAGAAGAGCGGCGGGGGGGGGAGGGGGGTGCGGGGGGGGGGTGGTAGCTGCCGCGGCCGATTCTTGCGGCCGCAACGGCCGCAGGTAAGAGCGGGGGGAAGGGGGGCCGGCTGCCGCCCGAAAACTCGTGCCGCCTGGGGCGGTCCGCCCCCATCGCCCCCCCCTAGCTACGCCACTGGGCCGGGGGCACTCTCATCTTGTCTTATTTCACTATTAGTGTCCTCGGTTCTTGGTGAAGACCCTTGGCAACTATGTGTGACCAGATTATATCTATTCACACATGTCCTGGTTTTCCTCCTTTTCTTTTAAATATATACATTTCTTAAAGAAAATGTCCATTACTCTTGAAACTTTGGTGTACTGATCGGACAATAAATAGATATTACATTTTGCTTTTGCTTTTCAGGTGCATATAAAAGTCTTCAGACAGGACAACAACAGATGTGTCACAGATTCCTTTTGTTGGTCACTGCATAGGCAGATGTTAGATAAGTCATTTATTCTTGCCTTTATCTCATTAGTGGGTAGCATGTTCAATTTTAATTTCAATGTATTGTTTCAGTTAATTAAAATCATAACAATTTCAAGATAAAATATAAATAGTACCATTTATGACATCATTATAAAATATGCCTCTCATTGCTAATTACGAAATGTCTGAAAACCAGGTTCGTTCGTTAACACAGTGCAACATTTATGCTCTACTTGTGCTTGTGAAACATACATAGTCCCAGTGTGAAATTGTGACCAGCCTGCAGCTTCACTTAATAAGAGAAATGAGCTGTATTTGTGCAAATATGCAGTGGCAGGGAGAAAGTTATCTTCAGGCTGGAATTCAGTTGTCCCACTTAACATAAGTAGACATTAGTATGGACTTTGTGCTGATGTGTTTGTGCAAAGTAATGCCCTGCTTGTGCAAATACACAGTACCAAGTGCAAGCTTCAGATGAGCATTTGCACATGGTCCAATCATAGGGAATGCAGTTTTGGTCTTAAAATGAATCAACGTAGGTCGTCCCCGGCTATGGAAGTCTGTTTCGCAGTGGTACCTCTTCATCCTGAGTTGTCGATTGGGACCATGGCCAAAAATGTAACAAATTTACAGTTAAGCTGCTGGTTCCCCGGGTCGAGGCATGCTTTTATTGAATACCTGCATGTACGGATGCCTCTGCCGATGAAGCTTCTTTTTAGCCATTGTGAGCCTAGGTCTTGAAGTTTGGGACATATACAGATCCAGAGGATGAAGTCCTCTTTTTCCCCTTTACAGAGTCTACAAGATATGGGACTGGTGTATTTCCACATTGGTTGATTTGCTAATGTAGGTATAGTTCCCATACGCAACATCATAAATCGGTGTTTTATATGTGCTGGCTAGGGGATTGCAAGATAGAGAGCCGGTGTCAGGGTATTGTAGTATTTGAGTACCATCCATGCATGTGAACGGGAGCTAAATTTGATTTTGTCTTCTAGACAAGATTGCAGCTTTACGGCCCTGTTTGTTGCCTTTTTAAAGGCACCGTATGGCGCTCCCACAGCCCTGAATTCGTTTAAACTCAATTTTGTGATGGAGGCATTCAAGTCTTTATAATATTCGGACTGATGAGCCTTTTGAAGAGCCAACCATAATGCGCTAATTAATGGGAAGTGTTAATCTCAACTGATCTTGTACCAGCTTTTTATTGTTATCGCTCTCCTGGTCAGATCTTGCTTGGTGAGCCCAAATTTAAGCTGAATTTTTGCTGGTGAAAAGCATTGCGGAAGGTTAAAAACTCGTCTGAAGGTATTGATCTGCGCTTTATCCAGTATTGCAGCATCCTGCTCTCTTATGGCCACACTGCTTGCTGTATGCGATGGTTGTCAGCAACTTAGCGGAGATGACAGTTAAAAGAGGTTGGAAAGAAGGACCGGCCAGGTTTTTTGCTTAAGTGGTAAATGCATGGATGAGTGCATTCACCTTTTTTGCTATGTGTTGTTTTTGGTGACTAAAAGTTCCTCCGGAATCTACGTACAACCCCAAATATTTATGGTTGATTACAGTCTCTGGTCGACTATGGTTTAGTAGAATCGAGGCGGCCTGCCCCTGTTGTTTGCAGATGGACATAGATTTTGTTTCTGTCACATTCACCTCAAACTGGTTGGTGCTCGCATACTGTGCCAGGATGTTGGCTGATCTTTGGAAGCCCACTTTTGTTGAACTGAACAGTACAATGTCACCTTTGTGTGATAGATGTGTGAGGCAAAGGGGACCCAGACGAGGAGGATGCAAATTTTCCTGATCCAGTGCTAGTGATAGGTCTGCCATAAAAAGATAGAAAAGATGAGGTGCTAGGACACATCCATGCCTAAGCCCTTGGTGTGTTGGGATCTTCCTGGAAATTCTAGCGCTGTCCCCGATTTTCACTTGGATCCAGGCTTCAGAATATAGTCGGTGGATTGCTCGTAGCAGCTTGTCTGATAGACCCCAGCTCTTCAGCTTGTTCCATAACAGCTCCAAGTTTACAGTGTCAAATGCTGCCTTAAAATCTATGAAGCAGAGGTGTGACTTTTTCCTGGCCTGCTTACATTGTTCGATCAAAAAGGCAGTTGCTAAAATATAGTTGTCATGCCTACACCTTTTCTGAAACTGGCCTGTTTTAGTGAGTTTATTTTTGTTTAACCAGTCTATTCAATCCGCCAGTAGCAAGGATGCATACTATTTAGCGTCTGTATCAAGGAGGGCTTTAAGGCCATAGGTTTCTGGATTTGCCCTGTCTCCTCTTTAAACAAGCATTTGCAATGCAACAGGTCTCGCATTTACGCGAGTTTGAGCTATTGGCATTGTAAATGACAATGCCTTTTATTTATGTTTTATAAACCAAAATATAAATAAAAGGCATTGTCATTTACAATGCCAATCTCTCAAACTCGCGTAAATGCGAGACCTATTGCATTGCAAATGCTTGTTTTAAAGGGGGAACTAGCACGGTGAAGGATAGCTTAAACGACGCGAAGTGTAAGTGTACTTTTTGGTACCGTTTAAGATTAAGGGACATTTAACAAACAAATGATTCGCTGTGCCCAGCCAGACAGCGCTTCGTAGCAATACCAACGCTAAATAAACAAGGAGCACGATCGGGCCACTGAGACCAGAATCAAAACACCGACTTTATTGCAAATTTTAAAAGATTATCTGAAAGTGAAAGGGGGCAATCCTGGAAGCCATGGCAAAAGCCGATTAAAAAGGATTAAGGTTTCCAGATGGAAAAGCATTATAGTGCATAACTGTAGGGAATGCTGTGAGGAAGGAAACTCCTGCAAGAAGTGCCGCGTGGGTTAACTAACCGAGCAGGAGCCGCTCGACAGTTACCGAGGCAACCAAGCGTTCCG
Organism: Calotriton arnoldi; assembly: GCA_963921515.1. Taxonomy (NCBI): domain Eukaryota; kingdom Metazoa; phylum Chordata; class Amphibia; order Caudata; family Salamandridae; genus Calotriton; species Calotriton arnoldi. Next base: position 2,132,080 of record CAWUFW010001137.1, read on the forward strand.
CTGTGCCCGGGCGCAGACACCAGCACTGTCCCGTGCTAGACGCTGCGGGCACTCGAGCCTCGCGGTACAAGACGCCCCTGCCAAGTGGGTTAAGCCATTGACCAACTGCAGTTGGATTCAGTAGTCATTCTTCTCTACAAAGATTCTTAACTTGTTTCGTGAATTTTGGCTGGGCACAATGCGCAGCTGTCAGTTAATGCGACTGGACCCCGAGAGCACAAACATCAATCTGTTATTATGTGTCAGCAGAGCCTGTTGTGACGTGGCACCCCGTGCACAAGAGACACACCCATCTCGTGCAGATCCCCCACCACAAAAAAACAAGACAGCCACACTAGCCACCTAGTTACACAGCACGAAGCCCTAGAATCCACCACATGCTAAGTGTTCTCCGCGGCTAAACCCCCTGAACAGCTATTGCTATTCCACCACCAGCTAGCTAAAAGACACACCCCCGGGCTTCTCTTCCCGCATTCCCCCAAGCCGTAACCTCCTGCACACTCCGCCCATTACCCCCATTGGGGCGGCAGGTGGCACAGTAGTTATAACCCTGCAAAGTGCACTCAAACATTTTGTAGCTACTATCCACAGCAGACCACGCAGCAGTCACCTTCTGCAGTGGGCACATTCAATGCACTGCATGCTCTTGCACAGGGCCCACGACCACCCGCGGAAACCAGCTACTTCAAGCACAGCTCTGTGCAACTCCAATACGCACGCCTCAGCAGCCACCGACACCACACCAGCAACACTATGCCTCCAGACAAACGCAAGCCAACTTAAGTACCATCATAGACAACTAAAACAAACATTAACGTGACAAAAACAAGTGCACACAAAGCACTCAAGAACCCCTTGCACACAGAGGCGTACATGCGTGTGTAGAGACATGATCCCTTTAGATGTTAAGGATATCGATGCCGAGTATCCAATCTTCCCCAAAAAAAAATTGTAAACAGTTGGGTAAGTGATTCTTACCGCACACGCAGCAGGCTAGAGACTGGCGGAAGAAGGGCAGTAGTTTGTTTATGTCAGAGATGTGCTGCGGGTCTCCGGGCTGATAGTGGAGCACCAGGTGGCTCGCGGAAATGTAGACAGCAGTGGCATCCACCGGGTTCATTGCAGACGCAGCGGCACCGAGGAGATCCAGGGGAAGAAGAAATTCTGTCAGGCGGAGAGCACCGTGCCCCGAGGGCAGCCCGTGTGGCGGTGCCCCATGCAGCGTAGGGCGGGGGCTCAGCGCTCTCAGGGCGGTGGGTCTGCTCGGTCCCCGGTCATGGCAGACCCCACGTATCCATGGTCAACAACCCCCGAGGTGGAGGCCCTTCGGCCCGGAGAGTTGGGGAGCGGCCTTTAGCCGCGCATCCTCTGGGAGCAAGGGCCGATGTTCGGTTGAGAGACGCGCCGGCCGGCAAGGCCAGCCGAGCCCTCCCCTGCGGTCCTCGGCGTCAGGCGCCCGTCATATGAGCCCAACGGGAGGAACAGCCCGCTTCCTTTTCCCGCCTCCTCAGTGGCAGCCGTTGGCCTTGGCGGAGCAATCGGCTTCCCGTTCTTTTCCCGCTCCTCTCGAACAACCGATGGCCTGTGGGAATAAATATTTTTACATCCCAAACAACGAGGGGAAACAAAACTGAAAAAGAGCCCGTGCGGTGGTTAAACAAGAACACCAAGCGCTCGCCATTCCCGCTGTTTATTTTTGCATCGCGCTTTCACTTTAAAGTGAAAGCGCGATGCAAAAATAAACACGCGGCGCCCTGTCTCCTTTTGAGATGGCCCATCCGGACTGGATCGCATGGCTTGTTTATACAACACGCCTCCTTGCGATAAGAAACTGCTTCACGACAGCCGTGAAGCAGGCGATCCAGTCCGGGTGGGCCGGAACAAAAAGCCAAAGGGAGGCAACCCAGAAAGCTCATTTCCAATGGCAGGCCACCGTTTAGCATAAACGGTGACGCCAGCCAATGGAAATGAGGGGCGGGGCTTCAAGCCCTCTTCTGAAAGTCCTCTCTTACAAAATCTCTCGCGGAGGCGGAGCAGCGCTTTGCGCTGCAACGCCACGCGAGACCTAAAAATTGGATTTATCGCCAATTCTTTGGTATGATGCCACTAAGCTGAACTTCCTTGAAAAGAGAGGCCAGTAACACTGACCAAAATGTTATATCTTCTTTGAATAGGGCCTGTGGTAAGCCTTTGGCCCTGGTGCTGCTTTCAGGTGGCCTTTAAGAAGGACATCTTTGATTTTTAAGGTAAATAAAAGTTATGGTCATCTGCGGGCTGCAGTTGTATTGTCCGTGTACTTAGTGACGCCGTCATGCCTAATTTTCCGTTACTGATCGAAGATGGAGGTATCATTGCTAGTGGCTTGCCCAGCTGAATTTTCTGCAAGGATTCTGGTATAAAGGATGGTTTGTTTATCTTAAAGGTGCTTGAAAGGTGGGTCATCCATGATTGTTCTGTGATGTTAGAATTGTTTATCATTTTTCCCTGTTCCATCAAGGGTAGCATGTTGAATCTTGCTAGGAAGAACCATCTTCTTTCCTCTTCAGTGTGGTCCCATAGTTCCTCATTTTAGGAGTGTCCTCTAATGCTTTGAACCAGGGTAGATGTGTTTTCTGATGTCAGGTTTCTTGTCCTCTACTAATTTCCAAGGTTACCATAGTCATGGTAGGTATATTCCTCTTGAAGTACACAGGAGGTTGCCAGAAATAATATTCCAGCTTCCTGCTCAATAAGTTTTTTTATGAGAGTAGGTCAATTCAGATACAATCATTTTCAACCAGCATTTGTGGATTGAGTTGTCTCCATGTTACGGGTTCTTTTTAATGCATAACACTTCACACTCTTCCTGGCTTTTAAGGGTAGTGGTAAAAAAACACATTATCCCTCCCTAGGGCCTGATGGAGTTGAGGAGGGAAACACTAGGGCTTTTTCTAGTATTTCTGTTGCACTGTATTAGTGTGACAATATCAGTGACAAAGGCCCCAAATGGCTCCTAGTTTGACTTGATAGATATTTACCCATGTGCTTAGACAGCCCATCCCTATATCTCTGTGTGACTCTGTGCCTTTGGATGCGGCCTCTGCTCTCTTTGTTGATGTCAAGATGTTATGGGTCCAGCCCAGAGGCGATAATATGGAAATGTGTAGGTATCAGAATTGTTTCACTGTCTCTAGTGAGATCTTCCTATATAGAAAGTCTTATTAATGGCTTGTCTTGTTTGAGACACGGTTTTTGATTTTTTTTTTTTTTTATTAATCATTCCAATATTTTTGGCACAATGTTTCCATTTGGTTTAGTAACAACTTCTTGCCAGTACACCCACGTCATCAGCATGGAGCAGTACTTGAATTTCAATATTGTTTATTTGGGGGCTGTCCTTTGTTCCTTCTCTCAGTAACTCGGGGAGATCACTTACATACTAGTGTTGTGGTACCAGAATTTTTTTATCATGTGTCATAAATATTGTGTCCTAAGTGTCATCTACAAAAATATCACCTTGTTAGAGTTAGTAATAGAAAATCTACACCCAATCGGTACATATTTTTGCAAATGATGTTTAGTACACAATATTTATTTTAGACAATATTTTTGTTTACAATATTCTGACCCTCAAAAATAAGGCTGAGTAGTACCAGTGCTAGCAAGAATCCTTGCTTTACACCTGTGTTCATCTGGACTACAGTTCTTCTTTTGTTTTGTTTTTTAGATCTATACTTTAGATCTAAGATTCTTCATTGAGAAACTTTCCCTTATCAGTTTTGAGGCACTGGATTACCACTCGATTACCACTAGAGCTTATGCTCTAGTACAATACTAATGAAGAATTAGACTGGTTATTCTCTATTCCAGAGTTCTCTAAACTTTCCTACAGTGTGAACTACTTCGATCATAGTTAACCGTCCTGAGCTACAGCCTAATGTACGGTTTCGATAAGAGGGCACATAGACCAACTAATTTAAACACCACCCCTAAAGTACCCTAGTCCTGCTCCAATGACTATACATCATTAATGGCGCAAAAGCTGCATCTCAAGGATCAGTGTTGTTCCTTTGCACTTGAGACAGAAACAGGGAGTGAAAGAGGAAGAAAAAGGGGAAGAGGATGGAGAACGGAATAGAAAGAGAAAGAGAGAGAGAGAGAGACAAAAGAAAAAGAGTGAGAAAGAAGGAGAAGAAGAGAAGAGAGGGAGAGAAAAAGTGAGAAAAGAGAGAAGGAAAGAATGAGAGAAAAATACAGGTGAGACTGACTGACTGACTGAGATCTTATAAAGCACACTATTGCCGAGGCGTCTTGGCGCTGAGGTGAGTGGATACTGAAGCTAACGCTAGTTATTCTCGAACTTAGGGAAAGAGCCATGTCTTTATCAATTTTCTAAAAACAGCCCTGTTCGACTGTAGTCTGATCGGAATGGGGAGGGAGTTCCACAGTTTGGCCGTATGATAGGAGAAGCCCTTTCCTCCCCATCTGGCTCTTTTTATCTTGGGGACCAGGATCAGTCCTGTATTGGCTGACCTGAGGCAGCGTTGTGGCAAATACCGGGGGAATAGATGTTCAATGTCCGCAGCTCCTCCTCCATACAGAGCCTTATGTACAAGACAGAGGGCCTTGAAATCCACTCTCTGCCGAACTGGGAGCCAATGAAGCTGTTTAATGCTGGCAGACGTGGGGTGATGTTTGGGTAGATCAAGTAGCACCCGAGCAGTCGCATTCTGCAATGACTGAAGTTTGGTAATCTGCCCTTTATCTGCTCCCAAGTATAAGGCGTTACAGTAGTCGACTCTGGAAAGAACCAGGGCTCCGACTACCGTTTTCCTGAGGGTTAGTGGGATAAACGGCAGAATTTTGCGCAGGACTTTCAGCGTGAAGAAGCAAGCAGAAGATACTTGATTAATTTGTTGAGTGAGCTTTAGGTCACTGTCAAACATAAATCCAAGGTTCCTAGCCTTGGTCACGGGAACAGGACAGTTCCCAGCCTCAGGGGGCCACCATAGGTGAGCACGAAAGAAGAATAAAAAAGAAAGAAGCAGGGAAAGAGAGAGAAGGAAAGAAAGAAAAAGGAAGATAAACAGAGAAAGGAGCAAAAGATAGAAAGGAGATGACAGCAGAAAGCAATAAATTAAGGAGAAAAAGAAAGAGGATGGAAAGAGAAAGAAACAGTGAAAGGAATAAACAAAGAAGAGAAATAAAGAAAAAGCAAGAAGTAGAAAAGATAAAAGGAAGAGTAAGATCCAAAGATATAAAGAGGATAAAGAAAGCAGGAGAAAAAAACAGGAAAGAATCAGAACTTGATAAAAGAGAGGAAATAAAAACAAGAGAGAAAGAACAGGAAAGAAAGAAAGGTAGAAAAGAACATAATAAATAAGAAATGGAAAGAAGGAGAATTAGACAAAAGGAAAGAAGTGGAGCAAGAAAGGAGAAAGGAAAGGAAAACGTACTATGGGTAAATCCAACAAGAAAAATGAGAACAAAAGACAGAGAAAGAAAGGAAGAGAAAAAAAGGATGTTGCGGGGAAAAAAGATGAGACTGAAAGAAAGGTGAGAATGAAGGAAAGAAGTAGAGAAAAAATCACTTAAGCAAAGAAGAAGGGAATAGAAGCCAAATAGAAGGCAAGAAGGGGAGGAGAGAAGAAAGCAAGAAAGAGGGGGAAAGGAAAAAGAACATGAGAAAGGAGAAACCGAAAGGGAAGGAAAAAGGAATGAAGTAAAAGAAAGAAATACTGAGAGAAGTAAGCAGTGAAAGAAAGCAAGAGAAGAATGACAGAGAAAAAAGGGAAAGAGGTAGAAAAATAGAAAAGAAATGAAGAGAATGAACCAGGATAAAAAAGAAGAACGAAAGAACCAGAGAGAAGGAATGAACAATAGAGAGAAAATGAGAGTAGTGAAAGAAAAATGTGAAGAAAAATATTGAGAGAAAGAAAGGCAGAGGAAGAAAAAGATGAGAACAAAAATGAATGCAAGACAGAAATAGAAGAATGAATGAAAGAAGCAGAGAAAGAACACTATGAAGAAACAGAACAAAGGAGCAAAAAGAATAGAAAGCAAGAAAAAGGGGAGTAAAGAAATGAAGGAAGAAGGAGAGAAATAGGAGCAAAATCCAGAAAAGCAATGAAACTAGAAAGAAAAATGGGAAGGAGAGGAGAGAAAGAAAAGAAAAAAAGAAGTAAATAAAAAACAATCTAGAAAATGGTAGGCAGCTTAGTTCTGTACATTCAGCTTCCAGAGCATCACATAAAGCGGGGCAAAGTATTTTAAAAAGCTGCCTTTGCAGGTGGGCAGCTGTATCGTATCAAACCAGTTTTCAGGCAGGTAATGTGCAAGCTACTCAGACACAGCCTGTTGGAGACCCCTGATCCAGTTAGATTCACATACCATTGTCATGAATTTGGATTTCTAAATTTGCACCTTGTCTACTTGCTTCTCTTACTGGGTGAAGATATCTGAGCTCGTGCCTATCTGGGGGATCTGGGAGTTTGCATTTCGACATAATACCACCAAACACAACGCAAACAGAAGTGATGGCTGTTGTGTTGCACTGTGCATATTGCTGTTTGAAATAATAACTGTAATATTTAACCCCCCCAACCCATCTCGACTGAATCTACCCTTGAAGGTTGAAGACCACCACCTTCAATTTCAGCCTGCATCCCCCTGAGACACGCACCTACCGGTAAGAGAAGCGCCTTTACTCCTTCTCTTAATCTGGCCTTAACCCAGGTCCGACTGTTTCTAAAATATATATTGGAATACTTGTTACTTTGTGATTTCTGGTAAATACTCTCTGGTCCACTGAGACTCTGATCCTATTAAGTCGGTGATCTCTTGCTGCACAAAGAAAAACCGTTTATGTTCTTGCTAAAGTCTGTAAAAGGCCATTCGTTTCCCCCTTTTAACATCCTCTCTCTGTCCTCCGCTCTGCACCCTGTTTTTTTCTCTCCCTTTGCACTCTTTCCCTGTGGGACCTCAAACCACCTCCCACTCCAGTCAATTTGTACTCCATTTACTGCCTCTGCTCCCCTTCTTTGCTGTGCTTCCCCCCTTTTAACAGCCTCTGCACCCTGTTTTTTAGGTCTCGCCTGGCGTTAGCAGCGCGCATGCGCTGCTCTCGCCATGCGAGGGCTTCTTGGAATCGATACGGTTCCAGAAGTCCTGTGTCCGCTCCGCCTGCAAGTTCCATTGGCGTGCGTCGTTTCTCCTCATTACTTATGCTAAACATACTTCTTTGATTGCACTGGAGGGTTTTTAGACCCTCCTGGTTGCCACCCTGTCCGCTTTAGGCCACGCCCACCGGGATTGGATCGTGTACTGGCGGCATGATACTGTCTCCTTTGTTTACTCGTGTGAGGACTTTTTTTCCCATTAAGGGCTTTGGCAATAGCGGTGCGTGTTTATTTTTGAATCGCCCTCCATGCAATTATTTAAACTTGTTATTGTTGATTTTTTGCTACGTGTTTTACAATGGCGACAGCTTGTATCAGTCGCTTTTCAGTCTCCCTTGCGATGTAGCGCTTTCTTTTGAACTTGGAAAGATGCAACAATGTACGGTCAGTGCTCGATCGGCTCGGCACTAAAGTAAGCACGCAAGCACTTTTATTTTTATTTGCACAGCGGTCCGCCGCGCGCGCGCTGTTCCTTATGTTTGTGTTTGAGTTATATGAAGCTCCACAATGGCATTTACCTTTTATGTAAGCACTCGTTTTTTTCACCTAACTGAGTCCCATAGGAATAATAAATACGGCTTGTTAGTCTTGCTTTCCAAATTATATTTAAAAAACACAGACAGGCGGGTTCACAATTCCCGGAAAGTAAGGAGCCAGGACTTAATCAGCTTCCCACGTCTCACAAAGGAACACTCGCCATCTCTAGATACAGCTTTTCTATGCAGCTGGTACCCATTTGTTTTTATTTCGGTGGCCAGTGCTTTCTTGCAGCTTGTGTTAAAAAATTGCCTGGGCATGTTGGTGCAACCAACGGACGCAGTGGACCAGTGGAGCCCCCAGTGCATGTGACTGCCTCTACGGGATACTTGCCGAGGAGTGTACCTATTTCCCGTTGATTTTTTTGCATTCTGTCGTATTTTTCTAAAATCTGTGCAATCACCTCGTGATTGTATAATAGCCAGTGTTAGATAAATTGAGTTGCGTCACTGGTTTGCGGAAGGTGGCCGGAGGGCGTCTCGGCGCCTCTGAACCTAAGCTTGTGTGCATCCCTCTTCCACTTGTGTTGTGCTGCAGTGTCACAGACTCCGAGTGGGGGTGGGGTGCGATGTAGTGCGCTGCTTACAGGTCACTCCCTCCCTGTGTGTGAGCATACCGCCCCGCGCCTGTTATTTTCAGCGCCTCACACTCCCGTCCGTGGGGGGAGGGGTTCAGCTCGCTCCCCGTGTCAGTGTTCGTGTGTGTTTGTACTGCCAAGGGCTGTTATTTTCAGATGCGTCACTGGTTCTCGGAGCTGCAGCCTCTTCCCGCCTCTCTGATGCTGGATCTTCGCTCGCTTCCCTCACCCCCCACCTCTCCTTCCTAGCCAAGCAGAGGAAATGCCTTCCTTTTAGGACGCAGACAGACTTTGGGGAGGAAACGCGGCTCTGAGGGGATTGGTGGGGTCTTAGCAATGAGAGGGAGTGGACTCTGCTCTTAATGGCTCATGTCAGGGTGCCCTGGAAGCCAGCCCGCTCCCCCCCACTTTGTTCCCGGGCAGCTGTTTACAACACGGGTTCTTCTTTGTGTTCTTTTCTACAGTTCCTTGGAGTTCTCAACCACTGACATGTTAACCCTGCAAAGCCAAGGTCTACTGCGTGTCATATCCCGCTAGAGCTGGCACCTAACCTTTCCCAGCAAGAAAATACCATCCATTGGCCTTTGTTTATGTTCGAATGTTTTACAAAGACCCGGAGAGGCTCCTGTGAATATAGTGCCATCGAAACAAAAATAGAGCTTTGGAAACCGGACCAAACTGTTATAATGTTACTGACCAAACCACCTACTCTGTAACCTCTGCTGCGTATTGTGTTGGACAAACGATGACCATTTGTTAAGAACACATTAGATCCTTGTCGCATGACTTCCGGAAAGCCGCAGGGCTCTTTTGTTGAACTTCATCCCCCTTTTCCTGGTTTTGTTTTTGTAGACTGCTCAAACTTGCGCCGCCATTTGTCTGCGAGTGGAGTGATTTAGTATACGTTCATGACTTCCTCGCACGTAAAGGTTCTTCCCGGAGGGTGCACAGTTGTACTTTTCCCTCATGCTCTTTTATGGGCAGTGTTAGTGAAAATCCGAGGATTTTAGCAGGCCGGCTCTTTCCGTTAACTCCGCACCGACATTCCCTTTTTAATCACCGGCCCTTCTTGTGAACATGACCCGGGGCCATGTCGTGACACTCCCCACCTCTCAGACGCCTATTATCGGGCACTGGACAGAGGCGTCTGTGGTGTCAAGAGCCAGCGCCGCACCTATCATTCGAACTTCCTGCACTGCCCCGGGCACCTTTCCTAGAGCAGTGTGTCTTTATTCCAGACACGCTGTGCAGTTTACACCGTGCACTTCCCTCGAGGTGTTACATTTTTTCAAACATTAATCCAGAGGGGTGGTGTTGAGGGGCTGGGAGCTCAGCAGTTCATAGCAGTACTTTGTCAATGCATGGACCTCACGCTGTTCCCCGTAGAGCCTTGCTTTGTGACCTAGAGGTGTTAGTTATGCATCCACATGCCTTTTACTTATTTTTAACTTTTAAAATATCTGTTTTCCTTAATCGTTGTTTAGTGTACTTTTCACTATTGCAAATCCAACTACATTTGAAGGAATGCAAGTACCAGAATGTAATCAAGCATTACAAATGCAATAGGTCTCGCCTTTCATTAAGTTAAAGCCATTTGCTTTGCTATACAATACCATTAGCAAAGCAAATGGCTTTAACTTAATCAAAGGCGAGACCTATTGCATTTTCAATGCTTGTTCTCTCCTGTTCTCTCTCTCTGTTTCTGTACTCTTACCCTTTGTGTTCTCAAATTGCCTCTCCATCACCACACAATATATACTCCATTTACTGGCTCTGCCCCTTTCTTTTTCCAATCACGGGTGCCTGATGACTACTTCAGTTGTGCTTATCATCTCAATAGCTGTCTACTATTTATACTATAATCAGGACCACTGAAAGTATGTGAGGGAAGCACTAAACTGTATGGCAGAGTTGACTAAAGTATGCTGCGAGAAAAGGCAAATCATTCTGCATAATGCAGCACATTTTTTGATAGTATTACTTTTTTACACATGGTATTTATTTTTTTATTTAATTTATTTAGTGCATTTTTACAAAGCGCGGACATTACCCGAAGGCGTCAGAGCGCTGTACAATAGAACCAGTTACGTTACAAGAGAAAAGTGTTACACAATAGAACATTACAAAGATAAACAGGAGACTAAAAAGATAGGGTACACAGCAAGCAAGGGTGAGGAATGTACAAGAAAAAATTACAAATTTACAATGATGAGCGAACTTCCTAGAGGGGCCAGAGAATGAAAGTATTAGTTCTGAAAGTGTCTTTGGAAGAGAAGAGATTTGAGGTCAGCTTTGAAGATCCGGGTAGAGGAGGTGGCACGGAGCAAAAGAGGAAGCGAGTTCCAGATTCTCACCGCATTACCTGAGAAGGATTGCGCCATCGATCTTTCCCTTTTGAAGGAGGGGGGCTCAAGCAGAAGCTTTTTCGCATTGCGAGAAGGTCTAGAGCCTCCAGACAATTTCAATTTATTCGTCAGGTAACGAGGGGAGGAAGCGTGCAAGGCTTTGTGGGTGATGCAGGCAGTTTTGTAAATAGATCTTGCCTCGATGGGAAGCCATCGAAGAGAAGACAGGTAAGGAGTGATGTGGTCGCTTCGTTTAGACCCTGAAATGAAGCGAGCTGCTGAATGGAGGATGGATTTGAGAGGGGAGAGGTGGGATTTGGGTAGGCCCGTCAGAAGAGAATTGCAATAATCCAGTCTAGAGAGAACCAGCGATTGTACCAAGGTTTTTAGGTCTTTCTCCGAGAAGAACCGACGAATCCCCCACAGAAGGCGCAACTGGTAACGTGCGTTTTTAGCAATAGAGTTGATGTGGGAGATTAGGTTGAGTCTTTTGTCAAGTATGACACCTAGGGATTTAGCGCTGTCGACAATGATGGGTTTATTGTTGAGTAAATTCAGCTGATCCATCCAAGATTGAACAGGAGGAGGGGAGAGAGAGGTAGATAGGAGGAGGAATTCAGTTTTGGAGGGATTTAGAATGAGTTGGTGAGCTAACATCCAGTTGTGAATAGAGTTGAGAGTAGAGTTGAGTAGTGAGAGATCGTGTGCGGAAGACACCTTGAGGTAGATTTGAGTGTCATCCGCATAAAGATGGTAATGGATCCCAGATTTACTTAGGATGTTCCCTAATGGTTCCAGGTAGAGATTAAACAAAGTGGGTGCAAGGATAGAGCCTTGAGGGATGCCCTGACCTACAGCCAATGGAGACGAAAGACTGTTCGCTATCTTGATCATTTGGGATCTGTCCGAGAGGAATGAGGCAAACCCTTTCAGTACTGTGCCTTCCAAGCCCATTCTCTGTTGAAGAGTGTTAAGGAGGGTGTTATGATTAACAGTGTCAAAGGCTGCAGAGAGGTCTAGAAGAATCAGAAGACACGATTCCCCAGAGTCGAGTATATGCAGCGCATCATCAATCACTTGCAGCAGGGCTGTTTCAGTGCTGCAATTTTGAATGAAGCCAGACGGGAAAACGTCGAGGAGATTATTGTCCATAATATGTAGGGAAAGTTGTTTCGCAACACATTTTTCTGTGATTTTCAAAAGAAACGGGAGGTTGGTGATGGGGTGGAAGTTGTTGAGGTCGTTCGCATCAGTGGAGGTTTTTTTTAGAAGAGGGGTAACCTGTCCTGTTTGGAGGGCAACAGGGAGGGAGCCTTGACTGAGGAAGAGATCAACTAGCCTGGTCCAGTAAGAGAGAGTATGGGTGTAGAAATCAATGGCGATGTCACTAGGGATGGAGTCAGAAGAATGGTTGGAGGGTTTGGTTTCGAGGATGCATTTGAGGAGGTCATCTTCCGAGATGACGTCAAAGTTCTGCCAAGTGACTAAGGATTTTCGCTCCTCAATGGGGGTGGGGTGGGTGACCTGATCCACCAGTGCTTTGACCTTTTCATCAAAGAATATAGCGAATTCTGCTGCTTTCTTTGTAGAATCCTCTGGCTGGATGGTTAGGGGAGAACAGTTTGGGTTTTTGATGAGATCAAAAAGTTTTTGGGGTCTGTTTTTGGCTGAGTCAAGGAGGGATCTGAAATGTGATGCTTTTTCATGGAAGATGTGATTGTGGTATTTGGATCTTGCTGAACGTAAAAGAGAGAGATTGGAGGTGGATAGAGATTTTCTCCAATGTTTCTCCAAGATTCTAAGGTTCTTCCTTTCATCATAGAGAGCTTTATTGAACCAAGGTGCTGAGGGGTGGGTCTTTTCCTTTTGCTTTGGAGTGGAGCGACATTATCAATTTCGACTGCAAGGACTGAGAGGCAATGGGAGGTGAGATCGTTGACATCCACGTTAGGGTCTAGACTAGGAAGTGAGCGCATAGCAGAATCACATAGAGTGTCAAGAACAATGTTTTTAGTGTTGCGGAACCAGGTAGAAGCTCTTTTAGGTTGGCCGAGAGTTATAACGTGCGATAGGTGAAAACGGAAGGGAATGAGGAAGTGGTCTGACCAGTCTACCTGGATGGGGGGAGCAATAGTAAGCAGGTCTGCTTTGGATATAACATGGTCCAGAATTGAGCCCTTGGAGTGTGTAATTTCCGAGCAATGTTGGAAGAGATCATTGGCTGAGAGAAAGGTGGCAAGCTTGTTGGCAGCCGAGTCTTCCAAAGAGCCCCAGTGGAGATTGAAGTCACCCAGGTAGATCTGTCTGTCACTTTGAGAATATTGGTCACTGATGAAGTCGGTGAGTTCCTCCAAAAAGGAAGAGCAGTTACCGGGCGGGTGGTAGATGGCATGGAATCTGAAGGGTGATCTGTGATGTACTTGAAGTTCTAGGGATAGGCATTCGAATGTACGGAAGAAGGTGGTAGGAAAGGCTTTAATTTGAAGGGAGTTTCTGAAGATGATAGCGACACCGTCCCCAATTTTGTCTGTTCTGTCATTTCTGAGGATAGAGTAGTCAGTGGGTACCAGAAGATCAAACAAAGTATGAGAGGAGTCGTTAAACCAGGTCTCAGTGAGTAAGAACATGTCAAGATTGTGGTGGGTGATAGTGTCAGAAATTTCCAGTTTGTGTTTGATTGCAGATCTGCAGTTGTGGAGCAAACAGTGCAGTTCTGACGCAACTGTTTTGGTGATGGGGGTGTTTGGGCTGTTAAGGGAGATAGGTATAAGATTCTTGAATGAGGGTGCCCGGGAAGAAGAAGGCTGGTTAGTTCTGACAGAAGAGATGGTCTGAATAGTGAACTGAGTAGAATTATTAGGAGAGGAAGGTGGAGGGGGAGTGACGTTGGTAGTCTTGTAGCTGGCCAGTAAGTTGGTGATGTCTGCAGAGGACAGACTGTGGTTGGCTTTATTGGGGCGCGGGAGCAAGGAACTCCTCGGGAGGTTGTTAGGGAAGGGGGAAATACTGTCTGGGCAAAGATTCCATCTTATTAGTACCAGTTTAACAATCAAATACAGAAATAAGTAATTGAAAGATAACCAGTTAACTTTTGCGAAGGGCCTTCCACTGAGCGAGAACACGTCGTCACATTTTTAGTAACTTTTGATCCGTTTGAGCTGTAAACAAATTTTATTTTTCTTAAAATCTGCAGATTATGTAGCAGGTCATGGATTATGTGGCAAATCTAGCAAATCCATAATTATGTGAAAAAGGCCACGGCTGCAGAATCGCATTATTCCAGTAGCACTGACTATAATCAATGTCCTTTTTAGAGCTATATAGTAGTTTTTTTGGTGACAAACTGTACTTGCATTAATTGTAAAAGACTGTGAATTTGTGCAATTCTGCCTGCTATTAACCAAACTTTAGGGGTGCTTGCCCCAATGTTTCTTTTTTCCCCTCCATTCACGGCTTCCTGCTTCCTCTCCAAGACATAGCTTGTGGATTATAAAGCTGGCCACACCCCTCCTGCAGGTGCACTCATCTGCTGGTTGCTGGGCAGCCACTTGAATGGGCCTACTGCCGAGCCTGAGGTCATGTGACCTCTTCACCATCCTTTACAAGCACTCAGCCTGGCCTACTCAGCCCAGGCATCCAGGCTAAGGGTGGAGAGACACAGGCGATTTCCTGTTTGGGCCTGTGTGGGCCAGAAAGGGCTGATGATCAGAGATGCTGCCCATTTCACAATCTAACACCACACTCCAGGAAACAGCCACAAACACAGTCATGCACACAAACTCACAACAAAAACACACCTCTCTCTACCAACAAACAAGGTCAATACTGTAGGAAGGTGGAATCTGACTGCATAGTTGCCCCCACTTTTTTCCTGGTGTTTTGCTGGTTTTCGACTTAGTTTGGCTGGGATCCTGCTATTCAGGACCCCAGCCTATCTGCTTTCCCCTTAAATTGATTGCATGTACTTTAGGTACACTCCAGATTGGATTCTGGGGTACCCTTATGAGTCCCTAGTATATGGTATACTATGTACCCAGGGCATAGGTACCCCAGAGGCCTCCCAGGGGCTGCAGCATGTATTATGCCACCCTGAGAGGCCATCCAAAATGACACAACAGGTCTGCTACAGCAGCCTGTGTAAGGTGGTGTATCCACCCTTACTGAGATATAGGTTCCCTATATCTCTCCATATCACTGCACATGTAAACCTATCAGTCACCCCTATGGCAGGCCTTATCAATCCTGAAGGCAGGGTGCTGGGTTTCATGTGAGAGGGTGCTCATGCATGAGCAGAGCCCCTCTGCAGCTTTCGGAATCTTCATTCCGGGGTTGTTTGTGATGCAGCCAACCATATACTCTTAAGTGCATTATAACCTCGCGGTAAATGCTAACTTGAGAATGGCTGCATGGAAACATGTTGTGTTTGGTATCAAACACCTTGGAATCATACCTCCACCCCAGTAACTGGAGTGGGAGGTATGATTCCACCCTACTAGAGGGAGAAACATGGCACCACCGGTACACCCGGTACCAGCTTAACAGAACCCTGGCATCACAAAATGGATGCTGCAGCCACAGACACGAGTCTGCCCTCCTGCTGCTGGACGAAACTCCGGCAGGGGAGGCCTGGACAATAGGTTTCCTGTCACAGGGAGGTGTGACCACCTCCCAGACAGGCTTTAGTGTATTGGGGCTGGGTGGGTGCATTCCAAGAGTGCTTTGAAGTCTGCACTGGGGGCACATTTGGTGTCCCTGTGCATAGTCCAGCTCAAACCGGTTGCAGGGGCTACAAGCCCCTGCTCTGGCACGAAACTGGACAAAGGAAATGGGTGTAGCCACCCCTCTTTCCTGACCCTCCCATAGGTGGGTCCCCAGAGTTTGTCCCACCCCTTCCTTGGGTATAAAGTAGGAACCCCTGACTACAGGACTTTAGATTACACCTGGACTAAACTCTGACACAGAAACCAAGTACTTCGACGATCTACACTACGCTGGATGACTGAAGAATCTCCCTTGGAGTAAAGGAGTTACTCCCCTGCAAGGCAGGCACCTTTAACGCAACTGACCGGTTGGCATCTCCAAAGCTCCTGCGGAGTCCAAAGAATATTGCCACACAAGAGGTGGGTTCCCAAGGTCTCTGAGGTTGATCTGTGCCCACAGCAAGTCTGAGGCCCGTATCCCTTGTGGTGACCGTGCAACCCGAACCCCTGGACACCGCAACCATTTGCAGAAGCATCAGCTTTCCGGCGACCCCTGAGGCTGAGCTTTGGGTTACTTGTAGCCCTGACCCCGAGCAGTAATTACACCGAAGATTGCTGGCCTACACTCAACGAGTGTTCCGTGGGCCACCATTTTGTGATTCCTCTTGAGGTCCCTTTGTGATCCCTGGTCCGTTGACCTGTGGGTCCCCAAGAAGACAACTCTAACTTTAATTGGGCTTTTCTGGTTTCTCCAGACGTGCCCTGACTCTCCATTGCTTGGGGAGTTCCCCGGACCTTGCTGGTCCTCACAGAAGCATCTTTTCTCTTCCTGCGTGGGTTGCTGTTGCCAAGGCTTGTTGTGTTCAATCCGAGCACCGACTCCCCAGCACTCGACATCCTTTGTGGGACAGCTCGAGTCCGGCTCCTGGTTGTCCTCGACGTCTCCTGGACCCCGTGGCTGCAGAGTCAAGCTTCACCTCTTTGCACCTGAAGCACCCAACATCGGTGGGCATTCGATTGCTCTGCTCCTGGTCACTGGCTAGTGACGCAGACTCTGTCCCCTCTGCTTTCAGATTCTTCACATCTTTGATCCAGGCTTGGATCATCCTGGACACTTTTCTTCTTCACGGCAGCAGCACTTTGCAGCAGATCGCCATTGAAATCAACGACGATTCCCAACACCCTTTGACACCTATGCACCCGGCTTCCCTGGGTGAGGTAACTCGGGTACTACGGTGCTCCCGTGGGTGTTGGCCCTAGAACCCCTTAAGTCTAAAGGGGTTTGCTCAAAGTCCTCTCCTAAGTGTCCTTTTGCTTTAAAATTCCAACCGCGACTGTCCTCATAGAATCCTACGGCTCTCGCGGCTGTGTTCTCACACTGCACACGTCCCCCGTGGGTCTCCTGTGTCACTACCTTGGGTGGTTCCTTGGGGTCCCAGCGATTCTACGTGCTCTAGGCACTGTGTCTAGTCAAGTCGTGGTTCTTATACCACTTTCTTAATATATGGTTTGGTCCCCCCCTGGGGCCCATTGTATATTGTGCTATTTACTGTCGTTTTAATACTGTGATATTGTGTATCTTGGACTCTAATCTCATAAAGAGATTAGTAGTGAGTGTTTAGAAATAAATACATATATTTTATATATACCTGGTGTGGTTCTCCTTTCATTTGGTCATTCAAGAGGTTATAATCTGGTAAACCAAGCTGCTTTACACTCCTTCAAGACTTAGCCTGAAGGCTGCTCTCCATAGCTACCACTAGGATAGCTTTCAATAAAGGTTGTCTTTAAACCTATCATCAATAAGGGTCGTTTGGACTGGTGCAAGGTGCCCACTATAATTATTGGACAGCATATGCCATGCCAACTTCTCACAAATACCACATCCACTTACATACCAAATACTCCTCAGTCATATAACACACTCATACATGCCCTTCTACCCCTACACTCACATAGTCCTACACAAATCACAACTCTGTACTACAACACAACCAAATACACATTTTGCTTATATACAAATAACACATAAAAACAAACACACATACAAAATTATCTGAAGAAAATCTCACATAAACTCCCCCCCATCCCAACATACCTACAGCATCCACTCTTTTCTGAATACCTCCATACATAACCTACATTTAAACCCATCTCTACCTCACACTCTCCATGCAACAAATACACCGATCACCCAATTGACAAACACCCCTCAATACTCACTCATACCTCTATTATCCATTGCTGAATTTAGAGCCATAAAACATGAGCCTCAAGCTCCACCACAACCCATACACCTTCCACCTTCAACATACACAAAAGAAAGCAGCTTCACAACACTCTTCATAACCTGGCATCCCCTTGTCTATCGCACAACACACCTCCTTTCACATACAACTCCACAGCCCAGCCTCTCAATTTCAGCAAGATTCACCACCACCCACACAACCAAAGCAAACAAATTTCATCTAAGACTTTTGAGAGAAGATAACGAAAAACAAAAACAACACGTTTTCTGTCCTGCAGCAAACACCACCAACAATAGCACACCACTCACAACTTCAAAGGACAATACTCACTCTTCTGTTGCACAAACTCACACCACCTGCAAAATAGATGCTTTAGACTGCCTACTGATAAATGCTCATTCCACTAAAAAAAACAAGTACCACATATTCAACTTATTGATTGACACACAACCTGACTTACTTTTCATAACTGAATCCTGACTGGGGGAAGATATGGAACTAGTATTACATGAAGCGGTTCCGCCAGGATAGCAAACTGTAACTCAAAATCACATAGGCAAAAGAGGAGGCGAATTAGCCGTATATTTAAAGAAACAAAAAATCTCACCAAATCTCAGTGTGTTTCTTCACAAGGTTGTGGGCCCCCACCCCGTCAGATGCAACTGTACCCCAAACTTTTCATAATACCATCTCCTTCTCTACAGACAACCACCTCCTAGCAATGCAACATTGCCAGACACATTTCTAGGCACAATATTTAGTCCTTCTTACAATATGCTCAAACCTATACATCCTTGGTAACCTCAACATATGGCATCACAAACCTAATATGCCACACCCCAAAACTATCCTCACTGGCCTAGCCACATACAACCTACAACAGCTCATTCCCAAATCCCAAACAATTCACAGAACACACATTAGATATCATCTTCGCCAACCCAGACCTAGTCATGTTCCAAAGGACTTCTCCATTACTGCGGTCAGACCACTACCTCATTACCTTCCAACACGACATCACAACTCACCTCAACTAAAATCATCTTACCCTAATCTACAAATCGACCTTGGAAAAAGCTGAATTTACAGGAAGTAGAAAACCTGCTTACCTTCAACACAGATCTGGTCACAATAAATTCATTCTGTACAAACACTCCATTGATGCCTGCAGAAAGCTCTTAATCTCTTAAGTACTTTGAAAACACCCATACATAACAAAAGAAAAATGCCCCATGGATGAATGCAGAATTAACAAAGATCAAAAACAAACTGCTAAGCATCAACACAACTGGCTCAAAACAAACAACCCTCAAGACTAGATATGCCTACACAGACATAACTGGATATACAAGTCAACAATCAGAAAAGCAAAAACACCATACTATTCCAGCTGAATCCACAAGGCAAAGTGTACCAATAAACAATTTTATATAATAATCACAGAATTCCGTTGGCCAAAATTCATGAAGCTATCAATCCCATTTCTCGAGACTATTATGACAAACTGGCAAACCATTACACAACTAAAGCAAACATGTTGGATTCTTACTTAACCAACAAACAAAAAAAACAACAGCTCCAACCCATTTACAACAAAACCCTCCAGGGAAAGGCAAACACATCCTCTACGCTCCTTTAAAGAACTATCACCAGCTGAATTTATAGATCTTTATAAAGCGAGCAAGCCGGGTCGGCTGCCCTTCTGACCCTTGCCCACCTCAAATCTTCAAAAACAGTAATTTAACAACTTCAGCAGTCACCCAAATCAAAAACTCATCAACAGCTCCTTAACGGGGGGCGTCACTTGAATGCTGAAGATGGCAGTCGTGTGAGTCTGCTGCTTCCCGCCAGCCCGGCAATAATCCTGTGACATCCGCCCACCGGGACACCTGCGGACCATCTCCCAGAGTGACAATAGACCCGGGGCCCCTCTGGGAGAGTTTTCAGGGGCCAAGGACCCTGGTGGGGCGACATGGGCCGCCTGGGCAGAGAAAACTAGCAGGCCCTGGCTCTACAAGATGGCGGGTGGAGCCTGCGGGCAGTGATAGTGGCAGAAAGCACACTGCCGCCTGGTGAAGTGACGAGGCTCCTGTGTGGAGACACCTCCCGGTGAGTGACTTGGACTCCGCTGTTAGACACGTGAGCAGGAGGAGACACCGGAGTTCCTGCGGCCGTGGCGGTGTGAGGCCCTACCCGCTCCGCATAGGCACAAAGCAGCAGCGGTTCTCGGGGCCCGAGGCGGGGCTCGGTGCTGAGGCGGGTGGCGAGGGGCGAGAGCAGCCCCTACGGAATGCGGTGCCCCAGGCCCTTGAAGATGGTGGCTGCCTATGCCCTTGATTAGAAGCCCACAGCAGTCAGGCAGCGCATAGCTGGAGGAGTGCATGCATGCAGAGGGGCCTTCTGATTTCCAACCCCACATTGACGGCCATGGAGAGTTTTTTGTTGGACACATGGGGGTGCTGCCATCGGAGTGCCAGAGACAACGTGAAGAGGGAGGGAACGCCCCCTTGGAGGACATCAGCACAGGACCTGGGCCGGCAAGGACCCATAGCTAGATGGGCGGCACGCTCAGTGAGACGGACGGCGAGGTGTGTGGGACTCCTCGGGGTCCGGTTCAAGCGTTAACCTGTAAATCCTTTTGCTGCACCTGTACCTACCTCTCCCCTCTTCCCTGCCTCCTGTGGAGACTGGTGCTGGTTGTGGAATGCTATAGGACCTGGCTACTGGTGGTGGGGGCCCGTGCCCCTCTGGACCAGAGTGAAGGAGAGCAGAGGACAGACTCAACGCGCTTGCCCCCCCCTTGTGAAGCACTGTTTTAAGCACCCATGACTTTGGCGATCTGGAGACTACTAGTGGCCCGCTAGGGAATCTAAGGCCCACATGTCTTCGGCCTACCCCATGTAGGGCCTAGTGTTTGTGTGCCCCCCTGCCCCCCTTCACCCCCCCGGAACCTGGTGGTTGGAGCAGCTGGGGAATGGAGTGCCTTTTGTGCCACTTGCTTTTATGGAATGTGAATATGAAAGTTGAAAGGCTCTAGAGATGCACCACCACAAATGTACATATTCCAAAAGACTTTAAAGAGATATATGTTAAACACTGACCACCGTCTTCTATAAAAACGTCTAATTTTATTTAACACAATCAAATATTCAACATTCCATAAAATCGAAATATTTAAAATCATGTTCCACACAATTTCCCCATTATTACAGTTGTACAGATAAAAACAACACTTCTTGCAAAATCTTCAGACCAATTCTGTCAACTATTAAAAAATACTCAACAAAGCATTTCACAAAAACACTTTAAAAAGAACAATACTTTCAAAAAGATTTTTACAAAAACAATTCATTAACCAAGTACGGTCGACACGGCATTTCGGTGGTACTTGAGTTGCTTCACCCCACCTTCTTCAGGACACAATATTATAAAACATAAACAATATCTGGAAAACCGGAAAATCAAATTCAACATCCTGTTTCAGACCTCTTTTTAGACATGTTTGCAAAAACGGCTCAGTTGTGTATTAGTGTATCTTATCCCTCCAAACAGTTCACATCCACATTAGCCACTAGGCAATAACTTCTTCATGACCCCAAGCAAACAAGGGCATGATACATTTATATGTAGTAAACTCGATGCAGGGGAGAGCAGTTAATCAAGAGACATTATTGCTCCTGCAATACATGAAAGGTTTTGGTACAGTGGCTAATGTGGACGTTAACTGTTTGGAGGGAGGGAACAGAAAATACCATATGTGTTTTATGGGTGGCATCCCATGGCTGGTCGCCCGGACGCTAATGCTAAATTGATGTGATGCCAGTTATGATTTACAGCACACAAGGGAGGGGCCAAATGTGATAGCACCATAAGTTATAAGTGTTTGTAGTATCCTTTCCAGCCGCCACGACGCTCAGCTCTCGTTATTTTGTCCAGTAAACTGATATATCTTTGTATTTCTGTTTTGCAAATTATAAATGCCAATAAACAACTCCTTAACAACAGGTGTATTCCCAGAAGACCTAAAAAAAAGCATACATACGCCTGTTACTGAAAAAAACGTAACCTGGACAATCAAGACACCGACCACTAAAGACCCATAGCAAAGGGACCATTCTGGAGCATTCCTAGAAAGAGTAGCCTTCACCCGAATGTCACAATTCATTAAAGACAATTCCTTACTTTCCGACTTTCAAACTGGACTCCATTCAGGAAGAGGCACCGAATAGGCCCTTATCTCAATCTGTGATGACCTTAAAAACACAATAGACCATAACGGGGTGGCTGCCCTTTTTCTCTTGGACCTTTCAGCAGCTTTTGACACAGTGCACCATGATACGCTAATCCAAAGATTTGAGGAAGCGTACAGCTCTTGCTTGAGTCACATCGCACCAACACAACAGAATAAATATCACACATACTCCTCGATTCTCTTCTAAACCATACAGCATTAGGGCAGGAGCCCCTCAAGGCTAAACCATTTCACCCACGCTTTTCAGCATCTACATGAAATCATTTCCAGATCTGATCAATGGTTTCGATCTCACCTGCTATCACTACACAAATGACACGTAGATACTTCTGAAATTGGAAAGCCCAGAGGACATTTAAACATTAAAAATCTTCAGTTGCTTAGCGCGCAGTTGACTAATGGTTTATATGGACCCATCTCAAATTGAATGCCTCCAAAACTGAAATACTCACCGGTGGCAACACGAAAACGTATGATCTTTCTGTGCCTGGCCTGACAATCTCGGACCACTGCCAAAAATATCTAAGGGGATAAGAAACCTTGGAATTACCATGGACCCCAAGCTGTCAATGAATGCACAAGTGGATATGGTAGCCAAATCAAGATTTCTCACAAACATTATAACGCATCTTCCAGCACATAGGGTGGCTGCACAAGCTTTAAGTTACCATCTCTCTTGTCCTATGAAAACTGGATTACGCTAATAGTATATATCACAGACTACCGTTATCAACTATGAGAACATTACAGAGAATTCAGAAAGCTGCTGCTAGACTACTCCTGCATGTAAAGTCACAAGCACACATCTTCTGCCTTGAGTGTCCTACACTGATTACTAGTTGCCAGAAGATCTACCTTCAAGCTGCTTTGTAACACCTACAAAGTAATACATGGAAAACGACCACTCTTCATCAGGAACAAAATCAATAGATACAAATAAAAAAGGTATATATGCTCCAAAATGGCTCTGCCCCTCAAAGTTCCAATATGCAAGAAAAAAAACATGGGTGGAACATCTTTCTCTGTTCAAGCAGCTAAACTATGGAATTTGCTACCCACAAACAAAAGGTCCAATGACAACCATGTCAGCTTCAGCATATTTTTCAAGAGCTGCCTCTTCCCCACATGACAACTATACTCACAACACAACAGTGCACCACAACAGTCTACTCAGGCATGCCAAACTATGCTTCTCACAGTATGGAGATGAGGTTGTGGTTACACATGTATCAGTGTACATTAAATTATGTTTAATGTTATAAGCAGACACATTTATATAAGGGAAAAACATTTGTATATTACACCACAAGATGTATGTGTATATCAAACCCTGTAAATATTGCTGCCTCTATGTACATATAGGTGCAAATATAGAGGCGTTTATGCCTGCTACTAAAACTTTACTAAGTGTCAGTGTATATATAAATTAATTTTTAAACAAAAAAGAATCTTTGCATGCTTCACCACAAGATACATAATTATGTGGCATAATGCAGCACATTTCATAATAGTATTACTTCATTATTTTGTCATTTTCAACTTGTTAACACTGTCTGGGCATTGGTTGCATCTCATTACTACCAGTTGAATACCCAAATACAGCAATAAGCAACAGAAAGGTGACCAGTCAACTTTTGCAAAGGGTCTTCCACTGCGCGGCGACGTGACGCTGTGATTTTAGTAACATTTCAACCGTTTGAGCTAGAAACAAAAATTTTTGTTGTTAAAATCTGCAGATTATGCAACAGATGATGGATTATGTGACAAATGCGAAAATCTATAATTATGCAAAAACCGCAGCAGTCACACAATCGTATAATGCCAGTGGCCCTGCCCTTAACGCCTGTCACAACCAAGAAGGGGACTCCTAGTATGCAATATCAAGCTGAATTCAATTGGAACCCACCTTTTTAGTTTAGTTTATCTCCGTAGAATGTATAACGGATGAGCTCACCGTATGTGTGTACATACATATGATATTAACAATAATATTGTTTGCAAAATTAGATTTTGTTATTTCTAATTGCATCTTATTGTCATGAATGGTTTTATTTAACTAAAATATGAGAAATACATTTGATCAAAATTTTCATTAAATAAAATATGTGTAAGAAAAACTGGAATTAAATCGTTGACATGGATTACTTTAACATTTTTCACCTTCGTTATTAAGAAATTGCTCAGTGTTTTTGACTGTAAAGTTCAGGAGATGAATATAGGGCCCGGTAAGGACAAGTTTCAATGTCTGTTTTTAATTAGTACCGGGTCTGAGACCGGGGCAGACTGGGCCCACTTAAAGCTCTGTCAGGAAGGCTCGTGCTGCATAATCAAAGTATAAATGTTGCAGCATGAACATAGAGCCCTCAAGAAGCATGAGACCTGGGGAAAAATTACACCCCCCGAGCCCCCGTCTGTCCGTCCGTCCGTCCATCCATCAGTGATAGTGGGTGATGAGGAAACAGTGCAAAAGTGACAGAGTTCTGCCTCATAGCACAGTAGTGGGAAGTCATGCCGACTGGCACTGGGGACTGAGCAAGAAAGGGGGAGAGCCAGAAGACTTCTGCAACTATCCTGAGGCAGGAGCGGCCCGTGCAGGTAAGAGTGGAGGGGCCGAGTTAGGGGGGAATTCGACAGACGACCACGCGGGAAAATTAAATAAATAATTATTTATTTTTCCCTCGTAATCGTCTGTCGAAATCCCCCCCTCCCACCCCTCCGGCCCCACTGCTCTTACCTGCACGGGCTGCTGCTGTCCTGAGGCACTGTTCGAAGGGGCGGGATCTAATGGGCACAACGTGCCCATACTTTTTAAATTTCAGAAAAACGCTTCCCTTATTTCCTGTGAAAAAGGCAGCTTAATTCCTCGAATTGAAATGCTTTAGCTGCAGTGTAAGGCAGGGAGTTTCCTGTGCTGTGAAACCGAGGGAGGGGCAGAACGCTAAACAACTCTTCTTGCCAAGGTGCCTGCTTGCCTGAAAGAAATGTAAATGTGCTCAACCGGTTAATCTACAAATGTAAAGGGTGCTTGAAAGCCAGTATTTGCTTTAATTGATGGAATCACTGGAAGCTTCCTCATGACACAGATTTATTCTTTTTGAGTGGCATTGCAAGGGAGTTACCAGCTGAGCTGTGAAGTGTGTGCTTTTAAAGGACAGCTAAAAAATAAATTGCACTATGTACAGTCTGGGTATTACTAAATTGGAAGCACTTTTTTATTTTAAACCTTTTTGCTTGTTTGTAGCAGATTATGTTATACTGAAGTAATGCAAGTTTAAAATAATGCCTTGCATATTCACAGTGCTTTCCGTCACAGACTGGGACCTCGTAGCACTAAACATACACAAGCTAGTCTCCACTGCACCAACCAGGATTCAGTTCTTTGGATCTCTGGTTACACACAGAGACCGCTGCAGTGCATTAGCTAACAGAGGTTTCAAAATGTACGATAGTGCATTTGCCACTTGCATTTGTTTTTCATTTAAGCTATGCATTATTTTATATGTAGTTACCTGACGATGAAATGCCGAAAAAAGATACAGAATATTTTGTTTTCTTAGCCAAGCCTTTGACCCCACCCCATGCTCACTCACCTATCCCTTTTGCACACAGCATCACAGTTCCCATTTTTTTTAATGCATTTCGACCACTGTCCTGAGGTGACGCAATGAGGGCCCTCCTCTACACCTTGATCTAATGAGAGGGGCAGGTGAATTAAATGCCTATGGGGGTCTGCTGCGGCCCCCAGCTGTGGTGAATTGTTGAGCTTTGTTTACCAAGAGGTCTAGCTGGTAACTGCCGGTGCTCCACTCAGAGTTTACAAATGGCGGCAAAGAAAAGTAATGAGAGTTTTCCAATCAACAAAAAGGAACAAGCATTGTAAATGCAATAGGTCTCACATTTGTTTAAGTTAGAGGTATTGGCATTGTAAATGGCAATGTGTTTTACTTGTGTATTATGGAGTGTATGTATGTGGTGTGCAGTGGAGTTATGTGGGTTGGATTGGATTAGTTGTGGAATTGTGTGGTGTGGAATTGTGTGGTGTGGGGTGGGTTTTTGTAGTGGAATTATGTGGCATGGTGTGCTGTGGATAGTAATTATGTAGTATTGAGTGTACTGGAATTGTGTGGAGTGGCATTGTGTGTTATGGTGTGCAATTAAGGGAATGGTATTTTGTGTTGTGGAATGGTATGTAGTGGAGTTAATTATGTGGTGTGCTGTTGAATTTTGTGGCAAGATGTGGAAGGGTGTGGTGTGGATTGGATGTATGTGGTGTGTTGTGTATTTGTGTTGTTGAGTTGCATTATGTGGTTTGGTGTTGAATTATGTGATGTGGATTGGAAATGTGTGGAGTTGAATTGTGTGACAAGGAACTGTGTGGATAGCTTTGCCTTATTTGTGATGAAAGAAAACAAATAGGTAGGAGCTTAGCTCCAGAGCTGCGTGTTTGGGTGTTAAAAAAAGAAAGAGTTAGAGCTATTGGTGTTGTAAATGTAAATGTCTGTTATCTATGTGTTATGGAGTGAAGTGGATGTATGTGGTGTTATTGGAATTATGTAGGTTGGATGGGAATTGTTAGTTGGGGCATTGTGTGGTGTGGAATTGTGTGGTGTGGAATGGATTTGTGTAGTGGAATTATGTGGCATGGTCTGCAGTGGTATTATATGGATAGTAAGTATGTTTTTGATTGTACTGGAACTGTGTGGAGTAGGATTATGTGTCATGGAGTGTAATTATGTGGAATGGTATTTTGTGTTGTGGAGTGTTATGTAGTGGAGTTTAATTATGTGGTGTGCTGTTGAATTTTGTTGAATGATGTTGAATTATATGTTGTGAATTGGATATATGTGGTGTGTAGTGGAATTGTGTTGTGGAATTATGTGGTTTGGTGTGGAATTATGTGGTGTGGAATGGATTTGTGCGGAGTTGAATAGTGTGGCATGGAACAGTGTGGCACTGAGTGAAATTATGTTGAGTGGAATTATATGGCATGGTGTGGAGTGTATTTATGTGGATTGTTATGTGGCATAGAGTGGATTTATGTGGAGTGTATTTATTTATTTACATAAACATTTCCAACCACAGTGGACACATAAGCACAGCTGTGGCAATCAACGTTCTTTGTAAATCAAATAATATAGGGCTTTCCAGGTAAAAACGATGGAATTCCAGAACTAAACCTCCCCATCCTTTGGGCCATATGCAGAGCCACCATCAGGGAGCATACAGGTTTTCTCCCAAGTGGTGCATGTGTTTCTCGGAATGGTGCAGCCCTCCAGGTAAGAAAACGTCTTTAGATTAATGCTGATGGTAATAACTTGTCTTGCAATTGTATCATCGTTATTAGCGATACGTTTTTTTAGAACTAGTGACTGCATTGGAAAGGTTTATACGCATCTGCCCCATGTGGTATTTTGTCAGTCTTGAGTGGTCTGGGAGAGTTTACTGGCAAGGAAGGTCACGTGTCCTTGCTATACAGTTTGGGTGTACTCAAGGCCCGGTTCTAGAGGGTGGGCCAGGTGGGTCAGGCCCACCCAAGGAATACCCTGGCCCACCCAAGGCCATTCAGAACTGAAAAACAAGCGTTTTTCACCTAAATGTTTCACAGGGTTGTGCAGCCCCATGGACTCTCCCTCATAGTTTATTTTAATGATTAACACCATTGACACAGGATACTTTCAGGCCTGGGGAGAGATGTGAAGTCAGCAGAGTTTATTAGCTGCTATGATGCACAAATGACCAGAACAGATATCCTGAAAACTGAATTATGATTCTGGGCTTATTGCATCGTATTTTTAAACTTCAATGTTTTGCAAAATAAAAAGCTGCCAACGTTTTTTTTTTAACACATGAAAAGCTGTAAAAGTGGCTCTGTATGGCAGCAGAAACATTTCTGCTGCTGCACATGACCAGGAGCATGCTGCAGTCTTAAAGTTCTGCATCTTAAAGATTTGACAAGCAGCATCCCTCCCCTTCCCCAAAGCCGGAAGCACATCAAAGAAAGCGAAGTATGTAGCTCTTTGGGTTGTGATAAAAATGTCAAACACGGACAGGTGGCAATACCTAAATGTCAGATCAATTACATACTTTGTTGTTTTTTGGCCAGTATTCACTCATGGCCCACCCATACTTCTTTATGGCCCTCCCAGAGAAAATATTCTAGAGCCGGGCCTGGTGTACTCCATGACCTGTGGTACTTAGCCGGACTGCAGGACTGAAGGGTGCTCACTTGGCTAATGTCTGCAATGAATAACATTATTCTACCTTTGATGTCACCCTAACCTTCAATGCGCCAGGTGGCCCATAACCACTCTCCTTTGCAGAAGAACTCAGGGGCATATTATCAAGGAATAGCGATATTTATCGCTAACCGCGCTTAGCGCGAATTATTTTAACGCCGCCTATCGCTGGAAGATATCGCTGAGATAACACCCTATTAACAAGGTTTATCTCCATAGCGATGAAATTTCCAGCGATAGCGGCAAAATGTGAGAATATCGCTGGAAAAGCAGCGATATTCTCGCATTAACGCTAAGGAGGATTCAGCATTAGAATCCACCTCCTATACTTTAAACAGGTAAGTCATCCTCACTAGCAGGTGTTAAAATCTAGCGATAAACGCGCTTAGCGTGAATTATTTTATCGCTTCGCCTGCCTTGCTAATAGGGGGTAGTGGTGTTAGCGACTGTTTTCAGTCGCTTTTAGTAGGGAACGCCTTCCTTGCATGTCATTAGCGATAATTATCGCTGACATGCAAGGCGATGTGAATCCCGGCCGCTAACGCCTGAAAGCTGTCGCTAACGCCTGTTAGCGACAGCTTGCTGATAGGGCGATAAAATTATCGCCGCTTTAGCGGCAAAAAGTGCCGCTAAAACGGCGATAAAGCCCTTGATAATATGCCCCTCAGTGTGGTTGAGCCGTGAGGCTGCCTAATGGTGCATGTGGCAGGGCTGTATAGGCCTTAAGAGTGGCCCCACTCACAAACTACAGCTATAAAGTCCCTGCTCCTGATGGGGGAGCCCATTATGGAAGTGCCACTCTCCAACGCTCACAAAAATCTTGCACAAAATGGCGAAATAAAAAACCTACAAAATATTGGGCATTGTAATGGTAACACCGCACAGATCCTGGGTTCCGTTCACTTCGGTCTGAGAGCGAGACGGGATGCTGTTCTCTTTCAATAGTAAGCCACGGAGACATCAACATGCGGGAAGTGGGAGGCCTGATGGTTTGGTAAAGAACAGTTGTTTGAATGAATGCTTCGATTTTAATGTCGTACAGAAAATGCCCTGGGCTCTTTCCGTGCTCAGCGAGAGCAGATACTGGAGGTGAGCTGAAAGAGGTGTAGTTTATGTTGTTTAAATACACAGAGTTCCTGGAAAGTCTTGCTTCGTTTCCAGGGTGAAAGAAGCATTTTGCAATGCAATAGGTCTCGCATTATGAAAATGTGAGCTATTGGCGTTGCAAATGCTAATATTTCGTTTTTTGTTTAAAATTATGCCAGCAGTAGCACAATAAGAAAAGAGATTTCACTAATGAAGGAAAGGGTGCAGTACCACAGGCTGTTACTAGCTGTCCCTGGGACACCTAGTAACAGCCTGTGGTATTGCACCCTTTCCTTAAGACCTAATATTTGAATTCCATTTCCCAGTGGCTTAAGGAACCAGCGCGAGCATTTTTTCATTCATGAGTGCAATTTCTTTTTTATTGCAAAGGCTACAAAAGCCTAAAAACAAAATGCTCGCAAATGCTCACGCTTGTTCCTTAAACCACTGGGTAATGGAATTCCTATATTAGGTATTAAGTAAAGGGTGCAGTACCAGAGGCTGTTACTAGGTGCCATAGGACACTTTATTGCTACATACACTCCTATGTATTGGGACCACATGATGACCTTTGACTACCATTGTTTTAATTGACTTTATGTTTTAATTCATTCTGCACTTGCATTTTGCCTTGTGATTTTCTTTCGTGTCTTCTTGTAGCTTCAGAATGGGAGTGTTTCACAGAGTAGGACAGACTTAGCCTTGCCAGTAACAGAACGTGTGGGATGTGCATTTGGTTTGAAAGCATGAGAGAGATAAAGGTGTAGAACGTACTTCTCTGTCTCAGAGTATAGTGCTGTAGGCAGTGGTGCACAAATGTGCAATATGTTGTACATTGTAAAATGGAGTTTTACCTATGGGCTTTAGCGTACACTAAACTCCATCTTGAATTCTGACTCTGTCTAGCTTGAGCTCTGCACACACAAGCAGGCCCCCCAGGTTACTCATGGTTATTTAGGTTATTCATATTCAAGATTGTTTTCCTCTTTGGAGATGTTTTCTACTTTCACAAGCTTCACTAAGATAAGGGGCTGGAACTTGTCGAGAGAATACGTGAGAAATCCTTTGCCTTGGAATGCTTGCGGGAGCTGGGCCAGCACCAGTAAGTTTCCTTGCTGTAAAGGATGTCTTCTCATGCATCGAGAATATTATAAAACTGGGGTTTCTTGGCTCGGAAACCAGGGATTTTTCCTGAGAGACGGACGCGCCTGCTCAGTGCTGCATTTCCAGGCTTGAGGAGTCTCTTGACCCCAGGACTGTAATTTGGGATTCCCCAGTCTTGTGTGGGCTAAGATGAAGCTAGTGCAGCCGGTGAGGTATTTTCTCTGATCATTGGTATTGAGATATGTGTTTTTGTCTGTGTGCTGAGTGACTGGCCTGTGAAGTATTTTTATTCATTGGTCATTGGCATTATCTGATGTATTCTGTGTATATATTGTATATGCTTCCATTCTGTGTATACATGCTCTTTATATGTGAGCCTTTCATTTGATAGTATTATTTCTTGTATTTGATTACTTGCATTTGACAGTGCTCGTTTCTTGCAATAGGCGTCCATTATTATTATATTTGCTCTCTTGCACTTGATTGATGAGTATTCCTTTATTATAATCTGCTTATGTTTTGCTCCATTATTATTATTTGACTTGCACTTGAGGGCCTTCTACAGACTGAAAATAAGTTCTTAAGATCCCTATGCTCTCTCCCCCAGAGTACTCCGCTTGTTCCCCTGAGATTGGATATGGGTAGGTCCACTATTGTGGATAAAGCTAGGCTCCGTCCCCTCCTCTTTTGGCTGCGACTTAAACAAACACCCGAGCTTAGCCATTACAATATAGCTTTTGAAGACCTTTGCAAACTAGATCGTTTAAAACAAAATAGGCTGGTTTACTAAAGTTAAAGCAATGCTCCCTGCAATAGGCCTGGGTATCCTGTGGGACATTTCTGATCCTAGCCTTCTACCTAGTAGAGACGTTGTAAAATCCTACTATTGGAATTGGGTGGCCCACTCAATTGTTTCTCAGCCCTCTGCTGGCCGCTTGACAGAGTTTATGGAGTTTAAGTGGATAGGCATATACGAACGGTATATGGAGGTAATCCCGGTCCCAGAAGACAGAAAGCCCTACATACAGTTCAGATTCGATTGTCTCCCTGTGAACTCCTTCAAAGTGGCTTGGCAACGACCCTCCGAGGTTGTACAGTATTGCCCTGGTTGCCCCGGGACACTAGAAACAGTTAAACATGTCCTTTTTGCGTGTCCATTATACACTACACCAAGACTTAAATGGCTGGCACCTGTATGTAGGCTGATGGGAACCCAGTCCCATCAAGAAGCATTTTGTATCCTAAAAACAGATTCTAGGCCACTAATAGTCTGTGCAGTGGCGAAATTCTTGGGGAAAATGTGGATCATTAGGTGCTATGTAGCAAATAAGAAACAAAGCACATCCCCCTGATCCCTTTGCTACCTTTTTTTTCATATCCTAAAACTCTTTTATCTTGTAGTCTCACTTAATTGTCTTTTTTAGCTGTTTAGTAAACTATAGCTAACTGCTAACCAACCTAAAGCTAGCATTACGAATGAATTATTCTTACTCTGGCTGTATTGTACCCTTGCATTGTCTTGTAGTCTTATTCAATTGTCTTTTTAGTTGTCTAGAAAACTATAGCTAACTGCTAACTAGCCTAAAGCTAGTATTATGGATGAATCATCCCTACTCTGGCTATACTGTACCCTTGCACTGCTTCGCACTTGCACTTTTTAAAAAAAAACAAAAAAAAATTGTGTGGGCCTATTTGTACAGTATTAGAAGGCTCATTCTTGGTTTTAACTATTTTTTAGGTCTCGCCTAGGCAGCGCGCATGCGCTGCTCTAGGAGATGACCTTTAGAAATTGGTCAGCTCTTTTCAAGCACTCGTGCTTGTGCTGGCATCCACCTTGCGGGAGCGAGCAGCGGCACGCAGGCCATGTGTTTTCAATTAGCGTGGCCGCGCTTGCCGCTGCTCTCTCCCGCAAGGTGGATGCCAGAACAAGCACGAGTGCACGTCCACGACATCCCACCTCCTGCCCTTCTCTCGCACATAATTGCTTCCGCTTCCCTGTCCATTCTCTCCCCCACCACAGTTCGATTTTAATGCTTCCAGTCCCACAGTGAGGTGCAGCCAGTCCTTGAACTAATTGTTTCCCATGCAAGAAAAAGACGGACCCCTAAGCGCTGTAATAAACGTACATTAAGGGTCGGGATTAAGGGTCCGCCCTCGAACTCATCACACACCCTGCGAGGCAGCGCTTCGGCTTCCGCGGCATTTGTGATTGTACTGTCTGTAGCCGTGTGGGCAGAGCTGGAGATCCGTCACGGAAGCAGGACTAGGGCTTCAGCTGCCGATCCTCTGAGAGACAGTTGCCGGGAGTGTCCCGCCCGCAATTCCTTTTCTCTCGCGCAAGGAGTCAACGAGGAAGTTGAACAAACCCCAGGGTGATATTTTATGGAATATCGGAACCGAAATGCTGATGGCTCTTCTCCTCCTTGGAGCGAGGCCAGCAGAATGTCAATTAAGAAAAACATGATGAGCTCGTCTCCCTTGATGTGCTGCTTGTAATAACTGTTCTTGTGCGCTTTTAAGAGAAGAAATGCGGCGAGGCACCGGCTCTTTTCAAAGCATGGCTAGATTCTCTAAAACCTTAATCTGCTGTTGCAGTTTTATTTCAAGTTACTCCAAAAAAGTCCCACCGTTTGCAAAAGCTGGTTTCAGATTCTAGGAGACGTGTCCTTCTGCTCAGATTGGGTGGAGAGGGTTGTATTATAGAAGGCCTGTCCTGCATACTTTGAAGCCACTGCAGTTCCCACTAGATGAAAGGCTGGACAGAATGTACAGTGCGCTCACCCTTCCTCTCAGGTCCCCATATATGAGTTCTGTTGTTGAGACCAGGCCACCATTGTTGTCTCCATGGAAGCGAGTGGTGCCTTCCTCTAATCACAGGTCTCGTCAGAGCTCATGTACAGGACCTCGGCAGCATTAGCCCATTGTTCATCAATGCAGCAGCCAGAAAGAAACTCCTGTTTTCTCTTCTAGCAAACACACCAGTGCATGCCTTCACTCTTCCAGGGCGCTCAGATCCCAGCATGCTGCTGAATTCTGAGGCTAGACTAGTGCCTTCTTTATCTACTACATATGCACAGAAGTAAAGCTGTCCTGAAGCTGTTTTGGACAGTGCAACAGTACTGCACTAGCGTGGCAAGGATGGCACGGGCCCTGGTGCAAGCATTGAAAATGGGCATTTCACTGCGGTAGGGGTGGCAAAAAACAGCAATTAACAGGGTTCCGTGGGCTCCGGTGCCACTGCACCTGCTGCACCAATGGTAGCTGCGCCCCTGCTTCACTGGAGAGATGAAGTTTCAATAACCGCTGCAGCTTCAGGATGTTTACCTGTTGGAGACATCCGTTTTCCATAGAGTTTAAGTAAATTGCACAAAGTGTAGTTGGTGTGTTTGGGCAGATGGCATTGCAGCTAAAAGTTGCTTCATTTAAGTATTGCATAATTCCTTTCAAAGGTCGAACTTGACTTTGAATTGTATTCCCTGGTGATCTGTACTTGTTTTTCAAACTTGGCCTTGGTGACCCGCACTTTTCATTTTATTTTAAACATGCCCTGACTCTACCTGTAATGGGCCATTTCTGATAGGCCCTGCTTAAACATGGTGTGAGGCGTTCTCTTCACCCACCCCAGTCACCGGTTCACTAGATAGTGTTAGTTGGCACTTAAGAGCACTTAGTCGGCCATTATCATGGCAGCACAGCACTTGTGAGGATGCTACTAAAGAAGAAGGCAAATGATTCACTGAAAGGCAGAAAACTGTTTCAGGCGCAGTAAACTGGGAGAGGACATCAGAACAACTGGTTTTTCTCCTATTTTGTTTATACGAAGATTAAAATAGCATTTTGTGGGATTTCCTTTGAAACTAATTTTAGGATATTGAATGGAAGTGTCAAATTCTGAAACGCTCCCAAGGATAAAAAACTAGAAGACATTTTTTATGTTTCTTCTTTTTTAATAGGGTTGTTCAGTTGTACATAATGTCTTCTTGGTTATATGTAAGGTAACAAAAATGCTTATAACACTTTTTTATTACACTTTTCAACATGCTGCACAGCAGCCACAATGCTGTACAGCATAGCTTAAAAACATCGGCAAAGCCAATAGCTCTTGCTAAACACTTATAAGGTCCCAAAGGCGAGACCTATTGGTTATGCCAATGCTTGTTATTACTGTTTTAAATAGTTATAATATGTTGTTGGTTTTAACACCTTATCTAATTTCTGCTTTTGATTGTATAACAGCCATATTGGTATCAATTGATTCTCTGTAATGTTTGTACTTGCACTTTGATGGTCGTAACGACCGAATAAAGTTAATAATGATGATGACTTGCAAGTGCTCATTATTTGCATGTGTTTTACCATAATTATCTGCTTGTGTTTTATCTCATGCATTTGAACTTGTGATACAGATATATATTTGCATGTTGTTTTCATTTGACATCTGGGAAAGCCTTTCTGTTAGAGAGTGTTGAACTAATAAAACCGCACTCTTTATTCTGAAAACTGTCTGTTCGTGTGCCTCATTTGGTGAGGGTGGAGCTCCTTTCCAGGGGTTTTCTTGCCTTACCAAATGCCTCTGTTATGGAGTGCTGAATTTGTTTTATTTGGGAGTGTAAAGCAAGACAGACTCCTAGTAACAGCCTGTGGTACGGCACCCTTTCCTTAAGACCTAATATTTAAATTCCATTACCCAGTGGCTTAAGGAACGAGCGTGAGCATTTGCGGACCACACTTTAACTTTATATGATTCAAGTTTTTTATTTACTTTTTTGGCATTGACGGCATGGCGCGCTTTAACTTTAAACTTTTAAAGTTAAAATGCAGCATACTAAAAAGGCTACAAATGCCTAACAACAAATGCTTGCAATGAAGTAAATAAATAAAAAAGTAAAGCTAATAAATAAAAAAGAAAAGTGGCGGGACAAACACAGAATTGACAAATTGGGACATACATAAGAAGCAGGCAAATCATAGTAACTGGAACGTCAACTAATGTTAAGCAATGGGTGTGCTCCAAGCTCCTGAATGTTGTGCTCTAGCAGGAGGGCTCTAAAAGGGAGGAACTACATGGCATCCAGTGTCTTTTGCTCTTCCCAGATCTTAGCCTAGGGTGACCAGGTGTCCCGGATTTGCCAGGACAGTCCCGGTTTTTCACCAGCTGTCTCGGGAGATTTCAAGAAATTTAGCTCATGGCCCGGTTTTTAAAGAGGATCGACTGAAAACGGCGGGAGGTGCTTTTTTATGTTTTACAAAGCAGGGATAGTTAGCAGTTGTTTCAAGAAAGCAATTTCATTAACAGGCAAGCTACTGGGTTTAAAAATTGCATTTTATGTATGTTCTTACTGCCTGTTCTGTAATTCTCTGCTGAGGAGCGCTGTCATTCTATGCGCTCACTTGAAGTAAAATTGCAGTCCTTCTCTTTTTGTTAAATGTCCCAGTTTTTGGCTTTAAAATTCTGGTCACCTTATCTTAGCCTGGAGAATTTTTCACGTAAGAGAGACACTTTTAAAGGTCAACAGGGAATTGAATGGCCTGCACATTTATATACCCATGGGCTTCCCCTTGAAACTAAGGTGGATCATGTTGGGAAGACATATTCCTTCATATAAGAGCAGGCAGCTAAGGCTTTTTGGTCTGGCGTAAAGGAGGCACCTGTGAAAGTTGCAGCTCCATCAAGTATCATTGTTCATATATTTGTCTGGGCTGTGGGCCGCCCACTTTCAGGAACCCACCCTCAGGAGACACACCTTATAGAGGGGTCGGGAGCGGTGACGTAGGGAGCAGGTCTCCTTATTGCAGGTTGCCTAAATAGTTTCTTTGTGCTCTCTTCCTCACAACCCTTTTCCCTACATTGGGCCTGCTTGAGGACTTCGGAAAATTGCATATATATTGTTTTGCTTTGTTCGTAATTAATGGAGGTGTCCGGCAAATGAGAGCAGGCCTGCCAGCTCACACAGGGCCACCATGTGACACACGGTTTCACACCTCTTCACACGGCGACCAGGTAGACAGGATAATTCACAGGGGGAGCTGGAAACCTTTTCCTAGAATAAGCTTCCAGCTCAGGTGAGAATGCTGCGCACAGCGAGGCTCTACTCAAAACCTCCCCAAGACCTGGAACATTTGTGTTAATTCTTGTTGTAGGAGTTGGGTTATCTGGGGGGTTGTGGGGGATGTTTAGGTAGAGCAAGGCAGACAACGCACCACTCGCCATGTCTATGCCGCCTTTGCAAGCCACGCCTTCTTTTCTGTACAACCACGTGCTGAAAAGCACCTTAAGGTTGGCAGGTCTGGTCTGTGAGAGGACTCTTTCTTATGATGAGACTCATTTGAGTGACATGGTCAAAAAAGGTAACTAGGACTAGTAACTGGTACTTGTTGTGCATTTTTGGTGTCTTTTGTAAAACTGTTGCTCAAACTGTATTTATGTCATAATAACACACACAACGTGCTCATGTACACGGAGCTCACACCAACATAGAGCGTGCACGAGCAGCTCGCACTCAAGATCATTTGTACATTCCATGGACATGCAGGGCATTCCTTCACACACACACAACCATACCTCATACAAACAGAGCATGCATTCACACACATGCACAAACACACCTCATACAAACAGAGCATGCCTTCACAGACACACAAACACACCTCATACAAACAGAGCATGCCTTCACACACAAACACACCACATACAAACAGAGCATGCCTTCACACACACACAAATACACACCTCATACAGACAGAGCATGTATTCACACACACACCTCATATAAACAGAGCATGCCTTCACACACACACACACACAAAACCCACCTCATACAGACAGAGCATGCATTCACACACACACATACACACACACAAAAGCATGCCTTCACACACACACACACAAACACACCACATACAAACAGAGCATGCCTTCACACACACACAAATACACACCTCATACAGACAGAGCATGTATTCACACACACACCTCATATAAACAGAGCATGCCTTCACACACACACACACACACAAAACCCACCTCATACAGACAGAGCATGCATTCACACACACACATACACACACACAAAAGCACACCTCATACAGACAGAGCATGTATTCACACACACAAACACACCTCATACAAGATATGTATTCACACAGACACACCTCATACAGAGCATGTATCCACACACTCCTCAAACAGAGCATGTATTCACACACACACCTCATACAGAGCATGTATTCACACACACACACAGCTAGCACATAGAGTACTCGCTCACCTACACATCTACAGGAAGGAGTCATGCAAGCACATACACACAAGCAACTCACAGAGCTTGCACTCACCCAAACGCTCACCCATACGCATTCGTATACTCTCACACACACTGCTTATGCACCAGTGTATGACATGCACTCCAATGCATGCACAACGTTCATAAATCTACATAGAAAATAAACATACATGTAAGGACAGAGAATGCACAAAAACGTTCACTCGCCCTTACAAAAAAAACACACGCAGCAATGACAAAGGACCCTTCAATCATTTCTCCTGGTCTCATGCTTAGTTCCGGGACGCCCTTTTTGGGCAGCTGATTGAGCTTTATAAATCTTTAATTCATTCATTAGCATTCAAACACACAGAGCATTTGCTCCCCGACATGCATGTGCATTAACATCCTCTCACACTGAACCTACTCATACACATTTTATTCACCGAACATGGATTCCAGCTCTCCACCCAACCCAGGTCTTCCATGGCATTGTTTCCTACTGGTCTGGGGGATGGTCCTACACTCTCAGCCCAAAGATGGACTAAACGTTGGTCTCATAATCCAGAGGGCAGTGAGTTGCCTTGCTGTGCTACTATATGCACTGGCATAGCATGGGTCGCCAGCGCCCGGGGCGAAATTTTCAAAGAAAGTATTGCGTCCCCTAACCTGTGGACCGTTAGCGCAAGAAGTGCTAACAGTCCATGGGTTAACGGACGCAATACTTTCTTTTAAAATTATGAGCCCCTAAAAATTTTGCGCCCCAGGTAACCGCCCCTGTGGACCCCCCCACACTACACCACTGACTATATGCACGGTGTGATGCAGACTAAGCATGCTGAGTCCTGGGGTTGGAGCTTGTAACTCCCGGACTGCACTGGGCTATGACTTCAATCTTTAATCCATACTAATGCGGAGATTGTATGGTTTATGGATTCCTAGGTTCTACTGAGCTTTGGTTCATGAAACAGAACTTAGCCACCATACACTCCCCTTGGCTTGCACTTACTTGTCTGTGGCGCTCTATCGTATGTTTAGCCTTGAAAAAAGCTGCACTTTCTTTGGACAAAACATGTGTTAGCATTGACATTCACAGTTCAAATACAGAAGCAGACTGCAACAAAGCATTTCTTTGGTGGGTAACAACATTAAAGGAATTTGTGATGTTTAATCCACATAGGTCTATAGTCCTGGTTTGCTTTCATTTAACTAATTGTACTAACACAACTGAAAACAGTGATTTGTAGATGAAATGTTCAGGACTGAAGACAGTGTCCGTAATGACCTGTAACAACTAATCACTCTAACATGGGGCTAGGTCACCAAATCTGTGAATCCCTATGCAGAAAGATTTCTGAGCTGTTCCCGCAGGGGGAACAGATTAACATTACAGAAGATACATGCCCATTATTCAAGCGAAAGGGCATTGAAATAGGGCTACCACTCTTTTCAATTATCAGTGGTGTAGCAAAGGGGGTGCGGGAGGAATCGGCAGCACCCCCACTCCCCGCTATTAAATTCAGCCGCCTCGGGCAGCAAACGCAGGGGCTGCCACGGACTAGCTACGCCACTGTCCATTATGGCTTGGGTAATGTGAATGGTGGGATGCTCTCCCTATGCACATGCTCAATAATACAGACGCATGTGCACAGATAGTGTCCGACAGCATGTGGGGCGCCCAGTTTGGATGTGCCACATCAGGGGCATAGCTAAGATGCCAGTGGCCATAATGCAAACCTAGCTAATGGGCTGAGTGGTCCATGGTTGGGTTGGAAAGGGAAGCTGTTATTGGGGTGTAGTGAGCCCCTCACAGCTCTGTGCTCCGGTGCCACTACATCTGCTGAACCATTGATACCTACGCCTCTGTGCCATATGCACATTTTGGGACCAGAGCCACACCTGGTAATCTGGGAAGTGAAGAGATGCTTAATCTTTATTGAAGACTAGTCCGAGGGAGGACATCATCTCTAGGGTTGTGCAAAATTGGGATTTACAGATTTTTTTGTGGGGTAGAGTCAGAACTCAACAAGCACATAATAGACACAATAGGTGAATATCCTGCCTAGTACTTTCTTTTAAAAGAAGAAGTAATTTAATCTCACCAAAACATTATATGGTATATAAAGAAAAAGTGGCTCTATGTGGATAAAAACTATGGGTTTTAAGGAGTTCACTACACAGAAAACTAGAAAATCCTTGACTACGCACAAGTGCAGGCTCACTATGGGCAAAGTGGAGCAGTTTTCCTGTAGTCAGTGACCCGAAGCGCAGTCCTTACATTTGACCAGGCAGGTCTGGTGTGCCGGTTTCTGATAGGATTAATATTCCACCAAGCAGTTCAGTTCAGCCAGTTCATAGTCTTTTTTTTTTAACATTCTTTTTATTCAAAATGTTGAGCACAATTACATCTGAGGCAAGCTAGAGTCATCTTAGGGCATACACAATTTCAATACAGCATTAACATATTTGCTGTGTGATGTCCAAAGTAACAGCATCTCTATGTAGACTGAGTCTGTTTGGACAAGTCACATTTGGGATTCACACTTAGCATGCGTTGTTGCTTGCAGGTACACATATAATCCTGTGGATGTCCTGTAGGTCTCATCAATTCCGCTCAAAAGAGCTTAACATCAATCTAACAATCAGGGAGGGGAGGTCCGAGGGGAAGAGAGGCGGGGGGAGATACCTAAGGCGCGCAGCCGGGTCAAGCGGTCTAGTCCGGGTTCTTGTTGGCTCCACTCAGCCAGGGACGAAGCGGTTTGAGCTACTCAAGTGTCTCCCGGGGGCGTCAGGGGGGCTGCTGTGGCGGTCGAGTTGGTGTGTATATAGTGTTGTAGGGGGCCCCAGATGTCCCTGGGTCTAGATTGAGTGAGCATCAAATCCCAGAATGCTGCTAGCTGTTCCTGGTAGAACGCCGCATCTCTGAGCCACATTGTTTTCATGGGGGCACGGTTCCTGCCCCATGTCATGGCGATGCGCCTTTTAGCAATCAATAACAGCATTGCGCAGAGCCGTCTGTCTTCGTCTGGAATGTCCTTCACATATCCCAATAGTGCTGTCAGTGGGGATCTATCGATAAATACGCCCGTCATCTCATCTATAGCATCAAATACTGTTCCCCAGTATGTGTGGATTGGAGGGCATTCCCACGCTAGGTGCAGGAAGTTTGCATCGGGGGCCTTGCATCTCTGGCATCGTGCCTCCGTTGTCAGTCCAAGTTGCTTAAGCCAGGTGGGGGTTCTATATGTGCGGTGTAGAAAGTTAAAATGAATTAGGCGCAGCCGATAGTTCAGGGAGAGAGCGCGCGCTTGTGCGCAGCAGTACATCCATTGGTCCAGCGTGATGGGTGTGCCTAGCGCGGTCTCCCACTCCTGACGGGCTCGGGTTTCACATGCTGGGGCAGTGCTCTGCATGTCCGAGTAAAGGCGAGTGATCAACTTGTGTGGGGGTGAGTTTTTAAGAAACCGCTCAAGTGTTTGAAAGGTGTCCGGCGAGCCAGTTCATAGTCAATGTTTCTCAGAGGTTT
Organism: Calotriton arnoldi; assembly: GCA_963921515.1. Classification (NCBI taxonomy): domain Eukaryota; kingdom Metazoa; phylum Chordata; class Amphibia; order Caudata; family Salamandridae; genus Calotriton; species Calotriton arnoldi. The sequence continues at coordinate 2,173,111 of CAWUFW010001137.1, forward strand.
GTGTTACCTGGTCGTTGGACACTCAGATCATCTAAACCCAGATGTGCAAACATTCTCTGCACGGGATGAGCTGTCCCGCTTGCAGGCACTAGGGTTGGTCTAAGGGGCCCAACTTCCTATCCACAATGGCCAGTGATAGATGCAGCGACACGGCGAAGGACACACAGCTCCAGCATTTGCAGTAGGGAATCCACTTCCTATGGTCTGGGTGGTGAGATGCAACCTTGGGTGCGTTGGAGGCAGAGTCAGCACAGGTTGTCTGTTGTCCTCTGTGGCGATTGCAGAAGCGGTTGCTCAGCTGAGTCTTTGGTCTTTGGTTGAAGAGGGTGAGTCCCTCGGGTTCATGCAGGTCAGCTCCATGTACACTCCCTTGGATAAAATGGTTCTTCTGTACTGGCTGGGCTTCTCCTCCTCAGGGTCTTCTTTTCCCTCTCACCAGGCAGGCATCTAGGTCTCAGGCCGACCCACGGCTTCTTCAGCAAGATGTGCATTTTCAGGCTATGTCCCTTCACCTCTGAGAGACTGGCTATCTGTGACTTTTTAAGTACTCTCTGGAGCACTCCCACCCTTGGTCAGCAAAGCAGCTTAGAATTGGAACCAAGTGGGATGGTTTGATTCTCCCTTTCATACAGAATTTCCAGACTCGGGATGTGGATCCACTGTCTACCATTCAGAAACAGGTTTAGGGTGGTTTATTTTCATAACTTCATCTTTTTTCTAAATTGCAGGCAATTCTTTGTGTGAGATTTTGGCTATTACAGCAGGTAATGAGGATGTTGGCTACAATCAGTGAGAAGCTCTGCACTGGCTGTCATTAGCCTGTCCTGGCTGTGCCACTCATGAGGGCAAAATGCCCAGGCTTTGCATAGAAACCACTCTCCCTCTAACAACTGCACATTCCTAGTGGCCCTATTCCTCTGCCAACACACAAATTGCAGTGCTCATGAAAGACTGAGCAGCAATTTCTTGTGAAATAGATCACATTGAAATGCTATGAAGAGCCCAATTTCCATCCTTTCACACATCAGTGTTTGGGGCTTTACCCTCAAGCACACCACCCGCACTGATACATTTTATAACCAAATGTGGATGTCATTTTTTAAAATTAATCTGTCTCAATATGCCTGCTTAGTTTCTTGACTAGTAGGCGTATGAGCTATTTTATTCAAGATGATACATTTGCACATTTCCTGCAGCTCGTAGCAAAGCGTAGAGTTCTTTCAATTTTGGGAACCGAGAGCATGATTTTAGGAAATTAATTAAATCAGCAATGTGTTCATGTATTTGTATCTTAGTTTCAGGAGCATCTTTCATTTTCTCTGAGAAAAGATCATTCCACCTGCTTATTAGATATTGTAAAGAGGCTAGTAGAGCTGCACAGGCAAATAGACAGGAGGCTGATTCCATTATGGTGGATCAGTTCAGGACAGGACCTGTGTACGGTCCATTCCAGAGGATAGAGACCGTCAAGAACAAAGCCCACTCTAACCCTATAATGTTTAATGTAGACTGCAGAATGATTGTCTAAAAGGTGCTTCCATTCTCCCCACTCAAGTGGCACTGATGATGAGGGCCCTCCCTCTTCTGCTCTTCTTCTGTTAAGGGACAACCCCGTGGCCGGGTGTAGAATCATGGTCCATGTCCCTTTGACATCCTCTGATTCAATGAGAATTAAGAAACAGTGTCCTAATAAACCCTACTCAGTTCCAAGAGGAACTGATTAGTGTTTGAGGTATACAGACCAAACTGGGTGGATGTGAATCAGTTATTGCGATTGATGGTGCCAAGCGCAGTGAGAAAAAGATTGGTGGAAAAGTCGACATGGCTGAGAGTGGCCCCTGCCAATAAGTAAGAGTTGAGTGCAGCAAAGGATGTGTTGTTGAATGTGATCATGGATGTGCGTCTGGTAAAAACTGATTGGACAACGCACAACGCACAACGCACACAACAGCAAAGAGCTCTTCAACATCGTGAAGGAACTCTCCAACCCCAGCTCCAACACCAACGACATCCAGCCGTCGCGAGACCTGTGCGACTCACTGGCCACCTTCTTCCACCGCAAAATCGCCGACATCCACGACAGCTTCAACACCACGACCGCCCCGGCAACCACCGAGACCACTGCCCCCACAACCACCAACCGCCTGCTCTCCTGGACCAACATCAACGACGAGGACACCAGCGAGATCATGAACACCATCCACTCCGGTTCACCGCTAGACCCGTGCCCTCACCACATCTTCAACAAAGCCAGTACAGCCATTGCGCCCCATCTCCGGGAAAATAATCAACATCTCCTTCGAGACAGCAACCTTCCCGGAAAGCTGGAAGCACGCCGAGATCACCGCCTTACTCAAGAAACCCAAGGCAGACCCCAAGGACCTCAAGAACTTCCGACCCATCTCTCTGCTCCCGTTCCCCGCGAAGGTCACCGAGAAAATCGTCAACAAACAACTGACCCGCTACCTCGAGGAGAACAACATCCTGGACCCTTCCCAGTCCGGCTTCCGCAGCAACCACAGCACCGAAACCGCCCTCATCGCCGCCACCGATGACATCAGGACCCTGCTAGACAACGGAGAAACAGCAGCCCTCATCCTCCTGGACCTATCAGCCGCCTTCGACACGGTCTGCCACCACACACTACGAACACGCCTTCACGACGCCGGGATCCAAGAGAAGGCCCTGGACTGGACCACATCCTTCCTTTCCGGCAGAACACAAAGCGTCCGCCTCGCCCCTTCCGATCCAAGGACACCAAGATCATCTGCGGCGTACCCCAAGGCTCCTCCCTCAGCCCAACGCTGTTCAACATCTACATGGCACCCCTCGCCCACGTCGCCCGACAGCACAACCTCAACATCATCTCCTATGCCGACGACACCCAGCTGATCCTCTCCCTCACCAAAGACCCTCACACCGCCAAAGCCCACCTCCACGAAGGAATGAAGGCCGTCGCCGAATGGATGAGGACCAGCCGCCTGAAGCTGAACTCGGACAAGACGGAGGTCCTCATCCTTGGTTCCAACCCTTCAGCCTGGGACGACTCCTGGTGGCCAACATCACTGGGAACAGCCCCGCCACCCACCGACCACGTACGCAACTTAGGGGTCATCCTCGAACCCACCCTCTCCATGACTAAGCAGGTCAACGCCGTTTCCTCATCCTGCTTCAACATCCTCCGAATGCTCCGCAGGATCTTCAAGTGGGTCCCCACCGAAACAAGAAAAACAGTCACCCAGGCCCTCGTCACCAGCAGGCTGGACTACGGAAACGCCCTCTACGCAGGAACAGACGGCTAAGCTCCTGAGACGGCTGCAACGCATCCAGAACGCCTCTGCACGTCTTATCCTCGACATCCCCCGACGCAGCCACATCACACCCCACCTGAGAGACCTGCACTGGCTCCCTGTCAACAAGAGGATAACCTTCAAGCTCCTCACCCACGCACACAAAGCACTCCACAACTCCGGACCAGCCTACCTCAACAGACGACTCAGCTTCTACACCCCCACCCGCCAGCTCCGCTCGACCAGCCTCGCCCTCGCCACAGTCCCCCGCATCCGGAAAACGACCGCCAGCGGCAGATCCTTCTCCCACCTCGCCGCCAAGACCTGGAACACCCTCCCCACCAACCTCCGACAGACCCAAGACCTACTGGCCTTCAGAAGACTCCTCAAGACCTGGCTCTTCGATCAGTAGCAGCACCACCCCCCTCTTCCCCCAGCGCCTTGAGACCCTCGCGGGTATGTAGTGCGCTTTATAAGTGACATGATTGATTGATTGATTGATTGACTAAGATCTCGAGCTGTAAACAAAATAAGAGTGACGCTCCAGATGATTATTTGGCTAGGCTTTAAAAAGTACTCAAGTTCAGCCTGTCCGACAGTGATGGTTCAGGAAGCTTTAAAATTTAAATGCTGCCTTTGTATAGAGATTGTGGCCGAGTATTAAAAATCAGTTAATGACCACCTGCATCGGATGGCAGACTAAGAAGCTGGCCCAGTTGGTGATGGTTGCCAACCACTGCGCAGCTTCGCAACAAAGAGAATGCAGAATCGAAAGTGATGTTTCTGAAATTGCAAACTATGCAGAGACCAAATAAGGTCAGTGGGATGGAGAGCCCCACAAAAGGAGGAGCAAATGGGGAAGAGAAAGCGAGGAGGGAGAGCTGGGAGAAGTTACAGAGGGGGAGCAGGAGGATCATGTTTGCTCGTGGACCGCTCAGGCATTGGAAACAGAATTGTCCTAACATTGTGTCTAGTGCACCAGTTCTCTCGAACCAGTCTGGATTTCGTCAGATTACTCAAAACGCTTATCCTGGATTTAGGACAACCTTCGAAGTTCCGACTGTTCCATGAATACCTTAAATCCAACAGATCAAAGGGTCCCATGTGAAGTTTGTGTCATAATGGTAAACATTCAACTGGTGTAATTGACACATGCACTAGTTGGTCAACTTAAAAAAATCTCAGAATTCCTCACTTTACCTCTTTTTGGCATGTCCATAGATGCAGTTAGTATTTCTAACCAACAAGTTATTCTCAATCTTTCTGACCCAGTGTCCATCTCTCTAGGACCCATTATCAATAAGCATTCCTTTTTAACTTCCCCAGTTAACCTGTTAGGTGGAGATATTCTTTGCAAATTAAACTGTACTGTTTTTGTACTCTGGAAGGCATGGTGTCAAATACTACCTGCCAACAAGAAAATGAAGTACTTGCACTACTGCGTGAGAGCACAAATTGCCAAAGTGATGCAAATAAAACTGCCTTGTCTCCTGATTTAACTTAATTGCTTTCCCAGGTACCGTCCACGTTGTGATCCACAGGGGCCAATGATTTATGGTTCATATCATCGATGGAACCAGTGAAGGTTGATCTTCAGAAGAAACTACCTACAAATACCCCAGTCTCCATTAAAACCCGAGGCAGAAGAAGAAATCCGTCCAGTAATAGCAGATTTGATTAAGCAAGAGGTTTTAGAGCCAATTATCAGTAGACCCTGATTCTGCCAATACGCAAGGCAGAAAAAGCCAACAGATACAGGTTGGTACAGGTCCCTAGCGCCATTAATAATGTGGTCACCTCAAGCTTCCCTGTGGTCCCTAATCTTGTTGCCATCCTTTCTTACACCCCAACAAATGCCCAATGCTTTACTGTGGCTGAACTCAGTTCTGCTTTATTTTCCATCCCCATATATGAGTGTCAGTATCTCTTCTTGTTCATGTTCAGAGATTCCCAACTTTTGTTGACCCGGCATCCTCAAGGATTTATGGAGTCCTTTTCAATCTTTTCTCCAGCACTGAAGAAGGATCTATACATTTTAACTTTCCACCAGGGATCTACTTTAGTCCAATATGTTGACGATTTGGTTTTAGCAATTGTTAATCCACTGCAAAGTGGAAGCCCTCTAGTGCTGCACTGAATTTACTAATAGGCTTCAATAGAGAAATTACAGAGCTACCTTCCCAGAGTGACGTTCTTTGATCACGAACTATAGCTGGTAAGCACCACCTGTCCTCTAAATAAGTTGAAGCCATCTGTAAGTTGTCTTGCCCTGTAACTGTCTCCCAGGTACGTATCATTTTGGCCATGGTTAGGTATTACAAATAGCGGGTCCTGAGCTATGCTAAAATGGCAAAGATCTTGCAAGATTATGTCAGAAAGGACCCGCTTGAACAGTTGCAGTGGTCTACTAAAGCTGAATATGCATTTGTGAAAAACAAGCAATTACTGACTTCTACACCTGCTAGGACTTCCTGATGATGCCAAATGTTCTATTTTATACTGTCATGTACATACTGTCTTTGCACTTGGAGTATTGGCCCAGAGACATGGGGATCAGAAAAATCCCATAGCCTATTATTCGTAAATCTTAGACCCAGTCGAGCCTGATTTCCCTCCATATTTGGGGTCTGTGGCAGCTGCCTCAAATCTCATTGAAGCCTCTAAAAATATTGGGGGCCTACTTACAAACTGCATTTTGTAGTAGTTTAGTAGTAGTACAATAGCACTACTAAAGTACTACAAAATGCTATTCACAAACCTACAAGTGTAAATCTCCACCTCTACCGCTCCTATATTTTCTATGGGGGAGATCCTCATACAAGTAAGTTTACTACTTAGGGGCCGATTAAGATGTCATTCAGAAGGGCTCCGAATGGGATTCGGTATTGCAGAATCAGATTTGGAACCCTTGTTTCCGAACGAATCGTACACATTTCCCAACGACCTATTATGATGCCCAGAAACCGTTTGGGCAGTCCGAATCGGTTCAGAAAGGCATTTGGACAGCCTGAGTCTTTCGGAGCCGAATCGTACAGCTCTATGGACTTGGTTTTCGGACGAGCGATTACAATGACTGATTCGGACAGCCGTTCCGATTCGGTCTGCCCTACGCAAAACGGCTGTCGTAATCTGTCTTTGGGGGCCCGTTGCGGGCCCCCCTTCACCCGGAGGCGTCCGATTTGGGCATGTGGGGATACCCAAGGGAACTCTCTTCCCAAACATGCACAATGTGGCAGGCACCATGGAGTGCCCGCCACAGGGTGCAAGGTTTTCCCCACCCACCACTTTTTTCAATGGGAGCCTGTGTTCTCGTTCGGATCGTTAATTCACAGTTAAGTTAATAGTGCTGCAGCTTTTTTGTTCTACATTTAGAATAAATATATCAAATTAATTTCCATCAATATTTAACATAAAACATTTGTAGTCATTTGAATGAGTTAAATAAAGGATTTTTACTTTTTCCTATACTTTACCATAGAGAGACTCCACAGTTGGCTTGAAGATATCCCTATGCTAAAGTATAAGGAAATTTAAAAAAAAAAGTTTATCAAACTTTATAATAAATTTGTAAAAATATTTGTGTGTTAAATATTAATATACATCAATTTTATATAGAGGAGAATGGTTCCCAGAGAAAAAATCATATGGCCTTGCCAGGATTGCACTTGCAAACATGCTCCTGGTGCATTTTTCTAGGTGTAACTATGGGAAGGTTTTTGAATTCCAAAAGTTGCAAAATATACGTTCAAGCAGAGACAGAGATCTCCACACATGCCTTCTCTACATTTTAGATCTGGCCTTTGAGACAGCTTAAATGTGTCTCCATCTATTGTTTTTCACAAAACATCTTAAATAATTTTATACATAGAGGAGATTTTGGTAAGTGGGCATCACCTATTGGTCTGTTAAATTGTCATTCACAATTTGTTCTGCCCAGTAAAGTATAGAGCATACAGTGGGTCTGCCTCCTCTACCCCTTCACGTTGAGTAACTATCCAATGCCTGTGCACATTGCTCACATACGCTTAAAAATAGCTCCTTTCTTTTCAATTTAAAGTTGGTTTAAAGTGTGCCTTATTAAATTTTTTTATATTAACTTTAAGTACTGGGTGTTTATTTAGCCTGCACTCCTTTTTAGGTCTCGTCTAGGCAGCGCATGCACTGTTTCTTCGAGACATGCTGTATCTACTGTATGGGCTTTAGGCACGCCCCTCGCTTTTCATTAGTTCCTTTCTGTGCCTTTCTAAATCTGGTTCTTTTGTGTGGGGAATCGGTCACATTTGTCCCTCCTTCTGTGGTTTGGTTCACGCCCATGGTGACTGGCCCTGTTACATGCCTTATCTCTCCACGAGACAGTTTACTTTTGCTGGGCCTTTTTCTTAGTTTGCCCTGCCTTGGGATTCTGGATTGTTGTTTATTAGGGGTGGTGAAACAACCGCGCATAGGCCATCGTGATTTTTGCCATGGCATCCCTCTGCCATTGCACCCGCCCCACCGCACTTCTGTTCCTGTTACTGTTGCTGTCAGTACAGTGCGGCGGATGCTTCCTGCTCCCATTCATCATCCTCCACATTGCTCCAACACGATATTTGTTGGCCTCCATGTCTGCTGGTTGCAGAGTGCAGATTGATTTATTGGTGGAAGATGTCCTTTGTAATGCAGCAACACAGCTAAAAGATGGGATTTTAAAAAATCACAGTGGCGCAGCAGGGGTGTAAATTGAATAAATTAATCCGCTTTTCTGTCGCTCTGTTGCGTGCCCTCGGGTTACACGTCGCGGTGGACGCAGTATACCAGTGTCCCCACTTTTAGAAGTGGGCATTGGTTCCTCTTAGCCTGGGCCGGCGGAGGCTTCTAAGGTGGTCATATTGTCGGCTCATGCCCCGGTGCCGGCCTCAGCAGGTAATGAACGGCATCACCGTGCATGCAGAGCGGCCTTGAGGAGTTTAAAACTCTCAGCCTGACTACCGGCATCCTCTTTATTTGTGGAAGTGGTCGTGGTGGGGGTGGTCTTAACTGCAAAGAAGAACAATGTTGCACGTCCATCAATAAAAAAATATACGTAACATATTCACGCTGAAATTGCAAATGGTGTTTTGGTTTCTAAGCTCAGTTCCCGTTTTGTGGGAAACATACATGTGATTTTTTTAAAGTAACCAATTTTAAAAAAGTAATCTTTCTTTATATTTGAGATTACATGTATATGTTTTTATAAAATATGGGCGATTTCTTGACAGTGGAAATGACACAGACAAGCACAAACAATGCACCATGACATATTTTTAAAGTATCCTGCAGTTTATCCACTAAATCATATCATCCCCGATACCAACTAATTTCCAAATATAATTGCCAATTTAATGTTGTTTATCTGACTGACTTAGTCGTGCATCCATGTAAATATATTTCCACAGTAGATACTCACCTTTGTCCATCATACATATATGTCCATTATAGAGACCGCATATCAAATTTGGAAGGAAAGCCCCCGTTTAAGCCAGAGCTGTGCTACGTTTATGATGTCACTTCACGGGGGTCACAAAGCTGCTCATAATGATTTGCGTTCGCCAATTAGTTCCTCGCAAGTTTTGTGGCTCATGCTGTGGTATTTACTTTACAGAAGTGTTGATTTTGGAATCAGGTTTGAGTCCCGTCATTGGCTCCATGTCCTGTAATTCTGTGCTAATCAATTAACCTCCACGTGCACTAAAACAAAACAGCAAAAAAACGGTTCTGACCTTATAAAGCACTCTGTTGCCCTTTGACCATGTTTGCGCTATATTAAAACTGTAAAAAATAAAACATACTTGCGGAAATAATCAGAGCATCCTATTAAATAAATTTACACCAATTAAGTAATTCGTTTATTTCTGAGTTTTTGTAAATTTTGGTCTGAAAAAGGCTGTCAGCGAAATGCTGAATTTCCCACGCTCTCACTGACACCAAATGCGCATAAAGCTATCCAGACACTCTCTGCAACTTTACAGGGGCCTTTGATTAAAACTGAAGAGGACCTGAGTCGCTTCGGTATTAGAAGAAAAATGGGTGTCCTGATAATTACGAAGTTCAATTTAATTGGCTGATGAGTAGTTTGTCGCAGGGCTTCTAATGGAATGTTTTTATTTTAATTAAATGCATCACCGTAAGTCTCGAATCCCCTCTCCAGAGATGTTCATTTCTAAATTCCAATCTATTTTTTTTTTCAAAAATAAAATTTTTAAACCCATTTACAAGGAGCAGTATATGCAGTGCCAGTAACATGGTGCAGGTACAATTCAATCCAGCTCGGATTCCAATATCACACTTTGTTTGGGGAGTCCAAACATAAAAATATTTATTTACATTGAGCACTTAGACATTAATAATTTACTTTCTGTAAATGGTTCTCAATTGTCTCTTGACGAAGAAGAACTAAAGAAAATAGATTGGCAGATCCGTCGATACAGACTACCAGTTGTACAAAAATAACACTTTAAATAAGTACTTCTCAATGCAGTGCTATCATGTGCCTATCAGTGTCAAAACTTCTTTGTTTAATAAATATACTGTTTTGAAATTTGAAGAGGCTATTTCATATTTTCAGTAAATAGCACGGAAGCCCATCCTTGGATGTGTGTGGCCGTTCACCAGTGGCACGTGAAGTAACAGTAGATGTTGTACCACCCAGGCTAATACGCTGCTTTGGCTAAATACTTATAAGGTCCCAAAGGCGAAACCTATTGGCTATTCCAATGCTTGTTTAAAGTTATGTTATAACGTGTTGAAGTGACATTGTAACATTATATCTGCCTGCGGTTTGAGTGCTTAATCAGATAGTTCTTGTCCCCATCACAATTTATAATAATATATGGCACAACTGAAAAGCCTGTTTAAAATTCTCATGAGTTAAACAGCTACATTGATAAAGATATTGTAAGTTAAAAAACTATATTACAAGCATAAGGCAGCCGCATTTAGGTAAGGGCATATTTTTCTTTTTTCATTTTTGCGGGCATACTCCTACAATAAAAAAAATATATAACCATCTCACGAGATTGCGAAAGCGAAACCTATCAGCTTTGTCACGACATGTTTTTAGGTCTCGGCCAGGGCAGCTGACTTCGAAGCACAGGGTTCACGGTTCGATCCCCGGCCCCGGCGGCAGCTCAGCTCAGCTCAGCACCAAGTGACTCTGGGCAATAGCTCACTTAATTTCCACTCAGGCCCCCAGCGCCTTGAGACCCGTAAGGGTGAGTAGCTGCGCTATATAAAAACGGACTTACATTTACACTATAATAGTAAGCCTGGTTGAAACATATTATTATCTTGAATGCTAGACTAGGTGACACCTTGCTGTTGTATGCTACACAAATACACTGCAAGATGTGTGTCTGAAATCTGTCAAAAAGGAGCAATATGCTGCCGCGGCAGTGTCTGAACACGCAGTATATAGGAGTCAACAATGTAACCTTTACCGGACGTAACGTCATGGTAAGAAAAGACGCTCCACGTCCGCACGTTGTAGAAGTGAATGAAATCACCCCCTTTTAACGCACATTGCATTTTAATCCCAGCCGTGCCCAGCTAGTCTGACGAATGTTTGTGGCCTTGGACGTGTACCATCGCAGTTTACTGCAGCCTCTAGTCCGACGGAGTGAAGTGCGCTTCAGTTCCAACCCGGCAATGGCAATGACGGTCCCCGGGGAGAGCAAGACGCAGTCTAGTCTTTCCCCGGGGGATTCGCGCCGGACAAGGGAAGGCTGGAGGGGAAGGGGAGGGAGTAGGAGAGGCTATAAGGGAGCAGGAAGGGGAAACTACTTCCTCTTCCTGTTTCCTAGCGCCAGCGGGAGGGTTGAAGAAAGTTGAGGTGAGGAAAGTTAGGTAGGGAATTGGGATTTAGGCTACTCTGGTGCCGGTCGGCGCCCGGGATTAGGGGGAGCAGGAGGCACATAATGACAGGAGCCGATATGGAGGCAGTGCGGGAGGCCCTGCGTGTCCTCGGCCGGGCGGGGCGGGAGGACCTGCTGCGCCCGGGGGTATTGGAGGAGGCGTGGGTGGGGATGACGCGGACCCCCCGGTCCGCGTCGGCCGGAGTGGCGGCGGCGGTGGCGGCATGCCGTGAGTCCCCAAAACGGACACCACACGTGGTCGGGAAGGGGGGGGGGCCGGGAAGAGCCGGGGGAAGCGAGGGGGTGGGAGGAAAAGCCTGCCTGCTGGACGTGCGGTCGAGGCGGCCGGGAGGGGGGGGGCTCGGGAGATGTGGAGGGACGGCCAGGGGGACTGCAGCAGGCGTTGGCCAGAGGCCCAGTTGGGAGGGGGGAGGCCCACGTGGGTCAATTTGAGGCGGCAGGGAAGGAGGGGGGTTTGTGCCGGATTTCAGCGGGGGGACACAGGGGGTGGGGTCTCAGGACTTGTTTGGGTCAGGGGCACACACAATGAGGGGGGGCTCCTGGGGGAGTCACCACTGGACCTGTCGCAGTGGAGGGTTCGTAGGGATAGGGGTGCCCCTCCGGGGGACACCGAGGGCAGGGGTGGGGGAGGGGCCTGGCTGCGCAGGCGACGGCGGTAAAGGCGGGGGTGTAGAGGGGGGCAGCCCTCGGCAGCCGGAGGGCGGAGGTGGGAGTGCATGACATTGGAGGAAAAAATCCGGGACCAGAGGCGCGTTATCAACGACACAGAGGCGCAGTGGGCGGCTCTGTGTGAGGCCCGGGAAGCCAGGGGGGAGTTGGAACGGGCGGAGGGGCCCCCCACTCCCACATCAGAGGAGGAGGCTTGGGCGGAGAAACTCGGGCAGGAGGCCCCAAAAGGGGGCAAGTGGGTGTGGGCGGAGGAGGATAGCTCCCCCCGGACGGGGGTAGGGGCGGCCGGGACGGCTTTGAGGCCCGCTGGCGCTGGGACCCTCTCAGGTTGGAGCAGCCTGGGGGGGACCAGCTGGCGGCAGCCGGCAGACGGGGTGGGCCGGCGGGCGCAAAGCGGCCCCAAGACGCCGGGCAGAAGCAGCAGGGGGTCCGCGGCAGCCTTCCCTCCACTGAAGGAGCGGGCATCAGCAAAGGGGGCAGGGGAACGGGGAGTGGTGCATGCCAAGACTGGGAAAGGTGTGAAAAGAGCGGTGCAAGAGTTGACTTGGATGCCTGAGGATACGGAAGCGGAGTTGATGTTGGATTACGGGGAGGACAGTGATGAGCTTGAGGAAGGTGAGTTGCGTGAGGAGGTTGAAAGGCCGGCCGGGAGGTCGGTGGGGGGCGGCAACGACGAAATGTGTTGATATTTTCCAGGCACCGGCGGTGCGCCAGGACACAGGCCAGGACGGCCTCTGCGAAGAAGAGCGGCAACAGCAGAGTCGGAGGAAGGAGCACAGACCACCTTGTCAGGTGAGGGCAAGTGGTGGGACGCTTGGGACGAGGGGCGGGACGGGGGTAGGAAGAAGTCCTGCCGGTCGGTGGGCGTGGGGGAGGGGTCAGTGCGGGAACCAAAGGTTGTGGCACCCGGGACGGGTGGGCAGTCGGCCGAGTCGGGCAAAGAGGGGGAAGAAGGCGGTGGCCAGTGTCCAGACGGACAAAGAAGAGGGGAAGGACGGCAAGGGGACGAACGACAGCATAAAAATTGCCGTACATGGGGTTGGCTATGCCGTTGGGGTCGCATCTGTCAGAAAAAATACGGGCAAGAATATGGCGACACGAATATGTGGACGTTTTTAAACTACTCCATAGGGAGATACAGGCCAAGGAGGGTTCCAAAGAGGAGGAATGGGAGCTGACTCGTAGGCCGCGGGTGCCGGTGACCATGGAAAATTGGACGTCGGCCTTTCTGATTTATGCTAGCATATATTGCGAAAAGCATCAAGAAAGAGCGATAGCGATGTTAAAATATATGGACATCATTAGGAAGGCGCAGATGCATTTTGGGGGGTTTGCGTGGCTCAGTTATGATGAGGAGTTTCGGGCCAGACTTGGAGCAAATCCCGACAAACCCTGGGGGAGGTGGACCAGGAACTGTGGATGCAATGGATGTCGTCCACACAGTCGTCAGCAGCAACGCACACGGCGAGCGGGCTGCCAGTGACGTATCGGACATTTCCGACGCGTCCCGCTCAGTCTGGGGCGGGTAGTGGACAGGCCAGTGCAGGAACTGCGGGGGGAGGCCAACAGAAGCCAGGTGGGAGCACCACGGGAGCGTGTTGGAACTACAACAAAGGATACTGCTCCAGGTATCCGTGTAAGTTCAAACATGAGTGCTCAAAATGTGGTGGGAAACACGCACTCACCCAATGTTTTACGTTGGCAACACCATCAGAACAGTGGCGGGCCACGAAGGGACGGGGACAGCCTGGACCGAAGGGCGCCTACTCCGGTCCGAATTGAGGCCATGGGCCCGTGGCTCTCGGTATATCCAGACAGAGAGGCAGCTTTGAAGTTGCAGTGGGGATTTACGGAGGGCTTCCGGGTGGGGTATCAGGGTCCAAGGGAAAGGAGATGGGCAGACAATTTGAGATCGGCTAAGGAGTTGCCGGAGGTGGTGTCCGCAAAACTAAGAACTGAAATTGACGAAGGTAGGATAGCGGGCCCGTTTGTCGACTGGCCTTTAGCAGACTTGATTATTTCTCCGCTGGGGGTGGTGCCCAAGAAGGAGCCGGGCGAGTACAGGATGATACACCACCTGTCCTGGCCGGAAGGGAGGTCCGTGAACGACTTCATCGCGGAGGCGGACTCGAGGGTACTGTATGCTTCAGTGGACGACGCGATCCGCCTTGTACAGAGGTGTGGGCAGGGAGCGGAGCTGGCGAAATGTGATGTGAAGTCGGCGTTTCGTTTACTGCCCATACACCCGGCGGATTTCGCGTTGCTGGGCATGCAGTTTGAGGGGGCCATCTTTGTGGACAAAGTTCTCCCCATGGGTTGTGCGATTTCGTGCGCTCTCTTTGAATTGTTCAGCACCTTCTTGCAATGGGCATTTCAAAGGAGCAGTGGGCATAAGGAGGTGTCACATTACCTGGACGATTTCCTTTTCATCGGACAGAAAGGGTCGGGTGCCTGTGGGCGAGCGTTGGCACAGTTTCAGGAGATGGCCCGGCACTTTGGGGTACCATTGGCGCCGGAGAAGACAGCTGGGCCCAGCTGTCAATTGACGTTTTTGGGCATTGAGTTGGACTCAGTGCAGTGGATAGCCCGGTTGCCGGCTGAAAAAGTGGGAGACATACAGGCCTGTGTGTTGGGGGTGATGGGAGAGAAAAAGATTGACTTGAAGACGGTCCAAAGACTTTTGGGGCTGTTAAATTTTGCTTGCAGGGTGGTAAGAGCGGGGAGAACTTTTTGCAGGCGCCTGGGCATGGCCATGTCCGGGGCGGTGCTACCGCATCACAGGGTGCGGATTTCCGTGGGAGTGCGAGCAGACCTAAGAATATGGCAGACTTTCCTGACAGACTTCAATGGGGTTTCGCTGGATTTCATAGAGGACAGAACGGTGTGGCAAGTGGAGATTTTTTCAGATGCAGCGGGGGCGGCAGGTTTTGGGGTGTTCTGGGACGGGAGATGGTGCGCGGAGCGCTGGCCGGCTCACTGGATCACACAGGGGCGGAGCATTGCGTTTCTTGAGTTCTTTCCATTGTTGGTGGCTCTAGCGGTGTGGGGCAGTGAATTCAAGAACCGTTCCGTGTTGTTCCAGGTGGACAACATGACAGTGGTAGACCTGGTCAACGGGCAGAGAGCAAGGGACTTGAGGGTGTTGAGGTTGTTGAGGTATTTTATGCTACAGTGTCTGCAGTTGAATGTGGTTTTTCGGGCGAAGCATGTGCCAGGAGCGAGTAATGACATCGCGGATGCTTTGTCTCGTTCGCAGTGGAGCAGGTTTCGCCGCATGGCACCTGGAGCGGAAGTCCTCAGAACGCAGTTGCCGGACGGCATCTGGGCCTGGGGGAATGAGAGTCTGCAGCCTAGTGGAGAAGTCGATAGCGGAGACGACGCGGCGCACTTACAGATTGGCTTGGACGGAGTTCGGGGTCTTTATGGGCTGGGCCACTGACAGTGGGCACATGTCCGTTCAAGCGATGGAACAGGGAGTGATCCGTTTTGTATTGCACTGTATTGAGAAGGGGTTGTCCCATACGACGATTGCAGGGAAATTGGCGGGAATCTCCTTCTATTGTAAGTTGTTTTGGGGATTTGATCCGGCGAAAGATGAGATTATCAGCAGAATGCTGAAGGGATGGGGCAGGGAGAGACTGGAGGGGGCTACGGGGGCGCCCGGGAAGCCGTGACTTTTGAGGTGTTGCAAGGTTTATTGGGCATGTTGCCCATTTGTTGTTACGATGTTACGGAAGTGGCTTTGTTTCGTTTGAGCATGGTGTGGATGTTTTTTGGAGCATTTCGGGTGTCAGAGTTGTTGGGGACGAAAGGTAAGGCAGGACGTCAGTATGAGGATGTGAGATTGGACGGGGGTTGGCTGGGGATATGGTTGGGCCACTCAAAAACGGATCAGGCAGGGAGGGGAAAGTGGATATGGTTGAAGGAGAGTGGGTGCCAGGGTGTGTGCCCGGTAAAGGAGTGGGAGAATTTTTCGCAGGATGGGGCCGGGAAAAACGGGGAGATCTTCCTGCATGGCTCCGGCGATAGGTTGACGGCGGCCCAGTTGCTGGCAGTTATGCGTATGGCGTTGAAGCGGATGGGGCGGGACCCGAAGGGATTTGGGACACACTCTTTTCGGATTGGGGCAGCCACGGCGGCGGCACGTTTGGGGTGGTCTTGGGATCGGATTCGCCAGATTGGGAGATGGAGGTCCCGTTGCTGCGAGCGCTACGTGAGGAAGTGACAAGGGGCGCTGCGTAAGAGAGGAGTAGAGTGGTATTAGTTGGGCCAGGATGGTTTTTAACACCTTTTTTCTCATTGTAGGTTGTGTAAGGGGCCTAGGGACCAAGACGGTCACCTGGATAGCCGGGCACTCTTTCGTGCATTGGGCGACGCAGTATGCAGATCGTCAGGTTTACGGCCGTAGCCTGGGACTGCGGAGCAGCCATCACGAGGTGCAATGGTGGGGAAAACGAGGAATGCGCTGGGGGGCGTTCTTGCCCTGGTTAACGAAGATGGTGTCGCAGAAAGGATGTCCTGACTTGCTGGTTTTACACTTGGGGGAAAATGACTTGGTGCGATTGTCAGGCCTGGCAATCATGCAACAGATGCAAAGGGACTTGGACGTGATGAAACAACGGATGGCGGGCACCTGCTTGGTGTGGACTGAGTTTGTGCCTCGTAGAGTGTGGAGGGAGCGGTAAAACCAGCAGCAGTGGAAAAAGCCAGGAGAAAATTGAACAGGGCGATGAGGGTTTTTGCGACAACAGAGACATCAAAGTTATTGCTCACAAGGGGCTGCGGCTGGAGGAGCCGCTGCTATTCAGGGACGACGGGGTGCACCTTTCGAGGATGGGTAATGCATATTACATGATGGAGATGAGGGACGCGATCAGTAAGCTCTGGAATGAGCATGGTGTGGATGTTTTTTGGAGCATTTCGGGTGTCAGAGTTGTTGGGGACGAAAGGTAAGGCAGGACGTCAGTATGAGGATGTGAGATTGGACGGGGGTCGGCTGGGGATATGGTTGGGCCACTCAAAAACGGATCAGGCAGGGAGGGGAAAGTGGATATGGTTGAAGGAGAGTGGGTGCCAGGGTGTGTGCCCGGTAAAGGAGTGGGAGAATTTTTCACAGGATGGGGCCGGGAAAAACGGGGAGATCTTCCTGCATGGCTCCGGCGATAGGTTGACGGCGGCCCAGTTGCTGGCAGTTATGCGTATGGCGTTGAAGCGGATGGGGCGGGACCCGAAGGGATTTGGGACACACTCTTTTCGGATTGGGGCAGCCACGGCGGCGGCACGTTTGGGGTGGTCTTGGGATCGGATTCGCCAGATTGGGAGATGGAGGTCCCGTTGCTGCGAGCGCTACGTGAGGAAGTGACAAGGGGCGCTGCGTAAGAGAGGAGTAGAGTGGTATTAGTTGGGCCAGGATGGTTTTTAACACCTTTTTTCTCATCGTAGGTTGTGTAAGGGGCCTAGGGACCAAGACGGTCACCTGGATAGCCGGGCACTCTTTCGTGCATTGGGCGGCGCAGTATGCAGATCGTCAGGTTTACGGCCGTAGCCTGGGACTGCGGAGCAGCCATCACGAGGTGCAATGGTGGGGAAAACGAGGAATGCGCTGGGTGGCGTTCTTGCCCTGGTTAACGAAGATGGTGTCGCAGAAAGGATGTCCTGACTTGCTGGTTTTACACTTGGGGGAAAATGACTTGGTGCGATTGTCAGGCCTGGCAATCATGCAACAGATGCAAAGGGACTTGGACGTGATGAAACAACGGATGGCGGGCACCTGCTTGGTGTGGACTGAGTTTGTGCCTCGTAGAGTGTGGAGGGGAGCGGTAAAACCAGCAGCAGTGGAAAAAGCCAGGAGAAAATTGAACAGGGCGATGAGGGTTTTTTGCGACAACAGAGACATCAAAGTTATTGCTCACAAGGGGCTGCGGCTGGAGGAGCCGCTGCTATTCAGGGACGACGGGGTGCACCTTTCGAGGATGGGTAATGCATATTACATGATGGAGATGAGGGACGCGATCAGTAAGCTCTGGAATGAGTCCATTTGGTGTAGAAGGGTGTGAGGGCGAAAGGTGCATGGCGGCGGGGTGGGGCAGGTAACCACCCAAAGGGGGTTCCCTGGTTGGCGGAACTTTGGTGGGGTGGGGGGAGTCCTGGACGGGCCCACCCACCTCTCGGGGGGGGAAGAGTGATTGATGGGGCTGCGGGATGCAGGAGTGCGATGACAGGTGATGCAAAAGAGGACGTCAGGAGACAAATGAAGAAGGATTGAGAACGGAAACGGGTTGTTGTGGAACGTGAAGAGAGATGGGGTGCAAGGGGAAAGAATGGAGCAAGTGAGACGAAGAAGCGGGGGGGGAAGTTTTGTTGAGGTTATTGTTAATATGTATTATGGTTAAAGTTATGTTTACAGCCTGTCCTAATAAATGGCCTTTTACGCTTCACCGACAGCGTGGACTGGTTATTTGGCGCGATGAGCCTCCGGTTCCACGGGTGTGCACTCAGGGCGCTGTCTGCGAGGTAGGGAGGAGTCCCAACCCCTACCCGGGATGAACTCATGATTATACAATAAATTGCATCAGCTGGCATAATGAGTCAGTTAGTCACACTTGGGACACAGGACTGGGACAAAACAGCGCAAGAACCGTGGGTCTGACGCTGAAAGGCGAGGCCTCGAAAGCCGAGCCCACTAGACGCGGCACTTCTCAGCGAGGCGCTAGACACAGAAACCCGCGCTCGACCTGCTCTCGCGTACGCCCATTGTTTATTGTCCCACGGTATCATCCAGATTTGTGTTTTTTTTCTGCCTTTGTGTTTGAAAAATTTGTGCCTGGAATTCTTGGCAGCCTATAATTTAGGCGGGCACACAGTTTAGTTTGAGAATATAAAACGCTAGGCACGTCCGCGCGCAGGGATTATCTATCGGTGCATTATTGGCTAAGTGGGGTACAGTAATAAGAAGTTGCATATTAATATTTATTAAAGCAAAATTTGAGTTTTTACCTTTGGAATATGCATGTGATTTTAAAATCGTGAGCATATATACCTGTACAGAAAAGAAATATATAGACAAACATAAAGAAAAAGAGATACGCACACCTACATATTATCTCTCGCTCTTACATGTACGTCTATATTTCCGGAGCATTGTCGGTTTTTTGTGTTACAAAAAGAACGTTTTAAGGACACAACTGCGCACTCATAAATAAATTTAAAAAAAAAAAAAACCAAGACTGTTTTTGCAAAGTGTTAAAGAATGGTTTAAGTCTTTGCATTCGTGTTCTAGAAAATGTTCTGCAAAACAGTATTTAGTCTGACCTCTCATAAACAGCTCTTGTATTGAATTCCACGGGGGAGTTGCAGGGTATTATTCCACGGCTGTGCGAAATACACACGTGTTGTTCCCCATGTGACTATCACAGGAAGTTACAATACAACGAGGATGCACAATAGCGCCTTCATATTACTGCTATAAAATAAAATGAGTGTGGCCTGTGCTGTCGTGCTGTTGCTTGAACGCGCTGAACTACTGTCGGTACCGGAGCTATTGAAGCACTGGCGTAGCTAGGGGGGGGCGGCGGGGGCCAACCGCCCCAGGCGGCACGAGTTTTGGGGCGGCAGCCGGCCCCCCTCTCTAACCTGCGGCCGTCGCAAGAATTGGCGGCGGCCGCCGCAAGAATCGGCCGCACCCCTCCCCCCTCCCCCTCGCGAGGGCGGCAAACGCAGGGGCCGCCACGGGCAGCCTGAGGCCTACCTACGTCACTGTATTGAAGGGAGCAGGCTGTATTCTATTATGTATGACAGTTGTATAATATAAGATGCTATCATTATAGCGCCAAAAAACAAGGGCTTCACAGGTTCCATGCATGTTGTCTATTTAAATATAGTGCTACTGCTTATTGTTCTATTCGTAAGCCCAGGCTTTTGCACTGCTACCTTAAATACACACACATTTACTGGCGTAACACTGTCTCACAGTGCGGCATGCTACATGTACACCTGTGTGTGTATTGATGTGTTTCTATGTGTCTGCATGTGTGTGTATGCATATGCTGGAGATATGTTTTCACTGACAGTAACGTTTACTATGACTGCTGACTACAATATAATATATTCTCGAAACGAAAGTACTATAATATACTATTTAAGATGCTTTAAAACACATGAAAGCACCGCATGTCACAAAAATAAGATATATTCCAACCTATCCAACCCAAAAATGCTTTGTGCCAAGTCGTCTGGTGTGCTGATGATTCTTCAGTATTTTTTGCAAATCATTTATTTTTTCAAGTGCATAAAAGTGAGTGGGTAAGTAGAGGAGTAAGTAGATAAACGTGGAATGATACAGTCCTAATAACATAATCTTCCCCTGCTTTTTAATGGCGGTTATTGGCAAGTGGAATATGTATTCTAATTTAAAAATCTGACACCCACTGAATATGAGTCGACTGGTTCTGCAAACCTCCAAATCATCGACGCATTTGCATCATATGTACATTATTTATTTTTCTTGAAAACAACTGGATCAGCTTTTACACTTTTTAAGTGGGCACATGGTCCAAGTAGGTTGCATGTGCAATTCATATTTGGTGAAATTTGATGCAGATGCTCTTGAGCAATTTGTGCTGGAAGGTCTTTAAGATTTTAAAAATGCCTTAAAATCCTTTTAAACGTTTACAATTTTGAGCAAACCCTTAAATAACTTGACTTGTGTATACATACAAATATGTCAGAAGGCTGTTCGAAATCTGGTGATTGTCAAAAAATGGTAAAGTAACAGGTAAAACAGGGGGTTTAAATTTCCTTATGTTTCACTATCAATATCGCTGACACACCATTGTTAGAAAATGCATTATTCACAGACACTACTTCACCCACCCTGACTGTTTCAATAGTTCATGAGAACAACATAATTGCTGGGAATTTTCGAAAAACTTTATGAGTAAGGAGTAAGTAAGTAAATCTTTATTTGCAGATGTATAAAAATCGTTGCAAAAAAAGTACAAGTCAGTCCTGTGTGTGTTCCTGTCAAGCTACAGGAAGGTGTACAAAACATCTCTGGGTTCAAGTGACATTTGAAATGTGCTTCCCATTGGTTAAAAGCATGAATTCTTGGAAATTATATAATTTCTTAGAAATTATGAAACATAATTCACATTGGTATGGCATCAATTCTGTGAAATATGGGCTTTGGAACTATTGCTGTTTGTGCAATACCAACAGCTAAACGCCCAGTTTTTAGGTCTCGCCTAGCGACGCAGCGCATGCGCTGTTCGCCTTGGCGAGATCTATTGTTGTGGCTTTTTCGGCGGAAGGGGGACAGGAGATGTGCACGCGTACGGACGGACAGAAGATGTGCACGCGTACGCATCAGCAGTCTCGGAGTGTGTGCACGTGCGGACGGACAAGAGATGTTCACGCGTACGCGTCAGCAGTCTCGGAGTCGGCTCACCTTTGAGCACAACGCGCGCATTGGCGCGCTTTCACTTTCCCTCCCTCCCCCCGTCGGCTCCAGATCATCACGCGTGCATGGGGCGCGCTTTCATTTTCCCTCCCTCCCCCCGTCAGCTCCAGATCAGCTCCTGGGGTCCCTGCACGGCGTCAGCAGTCTCGGAGTTGGAGTTCCGGCTTCCAGCTGGGGAGCAAGACCGTTGTAGCCAAGGGCGCGTGTTCAGGGACAGCGTCAGGCAGAGGGTTACAAATACGTAACCGTCGCGCTGCCCGTCCGGGAGGTTTTTTGAGTTCTCAGACTCTCCCCAAACACTGCACTAGCACCCCACCAGGCTGTCACCTGCCGCACTGCTCCCACTCTCCACGGATGCCATCAGTGCCCCGACTCTTAAAGGGGCCATCCAGAGTAGAGACAATTGGTAGCAATTCCAAGAAAACGCACTCTAAAAGTTCCTTTGTTTACTTTGAGAGGACTGGCGCTCTCTGTCAGTACTCCCCTGCCTGCGATAGCACTCTCTGAGGGTGCTGCCAGGTTAAAGGCGCCCCCAAATGCTCATGCTCCCTCTGGTGAGAGCACCCCCTGCACTCAGCGCTTCCAACCCGGACAGCACTCTGTTAGAGTCTCTCTCTCTGTGACAGCACTCTCTGTTAGTGTCTCCCTCTCTGTGACTGCACTCTGTTAGAATCTCTCTCTCTCTCTCTGTGACAGCACTCTCTGTTAGTGTCTCCCTCTCGGTGACTGCACTCTGCTAGAGTCTCTCTCTCTCTCTCTGTGACAGCACTCTGTGTTATTGTCTCCCTCTCTGTGACTGCACTCTTAGTGTCTCTCTCTGTGACAGCACTCTCTGTTAGTGTCTCCCTCTCTGTGACAGCACTCTCTGTTAGTGTCTCCCTCTCTGTGACCGCACTCTGACAGCACTCTCTGTTAGTGTCTCCCTCTCTGTCACAACACTCTCTGTTAGTGTCTCCCTCTCTGTGACAGCACTCTCTGTTAGTGTCTCCCTCTCTGTGACCGCACTCTGACAGTACTCTCTGTTAGTGTCTCCCTCTCTGTCACAACACTCTCTGTTAGTGTCTCCCTCTCTGTGACCGCACTCTGACAGCACTCTCACTTAGTGTCTTCCTCTCTGTGACAGCACTCTCTGTTAGTGTCTCCCTCTCTGTGACCGCACTCTGACAGCACTCTCAGTTAGTGTCTCCCTCTCTGTGACAGCACTCTCTGTTAGTTTCTCCCTCTCTGTGACAGCACTCTCAGTTAGTGTCTCCCTCTCTGCGACCGCACTTTCTGTTAGTGTATCCCTGTCCATGACAGCACTCTCTGTTAGTGTATCCCTCTCCAGGACAGCACTCTGTTAGCGTCTCCTTCTCGGTGACAGCACTCTGTTAGTGTCTCCCTCTCGGTGACAGCACTCTGTTAGCGTCTCCCTCTCTGTGACAGCACTCTGTTAGTGTCTCCCTCTGTGTGACAGCACTCTCTGTTAGCGTCTCCCTCTCTGTGCCAGCACTCTCTGTTAGCGTCTCCCTCTCTGTGACAGCACTCTCTGTTCGTGCCTCCCTGTCTGCGTCAGTGCTACTGTTTGGGTTCGCCATCATTTGATAGTGTCAGCGTTCCTCTTCCTAAAACAGCACTCTGTGTCAGTGTGCCTGTCGCCGTGACAGCACTCTCAGTCAGGCGCCCTCTCTTTGGGAAGGGCCCTGCTGTCAGTCATTTCCTGTCTAATAGTGTCAGTCCTGTGCTGCAGCGCTCTTCTTCGTGTCAGGTTCAGCGCTTCCATCCCACGAGAGAGCCCCTGCTGTCAGTGCTCCCCTGGAGAGGGTGCGCTCACTACTGTGAGCGAGCCCCTCCCCGACGGAGCACCCACTGCCATTCACACACAGACAGGCCTCTGTAGTGAGCCACCCGGCCACTGCACAACAATGTTGCACAGGCATCCCCCTGGGCAGGGCTCGGGCCAGGGGGTATATAATAAAGGACGACGTCAGCGCACGTGGCTGACGGCGTAAACTAACAACGGTAGCAGACGTCCCCTTATTGGTGTTCCGCCGAATAAGTTAGGCCTTACCTGTCCCTCTCCATAGCAGTCGGTTACAGCCCCCAACCGCACGCCCAGGGACCAGCCCCGCCATCCCCCACGGTTGTTCACAGAACATTACACTGGCGACGAAGGAGTGGAGGAGCCCACGTGCGCACCCACGCCGCTCGTGTGGGCAGCGCGGCAGCTCCGCCGGCGGCCGCTGGTGGAGCGAGGCAGTACGTGTCGTGTCTGCCGCTGCGGGCGCGGTGAAGTGCAGACCCCCTGTGCCTGGGAGAGGCTGAAGTGTGCGGTAAGGTGGCCGCGTGGGGGGGAACAGTGCGAGCCGTGCAGGCGTGTGGGGGCCGGGCGCGTCGTCGCGCTGAAGCACGGCCTGCGGGGGCAGTGGTGCGGCCTGTGTGTCAGTGCACGGGAGCGGCTGGCCGAAGAGTGCACCGGAGCGCGGACGGAGCGCGTGGTGGACCCGGTGAGGGCACGAGGCCCGGCGAGGGGCCTGCAACGCACGCGCGGCCTCCGGCGAGTGAGGGGTTGCCTCCCTGCACCGCGGTGGACCACACAAGGAGTGCGGGAGGAGGAGTGGATCCAGGCCATTGCCCATAGTTGGAGAGCAGTGGCAAGGGGGTCAGCCCGCATCCCAGTGGGTCCTGGGCGAGGGCTGGCAGCTCGTGCAGGCAATCTCCTCATCACTGGCCAGGGAGTGTGGCCACGGGACAAGAGCAGTGGGCCCAGGAGGCGTTCAGGCCGCTGGTGGAGGACCCGCAGTGGGCAGGCGCGCTCAGGCGGACCAGGCACCCCATCGTGTTGAGGGTAAAGCGGCGTAATCATGACTACGCCACAGGCGGCGGCACCTGCGGATGCAGGAGCGGCGGGAGTGAGGCCAGGACGCATGGTGGTGAAGGCACTTCCAGAATTCAGCCAGTTGGCGGACCCGGCGACAGCTGCACCGCGATGGCGGAAGTGGATAGGCCAGCTTGAAAACTACTTTGTGGCCACCAGAGAGACGGACAACGCTGTGAAGAGGTCCACCATGCTCCTGATGGGGGGCGATGAGCTCTACGACCTGTTCCAAGACCTACCGGACACGGGGGACGGCAATGACTATGAGAAGGCGGTCAGGGCCCTGAACCGCCACTTTGACCCGCAGGTCAACCCGGACTTCGAGCATTTTAAGCTCCACCAGGCCAAGCAGAGGGAGGACGAGTCGGTTGACATGTTCTTCGCACGTTTGCGAAAGCTGGCGAGCACCTGTGTTGGAGTGGATCGGACGTTCGAGACAAGGGCGCAGCTCATCGTAGGTTGCAAGTCGCTGGAGCTGCGCAAATTGATCTTACGACAGCCCGGAATTTCGCTAGATGATATATTGGTCCTGGGGAGATCGCACGAGCTGGCAGACGCCAGGGCTGGCGAGATGGAGGTGGCGTTGGCCACGAAATCTGCGGCGACGCGACCTTTATACCCCGCACCCATCAAAGAGGAGAGGGTGGATGTTATTCGGAAGTCGTACAGCGGAGGAGCCACACCCAAGAGTGACACGGAGGAACGGCACACCAGGCAAGGGTGCAGGAATTGTGGGCTGACGACGCATTCCCAGAGAGGCTGCCCAGCGCAAAGACGGCAGTGCCTAAAGTGTAACAAGTATGGGCACTTCGCAAAAGTGTGCCAGAACGCAGCCCGATCCAGTGCCAGTAAACCCAAACGACCCCAGTTCCAGAGAAGGGCCATGGCGATACAGGACGTGGACGATCTGGATAGCCGGTGCCAGAAATTGGCTGTAGCTGAGGATGACGAAGACGGGGATGTCTTTGTGGTGTCTAGCATCCGAGGGGTCAACGCCACTCGGCGACCTCCGCCGTTATGCCAGATATGGATCGGGGGCAACTGTATCCAGACGCTTATTGACACGGGGCCTCAGTGAACATTTTGGACGCCGGACAATACTGCGAGCTCCGACCACGACCGAGGTTAATGCCCACTGCCACCAAGATACTCACCTATGGAGGTCACACGCCGATCCCTCTCCAGGGGGTGATTGATGTGGAGGTTGGACACAAAGACAGAATCACAGCGACGAGATTCTACGTCACCTGTGACAGAGCAGGATCGCTGTTGAGCTGCCACACTGCCGAGGATCTGGGACTAGTAATGTTCGCAAGGCATATACACCAGTCGCAAGCGGACCAGGTGCTGGCGGAATTTCCGGAGCTCTTTCGGGGGCTAGGATGCCTCAAGGGAGTGGAAGTCCAACTACACATTGACGACACCATCAAGCCAATTGCACTCCGACACCGGAGAGTACCATTCCATCTCCGACCACTGGTTGAAGCTGAACTGGAGCGCCTCGAGAAGGAAGGGGTGATCGAGAAAGTGTCGGGGCCGACTCCATGGGTGTCACCGTTGGTCATAGCGCCAAAACCCAAACAGCCAGGCGCTATTAGGCTCTGTGTCGACATGAGGTTGCCAAACAAAGCAATACGCAGAGAAAGACACTCACCCCCACCATCGACGAAATTGTGGCGGATATAAACGGGGCGCAATGGTTCTCCAAAGTAGATCTGAACTCGGGGTACCATCAGTTGGTGTTGATACATCACAACTTTCTCGACACATGTGGGGCTACGCAGGTTCAAACGGCTGAGTTTTGGGGTATCCTCAGCGGCGGAAGTGTTCCAGGAGGCTGTGAGAGAAGCACTGTCCGGACTCGTAGGCGTACTCAATGTCAGTGATGATATTCTCATATTCTCGAACTCTCTGGAGGAGCACCATGCAAGACTGCGAGCAACCCTCCGGAGGCTGGTCGAACAGGGACTGACACTACATCGAGCCAAGTGTGACTTTTACGCCAATGAGGTGGAATTTTTTGGCTATCGCTTCTCCGCAAAGGGCCTGCAAGTCGATCCAGCAAAGGTGGAGGCACTCAGAGCAGCGGCCATCCCTCAAACGCAGCCCGAAGTGCGGAGCTTTCTAGGCATGGCCAATTACTGTGGCCGTTTTATTCCCCATCTGGCCACTCTATCTGAACCACTCCGGAAACTTACGAAGAAGGATGTGCCATGGCAGTGGACGGACAGAGAGGCGCAATCCTTCATTGATATCAAGAGTGCATTGTTGAAAGGAGCAACAGTGGCGTATTTTCAACCAGGAGCAGACACTGAACTCATCGTGGATGCCAGTCCAGTGGGACTGGAGGCAGTGCTACTACAAAGAACCAGGCAAGACGAATGGGTGCCGATCGCGTATGCCAGCAGGGCGATCACGGCCGTCGAGACACGGTATGCTCAAATCGAGCGGGAGGCGCTAGCCATTCGCTGGGCGTGCCAACACTTTGACATTTATTTGTGTGGGCACACTTTCACGGTGGTCACCGACCACAAGCCTCTTGGAACCACTATTCACTGGCACGTCGCGGAATGGTCCTCCGCGGATTGAACGATGGGCGGTCCAGATACAGCATTATCGGTTTGAAGTGGTGTACCGCCCGGGAGTCAACAACCCGGCCGACTATCTGTCACGTCATCCAAGGGCGCTGCCGGCTGGGAGCCAGGATGCTGTGGATGAGGGAACGGAATCGTTCCTGCGGCAGATCGTGGAAGAAGCGTGCCCCCAAGCGCTGTCGTTGGAGGAAATCCTAGTGGCTACCAGGCAGGATGAGTGCTTACAGGCAGTGAAGCGAACACTCCATGACCATCAGTGGAAGTGGTTCCTGCAAGGGATAAACCGACGGGCGGAGGAGGAAAAGGAGTATTGGGAGAGTCTGTGGCGGTGCCGGGAGGACCTAAGTGAGGCTGGAAATGGAATAGTTCTCAGAGGCACTCGGATCGTAATACCGGCTGCCCTGCGAAGCAGAACAGTGGACCTGGCCCACCAGGGCCACCAAGGGGTCGAGAAGACCAAAGCACGACTGAGATCCAAGGTGTGGTTCCCGGGGGTGGACCGGCTGGTGGAAGACAAGGTGCGAGGATGCCACGCCTGTTTGATAACAGGAGCTGACCCGCCGGGGGTGCCCGTCATCACGGAAGGACCTAGCCTGACACCATGGGCTCAAGTGAGTCTGGACTTTGGCAGTTTCCCTGACGGAAGACACACGGTGGTGTTGGTAGACAGTCACTCCAAGTTTCCTGTGGTGGAGGTGGTGACATCCACGGCGTTTGACTGCATCCGACCAGTGCTGGAGAAGGTGTTTGCACTCCTGGGAATGCCGGAAGAAATAAGATCAGACAACGGGCCGCCGTTCCAGGGGCAGGAGTTTAAAGACTATCTGAACCAGAATGGAGTCAAGCACCGCCGGGTAACTCCCCAGTGGCCTCAAGCAAACGGGGATGTAGAAAGATTTATGAGGACTTTGAACAAAGCACTGAGGATTGGGGTGGATCAAGGAGGCAACTTGGAGAATTGCCTGCACCAATTCCTTCGAGCGTACCGACACACCCCCCACTGCACCACACGGTGTGCACCCAGTGAGCTGCCGATGAAGCGGGCGGTGCCGGACAGCATTCCCACCAGCGACCAGTGGGCTCCGGCCGTACTGGACGCCCGACAAGCCCAGGTGCGACGACAACACAACAACGACCGGGCCAGTCGGAACAGGAGGGCCCGAACACCAGCCATCGACGTGGGAGGCTACGTGGTAGTGAAAGACCGCCATCCAGGGTCCACGTTTCGCACGCCGTTCGAACGAGAGCTGTGGAAGGTTGTACAGATCAAAGGGACCATGATCACAGCCAGGAAGGGCAGCCAGCAGATAGCCCGCAATATGTCATGGTTCAAGAAGGCCCTGGGTCCCGAGGAGGTCGTGACGGAGGCTGAACACGCCCGAGGCCGTGGAGGCGAGGAAGCACCGATGGACGAACCTATCTCCGAAGACTGGTGAGGCGAAGGCCCGGAAGAGAGTGCTGAGAGACCAACGGAGGGAGGTGTGATCACCCCCACGGTGCCCGAGGGGGCCGCTGGGAGTGCCAGGGGAAGCCCGCATTGCCGGTTGAGAAGGAATCCGGAACCCAGTTCAAGGTTGCGCGACTTCCTGTGTTGAAGAAGCCCGGAAGAGGTCGTGCTCTGAAATGGACACTGTGTGAAACTGTAGTTTTATAAAATGTTAGATAACTGTTTAATTGGTTGGCACCCGCACAAGTTCCGTGGGTTAGATGGGATGTAGTGAGCCACCCGGCCACTGCACAACAATGTTGCACAGGCATCCCCCTGGGCCGGGCTCGGGCCAGGGGGTATATAATAAAGGACGACGTCAGCGCACGTGGCTGACGGCGTGAACTAACAACGGTAGCAGACGTCCCCTTATTGGTGTTCCGCCGAATAAGTTAGGCCTTACCTGTCCCTCTCCATAGCAGTCGGTTACAGCCCCCAACCGCACGCCCAGGGACCAGCCCCGCCATCCCCCACGGTTGTTCACAGAACATTACAGCCTCGTCGCAGCGCGCTTCCCCGGGGCTGGGCCAGATGCACAGTACTCAGAGAGCACACAGGGTGCACCGGGCAAACACGGGCCCAGCAGACAGCGCTGAGCTCCAGCTGCGCTTCCCGGAGGCAGCCGAGCCCGAGGCCCAGACAGCAGCTGTTCTCACTCACTTTCACTGTCCCTGTCGAGGT
The DNA here is from genome assembly GCA_963921515.1 of Calotriton arnoldi. Taxonomy (NCBI): domain Eukaryota; kingdom Metazoa; phylum Chordata; class Amphibia; order Caudata; family Salamandridae; genus Calotriton; species Calotriton arnoldi. The sequence goes on from CAWUFW010001137.1 coordinate 2,202,034, forward strand.
CTGCTGCTCACTGGACCTGCCTGTGACAAACAACAGGACAAGAGTAATGACAAGAAGAGGCAGAGCACGGAAACCTAAAGAGAGATGACTGGGGGGAGACAGCACCGGAATTGAGCGTCGGCTACCAGTGAGGGGAGGAAGACAGGCAGGGTCAGCCACCACTGAGGGGGCACCGGTCGGGCTGCCCTATGGGCAAACTGGCAGTTGCAAAGGGGCTGGCCTTACAGGATATTGTGTGTTGTTGTGGGCCTATTTTCTGGTCTGGTGGGCTGTTTTTATTTATTTTTTAATATCCCTGCCATAACACTGAGGGGAAACACAGGACAGAGATAGGTACCACTGAGGAACAAGCATTAAAAATGCAATAGGTCTTGCCTTTCATTAAGTTAAAGCCATTTGCATTGCTATACAATACCATTAGCAAAGCAAATGGCTTTAACTTAATCAAAGGCGAGACCTATTGCATTTTCAATGCTTGTTTGGGAATGAACTCAGGATGTCAGGCTGAAAACGACTCGGCCAACACTCGTGCTACTTCTAATTTACAACGACTCAATGACTTAAAGTACAATAGGGCCCTCTTGTGTCTATTTGGAGAAATTATCTCCAACGATAAAATACGTGTCAATCCCAAAAGGCAATTTATTCAGCCAAATGTGTTCTGTTTTCAAAGTAGAGGCGGACAAATCATCAAATTCTTAAAAAAGAGACACAGCTGTGTCGCGGAGCGTCCTTTGACCTAAAGAACGAAAAAATGAGCCAAGGCATTGAAAGATTTGCTTTGCAAATCCTGAGAAAAAATGTCGTATAAAAACACGCCAGACTCTTTAAAATTAAAAAAGGCTATTTTCTCAAAAACACAAATGTTTCAATGTATTATATTATATTATATGATTTAATTGAGCACTGTTAATTGAAAGTAAAGCTTTGCACTGGCGAAGTTGCTAGGAGTAAACCGAGAAAGAGTTCTGTTGCATGTGCGCTGTATATTTACAACCAATGTTGTTCCCATATATGAAGCAACGTTTCCTATAAAACTATTATAAAGAGACATTTTGTATAGCACACATCCAGTGATATCTTAACAGTTTTTTGGACGGCGAGCAAGGCATATTTTGGCGTCCTCTGTTCAGAACAACTTTGAGTTTGTTACCCATTTTGGCTAATTCCCATTCTCTTGATATTAAATAATATTGAATTATGTGCTAAACTTTCTTAAATTGGAGCATGCAAAAATAGTCGAAAGTTCAAACTGCCCAGTGTCTGTCAGTCAAGTAATACCATAAGATAGCTTGGACAAGGATTGATAAAGCAATTCTTTTTGGGTTTTCTTGTCACCTTACTGTGGGCTTAGAGCCTGCTCTGTGCTTGCCACTGATTGGCTGTATTGTCACTCTCATTTACTTGCTTCTTATTTGTTAGCTCATGTGGAATTTACTTCCCCTTTTTGTGTTTGTCCATACCCTGAGGCATAGCTGTATCACTTATATCCTTCGACTGTCCACTTTTCAAGCACTACTTTTTAGGTCGAGCCTGCAAGAGCATGCACTAGACTCTTGTGTCTAATAATGGGCTTTGAACCCGTCCTTAGCTTACCATTCGTTGGCATCATTCTCGTTCGTCTTTGCTGCGATCTCATTGGACAGGGCTTGCCGTGCACCACTTCCTTTTCTTTCCGCAGCATACGGACCAAGTACACATTAATTAGCTTTGATTAGTGTCCCTCCTCTGGACATCCGTTGATCATGCTGTTTTTTATTTAATGGGTGCACAGTGGGTTTTTTGTCTGGTGCCAGAGTGTTTTTGTGCTCGCCAATTACACAAGTTTAAAAGAGCTTCTTGTTGTTCAACCCTTGCACTGCACCGATATATTAATTTAAATCAGGCTTGACTATTTGCTGAAGATCCATGCAGTGAACTGGGTTGCTAATTTTTTCTCCGTCAGGTACTGACTGGCTCACCCATCTCCTTCCTTCATGCTGGATCTCCTTGCTTCCGTCTTTGCTCGCCCTCCCATCCACCTTCCTGAGCCTGCTTTGTCCATATAGCTGCCAAGTTTCCCAGGTCCATGCGTGATGTGACTTCAGTTCAGGTTTTTTCTTGAATTGTGGGACTTTTAGTCCTGTTTTATAATGCAATAAACAAGACTACAAATCTCGCCTGCAATTTTACTGGACCTTGCGCACTAGTTGCCCAAACCGCACTAATCGCGACTGAGCAAAAAAAAAAAGCCAGCACAGGCAGATACTGTAATCTTTCCTGTAACTTGCAGACTTGCCCCCTCACCCAGACGTGTGAGCACGGCACATGCTACCACAGCACAAGGTAGCCTGCCACACAGCCACATCAAACCTGGTTGCTTTGCGCAGGAGCGTACTGACCCTCCTCCTCCCCCCTGCTTCAGCAGCTACAGCTGGAGTGGGATTTTTTTATGGGACTGCAACTTGGTAGATAAGAGATCATAATTAAGTTTATAGGAAGAAAGAAAGGTGGGTTTCTAAAAAAAAAAAAGGGAGAGAAAGATGGACAAGTGGATGCATAAGAGGGTGAATGGATAGATGAGTGGGTGAAAGTATGGGTGGATGAAAGGATGAATGGATGAGTGGGTAAAAGGATAGATGGGTGAGGGAGAGAATGGGTGTGTGAAAGGATAGATGGGTGAAAGGATGGACGGGTGTGTGAAAGGATAGATGTATGAAAGGATGGATGGATGAGTGGGTTAAAAGATGTGTGGAAGAGTGGGTGAGAGAATGGGTTGCTGGGTGGGTGGATGAGTGAATTAAAGAATGGCAGAGCAAATGGAAATCTGAGATTGATGGATGGATGAATGGATGGATGGATGGATGGATGGATGGATGGAAGACTAAATGGATATCTGATAGTAGGGATGGGTGGGTGAAAGGATGGCAGAGTAAATAGAAATCTGAGAGGATGAATGGATGATGGATGGATGGATGGATGAACAAAAGGAACAATTGAGGCTGAAAGGTGTTATTGATGGATGGGTAAGTCACATTAGGGATGTATGGGTGGATGATGTATGGATGTATGGATGGATGGATGAATAGATGATGGCTCTGTGAATGGATGGAATGGCTAATGGAAGGATGGAATGGTGAAAGATTGAATAATGGATGAAAGAAAGAATGGATGACAGAATGGTGGATATCAGCGAGTAAATGAGGGATGAAATGATGATGGTTAGATACATGGATAGAAGTGACAATGGAGCTCTTCTATGGAGGTTCGGGATCACTTGCATCGCATGCTTGGTGCCATTGGAGCTATGGTTTTAAGTGGGAGGTATTTTAATTTTCTGTCTGTTCCCTAGGCTGTGTGTACCTCCAGCTACACAAGGGCGCTCGGACGAGATACCGAGTTGACTACAAATACCCCTCCCCTAAAGGATCTTGACTTCCTCCAGACTGCACTACCATCCCACAGGCAGACCTAACCCCAGCCCTGCCAAGCTGGCATTCTTGACATTCCCGACAGACGGACAGCTTTTTCAGAATGCCACTTTGTCCTGCCATTGCACGATCCATCTCTCCCTGCACTTTCACAGGGCGGGCAGCTAAAGGAATTACTCAACTCTTTTTTCCTCACAGATGCCCCTCCTCTCCCAGGTGTCCACCTGACACACAAAACTCGCACCACCCCATGTCAGAACTTGTCATCCAATGCCTGTATGTTATGCACTTACTTCCTTAATCTTGATCTAGTCGATTGTCTCTCGCATGAGAGCTTATTTGGAGGATGTGAGGGATGTGAGAGCAGGTCAGCATCAGCTGGTCTCGCCCTCTCCTTGCCAACCAAAAAGTGCTGACACCAGATCCACATAATTTATTTCTAGCTCCTCTTGCACTGCTGCTATTTAAAATGTCTAATCTCTGCCCGGTTGAAACTGACTCTAGCAGTGAGGCAGGGGAGGAGATGGGATTTTTACCTCCCTCTTTCCATGTACACTTTATTTTTTTATCCAGTTTTTCTCTAACTCTACCTTTGTTGTCAGGGGCGTCACCATCTGCTATCCAATCCCTGGCTCGAGTGTGCCTGCAGAAATGGACGATAGGCCCAATGAGAACTAAACAAGGGAAAGGCAATTGGATGCAGGGCAGAAGTGTCTAAGAAGTCCTTCCCCATCTCCACAAAAACTAAGAGATTCTCCAGACACCATGCCATTTCATTCGCTTGCATTTTCTGTCTGTCTGATCCCATCGCAGTGAGCCAGGGTGGCTGTGGAACAATCTCGGCTCCCTGTTTGTGTACATACTTTTTAGGTCGAGCCTGCAAGAGCATGCGCTAGCACATGCGCTCTCTCTAGTCTAATAATCGGCTTGGAACCCAAGCCTTCTCATTGGGCAGCACTTGCTGTTCGTCACTTCCTTTTCTTTCAGTGGCGCACGGACCAAGTGCTTTGATTAGTGTCCTTCCGCTTCCTTACTGCAAGAAGAGCACAGATATAGATGCCCATCATTAAATTACACACAGGTGATAAAATTTTTCCCTGAGCGGTTGAGGGCCTTGACACTTACAGAGCCGATATTTAATTGTTGCCTCAATTTTGGACACAAGCGGTAGCATACCATCTACTTCAGCCATGCCTGTAAGAAATGACGACTTAGCCCCTTGCTACTCTCACACAGTTGTCTGAGGTGTTCATATGCAACTGCCACTGACACGTCTAGGATTGTGGGTTTCTTTGCTCCTATCCTCTGGTGTCTCCTGTTCTTACTCTGTCCTTTTTTTTTTTTTTTTGTCCTCGTTTTGCCAACTCCCATACTGAGTCTCTCCCTCTATCTCTCTATATTCCGTATGAAGACCGTCTGAGAGGAGAGGGAGTACTCTCTAAGAGAAATGCTGTTACTGGTCCCATCTCCACTTCTACCTGTGCGCCCCTGTATATGATTTCTGGAGACACCAGAGCCGCCAGCACTATTTGGCTTAATCATTGGACCCGCTTGTCCTTTCTCTCCATTCCAACAGTAAAGTCCAGATCTTATCTCTACTTCCTGCATCACAGGCCATATCCGATTCGCTTGTTAATATAACACTCTTTAAACACTCAGCAAAGGTCGGTGAATTTTCAGATTTCCACTTAATACATATTTCGCGTCTTGCCAATATTACCACATAGAAGGTAAACATAGAACCCACCTCCTTCTCCATCCCTTCTTCTTGCGTGAGCCCAAAAATATTAAATGTGGGCTTACCTTTATCTTTTTCCCCGAACATCTCCTAGAAAATTACATACGTCCAACCAATATTGCGTGATCTTTGGGCATTCCAGAAACATATGCAAATCATCTGCTTCTTCATGCTTACATCATGGGCAACAATATTGATTACCAGTAACCTTCGACAACTTCTACGGGGACCAGTAAACTCTGTGAACGGTAAACAGATGATTACGCTTTAATGAGGCAGGTTTTACAACTACTCGTAGCATATCGAAAGAGTCCGTCCACAGAGTCTTGGCTTCCTCCTCCCTAAATTCTTCGCCCCATAGGTTTCTAATATCAGTACTAAGCGTGTCCTCTGCTTCCACGAAAGACCAGTACCAGAAGGAAATTTCCTTCTTCCAATCATCTGTTCTTGCGAACTGATCTAACTTCAGATCCTCCTCCTCCTGCGTCCATTTTTGGGTTACCCACCAGTAGCCTAATTGATAGTATTTAAACCTTGTCAATTTCCCCCTGGTCACGTTGCTGAGTGTTTCCCAACTCACTAAGCTGTAATCCTTCATAAGATCTGCCCAATAAAATATGCCCCCTGCTTTTAATGGTTGGCTCAATTGATCTTTCAAGCATTCGGGGGTACCTGGAGATTCCCAGATCGGTGCCCGTGCAGAATAATATGTAAATCGCAGTTTTTTCCGGACATACATCCATGTTCTTAATGCAGTGTTTAGAACCTTCAATCTGACCTTTTTGAAAAACTTCGGGTCTCCGTACTTAAAAAGAAAATAGTGCTGGCCCTGACTAACATCCCCAAGCATTGCAGAAAATAATAAGCCCAACGATGACCTATCGGGCTTATTTGCTAACATACGAAAGTTTTTGAAATGGAAGGCATAACAATAAGCAAGCAAGTCCGGTAATGCTAACCCTCCTGCCCCAAGTTTCCTCCTCAACTTCCTCCATGCTATCCTGGGTCCCTTTGACGCCCATATGAAACTCCCAATTTTTCCCTGTATTTTAGCTATATCCTCTTTCCTAAAAGTTAGGGAATAGAATTAAAAAGAAAAGTGGCTTTCGGGAGTATAACCATTTTAATGAGATTTACCCTGCCATAGATGGTTAATGGTAAATTCGCCCATTTTAGCAATAAACTCGATATCTCTTGGCTCACTTTCTTCCAATTCACCCTCGTAATATCCTCTAGCTTCTGTGTGATTGTCACACCCAGGTATCGCATTTGAGTTCTAACCCCTGGAATATTTGTTCTCTGATTCCATTGCATAATCTCAGTTTTATCTGCGTTAACCTTATATCCAGAGAGTGAGCCAAATTCTTCCGCCCTTCTCATTAAAATGGGTATCACCTCCTGGGGATTAATAGTGTATATAATCAAATCATCAGCGTATAATCCCAGTTTTACTTCAAACCCATTAAAATTAAAAGGAAGGATCGCAGTGTCTGCCCTAATTAAGTTAGCGAAAGGCTCTATATATAGGTTAAATAAGAGCGGAGACAGGGGACATCCTTGCCTTGTCCCTCTAGTTATACTAAACCAATTTGTTAAATCTCCATTAATCAACACTTTAGCTCTAGGATTTTGATACAAATTTTTTACTGCCTCCACCATATTTATTGGGAAATTAAAACAAGTTAAAACCTCCCAAAGATACTGCCAATTCACTTGATCAAATGCTTTGGCAACATCTACTGCCACTACCGTCAGGGGGATTTTTTTTACTTCTGCCATATCCACTGCTCCTATCATCTGGAAAGTTAGCTCATTAAGTTGCCTCCCAGGGATAAAACCCCTCTGATCCGGATGCACAACCCCTTTTATCACCTTAGCCACTCTTGATGCCATGATTCCGGAATAGATCTTATAATCCGCATTTAAAAGGGATATAGGTCTATACGAATCAACCTTTAGCGGATCTTTATTGGGTTTTAAAATTAACGTAATGGTAGCTTCTGACCAGGTAGTGGGGATACTTTCTCCCCTACTATATAACCTATTACACATAGAGGTTAGAGCAGATACCACATATTCTAATATGCAGAGGTATACTTCCACCGGAAGGCCATCTGGTCCTGCTGCTTTTCCCCTCCCCATCTTTCTACACTGGATACTGACCTCCTCTTCAGTTATCTCTCTTTCCAGATATCTCCTTAGCCCTTCATCCAACTGTGGGAGCCTAATCTGTCTTAACCAATTCTCAATCCTTTCTTGATTGGGGAATATAGTCTCCTTATACAACTCACTCATAAACTCACTAGCCTCCCGGCCAATTTCTTCATCTGCGCATAACTCCTCCCCTGCCTCTCTACTCTTCAGACATTTTATTGTATTCCTGGCTCTATCTGTTTTCACCTTCCATGCTAATAGAGAACTACATTTCTCCCCATACGCAAAATGTTGAAGCTTGCTAGCCTTCCATTTATCCAATAATTTCTTGTCCAATTGTGCCTGAAATTTTACCTGCAAATTTTCTAAATCTTTCGCCAAAAGAGATATATTACTAGCACCATCTAAGGAGGCCTTCTGTAGGTCTCTCTCTTTCTTCTTAATCTCCCTTATTTTACTCTCCTCCTCCTGTTTTACTATCTTTCTTTTCCCCCTGGTTATAGATGTCAATACTCCCCGTAAATAGGCCTTAAAGGCATCCCATATCAATTGCTCACTTGCAGAACCTATATTAGTTAAGAAATATTCCTCTGTTTTCTTTCCCAACTCTCTAATTACTATTTCATCTAATAATACGGTCCTATCTAATGTCCACCTTCTTGGCCCTTGCTTTTGATAAAAATTTACAGACATTACCACTGCAGAATGGTCTGATAAGACTGCTGGGATGTGTAATACTGTTTCTATATCCGTATATAAAGCTTGATCTACAAGAAAAAAGTCTATGCGGGAGTGATGTCTATACTTTTTACTATAATAAGTAAAATCCCTTAGTTCCTTGTTCTTATTACGCCAAATATCTACCAAATTAAATTCTTGTATCATACTTTTTAATCTAGCAAAAACTTTTGGTGGGGTAACATACTTCGCACGTGACGTTCTATCTAACTCTTTATTAAGGACTAAATTAAAATCTCCTCCTAAGATTACAGGTGCTTCTGTTTCCAACAAACAAATTTCCAACTTTACTAAAGGGTCCTGATTATCCTCGTTCGGCCCGTAATACACAGCACACACCAGGGGCTTATCTTGTATTAATATTGTGGCTATTAACCATCTCCCTGTAGTATCAGTCTCATATTTCACCACTCGGATTCCATAATTTCTCCTTATAATAATAGCCACCCCTCTTGAGCTTCCCCTTTGATCTGAACACAAAACCTCTTGGGCCCAACGTGCTTTACAAAAAAACTGCGTACACTCCTCCCTCTCCAAGTGCGTCTCTTGTAAGAAAATGATTTGTACATCACTTTCCTTTAAAAATTCTAGCACCCTGCATGCCTTTTTTCTACCCCTTAGACCATTTACGTTCCATGTCAAAAAGCATATTTTTTTATGATTATCCATACTCTACTCTTTTTCTACTTTCCCCACGACTCCCCACAGCTTTCCAGCTCCTTCTACATATACCCTTTATCCTGCTATACTTATTCGTTTCCCCTTTCGAGTTCAGCATCTTGAGGACATTTTTTTTTCTTTTTCTCCCTATGCTCCCCACACCCTGTGCCCCCCCTCCCCCCCGGGAAACCCCCTTTTTACTCCCTGGGCGCTGCATCCCGCCCTTTGTGATCCCCCCCATCCCCGAAGAGAAAGAATTCTAAATACAAAAAAAAATTAAGAAGAAAACGGCTTCTATATATACACTTTATACAATGCTATGTATGTATGTGCATTTACTTTTTTTTTTTTTTCCCATTTCTTTTTTCTTTCTTTACTCCATCTGATCTGCTATCTGCTATCTCATTATATCACTATACTGTATCCAAAAATGTATCCAAAAATACTCAAAAATGCTCAACCCTCCATCTGTGCCAGGAAAACATCCACTTCTTCTGGGATTTGGAAATTATACATCTTGTTGCGCCACATTATTTTCAACAATGCGGGGAATCTCATCTGCACCTGGGCACCCTTACTTCGGAGCTCACTCATTCGAGATCCCAGCTCCCACTGCCTATGTGCTGTTCTCCTGCCCAGGTCCGACCTTATTTGGTAGCTAAATCCTTCATATTTTAATACTCCCTCTTTCAAAGCTCTTCCCAGCACCAATTCCTTCACTGCATATGTTTGAAAATTAATCAAAATTCTTCTCGGCGCCTTCCTGGCTGGATTCGATCTAAACGGATCCCTATGAACTCTTTGGATCTTCTTCTCCAATTCTATGTCCGGTCTATCTCTCAAGACCCCTTCTCTTAATAGTTTACAGATGTAGACTTTAATGTCTCCCTTCTCAGACCCTTCTGGTATCTGAAGAAGTCTCAGATTGTTACGCCTAGCCTGCATCTCCAGCCTCTCCATGTCTTCCTCCAATGCTCTATTCTGTCTTTTTAGTTTTTCTAATTCGCTTGAGTTTTCAGTCACAACCTCAGAGAGCACCTTCACTTCCCCTTCCAATATGCCAGTCCGCTGTGCTATACCATCTATTTTTCCTTCTAGAGTCTCGCATTTTTCCTGGATTCCTTTCTGATTTGTTTCAGAGATCTCAAATTTTATCAGAATGTCTTGTCTTAAACTCCGGAACATTTTTTCTACCTGACACTCTACCCCTCCTACAGCTCCTTCCACTGCCTCTCCATTGACTATACTTAATCGAGGGGTAATCTCTACAGCAGCACCCGTCTCAGCACCTGCGACTAAACACATGCCTGTAACTGGGCGTAGCTGATTTTCAGAGTCTCCCAAGCTCTCATTTCTTATACTATATCTTTGGGTGGGGGGAGAAGAGGACGCCCCACAAATAGCAGATGATGTAATACCAGGGCAATGCTCTATCTCTATTTCTTCGTCCACCTCTCCCCTCTCGATCCAATTTTCCCCCTGTACCTCCTTGTCCTGCTTTTCCGCTAGAACAGAAAATCTATTTTCCAATAGTATTGGGGCAGTAGATATTACCCTCTTTCCCCCCTCTCCAGATGGTGCCGCGATCTGCTCCATTATCTTAAAGTAAGAACGTAGAGATGGAAGGGGTTTTGTTCAATCAATCAATCAATCACAGAATTTGTAGAGCGCACTACTTACCCGCGAGGGTCTCAAGGCGCTGGGGAGAGGGAAGGGGGGGGGGATGCTGCTACTGGTCGAACAGCCAGGTCTTGAGTAGCCTCCTGAAGGTCAGCAGGTCTTGGGTCTGTCGTAGGCTTAGTGGAAGGGTGTTCCAGGTCTTGGCGGCGAGGTGTGAGAAGGATCTGCCGCCGGTGGTTGTTCTTCGAATGCGGGGGACGGTGGCGAGGGAGAGGTCGGCGGAGCGGAGCTGGCGGTTGGGGACGTAGAAGAAGAGTCGTCTGTTGAGGTAGGCTGGGCCAGTTTTGTGGAGTGCCTTGTGTGCGTGGATGAGGAGTTTGAAGGTGATCCTCCTGTCGACGGGGAGCCAGTGCAGGTTCCTCAAGTGGGGGGTGATGTGGCTGTGGCGTGGTACATCGAGGATCAGTCGTGCGGAGGCGTTTTGTATGCGTTGCAGTCGCTTGATGAGCTTGGCCGGGGCTCCCGCGTAGAGGGCGTTCCCATAGTCCAGTCTGCTACTGACGAGGGCCTGGGTGACTGTTCTTCTTGTGTCTGTCGGGATCCACCTGTAGATCTTGCGAAGCATGCGGAGGGTGTTGAGTTGCGTGTCACCGTAGGGCCACACCGTTTAGGTTTTCCTCCTAATTTTGCACCTTTTTTCTTTGGGGTGACCGGGGCCGGAGCCAAGACCTCCGCGCTTTCCCCCTTCCCTTTAACTCGTCCTCCTCCTCCTCCTCCTCCAGCTGACTCCGGAATTGAACGCAAAAGATACCTGCTTTTGCTTTGTGAACTCTGCGTGTCTTGTCCAGTGCTTTCTCCCACTCCGGAGACTCTAGAGACTCTTTCCACTACCGGGTCTCCCCCAGATATATTACATTCCTTAGTTGACTTTGAGGCTAAGGCTATATCCACCCTGTATGCCTCTCCCTGCAGTCCGTGAACTCCCCCCTGCAGGCACTTGCCTACCTCAATAACCGTGTCGGGGGATGTACTTTCTCTTCCCGCTTGCCGCCTACCATCCGGCGCAATTGATACCTCTATGTGGGGGGGCTCATCCATCTGCTTCCGAACTATCCACGCCTCTGCAGGGCCTCCACTCTCTCCCGGTATCCACTGGCTGGTCCCCTGGTCTTCCACCTCGCTGTCGTTCCAGCAACCGTCCCAGCGTTGTTCACGTCTCTCCCCTAGCCGTTCTCCACGTCCGATACTGGCGCTGCCTCCTCTCACCCGGAACCCGACCAGCAATGAGGCAGCCCGCGTCTTCCTCCAGCGGGCCGCCGCTCTACTCCAGGCTCCTTCACTACGAGGCTCAAGATCTACACCCATGTGTGGTAGGTCCCTTTTCGTTTCAATTTGAGAATTTTTCAACAAAAATGCCGATTAACACAATTTCAACTCGGCGCTTTATTCATGCAGGTTTAAAATTGTCGAGATCCGCCGAATCCTCCCATTACTCCTATTCTCTCTCTCCGGTTCTGCGGGGTCCCGCGACAGGCATTAGCCTGCCGCCATGTTTCCCACCGGCCGATGGGCCTTCCGCCTTTAAGCCATTTTCTGGCCTGCAGCGTTCTTACTCTGTCCTGACGATGACCCTGTTCTAAGTGATTGTGTTAAGGGGTTGAAACGTCGACAATAACATGAATTGGTTCTAAGTAATTGTGTTAAGGGGTTGAAACGTCGACAATAGCATGAACTGGTTGTAATTTTTTGATTGAGGTTTTCGACACTCATAGTATGAGTGCCATTTACAACAACATATCGTCCCAATCAGTCACATGTATATATTGCTGTATATAGCACAAGCGCACTTTTTATCACACTATTCACTCTCACTGCACCATAACTTTATAGGAGCACCCTGTCTTTTGATAAATGTAAATAATGTGTCACATTATTATTATGAAGCGTTTCTGCATTATACAAATGAAATTGGCAGAATAAATGCACTTATCGCATAAATAAATAATTTGCAGAGACTTTTCTTAAAGACACTATTGCCATTGATGTTTAAGGCTACACTTCACCATAGGGACCACCTTTTTTGATAACGTGCATCATTTTATGTGCATGCACATGCATGGTGCGTACACCTTCAAAATGAGCAGCTGGCCAGATCATAGACTTTTTTTTTTTTCCTCCTTAGCTAAGATGCAAAGCATCAGGGATGCTGCAGAGCATCACTAAGAACCATTGGCAAAGCCAACAGGTCCAAACGATGAGACCTATTGGCTTTGCCAAAGCATGTTTGTCTTGCAGCTACAATATTTGATGTGGTATTTAATGTTTACTGAGTAAGTGTGACTTGGAGGACATTTACTGGACAAGTACATAATTTACAATTATGACTTGTGCACATAGTACTTTAAATTGTAAAATACTTTTTGATGGATACCACAAATCAGTCTCAACCACAACTGGCGTTCTCACTGCAACAGTGGAAATGAAAGCATTGCCCTTAGGATTTAGATTTTTCACCTTTCTGTTAGGTGAAATCGGATCATTTGTTTCCTAAATTCTTTTCTCAATCCAAGCTCAGGCCTTGTCCCACTTTCCTCTTTCTACATGTATTGTTTTCTGCCTAGACTGTGACCCTGCACTCCATTATGCAAGAAAAATGTGAAGGATCTGGGGCCAGAAGGACAGGAAGCTAAAAACAGTGTAGAAAGAGTGGGGTATGAGAAGGGTGGTAGGGATAGAGACAAGGTAGAGATATAGGCAATGTGGAGATAGATTTAAGGTAAACAGAGAAAGGTAAGGTAGTCAGAAGGAAAACTATAGAGAAGTCGAAAGAGGAGGAAGTAGATAAACAAGCATTGGCAAAGCCAATAGGTCTCACCTATAAGAGCTACTGGCTTTGGCAATGTTTTGTAGCAATGCCGCACAGCAGCGGGGAGGCTTTATAGTGTGGCTGAAACTCATTTTAAAAAGCCCTATGATGTAGCCAGGGCCAATGCGCTTAAAAAAAATCCATTAGCACTGGATGCATCATAGTCTTGTTTTTTAATTATTATTTTTAGCCGTTCTGCCGAGCATCCACACTGCTATACAGAATGGCTACAAATCATTGCCAATATTGGCAATGCCTATGCGGTATAGCATGAACAAGCAATAGCAGAGCCAATAGTTTCAAGGACGAGACCTATTGCCTTTGCCAATACTTGTTAGGTTTCAGCACAACACCCCTGTGATTCTGAGCAAACCAGTTAATCTCCCCAGGTGTGAGAAAAAAAAGAATATGACATTTTGCAAAATAATCCTATCACATAAATAAAGCAATTCCATTCAGGCCTATGTCTCAGCGAAAATACATTTCAAACCAGATAACTTCTGTTTACCAAATAAACATCCATTTCAAAGGAGAAAATAGTTTATTTGAAGTGTGTGTGGCACAGCAGTACATAGTCACAAATTGCAAGGGGTTCAACAAGGATGACAGGGAAGAAAACAAAATAGAAGTAGTACCTCAATCACAGCGTGATCAGCGGAAGGACAGCAATCAAGCTGAAGCCATCAGTTCTTGGTCTATGCTCCAGCCGAAAAAAGAGGAAGTGAAACCAGCATGCTCTAGCCAATTAGAAGGCAGCAAATAAGGGCAAGAATGAAGCCAACAAACGTTAAGCAATCGGTGTGCTGAAAGCCTATGGTTGTATACAATATCTCTCGCAAGCGAGAGCGCATGCAGGTGAGACCTAAAAAAGTAGAGAGAAGCAAGGTTTTGAAGTTAGGTAGAGAAAGCTAAAGATGGGGAGAAGAAAATATAAAAAGAGAGGTATGGTTCACAGAGGGGTGAGGTGGAATGAGAGGTAAGACAGAAAGAGAGGTAAGTTAGAAGGAGAAATACAGAGATCTAGAGGAGACAGGTAAGGAGGTTAGGTAGAGAGAGAAGTATAGAGAGATGCAAGGTAGAGACAGAGAGTGCGGAGTCCGAGAGAGGGGCAAAATGATGAGAAGCATAGAAAGAGAGGTGAGGCAAAGTGACCAGTGAGGTAGAGAAAAAAGTAGCCACAGTGGGATGCAGGGTAGAAATAGGTAAGAAGTGAGGAGAGAAAAGAGGTTAAGGAGGGAGGGGTAGTTGAGGTGGGGAAAGGGTGGAGAGGTTAGTGCCGAGGTAGAGAGAGAGGTTGAAATATACAGGGAGCGGAGATAAAGAGATGAAATAGAGATGTATAAAGATAGTGAAGTAGTGTTGATGGGCTCAGCTAGAGAAGGGGTACAGAGAGTGATGAGAGAGAGAGAGAGAGAGAGAGAGAGAGAGAGACGAGAGAGACAGGGGGACAGAGAGGGGGGATTATGATAGAGAAATACAGGTAAAGGTAGAGAAAGGATGGTAGCAAGCAAAGAGTAGCATAGTGAGAGAGCTGATGTAGAGGGAGCAGAGGCAGAATGAGAGGCAAAGTGGTTAAGGGGAGGTTGGGAACGAATGGTTAGTACAAGTTAGGGGTCGGCGGTGTGAAAAAGAGAGGCAGGGAAGACAGAGGTGAGGCAGGGATTGAGATATGAGGTGGAGAGAGAAATTAGGTAGACAGAGGTGGGGAAGAGAGTCCGGAGTTAGAAAGGGGAGTGAAAGCCCAGGGCTGACACTGGTGCCTCCATCACTTTCCCTAGCTCCCCTAGGTAACTTGCAGCAGGCATGGGAAGGCTTCAAACGAGATAGGGGAGGAGGAAGGGACAGAGAAAGATAGAGAGGGAGAAGAGAGAGAGGAGAGATGGAGAGAATGGATGGATGGAAAGAGAGATAACACAAGCGTATGAGTAGAGCAGGTTAGTGTGAGCACGTTTGCCGGGGCTGCCTTTGGTTCCCTAGTCCAGCCCTGCTAAAGAGAGGGGATGTATAGAAAGATGGACAGATAGCAGACATAAGGAGAAATGAGGTTAAGGCAGAGATGAAGTAGCTGGAGGACACATATGAAGGGATGAGCTGGAAGCAGAGCAGTGAGTTGCAGAGAGAGGGCAGAGGTAGACAGGGAGTTGCTGTGGAAAGAGGAGGAAGAGCAGCTGAGATGTAGAAGAAGGCACAGAGTGTTAGAGAGAGGGGGATGACGTTATAAGATAGAGGGGTTGAGTGAGGTACGGTGCAGCAATGTGTTTTTGAGACAGAAGTGAAGTAGAGAGAGATGAGGTGCGGAGACTTGAGAGGGAGTAGGTATTTAGCGATTTAAAATATATAGAGAGAGGAGAGAGGTGAAGTAGAAGAGGTGAGATGAAGGTGAGGTGAAGGAGGGCAAGAGACATGCAACATAAACAGGTGTAGCATAAAAAGAGAGATAGAAGTCAGTAGAGAAAGGTGGCATGGGGGAGTCTGAGAGGGGCAGAAAAAGACGCATGGTACAAAGAGAACTGAATATTAACTGATTCATGCGTCAGAGAGAGAAAGGAGAAGTAGAGAAAGGTGCGGTAGAAAGAGAGGACAGAGGTAGAGGCAATGTAGACTGAGGGAGACGAGGTGAAGAGTAAGTTATAGGGATCTAGAGAGAAAAATAGGGCGCGGGGTAAAGTAGGGTGAGGTCAGGATAGGTGGGAGATGAAGGAACGGATGTAGGGAGGTTCATAGGTGAGGTAGAGAAATACAGCTAGCAAGGTAAAGAGTGGTAGAGGTAGTGAGATTAAGGGTCGGAGGTAGAGATGGGCAGAGGGTGGAAGAGACTGAGATAAAAAGAAAGCGAGGAAGGAAAAAGAGAGTGGTCACATAACAGCAGAGCCACTTGCAAGGTGTGCACCCTGGGCAATTCCTTACTTTTCCTGTTTCTTCATACAGATGTACACACACCCTGAACTGAATTACTTCAAATTGGTCAGTCAAAGAAGGCAACGTTATTTTCCTATGATCAAACTATTTGATCAAGTGAGGAATCTGGAATTGTCCCCTCGGGTTCATGGTTTCACGTTATGCAATTTCTCCCATGAATAAACATCTCCTTAGATCTCCCACCTGACAAAGGACAATGTTTTTTGTGCTGTTTTTTCATGATACTTTGTTTCTTCATGCTAATGTGCTGGCATAGATTTTCCACATAAAGAAACAAGGTATCCTGTAACTCTTTTCCACTTCAGAGAATACCAAATAGGGAGAAAGATGGCGGCTGTCAAGTACTATCTTTCAACTCTTAATATTGGAAAAAAGGGCCTAAAGTTACAGTGGTAAAAATAAAATGGCCGGTTGATTCTGGGGTTTTGTACTGAGGGCCATTCAATACCCAAAGATGTGTTTTTTTTATTTTTTAGATTTTATATAGCGCGAACTAGACCCGAAGATATCAGGTATCAGAGGGCTTTACATTGTATTGTATTGTAATTGCATTTATATAGCGCTTACTACCCCTGACGAGGCGCCAAAGCGCTTTTTCGGCGAGTAGCACGCTACTCCGGGACCCATAGAGGATTAGTGTTGAATTAGTATAGTGAAATATGCAAGTAAATTTTAAGTGGTGGATAGGTTAGTCAGTTATTTGGATTTGGAAGGACAGCAGAAGGATAGCAGAAGGATAGAAGAGGGAAAAAAAAAGCTTTGTATTTATATAGCGCTTGTTACCCCTGATGGGGTGTTGAAGCACGCTACTCCGGAAACCCATAATGGATTAGTGCTGAATTAGTATGGTGAAATATGAAAGTAATTTGAGTGGTGGGTATTAGTCAGTTATTTGGAGTGAGAGGGGTAGCGGAGGGATAAAAGGGAAGAAAGGTTTGCATTCATGTAGCACCTGTTACCCCTGATGGGTGTTGAAGTGCTACTCCGGAACCCATAAAGGATTAGTGTTGAAAATTAGTATAGTGAAGTATGAAGTAATTTGAGTGGTGGATATGTTATTCAGTTATTTGGATAGAGAAGGGTAGGTTGCGGGATAGAAGAGGGAAAGAGGTTTGTATTTATATAGCGCTTGCTACCCCTTGATGAGGTTTTGAAGCGCTTTATTGGCGAGTAGCACGCTACTCTGGAACCCATAAGGATTACTGTTGAATTAGTACGAGCACCAGTTTCGTTACAGATGGACAGAATCATTTTTTTAGGTCTCGGCCTGCACCAGTGCTTGCACTGGTCTGGCCGAGAGTTTTAGTAAGCGGGTTTTGGAAGTGCAAACCCACTGGCTTTCGGCTGGCGACCAGCTTGCGTTCACGATAGCGTGCACGCGCGCAGCTGCCATCTGGGTTTCCTATCTCTTCCTCATTTCCTCGTCATGGCTCATTAACTCTCTGGACTCTGATGTTTCAATCGCAGCAGCAGCTCACATTACCAACTGACGGCCCTGGACTACAGTCACATGAAAAACAACAGCGATTAGCATTGAAATGCAAGCTTTTTTTTGTCTAGTTAGAAATATTGCTTCGGTGGGTTGATTTCACCTTATATCGCTATTTGTTTTATATTGGGAGTCACAGCCTAATTGCCAGTATTTTTGTCTCACTCTGTTTTTTTTAAAAATATTTATTCGCGCAAAGCACAAAGCTATATTTAAGGTTACTTTTTCCGCGTCACTTCTTCACTCTATTTAAACTCCACACCCCCACTCTTATTGTCTCTCTCCTTCTCTCTCTCTCCCTCTCTAATTCTCTCTCTACTTAATTAACTCTCCCCTCTCTATCTTTTTTAGCCTTTCATTCTCTCTCACCCCTTTATCTGTTTCTCTTTCAAACTCCTTCATTCACTCTCTCTCCCCTTCTTTCTCTCTCTCTATCCCGCTCCACTCTTTATTCTATGTACACCCTTTCTCTCTCTTTCTCTCTCACCACCTTCTCTAATTGGGCATTATATCTTCACTCTATCTCTCACTCGGCAATACCACAGCATCACTCAGCATCACCACAGCATCACTCAGCGCAACCACAGCATCAATCAGAGCCAGCACAGCATCAATCAGAGCCAGCACAGCATCACTGAGCACCAACACAACATCTCTCAACGCCATCACAGCATCACTCAACGCCATCACAGCATCACTCAGCACCACCACAGCATCACTCAGCGCCACCACAGCATCACTCAGCGCAACCACAGCATCACTCAGCGCCACCACAGTATCACTCAGGGCCACCACAGCATCACTCAGGGCCACCACAGCATCACTCAGCGCCACCACAGCATCACTCAGCGCCACCACAGCATCACTCAGCGCCACCACAGCATCACTCAGCGCCGCCACAGCATCACTCAGCGCCACCACAGCATCGCTCAGCACCACCACAGCATCGCTCAGCACCGCCACAGCATCGCTCACCACCACCACAGCATCACTCGGGGCCACCACAGCATCACTCAGCGCCACCACAGCATCACTCAGGGCCACCACAGCATCACTCAGGGCTACCACAGCATCACTCAGGGCCACCACAGCATCACTCAGGGCCACCACAGCATCACTCAGGGCCACCACAGCATCACTCAGCACCACCACAGCATCACTCAGCGCCAAGACAATATCACTCAGCACCACCACAGCATCACTCAGCGCCAAGACAATATCACTCAGCACCACCACAGCATCACTCAGCACCACAGCAGTATCACTCAGCAAGACCTGAGTATCATTCAGCATCACCTCAGCATCGTCTCCGCAACAGTCACCACCACCACCACTACCACCTCAGCATCACTCAGTACCACCTCAGCCTGCTCTCGGAATCTGGCATCTGTTGATTCTCCCCTAGCGTCTGGCCGCTGCTGGTGTTATAATACAGGTACTAGTTCCCAACCTTCACCCTCCGATTGTTTATGCCCCCTCAAAAAAAAAGCTTTAACAAACAACCATTGCAATAGGCAGAAACAAGTTGCCAGCATTGCAAGAACAAAAGAAAACTGAGGAAATGTTTTATTGTAAATACTTTTTTTAATATGGTCGTTCAGTTTTACATAATGCCTTCTTGGTCATATATAAAGTAACAAAAATGCTTCTGACACTTCTTTATTATAACTTTTCAGCATGCTGCACAGCAGCCACACTTCTCTACAGCACAGCTTGAAGACATTGGCAAAGTCAATAGCTCTGGCTAAACACTTATAAGGCCCCAAAGGCGAGACCTATTGGCTATGCCAATGCTTGTTTTGTTAATGATTAAGTGATTTGCCCAGTATCATGGGAGGTTGAGCGTCGTTGCCGAGACTCGAACCCAGTTCCCCAGATTCGAGGTCGACCGCTCTAGCCTTAAGGCTACATCCTCTCCCCTTGTTGGGTATAACTTTCTCATTAAAAAACTAGAACCAACAAAATGCACCCACACAGAGTTTGGCACTACAGGCCCCTGGGCCTTAACTTAAACAACAAGAACGAGTACCCGAATACGTGTTATTCCCCCATGAGCATAGAGAGGCTCTGAAACCAGAACTATTTCAGGTATGCATTGCTTGCAGTGCTGCGCAAATATTTGCTTTTCTGTGGAAATACTTTTTGATACGTCACACATTTTCTTTTCGGTAAATCCTTTAGTTCTCTACAAAAATATGCACTCTAAAATGCATTGTTTTATTACAATACATGATTCGTTCCCCAACTTCCCCTTCAGAAACACAGTAGACCCCATGGTTTCCAATGCAAGGTTAGTTTTTAGGTCTCGCCTACGCAGCGCGCACGCGTTGCATAGGAGGAGACCTCTTGGAATCGATTCGCTTTTTAGGCCAAAAACGTGCACGCATTGCATTGCTTTCAATGGCAACGCGTGCACGTTTGGCGATTCCCTTGCGGGAGCGAGCTTTGGCGACATCTGTTTGTAATTAACTTGCAAACAGATGGTGCCCCTGCTCGCTCCCGCAAAGGAAACGCTGTGTGTGCTCTCGGCCGCACTCCCCTCACCCCTCCCACTTGTTGTTTTGGTTACAGATTTGTGATTGCTTGTTAATGTATTTTGCAGATGCCGTTTTAGCCAGGAGTTGTAACCCAAAACTTTTCTTATTGCTTTTGTCCTTGTAGTGTTTAATGCTGTTGGGATATGCGTTCACGGTTCCGTCGGCACCTCCAGAGAGAGGGTGTCGTGAGGGTGTTGCGTTAGATTCATTGACGAGTTCCCGCCTGGAAAGCAGTCGGCCCTTTAATGCAGGCGCTGTGAATTGTACATTGGTTTCTGGATGGGCGAAGCGCACTCACTGATGGTTATTACAGCACAGTCGAAAACACATTATATTCAGCAGCTTTTAGACTGACTCAAAGGCTGGGGTAAAAACACCAAACGCTGCCTCGAGAACTCACTCCTTTTAATATTGGGTAAAATCTCCTGTTTTCTGCTTCGTGTGGCGCACCAGCTGTCTGGGAGGTAGTCTTACCGCCACAGCTGGCAGCTTCACAGCTGTATGAAAGCCAATCACATGGTGTGCCACCGAATCCCAGTGGTCCCACTTTCATTCCAGTCAGAATAGCCACTGCTTCGAAATGGGAAACACCACCATTTTATTTTTAAAGATTGTTGTGCTTTTATTAGACTTAAATACAGAGACATAGTATTGTTCTCTAACTTGTCTGACAAAAAAAACACGTGAAGTCATTGGTCTATTTCAACCCGCCGTAAGAAGCCTAGGTACTGGAGAGATGTTAGAGCAGTACTGTGTACTGCATTTATTTACTTGTTTTAATTTATTCATCTTTCTCGTTTTAATCCCTTTTATTCTTTGTTTCATTGCAACTGGTACTATCCAGTTGTGTTGTAAGCTGTGTAAATTCTCCAGCAAGGTTCTAAAGCACCGCAAAGGCTCACTTAGGTGGCATATAGCGCTTTAATAAATATGCCATCCTGGCATTTACTGCAATCTCCGTAAAATGTAAAGAGACGCCGTGGTTCTCCCCCCAGCACAATTCTCAGGTACTGTACAGGAATGTCAGGTACTGTCAGGTAAAAATGCAGTTGCTAAGCAGTGTATTATACCTGTGGGCCCTCGAGTGCCCTGGCAGCGTGGTGCATAAGACCACATGACACCTTGGTGAAACATGTACGCTCCACCAGGGTTTGTAGCCCACCTAGTTTACCATCTCCCAACCCATCATGGCACCTCCCCACCCTCTCTGAATAGGTAATAACTTATAAAAGCATTCCTGCAGGAGGACAGTTTGACACAGTCTCACTGATAAGATAAACAAGCATTTGCAATGCAATAGGTCTCTCATTTGCGAGACTTTAAGCTATTAGTATTGTAAATGACCATGCCTTTTTTTTATGTTTTAAAACCCAAAACATAAATAAAAGGCATTTTCATTTACAATGCCAATAGCTCAAATTCACATAAATGCGAGACCTATTGCATTGCAAATGCTTGTTACATTTGTGGGTGGAAAAGCCACCATAGTTCCGGTGTCCCATACCTTGTAAAACATCTTTACAGCGTGTCTTAACAATTCAAAACTCCCCTGGTTTGCAAATGTAGGGCACTCTCTTTGAAATATGATTAATCAAAGGGTGCCCTGGTCTATTTTCTGTCCCAGTCCTACCCACTCTGGTCAGGGACACACAAACAAACACATGACCTCTCTCACAGGCAGTGTGTCTCACATCATGAAATATAGTCTCACTCTAGGAATATAGGTTCACTTGTTTGGTAAGAGTCACGCAACTTGAACCACAGATTGGCTCACTGGGCGCGAGCTTCACGCTTTGGGGTGTTGCTTCTCGAACTAAGCGAGTTTCACACCTTAGAAACAGTCTCACACTTGGGGGACACTTGAGTCACGTCTTGGAGCGCTGTCTAGAACACAGTCTCACTTTTTGTATAGGACAACAGTCCTACATGGTTGGTAATATTATTCACACCCACGACCGCCTCACTCTTTTCTCAGTCTTTAACCTGGAACCAAATTCTCGCCTAATTAGTGGCGAGACACACTGGGGCACAGCCTCGCACACTGAGTGCAAGTCTCCCTCTTTGAAGAGTCTCACTCATTCCTGGTACCAATAGTCCCACGGCCATCAATCGAGTTCAGGTCTGGGAATCGCCAGGTTGTGTTTAAACATTATCTTTAGTTCAAATACCACTGGGGGTCTCTCGGGGGTGAGGTATTTCCCACTGACATCTTTAGCAGCCCCGGCGTCTGGCAGGCCCATGTGGTGGGGGCTGGGGGGGACGGGGTACATTGAAGGACGGCAGGGGAATGCACCTCTGTGAAGTTGGAGTTTATGGCCGCCATATCCCGGGGGAGGGTGTCTCGCGCCTTATTGTTGCCTCCCTCTGGGGTAATTAACCCACCTCTCTGGAATGTGATGGTCGTTTCCTCTGTCTGTTGTAGATCACCCACCATCTTGTCCTTCAAGAGTCCTCACGCGCTTCCTATTCGGAGGAGACAGGGCTCAGTCATAATCAGCTAATGACCCCTGTAATGCCAGACGCTGAAGGCAGGGCCCCTTCAAACGTGACCATGTTAGCCAGTTAAAGTCAGACATCTCTGAGAGTTGTTGGCGTAAGGGGATATGTGGCGTTAAGGGGAGAGGGTGTGGCGTAACGGTCACATCTGCTGACTTTGGACCTGGGGAACCATGTTCCAGTTTCAGCTCAGCTCAACATCCTGTGATTATGGGCAAATCATTTAAACTCCCCGTACCTACCAAAAAATCAATGTATCCTTGTGTAACGTAACTGGTGCTACGTAAAGCGCTCCCATACCTCCAGGTCGAGTTCGCGCTATATAAAACTGTAAAAAAAAAAAACACAACAAAAAAACAATAGACACTTCTTCCCCTGTTTGTCTCTACTGTATGTAGTGCAGGGCACAAGTCCTAAAAAAAGAAGTGGGGGGACGCTCCATGTTAGGTGGTGTCACCGGAAGTGACGTCACGGCGGGAAGTGACGTCACGAAAGATAGTCCCCTCTCATTACAGGTCTTTTCACTATGGCTCCTGTAACGAGCCTTATCTCGCTCATGCTGGAGAGCTGAAGGTACCACATATTTGCCGGCTGTGGTAAGGTTATCTCGGAAGGGTCAATGTGTAGAAGTACACATGTCACAGCTTTCTCCGCTCACCGTGACACTGCCCCCTCTGTCCACGCCCCGAGGCACGCCTCCTGAGCTGCCCTTGCAGCGTCACTCCACCCCTCTGTTCATAGCCTGACTCCTGCCTCTTGGTTCTCCACTGGCACATTCTCCCCTCTCGAACGTTCTTCTGTTCTGTTCTTCTCTCGTGTGTCCTTGTAGTATATCGGTAGTAATCAGTCCAATCCAGTTATGATATCGAGCTTTATTTCTAAGCAAGTAAAAGGAAGTACAAGTAGAAGGTAGGACAGGGTAATCATGAATGCCGTAACATTCTACATCAAGGAAGCAAGTAGTCCGAATATAGAATACAGAACTCTGAGGAAACTCTAACATGGAATGAATACAAAATACAAGAGGTAAAAGGGTGGATAAGCAAGTGGACATTCACTTACCAAAAACTCCATAACAACTCCATATACTACACATCCTCCCCTTAAAGGAAAAACAAAAACAAAAAAAAATTTAAAAAAAAGGAAAAAAAAAAAAAATTAATAACAAACAAATTCATTGTACTTTTTAGGTTTTCTAACAATTCTACCAAAAGAAGTTTTAACATTAGAACAAGGTCTAGAATGACTATATGCTTCATTATATACATCACAATTGTCATTAAAATCATTTGAAACAACTACAGGAGTAGAGTCAAAATTCTTACAAGTATTCTCAAAACACCAAAAAGGATGACGAGAAGGTGACTTGAATCCAGAGTACAATTTTTGAGGAGAAAATGGCACACATCCTGTCTCAACAGAACGAAGCTAAGTCACTCATGTGCCAAGTTTCACCATTATCTAAAGTAACAGTATTACGGTGAACTTTTAAAATCTTTTTTGGTTGGCTAAACTTACTGTACCCTTTGGGTATTTTTCTGGCACTTTTAATGCAAACCCATTGACCAATTTGTAAATTTACCGGTCTGGTACCATGTTTACTATCGTAATATACCTTATTATTTTTTTGGGAGAATTAGTTAAAGTGGTTTTGACATCATTCAAATTGCAAAACGACATACTGTTCCGCTTCATCCAACCAGGATTAGTTTTAGAAAATGGAACTCTACATCTCATAAGAGAAAAAGGGCTTTTCCCTAATGAGGAATGTGGTGTGATTCTATAAGCCCACAACATTTTCTTTAATTCACTTACCCATGACAACTTCGAATTTCTACACAATTGCAAAGTATCCTTGATAACTCTATTTAGCCTCTCAACTGTGCCATTGCTAGAAGGATGATAAAGAGGTGTACATTTTTGTTTGATCCCGTTTGTAGTAAGAAAACTCAACATTTCTTTAGATTTAAATTGTACGCCATTGTCGGTTAATACATAAGCAGGAAAACCTTCATGTATAAAAATAGAATCTAAGAATTCGATAACAGTTTTTGTGTCTACTTTGTCAATAACTTTAAGTTCAAACCATCTGGAGAACAAATCGACAAGAACAAGAATGTACTTATTAGTACTATCAAACCAGGAAATTGGGCCCATAATGTCTAATGCTACTTCTTCCCAGGGTAAATTTGGAGAATGAACAACACCCAAGGGTGGATTGAATGTTTTCTTGGATTTGTCAGCAGTTTCACAATTTACACAGGATCTTAAAAAAATTTCTACACAATTATCAATTCCAGGCCACCAATAAAGGTCTCTGACCCTAGATTTAGTGCGAGATATTCCACAATGACCCTCATGAGATAAATGTATGATCTGCTCTCTTAAGGAGGCAGGAGGAATTACTTTGTCAGCCCTTAACAGTAAATGATCACTGACAGAAAGTTCATCTCTGACTTCCCAGAAGCCTCTCAAATTATCACAAAGATCTTTCTTGCAAGAGATGTTCCATCCATCAATGACCTTTGACTTAACATCAGCTAAAAGAACGTCTTCATCATCAGCTTTCATCCATTGCTCTTGAGAAATACTATTTTTAAGATTATCATCAAAAAGAACATTAGCAACAGAGAAATCATTCCAAGAGTTAGAATCTATTTCAGTCAACGGCAATGAAAGCCTGCTAAGGCAATCAGAAATAACATTTTTAGCTCCAGGAACATACTGTAATTCAAATAAATAATCTTGGAGGCGCATGGAAAGTCTAGCAATCCTAGCAGTAGCTCTGTGAAGACCATCGGTGGTGAGAAGTTTAGTAAGGGGTTTGTGGTCACTTCTGACAATAAATCTTTTGCCCCATAAAAATTTTCTAAAATGTTCTAAACCCCACACAACTGCTAACGTTTCCCTTTCAATAACAGAATACTTCTCTTCTGTGGGAGTGAGAGATCTAGACGCAAAGGCGATAACAACTTCTTGTTCAGTGTCTGTGAACTGAGTCAAAACAGCACCCAAACCCTTTGAACTCGCATCAGTAGTGACGAAAGTAGAAGCACAAGGATCAAAACCTTGAAGATTGGGTGCAGAACAAACAGCTTTTTTAATGAGGACAAACGCTTGCTGACAATCCTCAGACCATTCAAATGTGACTTTGTTCTTAAGCAAATTTCTCATGGGATGAGTTTTTTCAGAGAAATTGTTGACAAATTTCGAGTAAAACTCGGCTAAACCCAAGAATGATCTTAGCTCATCCTTCGATTTAGGTGCAGGAGCATCAATGATAGCCCTGACAAGTTTAGTTTTTGGTCTAATTCCTTGTTCACTGATTTCATGACCTAAATAGATTACCTTACTTTCTGAAAACTTACACTTAGAAATTTCTGCAGTGAGACCTTTGTTATTGAGAACCTCAAGTACTTTTCTCAGTCTTGAATCATGCTGTTGAGAATCACGTCCCATAATTAAGATGTCATCTTGAAAAAATGTGATCCCAGGCATATCACCAAAAAGTTGCGTCATAAGTCGTTGAAAGACAGCAGCCGCAGATGCTAAACCGAAGGGCATGTGGCGAAAACGAAAACACCCAAAAGGAGTACAGAATGCTGTTAAATCTCGACTAGAATGGTGCAAAGAAATTTGGTGATACGCTGAAGATAAATCAATTGTGGAAAAATAATGAGCTCCACGAGTAAGGGATAACATTTCATCAATCCTAGGTAAAGGAAATTGATCCACAATTATACTGTCATTGAGACTCCTTAAATCAACACATAGACGGATTTTTCCATTGGCTCGTCTAGCAATAACCAATGGAGAAATCCATTCAGAAGCTTCTACAGGTTCAATAATCCCAGATTCCTGTAGCTTGAGTAATTCCTTTTTCACTTCTTCTTTAACAATCATAGGAACACTCCTTACCTTATGTATTGTGGGTATAGAATTATTTGTAACTCTAATACGGTGAGAAAATCCCTTGAGTTTTCCAATTTTGCCTGAAAATACGTTGGGAAACTCCTTTAAAACCCAATTTTTTGTGCTTTCGCTTTCACAAGCAACAAGTACCTGTTGTGGACTGTTTGGATCAAGAATGATATGCAAGGCCCTTTGATCCTTCCAGCCCAAAACAGATGGACCTTCGGTAGCAACATAAAGTTTACAAACAGCTGTACGATTTTTAAAATTGAACACAAGTGAACGATAACCCAACATATCAATCTTATCACCTGTGAAACTTTCAGGAACAACATCAGTAGGTTCTAAATGTGAGCCTAAAGCACTAATTAACTTGGCTTCCCACACACTTTTGGCAATTATGGTAAATGGGGAACCGGAATCAGCGGCAACCTGCAAAGGAATACCACCAAACTTTACTATGCATAAAGGTTTACTCCTATCTGTATTGCCGATGTTGAGAACGTAATTGCACCTTTTTTGTTCTGTAACGTTTGGTTCACACTGAGTATCAGAATCATAATTAGATTAAATTGAATCAGTCTCTGTGAGAATTGTGACTTTGGGTTTATGTATTAACTTTCTTCTGCAAGCTTGGGCAAAATGTCCAACAATCCCACAATTCGAGCATTTGGTTGTTCTAGCTGGACAATTCTCAGAACTAGCGTTGTGTTTTTTGCTCCCACAACGGTAACATGCAAAGGTAGATGGATCATATTGATTAAATCTGGATTGAGAAAAGTTTCTGGAATTGAATGATTTATTTTGACTGTACTTGTTCTTTCCTGCAAATTCTTTTCCTTTTTTAGGCACAGAAATTTTATTAACTGTAGTGGAAGATTCGTTCTGTTCAGATAAAGCCTTGGAACTTCTGTCAGAAAGTTCTGCTTTTTTAACTAAGGCGATGACGTCCTTTAAACAAGAATCGCCTTCAATCCATAATCTGTCTTGGATGCCTTTGTTCTTTGTGCATACAACTACTTGGTCTCGAATTAATTCGTCATGTAACGCACCGAACTTGCAAGATGCAGCTAATGTTTTTAAGGAAGAGACATACTCTTCCACAGACTCGTGTTGTAATTGTTTTCTTTTGAAGAAAGCACGTCTGGTTACCCCAATGCAAACTGTAGGTGAATAATGTTCAGTAAGATCTAGAATGGCAGCTTTAAAAACGTCTATATCACCAGATCTTTCAGGTTTTTGCATTTGATTATATACTCTTAAGCCTTCTGGACCCAAACAATGAAGAAGAATTCTCTTTTTCCTTTCTGGAGACAAAATTCCTGCATTATCCTCTTCTGCAGCAATATAATTTAAAAAATATTCCTTCCACTCTACACATTTAATAATAGGTTCACCAGGCGCAGTCAAAAACTCTTTCGGATTGCTTAATTTAATGCCAGAATTAGAGTTGGAAGAAGTAGTTGCTCTGCCACTGGTACTAGAACTGGTATCCATTTAAAATGTAAATGTATCGTATAAAATTCAAAATAAAATAACTTACTTGCTGAAAACTGGAAGCGAACAGTGGATCGGTAATCTTGGATTGAACGGAGTACTTTTAAATACAGTAGAGGAGTTACATAAAAAAATGGCGGCACGTACGCCGCGTAAAGGTTGCGTTGCATGACCTTAAACGCCA
Organism: Calotriton arnoldi; assembly: GCA_963921515.1. Classification (NCBI taxonomy): domain Eukaryota; kingdom Metazoa; phylum Chordata; class Amphibia; order Caudata; family Salamandridae; genus Calotriton; species Calotriton arnoldi. The sequence goes on from CAWUFW010001137.1 coordinate 2,230,254, forward strand.
CGATATTCCCAAGATGCTTAGCAAAGCAACGACGCGCTGAGCATGAATGCGCTGAAGTAGTATCCAGGTAACCGGACCGTTGGAGCCGGGGACGATGAACATTCAAAAAGGACCGTTGGTGAGTGGCGCGAGCGTAACTTAAATATATCTAGAGATATAATTTATGCTCGCGAACTCACGTAAAGAAATAAAGCAAAAACTCACCGAATGTAAATCCCGGGAGTAAAATTCACTTAGCAGAATTGTACATCGTCAAAGCAGGCTCATAAATGTAGATTCGATGATCCGTGGGTGTAATCCGTAGATAAGCAAGTGGACATTCACTTACCAAAAACTCCATAACAACTCCATATACTACAGTCCTCTTTCCTCGTTCATCTGCTTCTCCCCTCTCGGCACAATCTTCCTCTTCTCACTCAATCATCCCTTGCTTTCATCCTGCCTCCGCCACAACTAATTGAAAGTCCAGCTTTTGGGCAGGGGGGACGGCGTCCACCCGCTAAAAACCCGGTAAAATAAGTGGGGGGACGCCGTCCACCCGCGTGGTACCCCGACTCAAGCCCTGATGTAGAGTATGATGGAGTTAACAGGCTTATTGAAACAGTCAGCTCGCGGGGCGGGTGGGACAATACAACTTCCAATATTGTAACGAGCACCCAGCATGGAGAAAACGAGCCACTGTAAGAAGTGAAGAAAAAACCTATACTCCTTTCCACAGGAATCCTAAATAAATCCCTACCATCCAGGTACAGCCTGGCCTCTTTGAGTTTCTTGTCCCAGTGGCTGCAGACCCTCTAGGGCTCTCTGGCCTGCTGGTACTTTATGCACCCTCTGGATGGGGAGCCAGGCCAATGTCCAGTCACACTAGCTAGAGAGCCTAGCCCCCTGGGCCTCCCCTCTGTGACCTGGGTACAGGCCTCTTCTCTGTCACTTGCCTTCAGAGCTTGGCCACCTGGGCATCGTCTCCATCCCTGACAGCCGAGTCTCACCTTCCAAGCTTCTGCTTGTTCACCTTTGGGGGAGTCTGGCCTCCCTTATCTCCCCGGTGACACTGGTAGCAACACCCATGTATTACACTCACCCCAGAGCTGGGCCTCTTTGGTACTTTCTCTGTTGCACTCGCTGGACGGCATAACCTCTCTGGTCCTTTATGGACCTCTCATGTTTCCCACACGCACAGCGCAGTGCCTGGCCCTTCCGTTTGCTGCAGGGTCTGACCTACCTGGCCAGGACACTGCCACGCCCACCTTGTGTTGCACTCAGTAGCGGCCCGTGGAGGGAGTTCCATGGGGCGGGGAGGCGGGGCGGGGGAGGGGCAGGGTGGGGGTAGTAAACACCGGAATATGGATGAACGGAGGTAAGTAAACATTTAAATAAATAAAACGAATTTTTACTTACCTCCGTTCATCCATATTCCGGTGTTTACTACCCCCACCCTGCCCCTCCCCGCCCTGCCTCACCGCCCCACGGAACTCCCTCCACGGGCCGCTACTGGTTGCACTGTGCCCTAGGCCTTTCTGGTATTACACTTGCAGCTCGACAAGCCCTCTCTGGTCATTTCTTGTTTTACACTAGGAGCAGAGACTGGCCTTTCTGGACCTCTCTGGTTAGGTCCCGCTTGCCAGACAGCTTTTAACTGACAAAGGCCTCTTGTGGATCATACTAAAAATGAAGGGACATATTAATGAGAGGCTTGCATCGCGTTTGTACCACGCAACATGGTACATGCATGACGCAAACCTCTAAGTCAGATTTTTGTAGCCACACAAAACCACTTTGTGTGGCTCTGGGTGGCTTCAAAAATCTGGAGTAAGGCAATGCAGCACAAATCGCTGTGTTGCGTTACTCTGCCCTAGGAAGGCATTCCATGGGCATTGCATGGGTGTTCACACACAACTCCCATGTTTTGTGACGCATTTCCAGATGGAATGCACCAAAAAGTTGCACTTTCCCAGGGGAGGCGAAACAATGAGAAGTATCTCTATTTCTCCTTGTTTCTTCCTCTTTCTATGTGAGCTGCATTTTGCAGTTATGCCTCCCAGGATTGCTTTTGTGCAGGAAGGTGCTTCTTCCTGCACAAAAACAATCCTGCATCCAACAGCAAGGGTGCCTGCATTTGTGCTAGGCTGCCAAAAGGGCACTAGCGCAGGACAAAGGACAGGAATGTGCCATATTGCCTTAAATATGGTGCATTCCTCCCCTTTCCCAGTCACGCAGTGCAGGAAGGTAAATTGCAGCGCTGCACTGTGTCACTTTCCCATAGATGAGCACCTAACTTACAGTGGGCTTACAGCCTGCCCATTACTTAACATTTGTTGGCGTTGTCACTTACATTGGATTAGGGTTAGTGTCCTCATTGGTTGGGTATTTGAGGGTTCTGATTGGTTTCTGGGTCTGTGATCCAATCAATGTAGGTTTGGGACTAGGGCTAGGGTTATGATTTCTATTGGAAGTAGGGACTAGGGCTTCCTGTGTTATTGGTTGTTGGGATTAAGGTGGAACTAGGGCTAGGGTTAGGCCTTTAATTGGAAGTAGCGATTAGGGCTTCTGGTGGTATTGGTTGTTGGTCTAGGTGTGGTACTAAGAGTAGGTCTAGGCTTTCTATTGGAAGGAGGGACTAGGGCTTCCTGTCCCATTGGTAGCTTGGACTAGGGTTGGGACTACTGGTAGGGCTAGGGCCTCTATTGGACGTAGAGATCAGGGTTTGAACTTATTGGGTGCTTGGACTAGGGCTAATATTGGCTGTAAGGTCCTGGTCTCCTATTAGTTCTGGATTTTTAGGGCTAGTGTTGTGATTGGATAGTGTTAGGGCTAGGCTTCCCATTGGCTGAAGGGGTCACCTGATTAAGAGGGCTATAAAAGGCCAAGGATTAGGGCGTCTCAGCCCGGGCGTTGAGGCTAAGGGTGGAGAGGACAAGGGCAGTTGCCTGTTTGAGCCTGTTCGAGACTGACCAGGGCCAGGGCCAGAAATGCTGCCCATCCTCCCATTAAGCAACACCCAGCCCACACCATCCACATCCACAAACAGAGCAACACACTCACACCAAATGTACACCACGCACAACCCTATGCACAAACCAATGTACCAGCATACACTACAAAACCAACCAAACCACATCTATACACCCCACTATCCCAACTACCACACATATCCACCATCACCTACAAACAGTACACAACTCTATCCTATACCACTAACCAATACACTCATCACTAACACAACGCCAATCGACACCATACATAACTACATCCCATCCAGACACATGCTCCCTGCTGTAATTACACCTAACATACCACCTTTTATCACTAACAAACATATAATCATCCTTCCATCATTTGTCCAACAAACATCCTCCTCTCCCTTCTACCATAACACTAACGTACAACACACACACTGCAGACCACCAAACTTTTTAACTCTTGCAACAAACCAGTCTAAGACAAACACTCTTATCTCTACTTCATTCCCACCTACGCACATCATACACTCTACTCATGAACACATCACCACCCCCTCTATCTTACAACCTCCTCTCACAAACAATACTATACAACCAAATCCATTGCATGAAACATATACATCAGCACCCCTTTTCACTACTCCTCAAAAACAAAACATATCACACTCACCAGCACAACAAGATCTTCAAAGCACAACACCTCATAATACTTACCATCACAAAATACAACCATACACCCACCTTTCAAACACAAAGGAACCAACTCCAATGCCAAGCTTTCTCTCTTCCACCACACCTAACACACATACAGCAACACAGCAACTCTCTTCTAACCGCCTCTCATCCATTGGACAATTTAGAACTTCACTACATGACCAACATGCTGCACCACCAACCCTGACTCATACACCTTCCGCATTAAACACACGCAAACTATATAAGCAACATGCCATACCTCACAACTTCGCTTCCCCATGTCTACTTCACAATGTTACACCACAAAAACAACACAGTACTCCTACTCCCTCTCAAACACCATCTCCACCACATACACACGCAGACCCATCAAAATGCCTTCTTAGCATGCTGGATGAGGAACATGATATAGAACAGCTACACAATTGCTATCCTAATACAGCTAATACCAGCTCTAAAAACACACCTGCTACAAACCCACACATTACTGACCACTCTTCTACAAAACAAAGTCTCACAATCACCAAAGACCACTCTCTAAACTGTCTACTAATAAATGCTCGATCCCTCTCTAAAAACAAACATCACATCTACGACCTTCTCACAGATGCAAAACCAGACATACTATTCATAACTGAATCATGGTTGGGAGATGATATGGCTCCAGTCCTGCATGAAGCCATTCCTCTAGGCTATCAAACAATCACCCAAAATCGTATAGCCAAAAAAGGAGGTGGTCTAGCTGTTGTATTCAGGCAAACAATACAGATCACAAAAATTGACGACATCTCCATAAAGAATTGTGAGGCTCTTCTAACAAGATGCAATCCTACACCGTCTTCCTCCTTTAACTTCCTGCTCCTTTACAGACCTCCACCTAGCAAGGCGACATTCCCAGACGCACTTCTAGACACAGTTTCAAACCTGATAACAATACACTCCAACCTATGCGTTCTGGGTGACCTCAACATTTGGTTTGACAAACCCAATATGACCCATCCAAAAACAATAATCACTGGCCTAGACGCACTGAACCTCCATCAGATTGTCCACAAACCGACACACACCGCTGGACATATACTAGATGTCATTTTTGCTAATACTGAACTAGTTACCTTTCAAACTATAACTCCAGTCACACGGTCAGACCACCACTTGCTTGCTTTCCAACATAAAACAACACTAAGCGACTCACCTAAAACTACTTTACATCCATCCACCTATCGGCCGTGGAAAAAACTCAATTTGGAACACTTAGAAACACAACTAACATCAAGTACAAATCTAGAAACAATAAATTCTGTTCAAAAACTATATGAGTGGCTACAAGAAGCTTTTGACATCCTGATACCACTCAAAACCACACAACAGAACAAAAGAAAAAAAGTGCCTTGGAGAAACATAGAAATAAAAGACATAAAACAACAAATTAGAAAGCTGCAACGTACCTGGCTCAAAACAAACTCCAAACAAGACAAACTTCACCTACAAAAAATTAACAGATTATACAAGTCGGCTATCAAAAAAGCTAAGAAAAGGTACTATTCAGACAGAATTCAAAACGCTAAATGTGCAAATAAAGAATTCTATAAAATACTCAATGAATTTCGCAAACCAAATTCCCTAGAAAGAACTCATCCTGTTACTCAAGATTTCACAGACAAACTGGCAAATCATTACACGGACAAAGCAAACACGTTGGACTCATACTTAAAACAGAAACAAAGCACCACCACTAACCCTTGTACAAAACAACAATCCAAGAATACTCTAACCAAGCCTCTCCGTTCCTTCCAACACATCTCACACAATGAATTTATGGACCTGGTCAAAGCAAGCAGGCCTGCCGGCAGCCCTTCTGACCCCTGTCCATCACAAATTTTCAAGACAATTCTTTTAACAACCTCTGCTGCCACTCCAGTAAGAAGAATCATCAACAACTCCTTCACGACCGGAATATTTCCAGAAGAACTTAAAAAATCACACATACGCCCTTTACTGAAGAAAACAAACTTGGACCCGCTGAACCCTGACAACTACAGACCCATTACAAATGGACCTTTCCTGGGCAAACTGGTAGAAAGAGCAGCGTTCGCCCAGATGTCACAATTCATTGAAGAGAATGACATACTCTCAGACTTCCAAACAGGATTCCGTCCGGGGAGAGGCACTGAATCTGCCCTCCTTGCCATCTGGGATGACCTAAAAAATACAGTTGACCGCAAAGGAGTTGCTGCGCTACTCCTCTTGGACCTCTCAGCTGCCTTTGACACGGTTGACCATGACACTCTGAAACAAAGACTCTATGAATCCGGCATAGAGGGAACTGCTCTAGACTGGATCGCGTCCTACCTTCAAAACAGAACTAATGTCATCCATACCCCACCTTTCTCGTCCAAACCGTACTCCACAAAAGCAGGGGTCCCTCAAGGCTCTATCATCTCACCCATGCTTTTCAACATCTACATGAAGTCATTACCAGTACTGATCAATAAATTTCACCTCACGTGCTATAACTATGCAGATGACACGCAAATACTCCTTCAACTGGAATGCCCCAAAGACATTGGAAAATCACCAATTTTCAGCTGTCTCAGAGCCGTGGATCAGTGGATGACTTGGAGCCATCTCAAATTGAATACTTCAAAAACGGAAATACTCACGTGTGGCGATTGGAAACATTACAACCCGCTTGCCGCATGGCCTAATGAACTGGGATCACCACCTAAAGTATCGAAGGAAGTAAGAAACCTAGGAATGACCATGGACTCCAAGCTGTCGATGAATGCCCAAGTGGACAAACTAGCAAGATCAAGCTTTGTCACTATAAAAACGCTGCGACGAATTTTCCCTCATTTGGGATTTCCGCACAAGATCCAAGCTACCATCTCCCTTGTCCTGTCCAAACTCGATTACGCCAATAGCCTCTACCACGGATCACCTTTGACGACCATGAAAAGACTACAACGGATTCAGAACTCGGCTGCCAGACTACTCTTACATATCAAACCGCGAGACCACATATCCCCTGCCTTGAAAGCCCTGCATTGGTTACCGGTTGCCAGAAGATCCACGTTCAAGCTGCTTTGTATCACCCACAAAGCAATACATGGAATGGGACCACTCTTCATCAGGAATAAAATCACCAAACACATTCAACAGAGGAACCTCCGCTCTAAAGGAGCATCTCGCCTCAAAATCCCAAGATACAAGAAAAAAACCATGGGTGGCACATCCTTCTCTGTTCAAGCAGCCAAACTATGGAACTCTTTACCCCCAACATAAGATCCACCGACAGCCACCTTATCTTCAGAAAACTACTCAAGAATTGGCTTTTCCCCACATAAGCACCATACGCAAACAGAAATTTACAGCATATCCCTCTGTATATAAGCATTTGTTTTCACTATAGACATGTACCTATCTTTGTGTATTGCTTTGTATAAACATGTACAATAATTATGTTGTTGAGAGAAAAAAAATAATAATAATAATAATAAATAAATATCATCTTTGGTCTACATGTACTAACTTCCATTGTGCATCTATGTACCTTCCATGTACTTGGAACTGTGTGTCTCTGTAACTTTTCTCCTGAAAAAGCATATCCAATGCACTACCCTATTTCTCATCCTGTGCCTCTATCCATATCTTTAATCTGCATATACTTACCTCCTTTATGTATCTATATACTTTCAATGTATTTATGGATCTATATATTTATCACTTTCTTCTAATTTAGCATTTCCAAGGCACTACCCTAGTTCTCAGCCTATACTTATCTCAATATATCTTCTAGCCCAACCTTCTGACTCATCTCAAACTTCTTTCTACTACTCTTTCCAATGCACTACCCTATCTCTCATCCTATACATCTATCAATATATCCTCTACATCCACACTCATTTATCCCAAACCCCATACCACTACTATGACCACCAAAATAACCCTTTCTAGACTCTCGCCTACTCTACCCTCCTTGCATCATCGGACACCTCTTTTACTATACCGATGCCCTAAAACAAACCTTTCTAAACTCTTCCCTGACTCCTCCCCTCAAACCCCCTTCTCCCCCTCCTACTGCTAAGACCTATAAAAATAAAAAAAATTAAAAATCCTTCACTCTTTTATCCCTCCACTATCCTTTTCAATCAGAATTAACAGTCTAACATATTCAATTTTCAACTATACTAATTCACCACTAATCCTTTATGGGTTCCAGAGTAGCGTGCTACTCGCCAATAAAGCGTCTCAACACCCCATCAGGGTTACAAGCGCTATATAAATGCAAACCTTTTTCCCTTTCTACCCTCCCCAACCCTTCTCAATCCAAATAACTGACTAACATATCCACCACTAAAATTACTTTCATGTTTCACCATAATAATTCAACACTAATACTTCTGGGTTCCAGAGTAGCGTGCTACTTGCGCTTCAAAACCCCATCAGGGGTAGCAAGCGCTATATAAATACAAACCTCTTTCCCTCTTCTATCCCGCCACCTACCCTTCTCTACCCAAATAACTGAATAACATGTCCACTAATCAAAGTTACTTCATTTTTTACTAGACTAATGTTCAACACTAATCCTTAATGGGTTCCGGAGTGGCGTGCTACTCGCCAGAAAAGCGCTTCAACACTCATCAGGGGTAACAAGTGCTATATGAATGCAAACCTTTCTTCCCTTTTATCCCTCCGCTATCCTTCTCACTCCAAATAACTGACTAATATCCACCACTGAAACTACTTTCATATTTTCACCATATTAATTCACCACTAATCCTTGATGGGCTTCCAGAGTAGCATGCTTCAACACCCCATCAGGGGTAACCAGCGCTATATAAATACAAACCTTTTTTTCCTCCTCTATCCTTCTGCTATCATTCCAAATCCAAATAACTGCCTAACCTATCCATCACTTAAAATGTACTTGCATGTTTCACTATACTAATTCAACACTAATCCTCTATGGGTCCCGGAGTAGCGTGCTACTCGCCGAAAAAGCGCTTCGACGCCTCGTCAGGGGTAGTAAGCGCTATATAAATGCAATTACAATTACAATTACAATTACAATTTGCTTGCTTCTTCTTCAATAGCTTGCCTTTCTTGTGTTAGTCCCTCACCTGGTGTATAGCCCAGTCGCGGTCCGTGTAGGAGTGCCGGCCGGGCGGTGACGTGGGGCGGGGGAGGGGCAGGGTGGGGGGTAGCAAAGTACGGATTACGGACTAATACAGGTAAGTAAACATTTAAATCAATGAAACGAATTTCGTTGCACGCACTGCATCGCATTTGGCGATGCAGCGCTCACAACGAAATTCGTTTTATTGATTTAAATGTTTACTTACCTGTATTGGTCCGTAATCCGTACTTTGCTACCCCCCACCCTGTCCCTCCCCCGCCCCACGTCACCGCCCGGCCGGCACTCCTACACGAACCGCGACTGGTATAGCCTCTTTACCATCTTTTTGAATGGCTGGCTTGTATCCTTCCACGGCCCTCATTCAAGGAATTACTTTTTCCTCCAGCGCTCCATGAGACTGCACAAGTTTTCTAGCTCTCTTACTCGTGTGCTACTACTTTCCTCTGGATGCCTCCTTGTTATCCCATCATCCCTGCACCCCAAACCCATCCATTGCTTTCCTCACCCCTCCCCAGCTTTTTTCAATTATTTTTTTAAAGGCCACCTCTGGCCCAGTCACAAGGGGCTCCTTTTCTCCCTGCCCCCCCCCCCAGTCTGCTGTTGCTTGCTCACAGCATGCTTCCCTCACCTGCTCCTCTGCTGCTCCCCGAACCCATCCCAGTCCTGTTGTTTAAAACTCGATTGTTTGGGGGGAGGGCCTGGCAGCAGTGGCATCTTCAGAAGTGTTGTCCCATGATGCTAAAACTGGCGTCCTGTCAGATTTGAACAAGCAGATTTCAATCCTCACAATCCGATATATACTTGTACCACAAGAGAGATTTCTTCAAACTTTTCTTCATTGTGGCACATGCCAACGATTGCCACGTTCACACATTGCTTCATTGAACACATACAGAAGAACTGCTTTTCCTGAATCCTAATTAGCATTTCAACATATATTGTTCAAACGAATGAGGACGTTTTGTGAAGCGTTATTGAGAGTAAGGACATATGTAGATAGGCAGATGTCCTCTCTAACTCTTCTAGTTAAAGGGTTTGGCCTTAGCATGTTGCTTTTTGTTGACGCTGCACAGTATCGAAAAAAGCATTGGCAAAGTCAATAGGTCAATAAAACAAGAGCTACTGCCTTTGCCAATGCTTGTGTTAAACTAGCTGCAGCACCTGGCCTTTCTGGTTCTCTCTTATGTTATACTAGAATCAGGGCCTGGCCTTTCTGGTCCTTTCTTCTGTTACACTAGCAGCAGGGCCCGGCCTTTCTGGTCCTTTCTTCTGTTACACTAGCTGCAGAGCCCAGCCTTTCTGGTCCTTTCTTCTGTTACACTAGCAGCAGGGCCTGGCCTTTTTGGTCCTTTCTTCTGTTACACTAGCAGCAGGGCCTGGCCTTTCTGGTCCTCTCTTCTGTTACACTAGCAGCAGGGCCTGGCCTTTCTGGTCCTTTCTTCTGTTACACTAGCAGCAGGGCCTGGCCTTTTTGGTCCTCTCTTATGTTACACTAGCAGCAGGGCCTGGCCTTTCTGGTCCTTTTTTCTGTTACACTAGCAGCAGGGCCAGGCCTTTCTGGTCCTTTCTTCTGTTACACTAGCAGCAGGGCCTGGCCTTTTTGGTCCTCTCTTATGTTACACTAGCAGCAGGGCTCCTTTCTTCTGTTACACCAGCTGCAGAGCCCAGCCTCTCTGTCCTCCTCCCCTTTGTGCTACAATGAGTGCAGAGCCTGGCTTATCTTGACCTCTTTTGTGTTAAACTCAATGTAATGTGTAGCCTCTGTGGGCCTTCCATGTGCCACACATGTTGCAGACATCAGCCTCTCTGGGTCCCTCTTGTGCAGTGCCTAATTTGTAAATCAAGCATTTGCAAAGCCAATAGGCCTACCCTATGTGAGAGCTATTGGCTTTGGCAATTGCCATATTGTATAGCCAGGTGGCTGCTGTGCAGCATGGCTGAAAGTTATTTTTAAAAAGCGCTATGATTTGGGAAAAGAAAGCTAAAATAAAAGCAGTGTGACACGGCCTGCGCTGGCCGCATCATAGAGCTTTTTTTTCTTATGATGGCTGGGCGAGAAGAGGCAACACAGACAATGGGAAGTTGGGAGGTGGGAGGTGGGAGGAGAGAGACAACACTGACAACGGGAGGGTGGGGGTGGGAGGTAAGAAGAAACATTGACAACGGGGGTGGGGGAGAAACAACACAAACAAGAGACGGCAGGGTAGGGGAGGACCGCACTAGCTAGAAAGAAAACTAGTACCTCAATCACAGGGACAGCAGCAAAAGGACCCTAATCAAGATGAAGTCATCAGTACTTGGTCCATGATCTAGACGAAAGAAGAGGAAGTAAAGCCGGCACGAGCTGCCCAATTAAGAGGCAGCAAGTGAGAGTGACAATGAAGCCCATGAATTGTAAGCAATGGGCAGGCTCCAATCCCCTCCTAGTAAACAATATGCAAAGCGAGAACGCATGTGCTATCGCAGACAAGACCTAAAAAAATAGGCAACAGGCCCAAAGGTATTTCTCAGGAGGCTACTGAAGCTTGCACCTCCCACTTCTCCTTCCAACGCTGCCAAATGCCAGTACGCTACAACTAGTCATCACATTATGAAAGATGTGACAATTAGCACTATTCCATGTAATCCACAGCTGTAGGAATGGCCTGGACACAATATTATTATTGTGTTTTTTATGGTCTGGCTTGACAGCGCTGCTATCGCCAGATAATTATCTGAGAATCACCAGGACACAAGTTGGAAGCTAGAAGTACTGTTTTGATTGGGCAGAAGGGCTGTGTTTTCACAAGAAGTGCTTGCTGTCCCCACAGCTGTGATCATTTTGTTTACTTATCCAGCTGCCAGAGCTCGAATCTTCAGGGCACACCCATGCCATTACAGTGCTATTAAGGCGCCTTAGATAACCAGATAATTTATAGCGTCTTGCAGTAGAAAAGATGGGTTGAAGTGGTCAATGTATGTGGACGTTAAGGTCTGGCTTGACAGGGCATTCATAAGCGAGACCTATTGGCAGTGTCAATGCTTGTTTAGGTGTATTGAATTTTAAAACAATGTGCTGATGTGCTCTGCCCAAACACAAACAGACATCGCCACCATGGGTGGGCTATCATAAATAAGTGCTGGTGTTAGCTTAAGTGCTGCTACTGAGTACCGGGAAACACTGGCACAAATTAAGCTTTGCTCATGTGTTAAATTGGCTGCAAGCCTGGACTTTCTGTCTAACCCCCTTCCTTGTGTAACACTCACTGCAGAGATCGGCTATCTGGGCTTCTCTTGGGTTACCCTCGCTGTATAGCATGGTCTCTCTTGTGACACACACATTGAAGCCCCTCACCTCCCTCAGCCTCTCTTGTGTTAGCCTTCATGCACAGAGGGGCCTATCTTGTATCACACTTGCTGCAGAGCCTAGGAGATCTGGGAACCCTCCTCGTGTTGCACGGTGCTCAGGGCCTGGCCTCCCCAGGGCTTTAAGTGGGCCGGGTCTTACCGGGTCTGAGCACCGGCAGTTTTTTAAAGGGGGCCTCGAAACGGGTCTCTTTCGGGCTCTGTTTTGTGCCTGCTGTCACTGCAGTCCGTTTTTTTCCGGACTGCAGTGACCGCAGGCACATCGGTGTGTGCTGCTCACACTGCTCACTTCTCACTATGGAGAAGTTAGGGCATGACGTCATGCTAGGTGAGCGTTGTAGGGGAAGGGAAATCTATTAAAGAGAGTCATTTTCTCTCTGGATTTCCCTTCTCTTTTTGAAACTCGGGAGCAGCAACATTGTCATGGTGTCGGCAGGGCTTTAATTGGAAGCTTTTTCAATATTATATACAAGCCATAGTTGCTGCTTATTTATCGTATGCAACTAACAACCATTGACAAAGCCAATAGTCCTGACTTGTTGTAGGTATGATGTTGCTTGTTGTATTATATCTAGATGCAATGTCAGAAACAGCAAAATACAAGTCGGGCGGCACACTATGCTAAGCACAGATTTTTTTGTTTAAGTGTTTTTAAGCCACGCCCTTAATTACATTGGCCACGCCCCTTTGAGAGACCCTCCAGTTTTTTCATCCCACTTAAAGCCCTGGGCCTCCCTGAGCATTTCTTGTGCTACACTCACTGCAAAGCCTGTCCTTTCTGGAGCTATTTTGGGCTACACTGGCTGCAGAGCTTGGTCTTGCTGGCCAGACCCCCTGTTGATACACTGGCTGCAAAGTGTGGCCTGTCTTGGGGCCTCTAGTGTTGCACTCGGTGTCAAGCCTTGACTCTCCAGGCCTTTCTTGTGGTATACCTTTTGTAGAACCTTGACTTCTGCTCTGGCTGATTGTCACCGGCAGCAGGGCATGGCCTCTCTTGCACAATTCCAGCATTTGAAACCACATAAAAAGAGAGTCAGAAAAAATAGGTGGAATTAAATGTTCTCAATTACTTGCATTGGAGTAGCAGGAGAAAATTAAATAACATATTTTTGGCTTAAATAACGGTTGTCAGCCTTCTGCCTAAATTGGGCGCTGACACACACTCTCTTGTGTTGCACTAGCTGCAGAGTCTGGCCTCTTTTTGCTCCATTGGTACAACAATATGTCAAAACCTTGAAAACATTTCCCTGATACAATAGTGGAATTGACATCACTCGCATTTTGACATCAATGACATAACAGGAAGTAACGTAACATGACCATAGATCCTGACCAATAATAGGCCTTTTTATTGTTTATTTATTAAACAACCTTTGTTTAAAATTGAAGGTTGCTGCATGCTAATAAACAGTTATTGACAACAAGCCCGGGCTACCAGTTGCTCTTTACAAAACTTGTAAATAAATAAAAATAACAAAAACAAAATGCATCCTTACTTTAAAACAAGATTGGCAAAGCCATTTGGTCTCGCTTATGAGAGTTATCAGCTTTGGCAATGTTTTGCAGCCATATTGCACAGCAGCACAAATGCTAAAAATGCTAAAACTAATTTTAAAAAGCGCTACTCCACTCTACTCAACTTCCTCTGTGCCACTTCATGCCACTTTACTCCACTCTACACCACACCACTCCACTCCACGACACTCTATGCCACTCCACCCTCCGACACGCTATGACATTCCACAACATTGTACTCCACTCTATACCACTCCACTCTGTGCCTCTCCACTCTACTCTTTTCATGGCATTCTATGCCACTCCACTCTACTCTAAGACACTATACTCCACTATGCACCACTCCACTCTACAACACTCTATGCCACTGCACTCTATGACACTCTACTCCACTCTATGTCACTCCACTTTACTCCACTCTCCGCCCCTCCACTCTCCGCCCTTCTACTCTACTCCACTCTAGTCCCTCCACAACACTCTATGACACACTACGCCACTCCACCACACTCTACGCCACTCCACCACACTCCACTGTACTGTACTCCACTCTATTCTACACCACTCTATGCCACTCCACAACACTCTATGCCACTCCATTCTATGACACTCTACTCTACTCTATGCCATTCCACTGTACAACACTCTACTAAACACTACGCCCTACCACTCTAAGCCCTTCTATTCAACTCCTTGACACTCTAGACACTCCACGACACTTTGTGCCCCTCCACTCTATGACGCTCTACTCCACTCGATGACACTCCACTTCACGCCACTCCACTCCACCCTACCCTACTCCACTCTGCTCTACGCCACTCCACACCACTCCATGACACTCCACACCACTCCACTCTATGATACTCCAGTCCACACCACTCTCCTCTATGCCACTAACTTTTAGACATGGTGAACAACAGCCACACAGGTGTACAACATGGCTTTGCCAATACTTGTTTTTCCAAAATCAATATACAGCGGCACCCAGAGACCAGAGAAACAGGAATACCCAGGAGACCATACTGCCCACGTTCGTCAGGAGAAACCCTTAGAGAATCCAAGCCCAAACAACAGACCCACAGTGAAAGAGGCACATAACATAGCACACGTAACCAGAAGCCACCTTGGACCAACCGAAGGGAGAGAAACAAAGCTATAAAGGATGGGAAAACCAACCTTTCACAGAGAAAAGATCTCTGCGACCACCTAAGATTTTAAGAACCCTTCTCAAGCAACAATAGTCTGACAGTGTCAAGAATCATCAGAACCTTCAGCATCACAGAAAGACAACGGTAATGGTGAGCACCAGTGCTTAATTTGTAAATAAGTAAGTCTGGGGCTCAAAGTTTGCCTCAGAAGCCTGCTGCCGCCACTGCAGAGGGTCGGGCTTGCCAAATCCTATGGCTGTCTGGTCTTGATTCCACTTCATGCCTCTTTCATCCACCATCAAATACTCCCTCCGCCTTTGTTTCACTCTTGTATGCTCCTTTTCACCCATATTTTCTCACTGTGTCACTGTTTTGGTGACTTTCTTTTCATCCTTCTTTACCCCTTTTCTGTCTCTTGTTCTGGGGCAAAGTCTGATGGTGAAAAATAAATGCTGGTCCAAAGAAAATGGGTCCTGGTGGGCCCCACTGCATACACCGGCTCAAATGGCTCAAATAAGGCACCTGGCATGGCCCAAACAGCTGCTGGCAGGCTAACTAGAGCAGGATGAGAGAAAGGAGAGTGGGTAAAATTAAAGTACAAACTGAAGCCCAGCTGCTCCTGCACCGCATGTAAGCTCCCTTGCTGGCGGTGCTACTTGAAACATCACGTGAGAGATCGAAAGTATCAAATCAATTTAAAGCAGCACAGATTCTGAGTAGGTTGCGCTGAGTGTGGATCCAGGCGTCTGCGCTAAAACGATTCACAGGAAGGAAAACGTGATTGCAAGCTCCATCAGGCCGCTTTGTGTAGCAAGCAGAGTATAAAGCACTGGGCCCTTTTTTCCACCTTTTCTTACCTAAAGGAAAATACGTGGTGAGGTCAGGAAGGTGGAAAGATGCGAAAAAGTGGAACCTGAGTTTCTCAAATTTTCTGTCCTCCCTGTTGCGAACCAACATCCCTAGTAGTTATTTTAGAAGACGACAGTCCCCCCTCCCCCCCGCCAGAGACACAAGGCTAGCCCATCCGACAAAAGAACCAGGACAGCATTTTTGGGGAGCACTTGAAGAAAACAAAACACCACACAAGAGTCCACATTATCACAGAGAAAATGTGACGTAGGCTCCGAACATGTATAAGAGTGGTCTGGGGTCCCCTTGCATCCAGTGGCAGCTCCTCCGCTATGGCGGAGGAGCGTCGCCCCACTGCTTTCAAGCAGTGCTAGAAGCAAAAACATAAAACGATAATAACTTTCAGTTATTATCATTTTATGTTTCCTTTGCGGGCAGGCGCATGGGCGGGGCTGCTCTGCTAACAGAGCAGGGCAGGGGAGGAGTGGTTTGCCCACTCCTAAGTGCGCAGTGACTGTTTGGTCGGCCTTCTGGGGACACCCAAACCAGTCATGCGCACTTTCCCACTTCTCCATGCAGGCTGCATTACAGCCTGCATGGAGAACATGCCCACCCCTCCAGCCCCTGGCTGAGCGCCGTGTCACAGCGTTCAGACCCACACAACACTGCATTGCAGCGTTGTGATTGGCTTAGGGGAGGGAGCCTGGGTGCCTGCTTCCTGTTCCTCAAGTTGGAGCAGGAAAGCAGGAGCAGAGACGCTGGACCCGAGACCCGGCGGCGGCAAGGTAAGTGATTTTTATTATTTAAAAAACAATTGTTCTCCCTTCTGCAATCGCGACACCCCTACCCGCGACCAACCCGCGCCCGCCCCCCCACCCACGAGCCATGCTGGCCGCAACTGCTTGCATCCCCTCTGTTCACACCATAAGGTAGGTACAGTGTTACTAATGCAGTGGAGTGACCTCCTGTCCTGCGAGATTTGTGCAAGCCGCAGAAGGGTGTCTTACGTACTGTATGCCCCAACTCATGGTCTTCGAGAGAAAACTGATCACTGCTTGTGGTGTGTGGTCTTATTGGTAAACAGGAAGAGAGCTCAGGCTATTTGGGCCAAACAAGAAGTGTATCTTATAGGGGATCTCCAGTGCTTAATTTGTAAAAATGCTGTGCCAGGGGAGCAAGTATTCCTCAAGAGATCACTGCAGCTTGCAACACCCACTACTGCTGCCATTGCTGCCAAATGCCATTGCCAACACAACTTCTAATCATCACACCCCTACAAGTGCAACAATTTGGACTATTCATTGCCACCCAAAGCAGTAAGAATGGCCTAGATATGCTAGTATTATTCGTTTTTAATGTATATGTATTTGTGATACTCTGCTGATAAGCACACTTTAAACATAGGCAAAGTGCGCTACCATATGGTGAACTGTCATAAGTGCCGGTGTTGTGAATTATGAGGTTTATTTACAAGCCCATTTTGCCGCCGGTGCGTAACTTTTATTGACGCACTGGCAGCGCAATGGGCTTCCCTATATTTACAAGGCCACGTAAAGCCACCCTGCATGATTTTATATGGCCTTGTACATTTGTTTCCCTTTCACGCACAACTCTGCGTGAAAGGGGCGATCCATGAGTGTTGCTGTGAGTGTTCCCACGCAACATCCATGGAACGTGACGCATTTTGTAAACCTGGGAATGTGTCAGAATCCTACGCCTAACCCAGGGAGACGTAAGGAGGTGCCACGAGGAGAAATACTTGTATTTTTCCTCGTTTTTTCCTCTTTCTATGCGTGCTGCATTCTGCAGCATGCATAGAAAGAGGAAAATGCCTTTAATTATTGTTTTTGTGCAGGAAGGTGTGCCTTCCTGCACAAAAACAATCATCCCCTGAGCGCAGGCACCCTTGCAAAATGGCGCAAGGGTGTCTGTGCTGGCACACAGCTGCTGTTTGTGCACCGATACAGGGGAGAAGGACAGGAATGCGCCGTATCTTACAGATACGGCGCATTCCTGCCCTTTTATTTTGACGTACAGCAGCGCAGCAGGAAGGCTTGCTGCTCTGCTGTGCGTCAAAACATTGTAAATGAGGCCCTATGTGCCTTGTGCAGAGCATCAGCAAGCACAGGCTCACATTAAGCACTTGTGAGAAATTGTGGACATGCCACACCTCGGATGACCGTGTCCGAGAGGCGTATGTGAGGTGGACTGGAGACAGCACACACAACAACACAGAGCTACGCAGCTACCTGTATGGTAGGCCTGGCTGCATGTGCAGGTGCCTCACCTTTCTACTGTTCCACCAGCATAAGCCTGAGTGAACAAATCAATGAAAAACACCTGCGGCAGCGCAGTAACAGTGGGAGGCGCGAAGGGCCAGGAACATGGAGGGAGGTAGAGAGGCCCACTATAACAGGACCCCTTCAACCAAATAAACTCACATACCCTGATTGACCAGAAACTCCCTCTGCTGGCTAGGACAGTAGCTATAAACCATGTAGCTGGTGCAGTGGCATCAGGACCCAAGGGTATGAGGGACCTACTGTACAATGAGAATATAAAAAGAAAAGAAAAAAATCTCTTACCAATGGGGAAAGTAGGCATCCAGTGTTGGGAGACAGAAAGATATGAGAAGTATGGAGGCTGGAGTCCCTCTTTAGGACTCCCAGGGAGGAAGTCGAGCCTAACTTAGGGACCCCTGAGAAAGTTTTTATTTTTCAGTTTGTTTTAGGGCTAAGGTGGGTAAATTCTGTCTGTGTAACCTCCTGGTGTAAGTTTGGATGAAGAGGACAGACAAGAAAGTAATAATACTTATATATTTGCATTTCTATAGCGCCTACGGCACTGGCGAGGCACTGAAGTGCATCGTGGCAAGCAGCACGCCACTCTGGCACTCAAAATGTTAAAGTTTAGTCCAGCAGTTATTGTGTAGTCTTGTGTTTTCAAGGTGTTCCATGCCTATGGAGAATTTTCATTGTAGTGAGGTTCATCCCCAGTTCTAGAGGGAGGGATGGGTGGGCCAGGACCTGCCAAGGTGGCTCCGTGGCCCTACCAAAGCCGATTTACAAGTAGAAAAACATTGTTTGTTCTTTTTCTTTATGATTCATTTGGGCTAACAGCCTCGCTTTCTCATCCTATTTGTTTAATATTCATGAAAAACACCAATGCCTTGGGCTACTCGAAGTACCTGGAGACAGGTGTGATGTCAGTGAGGATGGCTGTTATCAAGCACATGTGAAAAGGAGGAAAGCCTGTGACACTCCTACCACATCAAAAGAGACACAAAAGCTCTCATCACACAGTATTTAAGGGCCGAAATAATCTTATAGTATTTTGCCATCCCATGGTAAGCAATTGAAAATGTGTAAATAGTATTTATATCTTAGTGTTTGATTTTACTTTCTTCTTGCTTTTATGCTATTCTTAACTTGCAGCACTATATACCGCATATGCCACAAGATTTTTCTGAAGTGAAGACTTTTGACAAGTTTCACTAATACAACACAGATACGGTATTGGCTGGGGCAGTGCAAGTTCTCATTCAATGAAAAACAAACACTGGCGGCTCTCCTGTGGCAGCACTGCCTACTTTTCATTTCCAGAGGTACTTGCTGAGGGCTGAGTCTAATATAATTAGACCTAAATTAAGGCACAAACACCACACTTTGCGGGCAACAGTGACTGTGCATTAGTTTTTTTTTTTCAACAAATTCTCTTTTTTTGTCATATGAGTAGATAAAAATGGAATATAGCGCTGCTGTAGCCCCCCAGATCACAAAGAGATAAGATAATCCTGTGGGCAAATGCATTTGCTGCAAAGATGTTCCTATAATCTGTGATTTGGTAAGTTTAAATCTTGTCAGCCTTTCCCCCTCCTCGGGTCCCTTCTCGGTGCTCCGCCCCGATAGTGACTGAGGGCTTCAAATACCTAGGAGTCTATGTTACCAGAGACAAGAAGGCTTTCTTCGACAGGAATCTTGAACCTCAGTTGGCCCGTCTGCGCGCTGACGTGAGTCATTGGCGCTCTCTCCCACTCACTCTCATGGGCAGAGCGGCCTTATTTAAAATGCTGACACTACCGAAACTACTCTACATACTACAAAATACTCCCTATCCGATCCCCCCGAGCGTGTTCAAAGGAATATCGCAGGAATTACGTACACAGCTGTGGGACAGGGGATCCCCTAGAATCGCGCTACACAAGCTGCACAAGGGTGTGTATGATGGGGGCCTGTCGCTTCCGGATGTCAAATTATATTATTGGGCCTCGCAGCTCCAAGTGGTTAATGACTGGGTCTATGCGGATAATAGCGAGCCCGCATACAGAGTAGATAGGATGGTTATGCCGGGGAGCAGTTGTGAATCCCTCCTTTACGCACGGAGATTGCAGAAAGGGTGGCCCGAACACACCAGAGTAGTATTGCAGTGCTGGAGGGAGGCCAATAAACTCCTAGGCTGGGCAAATGCATTAACCGGGAGAACCCCACTGTGGATTGGCGAACAACTGCGAGAGGTGTCTGCTCTAAAAGGGTTTAAGGGGTGGAAGCTAATCGACATTGAATACTTAGGTGAAGTCTGGAAAGGGGACTCCCCTCGCTCCTTTGACTACCTTCAAAAGGAATATAACCTCCACCAATCGCAACGATATCATTATATGCGACTCCTACACGCCCTTAGGTCATACATACCAAGAGATTCGTCCATTCCGGAGTACTCCCCAATGGAAGACAGGTTGCTACTAGACCCCATTCTGGCAAAACCCACGTCTACGATCTATCGTAAACTAATAAATAACCTACCCGACCCCCTGACCACGCTTCGGTCGACCTGGGCCAAGGATCTTGGAGAACTTGATGACGAGGACTGGCAAGATGCGCTACAGAGTCCTAGGGAAATTGCGATCCGCGCAAGGTTTCGACTGGTGCAACTGAAAATCCTTCACCGCACATACTACCCCGTACACATCTCTTCACATGGGGTAAGAGTCTCTCGGCACTATGTTTGAGGGGGTGTCAACAGGAGGGCACTTTCTTCCACATATTGTGGGAGTGTCCAGAGGTCATCCCCTTCTGGACGAGTGTCACCGATGTAATGTCCAGGGTGGTGGGGGAGACGGTCCCGTTAGAGCCTAAGTGGCTTTTACTAATGATCAAAGGGGACACTGACTAGTCCAGATACTCGGAACTATGGCTAGCTCTGGCAGCAGGAGTGGCGAAACGAAACATTGCTCGGAGTTGGGGAGCGCAGATACCCCCGCAGTGGGAGGAATTGGAACGGGACCTTGACTGGTGCCAGAGGGCCGAAGAAATTGTATACAAAAGCAGAGGGTGCACCAAGAAATGGAAGAAAGTGTGGGGGCCCTGGCGAAAGTACAGACAATCAGGGGCGACCTCGGAGGAATGAGAGGGTTGAAGATGGTTGATTGTCCTCGTTGTTCCCAATTACTGATGATATGGTTCATTATTGTGATATCTCCAAATATGCCTCATGAATACTGTATTGTACTGAATGGTCTCTTGCATATTGTTAATAAAAAAAAGATTTCCCCAAAAAAAAAATCTTGTCAGCCTTTTATTTCTGACACAAGAGTGGGACAACTTGTATGTCCTGCCATCAGTAGAAATATTCTGAGCTTCTCTGAGTCTCATATCTGGGTAAACAACACAGATATTTTAGTTTCAATTAAATGTCGTCTATGTTGGGGCATTTCAAAATCTAGAACACACATCGCACTAATGTTATTGATTAACTAGCAGCTGGGGTGGGGTCCTATCATAAAACACCCAGGTCAACAGTTTTCATACCAATGGCTCTCTAGGGCAGGGAAGATGATCAGCAATTATAGAATTTTGACGAGGAAATGGGGTTGAGGTGCAGAAATGAGAAATGGGGAAGGGTGATTAGAGGAGAGTGTGAGGATAGAAAAGACGAAGGTAAGGAAAAAGAAGGATAAAACAAAAGAATGGTAAAGAAAGAGGTGGATGAAACAGAAGTAACAGAGTGAGTAGAAGGCAAGAGGAGAAATATAACAGATGTTGATTCGAGAGGAGTATGAGGGTGAGGAGTGTTAAACTAGAGAAGGTGATGAAGACGGTGTTAGAGTTGGATGAAGGAGGATGAAAGAGGACTCTGGGAAAGCAGAATAATAGAGCAGGTAAATGAGGAGCGAATTGGGTGATGGGAGTAGAGTGATTGGTAGGCATGAACTGAGAGAGGGTGATGCGACAGGAGCAGTGCGAGAGGAGCATGAAATGGTGAAGGTGGAAGATGAGGCTGGTGAAGGATGAAAATGATGAGAAAGGAAGGTGATCAGAGAGAAGGATGGTGAGCAAATGATAAGTTGGGGGAGAAAAGAAGTGTTAAGAGGAGAGTGGCAGAACACAAGGGAGAGGAATAGGATGGGTGAGGAGGGTGATGGGAAAATAATATACTAGAAGGAGAAAGTAAGAAAACAGGAAAGAGGAAGCGACATGCTAATCACAATTTAGAAGAGACAGCTCTGTTTGAAGCATTCACATAAGATGTACGGGGCCGATTCACAGAACTAATCTGAGATAAAATCCTAAACTTACTACTTTTGGTATTCACAGAAGGCATTTAGTAGTAGTAAAGTTAGGACTCCTAACTTTACTACTACTAAACTGAGACAAAATCCTAACTTTACGACTTTCGGTATTCACAAAGGCATTTAGTAGTAGTAAAGTTAGGAGTCCTAACTTTACTACTACTAAAGGCCTTCTGTGAATACCGAAAGTAGTAAGTTTAGGATTTTATCTCAGATTAGTTCTGTGAATCGGCCCCTTAGTTTTCTCTGTGTTTCCCTAAAATGCATTCTGCTCAAGGAGCTGACAGTCAAATATTGGTTGAGAAACTAGCCACCGAATTGTAGGTCCACTTGTCATTCTCGGAAGCCGGACTCCTGGCACAGTGGGAAGCTAGGGGTTGAAACAGACCTATGTTTGAAGTTTGGTTGGTTCAGCTTAGGTTGACAACTTTGATTGATCTTCCAATTGTTACTTCTCCTATTTGGAGTACACGTACAGCAGTAGGCACTATCCATGACTTTAAAAGGTTGCATAGGCTATTACTACTTCTTTAAAAGATGTACGGCTTTCAAGTCTTTGTAGATGTTCTGCATGCTCTTGAGAACACTATGTATATAATTCAGGCCTTGGTGCTGCTGTTATTCCAAATGGTAAAGGCCACCAGTGAAGAGCAGGGACAGGTACAGGGCAGCAGGATTTCACACATCCATGCACCTACGTAAGTACAAGCACTTTTACGGAAGCAGCTCAAGCTTCTTTTACATGCACAAAATCGTTATCCCGCGTGCAGCAGTAGTAAAGGCAAGACTGACCAAAGAGGGTGAGGTGGAGAGAGTGAAGGTTGGGATAGATAGAAAGAGGAGATGGTGAAGCAGAGAGAAGGGAGGGTTATAGGTAGAAGGAAGATGAGAGGGAGGGTGAGTCGGACAGATAGTGAGAAAGAGAGGGGGAGGGTGGGTGGTGAGGTGGAGAGAGGGATGGCGGTGAGGCAGAGACAGAGAGGAGGGTGAAGAAGAGAGAGTTGGGTGAGCTAGATAGAGAAGAATGGCGTGGAGGTGGGTGAAGGCACAGTCAGACCATGGAGAGGTGGCGAAAGAGGGGAGAGTAAAGCAGAAAGAGAGGAGAGATGAGAGAAAGATGAGAGTGGGTCAAAGAGAGAGGACGCCAAGGCAGGGAGAGACGAGGTACCCATGGAGAAATAGGAGGGTGAGGCAGAAAAAGTGGAAGGTGAGGTGAAAAGAAAAAAAAGAAAAGGGGGTGGTGAGCAGGGTGAAGTGTAAAGAAAGGAGGTTCAGGTGGAGAGAGAGATGGGTGAGGTGTAGGTCAGTCCCCCTTCAAAGACTCTCCAGCATGCCCGATCCCAACTCACTGATACCTGGGAAATGCTAAGCAACTCCGTCATCTTCACGGCCTACCCATGCTTTCTCTTGGCCCTCCACGATCCCGAATCCTGGAGCCGGGCATGGCGAGCTAATAGCATTTTAGCAAAGTTATTAGGAGCATAATTTTGATTCATACAACGAGGATGGTGAGGTGATGGACAGGATCGAGAAGTAAAGAGCATTGATAGATGCAATATGCAATTTCAGATTTTAAACATAGGGTGGAACCTGAGCTATGGGCTGTGGAGTAGGCGTTTAACTGGAGATGCATGCAAACCAGGCATCATGCATTTTGCAAGGATGTTTGGCATGGGTATTAGGCAGGTCAGTGGGTACGCAGAGGAAGAATAAGAAAGGACAGCGGATGCATAGAAAGTCGTATTACATTGTACCATTTATATAGCACTTATTACCCATATGTGGAGTGTTGAAGCGATTGTCCGCGTGGGTTAGCATGTTACACCATTTAGGATGTCATGTTATATTATGTTAAGATAACTTATAAAGCGCGCGTATACCCGAGGGTGTCTTGGCGCTGATGTGTGATGTAGAACGTGAAGCCAGGAGGTGTGGCTTATAATTGTAGGTTCTCCTAGCCAGTTGATGAAGGGGAGTCCTGATTTTGTTAAAAACAACGTAAAGTGCATTAGCCAGTCTCTGCCTCCAGCCTGCCCATGAGGAAGTGGTCTCAGTCTGTGGTAGCAACTTATCTTCCTGTGGGAGATGCCTGACGGCTCGACAGTGTTAAGGCACCAAGTACGCTGGATGTGACACCATGCATTGTGCCTGGAACGACCACTGATCCAAGCTGGATGGATTTGAACTGAGTTTTTCCAGAGGGATATTCCGTGGGCCTGAAGGACAGAAACTCTGCACCCACAGCTCTATTAACACCATTGAAAACATGCAGGCCCCAATTCTGAAGTTGAGGAATTTATTTTCCCCATTCACTTGCATTGAAATGGACGAAAGTTTAAGTGGGACAAAGCTAATATAAAGTGTTGGCTTAAAAAAAAGCCTGCTGCCTGAATCCATTCTGTGGACATACACTGTCTGTTGTGCTATTCTAACAAACACCAGTCCATGCAAGCTGCCTGCACCTTCATCTCTACTGGGCCAGCTGAATGAGCATCATTGCACTCTATGGACATCTGCTAAGTGGACGAGGACACTTGAGGAAGAGGCAGCGCTCTGAGTGCATGCTGCGGCCACATTCCATGTCTGCGCGAGCTGCTGTGCCTCCTGATGTCAGAAATGGCCTCACACAGCAGCAGAACTGTTGGGGTGAGCACGCACCATGATGCCAAAGTCTATAGCGTCTCCTCCTTCTCCCATCACTCTAAGTATCTTCAGCCCATATGAAACAGATTGATAAAGGAATTTGACATTTTTATAGTGGTAAAGATATTAAAGATTGAGTTATGGAAGAAGGGTGTTTGGGGCTCTGTCATTCACTGCTTATGGTGTAAAAGTGACGTCATCAGAGATATTTTTTTCATTCCAATCATCAGAACAGATAGATAACAACTGAGGTGTTTGTTACTCCCAATAAATGCTGCATGAAGGATTGTGAATTAAACAACGTCACAATACTTGTGCCACCATATGCCGCAGCTAATGTGAGCCGGTGGATGCCGAAGCCCACAGCACCCATTTTTAGGGGCCGGGAATTATTTGTGCTCTTTATAAAGAGGTGATGCATTGGATGCAACCTGAGGCGGAGGCTGGGACTCAGGCAAACAAATATTATTTTAATTGAAAGTCCAGTGAATACAAGCTGAATGAAGTAATACAATGTTATTTCTCTGGTTTCTGTGGTGGCAGTGGCAAGCACAAGGCAAAACCATTCGCTGTCTTCCCTGAGAAAGTCCTGGCTGCCACTACTCCAAGCACCAAGCACCAAGCCTTTTTTAGGTCCAGCCTGGGCAGCGCATGCGCTGCTCTGCGAGGCATGCTGTATTCAGGTATGGACTTGAAGCTCCACCCACTTTCTGTCCATATTTTTCATTGGCTTGTGTTATTGTCTTTTGTAAACTGTGACTTTTTATTGGTCAATAGGCTTAGTAGTTCCTCCTAAGTACCGCCTTGTCTCATCTTGTAACCTTCCATAAGGACTGTCCCACTTACATGTGTTGTTACTTGGTAGGCTTTAATTACAGCCTCCGAGCACTATTTTGTTGAATGGTTTTCACCTGTCTGCTCTTGAAGGCAAGACACGCTCTCTCCTAATGCTTTATTTATTTTTTGATTGCACGGCACGTTTTTATAGCACGGCACACCACAGTGGCAGCAGCACCTTTGTTTTATTTGCGGCGTCGAACGCGGGAGCATGGTTTTTTTTCTCCATTTATTCGCTTCTTTTTTTTTTTCAAGCACCCCATGCTGCGCTTTCACGTCAATGGAGGCCGCGCCCCTTTCTTTAGACAAGCCGCGTCTAAAGAAAGGTCTGCGGCCGCTATTAAAGCGAAACCGTGGCATGGAGTGCTTTTACACAAAAAAAAAGCATCTGTTTGCCAACTTGACAAACAAATGCTATTTTGTTTTGTAAAAACACCCCATACAGTGCTTTCACTTTAATGGTGGGCGCACCCCTTTCTTTAGATGTGCTTGTCTAAAGAAAGGGGCGCGGCAGCCATTAACGTAAAAGCGTGGCATGGGGCGCTTTTGCAAAAAAAAGTATTTGCAATGCAATAGGTCTCGCATTTAAGAGACTTTAAGCTATTGTCATTTACAATGCCAATAGCTCAAACTCTAGTAAATGCGAGACCTATTGCATTGCAAATGCTTTTTGTTGTTCTACTTGCGAAGTTTCACTCTTAGGAGACGGGGCGGGGCGCTCCAGGTCAACACCATGCTCATGTGCAGCAACAGTGGCTGGGGTTCTTTAATGAGGGGAAGCGATACAAGCCCCACTCACTGTGGAGAAAGGCGAGAGAGCATGGTCGGGGGAGCAGGACCCTGCTCTCCAGAACCATCCAGCGCTTGACCAGGCAGCCTATGTGCCCGGTGCCAGGCAGGAGTGTTGAGAAGCGCTATAAAGAATGATGGTAGAAGTGAATGTGGTGTGCACAGAGCCCCCAAAGTAGGCACTAGAAGCCATGAATGGACCTGGGTGCGGAAGACAACCCCAGAAAAAAGATGCGATCGCCTTTCCCACATCTGTGAGTAATGAGCCGCTCGCGGATTTCCGATTCCTCTTCCGCGATCTATGTTCCAGCGAAACACCTCAGGATCAGAAAGCATGTTTCCTGGTGTCGGCTAGTCTCAAGTCGCATGTTTAGCATGATCCCCTGGACAGGGATTCTGCGGTGCCCGCGTCCTATTTGGTGGATTTGGTGGTGTCCTGGTGCTCGCCAGGGTTCTTTGTTTCCTGCAGGATAAAGTTGGGGTGTTGACATTAGGAGGAATGCTTGGAACATGGCAGGTAGCCAGTCTTCAAGGAGCAGGGAAACGCCTTAGAACGAGGGTGTTCATTCATATTAGCGCCTAGTAGAGTCCTGTGGAACACACTTGACTTGCTGTTCGTGCAGGGCCTAAGCGGGGAATGGTCTTTGAACCCACAAATGCATACATTAGAGAGAACAGAAGGCACCTTGCAGCAGAACTGTACCACACGTCAGCGATGTGTGCAGTGTTGAGTTGAATGGATTTTACAGTGACTTGTTGATTTTTTTTACTTCCCTTTACGTCCTTAGTTTTTCCACATTGCCATGTAGTGTACAATCTCTGTGGGACGAAGGCGAATACAGATGCAGATAACTTTGGATAACGCTGCTCACCACCTACTCGGGCATCAGTTTTGATCAGCCCCTCTCTGTTTACAGGGGCTCTCTCTCTCTCCTTTGGTGCTGTCCTATTGGGAAAGGAAATTACATCCATCTCTGTGCCCCAGGCTGATCACTCAGGGCAACAGGGAATACCATGGGCTACACGTGGAAGTGATGGCTGGTTATGACGTCATACGGGGTAGTGATGTGGATTTTCTGGCTAATAAGTAATGCGACTTTCCTGCCTGATGACATAAGAGACCTGCTGGCGATGTGGCAGTTCTGGGTGGTGAAGCTGTGGACCAAGCTGGTCACCAGACAGGCATGGGTAATGACGTGGTAGTCCTAACTGATGATATGGAAGTCATAGGTAGTAATGTGAACGTCCTGGCTGGCAATGTAACAGTCCTGGCTGGTGATGTAACAGGCCTGGCTGGTGATGTAACTGTCCTGGCTGGTGATGTAATAGTATTGGCTGGTGATGTAACAGTCCTGGCTGGTGTTGTAATAGTCCTGACTGGTGATGTAACAATACTGGCTGGTGATGTAATAGTCCTGGCTGGTGATGTAATAGTATTGGCTGGTGATGTAACAGTCCTGGCTGGTGATGTAATAGTCCTGGCTGGTGATGTAATAGTATTGGCTGGTGATGTAACAGTCCTGGCTGGTGATGTAATAGTCCTGGCTGGTGATGTAATAGTATTGGCTGGTGATGTAACAGTCCTGGCTGGTGATGTAATAGTCCTGGCTGGTGATGTAACTGTCCTGGCTGGTGATGTAATAGTATTGGCTGGTGATGTAACAGTCCTGGCTGGTGATGTAATAGTATTGGCTAGTGATGTAACAGTCCTGGCTGGTGATGTAATATAATAGTCCTGACTGGTGATGTAACAGTCCTGGCTGGTGATGTAATAGTATTGGCTGGTGATGTAACAGTCCTGGCTGGTGATGTAATAGTCCTGACTGGTGATGTAACAGTCCTGGCTGGTGATGTAATAGTCCTGTCTGGTAGCCTGACAGTCCTAGCTGGTGATACAATAGCGTGGATGGTGATGCAACAGTCCTGTCTGGTGATGTAATAGTCCTGGATGGTGATTTGACAGTCCTGGCTGGTGATGTAACAGTCCTGGCTGGTGATGTAACAGTATTGGCTGGTGATGTAACAGTCCTGGCTGGTGATGTAATAGTATTGGCTGGTGATGTAACAGTTCTGGCTGGTGATGTAATAGTCCTGGCTGGTGATGTAACAGTCCTGGCTGGTGATGTAATAGTCCTGGCT
The DNA here is from genome assembly GCA_963921515.1 of Calotriton arnoldi. NCBI lineage: Eukaryota > Metazoa > Chordata > Amphibia > Caudata > Salamandridae > Calotriton > Calotriton arnoldi. The sequence goes on from CAWUFW010001137.1 coordinate 2,258,877, forward strand.
GATAGCCTGACACTCCTAGCTGGTGATACAATAGCCTGGATGGTGATGCAACAGTCCTGGCTGGTGATGTAATAGTCCTGGATGGTGATTTGACAGTCCTGGCTGGTGATGCAACAGTCCTGGTCGGTGATATGATAGCCCTGAATGGTAGCGTGCCAGTCCTGGCTGGTGATACAATAGCGTGGCTGGAGATGTAACAGTCATGGCTGGTGATATGACAGTCCTGACTGGTGATGTAATAGTCCTGGATGGTGATTTGACAGTCCTGGCTGGTGATGCAATAGCCCTGGCTGGTGATGTAACAGTCCTGGCTGGTGATGTAACAGTCATGTTTGGTAGTGTGACAGTCCTGGCTGGTGATACAATAGCCTGGATGGAGATGTAACAGTCCTGGCTGGAGATATGCCAGTCCTGACTGGTGCTGTTACAGTGACAGTCTCCTGGCTGGAGAAGTAATAGTCCTGGATTGTGATGCAACAGTCATGGCTGGTGATGTAACAGTCCTGGCTGGTGATGTAACAGTCCTGGCTGGTAGCGTGACAGTCCTGGCTGGTGATATAATAGCCTGGCTGAAGATGTAATAGTCCTGGATTGTGATGCAACAGTCCTGGCTGGTGATGTAACAGTCCTGGCTGGTGATATGACAGTCCTCACTGGTGATGTAATAGTCCTGGATGGTGATGCAACAGTCTTGGATGGTGGTGCAACAGTCCTGGCTGGTAATGTAACAGTCCTGGCTGGTGATGCAGTAGTCCTGGCTGGTGATGCAACAGTCCTGGCTGGTGATGCAACAGTCCTGGCTGGTGATATAATAGTCCTGAATGATAGAATGACAGTACTGGCTGGTGATACAATAGCCTGGCTGGAGATGTAACAGTCCTGGCTGGTGATATGACAGTCCTGGTTGATGCTGTTACAGTGACAGTCCTGGCTGGAGATGCAATAGCCTGGCTGGTGATGTAACAGTTCTGGCTGGTGATGTGACAGTCCTGACTGGTGATGTAATAGTCCTGAATGATAGAATGACAGTCCTGGCTGGTGATAAAATAGCCTGGCTGGAGATGTAACAGTCCTGGCTGGTGATATGACAGTCCTGGTTGATGCTGTTACAGTGACAGTCCTGGCTGGAGATGCAATAGCCCTGGCTGGTGATGTAACAGTTCTGGCTGGTGATGTGACAGTCCTGACTGGTGATGTAATAGTCCTGGATGGTGATGCAACAGTCTTGGATGGTAATGTGACAGTCTTGGATGGTGGTGCAACAGTCCTGGCTGGTGATGCAATAGTCCTTGCTGGTGATGCAACAGTCCTTGCTGGTGATGCAACAGTCCTGGCTGGTGATACAATAGCCTGGCTGGAGATGTAACAGTCCTGGCTGGTGATATGACAGTCCTGATTGGTGCTGTTACAGTGACAGTCCTGGCTGGAGAAGTAATAGTCCTGGATTGTGATGCAACAGTCATGGCTGGTGATGTAACAGTCCTGGCTGGTGATGTAACAGTCCTGGCTGGTAGTGTGACAGTCCTGGCTGGTGATATAATAGCCTGGCTGAAGATGTAATAGTCCTGGATTGTGATGCAACAGTCCTGGCTGGTGATGTAACAGTCCTGGCTGGTAGCGTGACAGTCCTGGCTGGTGATATAATAGCCTGGCTGAAGATGTAATAGTCCTGGATTGTGATGCAACAGTCCTGGCTGGTGATGTAACAGTCCTGGCTGGTGACATGATAGTCCTCACTGGTGATGTAATAGTCCTGGATGGTGATGCAACAGTCTTGGATGGTAATGTAACAGTCCTGGCTGGTGATGCAGTAGTCCTGGCTGGTGATGCAACAGTCCTGGCTGGTGATGCAACAGTCCTGGCTGGTGATATAATAGTCCTGAATGATAGAATGACAGTCCTGGCTGGTGATACAATAGCCTGGCTGGAGATGTAACAGTCCTGGCTGGTGATATGACAGTCCTGGTTGATGCTGTTACAGTGACAGTCCTGGCTGGAGATGCAATAGCCCTGGCTGGTGATGTAACAGTTCTGGCTGGTGATGTGACAGTCCTGACTGGTGATGTAATAGTCCTGGATGGTGATGCAACAGTCTTGGATGGTAATGTAACAGTCTTCGATGGTGGTGCAACAGTCCTAGCTGGTGATGCAGTAGTCCTGGCTGGTGATGCAATAGTCCTTGCTGGTGATGCAACAGTCCTTGCTGGTGATGCAACAGTCCTGGCTGGTGATATAATAGTCCTGAATGATAGAATGACAGTCCTGGCTGGTGATACAATAGCCTGGCTGGAGATGTAACAGTCCTGGCCGGTGATATGACAGTCCTCATTGGTGCTGTTACAGTGACAGTCCTGGCTGGTGATGCAACAGTCCTGGCTGGTGATGCAACATTCCTGGCTGGTGATATAATAGCTCTGAAAGATAGCATGACAGTCCTGGCTGGTGATACAATAGCCTGGATGGAGATGTAACAGTCCTGGCTGGTGATATGACAGTCCTCATTGGTGCTGTTACAGTGACAGTCCTGGCTGGAGATGTAACAGTCCTGGCTGGTGATATGCCAGTCCTGATTGGTGCTGTTACAGTGACAGTCCTGGTTGGAGAAGTAATAGTCCTGGATTGTGATGTAACAGTCATGGCTGGTGATGTAACAGTCCTGGCTGGTGATATGACAGTCCTCATTGGTGCTGTTACAGTGACAGTCCTGGCTGGAGATGTAACAGTCCTGGCTGGTGATGCAGTAGTCCTGGCTGGTGATGCAACAGTCCTTGCTGGTGTGCAACAGTCCTGGCTGGTGATATAATAGTCCTGAATGATAGAATGACAGTCCTGGCTGGTGATACAATAGCCTGGCTGGAGATGTAACAGTCCTGGCTGGTGATATGACAGTCCTCATTGATGCTGTTACAGTGACAGTCCTGGCTGGAGATGTAACAGTCCTGGCTGGTGATATGCCAGTCCTGATTGGTGCTGTTACAGTGACAGTCCAGGCTGGAGAAGTAATAGTCCTGGATTGTGATGCAACAGTCATGGCTGGTGATGTAACAGTCCTGGCTGGTAGCGTGACAGTCCTGGCTGGTGATAGAATAGCCTGGCTGAAGATGTAATAGTCCTGGATTGTGATGCAACAGTCCTGGCTGGTGATGTAACAGTCCTGGCTGGTGATATGACAGTCCTCACTGGTGATGTAATAGTCCTGGATGGTGATGCAACAGTCTTGGATGGTGGTGCAACAGTCCTGGCTGGTAATGTAACAGTCCTGGCTGGTGATGTGACAGTCCTGACTGGTGATGTAATAGCCTTGGCTCGTGATGTGACAGTCCTGGCTGGTTATGTGATAGCCCTGGTGATGTAAGAATCCTGGCTGGTGATACAATAGCCCTGGCTGGTGATGTAACAGTCCTGGCTGGTGATGTAACAGTCATGTTTGGTAGTGTGACAGTCCTGGCTGGTGATACAATAGCCCTGGCTGGTGATGTAACAGTTCTGGCTGGTGATGTGACAGTCCTGACTGGTGATGTAATAGTCCTGGATGGTGATGCAACAGTCTTGGATGGTAATGTAACAGTCTTGGATGGTGGTGCAACAGTCCTGGCTGGTAATGTAACAGTCCTGGCTGGTGATGCAGTAGTCCTGGCTGGTGATGCAACAGTCCTGGCTGGTGATGCAACAGTCCTGGCTGGTGATATAATAGTCCTGAATGATAGAATGACAGTCCTGGCTGGTGATACAATAGCCTGGCTGGAGATGTAACAGTCCTGGCTGGTGATATGACAGTCCTGGTTGATGCTGTTACAGTGACAGTCCTGGCTGGAGATGCAATAGCCCTGGCTGGTGATGTAACAGTTCTGGCTGGTGATGTGACAGTCCTGACTGGTGATGTAATAGTCCTGGATGGTGATGCAACAGTCTTGGATGGTAATGTAACAGTCTTGGATGGTGGTGCAACAGTCCTGGCTGGTGATGCAGTAGTCCTGGCTGGTGATGCAATAGTCCTTGCTGGTGATGCAACAGTCCTGGCTGGTGATATAATAGTCCTGAATGATAGAATGACAGTCCTGGCTGGTGATACAATAGCCTGGCTGGAGATGTAACAGTCCTGGCTGGTGATATGACAGTCCTCATTGATGCTGTTACAGTGACAGTCCTGGCTGGAGATGTAACAGTCCTGGCTGGTGATATGACAGTCCTCATTGATGCTGTTACAGTGACAGTCCTGGCTGGAGATGTAACAGTCCTGGCTGGTGATATGACAGTCCTCATTGATGCTGTTACAGTGACAGTCCTGGCTGGAGATGCAATAGCCCTGGCTGGTGATGTAACAGTTCTGGCTGGTGATGTGACAGTCAAGACTGGTGATGTAATAGTCCTGGATGGTGATGCAACAGTCTTGGATGGTAATGTAACAGTCTTGGATGGTGGTGCAACAGTCCTGGCTGGTGATGCAGTAGTCCTGGCTGGTGATGCAATAGTCCTTGCTGGTGATGCAACAGTCCTTGCTGGTGATGCAACAGTCCTGGCTGGTGATATAATAGTCCTGAATGATAGAATGACAGTCCTGGCTGGTGATACAATAGCCTGGCTGGAGATGTAACAGTCCTGGCTGGTGATATGACAGTCCTCACTGGTGATGTAATAGTCCTGGATGGTGATGCAACAGTCTTGGATGGTGGTGCAACAGTCCTGGCTGGTGATGCAGTAGTCCTGGCTGGTGATGCAATAGTCCTGGCTGGTGATGCAACAGTCCTGGCTGGTGATATAATAGTCCTGAATGATAGAATGACAGTCCTGGCTGGTGATACAATAGCCTGGCTGGAGATGTAACAGTCCTGGCTGGTGATATGACAGTCCTGGTTGATGCTGTTACAGTGACAGTCCTGGCTGGAGATGCAATAGCCCTGGCTGGTGATGTAACAGTTCTGGCTGGTGATGTGACAGTCCTGACTGGTGATGTAATAGTCCTGAATGATAGAATGACAGTCCTGGCTGGTGATACAATAGCCTGGCTGGAGATGTAACAGTCCTGGCTGGTGATATGACAGTCCTGGTTGATGCTGTTACAGTGACAGTCCTGGCTGGAGATGCATTAGCCCTGGCTGGTGATGTAACAGTCCTGGCTGGTGATATGACAGTCCTCATTGGTGCTGTTACAGTGACAGTCCTGGCTGGAGATGTAACAGTCCTGGCTGGTGATGCAGTAGTCCTGGCTGGTGATGCAACAGTCCTTGCTGGTGTGCAACAGTCCTGGCTGGTGATATAATAGTCCTGAATGATAGAATGACAGTCCTGGCTGGTGATACAATAGCCTGGCTGGTGATGTAACAGTCCTGGCTGGAGATGTAACAGTCCTGGCTGGTGATATGACAGTCCTCACTGGTGATGTAATAGTCCTGGATGGTGATGCAACAGTCTTGGATGGTAATGTAACAGTCCTGGCTGGTGATGCAGTAGTCCTGGCTGGTGATGCAATAGTCCTTGCTGGTGATGCAACAGTCCTTGCTGGTGATGCAACATTCCTGGCTGGTGATATAATAGCTCTGAAAGATAGCATGACAGTCCTGGCTGGTGATACAATAGCCTGGCTGGAGATGTAACAGTCCTGGCTGGTGATATGACAGTCCTCATTGATGCTGTTACAGTGACAGTCCTGGCTGGTGATGCAATAGCCCTGGCTGGTGATGTAACAGTTCTGGCTGGTGATGTGACAGTCCTGACTGGTGATGTAATAGCCTTGGCTCGTGATGTGACAGTCCTGGCTGGTTATGTGATAGCCCTGGTGATGTAAGAATCCTGGCTGGTGATACAATAGCCCTGGCTGGTGATGTAACAGTCCTGGCTGGTGATGTAACAGTCATGTTTGGTAGTGTGACAGTCCTGGCTGGTGATACAATAGCCCTGGCTGGTGATGTAACAGTTCTGGCTGGTGATGTGACAGTCCTGACTGGTGATGTAATAGCCTTGGCTCGTGATGTGACAGTCCTGGCTGGTTATGTGATAGCCCTGGTGATGTAAATGTCCTGGCTGGTGATGCAGTAGTCCTGGCTGGTGATGCAACAGTCCTGGCTGGTGATATAATAGTCCTGAATGATAGAATGACAGTCCTGGCTGGTGATACAATAGCCTGGCTGGAGATGTAACAGTCCTGGCTGGTGATATGACAGTCCTGGCTGGTGATGTAACAGTCCTGGCTGGTGATGTAACAGTCCTGGCTGGTGATGTAACAGTCATGTTTGGTAGTGTGACAGTCCTGGCTGGTGATACAATAGCCTGGCTGGAGATGTAATAGTCCTGGCTGGTGATATGACAGTCCTCATTGATGCTGTTACAGTGACAGTCCTGGCTGGAGATGTAACAGTCCTGGCTGGTGATGCAATAGCCCTGGCTGGTGATGTAACAGTCCTGGCTGGTGATGTAACAGTTCTGGCTGGTGATGTGACAGTCCTGACTGGTGATGTAATAGCCTTGGCTGGTGATGTGACAGTCCTGACTGGTGATGTAATAGCCTTGGCTCGTGATGTGACAGTCCTGGCTGGTTATGTGATAGCCCTGGTGATGTAAATGTCCTGGCTGGTGATGCAATAGCCCTGGCTGGTGATGTAACAGTCCTGGCTGGTGATGTAATAGCCCTGGCTGGTGATGTGACAGTCCTGACTGGTGATGTAATAGCCTTGGCTCGTGATGTGACAGTCCTGGCTGGTGATGTGATAGCCCTGGTGATGTAAGAATCCTGGCTGGTGATACAATAGCCCTGGCTGGTGATGTACCAGTTCTGGCTGGTGATGTGACAGTCCAGACTGGTGATGTAATAGTTCTGGATGGTGATGCAACAGCCCAGGATGGTGATCCAACAGTCCTGGCTGGTGATGTGACAGTCCTGGCTGGAGATGTGATAGTCGTGACCGGTGATGTAAAAGTTGTGGCTAGTGATGTTACAGTCCTGCCTTGTACATTGTGGTCCAGGTTGGTGATAAGATAGTCATGGCTAGTGTTGAGGTATTATTGACTGGTGGGTTTTTGGCTGTGGCTGGTGACACAGTTGACCTAGTTAGTGAAGTGGTGGTCTACGCTAGCAATGTGAGTGTTACAGGAATTGTTGCATAAGACAATAGGGGCTACAATGTGTAGGTATCATATATCATCCATACTGGTAGCCATTATAAATTAAGAGTGCTTGGTCTGCAGAAACGCAAAGTCAGGATTTAAAATATACCACAATGGTTGGGATTGTCTGTACTAAACACTTGATCACTACCCAAAGAAACTCTTTTAGCAACCTTAAAATAGCAAAAAGATTGAGGAAAAAAAATAAGATCCGAAAGCTAAGTCTTGCAGTTTACATGCACCTCCTTGATGGCAGTTCATAGCTCACTGTGCTAGATTAGGGTTGCAATTTATGAACAGGGCCACTGGAATTATGTAACTCTGCGGCTGCATCGTTTTCTACATAATTAGGAATTTACCACTTTTGCCACATAATCCATCATCTGCTGCATAACCTGTAGATCTATACAAAAAAATCTTGTTTCTAGCACAAACAGATTAAAAGTTACTTAAATTGCAGTGACAAGTGGTGTCGGTCAGTGGAAGGCCCTATGCAAATGTTGACTGGTGACTTTTTATTTGCTTATTGCTGTATTTAAATGCTAAAATGGTACTACTGAAGAAAACATTTGCCCAGTCAATGTTAACAATGTTAACATATATAAAAATGATAAAAATTATTAAGTAATACTATCACAAAATGTGCCACATTACGCTGCATAATTTGCCTTTTCTTGCTGAATAATTTAGTCACCCTGCCACTAATTTGGTCCTGTCCCGCTTCCTAATTCCAGCAGCCCTCCTTATGAACTGCAAGTAACAAAAGGATTTATGTGACAAAAAATGCGAACCCACTGAGCTAGCTACATAAAATACAAGTCTGTTATATGCATGTTACACGTTGTGCTTTGCAGCAGGCACATCAACCCTCAAGGCTACTTTATGATAAATCAAAACCATGACTGGACAAAAGGAAGATCTCTCCAGCAAGTGCAATAACCACCAGAGTTATGTTACTGTTATTATAAGCCTCTGAAAATCCTGCGCACACAAAGACCTCCGTAGCAGGAGCCTTAGAAGACGGAGATATTTTAAAATGCAGTCTCTTTGTGACCAGTTAACTAAGCCAGAACTGATTTACTCTCATGTGTCCTTACTGCCAATGTCTTTGCTGCAGCAGTGATTTAAAAAAGATAAATGTATAAATTGACTCTCAGGCCCGCTTTTCATGACCCCGCCCCCTCATAAATTTTAATATTTTCTTGCGCCACCTGTTGACCCCCAGTTTATGGGATCTCGGAGTATGTTTTTCCTATTTCAAGTACCGGATGGGTAGAAAGTAGAAACACCCCAAACCCAATGCCCCCACCTACCCCCCTTCCCCCAATGCCTATGACTCACGCCTCGTCTCTGGGCTTCCCTTAAATTCTCTGGAATCCCAAGCATTTCCAGGCTGTTTGTGTTCGCGCCGCCCGGGCCCCCGCCGCTTCCTCTGCCTGGAAAGGTGAGGCCGGGGCGGCATTCCTGCCAGAGACTCAGGGGTTTCCCAGGGGCGAGGAAGCGGGGTCCTGTTACTTACTCTGCCTGGAAAGGTGAGCATTCCGGTTACACGGGGGGAGGGGTGGGGGCTGCGGGGTGGCCTCGCGGGTAGAGAGAGAGGGTGGAAGGAGGGTACAGGCGCAAGTGGTTGCGACAAAGGTGAGCACGTGGTGCAGGGGTCACGAGAACGAGTGGAAGGGACAGAGGTGCCTCAGGTGGATAAGAGCGTATTACTATGCGGGATATCCCAAATGGTGTTATACAGTACTGCAGTTGTGTGCCTGGCTTTATTTATTTATTTATTTGAAAAGTTTTATATAGCGCTGGCTAGACCCGGAGGTATCAGAGGACAAGCATTGTTTCATAGCATAGTTACAAGTTACAACGTTGCAAGATACACAGTTTCAGAGCATAGATACCAGTTGCTGGAGCGCAGTTGCATGCGTTAAAAACGAATACTTAAGGGAAAAAGCAGGCAAGGGGAGAGATTCTGGGGAGAGAGGATAGGAGCAGGAGAGGGAGATCAAGAATGAAAGAGGGAAAGAGGTGGCGGAGGGAGAAGGAAACTTAACCGGGAGACACGGAAAAACAGTGTCCAACGTCCGGTGTGCAGTGATCCCAGTGGAAAAGGTGTAGTTCCCACACCTCCGCTGTGTGTGGCTCCCTATACGCTGTGGGCTCTCTCAGAGAGGTCACTGAGACTCCAGGGCATAAATACTGGATCCCTCCCCAACAAGGGGAAAGGGAGTGCTTTGGCAAGAGGCGCCATTCCCACACCTCTGCTGTGTGTGAACTCCCTTGACGCTGTGGACTCTCTCAGAGGGGTCTCTGAGACTCCAGGGAATAAATGCTGGATCCCTCCCCAACAAGGGGAGAGGGAGCGCTTTGGTAAAGGGCACACGGCTTACAATAGTTACAAGATTGTTTCAGAGCATAGTAACCAGTTGCTGGGGCGCAGTTGCATGCGTTAAAAACGAGGCAAGGGGAGAGATTCAGGTGAGGGAGGATAGGAGCCGGGGAGGAAGACAAAGAATAAAAGAGGGAAAGTTTGAAGAGTTTTATAAAGCGCTGGCTAGACCCGAAGGTATCAGAGCGCTTTACATGAGATAGGACATTGCATCAGAAACATTGTTACATAGTTACATCAGTTACTTATTAACGCGTACACCCGTCTTATGGGGGGTGGAAAGGTAGAGGGGAGAAGGCGAACAGGGGTAAGGAATGCAAATAGTAAACACAACGGGGAGGCGAGGAGAACAATGTCTGATGTCCGGCTGGGTAGGTGCCGGCCAAGGGGTGAACCAGAGCCAAACTCCTCTTTAGCTGCAAGAGACAGCTCCACCGGGCATCAGCCAAGGTTGCTCGGGCACCGCGGAAAATAAAGACAAGTTCTGGTTTCCGCCCAGGAGGCATCGTCAAAAGTTCCATCAAAAATATCGGTTAAGGAGTTGGTGGGGGGTAAATGTCTGAACTGGAGATCTCGTTAGGGTTCATTGCCTTGGGATAGGTGGTTTTGTTACCGTAACTCAGTTGCAGGTCGTCCTCATTAAGGTCAGGCAGCAATGGAGATAAGGACATCGAGCGACAAGTGAACTGAAGGTGATGAACGCAGAAGATTAGTGGTGGGGACATGGAGTAACCAGGAACATCACTGGTGCATGAGGAGCAGTTATAGAATCTTGTACCAAGACCACGGCTGCCCTCAGATTACCCGCGCCTTGGTGCTGTTACCTTAGCATGTTTTCTGGTCCCTCATGTCTCTCGGAGGTCCAGTATTCCGAGCGCCGGCAAGATCTCGTCCATCAGGGGCTGATACTCGAAGATGATTCTGCGGAAGCCATGCAGAAACGGCATAACGCAGACTTGTGTAAGAACCATTCACAGTCAGTATCTTCCTTCGGCAAGACTCATCCCGATCGTCCTGCCGCTGGTCCCGGCGGCGTACAAAGAGCTGTCCGGACGATGATCGGTGTGGCACGGTGTCCGGAAGCAGCGCAGGAGAATGACGTCGCCGACGCAGGTAACGCCCAGGTGGTTCTCGGCGGCGGCTAGCGTCACGGCGACTGCAGGCGGCTGCCGCGCGTTCTCGTCCATCTGCCTGTCCCGCGGCCGCCTCACAGTGCGGTGATAGAGTGGTGACACCTCTCGTCAACGCCTCACCTCCGATGGAGCGCAGAACAATCAGTCTGCCATCTTCGCTCGGCGCGGAACCGTGAACTCTCGATTCTGGGCCAGATATTCAGGTTAGGGCAGCGATGTTATGCCCAAGCGCCTCCAACCATATTCCGGCGCCAGAACCTGCCTTTTGTTCCGGAGTGGAGTGCTGGAAAACTTCTTTCTGTAGCCTGGAGTGCGGGGTCGACACGGAGCTTCAGCTCCAAGCGGCCATGTCGGCCCGAGGCCACGCCCACGCCCCCATGATGCTTTGACATCACAATGAGATAATTGTGTAGTTGGGAACAGCAGAATAATGAAAATGGGGTACTTTTTCACTATAGTTGAATTCTCTGCCTGGGGCCATAACAATGATGAGATTGTGTGGCTGTTAACTTTCAAATTATAATATTGTGTGGCTGTTAACATTCAAATGATGAGGTTGTGCCTTGTGTGACTGGGAAAACCAAAATCACTCACTGTGGAAATTGTGTATTTGGCAACATCACGTTGGTAAAACGGGTGCCTGGCAACATCACACACAACTTGTGACACAAGTCACCACCACACCAGTGACTTTTTCGTAACAAGTCCAGGTGGAGTCCATAGACTATTTGTAGACTAGTGGGATGGGTGGGCCTCTCTTTAGGAGTTCTGGTGTGTGCAGGGCCGGCTTTAGGGCAGTGCGACTGGTTTAGAAGTAACTTTCCTGCGCCTCTGGCAGTTTTCAGGCAACAATAAAATGTCAACATAACTCTGGTGATTAATGTTCCTACTGGTGAGAGATCGGAATTTTGTCTAGTGTCCTCCTAAAGTAGAGCCGAAGGTTAATGTGCCTGATGCAAAGAATGTGTACCATGCAGATCACAGAAATGAGTGTGAGTGAACTATGAGTAGTGCTATAGAAAATGAAATGTACGTCAGAGAGATGCTAGGAGAGATGCGGTGCACTGTTGGAGATTGGTAGTGAGAGAATTAATGGAGAAGGAGGTCATTGGGGGGTGCCAAAAAAGACTGTTGCACAGAGCACCACCAGCGCTAAAGGCGGCCCTGAATGTGTGCGATGGACTTCTGCAAAGAGGCTGTGTGCCTCACATTCCGAAGCTTCCAGAAAAGATGGCGGAAGGCAACGACACGGGTGCTCAAATATAAGTGCGCTCCGAGGGGCACCCATTAATGTAAGTGTGGGGACTCCGTAGCATGGGAAGCAACGGGGGTGAAGGTGTGATGCAAGGTCCTAGTGCCCACTGCCAGGATTCCCACCCATGACATGGTGCATATAGTGCAACGAACAAAGCTGGTGTTCATGGCACCTATGCGCGCAGCAGGGCCCTGCGAAGTATTACTGCCTGCACACCTACTGTACTGCCAGCTCAATATTCATGCTCTCATCCGGGCTCATCCATTTTGAGTTTTTGAGGCCTTGCCAAGCTGGAGGTGAAGAAGCTTGTGTCCAGAAGTTCCTCTGTCTGATAGCAAGACTCAAATGTAAAGAAAGCGTGACATTGAGCTCTAGCCATTACACCGGAGAAGCCTTCGTTATGGAGTAGTGTAATTTTGGCTGCACCCTTTTACGTCTTGACCATGCCACATATACGTGCATGTAGTACCATACATTTGTGTGCTTGAATATCCTTAATGTAAAGTGGTACGCTTGACCGGAATACTGAAGGTGCATTTGCTGTATAATTCAGATATTTACATAAGTGTGCATACTAATGTTTTCCTTATAGTAATATCAAATTGCAGTTTTCATATATATCTCCATTTGTGTAGTTTGAGTAATTTTGTTAACTCTATATATACTCACATATTCATTTGAATAGTATCCGGCATTTATTTTATAACTGTACATGTATCCATAACCATGCACTTAAATGTGTATTGAAGTGTTTGCTACGTTAGCTTGACCAAAGGCCTTCAGCATTTGGACTCTAATGTTTAACCTTCAACGTGAAAGTTTGCTGGGGTTGCAATGTTTTCTTCTTCTTTGCAGGTGTGTTCAAATGATCTCATAGTTAGTGAAAGGCACATTGTATATGAGAGATAATGAGGCTCTGGAGAAGAACTTTTATCAAGGACGAAAGGCGCTAACGAACAAAGGGAGGACACCTATTCATGTTATACCTGGAAACTGGAGGAATCCAAGGATGTTCTGATGTTCAGACCACGAGATGGGAGTATCGAATAAGGTTGCCAAGTTCTACTGTGAGAAGGCGGAAAAGTACTGGGAAACATGATGTGGGATTCTTAAATGTTCTGTGGAGTTTTAATTGGTGGTCACACTTTAGCTTTAGGCAGATTTCTTTTAGACTCAGAGGGGTACAGGCCTCTTTGCTGTATTTCTGTTGTGTGGCTTTATGCTATGTATTACTCATAGTGGCGACACTTTAGCTTCAGGTAGATTCCTTTTAGACTCCGAGGGGTACAGGCCTCTTTGCTGTATTTCTTTTGTGAGACTTTATGCTATGCGGTACTCCTGATTTTGGAGAACTTCTACAGAAGTCTCTACAAGGCTGATACCTTCCTGCTTGCAACTTAGTTTAGATAATCTAGATTTACCCATGTATAGTCAAGAGGACCGGAAATCATATACTGATCACTAGATTTTGTCCCTTATTTTCTGCATTGCTGTTAATGAATTCCTTATATGCTTTATGCTGTTGAGACTAAACTTTGTCAGACGATTTCGACTGCCAGTAGTGATTCTGTATTTTTACAACATATTCTTGAGACTTGTGTACATTAGTTTGGCTTTGAATTTGTAATAAACCTATATTCATTCCAATTTATCAACTTCCGGGTCCTCACTGCATAACAAAATGGGCTACACTGTAAATTGAACTCTTGGATAATGTTAACTCCTCTTTATTTCTCAGGCATCTAAAAAGGTCTATCGCAGGGAAATTTGGATATTCAGCTTAATGCTCTGGCAGTTATCACCTCTTTTCAAGCTGTATGGTGCACAGGCGCTGACAGACTCCCTCAAACCGCTGACCCTCTGCACCTCTTCAGTTTAAAAGAGATTAGTCATCTCAGCAGAAACTTCTATGAGGCCTGCATTGCATTCCTTGAGAAATATAGAAATTAAGGCTTTTGGAAGCATTAGTTATTTGCAAGCACTGGCGTGGAGAGCATAACGGGCAGACATCGTACCAGTCAGCATAGTATATCAACAAAATAGTTTTATTCTAAACACATTGGTAGACAGAGTCCTATGATGGATGAGCAGAAAGGACTGAACTCCAAAGTGTTTACAATAATTCGGATACAAAATCCTCTCCTTCCTGTATCTTCCCCGTTGGCACCTATTCAAGTTGATTCCATTGTTAAAGATTTGTCCACCCAGTTGCAAGAAGCATATGTGATTTCTCCACAAGAGGTATTCTCTGGATTTCATGATATGACAAAGCAACAAACCAGTTGCGTTAAGTGACACTTGTACCAGTGGCACTGAGAAACAACTACTTAAAAATCTATTCTATGAACCCCAAACTACCCCATACCATAGGAGAAAACTCCCAGGGTGTAGAGGGCATTAGTTTTTTATGTGTCAAAAACAAACTTTTGTTGAAAAACCAAAAACATTTTTGTAAGAGTTTGACGGCAAGCCATCATGGCTGACGATACTGTTCATCAAACCTTTCCTACAATGGACAAGAAGTGCCAGAACAACAGTTCCTGTCAATATAGAGAGATGTCCATAGAGTCAGCAGACATCTCAAAATTTGGTGGGTGGAGATCCCTTAGGATGGCAGAGGTAATGTCCTCTGCAATCTCAACAGAGTACGCTCCATCTGCAAAAATTGGCTTTTTGGTCTGTACTTCAGAATATTTTATGTTTTTTACAGGTAAGTAAAACATGTTTTAGATTAAAGAAATGTCAGAATTAAAATCTGATAAAGGGATTATGGAGATATGAACCTCCCTAGAGAATTTCAGCAAAAATATGTAAAACTGGTACTTGATCTGTAGTGTTATTTCTTCAGAAAAGATGACAACCTAAACCTTTTCTTTCGGGGGGCGTGCCCAAGATGGCGACCAGCACCGTTGTATAGTTGCGAGCTCCATCACAGCGCTGCAGTTATCCTGATTCAAGACGATTGCTCTCCCCCTTTCCAGTGCAGCTAAAACCAGAGATGGGTCCGGAAGTGCACCAGAGGTCTTGATGGCGGGGAGTGCTAGACGGCTGCTATGCTCGGGCCTGTGTGGTGTGCCTGAACCCTACTTCTTGGAGGTGGCGGAGGTGGCCTGGCCGAGCGTGCCCACCGTGGCTTCTGCGACTTCTGCGCTGCTGAGCCGGAGAACATACCCATGCCACGCGGGTGGACTGCGGTGCGTGGTACGGGTCCTGGGTAATATGGCTGTGTTCGGGGTGCCAGACACATGGCAAAGATGGCCAAGGCCGCAGGCCCCTGAGAGATGATGCACTTGAATGGGCCCTGAAGAGACGGTCAGGGCCCCACCCTCTGGTGACACTGGCGGCCCCAGTGGGCCCGACCTCCTGTCATGGGGGCTAGAGAGGAGACAGTATGAGTGCAGAGGTGACCAGGGGCCATTCGGTGGGTGCGCACCTGCTACATGCATTTGCATGAAGCTGATGATGGAGAGGGGGAGAGAGTGGTAGTACGTTGCTGCATCCCAGAGGGGGCTAGCTACCGCAGGCCCTGGTCACAGATTGCTTTGATCTACAGTAGGAGGCCGCAAGGGTAGGGGGCTGGCTCTCCCTCCCACCACCGAGGAGACAACCCACTCCAGTGGTCTCCACTCCAGACAGTTGCTTGGTCCCCACTGGGTACTCTCATAGATCGGGCCCCCTCACTCTGCTCAGTATGATTACTGACCACAGCGGCCAGCCCCTGGGAGCCACAGGAACACTGGGACTCACACTGGGCCTGAGATGGAGTACTGGCCCTTTAAAGAAGAAAGCGATATTAGGCGCCACACCCCGCTGCTGCGGCCAATGGACAGTACATTTTAGCAGAGGAGGAGAGGTGTTTAGATACTGGCACTGTTCAGTAGCTGTGAACACAGCAAGGAGCCGGTCTATTCTTAATACCCCACCGCACAGTAGGGACACTTGTTACAGCTACACTACTTGTTGGACACTGTTTCCAGCGTTACAATGGTGAAACAAAAAGGGCCCAAAACTGGAGAAGGACTGTCACCGACCTCCATAGATATGACTAGTGCCTCACTGACTTAGTCAACAACTGCAGTAGAAAGTATGCTACAAGATAATAGTGAGAAATTTACAGAGCTTCTTACAGCTTTCAAGAACCTGAAGAAATCACTGGGCTGGAATTAGCCGCCCTAATGATTGATGTAAGTATCCTTCGAGAAGAACAAAAAAAAACGTAAAGCCAAAGCGAACACACACGCAACTACCCTCACTACCATGCAACCAGCTGTGACCGCTGCACAGATTGAGGCCCTGCAAAATGAAGTGGAGCTGCTATGGCGCAGGGCGGATGATGTGGAAGGTCACTCGCGATTAAACAATATTAGGGTGGTGGGTCGACCAGAAAGAATCGAAGGGCAGGATCTAGCCCTTTATATGAAACAATGGCTGGCAAACATGGTACTAGGTGGTAAGCCAATGGCTTTCCTCTCTGTGGGGCTCTCACATTGAGTACCTGGAAGACCACCTCCACCTGGCACACCCTCAAGACAAGTGGTGACGCGATTGTTCAACTTCCGCAATAGAGACAACATACTACAAATCGCCAGAACGAAGGGTCTGTGGCAGGTAAAGAACAATTCTGTCACAATTTTTCCTGATTACATAGCAGAAGTGCAGAGGCAAAGGATACCCTACTGTTCTGTAAAACAATAGCTCCAGCACCTTGGACTAAATATGCGCTAATGTTTCGGGCAAAACTGAAAGTGCTTGAGGGAGATAAAATAGTCTTTTCACTTTCCCGAAGGAAGCCTGGAATTGGCGCAAGAACAAGGGTGAGAAAGTCCGCTCGAATCATGGAGAAGAAGAAGGGGGTTAGCAGAGGAACAGAACCAGGCGCTGGGCCTCCCGGAGACTCCATGGCTGCCCCTTGAAACAGCAAGCAGCGCAGGAAAAACACTGGTCGTTGCCAAACTTGAACGATCAGGAGCACCCGGCACGTAAGCAAGGAGCTCTGATTCGGATTTGCCAGCCTTGCAGGACAGATACCTGCCAGAGGAGCACTGGGAGGACCTACAGGACTGTCCACAGATTATCCCAATTGCTGCAGATCTACTAGTATGTTGGATGCTTGGTGTATCCTTTTTAGGTCTTGCCTGAGCCAGCGCGCATGCGTTGCTCTGCGAGGCTTATTGTAAGGACTTCCAAAAGGACTTCCAACTTCCAGAGCTTTGCTCGTGTTTTTTTTTTTTACTGCCACACATTTGATTGGCCATTGCGTAAGGCTTCCACAAAAGAAAGCACGCAAATGGCCAAAGGCTAGGGTATGTCCCGCCTTATCTTTAAATGTCCCCTCCCATAGCCTATGTGTCTCGGGAGTGAGCAGCGGCGCCATCTGTTTCCAATTATCGCGCCCGCGCTTGTTTACATTTGCCTGTCTCGCGGTCGCGTTAATTGGAAACAGATGGCGTTCACTTTTGCGGCCGCGCGTTTCTTAAATGAAACCTTTGATGTGCCGGCACTTCCTTTCAGTGCATGCTTACTTTGAAGTGCAGGAACTCTCTGCCATTATGTGTCACATTTAGACTGCATACACTTACTGGCAGTGTCTACTTCATCTGATGTGCAGGTGTCTTGTGCCAGTGCATGCTTTAAAGTGCAGATACTCCTCTTCAAACAGTTTCATTTGAAATGTTAGTACTTGCTGTCAAATGAGTGCTTCCATCGAAGTGGACGTACTTCCAGTGAGTACTTCAGTGCATGCTACAGATGAAGTGCAGATACTGCATACTGATGTGTGCTTCCATCGTGCAAGTGCAAGCATGCGCTTCTGTTTAAGTGCAGGTGCTCCATGCCAGAGTACACATTCTTGGCTTTATCATAGCAGTGACACTGAAAGGATTTGAGCAACGCTGAGAAGAGTGGTGTACCAGCTCTGCCATGTGCTGCGAGTTGTCCAATGAGCGTTGATCACAATACGGCCAATCAGGTGCCAATTGCAAACTAAATTCCACTGTGTATTTTTTATAGGTTTCCATTACTTGTTAAAATCGTGTAGAGTTCTGCTAGATTTACCCTTAAAAAGCATCTGTGTACAACTGTACTTGCCTGGCTGTGAATGGGATACTTCACTTCTATCAATCACCCCCCTAGCTCCAGCTCATCGCCCACAAGTCTTTGTTGCCCTGTGAACTCTTATGGGGACTTAGAAAAGTAAACTGTGTTCAACAACTTTGTGCCATTATGTTGATTTACACTGTATATTAAGCAGGGGTGTCATTAACCAATAGGGCGAGAGCTGATCTGCACCTCAGAAGTTTACCACTCAAAAATCGATCAACCATGAACTCTGAAGAGTCATATGTTGCAAGTGAGCATTAAATAAATTCTGAGTTGCAGGGGTTAAATTGGGCACGCAACGAGGGGAAATAACCTTGCATATCCATCGACATCTTAAATTAGCCCTGAACATGCTTAGTACAGAATGCGGTAGATTTATCTGCGGGGCTCCGAGGTTCACAAAAAGCGGGTCAAGCTCGAAACTATGCGGATCAGTCAACTTTATACAATCTTCAAAGATCAGGGGCTCGGAGATAACGCGCTGCTCTACTCTGAGACAGAAGAGTTTTGTCAATTTAACTAGAATAAGGACTAATTTGGAATTATCGAAACCTTCCTATGAATTACAGGGCACAAGTGATTATTGAAAGCTAAATTAACTGTTTTAACAGAATTCTGCCTGCCTGTCGCCGCTGATGGGGGGGGTGCAAACAAGCATTGCTGGCCGGCTTCTACATGCCCCGCCGTAGCTACGCCTATGACTGCCCCTACGAGTCAACATTTTCTAAACAATTGCTTGACCATTTCCGCCGTGAGCTCTAGCTAAACCCCACTTTTAATTTTTAATGCCGCGTCATGGCCGGTTTCCTTTAAAAAAAGAGAGTGAGCGAGTGTGTGTGTGTTTTTTTTTTTAAGTAAGCACATTTGCTTAAGTTACTAATTCACAGGACTGTGGATGCGTTAACGTGGGTGCGCATCACAAAATCACATCCAAAATGCTGCGCTGGCTGTGTTTAGTATTAAACAGTCTATGTATATTCACAGCACCACTGAACAGTTTAAATACCCGTGTGGCTCAGCTCTGTCACATTAACAGTATGATAATGGCTCATTGCCACATTCCGCCAGGTGCGCATCCTTGAAAAGCACTGCAGCGCTCTTAAGAGCCCATCATGAGCGGCACGGTACAGTGTGCAACAAGCACCTGAGCCTGTATACAGAATTTTGAATCATCTAAATAACGTTGTAATAAGATGCACACTTCGACTACAGTATTGTAACCGCCTACAGTCACTCACAGTCATGTTAAAGAAACAACAATCTTAGCTTTTGTATACTGAAAAGATGTTTCCTAGTGTGAAAGGGAGGGGGTGGCTTGAAATGGGCGTCGACTAGTTCCTCCTACGGCACTAAAGTTCCTCTAGCCATGTCATAACAAGCATTGGCATAGCCAATAGGTCTCGCTTTTGGGACCTTATAAGTATTTAGTTATGCAGCACAATATCCTTGGTGCAACAACATCAACTGTTGCATGGCTAAACACTTATAAGGTCCCAAAGGCGAGACCTATTGGCTATGCCAATGCTTGTTTGCATGTGGGGCCACTGTCGGAGTATGTCCCGGATCTGCATGTTTATGCCATGATGGGCTGCAACTGACCAGGAGGAGGGAAACACTAGGCAGGAAAAGGTGCCGGGGAGCATCCCTACCACAAACATCAACACTGTTGATGATAAAGGACACCCCACACACACAGTCCAGTGGAACCTTCTATTGGACGTTAAATTGTCAAATGTTTTGGCTGTCTCTGACACCGTTGTGCAACAGCCAGGGGAGGGGAGTTTCAGGGGTTTGTTTTCATGGTTCATTATCTCATTTGTTGCGTGCAGGCACCAACCCTCTCCCTTCATTTCACTGGGGATTCACTTCTGGATAAATATACGATCATGTCATGGCAACGCAGGAGTATAGGCTACTCACATGGAATGTGAGAGGCATGGGCACATACGTGAAAAGATATAAGATGCACGCAGATTCACGCATATCTGAAAAAGTGCAATATACACTTTGTATGCTAACTAGAGATAGATATGCAACCCCGGTCCCAGGTGCCTCCCAGCAACTGCAACACTGGGCACAAAATATGCAAGTTGGGGATGAATGGAGTCTGCTTCATCCCAAGGACAGGGAATACTCACACTACTCATTAGTACATTCATTACACTCATGCCTCAATATAGTGTACTGTTCCTTTGATTTGGCACATAGATTCTCACTGGCGTAGTGCTTGGGCCGCACCCTCTCTGATCACAACCCACTATTGGCTACTCTCACCTGGAGGAGGCCCCTCCAGAAGATCCCCATGTGGTACCTGCCGACAGCAGCTTTGAATGATGAAGTGTTTTGTATGCAAACGGGGAGGCGATCGGGCTGACACAGAAAACGAGGGATTGGCATTGGATATACTTGTGGAGTGGGATGCATTTAAGGTGGTACAGAGGGGGATGTGCATGAAAACAGTATATGGGGCAACAAAGGTATTGAGTGAGGAGGTGATGAAATGGAGGATCATAACAAAGTCCTGGAGAATGATTGTGTGTCACACCCAGACAGTCGAGTAATGTAGGCCGAACCGAGAAAGGACTATAGAACACTATTGCATTCATTGTCCAACTTAGGCTACAAGACATACGTGCAGCGTCAATATGAACAAGGCGATAAGGCTGGAAGCCTATTGGCCCGGTTATTGCGGGCAGAGACCCCGCACACCCCTATAACTGCCATCCGCTCAGAGGCGGGACAAATGGTGAATCCCCAACAGGAAATAAATAATGCATTTGAACTCTATTACAGGGATTTGTACAGTGACGACACAGCAATGACACAATCGGCTGCATTGACATATCTGGAGCGGATAGAGACGCGCACCATCAAACCCTTACACAAACAGGAATTGGAGGCCCCCTTATACTTGGAGGAAATTAAGGTGGTGATCAAGCAAATCACACGGAGTAAAGTGCCGGTAACGGATGGGTTCTCAATTGAGTTCTACGCTACTTTTCAGGCGTAGTTGTCTCCCCACTTATTGAAAATGTATGACGCTACTGGAAAATAGGGCTCCTTAACAGGCTCTATGTAGGAGGCTCTAATTGTAGTTCTCCCAAACCCTGGACAAGACCCCCTAAGCGTAACATCCTATTGCCCATTGTCATTGTTAAATTTGGACTATAAAATGCTGGGCAAGTTGCTTGCCAACTGGCTGACCCCGATAGTCAATATGTTGGGTTCACCCTGACCAGAACTGTTTTATGCCAGGTCATAATACATTCCATAATTTGCGTAGACTGTTCCATATCATGGACTGGGCACAGCATACGGAGACATATGGATAGGTTGCCTCCTTGTATATAGAGAAGGCTATTGAAATGCTGGGGTGGCCATATCTCATGGCGGTACTGAAGCGGCTGGTCATGGGATCAAACTTCTTGAAGTGGATACTGCTATTATATGCAACCCCAGTAGCATGGGTGGGTGATATTGGACCCTATATTGATCAGCAGGACGCACGGCAGGGCTGTCCCCTATTCTATTTGCCCTAACAGTGGATACCACTAGCATGCTTGCTGTGAGCGCCAATATTGGGCTTAATGATACAGGGAGTTCTGCATATTACATTGCTATATGCAGACGATGCATTAGTCTAGATCCGTGCAGACCTGAGGGTTGAACGACTTTGGATGGATATCCGGGCTCTGAATTAACTGGGAGAAATCCTGTCTCTTTCCCCCTGACCTCCATTGACAGAAACGCAAAGGGAGACCCTGTCCAGAGCAGGATTGAAATTGAAATTAGCCACTATCAAATATCTAGGTGTCCAAACCTACCACACAGAGGCTGACCTGACAGACAAAAATCTAGGCAAAGCGGTGGCCTCAATTAACCGCTCGCTCCCCTTTTGGACTCGGTTACCATGTTACCGATCGGACAGGTCTCCATCTCGAAAATGCTGATACTTCCACGTCTCCTCTACTACTTTACGGCCAATCCAGTGGTCCTGAGGAAGTCATTCTTCATTGACTTACAGCGGCTGCTGATGGCACTGGTGTTGGGGGATGGTAGGTGCCGGGTTGCATCTTGGTAAGGTTTATGGCCAGCTAGTGGAAGGGTGGAGTGTGGGCTCCTAATTACAAGCTATATTATGCTGCGGCACAGTTGCAGTGGCCGATGAGAAGGTTGGTTCGGGCACCACCCTTGGAGAACAGTGGGATATTGGATGACCTGGGAGGGGTACCTCTTCTGCGCCAGTTATTAGCTGCCGCCGCATCTGGCATTGTAGACAGTATATAACTGCATGTGGCGATACAGTATTAGAGACGGTTTATTAAGGGGAGCGCTAAGGTATCATCCTATGCCCTTAGTCTCCACATATGGGCGCCACCAAAATGTGCTCCCCTCCGTTCATTATACCGTACAGGAGACTGGACAGAAGAGGGGGCTCAGGTATGGGCGGACTTGTTAACAGACGGTAAACTGAGAACGTTCGAGGACTGAGTGAGCGAATATGACATAGAACCGGGGCAGTTTCTGCTATATTCAGCCTGAAAGGAGTGATGTGGGTGACTTGGGGAACTGATTGGAGTGTGACTCCTACGGTGACTCTGCTTGAGGTGCTACTGACCAATGGGGGAAATTGGAAGGCCATTACCTGCCTCTATGGGGAGCTGTGGCACCACTGCTCCAGGGGGAATATGGATCTTAAAGAGTGCTGGAGTCACGCACTAGCTACCGACATATCGGATAACTATGGGACCACTGCCTTCAATCCGTCAAGTAGGCCTTGCAGAATGCCAGATTCTGGCTTGTCCAATTCAGCTGTATTCGCCATACCTATCTGACCCAAGATAGACTTGGAAGAATGTACCCGGGAGCGAAGACCACTTGCCCCCGAAGCCTGACAGACAACGCAGATTGTATGCATATAGTTTGGTCTTGCCCAAAGATATCTCAGTTCTGGCTACAAGTGGCATAGAGCATATCGGGGGCAACCGCCTGTCTCCTGCCAGTGGACCTCCTCTGATGCTTGATGGATGTAAGTCCTGCTACCAAAAAAGCTAAGGGCCTTCTGCACTACCTGAGCTTGGCCCTGATCTTGGCAAAGAGATGCATAGCTGTGGCTTAGAAGTCTGATGCAATCGTGGCTATGACTCTCGAGCGTACTGAGGTGGTGAAAAGGGCCAGTGTGGAGTTAGCCGTTCAGAGGGGGTGAGGAGGACTCCCTGGAGCTCTGGGACACCTATGTGGCAAAACTAGACTTGAAGTCAGATGAACGGCCCCTGTGAATGTAGAATTCCCTACTTGGAAGACTCGTAACGGGTAAAAGCGAGTGAGTATTGCAGATAACTGACACTAGTGTGACACCAGAGAATGCAGTAATGGTTGTGAAGCACCTGTAAAGATTTTTAGAGTGATGACGCTACCGCTGGGAGAGTTCAGATGTGCGATCGCACATATCGATTGGGCCTGAGGAGTAGGGGGAAGCGGAAGATGCACGTATTACATTCACTCCAGTTTATGTTATTTATGTGGTTGTAAGTGCTGTCTTTGCTTTTTTTTCTTTAAGACATAGTGCCATTACATCAGGACACCCATGCTAGAATAAACTCATATTGGGGGGGGGGACATGTGAGTTGACAGCTTCCTTATTGTTAAGGGTTGCCGGCTATGCGACAATGAAGCAAATTATGTAATTACCAAAACAAATAAAATTATTTAGAAAACATAAATAAAAAAATATTTTCTTTCCTGCTTCCCAGTGATGTGGAGATCTGGACTCAGCCACAGCCTAAATTGCCACTGGGAGAGTAACTCTAGTTAGGTCAAAATAACAAAGGAAGCCACCTATGAGGTCAAAACAAAGAAAAAAGTGCCAAGATGGCAGAATACTATGTGTATCCTGATTACAAAGATACTTAGTAGGCACAGCACTTGTCTGAACCAGGAAATGTATCTGGGTTGGTTAAGAGGAACTGCCTAGCCCCCTAGCAAGCAGTTACACAGGGAATGTGGAAAGTGGTTGTCCATATAAAGATCAAAACCCCTTCACTGACAGCATATAACTGTGGTCATCAGAACTCTATTTATATCCTGTACTGGAAGCTTGTACATTAGATAAAGATATGAAACATTGATGCCCAGGCCATCCATTTGTTACTGATACAGTCATGTTTTTAGTGATGTAAGTCAATTTGAGCCCAAAGTTAACACTATGGCCATATTAACAAAGGGTATTTGGTCTGTTAGCTCTAAATTGACTAATTGTATTGATTGTCGCCTATAGATGGCATAGGAAATCTACTGTTTTCCTTTACAAGTGCTGTTAATACTACCATAATTACTTCAGGTGACGTCTTCATGCCCTGTGTGTAATTTAGCTTGCAAGAAGGAAGAAAATAGATTAGCAACGCCTTCCCGGACCAAGAAATTCATGTAGATCCAAATTTAGATTATTTATTGCAACACAAATCAAATTAAATTATAGGAATGACTAGAAGGAATTATATCTTAACCGTAGAAAGTTAGAGGTCTCCTGCCCCATAGCATCAACAGAAATGAGGAACAAAATTAGATGTTTCATTTAGCTATGATTTTGTCTGTAATGTATGTGATATTCATTTCGTGGTGGGGAGCCATTACTATATTACGTACTATATTACATACACATTATTAGCACATTTATACATCACATACAGCTATATTTATCCTATCAGCAATACAGGTCACTTAAGTGTAACAATAATACATAATTATGTCTATTTGCCTTTGCTGATTTAATTTTCCATCTATAGGAGACTGAATGGAAGGAGGATTTGTCACATCCAGTGACAGAAAGGCAAGAGACGGTCCCACGCACTTACTAAACATGGCTACGACAACATAACACACACAAAAAGATGTTCTCATTAGAGAATGCATTTATTGTTACAAATAGAACAAAGCTGGGGTGATGGCTATACAGGGGTCAATGAAGGGGTATCAATGCCTGAAATGTGTCTGCCTGTAGCATGTGGCCTGAGCATGTCACCTACATGACAGTATACAATGGGACATGAATTATATTTGAAATCAACTCCATTTTAATTTTTAAGGTCCAGCCTGCGTTCTATTTTTTTGTGTGGTTGCATTCCATCAGTCTCATAGACAATGTTTGCTTATCACATTGTCCTCAGAGCTATACTTTCAATCATAGAATACCAGGGGATGCTAACTGGGCCGTCTTAACAGCAGTATAGGCCCCCGGGCAAAGCAGTGCACTGTGCCCTGCCTACACAACCACTCACAGGAATAAAAATGTTTAACAGAAAATTAGTGTTAAATTCTGGTCTGCATGGGGCCCCTATGGTCGTGGGGCCCCAGGGCAACTGCCCATCGTTCCCTTGCATTAAGACGGCACTGATCATGCTAATTTCCCACTGCCATTGAAGAGGAGCCATGTTAGTAGAAAGCCAGGATACCTTTCCTCATCATGCGTGTCCCCAAAAGTGACAGGTGCCACGCCCCCTCGCTGTGTCCTTAAAACTGACAGGTGCCACGCCCCCTCACTGTGTCCTTAAAACTGACAGGTGTCACGCCCCCCTCGCTGTGTCCTTAAAAGTGACAGGTGCCACGCCCCCCCCTCGACGTGTCCTTAAAAGTGACAGGTCCCAAAACCCCGTGATGGATGTAGGTGTCCATTTGCCCCAAGGGGCGGTCTGCCATAGGGTTGGGGCTGCTTTTGGAGACGGCAGCGAATCAGAGCCCTATGACGTCGGGTGGACATGTTGTGGTGTAGAGGTGTATGCCCCCCTTTTAGAGGCTGCTTAGGATACATATAAGGCATCCTTAAGAGCCTTGTACAGCAAGCAGACGCCTGAATACGAAAAGGTGCCCACATCAAAATGAAGAGATACAGCCCGCTTGTGAAAAGACCAGTGTTGGGTGGCTCACAGGCCACTATCAATAGATATTACCGCCGCTTAACACCCTGGGTAATGGACGAGAATGCTCAACAAGAAACACCTAAGGATATGGGATGCGACGTTACTGGTTTTGGCAGTGGTATTTGTCGGCCTATGGAAGAACTCAGTCTCAAGGATTGTGTATACCGGATGCCCCCGATTAAGGGCGACAGCAGCGAGAGTGAGGGCTCGTGTAATGGCAGCGTGTATGCTGACCTTAGTATCGTGGACATGGAGGAAGATGAAGAATCGATAGTTCCACCTAACACACCCATCGATGAGGACATGAGCTTTCAGGAGGATACGGCGCCTGAGAAGGTAGTTGTGCAACAACCAGGTACAAGCGTCGAAGATGAAGGGGCCTCGCAGGACATTAGTGACTCTCAAGATTTCAGAGCCACCGCAGAGGTCGGTGAAAATGCCGAGGTTAGTAAAAATGTTATGCGCAGGCAGTTACAAAATGATGTATTTTATTTCTTCAACTAATGGCCTGTCAATCTTTCTTCTTTTTGACCCCTAGAGAGCAACCCCAGCTGGATGTACCTACTTCATAATGCACTATGGTAAAGAAGTTGTAGCACCTCCTGACACACCAGTCTATGAAGACATGGACCTTCAGGAGGATACGGCTGCTGAGAAGGTCGTTGTGCAACAGCCCGGTACAAGCGTCGAAGATGACGGGGCATCGCAGGACATTAGCGACTCTCAAGATTTCAGAGCCGTCGCAGAGGGCGGTGAAAATGCGGAGGTTAGTAGGAAAATGTTATGCGCAGGCAGTTACAAAATGATGTATTTTATTTCTTCAACTAATGGCCTGTCAATCTTTCTTCTTTTGAACCCTAGAGAGAAGCCCCAAAAAGGCCAGCGGCAGAGTGGCGGCCAGCAAAAGCGAGCAATGTAATCTTCAATTGTCTGTGGTGTTCAAAACAGACTGAAAGCCCCACATGCCAAAACAGTGATGGGTGCGACAAATGTGTATGCGGCTATAAGAACGGAGCGTGTGAAAAGGAAGATCCAGGATTGTCCGACATTGCCAGACAGGGTGTTAGGGGTTTCGCCGCGGCGGTGGTACTAAAATGTGTCAATCGTGACTATTACAGCCTTTGTCACGGCCATCAAATGAACGATCCTCAGCAGGCGGCGCACGAGTGTTTGTGCGAATCATACAGAACAAGAACAATACGATATATTTGTAGTTTGTTAGACCCGTACAAAGTGTATAAACTGATAAGGGTGGTGTACGGTCTGTACACTGAAAAGAAATATGTCCACCCTGAGATGGTGAGGATCTTGTCAGCGGCACTCAATGAGATCCGATACGCCCAGGAACCGAGCTTAAAACTACCATGTAGGCAGGGTATGTGCACGACTTTTGATAGAAAGATGATAGAAAGACTCATAGAAAGGCGTATGTGTAATATGTATAAAAAAAATTGGAAAATAGGGTCTTTGGCCCCCCGAAGACTATTTTAAATAAGGTCTTATTTAGCGTGTATTTAGAACAAAGTAGTAGAATGTTACGCCATAAGGTGGCTATGTGTTAATTCAACCGTGAATATGTGACGTTACAACGCGATCTGTTAGAGCGCAGTACATTACATCGCGGGCATTACGATTTGCGTTGTAATGCCCGCGATGTGACTGCATAGCGGTGTAACGAGCGCATTGTAAAGGGCGTTTCCCTTCATCCTTACGACGCTTACTATGAAAATGTAAAGTACCTTATGTTTATGTTTTGTTAATATTCTTTATTTTTAATAAAATGTCCTTACGCAAAACAAGTGTCATTCATTGTCTGCGGTGTAGCGGCTGATAACATGCCGGGGGTCCTGTTAAGAAAACTTTATTACGATACAAGGGGAGTTGGCAGCTTGGGAAGCGCCGAAGCTCTGTATAGAGGGACTGTAGATGAAAACGAACCTGTAAGCAGAGACCTGGTGAAGACATGGTTATCAGGAGAGGAGGCGTATTCACTCCATAAACCCGCCAGAAGACGCTTTAAGAGGTGCCCTACAATCGTTAATGCGCAAATAGATTATCAATGGCAGGCGGATATCATCAGCCTTCAAGATATAGCAAAACATAACAACGACGCTCGTTATATATTAACCGTCATAGACGTCTTGTCCAAGTACGCCTACACAGAAGCGCTTCGCGATAAAAGTGGGGCTAGCGTCACGGCCACTTTTAAAGCCATCTTCGAGAAGGGCCGAATTCCTCAAAAACTACAAACAGACGCCGGTAAAGAATTCATAAACAAGACATTTCAGAAATTATTAAAGCACCACGGGGTTCGACATTTTGTAACACACACAGAGGTTAAAGCGGCGGTTGTAGAGCGGTTTAACAGAACTTTAAAGTCTAAGATGTGGAGGTATTTTACGGCCCACAACACCTACAGATACGTCGATCTTCTACAGGCTTTTTTAGCTGTATATAATGCCACTTATCATAGGACCATCAAAGCAGCCCCCGTAGAGGTAACTCCTAGTAATTCTTTATCTGTTTGGAGAACTGTGTACGGGCGTAATTTTGCTACAAAGGTGAAGAAGCCTATTTTTAAAAAAGGTGATCACGTAAGGATTTCAAAATTGAAAGGTCTCTTTACGAAGGGCTACCAACAGACTTTTAGCGACGAAATATTTATAGTGGAAAGTGTGGAGCTTAAAGAAGGGATGTATATTTACAGGTTAAAGGACTAAGATGGGGAATCCGTGTCGGGGGTCTTTTACAAGGAAGAGTTACAAAGGATACCCGATGATCCGCACAGGGTGTATAGGGTTGAAAAGATTCTGAAAAGGAAAGGTAGAGGTGCTAATAGTCAGGCATGTGTCAAATGGCGGGGATGGCCGGAGAAATTTAACAGTTGGGTGTTGGCAAGCTCCCTGAAGGGTGTGTGAGCTGAGGACCGTCTAAAAGCTGCTGTTAAGATGGAGACAACGCCCTTTTTATATCACCCTGCCGTCCAACGCTTCTAAAGGCATGTTCCCCGACAACGAGATTTCTAATTATACTGTGAAACTGGCTAAGCCTGTGGACCTGAAAGGGGATTGGGAGGTAGCCCTAACCGAGATCCAATACCCTAGAACATGGAATACATTTACACAGAGCAAGGCTAAGTTTTACATAAAGCGTGAGCAGGACCCTATGAGCATGCACGAGAGCATCCCATACGGCTACTACCCAACCGTTTCAAGTGTTGTCGACGCCATCAACAAAGCCATAGGCAGCATCGAAACATATACGAATACTCATCTGTCGTTAGATAACGTCAGAAGGAAGGTGTTTCTTAAAACCCCGAGTCGAACCACGACATTTAACTGTTCCGGTAAATTAAGAAGAGTTTTAGGCACAGTACAGAATGCGAAAAGTCCGGTCGAACAGGATCATACATGCCCTGATATTAACGGGGGGTTCTACACGCTCTATGTGTATAGCGATATTGTGGAGGCCCAGAGGATCGGCGATAGTTACTCGCCGTTGTTAAGATGGGTCCATGTACAAGGCGAAAATAATACGATGGTCAATATTCAATTCAACAAACCCGACTACGTCGCAGTTTCTAAAAACCATTTTGACACTATTTCAATTATGATCTTCGATGATCAGTCCGTCCCTGTGTCCTTTAAATACGGGAAAGTTATTGTTAGCTTCATTTAAGACCGAGTCGCGACAGAGGCTATTAAGCAGACATCATGGTGGTTGTGAAAACATACGGGGACCCGTCTATGTACAGGGACTATTACCGAAACCAGGCCGTATATGGAGGCCCGCCGTACTTTCAAGGGTCCCCGGTTATGTACGGGGCTGGCCTAGGAGGTTTCTTCCGCAGTCTGTTTAGAAGAGCTATGCCCTTCTTGAGAAAAGGCTATGAAATTGTAAAACCTCGTGTTAAAGCGGCGGCTACGAACATTGCCCAGGACATGGTAGGGTCTGTTACTTCAGCGGTTGCCGAACGCATGAACAAACAGCCGCAAGAAGGCGCCGGTTTGGTGTACAGACCTCGTGCAGGTGTTAAAAGGAAGCGCCGCGCTTCAAGAAGCCGAGGACCGCCTGCCCCCTATAAAAAAAGGATGAGTTCTTCAAAGCGCGTTCAGAAAAGAAAAACCCCAAGACAGAAGAGAGCTTCGAAGAAGAAGAGATCCGCCTCTAAACTAAATATTTTTTAAAGCGGCGCAAACTAAAGTATGGCCTTCGTACATTGTGCATCGGGCGAGTGCGCCAAATCCGAGTTAGACTTGTTTACTCTAAAGCCCACGCAGACAAGCATCGAAAACAGCTTCTTCATGGAGGTGTCGCCTTTAGCAGCTTTGACACCTCTGGCACCTATTGAGTTTTATGTATCAGGGTCCACGGATATGTATTTGGATCTCAACAACACACTACTCCATCTTATGTGTAAAATCGTAAATGCGGATGGTTCCGACATAGCCGCAGACGCTAAAGTGGCGACGATCGCTTACCCCCTAGCAACCTTGTTTAATCAGGTGGACATCACCCTGGGCGATCGTCTCATCACACAGAACGATAACATGTACGCCTACAGAGCCTACCTCGAGAGCATTCTAAATTACAGTAGCGACGCCCTCGACACGCAGCTTTCAGCGGGACTCTTCTACAAGGACACATCCGGACACTTTGAAGCCAAGGAGTTGGACGGCAACAATCAGGGTTTTGTAAAAAGAGCACGTTTTGCGGCGGGCAGTCGCCAGTTTGACCTCCTGGGGCGCATACATTCAGACCTCTTCTTCCAAGATAAGCTGCTCATCAATGGAATTGATCTTAAGATCAAGCTCACTCGCAACAAGGACGCATTTTGTCTCATCAGCGGGGTGCGGACCAGTACAAGCTGGACATACTGTCAGCGAGTCTGTTTGTAAAGAGGGTGAAAGTGTCCCCGAGCGTCAGACTCGCTCACGCCGACGCTTTGCAAATATCAAACGCCAAGTACGCTGTGGAAAGAGTAGCTCTGAAGGTATTCAGCATCCCAGCCGGTACCCGATTAACACAGCAACAGAATTTATTTATGGGGCAACTACCCAAGCTTATCATCATCGGGTTTGTGGGCAATACAGCTTTTAGCGGCGTCTATGCCTCAAATCCCTTCAATTTTAAGCAATACAACATCAACTACGCTGCGCTGGTCCACGAGGGCACCGTGATTCCTGCAAAACCCTACACACCCAGTTTTATAACCTCCAACTACATCAGGGAATACCAGGGGTTGGTTTCGATAACCGGGAAGCATCTACGGGACTGCGGGGTAGCCGTGATAAGAGAAGGCTATGGGGCCGGATACACGCTGTTCGCATTCGACCTGACTCCTGACATGGAAGACGGTGATCACTACAACCTGGTCAAAAACGGCAATCTAAAAGCTGAAATACGTTTTAGTAATCCGCTACCTGCGAATGTGAACATGGTCGTATTCTTGGTATTTGACAGCATCATTCAGATCAACCACGCCAGACAGATTTTGTTTGACTATCTTTAAAAAGTTTGTGAAATGGACACTGTGCAGATACGGGACTTCTTAAGCAGACATAAATACGCTAGGAAATACTTTTTAGGTGTTTTCCCTAGCGATGGGCTACCGACCGAAATAGGGCCGGAAAGACCACGCACCCTAGTCTTTAACACAGATCCTCATTAGAAGGGTGGAACACACTGGGCGGCCGTGTTTATAGATAGTGACAAAGTTACAGTGTTTGACAGTACAGCAGAGTTCCCCGAACACAGTATCTATACACAGCCCATATTCAAGTTTGTGAAAAAAGCCGCAGCGAGAGTTGAGTATAACAAGCTAAGGGTCCAGGATTCGTTAGCCATCACATGCGGGGAACACTGTATTTATTTTATCAGTAAAATGGCGGAGGGTGTGACGTTTAGAAATTTCTTAAATCTATATTCGCGTGACCTTGTTAACAATGACAGTCTAGTTGTGAAATATGTAAAAGAAAACACAAGGGCATCGGTCAGACCTGTGAAAACAGAATATAGCGTCTGTCAAAATTGTAAGGGTCTGTAACGTATATATGTTTAATGATGAACGTTTAAAATAAAGACATTTTTTTAAAACAAGCATTCAGACTCTGTATTTCTATGCTGCCACATACACCATAATTAAAATGTTTTAAAAGACGAGTGAGACGGGTTGAAAAGTTATAAAAGTGTTTATTACAAACAGCTATGTAGGGTGTGCATTACAATGACATCCATTACTAGAGAAATATATGAAGAAAAATCAGACACGGTTATACACGTAATAGGCACAGTTATTCAAAAAGTCTATAGAAACATTAAGGATGAATCCACGTATGGGATTTTGGCAGTGTCCTTTTTGTCTGTACAGCCGACGCAAGTGGGGTGCTCCAAGAGGGGGATAGTCGTGGGACGTCAGAGGTGGCTGGCGATGGAGGGAAGGGGGCCTTCAAACTTTCAAGCATACGTCGGTGATCGTTATTACCCACGAGGGTGGAAGGGATGTTGAGTTCAGCGGCGGCTCGCAGAAACTGATCCCATCCTCTAGGAGCATTTTGCTGCGTTAGGGTTTTGGGGTGCGTGAGACCTTTGACTAGATCGTACATGTGTGAACCAACAACCGGATGCCCCTTGTAGAGAAATTCGCCGCGTTCATTCCACGCTGTTAGGTCTTTAGAAGCGGCGAGTTTACTCATCAACATTTGCGCTGCCCCCCGGTGCCTCTGACTTATATTTTTTAGGAGATCGTCAACAAAGATATCCGAGGGGCGGGGTCGGGGCCGGCTGCGGCTGCTGTGGTTGCGGAGCAGGCGCCTGCATTGCTGGCTGATCAGAGTCCGGGGAATATTAAGTTAGCTTATTTTTTTCGGTATCCCACTGCTTGTAGTAACTTAGAAAATTTTTAAGGGTGCTGGTGTAAAGGGTAGCTTTGTCATACGGGTTTAGATCCGTCCGGTTCAAAATGTCTTTAATTTCAGCATCCAGGCGTAGAGTCTCATTTCGTCGTATATCCCAGGCATTGTCCGCAGAAGAGCCCAGTTTCTCCAGCTGCTGTCTAGGAACCAAATACATCTTTGCGGCATGCTCCATCACCGTCCCGAGAGGAGGCTTGTAATTATGGGTATAGCAATGCCCAACAATGATCCTATAAAACCCCCAGACTGCTTCACCAGTTTCTTCTTGGTGATGAGTGAGGCCCTTTTATTACTGAGCTTCTTGATAAGATGACGCTTCTTCTTCAACACCTGTAACTGACTCCTTGATATAGGAACGTTGCCTTTTAGGATGTTTAGGGCTATTTCTGAAATGGCCGCCACTAAATCGTCAGAAGCAGCGCAGAGGAGGGCCTTTCTGTGCTGAGGACTGGCTGTACCCAACATTTTCAGGAGGGCCAAATTGCGGCGTAGGCGGTCAGACATGGTCAACACCTTGTATTATAAGGGCCTGGCTACAAATGTCTCTAAAGGTCTTCAGCGCTGCTTTTTATAGGCTCGGGACTTAGTCTTTGGGGTGTAAGCGACTGGGAGATCAGGGGGAAAAATATCAGCCCTCAGTCTGTAGTCTTCTAGAGTATTATTTTTTAAGTCGACCAGCAGGTAGCCGTGGGGTTTTGCTGTAGCGTCGTTAAAGGCCTCCATGAAGAAGTGAGTGTTTCCCGGGTACATCTGTTTAGCTATGATGGATATTTGTTGTTTGTCACGGGGGTTTTTAAATAAAACAAGGTATGAGTCGTTGAGCGCTATAGAGCGACTGTTCTTACCCTTGTAAAACAAGTTCTGCACAATGTAGCATATGCTTAGGTTGCGATGGTGTGAATATTGAGTAAAAGCTCTCTCTAACTCAGGATGGTCGCCACCTTCACGCATAAGGTCATCGACAATTACCATGTTTACAAGGGTCGGGGGTAGCAGCTCATCGTCGTTGAGATTATCAGGTATACCTTCTATAAATCTGATATGAGGGAAGCTGCGGGACATGTCTGTATAAAGATCTTGCCAGCACGAATAAAGCCACACAATGTTATTAGGTGTTTGGGATAAAGCACCGGCAGCATTTTCTAAGAGCTTTTTTATAAAGTAGCTTTTACCGCAGTTTGAGGGTCCTGCTAACACGCAGGAGAACGGATGTTGTAATCGGGTGTCCATTGTGCTGTTGTTGTCCTCTCTAATGCACCTAATAACCGTACGGCAGTGTTTTATAGTCCGTAGTCAGGACCCTTTTGTCAAAAACAACGCGTAAGGTTTTATGTAGGGGCTGTGTTGTAATTTCCCATTTCTTTTTGGATCTGACTATGCATGGCTGGTTAACAACTATGGTTTTATCATTTTCATGGGCGTCCGATGCAGAGTATTCGTGCACCAGATCCTTCATACTGTCAAAAATTAATTTTTAGGGTGTTGCTGACATTTAATGTTATACCTTTGACCTTCATGCACATTTTGTTGGTGTTTGTTTTGTACGAGTATGTCTTAGGTCCAGCTGAGGTATATTCTATTATATGTTCATCCTTATCGAGTTCGCTGGTCAAATTACCTAGATAATCCCCAAGAGGTGGATCTTCATCCCCCGGTTTACTCAGAAAAATCACAGAGTCGGTATCATGATACAGGCAGCGGTCCTGGAGTTTATCCATAACCCTGTAAAGCTCTAGACGGGCGTGTGCAGTTGTGAAGCAAGCCATGAAGATGTTTATGTTGTTACACGTTGTGGGGTACTCTTTTGTGTATTTCCAACACACAGCAGCGGTCTCGTCATCGATAAACTCGCAGCTGGACACCTCGTAACAAGGGGCAAAAAGGTACTTAAACAGTTCATCAGGATCTGTTATTAAGGTCGTATTTGACATGTTTGTACGCTGTGCGAATTTTCCCCATAAGGAGTTGAGGCAGAGTTTGGCTAACTGGCGGCGGGCAGGGTTGACCTCTATCAAATGGGGCCGTAAACATATACCCTCGTGAGTGTGGTAGTCATCGATGTATTTCTGCTTTGCATCTTGACTAGTACACCAGTCGGGATATCCTGAGGCCTCCTGTTTGTCTCTGAGAAACAAATTAATGTAGGGGGCAAAGAGGCGTGTTGTGGTCCTCTTAAAATGCCAAACCTCGTGTACTCTCCCGAGTCTGTAACCTTTCTCTAAGGCGGTTTGGACCTCGATGCTGCACCAGGTCCCAGTGAGCATCCTTTGTTCTTCGGTGTGACTACAACCACCGACCTCTTTAAACACAGCGCATGTTCGACAGAGGGGGAACATCAGCTTACCATCGACTCTGTATGGTAACACTGGAAAGTAAAGCTGCCTTGGAGGATAGATTTCACATTTGACTAGCCCAAAGTATTCGGAAAGGGGCTTAAAGTCTCTATATATGATGGTGGGGTGTCCTAAGGGGTATACCTTCATTTTGTTCACAAATGGGTATAGACTTGTGAAATCATAATAGTGTATTTTCTCACCCTCACCAGCTGCCCTGTACAGTTGTATGGCATTTGTACGACCCCCGAATAAGGCATCGCGGGGTTCCAGAGGTTGTGGTAAATCACGACTCTGAAGGAAAGAGCGGAGCTCTGTGTCGGTTGTTAGCATATCTAACCACTCGTGCTCCCATAGGACCCTCATAGCAAAGCCACATTTTTCCAACATACTGGGCCCTCATCAGAGTACGTCTGTGTAAGTGCTCAAATTTGGCACCCATCAGTCTGTTAAACTCGTGGGGTTTGTAACACTGAGGACAGCCGTGGTAAAAACAGCTGTTGTATTCAAAGGCCGTCGGCACTCCCTTAATTACAGCGTACCCATCCAGGTAATAGGGACCCAGGCGGTATTCACCACCTTGTAAGGCGTGCTGAATATGTATGTCTTCCTTCTCAGAGACGTACATGAGCCATTGGATAGACGGGGTTGAATAACGTTTCTGTTTACCGTTATAGAGGTCTGGCGGCACTAGAGCGATACTTTTTGGTCTTAAAAACATGTGTTTGTAGATGGACATACACATGGAGGCCAATGTGATGTTTTGAAAAGGGTCTATGTATTCGATCGTCTTTGTCATTTGAGGCGTCTTGGGTTTCAAGACCCTGACTTTCTTAGTCATTTGAGGCTTCTTGGATTTCAATACCCTGACTTTCTTAGTCATAGACACCACAACATCTCTGAAGAGGTTGCATGCTTGTCGCAGGATCATTACATCGGCCTGGCAATAGGCTTTCAACTCGGTTTGAAAATGAAACTCCTTTTCACGGTTTTCAGAGTACCACTGTAGAAAGCTCTCTTTCTCAGCAGGCATCATATATTCGACCCCGTAGCTGTCCGGAGGCGGCATGGGCCCCACATAATTCTGGTTTGCCCAGGTGTTAAAAAGTGTGGAAAATAACCTTTACACCCGGGAAACCAAAGGCTTTTGACAGCTTGCTCAATTTCATGGGTAGGAAATTCAGGGTGTCTATGAACCTTATTTGTAACTGGCCAACCATTAACAACATCAGCTTGGAACCTTGAGTGATGAGTTCTACTTGCACCTTTTCACGAATCATATTTTGTAAAATAAAGAATGAGTCGTATGCTTTTGAGTTATGGGCCAGCATGGTATACCCTTTGAATTTGGATTGAATGAATGTATTAAGGAAATCACCAACGCACGTTCGCCCCTCAAACTCCCAGCAGTCATCGGAAGTTAGATGGTGTGCGTAAATATAGTTAGGTTGGTGTACCCCCGTCTCTTGTGTGCACTCTATATCAAACACTATGTAATCTTCGGTTTTGGTCTGGGTTCTGCCTTTAACCATGTAACAACGGTGTACAATTCCTACCCTACACGGAGTCTGACACCTTGGGCATTTCATGCCTTTGCACTTGTGATCTGTCGCCACATACCTGCCGCACTCTCTGCAGTCCATTTTAGGGATGCATTTAACAGCTTTGAGGTGTATGCTCAAGCAGGCTTGCGAGCGACAAAACATCTTACAGTTGCGGCACCTCACCTTCAAGGAGTTGTCTACGACGCAACCGTCCCTCTGGCACATCTTACAGTGCATTTCACACTGATGATGGTCGCAATGTGTGCACACGTACTTGACTCCCAGAAAACCTTTAAGGTTCAAGATACCGTAAAAGTGATTTTCGTGGTGAAGGACATATACGGTCTTGTTTTTCACACGTTCCCCGGTTGTAAAGTACTTCCAAGAACCGCTGTGATAAAGAACTTTCACCGTAACGGCGAAATAGTTCTCAAAAAGACCTATGTCGCCAAAGCCGACCATACGGTCTGGAGGTATTTCAAGAACCTCATGGGCTTCAGCCGCTCTAGACAGGATGACAGCGTCGGCGGTGTTGCGCCCCATCAGCAACCCCACGATGCTGGCCGCCAGACAGGTGTTGGCTGCTTCGGTGCTAAAGTTGAGCAGCCATCGTTGTTTCTTACCAATTATCTTGCTGTATAGCACGCTCTTTAAAGGCCTGGAAACACCCCCCTCACGACCCCGTACAATGAGGGCTATGACTCTGAAAGTGCCATAGGCGACTAATTCAGCCTTACTCTGTAAAACCCTCTCGAGGTTTTCTAAAAACTCCACAGCATCAAACACATCGCGGGACTTTCGTCTGGTGAACAAAGGACTGTCAAAACCCTGCCCCTGGAAGCGTAGCTGGAAAAAATCATTAGGACCCACATCGCATAACAACCTTTCTATGAGTGTTTGCACAGCCTGATGTATGGCTAAAACCCCATGAGTGGAAGACCTTATCTGGTGAAGGTTAATAAACCTAAACTCCTCGTAGTGTTCTGTAGCGTTAAATCTCTCTACAGTCCGGCTGTAGCTTCTAACGCTCTCTAAGAACACGGTCTCTGAATCCTCATCATGAGGAATCTGACTTGTGGAGGAGTTTGCTGCTGTATCATTTTGGGGATTCTGGTTTAGCAAGGGCTCTGGGGGCTTTTTAAGCAGCCGTGCAGCGCATATTCTGGCTTTCTTTAGTTTACTTATTAAAAGCCTGTGCTGCTTAGCGCTATTAGCCCACTTTTGTTTTTTACGGGACCATGCTTTTCTAGGTAGCCTACCCCATCCTATCTGAACAGTATGGTTTGTGTCTGGGGTCGCCGTGGTCATAGAGGCCTCTGCTACAGACACAGCCCTCGGACCTTCTGGGTGTTCCTGGTGTTGGCGTGTTGGCGCTCTACCCCTCGATCCCCTCAATTGCACCCCCCTGGGCTATTCTCTCCTGAACTTATGTAATGCCGGGTGCATGGTACTGGTGTATGTGATTCAGACGCTGTTTGTGAAACAGTATGACTTTGTTTGAGGGGTTCCATGTACTTTTTACGCTTGAGCAAGCGTAAGAAGCGCAGGGACTTTGTCAGTACCGTGTGGACCTTACTGCTATATTTAGATTTGTGCTTACTTTTATTAATACCCGCGGCATTTTGGTTCTTTAGGGGCCGTCGTAGGCCTAGTCACGCAGGGATACTCCAGATGTCGGACACTGTTGTTTGACACGTTTGGAGGATCACCCTTTTACAATGGTCAACCATTTGTAGTATCTTCCGCTGCGCCTCCAGCCCCGCCCTGTCGTCGCTACCGCACACCCCTAGTTTTAAGGTGGCGGTGTTCGCTTGGCGTTTTAGCTTTCTGACCGCCAGCTGTTTGTCTTTCACATGGGCCCCTAGTACCTCTTTTGGGTTTACAGAATCATATTGCGGCGGATTAGGGATGAATACAGTGCTTGGTTGTACAACTGCCTGTAACACCCCGGGACCCTCTTTCGCCCCGTCCGCCACAACACCATTCTGTAACTGAGGGACAGGTGGGATCATAGAAACAGGGTCCCAGTGCGAACACCCCGGGGCGGCCGAGGAAGGGTCCTCACTAAATACGCCCTCCAAACCCTGATTTGACCAGTCGTCCCAGCCCGCACTATTATCGTCGTATATTGCTGGTGGTGATGTGTGGTTTACACTGGATGCGGGGCTGGTTGGGTCGTACGCTCCCAGAGGGGTGATAGGTGACATAAGGGTTGGGGAGTGTAAATGGCCATCGAAATAATCTAGGGCCCTAACGGCTAAGGAATTGTCGGGGTTGTGGGCGGGTGAGTGTCTAACATCCGTATACACATCCCCATTGTACATGTTAGAAGGACCCTTGTGCGCTGCTTCTGAGGGTCTATCAAGTTTGTCTACCAGACCTGTCAATGCCTTGAGACACCCACTGCTGCCGTTATAAGGTGGTCCTGAGGGTTGAGCATTTTCAGACTCTGAGGGGCAGATTTACGTTGAACTAACGGTACAGCAAGTCATTTTGCTGCGCTGCATTAGTTTTGAAGCACAGGGATGCAACATATTTACAACAATATGTCGCATCTCTGTCCTTCCCCTGCGCTGGCGCACAAACTGCAGCCATGAGCCGGCAAGCAGGCACCCTTGCACCATGGTGCAAGGATGCTCTGCGTCGTGGGAGATTGTTTTTGTGCAGGAAGGGGCACCTTCTTGCACAAAAACAATCAATACAAGCATTTTCCTCTTCCAATGCGTGCTGTAGAATGCAGCACGCATTGAAAGAGGAAAAAACGAGGAGAAATGAAAACATTTCTCCTCGTTGCGCCTCGCTACGCCACCTCTAGGGTGGCGTAGCTTTCAGACGCATCTCCAGAGTTACGATTTCTCGTAATTCTGGAGATATGTCTCGTTCCATGAGTGTTGCGTGGGAACACCCACAGCAACACCCATGGAACGCCCTTCACCGCAAAGTGCTGCGTGTGAAGGGGCCGTATTTACAAGGAGAGGAAAAGTCACACAGGGTGGCTTTTCCTCTCCTTGTAAATATGGAGCAGCCCCTGCGCCACCAGTACGTCAGGAAAAGTGACGTACTGGTGGCGCAGGGGGCTCGTAAATCTGCCCCTGAGTTCCTAAACCCCTCAGGCATGATTATAGTAGGTTTGGGGGGCTGGTCTAGGGGGGCCCCCTCTACAGCTGCCGTTAGTTTATTTGAAACTATAGAGGGCTTCAGGGTATGTGTAGGGGCCTGCGGTGTAATGGGCTTCATTAAGGGATCTGCTACTGTTTCCCCTTGTAACGCCTGTACCCCTTGCTTCTTCTTAAGATATTTTCTTGAGAGGCGATTCACTTTAGGGGGTTGGGGCTGTACCCGATCTTCTGCAGCGACCTTCACAACCACGGGCCCCTTAGAGATCAGGGATGTAGAGGGCTCATTCACAGACATCGCAACATTTTTTAATGAGAGATCTAGAGGCACCGTTTGGGGTTCAAGGACCACAGGTTTCTTCTTGAGGTCTAAAGGCTTTGTTTGGGACTCTGGGACCCCTGGCATCTTCTTGAGGTTTAAAGGACATGGTTGGGGTTCCGGATCCCCCGGCTTCTTGTTAAGGGGGGATTTGTTTGAGAGGGGACGCCCTTTTGAGGCATGGAGAGGGTTCAGAAACACAGCATCGCTTTTACACCGAACAGGCATTACGTTGTCTGGGCTTGTAAGCACGTCTCCGCTGTTGTCCCCCTCCTTGTGTAGAATAGACATTCCTGTAGGAGTGTTCAACATGTAGGAGGAGGGTTTGATTTGACATTTCACAGCAGTGCCGGTTCTCTGTTGTATGTGCGTGTAGTATGTGCAGAGACGGTCCTGGCGTACACGCCTACTCACACATTTTGCGGCAGGCTCAGCATTCTGAACTGTCTTTGTTATGTCCCTTAATGGTTTCGCAGACCTCTTAGCCTTACGCGTATCTTCTCCGGTGTTCTTTTGAACGGCTCCTAGAATGTAAGATAAAAAAAATATATATATATTAGAAAAAATAAAGAACCTGTATAAGCTGCTTACACTACCCACAGACACCCCGTCGCAATAATTTCTACACAGTCCCCTTTATACATCCAGTACTACATGGCGGTGGCCCCTTCTGCTTGCGATAATAAAACCCCGAGAGTTTTTTTTCCTTTTTTTTTCGTACCCCTTTTGTAAACACATACCTGTTAGAGGGCTTTTCCCAGCTCTTTTCTTTGTCACACATCCCTCTTTAGATGTTGAAGATTTCCTTTTCAGCGGCCTTTCTTTTGATGGCTCAGCCGTCTCTTGCACATCCCCACCGACCGGGCATGCCTCCGAGGGCCCTGCAAAGAAAAAAATAATCACATTTGCGGAATAAACAAGGCCTTAGAAACCCCTTCTGAGGAGCCCTCCTACATTTCGCCGCTGTGGATTTTTGGTCTAACAAAACCTAAGTCTTAGACCGTTTAAAGAACCCCTGCATTTTTGATTTACCTGAAAGAACTGCGTTATCCTGCACACTCAGCGACGCGCTATGAACCCCCAGGTACTGCTCTAGATCGTCAAGATCTAGTTGTAGATCGGCATCATAATCTATAAAAGCATACATACATGAGAATACCATTAGAAAAGCAGAGGTTCTGGGACAGTGGTGTACAAAAACTACTCAGAACTATACACCTCTAAATACATATACCTGCTTGCAGGGTGAGCATTTCTGCGTCGGTGACGGTTATTACAGGGATGTCCTGTGTTTAGGGTTAGATAAAACAAAAGGCTGTTTCAAAACTACACCTCATAAACACGGCATTACAGTTTGTTACATTAACCTTAGAAAACGTAAATACATATTACATAGAGACACGCATCCTTACACTGGGTATACGTAAAACAACATCTAGGTACATGTTACAACTGTCAGAGGTGTACAAACTGTAGGCGCAATCTGGCTGCCCCACAGCTAAACAGCCTAGTTAAAGTTTGGGAAAACATAAATTCAAAATTGAAATTTTAACTTATAAACTGCAAGTAACAAATGATACACATAGAGTCATGCCGCACTACTGTTATATAAACCTCTGGGATGCATTTAAAAGGGCTGACTGGTGAGAGCAAAACCATGCATTTTAAAAGGGGGTGACTGGGGAGCGCAAAAGCATACATTTAAAAGGGGTGCCTGGTGGGGCGCAAAAGCATACATTTTAAAAGTGCTGCCTAGGGAGAGCCAAAACATACATTTAAAAGTGGTGACTGGTGGGGAGCAAAAGCATGCATTTTAAAAGGGCTGCCTTGGGGTAGAGCAAAAGCATACATTTAAAAGGGGCTGCCTGTGGAGAGCAAAAAGCATGAGGAAAAAAACCCTGCTCAGCAGCCTATGCTTCGTGGAAAAATCAATGAATCCATCCTTGTCTGCCTACAATGTTTGTGTGCCTGTGCAACGTAACTGGTTCTCATGTAAAAGCGCTCCAAACCCTTGGGTCGAGTTTGCGCTATATAAATATGCTCCCATGTGAAAAAAAAAAATGAAAAAAAGTGCAAACCGCAAGGACCCTGCTAAATGGTCCCTACAGCTGTAAATACATTTTTATTTTATTTTATTTAATATCCACACTCATGGGCGCGTTCGCGCTAAATAAATATGCCCCCATTCGAAAAAAACAAAGTGAAAGCCGCAAGGACACTGCTAAAGGCCCCTGCGGCTGTAAATAATTTTTTTTAATTTTTTTTATTTTATCTATTGCCAACCCTTGGGGGTCACAGCAGCCTTTGAGGAATCCCTGTAGGGATCTTCCTCATCGCGTTTGCGAGGGTAGGCCCCGCCCCTTCTGTGACGTCATGGGGAGTCCACGGTGACCTCACGGAGGGGGCGGGGCCCATCCCCTCGCAAACGCAGAGAGGAAGCTGCCGGCGCCGCCATCAGGACCCACTTGGGTCCAAGGAAATGCAGCCATCAGACCCTGACCCCCAGAGCAACGCCCTGAACAACGCTGACCCGTGGACCTACAGCAGTAAGTCTGGGGCCGCTGGACCCAACAACGCGGACCATGCCATCCTTTCACCGCAACGGGTCGGCCACAAACGGTTTCGGGCCACGGGCCCCCAGCGCAAACCGCCGATATTCACCCAGAGACCCATCAGTGTGGCAGAGGTCTCTGGAGTTGGTGCCATATTTTTTTGCTTCGGGGCCTCGAGCCCCACAGTGTCTCCCGAACCATCCCGCAGCGCCCCGGACCCTGCCACACGACCCCCAGAGCAGCGCCTTCCACACGCGTGCTCTGGGGGCTTCTATTTTATAAAAATTAGGCCTCGCGCCCCACACCTCCCCTACGGCCGCACAAGCCCCAGAGTTCCGCAGTTCGGCAGCGGTCTCTGGGGGTCTTTGTTTTATAAAAAGGGCCTCGAGCCCCACACCTCCCCTACGGCCGCACAAGCCCCAGAGCAGCGCCATCGGTAAGCGGGCTCAGGGGGCCTTTATTTTTATAAAACGGGTCTCGAGCCCCCACCCCGCTGACCATGCCGCACTCTGCCACACAACCCCGGAGCACCGTCATGTCTCAGTGTGCTCCGGGGGACTTTATTTAAAAAAACGAGGCATCGTGCCCCACACCGGCCAAAGGCCTCAGGAGCCCCCACCACTGCCGCACAAGCCACCCTGAGCTCCGCATGGAGCACAGCGGTCTCTGGGTGGTTCTATTTTAAAAACTTGGATGCCCCAAGCCACCCCGGAGCTCCGCATGGCGCCCAACGGTCTCTGGGTGCTTCTATTTAAAAAACAATTATGCCGCAATCCCCAGAGCACCGCCTGTGGCCAGCGTGCTCTGTGTCCATTATAAATACAATGGCAGCGAGCCCCACACCACGGCTGCATGATCGACCATCGCCCACCATAAGCCACGTCCAGAGTTAGTTCCCCAACCCTCAAAACC
Organism: Calotriton arnoldi; assembly: GCA_963921515.1. NCBI lineage: Eukaryota > Metazoa > Chordata > Amphibia > Caudata > Salamandridae > Calotriton > Calotriton arnoldi. The sequence goes on from CAWUFW010001137.1 coordinate 2,302,457, forward strand.
CAGCTGTGGTGTCCAGAACAACCCTGCAACAACCCTCCTTGAGACCCACAACAGGACACCCCACAAAGGACACATCAGACTGGTGAGTACAAAACTGTGTTATTTATTTATTTTGACCTGTATACACTGTATATTATATAGTGTACTCTGGCAACCTTACAGTACCCCACAAACTGTTACATGCTTCTAGGGTTTTGTACAATATATGGCTACCTCTGCACTTAGCCTAGTCGCGCCTCTGTCTTATGCACCATAAACGCAAACCCCCAAATGTATTAAGTAACATTTAAAATTACACCCCATTTCACCTCCAACCTTATTCACATTAACCATCTACCCACAACCCCACATGATATATTATTTAAAACACTATAAACACAGGCCTACATAGCGCTAAACCCCTTTTAAAAAATGCAACCTGGCTCACATTAAATGTATTTCCCCAATATAAATAAAACCTTACATCCTTAAACATGCAACATTGCGACCCCTATTTTATTTACCTTCATCAGTGTGTAGCAGGCGGCGTCAATATGTGAGAAGTTGCTCTGATCCATTGTTGCCTTAAGTGGCCTTAAGTTTCTGATGCAGTTCTGCGCAGCAAACAGTCCAAACACTGCGTTCCAAAAGGGATTTTTGAATGTCTATTTCTGCTGACCCCCCATAGTATGCTTTTTATACTTGTCCTGGCATGCTAAGTAGGTCACCACCCTTTATGGAGGTGGGGTTTAGAACCAGGTAGTGGGGGCCCTTGGTGGGAACATTTTCTGACCGGTGTACAGCTTATGCTAGATGCCACTTTAACATTTGACCTCTGTTAATTAAACCTACGTGCCTGGTGCTGGGTAATCACCTTTGCTTAGGAATCATTTTCCTAGGAAGGATGGCTCCGGCTGAAGTTTGGGGCCATGACGGATGACCATGGTACATTTTCTAATCAGGGTCTTGTTTGTTAGATACACCCATTAGCATTTGACAGCTTCTTGTTAAACCTACGGCCTACGTAATCAGCTGTGTTTGGGACTCCTTCTCCTGGGAAGAATGGCGCCGTCTGAAGTTTAGGGACCTGCTGGATGTCCAGGGTACATTTTCTAATCAGGGTCTTGTTTGTTAGATACACCCATTAGCATTTGACAGTGTCTTGTTAAACCTACGGCCTACGTAATCAGCTGTGTTTGGGACTCCTTCTCCTGGGAAGAATGGCGCCGTCTGAAGTTTAGGGACCTGCCGGATGCCCAGGGCACATTTTCTAATCAGGGCCTTGTTTGTTAGATACACCCATTAGCATTTGACAGCTTTTTGTTAAACCTACGGCCTGTCTTGAGAAGAGCTGCGTAATCAGCTGTGCTTGGTACTCATTCTCCTGGGAAGCTTGAAACTGGTTAATTAGTTTTTTTTCCTGTTCTCAGCTATGCTCTGCACACATTTTAAATATGCCCAGGCATCTCCCTCTTAGATGAAGGCACTTTTTGCGCACACATTTCTCTTTACATAACCTAAATGGCTTGCTAGCCTAACACAGCCTTCAACACTGTCTCACGCTCTGACACACCCCCACACAGCTCAGCTCCGGTTAGTGCTGCCACACATACATCATGTCCCGAAACTTTTTGCGCACAAGCTGTCACTTTTAAGGACAGTAACACCCTGGCACTTTTAAGGACAAGCGTTTCATGAACCTCACACTGACACCCTTGGGGGTGGGGGGATTTGAGGACGGCCTGCACATTTCAGAGCTCATCTTCTGTTAGGGCTGCCACACATTCATCATGTCCCCAAACTTTTTGTGCACCAGCTGTCACTTTTGGTGACACGCAGACCTGTCACTTTTGGGGACACGCATGATGAGGAAAGGTATCCTGGCTTTCTACTCATGTTCAAGAGGTGGAAAGCTAAAGTAAAACCATGTAAGGCAGGAAACTTAAAAACTATAGTTCACTGTAGAAAGCGTGCACTTAGCACCTCAATATAGGACTCTGCACAACCTGCTGTTAATCACTTTGGAAACTTTATTAGTTATCTGTTCCTTCCATAGACACCATCCCTTGCCATAGAGCTTACCTACATTCAGAACTGTTGTGTAGGTACTGCACAACGAGCATTGCCACCTTAATTTCCCTCTTATTTTTCCCTAGAACCTACCCTGTGGTCTGTTCACTCATGGTAACCTTTCCTCATTAATTTTTCATCTCCAGCAACAGGACTTGTACTTGGAACCACCTTCCACTCCATCTGCCCCTTTCAAACCTGTGAGCTGGCTTGTCTTGCACACTCCCTCTCCACTGAAACCTCTCACTACTGGAGTATACAAGAGACCCCCTACTACACTGTGCAGACCCAGACAACTTCTCCATTCTCTACCAACCAACTTCAATATCTAGACATGATGGAAGAAGTGAAAATATGCCATTATGGCATTAAACAAAGAAACTCTTGCTGCTAATGTATACATCAGCCCAATGACAACAATCCTCAAAACCGACCTCTTGGTATTTTCAACAAACCCGGGCACAATGGGCAACATTCTCCTATCCAAGCTCCCCTCAAACCAGCTGTCAAGAATCCTATTTGGCCACAGACTTGATGCTGTCTTCCCATGTGGCAGTCCCAAGAAACTCACTATCAATGTCTGTAGTAAGTGTCCGAGCATGATCAAAGCCAATAATAGGAGTCTGTACTTTCAAAGCCTCAAAAGCACAAAAGTCAGCACTGCCAAATCTACAACACCTTTCTCCACTACTCAATGCTACACATCCCAGAGTCCCAGACCACATCACACTCAGTACCCCTCACCAGTACATCTTGCTGTTGTCTAGCTCAACTGGGCTGCCTAGCAACACTGTACTGCCGATGGCCTTCCCTATCTCTCCAACCTCTTTCCTAAAGATGTCCCCCAGATTCTAGAGTGAGTTTCCTCCAGTGTCTAGTCGGCTTGCCTGTTGCTTATCAGTCTGCCTTTAGTGAGCCCCTTAAACCGAGACTCTGAAATGGACAAACCTTGATGCTACAGATGAACCACCAACCTCAAACGAGCGACTATCTGAAACTCTAACAAAAACTGTAAAGTGTATGGGTGCCACAGTTCAATTAAACACTTCAAAGAACAAAACCACTGTATTAGGTATGATGGTTTTAGTGATTTAATTCACTTTCATCATTTGATTTGCTTCTATAAAAAAAGTCGTGGACATTTCAAGCATGTCGTACAAGAAAGAACACCGGTTCACAACATATATGAGACAAACGTAATCAAAACAGTAAATACGGAATGAAAAGGATGTGAATGCAAAAACATAACAATTAATAGGCAGACCTATCCTTCATTTATGATTGAACAGAATGGCGGTCAGCTGCTTTGTACAGTATTCACAATGTGAAACCTGCCATTACAAGCTAGTTGGAAGCAAAACGAAACAACAGGCTGACTGCCATGTTTGTTAGCTGATAATGGTCCATACAACTTAATGATTTATCCAACTAGCTGGGTCAGCGCGTTCGAAACCCTATTTGCCAAATAATTAAAATATTGCTTTTTGTTACACACATTTTTTGTAGTGCTTGGCCTAGTCCTGGTCCTGAGGAGAACCCGTAAAGACTCCAAGGGTTTCGAAATGCGTTGACCCAGCTAGTTGGATAAATCATTAAGTTGTATGGACCATTATCAGCTAACAAACATGGCAGTCAGCCTGTTGTTTGAACTGTAGCACCCATACACTTTACAGTTTTTGTTAGATATTATTGCGGCCTAGTGTGGGTGCTGTTAATGGGCCCAACCCCTCCTTGTTTATAACTATCTGAAACTCAGCGTAATGAAAGATTTCCTAGCTATCGTAACAGAAAGTTTCAATTCTAGTAGGGACATGGAGGCGAGGATTATGCTGTTCTCTCTACACTTTATTCAAACAGCAGCCATACAACAGCTATGACAACAGAGCGAGGATGTAAACTATGGAAGCTTGGTTGAGGTAGAGATTGTCAAGCAGTATATGGAGTCAGTTACTATGGCATGATTTGTTTCGGCTGCACTGTAGGTTGAATCGAACATCTCTGTTTTCATACTTCTGAAATGCCTAATCTGATGCAGGAGGGGTAATTTCTGATGCTGATGGCTTTGTAGTCTAGGTCGATAAGATTGATGGCGAATGGTCGGGCCATATATGGCTCTGTACAACTATGTTAGAGTTTTTGAAGTTGAATGTGAATATGAAGTACAGCATGTGCCCATTTGTGTGTGTTGGACTGTTTATTCCTTGTTTAAAGCAGAGGCCTTGCTTGCTATTTAGGTTGTCAAGTACAGATTTGACATCCAGACTGTCTGCGCACAAGTCATCATCTTTCATGATAAAAAAGGAAATTATTGGCTTTGGTCTGAAGGAGCGCAATCAAATTCAAGGAATTTGTCCATAAAAGTGGGGCTGTATCCGGGGCAGAAGGGCTGTAGCCAGCACATGAGATAAAAAAAAAAGGTGTTTGGATTGATGATGCAGTGAGCGACTGTGCCCTTAAAGGATGGGGAAATATTATATGGAACTACAGAGCCAGACACCTCTCTCATATAAATGAAAGCTAAATATACCCCATTATTGCACCTCTGTATTCTTCAGAATGATTTTATGACCCTGGGGTAGGAGTTCATTAAGACTGACAATTGCTTTATTTACAAACCCAGTCTTAGTGAGGCCAACTCAGTGACACTTCAGACAAAAGGTCATGGATGACAAACATGTGCATCAAGGCTGAGCGTGTGTTTATTCTATGTCAGAACCGGAGGCGAGGATTATGCTGTTCTTTCTATGCTTTATTTAAACAGCAGCCATATAACAACTATGACAACAGACTTAGGGGCCGATTCTGATGCGGGTTGGAAAAGCTTCCCGACCGAATCGGTTGGGAAATGGTGTCCGACCCACTCGGATCGGAAAAGTCCGACCGGCGGAGTAGGATGCATCCGGATGCTTCCAGATACGTTTTGGTTGAACTCCCATTGACTTCAATGGGAACATTTGTTCCTAACCGCATCAGAATTGGGCCCTCGGTCGGGAAGACACGTTCCCGATCCGATTTGGAAGGAGCAAATGCCGTTAGGAGGCCTTCCTAACCGCATCAGAATCAGGCCCTCGGTCGGGAAGCTTTTCCAACCCGCATCGGAATCGGGCCCTTAATGTCCCAGAAGACCTTGGGAAAAAGAGTTCAACACAAAGTAACATCCAATCAGCAATCAGGGACTCCTTGATAGATAGTCCTTCAACTTTGTTGCTGCCTCCTCTTTCTTCCTGCGACCAAGATTGAGTAATGTAGCCTTCATTCCTGCTTGTAACAGTCAGAGCCTAAAGAAATAGTGAACAAACTGTGTAAATTTCCACACTTGACAAGCGTGATATAAAGCTTTTGGAGAGACACAACAGTAAACAATACATTTATGCAAAAAAATCATCTGAAGTAGCCAACAATCAGGAATATATCATAGTACCTACCCATACCGAAAAGAATCCATTGCATGGGAGGGAATATGTTCCATGTTCTCCAAGGGTTGGGATTGGTCAAAAAAGGCCCTTCTTAGCCATCAAAAGCATCCATCTCGACACCTGGGGTAGGGTCCCTCTTGAGTTCAGGAAACGGTGCAGGTTGGGCAGGCGTCCCTGGAGGTACTGGGAGCATAAGCCCCAAGGAATCTTGCCTCCAAGGGAGGGGTTCAAAGCAGCATTCCGCATATTGTAGAAGTTTCTGCTCCAAGGGAGCCACCAACTGCGTCTAATATGGAGGCATCCATAATCTCACAAAAACAGTGAAAATATCGATTTTTAAATATCGAAGCACAGTTATATTGAGTTTTAAATATCGTAGGGACAAAATATCGAAGTCAAGAATATCTACAACCAGAATATCAAAGTTAAGGTAAGAAATATCGATGTTGCAAATATCGATGTTAGTAATATCGATAGTTAAATTATCGATGTTAATAATATCGATATTTATATGAGTGGTATGTATTTTAGTATGTATTTAATATGTACGTGTTCTATATTTTTTGTTAAGTATTGTACTGTTTTTTTAAATATATGTATACATTTTTTAGAAATTAGTAATTTTTTTTAAAGTAAATTTTGCGTTTCAGTACCGTAGCGGGTTGTGGGTTTATAGGGGAATAGGGTGGGAAGTAATTTAATTTAAATTAAGTAATTCTTCATTCTTAATTATTGTTATTAATAATTAATTTATTGTTAATTAATTATAAATTGGTAATTAATTATTATTAATTGATAATTATTTTATTTGTATTCATTTATTATTGGAGTGGGTTGTGTGTTTTTAGGGGAATAGGGTGGTAAGTAAATTATTTGTAATTAATTAAGAAAAATTGAGTATTGGTAATTAATTTTTTCGGTAATTAATTTTTAATTAGTTGTTAATTTTTATTAAATATTACTTATTGGTATTGATATTTTTAGTTAATTAATTATTAATTGGCTATAAATTTTCATTAAATATTAATTATTGGTATTGATACTCACTTTTTTTATTAATTAATTAGTTCTTAGTTTTTATTAAATATTATGTATTGCTGTTGATACTTTTTTTTGTTACTTAATTAATAATTGGTTATTAATTTTTATTACATATTATTTATTGTTGTTGACATTTATTTAATTTAATTATTAATTGAAAATTTATTTTTATTAATTGATTAATTGAAAATTAATTTAATTGTGTGAAATTTTATGTGGAGTGTGTTGTGTGTTTATTGGGGAATAGGGTGGGAAGTATTTAATATTATTAAAGTAATTATTATTTTTGATATATTTGTAGTTTTTTTCTTCTTCTAAATTTATTAATAAATCATTATTTAATTACAATATTTATTTCATTTATATGTATGTTATTTTTAACATCTACGTTGTCCAACGCTTTCCCTACTGTTGCACTCACTGGAGTGGGAATAGTAATTTTTACCCCTACGCTATCCAGCGCTTTCCCTACTGTTGCACTCTCTGGAGTGGGAATAGTAATTTTTACCCCTACGCTATCCAGCGCTTTCCCTACTGTTGCACTCACTGGAGTGGGAATAGTAATTTTTACCCCTACGCTATCCAGCGCTTTCCCTACTGTTGCACTCACTGGAGTGGGAATAGTAATTTTTACCCCTACGCTATCCAGCGCTTTCCCTACTGTTGCACTCTCTGGAGTGGGAATAGTAATTCTTACCCCTACGCTATCCAGCGCTTTCCCTACTGTTGCACTCTCTGGAGTGGAATAGTAATTTTTACCCCTACGCTATCCAGCGCTTTCCCTACTGTTGCACTCTCTGGAGTGGGAATAGTAATTTTTACCCCTACGCTATCCAACTCTTTCCCTACTGTTGCACTCACTGGAGTGGGAATAGTAATTTTTACCCCTACGCTATCCAGTGCTTTCCCTACTGTTGCACTCTCTGGAGTGGGAATAGTAATTTTTACCCCTACGCTATCCAACGCTTTCTCTACGGTTGCACTATGTGGAGTAAGTATATATATTAATTTATATGTATATGTTTAATTTATTTTAACATTAAGGTGCCGATTCCGATCTGGGTCGGAATGTTCTCCGACCGAGTTGGATCTGGAGAGATTTCCGACCGAGCCGGACTCCCGCAGTCCGACCGAGCGAGTACGATGCGGCTGTATGCTGCCCAACTCGATTCGGTCGGACTCCCATTGAAGTCAATGGGAGCCGGTCGTACAACGCGTACACGGGCTCCCATTGACTGAATGGGCACGTCGCGAACAGGGGGGCCCTACAGTGGGTACGCGTCGGTGCGACTCGCACCATACATGCATGTGTAGGGGGGACCCTTGGGTCCCCCCTGTGTTCGACTCGTGTGGCTACGCATGCAGGGGGGTCCGACACGGACCCCCCAAGTCTGGCTCTGGGTGCTTTTGCGAGCCGGACGCTCCGACTCGATCCGGCCATCCGACGCGTCCATCGTACTCGCTCGGTCGGAGAACGTCTCCATTGCGTGGTGCGATTCGTGTCCGTACGAGTCGGTCGGAGCGGTTCGGACCCGGGAACGAGACGGTCGGCGATTTCGCGTATGCTCGCATCGTACTTGCTCGCTCAGACGACTGTACGAATCGGTTGGAAACAAGGCCTCCGAATCGGATCCGGTAAAGCCGAATCCGATTCGGAGCCCTACCAGCCGAGATCGGAATCGGCCCCTTAATGTATTAGTTATTATTTTTAAATATCTTTTAATATTTTTAACTATATTTCTTTTAATTATATGTATTATTTACTTAATTTTACATTATTATTAAAACATTTAAAAAAACGATATTTTTAACTTCGATATTTTTGATAACTATATATTTTTTCGATATTTTTGTACTTACCTTTATGTAGATTGGACTTCGATATTTTTGACTTCTATATTTCTGTGTCGATATTTTTGTAGGTCGATTTTCTGTCCGTCGATATTCTGTCATACATTCCAATAGGGAGATAGGTGACACAGTCCTCTTCAGTATATGTTTCTTCAACCTCACTCATGTTGGTAACTCTTATTGGGCAGCCCAATGTATAAAAGCTCTGCTCTGGCATTACCAGGCTGGAATAGAGGGAGTAATAAAGTCGGGGGGTTCCAAACCAAGTACAACTGTAGCTCAGAGGGCCGATAACAGGCCAAGCCTGTCGGATGCCACAATCACCCACTTGATTCTCTGGGGAAGCACATTATGCCTAGGCCGGTGTCCACATGTAATTTAGCATAATAGCTTCCTAATTGAGCCCGATGCACTTTAAACTAAATACAGACCATAGGGGGCGTAAATGCTCCAGGCAAGAGGGCAGAAGCAACACTCACGATATCCCAGCCAGCCGCGCTGGCACTCTCTGTGTGAGCAGCGCGCGCCGGCAACGGGAGAGTGAGGAGAGCATTCGATATGCGGTGCCCTCTAGAGGTTGGAGGACCTCAACGCAAGCCCCAAGATGCTGAGCACGTCCAATTTATACTGATATGCAGCCACGGCGGAGCATCAAGCATTCCCGCGGCCACGCTGCAAAGAGAAAATACAAGCGGCATATAATGAGCACAATAATGATTAAGCAAAGAATATAATCACACAAAAAACAATAAAAGAATGGCCAGGAGGCCAGAGGCACTTATCTCGGCTGCCGGAGCAGCGAAGAAAGAGGAGGCAGCAACAAAGTTGAAGGACTATCAAGGAGTCCCTGATTGCTGATTGGATGCTACTTTGTGTTGAACTCTTGACTTTTTCCAAAGGGCTTCTGGGAAATGAAGTCTGTTGTTATATGGCTGCTGTTTGAATAAAGCATAAAAAGAGGTGCAATAATGGGGTAGATTTTGCTTTCATTTCATTTGTTGATTGCAGCCCTTCTCCCCCAGATGCAGCCCCACTTTCATGGACAAATTCCTTGAATTTGATTACCCTCCTTCAGACCAAAGCCAATAATTTCCTTATTTATCATAAGAGATGATGACTTGTGCATAGACAGTCTGAATGTCAAATCTGTACTTGTAGGGGTAAACAGTCCAACACACACAAATGGGCACATGCTGTACTTTATATTCACATTCAACGTCAAAAACTCTAACCTAGTTGTACAAAGTCATGTATGGCCCGACCATTCGCCATCAATCTTATCGACCTAGGCTACAAACCCATCAGCATCAGAAATCACAGCTCCTGAATCAGACTAGGTATTTCCGAAATATGAAAACAGAGATGGTCGAGCCAACCTAGAGTGCAGCTGAAACAAATCATGCCATAGTAACTGTCTCTTTTATACCACTTGACAATCTCTACCTCAACCAAGCTTCTATAATTTACATCCTCACTCCCAAAACCAAAAAACCCAAGGTAAAATAAATAACATAAATCTGAATTTGTAAAGCGCGAACTACTCACCCTTACGGGTCTCAAGGCGCTGGGGGCCATTGTGGAAATTAAGTGAGCTATTGCCCAGAGTCACATGGTGCTGAGCTGAGCTGCCGCCGGGGATCGAACCGTGAGCCCTGTGCTCCGAAGTCAGCTGCCCTGGCCGCTGCACCACACCTCACCACAAAGGTGGGCCTCAAATCCTCCAACAAGTAGTTTTACAGTGAATATTATAATCCACTCCAGGAATAGCAGTGGAAGAGTCTTACACAGAGCCTCAGATGAGCCATAATTACCAAAAGCATCCTCAAGTCCATGGAAAGCACCCCTTGCATATCTCAAGGACAATGTGAAGACATCCTCAATTCCAAAATAGCCAAAAGCAGTGAATAAATATCCTACTTCATGAAAGCGTCTCTCTACCCTTTTATTCCTCCTCCCCACTACAACCTTTATAAAAGCTTTCAAACATTTGGACAGTGCTGACGTGCTTGACCTGGCCCTCAAAATGAAAGTGTCCAAATCCTCTATGGGCCCTTGTTCAGCAACACACTTCAAATAGTTCATCACCACTTTCTCTGGAATTCTTTCTGGCCTTCATATCCATGCCATTGTTACCTCTCTCTCTCTTCTGAAAGAAAGATCTGCTCACCAAAATTCTAGCCAACTGCAACCTATATCTAACCTCACATATGTCAGTAAAAATATAAAAAGCGGTGATGAGACAGTTAGAGAGCACATTGAATAAAAATATCTTCTGCACGACCACCAGTCTGGATTCATTCTGTCCTATGAGGGGGACCAAAACCGCATTTGCCAACATGAGGGAAGTGCTCCTTCTATGCTTGAATGATGACACTACCAACCATTCAACTCTAATGCAAAGGCTCCAACACTAAGCAGAGGTGTCTCATCTCGTGTTGCAACCGAACCAATCATTTTTCACCAACTCAGACAAAAAGTCAGTGTTAGATCATTTAAGTCATCCATGTGTGAAGTGTTTTGCTCCTCGATCAATACCACGTGAACTTCTAGATGAGCACTTATGGCCCACAGATCTGCTTACATTTTGAAAACAGTTTAGAGAACCCAACCAACAATATTTTGTGCTTGGGCAGCATTCCTTACATGAATGGCGCCAAGAAGGAGATTTGTTTAGCTCTAGAAACTGAGCCCCAACAACTGCCCTTTGATTAACCTCCAGTCTCAGTGCTCCCCTCAACCCAAGAAACAATCCTGGGCATTATCGTTGACACCCACTCAAGTCAAAGGAGTACAGGGCTTGAACATGCAACTCTCACGACTGCAAAATATCTTCCCTCTTCTAAGCACTGACCATAGAGTTGAATTGACAAGAATGCTAGACTGTCATATCATCTACTCTTGTCTCACCATAAAACTCAATACAAGGTTCCAGCGTGAAAGAACAAGGCAATTAGATTGTGCCAATTAGATTGTGCCTCAATCTCCGCAAGTGGGACCACATCAAACCTCCCATTAAAGCATTCCATTGGCTTCCAGTAGATACTAAAATTAAACTCAAGGCATTATGCATCATTGATAAAACTGTGGCAAAGGACCAGCAAAACTGCAGGAACTGACATCTCAACACACCCCAAGTAAAGTTCTGATAAACCAATAATTGTCCAAATGAATGAAACATAGAGGTAATTCACAGAGCTTGCAAGAATCCAGATGATGGATCACCCTTAACCGGCAGGTGAGATCTGAACCCAATCACATGCAGTTCCGTACACGCCTGAAAACAAAATTTTATCTGAACTCCACAAAGAATATGGGTTGCAAGCAAATATTTGTTTACTTCTTTCAGGACCCTGTATCAACTGAAAGACTGCATGCAACACTTTATAAATCTCCTTAATAAATTATTGCAAGTGGAGCATTTCTTTTACTGAACGTTACAGACTTTCCCCGGCTGGAAAGGGACATGCAAGACCATAGCAACTGATCTGTAGATCCCTTAATCACTTCAGGAATTGTGACGCAATACTAGTGGAAGATTACATTTCAGCAGAAACCATTCTCGCAAATTGAAAATTGCTCGTTGCCTATCGGGAATGGTTGGACACCACCCAGCTACTGCACAGAGGGATAATGAATTCTTGAGCTTACTATGCATGATGCCACTGACTGGGGATACAGAAGTTCATAAGGGTCATTTTTATACAATAAAAAAGTTAACCACAAACACATAAGAAGAAATGGTGTGGGGGTTTGTAGTGTGCGTAGATAAGAATTTATCAGTACGTCATAATCTGAATGCAGCACAATTAAAATCACAAATCTAAAGTTTTGAAATTATGGTTATGTTCACAACGTGGTATACTAGGAGATCATGTTAGAAGAGGTCACACCAGGGCTGAAAGATTGAATCTGTAAACATTTTGACTTTATCACTGAAAGTTACTGCTTCCCTTGGGGTGCATGGTCCTGCCAGGGAGGAGAACTTTACATCACTGCGTGGCAGTCATCCATCTGTTAATAAAAATACCATGTGGCCTATCCAGAACATGTGTGAAGGGGAAGGAGCTAAGAGTGTTAGGTCCAGTAATTGTAGGTTAGTTATATGTGCATGATTTTGCCAGAAGTTAGAGGTATGAATAGGGGGAGGACCTCCAGATGATCTGCTTCATGATCATCACCAACACAAACAGATGAGTTCCAGGCCTGACATAGGCAGATATCAGCTGAAGGCAACAGGAGGAATTCCAGGTTTATACTTTGATATCTTTTTCCACATCAATAAATCAATCAGGAGTTCATATAGCGCGGCTACTCACCCATGAGGGTCTCAAGGCACATGGAGCATTGCTATTACCTGTGCTGGGGGAGGAGAGGGTTCTGATATGCTGATTGTCAATCAAAGGAAAATTATAAAAAGTCCAGACACAGAACTGTTCCCACTAAGCAACAGTACAAAATTCTCCATAATCTGTTGACACCTCATTCAATTAACTTTTGCACAAAGGCTTGGCATCCTGTTTGTATGCCCAGTCTACTCCCTTTTATTTCACACTGCAGATGGTAGGATCACATGGTACAAAATTACACAAAGTGCCTATGGTCCAAATTGTACTGATTAAGGTTAGACCCTCAGGTTGTATATAAAATATCATGCCACAATGTCGAGGACCAAACTATTGAGATAGTAAGTGCATATAAGTAAATGTAGATTTACTATTCCTATGATCTACGTTAAATTACAATTTAATTAAATTAATTTAATTACTTTATAAATCTTGAAGATTTATATAGTGGCAAAATACAACTATGTGGAGTTAAGTAAAATAAACCTATATTTACTAATACATACTTACCTTGTTGATATTTTAGTCACAATATTCTGGAGTCAGTATGAATCTGGATTACCACTCTGCTCATTAAAAGCAAATGGCTGCCATTTGGCCCCAAAAGTTTCAAAGTTGGTGCATATGTTAACTTTCTAGGACTTATACATTTGGTCTCAGAATAATGCTTCTGTACCTTTCTACCCAAGACAGCTTTACAAATCTCAAAATGTGTTTCCTAAAGTCCAGTGCAAAACATTTCCTAAGATCGCTGAAAATAAATTGTAAAGTATTTATTTTCGTATGATCAATTCTTCAGTAGGCAACTATGTTACTATATTTATATGTCATTTGTGAAATAAAAAGTATCATTCTGGGTAATCTTTAAAAAGGCCTTTAGACGTTGTTTTCAAATAACTTTGTAAAATGTAACAGTTCGCATTCACCCGTATAAAATTTGAAATTATGGCCTGGTTCTTCTGTTTTGCACCTCAAACAGTTATTGTTATTAATAATGATATGAAAACAAATTATATAAAATATGTGTTTTATTAGAGAACAAGATTGTGTGTTAACTATTTAATTCAAACAGTACTTTCTTAAAATTGTGGAGATTAGCAGTAAAATTACCGCTTGACAATACTGTACTATTTTTAAAATGGATGTGCCAATATGTGAACAGAATTTAAAAATAAGTTCTTGAATGAGCATTAGAAAAATCCACGTAGTTCATTTAGGTCCCGGTGGACAGTCCATCGAGCCTGTCAGGGAGATAGAGACCTCGCCTCCATCAATCCCAGGGCAGAATGCCCAATCTATTATGGGTTGATTGCCACACGTGGCAATCAGTTGCTGAAAAAAGTGTGCCCACCGATATGTCAGGAGCAGTTTCGTGAGTCCATTTTTTGGCTTGCTTTGCATTCTATTTTTGTTTTTCACAAACAACCTTCTACATTGTGAGTTTGCTTGTAAAACACTAAAAGATTTTTTTTAAAGGCATGAAGTGGAAGGAGTTTTTCCTTTGTGTGTCAGTTTCCTATCTGGTTCTATCTTACCTTAGATAGCACACCATGACAGGGAAAATGTGCACAGAGAGTAACACTCTGAAGAAGGCAGACTTCTTTACCCATGAAAGCCAGCAGCCCTGTGGTGGACTGGCCGCCATCTTTGACTGACTGCTGGTGGAGACTCTACCAGCTGTCATTCAATAGAATCCCTCTCCTCTAAATTATGCATGAGAATCAAAAGTTTGATGGTGCAAGAAAGGTGCAGGTGTATGGTAGTCCTCTCATTCCAAGCTCTAAGGGTCCCGATTATGCTCTTTGCTGCCACTGTTGGTTTTTGTGTTAGTTTGTATGAAACCTCAGCATATAGGTGTGTGAACCTGAGTGATTAATGATTGGTGCTGGTCTGTGTAACTCTGTCAAGCATCAGTAATTTGACAGCTCACCAATGTCCACTCAGACATATAGTATCCAGAACTCCCTCATGCTGTAGGGGCTATAAGAGGCCGGGAAGCTGTAAGTCTTATGGGTCACTGAACCCCCGTGCCCCAGATGTCAATGATCCAGCCTGGTACTAATCATATCAAAAGAGCTGGCATTATAAGGTTTGTGTCTAACTAATGACTATTGAACCACATCATTAGGACCCTGTCTAGGACACTTGAGTCAGAAGATGCTTTCATTTGACCAACAGACAGAGAAGAGGTCTTATTACCTCTGCAGCATAGTTGTAGGAGGCGAGTATTCTAACAATACATAGTGGAACTTCACCTCGGCTTAGAACACTCAGCACAGAATATCCTAGGGCAAAGCAGGGTACCACGAACAATGGAGTCACACAAGGAAATACACAAGATATCACTAGCAGGATTCAACAATAATTTCTTATATTGCCAACGCAGGTTTATGAACAATTCAGTCTCTGTCATTTTTGATGTGACCATATTGTATTTTACCAATGCTACTCTCCTCTCTTCGCCACCAAATGGTGACCTATCTGGCCCCTAACCTTCTGGGCCTCTGTGCCTCCCCCAACCTGCACATTTCTGCTTGGAGTCCCAAAGAAAGACACAGTTTGTCCCAGTGACAACAGTTTGTTTTCTTAAACAAGAACAGAATGTAGAAGCTCCCAGCAGATTTTGGACACTCCCACATGATGAGTGCACTGGAAATCTACCAGAAGAGGACGCCCACTCTGAGTGGATCCTAGAAGTCGCAAGACATTGACACCCATCCAGTAAAATGAATGTGCAAATGCACTGGAAAAGGATAGCAAGCCAGTGCAATGGACACGCAAGCAGACACTCACCGATAAGGAATGGATGCAATGGAACATGCAGAGGTGCCAACAGTGGACACCTACCTGGCAAAGATTACTAGCGGTCAAGAATTTAATTAGAGGCTGTCGATAGTGGATAACAATCCGGTAAGGATTAGAATTCTTGGAAGAGAAAAAGATCCCAGTTAGTGTACATGTAAACCTTGAACGCAGTATAGAGTGTGTAAGGAAACAGGCCTTTCTGCAGGTTCCCACTTCATTGTTTGCCCTATTTGGCCTATTAGCTGCCAGTTTTCCGACTCTGAGAGTGCACTGAGGCCTGCTAACCAGACCCCAGTGACAGTGTTCTGACGCATTACAAAAAGGATGGTGAATTGGTTGTCTGCAATTGGCAAGTGCTGACTTACTTATACTTCCCTAGTGCATGGTTCCCAGGGTACCAAGGGTATGTAAGGTGGAGTGTCCTCCCAGGGCTGCAGCACTGCTTCTGTCATCCTGAGTATGACAAACGGCAAAATGGCCACCCGACTGCCACTGCAGACTGGAAGAGCAGTGTGTACACTGCTAGTTTCAACTTTGCCATTACCATTAATGGCAAAGCTTCCCTTCCCTTAATAATATATGTAAGTCTCCCTAAGGAAGGCCTATCGAGCCCTATGGCAGAGAACTGTATATTATTAAGCAAGACATACAGGTTTGTATATGTCTTAGCAGCAAAACTCTTAAAAGTTGTCACTGTACTGAGGAAAGATAGTAGCCCCCTTGGCTAACACAGGGTTAAAGGCTGAAAGATTGAATCTGTAAACATTTTGACTTTATCACTGAAAGTTACTGCTTCCCTTGGGGTGCATGGTCCTGCCAGGGAGGAGAACTTTACATCACTGCGTGGCAGTCATCCATCTGTTAATAAAAATACCATGTGGCCTATCCAGAACATGTGTGAAGGGGAAGGAGCTAAGAGTGTTAGGTCCAGTAATTGTAGGTTAGTTATATGTGCATGATTTTGCCAGAAGTTAGAGGTATGAATAGGGGGGGGAGGACCTCCAGATGATCTGCTTCATGATCATCACCAACACAAACAGATGAGTTCCAGGCCTGACATAGGCAGATATCAGCTGAAGGCAACAGGAGGAATTCCAGGTTTATACTTTGATATCTTTTTCCACATCAATAAATCAATCAGGAGTTCATATAGCGCGGCTACTCACCCATGAGGGTCTCAAGGCACATGGAGCATTGCTATTACCTGTGCTGGGGGAGGAGAGGGTTCTGATATGCTGATTGTCAATCAAAGGAAAATTATAAAAAGTCCAGACACAGAACTGTTCCCACTAAGCAACAGTACAAAATTCTCCATAATCTGTTGACACCTCATTCAATTAACTTTTGCACAAAGGCTTGGCATCCTGTTTGTATGCCCAGTCTACTCCCTTTTATTTCACACTGCAGATGGTAGGATCACATGGTACAAAATTACACAAAGTGCCTATGGTCCAAATTGTACTGATTAAGGTTAGACCCTCAGGTTGTATATAAAATATCATGCCACAATGTCGAGGACCAAACTATTGAGATAGTAAGTGCATATAAGTAAATGTAGATTTACTATTCCTATGATCTACGTTAAATTACAATTTAATTAAATTAATTTAATTACTTTATAAATCTTGAAGATTTATATAGTGGCAAAATACAACTATGTGGAGTTAAGTAAAATAAACCTATATTTACTAATACATACTTACCTTGTTGATATTTTAGTCACAATATTCTGGAGTCAGTATGAATCTGGATTACCACTCTGCTCATTAAAAGCAAATGGCTGCCATTTGGCCCCAAAAGTTTCAAAGTTGGTGCATATGTTAACTTTCTAGGACTTATACATTTGGTCTCAGAATAATGCTTCTGTACCTTTCTACCCAAGACAGCTTTACAAATCTCAAAATGTGTTTCCTAAAGTCCAGTGCAAAACATTTCCTAAGATCGCTGAAAATAAATTGTAAAGTATTTATTTTCGTATGATCAATTCTTCAGTAGGCAACTATGTTACTATATTTATATGTCATTTGTGAAATAAAAAGTATCATTCTGGGTAATCTTTAAAAAGGCCTTTAGACGTTGTTTTCAAATAACTTTGTAAAATGTAACAGTTCGCATTCACCCGTATAAAATTTGAAATTATGGCCTGGTTCTTCTGTTTTGCACCTCAAACAGTTATTGTTATTAATAATGATATGAAAACAAATTATATAAAATATGTGTTTTATTAGAGAACAAGATTGTGTGTTAACTATTTAATTCAAACAGTACTTTCTTAAAATTGTGGAGATTAGCAGTAAAATTACCGCTTGACAATACTGTACTATTTTTAAAATGGATGTGCCAATATGTGAACAGAATTTAAAAATAAGTTCTTGAATGAGCATTAGAAAAATCCACGTAGTTCATTTAGGTCCCGGTGGACAGTCCATCGAGCCTGTCAGGGAGATAGAGACCTCGCCTCCATCAATCCCAGGGCAGAATGCCCAATCTATTATGGGTTGATTGCCACACGTGGCAATCAGTTGCTGAAAAAGTGTGCCCACCGATATGTCAGGAGCAGTTTCGTGAGTCCATTTTTTGGCTTGCTTTGCATTCTATTTTTGTTTTTCACAAACAACCTTCTACATTGTGAGTTTGCTTGTAAAACACTAAAAAGATTTTTTTTTTAAAGGCATGAAGTGGAAGGAGTTTTTCCTTTGTGTGTCAGTTTCCTATCTGGTTCTATCTTACCTTAGATAGCACACCATGACAGGGAAAATGTGCACAGAGAGTAACACTCTGAAGAAGGCAGACTTCTTTACCCATGAAAGCCAGCAGCCCTGTGGTGGACTGGCCGCCATCTTTGACTGACTGCTGGTGGAGACTCTACCAGCTGTCATTCAATAGAATCCCTCTCCTCTAAATTATGCATGAGAATCAAAAGTTTGATGGTGCAAGAAAGGTGCAGGTGTATGGTAGTCCTCTCATTCCAAGCTCTAAGGGTCCCGATTATGCTCTTTGCTGCCACTGTTGGTTTTTGTGTTAGTTTGTATGAAACCTCAGCATATAGGTGTGTGAACCTGAGTGATTAATGATTGGTGCTGGTCTGTGTAACTCTGTCAAGCATCAGTAATTTGACAGCTCACCAATGTCCACTCAGACATATAGTATCCAGAACTCCCTCATGCTGTAGGGGCTATAAGAGGCCGGGAAGCTGTAAGTCTTATGGGTCACTGAACCCCCGTGCCCCAGATGTCAATGATCCAGCCTGGTACTAATCATATCAAAAGAGCTGGCATTATAAGGTTTGTGTCTAACTAATGACTATTGAACCACATCATTAGGACCCTGTCTAGGACACTTGAGTCAGAAGATGCTTTAATTTGACCAACAGACAGAGAAGAGGTCTTATTACCTCTGCAGCATAGTTGTAGGAGGCGAGTATTCTAACAATACATAGTGGAACTTCACCTCGGCTTAGAACACTCAGCACAGAATATCCTAGGGCAAAGCAGGGTACCACGAACAATGGAGTCACACAAGGAAATACACAAGATATCACTAGCAGGATTCAACAATAATTTCTTATATTGCCAACGCAGGTTTATGAACAATTCAGTCTCTGTCATTTTTGATGTGACCATATTGTATTTTACCAATGCTACTCTCCTCTCTTCGCCACCAAATGGTGACCTATCTGGCCCCTAACCTTCTGGGCCTCTGTGCCTCCCCCAACCTGCACATTTCTGCTTGGAGTCCCAAAGAAAGACACAGTTTGTCCCAGTGACAACAGTTTGTTTTCTTAAACAAGAACAGAATGTAGAAGCTCCCAGCAGATTTTGGACACTCCCACATGATGAGTGCACTGGAAATCTACCAGAAGAGGACGCCCACTCTGAGTGGATCCTAGAAGTCGCAAGACATTGACACCCATCCAGTAAAATGAATGTGCAAATGCACTGGAAAAGGATAGCAAGCCAGTGCAATGGACACGCAAGCAGACACTCACCGATAAGGAATGGATGCAATGGAACATGCAGAGGTGCCAACAGTGGACACCTACCTGGCAAAGATTACTAGCGGTCAAGAATTTAATTAGAGGCTGTCGATAGTGGATAACAATCCGGTAAGGATTAGAATTCTTGGAAGAGAAAAAGATCCCAGTTAGTGTACATGTAAACCTTGAACGCAGTATAGAGTGTGTAAGGAAACAGGCCTTTCTGCAGGTTCCCACTTCATTGTTTGCCCTATTTGGCCTATTAGCTGCCAGTTTTCCAACTCTGAGAGTGCACTGAGGCCTGCTAACCAGACCCCAGTGACAGTGTTCTGACGCATTACAAAAAGGATGGTGAATTGGTTGTCTGCAATTGGCAAGTGCTGACTTACTTATACTTCCCTAGTGCATGGTTCCCAGGGTACCAAGGGTATGTAAGGTGGAGTGTCCTCCCAGGGCTGCAGCACTGCTTCTGTCATCCTGAGTATGACAAACGGCAAAATGGCCACCCGACTGCCACTGCAGACTGGAAGAGCAGTGTGTACACTGCTAGTTTCAACTTTGCCATTACCATTAATGGCAAAGCTTCCCTTCCCTTAATAATATATGTAAGTCTCCCCTAAGGAAGGCCTATCGAGCCCTATGGCAGAGAACTGTATATTATTAAGCAAGACATACAGGTTTGTATATGTCTTAGCAGCAAAACTCTTAAAAGTTGTCACTGTACTGAGGAAAGATAGTAGCCCCCTTGGCTAACACAGGGTTAAAGGCTGGCATCCCACCCTGGCTAAATTTTGAATGGGACTATCTGGGTACTGTAAGGTATCAAATTAATCATGGCATTAAATCCAACTTGATGCCCATGACGAGATTAATGGCACTATTAAAGTTGAGCATCTTTTAGAAAATTGAAACTATGTGCCCCAGCTGGTCCAGTGAGTTTACAGAAAGCCCTAGCCAGCAGATAGCTTTCTGCCCGCATGGGGAGATGTGTGAATGACTCCCAAGCTTGGAAACAAAGGTTGTTGCTTCAGAGTGAGGTGTGACCTCCTCTCCCAGGAAAGCCACTCGGGGTGTTAGCCCAAGAGGCGATCTTCAAAGGTGATGCCACCTTTTTTGGGGCCCCTGTAACAACACACCTGAGCAGGATACCTTTTGTTCCAGTTGACAAGCTAGAGACAGGGACAGAGAGGGAAAACCCATCCCCAAATCGGTTTTACCATGGGCGTATAGCCCTTAGGTAGCCACACCTCTGGGGTGGGCTACCAAGCTCCTGACAGTTGAGGGAAGGTGCAGACACCTTGACAGTGGCAAGAATATTGCACCCCGGGATTGCCAAATGCCACACATCACCGGAACTTTGTCACCAAAGAGGAGGGAACCTACTAGGCCATTGGCTAGTGACTGCATTGCCCCTTCGAGGCATTTTCTCAGGATAAAATTGGCGCACTTGGCACCCTGAACCTCAGTACATATTAGATTTGGAGAAAGGACTTAAAGAGGACCGCCCTGCTGCCTTTAAAGCTGCACAAAGAGAGACTGCATAGTTGGAAGGAATGCACCTGCTGCACTTTAGGGCTAGTGACTCTGGACTGTGCCTGTGGCTCCTGGTTCGAGGAAAAGTTGATTCCCAACCCCAGATCAAAGCAGTGACTCCACTGGTCAGTCGGCTGGCCCCCTGGAACGGCACCAGGGAAATCAAGGCTGACTAAGCCCAAACCGGCAAAGCAGTGGCTGCTTCGAGGAATTGCCACTGGCAGCCACCGGGCATGCCAAGAGACCAATCCGAGATAGCCAGAAGTTGCACCCGAGTCTGTAGGACCCGGGAGTGCTATCTGAGACTGGATTTGTAGCCCAAGAGTGACACTAGCCCCCACCCAGAATACTCGCTGTGACCACTGTGTCGTGAGATTGGTAGCCCAGCAGCAGCTGGCCTTCTACTGATGCAAAGAGGACGTTGTGGGACCCAAAGTGTCGTGTTCAAAGTTGGCTCACCCCACCCGTGGACCGTGGGATCAACCACACTTCACCCCCATTGACCACACAACACCAAGAGCATCTTTGAGCATCTTTTTCTCCTGCATCACCAGCATCAGGACCACTCTATTGTTGTCTACAGCGGTCATTACCTAAAGGCTGGAAAAGGCTCTGCTGGCCAGGTAACTGTCCAACATAACCTTACTGGACTCCTAGACCTCTGCCCTGTTGGATTTGGTCACTGAAGCCAGGCCGAAGTCACCGAATTAACTGTTTCATACTTTTCAAAAGTTTGCAAAGTTTTTGTTGACCAGTGCTTGTTTGTGGTTGCATTTAAAAGTATTTATTTCTTCAAAAATCTGTATTTTCAAAACCCTCCAGTGGATTTTGATGACCAACGACTCTAAAAATTCATATTTCTCTCACCCGATTAGCTCTTTGCACTTTCTCTTTCCCTGCGATCTTCCCACTCACATGATTTCCCACCTGTAAGCTTCTAACACATATTCTCTGCCCTGATGATCTCCACACACCTCCACTCACCTTCTTTGGTCCTGTGATCCCATCACACACATTATATACCCTCAATGATCTCCTCATTCACATCCAGTGTCCTCATGATCTCATGCACGACATGCCTCAGTGACCTCCACACTAATATTATGTGCCCTTGGGATCTGCCCACTTACATTCTGCAAAAGACACACAAATGATAGATGGAATGCAGAGCAAATCAAACATTCACCTGCAGTCAACAGATCTGGGTTAAATCCATTGTTCTTTTGCTCACCAGGCACCCCAGTTTAGACCCAGTCATATGCAAATCAGTCTTTTTTTTAAACTCTTTTTATTAATAGCAGCACAAGTTAATAATACAGTTCAAACAATAATGGCAATATTGCAACAAAATTTCTGTAATAAAAATCCCTTATATTGTTCATATGTCCTTTTTGAAGCTTAATTGCAAAATTGTCCTGGTATGTTCTTCAGCTCTCCACCAGCGACGGGCCCCGAGAGGGCGGAATGCATAGTCCTCCCCTGTAGGCATTCCATCCTCCCCATATCTAATCCCACTTCTTGGGGTATCCCTTATTTACATAGACTGCCTTCTCGGCTACCCTGGCCCAATCCATATCTTTGCACCATTCTGCATGTGTTGGTGTATGCTGTGCTCCCCAATGTTTAGCGACATTGCGTTTTGCAATCATCATACCTAGTGTCGCCCAGTCTTGGTTTTTTACGGTTAAGGTCTGTGGCTTCCCAGATATTGAGAAGGCATATTTTGGGTTCAGGTGGTAATGGGATCTCGCATACCTGTGCGATTGTGTGCATGATTGCCTTCCAGTAGTTCCTGATCTCTGGAACGTCCCATAAAATGTGGTAGAATGTGCCTGCTCCTCCACACTGACGCAGACAGAGCGGGGAATCAGCTTTTCCCATTCTGACTAGATTTTTCCTGGGTAGGTAGGTTCTATGGAGCACCTTGAGTTGTACTAACTGCAATCTAGAGGGTATTGCCACCTCCCGCGGGGACTCCAGCGCTTCCTGCCAGTCAGTGTCGTCTAGTTCCCCCATGTCTTTTTGCCATCTCTCTCGGAGGCCTTGCATTGGATCTGGCAAATTATTGATTAATTTTTGGTAAGTTAGGGAGATTGCTTTACGGTCCATTCTTTCTGTGAGCAGCCTGTACTCTAGTGGTGATGCTTCTGGCAGGGTCGTGCCCACAGGGATCACTGCCATAAGTGCGTGTCTGATCTGTAAGTAGCGGAATGTTTCCATTCTGGCCATGTTCTATTGTTGTTGCAGCTTTTCGAATGTGATAACTTTTCCTTTGTCCCAGAGATCTCCCACCCTTGAGATTCCGATAACATCCCACTTTTGGAATCCTTTACAGTTAATTAATCCACCCAGTTTCCCAGTCTCCCAAAGTGGGGTAAACTGCGTCAGTTTGTTATGCCAGCCCAGCTTCTTGTGTGCCGTGTGCCATAGGTGAACCGTTTGTGCTGTAGGCCCTGTGAGGCTTCTATTGTTCGCTTTGGCATATAATGCTCGCAAGGCACCCCCTTCACCCAGAGTGTATCTATCCATTCGAAATGCGGGGTCGGCATGAGGGCAGTGTGTCCAATGGTTAAGGACTATAAGCTGTGATGCCCAGTAATACGGTTGTATGTGTGGGAGTGCTATGCCACCATCGTAGCATCCCTTAACTAATTTTTTGGTGGCTATGCGGGGCGGTTTCCCATCCCATAATAGGTTACGTACTTCAGCATCTATTGCCTTAAAGTATGTCTGTGGTACACAGAATGGGGTGTTCTGGAGGGCATATAAAAATCTGGGCAATGCCATCATTTTAAAGAGTGTGGCACGCCCCAGTAACGTTAAAGGGAGTTTGACGTCACTTCGTAGGCGTCTCAGGGGCTCCTGTAGGTTCCTATTCATGAACTCCTCAGGGTTAGTTGTGAGGAAAATACCCAAATAGCAAGAGCCTTCTACTACCACCCTTTGGGTATCTTCGGGGGTGGACCATTGAGGACATATAAGATTGATTTGTTCCAATTTATCGTGTGCCCAGAATATTTCCCAAAGTTTGTGAAAATGTTCATTATCCTGGATAGGGAGCATGTTGGCGATGCAATGTACAGCAGAATATCGTCAGCGTATAGTGATATACGGTCCTCCCAGTCTGCCGTCCAACAGAGTCCCCCATATCAGGGGGTCCCCCCTTACCCACGCTGCAAGAGGTTCTAGTACAAGAGCGAAGAGTATTGGCGACAGGGGACATCCCTGTCGTGTTCCTCGCCCAAGGGCAAAGGTCTCAGATAGTCTGGCATTGATCACTACTTGCGCCAGTGGTTTCGTGTACAGGAGGCGGACCCAGGACCCAAATTTGGGGCCGAGCCCCATATGCTCTAGGACTGCAAAGAGAAAGGTTAATTCAATGGTGTCGAAGGCCATGCAGGCGTCTGGTGTTTCTTTTCCCCAGCACCCCATGGAGACAACGCAGATTAAGGGCTGTGTTCCTGCCTGGCATGAAACTGGATTGGTCTGGGTGCACCAATTAGGTGAGGTAGGGTATCAATCTGTTTGCAAGTATTTTAGCTAGTATTTTTGCTTCTGCATTAAGCAGTGAGATGGGTCGGTATGAGGCAAACTCATCTGGTTTACCTGGTTTTCAGATTGTGACTACTGTCGCCAGACGTTGGTCTCTAGGGAGCTCCCCTGCCTCCATGCTGGCCTAGTACATTTCTATAAGGTGTGGTGCTAATTGTGTCGCTGTTATTTAGTACAGTTCAATTGGGATGCCGTTGGGACCAACGGCCTTCCCTGACTGCACACCACCTATGGCCGAGGTTTTTTCTTCCACTGTGAGGTCACTCTCGAGCTGCAGTGTCTCTTCTGCAATGAGTGTGGCGATGTGGATGTCCCTGAGGAGTTCAGCTGTTTCTGCTGCCGTGGCGGTGGTTACTGGGGTATAGATCTTAGCATAATAGTTTGCGAATGCTTCTACAATAAGTTGCGGGTCTCTTATTAGGCTCCCCGAGTCAGTCTGGAGCCCAGCTATCCATCTATCTGCTTGTTCGCGTCTATCTAGCCAGGCAAGCAATTTGCCTGCTTTGTTCCCTACTTCATAAATCTTGTGTCGGGTAGTTGCCTGTCTAGTTCTGGCTTCTTCCCACATGTGTTCCTAGTATTCCTGCTTTTTTGTGTTAAGCCGATGTGTGTTGGAGTCAGAGGTGTCTTGGGAGTGTAGTGCTTCTAGGTCCAGTACTTCTTGTTCTAGGGCGTCAGTCGCTCGTTTTCTTTCTTTTTTGTGGCCTGATATGAGGGAAATGGCTTGTCCCTTGACTACTGGTTTATATGCTTCCCAAAGTATGATTGGGGAAGTGACCGAGTGGTCGTTTTCCGCAAAGTAATATTGTGTGGCTGTGGAGAGGCCGTTACGTATTTGTGGATTTTTAAAGTACCCTGGATATATAGAAAATGTGTGGCGTTGGCTTTGGATTTCTGCAGCATAGCTGGCCGAGATAGGGGAGTGATCCGAGATGCCCTTTGCTAAATGGTGTATATTCATAAACCTAGCAACTCTGTCTGTCAGTGTGAGAATGAAGTCTATTCGTGATAGGGTATTATGTGCCCCAGAGTGAAACGTGTATTGTCGAAGTTGTGGATATTGTGCTCGCCAAACCTCGACAAGTCCCATGGCTCCCAGGAAATCAGAAAACTGTGACGTGTTTCGGGTCAGTTTCCTAGGGAGGGGGGGGGGAAGGGCGGTCTATTTGGTCGCACAGGGTTGTGTTAAAGTCCCCCCCGATTATCAGTTCTCCCTCCGGAAGTTTGAGTAAGAAGGTGCTCAGTGCAGGTAGAGCTATTGTATGTAGTGCCGGCGGGATGTAGACTGTGCCTATATTTATAAGCTTTCCCCCCCAGTGACCCGATATCGCTGCAAATGTACCTTGCTCATCTGTCCATGTCTGTTGTATGATTAGGGGAAATTGTTTCCTGACTAAGATCCCTACACCTCTCGATCCGGAGGTGAAGCCGGAGTGTACCACTAGCTTGAAACCTCATCTGTCCAGGGCTTTACATGAGGTGCCTACCAGGTGGGTCTCCTGAAGTAGCACCACATCAGGTGATTGTCGTTTGATATATTGTAATACCAGCCCTCTCTTCCGTTTGTCTTTAACTCCGTTCACATTCCTGGAGGTGTAGGTTACATGGTGGTTTTTGCATTGTTTATGGTGGGTGTACGATCTAGCTGTCTGAGCGCTATTGTCGCCCGTTCCCCGGGTGGTGATGTGATCGTCGGAATGGTGATGCTGTTCTGCCAGGCAATGCATTTCGTGTTTTGCTGCTGTATGTGGCAATCTGCTATAACTATAAATACAACTCCTATAACTCCCAACCCCCCTCCCTTCCCCCCACCCTGCCTCCCTGCATGACCGACTTAAAACTACCCGCCTCCCCAACAATGCAAAGTGCCTGTCATTCCCTCCCCAGTGCCTCTTTAAAGGGAGCATTCCGGTTATCCCCCCCTTGTCAACTTCCCAACAAACAATACTTTTGTGCAGTTAATACTATCTTCAAGGAGTTCTCTGAGGTCGGTCGAGGACCCATGTCCTTGTGACTTATTAAATATTGCCCTCCTCAAGTACCTTGTAAGTTCAGTTCCAGTTCTCATCTGGGGGAACTTCCAGTCCTGTGGCGCTTTACCTTCGCTGTCTTTGAGGGAGTTCATCCGGTCTAAGCTGGTTAGTCTCCTAGGGATTGATGAGAGTTCACGCTGCCGAGTTTGTGGGATTATCTTCAGTGCTTCCTGTGGTGTTTCCATCAGACTCTGATTGTTTTGACGTAGGTGGTTGTCTCTTATGTTTGTCCCTGCCTCTGCCATGACTGGTGACTTGACGCCATCCCGCAAGCCAGTCCCAAGCCTCTCCTGGTGTCATGAAGAACCATACTTTTCCTTCTGCTTCTATTCGTAGTTTTGCAGGGAACAGCATAGAGTTTTAAGCTCCCGTTGTCTCAGTTCCTTTTTTACCTCAAGGAAGCTGCACCTTTGTTTTTGTATAGCCGCCGTGTAGTCTGGAAAGAAGGTTATTGTACTTTGGGCATAGCGCACCGGTGGAGCAGCACAAGCCGTTTGCAGGATTATGTCACGGTCGCAGAAGTTAAAAATTCGAGTCAGAATTGGTCTCTGGGGGCCTCCTGGTTTGGGTCTCCCTCCTGGCACCCAGTGAGCATGCTCCACCAAGAAGTAGTTCAATAATCTTCGGGTTGCAGATGTTTTTGGATTAGTTCTTCCACAAACAAGTCAGTGGCTGTGCCTTCAGGTTTTTCCGGGACTCCAATAATCCTAACGTTGTTTCGCCTTAAGCGGCCTTCATAGTCATCGAGTTTGGCGGTAAGCATCTTACTTGTGTCTTGTAGCTGTTGGATTTGAAGTTTGAGGTTATTGTTTTCTCTACCTCCGTGACCCTTGCACCCATGTTTTTTTAGATCCGCTCGAACCAGTGAGACTTCTATGGAGACTGAATCTATACGAGTTTCCAAGGAGGAGTGTACTTTATTAAGTGTGGGAATAATGTCTTGGAGTGTGATTTCTTTCTCCTCCGTAGGGGTGTGGCTTTCTGCCTGGGCAGTTGTTTGGTCTGCAGGATCTGGTTGTCCTTTGGCCCATGTAAATTTGTCGAGTTTCATTTGGTACGCATTGCGTGGCCCTCTACCCCCCGTCATTTTAGGGACTATGTTGATATTGCTTCTTTGCTAATTTCTGATCTGGAGTAATCACCGCTGCCTGCCTGTGGGGGGGTGAGGCCCCACGCGGCCTTTTGGTTTTCCTGCCTCAGTTTGTCCCTTTCGTGCTTTATTCCAATTTGGAGTGTGGCGGGGGTCTCTCTTCAGGTGCGTCTCTTCTCCGGCTGTTCCAGTCATGTCCACCTCAGGGTGCGGATAGGGCCCCTGGGGGCGTCTGCAACAGGCCGGTCCGAGAGGAGAGTCTCTATGGGCCATCTGTCTTAATTTCGGGCCCCGCAATCCTCCAGTGCGCAACTCAATGTTGGGTTAGTTTCCCTGCCATCAGCGAAAGTGGTAGAGAGAGAAGTGACATCGCGTTGGACAATATCTAGTGGGGCAACTGCTGCCGATTTCTATTGAACCTCGTTTGCCGGTATGTTCCCTCAGTTTATGGCTTCTTTGCCCGGTCTCTTATTTGTGGTATGGGAGGGGCCTGACTTCTTGTGTCCGTAGTTGCAGATTTGATTTTTCCCCCTTCCCAGGTCTTCTCCTCGAGTGCTGTCGGCGGTCGGGGGGAGGGGGGTGCCAACCTATGAACTTGTGTTGTGTTTTTTAACAAAAGAAATTTGGAAAAAGAATAAAAGAAGGATACATCATTAAGAAACCGAAGTCTTATTTGATTTATTGGGGAGATATTGTGCTATTTTCCGCACATTGATTATCACTTACTATTGTTATACACTATTGTTGATTTTTACATTGTATTTAATTATAGGTGTGTGCTGAGCCATTTTCTGTTTCTTGTGTTTTTGGCTTTTCCAATTAATAGGGACGTAAGGAGGTCACGTTCCTGGCTTTCTGCACCACACTTTTGTAAAAAACTATTAAAAACTAGACTGACTGGTGCAGGCCTTTAGTGCCCTGACCTTCTGTTCCTTGCCCTGACTTGTAAGTTGTTTAGTCTCCTTTCGGCCGCCCCGCGGGTCAAGCGAACCCAAGGAGACACACGCACCTTCTTTTCTGTTGCTTCTGTCACAGGGAGGCGGCTGGTTATGTTCTGGGCCTCGGCTCTGGTGTGACCCGAGGCCCCGGCTTATCCTCGCTAGCAGGCCGCAGTTTCCCCGCCCGTTTCCGGCACTTCGTCCGCTGGTCCAGGCTCACTCACCGAGTGTCCTGGCACACTCCGGTCGCATCAGTGGTAGGCTGCCGTTGGCGTTGCCGATCACTTGCCCGCGCCCAGTACTCCGGCACTTGGGGGTGAGTGACGACGTCCTCGGCTTCAGCCCCACCTTCACTTGAGGTCCCGGCTTCACGTCTTCGCACGGGCCTCGATCCTCCCGGCTGCGCTCGCAGGTAGTTTCAGTCTGTTCCGGGAATTTGACCACAGTGGTCTAGTCCCGGTGGATTTTGCTTTCTTTTCCACCTCGTTTGGCGATCAGTCGCATTTATGAACGGATTCATTAGGGGAGCTGGTTAGGGTGTCCCGGAGCTACACTAGTGGGCGGCCATTTTGCTCGGCAGCCGGCCATGCAAATCAGTCGTGACCCTGTTCCTCATGGGAACAGTCCAACCCGAACTGCCAAGCCAGGTCTTCCCTGGACCTGAAACAAGCTTCCTGGGACTTGTTTTAGGGTATTACCCCTCATCAGCCAGGCTAGCTTGAATCTAGTGGCACAGTGAGCCCGGGACCCACATCTGTGCATACCCGGTGCACTTAGGGTGAGAAAGCAAAAGACACACAAATGATAGACGGAATGTAGAGCAAATCAAACATTCACCACCAGTCAACTGATCTTGGTTAAATCCATTGTTCTTTTGCTCACCATGCCACCCCAGTTTAGACCCAGCCATATGCAAATCAGTCTTGACCCTGTGTCCATGTAGTTACTCCAAACTCACAACCCCAATGACCTCCTCTCACACTAGGAACCATATTTATCTCACCATTCTGTGTCTAATAATCTCTCCCATCACACTCTGACCTCTCCGACTCTCCCTCTCGCATTCAGTCCCCCCATTGGCACTTCACACTGTGAGTTCCAATAAAGCTTTCAGAGCCAGACTTTTCCCCCATATGGCCCGAATATTCTCTTCTTTTCCAGATGTGCCTCCTGTAATCTCCCCTGCAACCAGTGGCAGAGTCAGAGCAGTTCATCCTTTTCAGTTTAAATGGACCCCTTCCTGCAGGACCCCACCCACACCGAGTTGAAAGGGATGAAATGCTGGTTTAGCATATCTCTTCTGCTAATGCCCAGAGATGTTTTAAGGCATGGCCAAAGTGGGCAATTGCCCAGTTTCCACCTTCTAAGAGGAACCTGTTAAAGTTATCAGATAAGTCCAGATTCCTATTCTAATAGGAAATAGTGGTGTGGAGAAAAACACATTATTTTCTAGTTTGACCACTCTGTATGTATCATTCATAGAACTGCCCGTCAACCGTAACCCATGCACTCTCAGGCCGTTGGTTTAATTTAATTTATAAAAGATTCTTTCTGTCTCATGTCTCTCTTCTTAACTGATCTCGCCTCTTCTACCTCAACTCTATCTCTTGATCACTCTCTCTCTACATTGATGTGTACCCTGTCTGTATCTATACTCTGTACCTCACCAATATCTACCTCATCTCTTTCTCGGAGTACATCTCTACCTACCTACCTCTCTCACCTGATGATAACTCTTTCTCTCTACCTTCCTCTATTTCACTCTCTATCCCCTCTCTAAGTCAGCTCTCTTTTTACCTCAACCCTCTCTTTACAACTCACTCCACTACTCCCTGTGTCTCTTTTCCAACTATTTCTCCTCACTCTCACATCTCTTTGTACGTCACATCCATCTTTCTCTACCTCCTCTCTTTCTCTCTCAACGTGATATCTCTCCTACCAGCTAATCACTCTCTACCTACCTAACTTCTCAACTTACCTCAAAATTAATTCACCACATCACCACCTCCCTTTCTTGTCTTTCTACCTGAATTCTCTTTCCCTCGTCTCTCTCCCTATCTTACTCCTTTATTGCTACGTATATCTTTCTCTACCTCTTTGGGTATAGCTAAACTGAGGTGTCAACAGACCTTATTTGATGACCAGAAACAGAGGTTTAAAAAGCAGTAATGAGAGAGGGGCCCAACTCTGTCCATGTGTTGATCTTCTCTACGAACTTTTGTTGGTGAGGTGTCTGCTTCTGCAAAACAAATTATGCTTATATTGCACTCTTTGATTTGTTGCAAAGTGTATACTCAATACTGTATCTCTTAGTTGGTTATAGTGACAAGCCAGGGATCAACACCATGGGCCTGATTCTGGAAAATTATATCAGACTCCATATGTCTGATCTGTTCATTGTGAAAAGTTACAGCAAGGGCAGCAAGTCTGACCTTTGTTCTGAAAAGCATATGTTAACACAACTCTCTCTTTACCTTACCCTCTCTCTGTATCAACCTCACCTCTCATTCTCTACCTCATCTATTTCTCTACCTCACCTCTTTTCTCTGTGCACTTTATCTGTCTTTCCAACCTTCACCTCTCTCTCTCTACCTTTCGCTCTACTTTACTCTCTCAACATGACCTGTCTTCTGAAATTGCCCCCTCATTCCTTTGCTGCTCTTTCTATAATCATCCTGCTACCTGGCCCTTCTGCCAATCTACCCAGGGGCGTAGCCTAGTCAGTGAGATTCAGAGGGTGTGAATCTCAAACTTCCCAACTAAAAAGGCAGTGGGCTGCAGGGTGGAGGGGTGAGATGATCAAGGTTCGGGATGGACTGTTTCCATGAGGAACAATGTCAGTACTGATTTGCATTAGGTGGGCCTCTGTCTGGAATGACACAGTGGGGGACAAATGATGAGTTGGAATGGTACCTCGAGTGATTGTCAATGGTTAGTCTGTCTCCAAGCATTCATCTCATCACCTTTTGAGTGTTTGATTGCCAGTATGTCAGAACAGCGGAGAGTTGTTCCTGCTGATCTTCCAGTTGGCCAGGAATACAGAGACAGCATGGAGCCCTCGTGCACACACTGCTGCTGCAGGATAGTGAATATACACTGCTGCAAAAGGGTGAGCCCAAGGGAAGGGGGATCAGGACTAAATAACAAACTAAAATAACAAAAAGAAAAACTCAGGTACAGGTCTCCCAGTGTGAAAAGAGAGAGGTTAGGTTTGCTAACTTGGTACTGAATTGGTCCCGCACGAGTTGTCTTCTCACCATAGCAGAGGATCCTACCTGGGGTTAGATACCGGATTCTTAGTTGAATATCCGGAGGTCCTTTCTAACTTTTTTTTCCCTGTTAAGGAGAAGTGCACAGACCAAATGAGGGTTCTCAAAACTAAACCAAACCCCCCCAGCGTACATTCTCTGTTGCATTTGAGAAGGTAGACTTACCAGAGTGCGCCTGCGCTATACTTCCCTGTTGACTCTCAGAGCGGGTTGCTTTTTCTCTGCCAGGACCCACAAACTCATAAGGGTAGTTGAACCGTTCAAAAACTCAGATTTGCGCTAAGAACTAGACGTATGATCAAAGGAGGTTATCACCAAATGCAGATACTTATGGAGGGTGTTCTAGCATCATACCCAATCTGTGTACTACAAATGAAAGTTCTAAGTTGCACTGGCCTCTTACGGACCTCTGGTTCCGTAATGAACAATTATACACATTAACACACACTCTACAGCCTTAACACCTCTGACCAGAGTTATGAAACCAATTAGCTTCTCTCACTCGCAAGTCTTGCATCAAACATACAACAAATTTTAGGATGTTACGGGCTAACAACAGGTAAGGTTTGGTACACAGCACACCCAAAGAAACAGTGATGCAACCACATCTCTCTCAAATCTCTTATGGAAAGTTCACTCAGTTAGAGTCCATCATATTCCCAACTATGGTTTTCTATGTGCACTTGAGTTCAACGTTCTACTTCATGATAGCATGGTCCATCAAACAAGAAAGAAAAGAATGCCACTAGCACTTAGCTGCTATATAGACTCTGGGCAGGGATTTAAATGCCTTTCTGGACAGTGGAGGTCCAAGTAGAGATGAGCACTCCCTTGGATTCTCAATACAAAGCATCGGGAACCCGTCGGGCGCTGTATAAATAGTCTCAGGTTTTCAAAATGGTCACCGAGACTTCTGGATCTCATGAGGGCCAATTGTCTTGCGAGAGTTTGGGCAAAAGACGGCCTTGGAGGCTAGTTAGTCTCCACAGTTACTAGCTAAGGCTAATGACAATGAGTCCCCCAAGGTGGGTGTCGATCTAGATGCCTGATGGAAAAGGCTGTAAGGAAGCACTGTTATATTCCTGAATTACATGTGCAACACATCTTCCTCTATGCTAAACTTTTACCTGATCTATGGTGCCAAAGGGATCCACAGGAGAGAGGAAGAGTTGAAGCAAGGTCTGCGATGCACCGCCCCTCCTTACAGGTGGTGGGGCAGATTAGTCGTGTTGTGCCCTTGCGCGTCCTGACTCAGTAGTATGCCTGACAAGTTGAAAACGCCTCTGCTTTCTAAGCCTACTACTGACAATATTTGTGATTTGTGTAGCAAAATTGTTCCCAATAAAGGAGTACTTCTATAGGTGCAGATTTACTACTTTTTTGGTAAACCAGTCACTATATATATTTATGATCCCGATCCAAAATATGAACAAGTGAAAACCTCTAAGTGAAATGAGATGAGGAGAAAAACTGACACAAACATAGCAGACCTGACTCAGGGTCCCAAGACACAAACTACCAAACCAAGAATGTATCTGAGGGGTGTCACATCCCAAACACCCTGCTAAAGCCACACCTCTGCCCATCCCACCTGGGCCTGTTAGTTCTACCTGGGAATTAATGACTATGATCATGTACAACACAATGGCCTGAAGTCCATTGAAGGTAGTGACCCGAAAAGGGCCACTCGGGTCACTCGCGACCACCTTCTGTGCCTTACTACAAATGAAGAGTCAGTCAGACAGTAGAGAATACAAACCAGATATTTATTGGAATTACACTGCAGCGGAGCCCAGTCTGACCAGCCTTTTGGGATGGCTGTCGAGGGACTGAACCCCGTAAGCATACAATTACATTATGTACGTTTGCAAAGTCCACAAAGGCCCGCCTACTATGGAAAAACACTAGCAAGTGTCGTAATACAATGGGGGTTCAGAGCATAAGTTTCGATTCTGCAGCTGGGCACAGGCTATCTACTGCCCAAGGTCGTCTGGCCTATCCTCCCTACCAGACGGGTGGGAGAAAGGCTCCAATTAACAAGAAAGGCATGCACTAACGAGGATACTTGCAATTATAATAGAAAATAACTAAGCAGCAGTTTCGATTATCATACAAAATGGCGTCCAGATTGCAAGATGGTTTTGCGAATGCTAAAATATATGGACAGAAGGGCCTCTCAATATTAAAAAACCCTCCTGTTAGCATGAGCTAACCATCTACAATCGAAAAGACAAAAACATAGAGAATATAATGAAGCACATAGCTTGCTATGCACATGTTATGCTGTCAACAGTGGGACCACCTTGGTCCCCTGAGTGGTGGCCAGACAATCTCGGCCCCCCACCTTCACCTGTAATTAAAGCTAAAAATCTTGGAGTTATTATAGACGACAAACTGAGCCTGAAACCCCAAGTGTCCACAGTGGTGTCTTCCACATACTTCATGATTAAAACCTTAAAAAAATACTTCCTTTTATTCCTAAAGAATCGAGAAAGACAGTGGTGACCTCTCTAGTCTTATCAAAACTTGACTATTGCAATGGCCTTTATATTAACATTCAATCCTCTCTCCTTAGAAAATTGCAAATGGTACAAAATGCTGCAGCAAGACTCATATTGGACATCCCCAAGTATCAGTCAGTTGCAAAGGGATTCAGGACCTGCATTGGCTGCCAGTCGGTCAGCGGGTAAAATTTAAGGCGCTTTGTATCGCTCACAAGGCCCTTCACAAAGAAGGTCTGAAATTTCTATGGGACCTTTTCAGGTGGTATTCCCCAATAGATCTTTACGATCGGCAAATTTAAATTTGATGCCTACTGTCAGAATTAAAAAACGAATTGGGGTGGGAGGAGCTTTAGTTACAATACCATAAAGGAATGGAACTCCCTCCCATTTTATCTTAGGAAAATTCCCTCCCTCCTGGAGTTCAGAAAGCAACTAAAGACATGGCTCTTTTAGGATCAGTGGTTTGTAACGTAATATGGAGACCGGAAGCGCCAAGACACCTAAGGGTATATGTGCGCTATACAAGTCATAATAACATAACATAACATAACATATAGTCCAAGAGAAGAGAAGATGTTTCGAAGACACCCTCATCTATGGCCATAATGTCATCTATTTCTTTCTGTAACATTATTGCAGCATTAGTGTCATGAATCGATATTTTCCTCTTCGGAGTCAATACAGAGATACAGTATGTGCAGCACATTGGAAGACATTGAATAAGGACCCAGCAAAGTATCAATATAACAATAAAATATATTGCTTTTTCTATTAGCCACCCCCATGTTCCAAAAAAGGGACCAACTCCAATTACCTGGTTCCATACCTTTGACATTCTCAATAATATCCAAGATATGCTTGGTGATATTCTTTTCCATATTTGGTATGCCCACTACACACTGATCGCCAATAACTGCGCATGCACCACCATTTTTGCTAAAATAAAATCCACTGCATATCTAGTCTGTTCAGAATAAATCCTCATACTCTCTAATTGAATGGTGATGTCACGTAATGCTGCTACTGTGGTATTTGACAATATCTGCAATTTACAGCCAAAATATTCCCGTGCCTTTTCAGTCCTACTCATAGTCATTCCCCCTAATGTGAAAATAGCAGACAGGATATAACCAAAAGTAATACCATTACTGTAACTGTTGATCTCAATATCCGTCACTCCTTCGCAAAATTCCTTTGTAAGTGTTCTCTTTACCCATTTTACTTGTCTGTGGGCATATTTGCAAGGGACCCCAGGGGCAGCACCATCCCAAGAGCTACATCATTGGTGCCATTATGAACATTTGAGTACGTTCCATTAGTTAGAAAGAAGAACCCGGGGTGGGCATATATTGGCCTATCATAATTCACAGCTGAATAACGAGAATTACCTGTAACGGTGTCAGAACCTTTCGAACCTTTCAAAGGGATTGTCTGTTTGGATATGATCACCCCTGAACAGTTGATATACAAAATAGTATTAGTATTATTTATGATGGGGCAACAAGCAGGGTAATAGCCAGCTTCTCGGGGAACCGTCACTTCTTTATAATGCCAACCCACCAACGTAATATTTTGCTCTTCCAAATAGAAGTTATCACAATACGTATTATTGTCACAACCGGGGTAACCTGTTCCTGTGGGTTGACGATAGTACAAGCATGGCCCTGGGTAGCCGAAACCAAACTCCCCTTTTACCTCAACAAAATTTGTCGGCTCAGAATATGTATAATTTATCAAAGACAGAGGGTAAGCGGTCCATAGGCTAGTTACAGATTCAGTAGGAGAACAAGCAACACCATTACCAAAGAATCTCTTATGAGTATCTAGAAAGACATTATTAGAAAGCATTCTTTTCCGTCTTGGTGTGAAAAAGATATCATTGTCAGAAGTAGGCGAATTACTTGCATGTTCTAACGCCCAAAGAACTCCACAAAAAATAATCATCAGCAGAATAGCAAAAAGAAGGAATAGCACTCTCCGCTGCTTCACCCATGATTTTTTTTTTAACACAAACTTTATTAAGCTTTTCGGATTTTTCATGCACATTGTACATTTTGAATTACTTTTTTAACATTTTTATATCTCAGTGTACATATCGTCTCATAGTTCCATACACTTACAGCATTTTCTAGATTTTCAGTGTCAATTATCAATTTACATCCAAGTTAGTTATGCATTCACGAACCATTTGTATTTCAATTATCGATGGCAGTGTGTTTAACTTTAATTTTATAACCTCCCACAACAACCCTCCCACTATATAACCCACCCCACAAACAGTCCCCCAAAAACTTTTGCCGCTGTGGTTTAATCAACCCCGTGCAGGTGTATAGTACTACGGGGTAATCACGTCCGATATCAGAGGGAAGGGTAAGGGGAGGGGAGGGAAAGGCGGAGGAGGGGGGAAGGAGGGGGGAGATGGAGACAACTATATGAGTCAGAGTTACTGTAATATTGGGAATCAAGCATTATCTATATGATCATTCAATGTATCCCGGGAATCCTCCAACAACTCATCCGTTTCCGCTTTGAAATGCTCTACCAATTGTGCCCAGTCTAGGGAGATTGGTCTTTTTCTCAGCCCTCTATATTCCTCACGTTGAAGCGCTTCCCCTTCCGCCACAGCCCATCGAATAACTTCCTCCCTCCATTTGCCTTCTCGCTGTGCTGTGCGGGATTTCCAGCACTGTGTGATCAATCTTTTAGCAAGCATCAGGGCTAATCCCGCAAAGCGGTGTAGTAACGGCGCCTTTTTGGGGAGAGGGAATAGGCCCAGAAGGCAGGCCTCTATATTATCCCAAGGAGAGCGCTCCGTTAGTAGTGATAGGCTCTGAGTAACCTCCGACCAAAACCTCCCCAATGCAGGACAGGACCATAACATGTGAATAAAGTCAGCATTGCGATTAGAACATCTTGGGCAGTCAGAAGAGGCAGTGGGGTACATTTTCTGTATTGCCATCAGGGTGAGGTAAGCCCTGTGTAATATTAATAGCTGTATTGTTTTCAGTCGGAAATTGCGGAAGACCCGCCTAAGGTTTTCCAACACTAAGGCCCATTCTCTATCCTCCAGTTCCCTTACTAGCACCGTTTCCCATTTTTGCTGAAGAGGTAGTAGTGGAATACCCAGATGTTCCCTCAACCCTCGGTATAGCCACCTAACAAGGTGGCATCCATGCCCCATTATGTGAATAGTCTTCAACAATTGAAAGGTGGGAGGTTCTTTCTGATCCACCAACCAATAGTTCCGAATGAATTGCGTAATTGCGGCATGCGTGAGCAATAAGGTTTCTGGCACTGTATTAGTGCGCACAAATTCGTTATGGGGCATCAGGTTACCATCTAAGAATAGGTCACGTACCGGCCTGTGTCCACCTCCTTAGCCGAGCCATTGACAATATTCCACGTCTGGTGGGTAGGCCACAGAGTGGGATATTTGGGGCATATGGGAAAGGTATTTTTGTGCCTGTTTTCAATAATGTATTGCTATATGCAGGAGAAAGGGGGGATCTTGCATCTTTTCGACACCAGGACATAACAGAGCTTGCAGAGTTCTGCGCCGCAAACGGTCAGGAGAATATCCTATTTCAAATAAGTAATGGACCGCCAACCAATATGCTAGACATTGTAGTGGCCCAACTATACAATATGCCTTAAAATCAGGAGCCCCCATACCGCCCGCGGTACTCGGAAGCTGCATCTTGGCCAATGCTAGCCTATGCCTACCCGATCCCCAAAGTAAAGATGATAACAAGGTATCTAGTGTTTTAAAAATCCATGCCGGGAGAACAACAGGGAGGTTCACAAAGTGATATAGGAGTCTGGGCAGCATGACCATTTTAGACACAGCCAAACGGCCCGCCACCGTTAATGGCAAAGTATTTCAAAACGAGATCTGGGAACGAAGCGAATTAATAGTTCTAACCATATTCCCATCTATAGTGTCCACACTGGTCCTGTAGATGTGTATTCCTAGATATTTGAAAGTTGTGGGTTATAATTTGAACTGCATCTGGCCAAATTGCAAATAGGGTCTATTATAAGTATCATAAAAGGAATACGCCACCGATTTTGAAGCGTTCATATATAACCCGGATATTTTCCCGAACCGTGCAAACACGGCAGCTATCGATTACATTTCTTTGTTCAAATCGTTAAAATACAGCAGCATGTCGTCTGCGTAGAGTGATACAGAATGGATTGTCTGACCTATTGGAATACCGTTTGGGACCATAATATGACGCAGATGTTGTGCTAGGGGCTCTAATGCTAGTACAAACAATAAGGGCGACAGGGGGCATCCCTGGCGTGTTCCACGATAGACATGATATGTGGACGAGATAGTTGTTCCAGTCTTGGCACGGGCTGTAGGGTTGGTGTAGAGAAATTTTACCCAATTGCAGTATTCTGGGGGTAGCCAAAATTTGGCCAATACGGCCAGCATATAAGGCCAACTCAGGGTATCAAAAGCTTGGCGTACATCTAGTGATAAACATCCAGCTAACGGCGCTGATGCCGAAGCTGCATGTATCAAGGCATGCAGCCGGCGAATATTTAGTGAGGTGCTGCGTTTGGGTATAAACCCACATTGATCTGTGTGTACTAACTTGGGAAGTAAGGGGTGTAATCTAGATGCTAAGATTTTACTAAGTATTTTGTACTCAGTATTAAGGATTGATAGGGGCCGATAGGAAGTAAGTTCAGTCGGGGCCTTATCAGGTTTCAACAGGGACGTGACTAATGCTTCTCTAGTAGTAGGAGGCAGTGAGCCTTCAGTAAGTGAGGTAGGGTAAAGTTGTAATAATTTGGGAATTAATGTTGCTGCAAAAGTTGAATAAAATTCAATAGGGAGCCCATCTGAGCCCGGTGTCTTATTACGGGCTAATGCCTTTATAGCCGTACGGATCTCTGCTGCAGTGATCGGAGCTGCCAACTCCTCGACGTTTGAATCTGAAATAGTGGGGAGTTCAATATCTTCAAGAAAACAAGTAGTTGCTTCTGTCGTGTCTAGGGAGGAAGCAGTGTACAGATTTGTGTAGTGTTCCTGAAAGGTTTTATTTATTTCAGCTTGGGAAGTGATCAGTGTGCGCTGGGCATTATTTATCGCTAGTATGGGAGTGGGGGTTGTTTGGGGTTTAATCAATCGTGCTACCAATGTGCTAGCTTTATCAGCTTCAGCGTGTGTGCAAAGTGTGTATGCGTTCAAGTCGATCGTCCTTAAAAGTTCTAACAATTCTGCATACTTTATCCTGGCC
This sequence comes from Calotriton arnoldi, assembly GCA_963921515.1. Taxonomy (NCBI): domain Eukaryota; kingdom Metazoa; phylum Chordata; class Amphibia; order Caudata; family Salamandridae; genus Calotriton; species Calotriton arnoldi. Next base: position 2,342,109 of record CAWUFW010001137.1, read on the forward strand.
TCTTGTAGGTTTTCTGCCCCGTCCGCGCTTACTTGGGCTGCCACCTCTTTTGCTTGCAAAATATCTTCTAATTCAGTTATGTCTCTAACTGTCTCCCTCCTGAGACTGAGACCCCATGGAGACTCCCCGTATCGTTACTCTAAAAGCCTCCAATTCTAAGGATCTGGTCATGGCTGAGCCCTCATTTTCCTCAAAATATGTGGTTATAGCTGTAGCCAATGTGGCACGGAACACCTGATCTTCTAAATGTAGAGGTTGTAACCGCCACGTTGGGATAGGAGTGGGGGAACGGCCCCAATTAAGCATTAATTCTATGGGATTATGATCCGATATGGTCTTGCCCAGATAAGTACACTGCTTAATGGTCGGGATAAATCTGGTGTACAAAGGAAGTGGTCTAAGCGGGTATGTAACTTGTGCGGGTGGGAATAAAAGGAATGTTCCCACATGTTAACATGCAGGGACCTCCAGACATCGAATAAGTTCCATCCCTGTGCCCATCGGGTCAAAGCAGTAGCTTGTGAGTGAGCATTAGTATTCGACAAGGGAGGATGAGAGCGGTCTAGGTACACATCAAACACTGCATTCAAGTCCCCACCTAATATCCATGGGTATTAAGACCAGTCCGAGAGCGTCCAGGATACCCGTGATAAAAAAGCATCTTGGTCCACATTTGGAGCATAAATGGAACCCAACACCACCTGTTTACCGTCCAATGCTCCCCGTATAAACACATATCTCCCTTGCTCATCTATCTTACTCTCACTGAGGGAGAAGGGGATTCCCACCCGTATCCAAATTGCAGCCCCCCTAGAGAAGGCGGAGTAAGCCGTTGCATAAAATTGACCCCTCCAGCGTCTCTGTAACTTCATAGTTTCTGATGGTAGTAGATGTGTCTCCTGGAGATACACTATTTGGGCTTTACGGCGGTGTAGTTGTGTGGCTATTCTATGCCGCTTGTGAATCGTTCCCATTCCCCGGACATTCCAGGATATGATAGTATAAGATTTGGCAATCAACATCATCAGGGCACATTTATAAAAACCTCCCCATCCCACCCCCCGCACCCCCAAACCCCACCCCCCATTTCAACATCGGACTGTGCGGCAATAATACAAACAATACAACTTTATCCCAATACTGGGTCCAACGATCTAACTTCGCTCGACCAAACTGTGCAAGAAAAGCCAACATATAACACTTTAAACAGTTGCTGTCGCCTGCGGGGGAGGCTGCGTATACCATTCGTAACTAAAACAGTACTCAATGAATGGGAGTGCCCAGAACAGGCCAGGCGACTTACCAATCCATCCCTTTCGTTTGTTCAAAACATTATAGCTATATTACATAGTAATGTATATACTGGCAAACATGACTGTGGGGTCAGTGTTATGGCCTACGTGTAAGGCCTGCACATCGCAGTCTAACTGTTTGGAGACAACGTTCCATGTTATACACAATCATGTCACCCCAAGGGATCGTTGCTGAGCTGCGTGGACTCCGATGGGAACAGTGCAACACTTCTGCCCGAGTCCGAGTCCGAATTTACCTCGTCGGAAGGACTTGTGCTAATAGGTGGATGAGAGACACGGAGGGCCGTGGCGGATTGGAGGGCCTCCTGCCTACCTTCCATCACCTGCTGATGAGGCAGGGGACTGGAGCCTGTACTCTGTGTGAGGAGACCCCTCCTGCGTCTCCAGGGGGCGCGTTGTGATTTCGGTTGCGTTGATTCCAAACGTCTGGCAGGCAAAGTATCTGGGAAGTTCCTGTCCAGCCAGTCCCAAGCACTGTCCGGCGTGTCGAAAAATAAAGAACGCTGGTTATATATGATTTTCAATTTTGCTGGAAAAAGCAATGCAAATGTGAGGCCCGCTGCTCGGACCTGAGCTTTAACTTCCATGAATGAAAAGCGTTTACGCTGCACAGCTAGTGTGTAGTTGGGGAATATCGAGATTTTAGCGTTATCCACTTGTAGCGGGCCACTGTCTCTTGCCGCTTGCAATAAATGGTCTCGATCTCTGTAGTTCAAAATCCTGGCCAGTATTGGGCGGGGTTTGCACCAGGTATTGGTCGGCACGTGGGGAGTCGGTGGGCTCGTTCAACAGTAAAATGCGCGGACAGACCCGCAGGGGCCACACTAGTTTTCAACCATTCCTCTATGTAGGTTGTCCGGTTAGGGCCCTCTGTTCCTTCCGGGAGGCCGACGATTCTAAGGTTATTACGCCGAGCCCGACCTTCTGCATCATCTGCACGAGCCTGTAAGGATTCAATTTGCTGGCGCATTTGGCTTAACTGTTCGTCGTGATTTTTCACCTGTGGTACTATTGTTTCTAAAGTTTGTTCTGTGGACTTAACTTTGTCAGCTAATTTTCTATGATCGTCCTTGAGCAAATTGAGTTCCACTGAGATCGTGCCCAATTGATTTTCAATCGCGGATCGCGAATCTCGTATCTCTTTTAAAATCATGTCCAGTTTATCCACTGAAGGATTGGATACAGCCCCCTCCTCTGCCTGATGTGAACGTCCGGATAAGGCTCTGAGGGCGGCAAGTGTGACCCAGCCCTCCCGGATCTGGAGGCTGTTCTAGTCTTTCCTCTGCCCATGATTACAAATGAGCTGGGTGATTAAGTGGTACTTGACTATACAATGGCTCAATCTAATCTCTTCGTCTACTATTTGCTCAGCTTATGTTCAAGTGAGGTCAGGGCCTCTTTTTAAAGACAACGATAAGGGAACAGCGTCTCATTCCAAATTTATAGTTTGCAATTGAGCTTATGTTGATGTGGATCGTTGCGGGAGCCCATCAGTGTCCGACGCCTGCTACGTGCAGCAGGGATGCCCCTATTATTTGATGCCTCAGCGGTGTCCCTACGCCCTGCGTTAGCCACTGGGGAGGGCGTTACAGTTCGTCTAAATTTTCTATGCCCAGCTTCCTTACTTTCTTTTGGGCGCCAGCTCGGTTATATGCGTCCTAAAAAAACCCTGTTGTCTTGCCTCAAGAACATCATACTGACCCTTCCACAAGCGGATCTCACCTGTACTCGTCCATGCCTCCGGTCCCACACTGCCCAGTGCCCCAATCAGCCTCCTCCTCGGATACTACCAACCTGGGCCTCAGCCGGGACTCGCGATGCGTCCCGCTCAGTCTCAGACAGTGTACCTGATGCGAAATAAAGGTACTCACAATCTGCAGAGATGAGGGTATTCATGTCGGCGCCCAGTTGTGGCCGTAAAGCTTTCCCTCATAAGGAAAACCAACACAGGCAGGGAAGGGGGGGTTCCAGGCGGGAAGAAAGAAACGAACTGGCGGCTGCACCGCAGGATCTTCACCTTCTGGAGACAGTATCGCTATTCACTCCAGCTGTGTAGGAAATATTCCAGCCGGGGCCCAATAATTGCGATTCTCAGTAGACCCCACCAGCAGGCCCCACATGGGTTCCAGGGTCCGATATGGGGGGACCTGACGCACCACGCTATGTCTTCGCCAGGGCGCCCATCTCAGTAAGGGCTCCAGCTCATTCAGCGATCACCGACGGAGGGCCCCCACTAACCTGCAACTTTATGCTCAGCAGGAGGGGCAAGCAGGAAAAGAGAGGCGGCCTCGGGGACCTCCGCGGTATCGCCGCAACTAGTATTCCGGGCCTCCGCCGGCCTCACAGCTCCTCCAGGGGTAGCGCAGGCCGATCTGGATCACGATCTACTTGGTCCACGACAAAGTGGCCCCGACAGGTTCCCGCTCCAGACACAGTTTCTGGGGCCCCTCACGGTAGCAACGTATTCGAAGTTGCTACCCGGGAGTAACGTTCACTGTGGGGGGGGCAGCAATACGGGTAGACTCCGCCAGTTTGGTGGTCTGAGCGACACCCCCCGGAGACAGTACCGCTGCCAGCAGATTAGGCGAGGCAAATTGAGGGGAAGAGACGGCCACGCAGATGGCAAGAGGCCCGCCTACACTGTCCAGTTAATGCTCCCCTCGATTGTACCGCAGTGCCAGGGCCGACAACAGGCGATGCAAGTCCCAGCAGATTACATCAGGGTTTCTTCGGTCGACGAGCTCAGGCACCGGCTGCTGGGCCCAGATCCGGGGTCTCGCGTTTGTGCGCCAGCCGCCTCGAGGCTTCTCTGGCCCGGCCAAGTCCCAGGAAAGGCCGCTGCGTTACAGGCCACTCCCACTCCTTAAGCCCATCGCCTCACCGGAATCCATCGCAACTCAAAACTCGGTCTCTCGGTCATCCCAACCTCTCAGAGCGTCCGATTCTGCATTCCTCCTGTGGGCAGTTATTCCCTTGTGTCTCTGCCAGTACTCGGATGTAGCAGGGAATGTCGGATTTTACACGGATTAGCTGCCCCGGCACGGAGCACGTCGCTTAAGCGACCACCATCTTGGGCTGCAAGCCACGCCCCCCCTGCTTCACCCATGATGATCGGGGCAAAACAACAAAACCCAGTGGCTGTTCTTCATCAATCATTGGCCTGCCAAAAAGATGCATGATAGCGTAATGAAAAGGTACTATTAATATAACCTTAATAAAACTAAGCAAACAATCTTCTTTCCAGCGTCTGTTTTTCTTCTCCTGTGAGCCTCGCTGGCAGGCTCCTATTGTTCACCCACGGTGGTGCTATCGAGCACTTCTCGTTGGAGCTACACGATTGCAGCCCTTGCTGAGGAAAATCCACTTCTTTCAGGATAGGGTACCCTCCCTCCTGGGAAAACACCCCAAACGTATCCTGTCCAGTATCTCGAACAATGCACCAATCTCTCTGTCCCTGCTCTATTGTCCCTATTCTTCATCCATGAAGTCCATCCCTACTAGTCTGACTTTTCCTTTGGTGCACTGTTCCTTCGTCGAGGACGCAAATTGTACTTAACAACTCCAGGAACAGAGGGATCAAGAAACAAACGTTCACTTTCAGCGGTATTGACTGATTCGGATTCAAACACAGACGGGGCAGCTGACTGGAGCTCTTGGCTGGCCTTAATCTCAGGTGGCACTGCTTCATTCAGAACTGCATCACTCTCCTCCTCAGAAGGTGCCCACATTATTCTGGCTCCGGAGAAAGGGATGAAGCGGGGAACCTTCTCCGTCTCAGAGTCCCCAATGCTGTCGATCCTCCACTGGTCATACGGCAGGGGAAGTGGCACCTTCTTAGTGTGTGTGGAGTGTATTCAATTCTTCCGGCCGTCCACTTTCACTGCAGTGCGTGTGGCGAGCAGGATCTGGAAAGGCCCCTTCCTTCGGGGCTCCAAGCTGCCTTTGCGCTGAAAGTGCCGAATCAATACATAATCCCCAGGCCGAAGGTCGTGTCCCTCTGTTGCGGATGGCAAGGCCTCTTGAATCTGCTGATGAATAGAACGCCAATTTTTAGTCAACTCGTATAAATAATCTATCAACAAGGGGTGATCTATCTCGGAAAAGTGACAGGGTCTTGGAACACCCCAGACATTAGCGGGCCTACCAAAGACAATCTCATAGGGGGACAACCCTGTTCTAGTATGGGCTGTAACTCTGGTCAACAGCAAAGCGAATGGTAAAGCATCTGGCCACTTCAACCCTGTACTCTCCTGAATTTTGGCCATCTTTAGTTTGAGAGTACCATTGTACTTCTCAACTAAACCTGCTGACTGGGGGTGATTCGCAGCATGAAACTTTTTCTTAATGTGCAAGCCATCGCACACTAACTGAATGACTCTCAAATTAAAATGACTGCCGTTGTCACTCCAAATCAAACGGGGCAAACCAAAGCGAGGGAAAGACTCCTTCAAAAGAGCTTTCGCTGTCGCTAGAGCTTTATTCTCCTTGGTAGGATAAGCCTCAACCCATTTACTGAATGCACAAACCACCACCAACACATACTTCACCCGTTCCATCTCAATGAAGTCCATTTGCAGGACTTCAAAAGGGAAAGAAGGGGGTGCAAAACTACCCGGAGGTGTAGGAGTGCCCTTCCCTGGATTATACAGCATACACACCATGCAATGTTTTACCAAATGGGCAGCCGTCTTTGAAATATTATCATTCTGCCATACCGGGTAGAGCAACTTGCAGATACCCTTAGCACTAATGTGAGCTGGTCCATGAGCCATAGTAACTACAGGGAGAACATATGCATCTGGCAACATCCATCTCTGTTTCCCTGACTTATCTATCCAGCACCCATCATCATCCAATTGCGCTGTGCTTTCCTGCCATATTGCTAATTCCTCAACCATCGCCTCGCTCTGGATTTCTTTCACACTATCTAGTGTGTCCTCAAACATCGTAACTTTTCGCACCCATCTAGCAGGACCGGCTACAAACATCTTTTTCATCTTAGATCGGGCCGTCTCTTTAGCTGTTTGATCCGCAAAAGCATTCCCCCTCCCCACATCATCAGTAATTGCTTTGTGAGCGCTACACTTCACTATTGCCAGTTTCTTGGGCAGGGTCAATGCCGACAAAAGTCTATTTATCAAAGGGCCATGCTGAATCTTCGAGCCATGGGAGGTAAGGAATCCTCTCTCTGCCCAGAGCCGCCCAAATTTATGAGCGACTCCAAAGGCATACTGGCTGTCAGTGTAAATATTAACCGCCAGTCCCTGACTCAACTCACAGGCCCGAATTAGAGCTGCCAGCTCTGCAGCTTGGGCCGACTGATAGGGGACTCGTGATGTCTCAACTATTGTATGCAGTGTTGTGATCGCATAAGCAGCAGTTGTGGTGCCATCTGGTAATTTAAAACAAGAACCATCGACATATAGTTCCCCTTGGGGGTCAGATAAGGGAACATCAGTCAAGTCTACCCATCCCTTCGTCTCCTCCTCAGTTCGAAACATACAATCATGTATGTCTATCTCCTCACTCTCCGGAGGGAGGGGTAGTAACATGGCAGGATTCAGAGTGGCACATCGTTTGATCGTAATATGTGGTGCAAAAAGGGTTAGCTCATAGCCAGTCAGACGTGCACTGGTAAGGTGCTGTGTCTTTGTTCTGTTCAAAAGCGTATCCACAGCATGAGGTACCAAAACCGTGAGATCAGTATCAAGAACAAGCCCTGCCGCTCGTTGAATAGAGACGGCCACAGCTCTTAAACAGCTCGGGAGGGCTTTCGCGACGGGATCAAGGACAGCAGAAAAGTACGCACACGGCCTCTGCTTTCCTCCAAAGGCCTGTGTTAAGACAGAAAGCGCACAACCGGCCGACTCGTGTACATACAACACGAACAGCTTGTTGTAGTCAGGTGTGCCAAGCACTGGAGCCGAACAAAGCGCAACCTTCAATTGCTCAAAAGCTTGTTGACATTCAGGCATCCAAGGCAAAGGTTCATGCACGTCTTTAGTTGTTAAATAAAGCAGAGGCTTTGTTAATAAAGCAAAATTGGGTATCCAATGATGACAATAGGAAGTAATACCAATAAAGGCTCGCACATCCCTTTGGAACAGGCATGTTAATTATAGCATTAATACGTTCAGGAGTTAGTTTCCGACCCTCCTTCGACAGTAGGTGACCTAAATAGGTGACCTCCTGTCGACAATATTGAAATTTGGAAAGGGACACTTTGTGTCCATGTTGAGCCAAATGCAGCAACATTTTGACTGTAGCTGCTTTACATCCTTCTTCAGTATCGGACGCAATCAAAAGATCGTCCACATACTGCAGCAATACTTTACCTGGAGGAAGGGTAAGGGAGTCCAATTGACCCTTCAGAGCCTGGCTATATTTACTAGGACTCTCAGTATAGCCTTGAGGAACCCGACAAAATCTAAATCTACGACCTGCCAGGGAGAACCCGAACAGGTGCCTGCTATGTGGATGAACAGGGATGCTAAAGAAAGCATTTTTCAAATCAATAACAGAAAAGAATTTGGCAGAAGAAGGAATCATAGTCAAAAGAGCAGTAATATCAGGAACCACGGGAAACTGAGGAACCACAATTTTATTAACTTCGCGCAGATCAATCACAAAACGATAAACATCAGCAACATCATCAGGAGAACCCGGAGGTGGCCTCTTAAGAACAGGAAGGATGGGACTATTGCTCACATTCGCTGCTGTCTCCTCAACAACTCCTGACTGAATCAAATCTTGTATTATACACAACAACGCCTGTTCACCTGCGTGTGAAATCTTATACTGAGGGATACGAGGCAATATCGCATTTTCTTTGACCTGAATAGAAATTGAAGGAATTTGCAAAAGTCCTACATCTGTATCACTTGTTGCCACAACGTAGATGGAACATCCTTAAACTCAACTGGGAGGGGGGCATCTTTAGACAAGCATTGTATAGTGCTAACCACACTCGGACCCATTGTCAAATGGACACCATCCAGGGAACAGTAAATAGTAGCATGTAACTTTTTTAGCAGATCTAATCCCAACAAGTTCTCTCCACAATTTGATGTTAGTAAAAACGGCGAATCAATGGTAAAGGGGCCTATAGTCAAGGCAAGGGGTTTGGAGATGGGGCTTACTACCGGCACACCGGAAAAACCAACCAAAACATTGTTATGGCCAGACAGGGCTGCCCCAGGGACCAGTGACCTTGCAACAGAACTATTCATTGCTCCTGTATCCACTAAAAATTTCTTCTCCGAGCCCTGAAAATCCACACTAATATAAGGTCCATGCTGATCTACAGGTATCGGAACTGGCCCCTTACCCTGTCCTTGGCTGTCCTAGCTGTAAGACATCCCCGTCACCTCATCCAAATCATAATCATCATGATAATACTGTCGGCTCTGAGCGTCATCAAAATAATTCTGATCAGTACGGCCCGATGACGTTCCAGTAGCCTGATCCCCACCCTAACTGGCTGCTCCCCATCCTCGCCCTCTCTCTCCCCGTCCTCTCGGAGCTGCAACCTTTTTCAGCAAAACCGGGCACTTGCTCCGCCAGTGCCCCTCCTCCTTGCAATACGCACATTGATTTGGGCCCACAGGCACAGCACTCCGGCTCGTACGAGGAAGCTGCCTGGCCGGTCCAATGCCTCGACCCCGTCCCTGCCCCCTGGATGCCTGCTGCATCGGTACCTTAGTCTTCAACTCCTTCGTTTTCTTTTCCACCTTCTCTTTCTCTCTATGCTCATAATACTGAGCCATACTCAATATCACCGAAGGGGTAGAAGTAGTCCACGTGCTCTCGGCAGCCTGCAACCGTGTTGCAATCTCTGGTAACAAATTTGTGACAAATCTGTTAAATAATCTGATACCCCCTTCCAAAGACAAATCCTGGCCACTAAAATCCAAAAACACACCTTCAAACCGAGTAAAAAAATCAGACACACTCTCATCTTTCTTCTGACGACATGCAGCTAGCTTATCCCAATCCACCTTCCGGGGTGGAATAAGAGAGTGCATATAAGTAATGATGCGATCTGGCAAAGCCAAGATCTCAGCCTTAGGCTTTTCACCAGGCTTCCTCTCATTATCCCACGCCTTAATCTCATCCCATGTCCCACCCAAGTCTAGGACATGGTTCTGAGTGTGCACCTGTCGCCAGACATCCACCGGTACCAATAAGCCAAAAAACATTTCAATATCTGCCAACGTCATTACTGTCGATGCAGCAGCCTCTGTCAATTCGTTATAGTAAGCAGTAGGATTTTTCCTGGGGTCAGGCACCTGAGCCTTAATTGCGAGGACTTCACTCCTCTTCCATGGAGTATAAACCCATTGTTCTTGAAAACGGGCCTCTGCTCGTTGTCTAGTCACTTGATCATGTTGATCACGTAACTCTGGTAGTTCCGGGTGAAAGACGGGGTGAATTTCCCTCATCGGGAACTGAGATATTGTCGTCGGGGATTTTTGATGCAATCTGCCTCGATAGCTAGCAAAAACTTCATTGGGAGCCATGCCCTCTGCATATACTTGGTCCCTAATATCGTAAATAGCCTGGGGTGCAACACCTTTAAAACACTGTTCCCATAGTCCAATCAAAGTGGTCGACATATGTTTAAGGGCATGCTGCTGGACAAATGGCTCATAATCCTTTAACACACTCCAAACATCTTCAACACCATAAATAGGACTACGAGCCCACTGGGCAGCCTAATTTCCCACCATATTTTACTCCATATCTCCCACATCAGACCGAATCAACACACGTCCTAATCGCTCCTTTGCAACTGCCCCAGCTCCATCTTCCTGACCACGCACCAGTGTCTCGGCATCTAACAAGGGGGTAGGAGTAAGAAAAGGGGACAACACAGCGATCGAAGAGGGGGGCATCAAGGTCAACATCAGCTGAGTAGTAAGTGTCTGTGAAGGAGAAAGTGACGTCGCAACAACAGGGGTGACAGGAGGACTGGCAGTCGCAGTGTCTGTGGGGGACGGAGCCAAAGAAGAAGTTGGTGATACCGGAACCAAAGCACTTCGATCAATACTAGATACAACGGGAACAGGGGGGGCAGAGGCAGATGACAAGGGCTGTGGAACAACAGGATATATTCTATTCGGGGCATAAGGGGGAGGCGGTCTGTCTTCCAATAATTCTTCCATAAAAGTGTCCGTTTCCTCTCTAGTAACATAAGACTTATCACATTGCAATCGTAACCTCCTATCTGCACATTCTATACCCTTCTCCACTTTCTCCTTATCATGTGCCACCGCTCTCTGAGTCAGTGTCTGCGTTCTCTCCCTCCGTGCCTCCCTTTCCGCCCTCAGCCGTCTCTGTTTAGCTTCCTTCCGCCACACCTGAAGATAATCAAACATCGACTGCCTGCTACGCTTAGCAAACAATTTTTCTTCCAAACAATTCAATTTCTGCTCATCAAAGGTGCCCGTAGACGGCCCCTGCAATTCAGCATTGTCCCTGGTATATTTGTGCCATAATGTACTAAATATAATAGGTTTAGAAAAAGAGAGAGGGACCCTATATCACCACAGGGGTAGGGTGCCTATAGACCAATAGTCAAAAAAACAATCCCCTTGGGAACAGATATACCGCCACACCAACTTAATTCTTATATTCACCACAACACTTAATATCAATCATCCAGAGTAAACCCAAAACAGAGGTGCAAAATTATATGAACTCTAAAATCAAGTCAGAAAAAACAAATGTAATTGCTCTCTTTAATTTATTAAAAATATGTATGTACATATACTAACAAATCACAATCGAGATTTTCTTTTTATTTCTAGATTACCACCTCTCCCGATGGTTACCTTTTCCAATATAAACCATCCAAAATCATTCTCTTTGTGTCCCATTTCTATAAAATGAGGGACCAGAGGGGCATTCTCTTTCCTTGTTTTGATAGCTGACCTGTGTTCCTGAATCCTCACTCGTAGTTCTCTACTTGTTTCGCCCACATAGCCGAGGCCACATGGGCAAAGTAGTAGATAAACTACACTCTTGCTTTTACAATTATTAAGGGTTTTTTACTTCAAATGTCGTCCATTGAGCTCCATTTCTTGTGACTGAATACACAACGCACATACGTTACATGTGCCACATTTTACATTACCAACTGCTGGTACCGCTACATAGACGATATTTTCTTTATATGGGAAGGTGATCGAGATCTTTTAAATGAGTTTTTGATTTGGCTTAACTTGGGGGATTGTAATCTTAAATTCACATCCCATATTAGTAGAACTAGGGTTGATTTTTTGGACATCACAATTAAGGATGTGAACGTCACCCGAAGTCTCAAAAGGATAATATCCCCTTTAGCCAATTTCTCCGTTTGCGGCGAAATTGTTCCAATTTGGTGGATTTTTACAAACATTCTGAAGTCCTGAAAAGGAAGTTTAGAGATAGAGGGTACCCGAAAAACTTATCTCCCACTCCTTTAAAAGAGCTAGGTTTTATAATAGGGAAGCCATGTTTGAGAAAAATGAACAAGGTAATAGGAACATAAACCAGAACAAGTTGGTGTTTGTAAGTACTCAAATATGAGTAATAAAATTAAAAATATTGTCAATAAGAACTGGCACATTCTGAATCATGAAGAAGAATGTAAATTAGAGAGACCTTTGTTTGCGTTCAAACGCAATAGAAACCTCAGAAACGAGTTGGTACACACCTACCGTGAAAACCGTAAAGAGACCCAAAGAACACTTGGGAATAGCATGGCAGTTGGTAATGTAAAATGTGGCACATGTAACGTATGTGCGTTGTGTATTCAGTCACAAGAAATGGAGCTCAATAAACGACATTTGAAGTCAAAAACCCTTAATAATTGTAAAAGCAAGAGTGTAGTTTATCTACTACATTGCCCATGTGGCCTCGGCTATGTGGGCGAAACAAGTAGAGAACTACGAGTGAGGATTCAGGAACACAGGTCAGCTATCAAAACAAGGAAAGAGAATGCCCCTCTGGTCCCTCATTTTATAGAAATGGGACACAAAGAGAATGATTTTGGATGGTTTATATTGGAAAAGGTAACCATCGGGAGGCGAGGTGGTAATCTAGAAATAAAAAGAAAATCTCGAGAGCAGTGGTATATTTCTCTTTTAAATACCATGTGCAAAGGCCTGAATTCTAAAGAAGAATGGGAACGACTGGTGGGACCATTTTAGTCGGTTTTTCTTGCTGATAATATATGCGGAACGATTAAGGGTAGCCCTGGAACTATTCGTTTTTAGTTAACATTAATGTGTTTAACTAGATGGGCTTTTGCGGGTTCAAAAGAATTTTTGAAAAAGACCGTAGTACAAATGCAGGTAGAAAGCAGGGTGAGCATGTGTAGGAATAGTTTCTATTAGTCTACTATGTTTTTGACACTCCAATATGGCGTTTCTATTTTCTGCTTTGGACTAGGTGATTCTAGGATCGCCAATATTTCGTACAGATAAGGTGTTTCTTTTTTCATTATAAGAATGGGATATAAATCTCTAATTAGGAAGTTGTCACTAATTTCCTCTTGGTATGTGGCCATATAAGTAGGGGTCTGGTGAGGCTTTATCTATGATCTATTAGCGCCATCGTTTATTATTACTGATCCAAGATGGCGTTGCTGGAGTTGACTCAAAGTCATGTGACATTTTGATCCCAGCTGTTGCTTGACGCTTTTTAGATTGTCAATTCCACGCGCGGGAATTTTGGGTTTAAATAGAAGCGTACTCGGGATGTGAAGAGTTACGCTTACGGAGGCTTATTACCCCGTGTTGGAACCCCGCTTTGGTTTTTGTGGAATCCGCTGGACAGGTAAGCGGGAGAGGGCGGTTTATCTGGAACTTGTACTATGCCCCGCTGTAGGTTAGAGTTTAGATTTCAAGCTCCCAACTAAGGGTATGCGGTTTGTAACCTTTGATGCTTACCCGTTGAGGTTTTGATTTTGGGTTATGCAATTGGGTGCACATATTTGACCAAATTTTCCGGAGTATGATGGACACGGGAGATGGTTGGTCCCTGTAGATTGATTTAGGAAATAATAGGGCATTGTTACAATATTTTTGTTTTGTGGTTTTAGGTTTTTGTATCTCTTTTAAAGTACTGAACCAGGTGTAATATATTACCTGGGTATTATAATTCGTTCGTAAACTTATATGCTGAATACGGGCTCCAATTTGGTGTTTTTTGGAGACTACGTTATAGTTACGGCGATTTTATTACAAATTTATTTATTTTTTGTATGTACAGGTACGGGTTACCAAATACACAACTTGGAGAGAGAGAAGTCTTCCCTCCTTTTGATGTGTTTAAGACACGACATTAGCCTGGACTTCCTTATTATTATTATACAGGTAATTACCTTGGGAGCCCCCAACTTTCTACTACCTTAGCCGATAGTTATTCGCAAGGTGTTTTATTAGTAATATTTCTCTGCATATTGTTCTCATGCAGATTGGGACTCTTTCTATCTAGAACTACTGATATAAGGAAGTGAACCATCTACAAGGAGCCTGGTTGCTCAAAACATGGATGCGAAGGTTTTTAGCCTCATATGAAGGTAAAATGCCTTAAGAAGTGCGGTATATTGTGACTTAGTGTCCAGAAAATGTAGGATGTTTACCTGATTACCTGATGTTGTTTTATCCTTTGTGTATTTTCTTATAGTTGTGTGCGAAGAGGAACACAATCCGCACCCTGAACTATTTTAAGTCAGGCAGTATACATTTTTATGTTCAAGGTATGTTTGCCTTTTACTGCATGAGTGAATGAGTAAATGTAGTATGGTTGGGATGGGTGACTAGTTTGATGGTAATTACTAGGTTGATGGTAACTGCAAGTATGTTTGGTTTTTTATGTTTGAGAATAATTGAGTTGGTATTCATAAAATTATTCAAATGGGGCAGTAATTTGATTCTGAGATGTGTGTGCCCTATATAGTTGAGTCATCGAGTGAATGAAATATGATGTATGTCCATGATAGTCCAGGTGAGAATCGGAAGTAGATTTGGAAGTATGTTTAAAAGTTAGCATGTTTGAGTGTTTGGGAGTAAACCATAGAGGATGTAAATTGTGAACTTTTTAATCAACCCTTAATGGTTGTTATATATGTTTTATATTTTTGTACTTTGATTAGAAAATTTCAAGCAAGCTGGGAAGATATTGGCTTTCCTGAAGAAGGTGGGGGTGATATTTCGTTGGACCCACCGAAACGCGTCAATGCTTTATAGTTGAATTCATCACGGATTAATGACAAAGTGCAACACTCTATGGCGATTATCGAACAAGAATTTGTTGTTCTAATTGTGTGCATTTATACTCAATTTATTGTCTTATTATTGTGATGTCTTCTTGATTTGAAAATATTTTTTCTTGCTGTTTTCCCACTCGCTGTAGTTATATGTGTTTTTTTAATTTGGTTTCTCAAATTCGTTTTCGGATTTGTGATTAGTTGTTTTTATTGTATGTCATAATTGAATATGAAAATGTTTTTATGAAATGGTTTTTAACATTGTGATTTGTTAGTATATGTACATACATATTTTTAATAAATTAAAGAGAGCAATTAAATTTGTTTTTTCTGACTTGATTTTAGAGTTCATATAATTTTGCACCTCTGTTTTGGGTTTACTCTGGATGATTGATATTAAGTGTTGTGGTGAATATAAGAATTAAGTTGGTGTGGCGGTATATCTGTTCCCAAGGGGATTGTTTATTTGACTAAATATAATAGGGCCAAGACCGTATTTGACATACATGTCATAATTTGGAGTGCCTTCCGCAAGTGTGGGCTGTTTTTCCTCCAATCGAGCATCAGCAGAACAACAACGACACCTCACACAACACAACTTACTCCGACAAGGCATTCTGTTCACACAAAGAAACACATTCACCACACAATCACACTAAAATGTACTCATAGCTTTACCAGAAAAAAAAAATTGCTTCCGCTGGCTGCATCAATCACAAATTAACAAAATGGTACCATGTTTCAAAAAGAATCTTCAAAATCAAATACAAGCGCTTGTCAAAACTGATTCTTAAACCAACCAAAGTACCCGTCAAACAAACGTCATGACAACAAAGAACCAAACAAGCTCACATGGTGCACACAGGTCAAACGAATTTATTCTCCACTGCCGACTCTTCGGACCAAACGGTCAGATCCAAGGGTTTCGCCACTCAGGACCCCAGTCGGGATGACCACTGTGCAGGGCACCACCCGATCAGACAGGCGGGGCAGCTGCGAGTGCGAAACTCTAGCGTGCAGGGGTCCCCCGATCCGCCTATCCAACCCAACGTGGCCCAATCCTCCTCACCCGTCTGCGGGCGAGGATAAGGTCACCCAATGGAGTCCCTGTTCGGGCGCCAACTGAAGGAAGTGACCCGAAAAGGGCAACTCGGGTCACTCGCGACCACCTTCCCTGCCTTCCTACAAATGAAGAGTCTGTCAGACAGTAGAGAATACAAACCAGATATTTATTGGAATTACACTGCAGCGGAGCCCGTCTGACCAGCCTCTTGGGATGGCTGTCGAGGGACTGAACCCCGTAAGCATACAATTACATTATGCACATTTGCAAAGTCCACAAAGGCCTGCCTACTACGGAAAAACACTAGCAGGTGTCATAATACAATGGGGGTACAGAGCATAAGTTTCGATTCGGCAACTGGGCACAGGCTATCTACTGCCCAAGGTCGTCTGGCCTATCCTCCCTACCAGACGGGTGGGAGAAAGGATCCATCTAACAAGAAAGGCTGCACTAACGAGGATACTTGCAATTATAATAGACAAAGCTCAACCTTGAGAAACGAAACTTACCAAGGACCGTTTCTCGAAAATAACTAAGCAGCAGTTTCGATTATCATACAAACTGGCTTCCAGATTGCAAGATGGTTTCGCGAATGCTAAAATGTATGGACAGAAGGGCCTCTCAATATTAACACATGCCCTGGGATCACTTATTTTGAATGTATTTTCACTGCACGCACTCTTCTTCATCTCTGCTTCAAGGAGTCCTGATGGTAGAGTTATCAAATCGGTTCATGTGAACATGGCTCTAAGTCTCCAGTCCTCGCCTTTTACAAATAATTTTATCAAGTGATTGATAGCCCTATGTACTAAACCTGAGTCGCAAATAGAGGAGGGCATGCAGGCAAATTAATAGGGCAGGCCGAGCTAGAATCAGGCCATGGGTCTGGCTTGGCTCCAAGAGTCCGTGCACAAGCCGAACTATGTCAAAATTTAGAAATGTGTATTTCTTTATATCCGGAAGCATTTCACCTTAATACATCAGAATATATCACTGCAAAGACAGACATTTATTAAAAGTGATAGTTTTTCAAAACATTCGTGACTCGCCCCCTACGCAATGCCTTTAGTGAACTAAGAGGCAAGTCAGTAAACCATAAACATGGCCTAGATTCTTATTATAATTGGAGCAACATTGCAGTCTATTCAATCACATATTAGAGGTGCTTGTAAAGCGTACATCCTGAACTCTACCATTTAAAAGTGTGCTCATATGTGTTAAAGAAAAAGGGGGCTCTGCAAAATAAAAAATTTGCATATGATCATATAATTTGGACGAGCAGGGAATCCGGTATTGATTTCAGGTTACATGGTTTTACATTTTGAAATTCAGCCACCGGATGGGTATCTATTTTTCTCTCTCCCATTTACATAAAAGTTCACTATTTTGTCCTTCATTGTTGGCTCATTATGAGAAAAATCGACACAGAGATAGCAGACCCGGATCAGGCCCCCAGACCCAACTTCCAAGTCATGCATTTATTTTGGGGGTGGCACTCCCCCCTGAAGCTACACCCCTGCATCTACCTCTCACATTCTGTACCTCTTAATACCTCACCTCTTTCTGCCTTGCCTCTCCCTCACCTTAGGTGTACCCCACCATTCTCCTTCTCCTTTTCTCTAAAAACTTCGCTCTCTACCTTCCTTCCTCCACCTCCTTCTTCCTCTTCTCACTTTTTAGGTCTCACCTACGCAGCACTTGCGCTGTCTCTTCGAGACATGCTGTATTCAGGATATGAGCATAAAGCTCCGCCCACTTTCTACCCATCTTTGGGTAAGAAATGGTCTTACAAGACCATAGCCGTGAGGGACCACAGCGCACTCGCTGGAGATCCACACTCAGAACACGGACTACCCTCCGTCCTCCGAACACTCACGGCACGTTTACATGCAGGATCACCATTACTGTGGTGCATCCTCTGAATTGTGTACTTTTAACCCGTCTACCATTTAAGTGACGATTACTTTGGCAAGCCGGGTCGGAATTATCACCGGTGGAGCGATTAATAAGATGTCTTGCCTTCAATTTCAGCCCTGAGGAAGTCGCAGGATTATTTCCATTGGCGACGAAACACGTGTTGACTGGTTTCTCTTGCTTACTTTATAAAAGAATAAAGACAAAGAATTAATTCACCTGAGGCGAACATTGACATTTCTTTTGAAATCCACTTGAATTGAATCATACCTTTTTACTGTAATACTACTTTACGTGTGCCCAGGACTTTGTTTTACATAACGTGGTGCAGGGTTTTTCCTACACACATCTAGGGGTTAAAGGGATTCTCCCCTTACCTGGTTGCACCGTACCAAATTGATCTCACTAATAACTGAAACGTTCACATGGCAGAGCGCCACACTTCCTGAGTCACTAAAAACCCTTCAGTCAGAGCGAATTATGCACAGATTAATTCGTGTTTACAGAAAACAAGAATTACACTGCGCATCTGTGAGTCTGGAGAGAGCTGAACACGCACGAAGACAGGCAAACAGTGTCTGAAATTTGACCTCGGTCTTTGCATACACAATAAATGTGACGAGATAAGAACAAGATTTACTGGCCTGTTTACAGAGGCATTCAAATGAAATGAAAACCGGCTGGATCGTGTGAACTGCTTTTCAACAAAGAAAAAAGTTGTTTGTAAAACAGTTACTAGAATGGTGACCAGTGGATTGATATAGTACTTGTCCCTGCTCTTGGGGAGGGCTAAACACAGGAAGAGGCATGACAAATGCATGCCATGGACAAATGGGGAGAAAGAATGGGAGAGTGACGATGGAGCCAGCAAATGGGAAGTCTATGGGCGGGCTGAAGCTCACAAAATATTTACAACATGTCCTTAAAAGTCTAGTTCCATTCGCAAGAAGAAATGGCATTATCGATGCTTGTTCAAGCTTTCCATCAAAATTATACCCGCCTTGAGACCCTCGCGGGTAAGTAGTGCGCTTTACAAATTCTGTGATTGATTGATTGATTAATTGATTGATACCCAAGTCTGCAAACATAGAGTGACACATAGTATAACTTAGTGGCATTCAACTATGGCAACAGCTTTTGACATCCCTCACCCCTGGCTTTGGCATACTGCATGGGGGGGGGGGGGAGGGGGAAGAGAGAGATACTGTGTGTTCGCCTCTATTTAACAACCAATATGGGTGCTTCTATTCACTTGATTAAAACAGTACAGCGAATACTACATGCAAGTGCATTTAGAACAAGGATACGTCCAGAAGAAAAGAATACATGTCTGGTTTTCCGGACTACTACCAAGCAAATGAGCTCTATTTAGGTCCAATGAAAGCCACATAATAAAAATGTGCAATCCTGAAAATCTGGCATGGATCTGGCCATTCTAACTTTATGTTGGACCCCCCTCTTTTAGAAGTTTATATTGACTGTAGGTGACGCCACAGGGGTAGGGCATTAAGATATGCCAGAGGGCAGAAAAACTAGGAGGCAATAGTTAGAACAATCTTTATTGCTACATGCAGCAGGTGTGGATAAGAATGTCTGTAGCGAGGGGGTGTCCAGCATGGGTCCAGAAGAGCCATTCCATGCCAGATTTTCAGGGTGTTCATATCAGCTAAATGCACTACTCTTTTGCATAGGCAGGGACGATCCTGAAACTTTCACAAAGATCTAGCCAGAAAACCGGCCCACACACTGACCACTCAAACCAGCCCTTAGGGCGCTGCCTCATTGCCCCGCTGTAGGCTAGTCCGACCCTGCTTCGGGGATGTACCATGTACCTCCACTGATCTCCCATGTGCCTCTAGCTATCTCCCCTGTGCCTCCAACTATCTCTCTAATGTCTGTGACCTCGTCTGCTTTCCCTACACATCACGAGAACTCTTCTGAACCACTTTGCCTTCCCCGGTGCTTGATGCGAGCTTCCCTGATTCCCTTAGAATAATTAATACCTGTCCCTCCGATTATTTCACCTATGGGTACAGTTAAAGCCCCTGCATGGGGTCTGTTATTTGCCCTAAACCGTCATCGATCGTCCCCTCGCGCCACGGGAGAGCGCGCCTGTGTTCCCCTGTGATTTCTACTGTTTCCACGTAGGCTCCAACGCCTTCGCTCCCTCTGTATCTATCCATCAACCCTGTGCTTCGGGGTTCTCTCCTCCTTTTCCCCTGTACCTTCAATGATTCCCCCCCTCCCACGGTTGTCTCGTTTGGTTTTCCCTCGCGCCCCAGCGATCTCTGCTGGTTCTCCGCCCTGTGCATCCAGCGATTCCGCCTCGATTTCCCGTCATCCTCTAGATTTCTCCTGTACCTTCAGCGAGCGCCATTGTTATCCCCCCGTGTCACCTATGACCTCTGCTGTTAATAATGTGCCTCCAGTGACCTTTCCTGTATTTACCCTGTGCCCAAAGACCCCCCATTCCCACGTATGCCTAGTGTGATAGTTGCCGTTTGCCCTGTCTCTCTAATGGTCTGGCCCGCACTTCCCTCGTGCCTCAAGTGGTCTCGCCCGCACTTCCCTTGTGCCTCCGGCTGTTTCCAATGCGCTTCTAGTCGCCCCCTCTCATGTGTCTCCCCTTTTTCCATGCACTTCCTGTGCGCCTGTATTATGATAAACCCTCTCTGCCCAGTGCCTGTCTTGTGCGGTGGCTCAGGATGCCTCCATAAAAGCATCCTTTGTGCAGCTGATCCGTCACCTGGATCCGCAGCCATTAATGGCCTCTTGTGTGGGTGATTAAGGCCCGGCTGCGGCTCCCACTGAGCCCGACGCTGACAAGTGAGCAAACAGCACTGTTATCTATCCTCCTCTCCCTCCAGATAAGACCCCCCACCCTGGGCAGGCCTGCCTGCAAAAAAAAAAAAAACACTTTCCCAGCCCAAATGATGTGAGCCCTTTCATGTCCACAGCCTCGGAGGGGGAGGGGCAGGTCATGTCATGTCAGGCTGGTCAGTTTGCAGCCAAATTGGCCAGGGTAGGAAGGAGCCATGGGGGAGGGGGCTAGCAAGGAAGGGAGGGGTAATCCATTTCTGCCTTGACAGGTAGCCTCTGGGCCCTGATTGGCCGGATCCAGGCCCCCACCCAGAGATACCCCAAACCCCTGGAATGTGAGATTATTCCCAGGACCGTCGTCACGTGCCTTTGACCGACAGGGGAAGAGGGGCAGGGCACAAGGCGTGGAACACCCAGGATATGAGGATGCCCCCAATGTCCATTGTCCATGGGGGTCTGCGTGCCAAGGCGTCTACCAGGGGCTCCTGAGCTGAAGAGGGCAAAGAAGCCCCAAGGGGGGCACCATGGCCGAAGGTGACTGTTCATGGGACCAGCATCTGGGGGGCATCCATTGGGAGTGAAGGCAGCATGACAGCAGGCTATTATTTTGTCTTGGGGGGGGGGGGGGGTGAGATGGGGGAGGCGGCATTCCCAATAGGTTTGGGTGCTTTTATACAAAGCCATACCGCAGAAGGTGGGCGCTCTGCATGTATTGCAGTTGGTTAATGGGGGTACGCATGTCCTGGGAGTACGTCATCTGTGAAAGGAGGTTTGGAGAGCATGTAAAGATCAGATGAATCGGGTGCATCACGCCATGGAGGGGGTCCTGTCTCGTTGGGGGTCTTCTATATCTGAAAGGGACTATTTGCTTTCTTGATTTTTTGGGGTGTCAACTACTTCTGGGTGTGGCGAGGCCCGAGGAGGGATTTTTGGATGTGCGGGGCTCTAGTGGCTGCTGCATGAAGGGGGGGGGGGGGGTCTGCTCGGTCCAGGAAGGGGCGGGAGGAGGAAGCCGGGCCTGCCATTGTATTGCTGAATTTGGGATCCTTTCAGAGTCGGGCCCTCCCCCTCCATTGTGCCAGTGGAGATGTGATCAGGACTGGCCTGAGGTTTTCAGTGGCGGAGGGTGGGGCGCCGGGAGAGCCCGTAGGCTGTGGAGGGGGAGAGCTGGGAAAGGCCCGGGCTGAAAAGGGCCAGGATGGGCTCGGTCTCCAACCAACGCACAGGTGAGGGTCTCGGACCTCTTGGGGGTACATGAGGGAGAGACTTTCTATTTAGGGGCTGGGGGGCTTGTATTTGTCCAATGGGAAGGCATGTGGGTTATTGTAGTGAGGATTGAGTTTAAGTTCTAGATGTATGCCTATACGTCCTGGGAAAGGGTGCGGGCTTCCTGTACAGGAGCACAGGGCACTGTCTGAGCATGGACTGGGATGGGCATGGAGGGTCTCTAACACGGTGATACAGTACATGGGGACTCCTAATCACTGGGTCTTCTCATATTTGCATATTTGGGGGGGGGGTGGGGGGCGCATAAAAGCAGCTTGAAGTGAACTGTGGACATCATAGCCGTGATGTGGGGGCTCATGAACGTTTCAGGAGTGGGTTAGGGTGCCTATCCAAGGGAATTGGAGTGCCCTGTGTCGGACCAACTCTTGATAAGGGAAGGGGGATTGAGGGGGTTACTGAAAAGTAGGAAGCAGTCGTGGATGCTGGCGGGCCGGCGCGAGTCCTGAGGCGGCATCTTAATGGAACCTGGGCTCAAAGGGGGTGCACGGGTGGGATTTGGGGGTCGGTAGAGTTCTGTATGATAAGATGCATTGATAGCTCTAGAGCGAATGCTAGTAGTTATTCTGCGGTGTGTGGGCGCCATTTGTCTAAGATTATCCCAGGGCTAATTGGCGGTTTCCATGCCGAGCACTGTGCTCCTGGGTGGGCCCGGTTTGTAGGCTACTGAGACGTGGGCATGGAACTCCGGGGTGCAGTTACCCACCCCTTCTTTAAAACTAGTGACAGCACCGGTGGCTAGACGGGTTCTACCCCCCTTGTTGGTTTCTTTGACGATGCAGCACGTGGATGGTTGCCGGTTTAGGGAGACCTACCAGTCCCTGGGTTTCGCCCAGCGCACAAGTGCATTCTGGGACTCATAGTCTCGGCTCTCTCTACCGCGGCGGCACACCTGACGGCAATGACGAGTGAAAAGGAAGCTCTGGCCTAGAACTGGTGTCCCATTGACCCGGAGCTCTGGGTTCTGTCTGAGGACAGTGTGGCTGCAGCAGAAGAGGGCACAGCCGTTCGAGGCCGGAGGGTCCTCCTCACACATGGAGCTCGGACTCACTAATGCCCAAGGTGTGGTGGTGGGCTTAAGGGAGCAGGGGTTGTAGCTTGCTTGGTACCGTCAGCGCCCTGGCGCATGTGTTTAATAATTTGATGGGGTCTCTTTAAGAGAAGGAGTTGTCGTAAATAAGGGATATAGGACAGTTTGGCGTTGGGGCAAATCAGAAGGAGCTATTGGCGCAGTTTAAGCTTGGGAATTGGTGGGCACCTATTTTTTGACTGGTTTTCTGACCGCTAGATAGGAGAGTGCATTTTGACATGAGGTAGGGTGGCCAGGAGTCCAGAATTTGCCGGGACAGTCCCGGCTTTTCACCAGCTGTCCCAGCCGATTTCGGCAAATTTGACTCCTGTCCCGGTTTTTAGAGGGGGTCGCCTAAAACCAGAGAGGCCCTTTTTTCAGGTGTTCTAAAGCTGTGCTAGAAAGCAGATGTTATAAGTAAGCTATTTAATTAACAGTTAGGATGCTTGTTTTAAAAATGACATTTTATTTATTTTCTTGGTGCCTTTTCTGTGTTATGTTGATGAGAGCTGTTATTCTGCACCACCCCGATGATGTAAAATTGTAGATCTGGTCACCCTAACAAGAAGGGTATGTGCTGTCGTTTGCAGTAGATTACTGGAGTCCCACGGCCATTTCCTTGGGAGATTGGGGGTAGTGTAGGCATTAACAAGAAAGGGTGACATTTCCAGTTTTGAAGTACCTCGCGCGAGTTTGGATTGGCAAGGTCCTAGAACCCGGGTGGAGGGTAGGTAGCTGAGAACAATACGTAGCTGGTAGGTTAATGTCATGGACTTCTAGACAACCGAACCATGGCTTGTAGCTTCTGGGGATTGTACTTTCTCTTTTACCACTGTACAGGTGGGCTAAAAAACTCGGAAGTAGAAATGCCGGCTGACGGCGTCACACGTGATACGAGGCAGCGTTGGTCGCGCGCTTGTGTGGCGTGCTAGGCTTAGAGTGCAGAGCCCATGCGATGCCAACACACTCCGGTGGATGGCGAAGAGCTGTAAAAATAAGCTGCATATTACAGTTTATACTTCTCGCATGTCACATTGCTGTACCTCTCTATTTATTGTCCCCGATCGTTAATATCACCGCGCTAGGCGACTCGGGGCCTCTGATTTTATGCGGCACACAAACGTTGAGAGAGATACAGCGCTCAACCATTTTTTTTTGTGGATAATCGGGCAAGGCACAGGAGAACGAACATAATATTTGCCTCGCGTCACACAGTGTGAAATGCAGGGAAGCCAAGATCCGACAACAGGATTCCTAGTTTTATAGTTAGCAGTTCAACAATACGACCAAATGTCTCCCACACCAGGAATTCACCTCTCTCGGCGGGCTCTCTTAACCTCTGTAGATTGGGATGTCTCTGTCATGTAGATTGGGATGTCTCTGACAAACAGCTTGGGGGGGGGGGGGGGACCTTTCCTTAGCCCATGGATAGCAGATCTGTTTCACTCAGATAATGGGGACGAGGCTCTATTCTTAACCTGTAGATTGGGGGTTTATTTTGAGTCGTGCGATAAGCACCGCATCCCCTACATTTACCCCCTGTTGAGTTTTCACAGATCAGACCTGGCAAACTGGCCACTAATTAACAGACCGTGTGGATTTTGACTAACTAAACACCTAAAACCTGTGTCATGGCCCATTGTGACACCAGAAACAGTAGCCTATAGATAAGTCTCTTTGCCATGTAGCTGATGGTCTCTACTTAGCCTGCATATAGCAGGTCTGCTGTCGTCATATCGAGGGGTGCTCGCGTCTACTTTACCTGTAGTTAAGAAGGACCCGCATCGCCCTAAAAATGGGAACCCTTCACCAAACCTATGGCTAGAGCTCTTCGCTCACCCTGTAGATTTGCATTTATTTACTCGAGGGTTGTATTTTGCGGACCACATCAAGTCGAATGAAGAGACTCCATTGCTAGAACGTGCGTGTGTGTGTATATGTATGTATGTGTGTGTGTCTATACGTATGTATATAGATATATATAATTGTATGGTACATGTTGAATCACTTGTACCAATGCTACTTGTCATAGAGAAACAGTTTGAGACAGTAGAGTTGCGAGACAACTATAAACACACCTGCCATGCTCTGAGTGAATATTTATTTCTCATATGTCAAAGAGGATGTAAGCAAGGGTAGAGTTATGTAGGTTGTTCCTGGATTACAGTTGCGAGTCGGAGAAGTGGTGGGGAGCTAGGTGCTGATTCAACCTTGCGGTAGACATTTTATTCTTCTCTTGACTATGATGAATAAAGGCACCTTTGAGAGCAAGGCAATGTTGTTCCAAATCTTCTGTGCTGCCCCAGAGAATGACTTGTGCAGAGTGTTTTTTTGCATTGTGTTGGAGAATTTCAAGCACCTGTCCTCCTTTGTTTCAGGAATTTGATTTCCCCTACGACATGGTTGTTGAGCTAAATAACTTGGCGTGCTATGGAGTACCATATTGTATGTTACACATGCCCAGGGCCACTGGAATTATGCGACTGAGCGGTCAGTGTTTTTCGCATAATTATAGATCTGTCACATAAAACATCATCTGCTGCATAATCTGCAGATTTCAACAACAAAAAAAATCGCTTCTCGCTCAAATGGTTCAAAAGTTACTAAAAACGCAGCAACACGTCTTGCAGCACAGTGGAAGGCCCATTGCAAAGGTTGACTGGTTACCTTTCTGTTGCTTATTGCTGTATTTGCGTGTCAAACTGGTACTAATGAGGTGCAAGCAATGCCCAGATATTGTTTTCAAGTGTAAAATGGCAAAATAAGAAAGTAATACTTTCACAAAATGTGCCATATTACGCCGCATAGTTTGCTTTTTCTTACTACATAATTTACTCAAGCCTGACACCTAATTTGGCCATCCCCTGCTGCATAATTCCAGTGGCCCTGCACATGCCATCCTAGGTGTGCAATGTGTTTATCAATAGGGAGCTAGTTCAAAGATGTCAGGATTGGCAAGATGTGCTTAGTTTTCTTTGCAGGCAGTTGGAGGAACTAGGGGATAGTGATTTTCTCATGATGATGATTTTTTTTTTTTCATGTGGGGAAACTGGAAGTAGAACTTGCATCCTCTGATTCTACAGACAACCTGTAAGCCTCAACTTACCCTATTTCACCATTGCACACTTCACCTCCAACTAAGCACCTGGTCATATCTCCTTGGGACTTCTCCTATACCTTCTCTTCTAGACACTTCTCCAACTTCACAATTAGACCACATCTCCATATTAATTGCTAGAAATACCACCTAACCACAAAGCAACCATCTGACCACATATCCACACTTAACACAATCTTGGTAATAACTATTCAACACTCGTTCAACATAATCATTAGGCACAACGCCCCAGTGCAATGTTACTAGACCCCATCTCCACAGTAACTAGCAAACCACATTGCCAAGTTAACTACAATGTCCATATGAACTGCTAGACACATCACCTCCAAGTAACCACAAGACACATCTCCAACTTAACTACTAAATGTGGCACCCCAAAGTTAATCACTATACACTTCTCCATACTACCCCAGACACATCACTCAAAAGCGACCATTATCCTCAACATAGCCACCTCAATACACCTTCATCCTCCACATCTCCAATGTAACATTTAGGCGAATGCTCAAACTGACCATTATGCCACATCTCATTCCACGCCAGTAAAGAGATTGTAACCTGAAGTTGGTTGTGTAGCCTCAGCCCTGCTGACCCCCTCTTTCCTCAGCAGGAGGCTGCTTAAAGTTCCTCGATGAGCCAGAAGACGCACCAGAGCCCGAGGGTGAAGATGGGGAGCCCCTGTCGCGGGGCTCGGGCGTCTGCAAGTGGTTCAATGTCCGCATGGGATTTGGTTTCCTGGCAATGACTAGCAGCGATGGGGACGGTCTTGACCCCCCAGTGGATGTCTTCGTGCACCAGGTAGGATTACTAGTCAATAGTTCTAAGGGAATTGTGAGACAGGGGGCTTGTGCATACTCAATGAGTTGATGGTGCAGCTTTATATCCGGTATGTCAGATTCTCTGCACTTCTTGACAAGGATATATGGTCTTTGACTAAATCTTCTTTAGAAGGGTTCATCTTAATACCAACTATACAGTTAGTTCAGTCTTAACACCAAATAATTCCATGGTAACTTTGAATTGTATTGTTTTTTGGTTTTTTTCATTTCATTGTTGTGAGATCACCTAAATCATGGAAAGGCAAATGTGATCTATCCAAGTCTTTATTACACAACACCCCGTCCACAGCTTGAGTCCCCCTTTGCAGTGCCCTCTGTTCCTTCAGCTCAAAGCCTCACATTCAAGAACCTTGCATTTGAGACTGTTCCATGTTGCGGGAAAGTAAGGGGTCAAGGGAAGATACCACACATCAAGATACCACATCCCTTCTCCTCTTATTGAAATAATGAAGAAACTTATTAAAAGCAAGGGTACACATGAAAATCTTTACCTAACAATAGTTGTCATAGAAGGTAAATATTAGGCAAAAAGAAACACAATCCCTCATCAGGGATGGAGGAAGTGATGAGGGATAAACAACCAATGGGTTTGTTGGCATAATCTTTCAGACAACTAGGTGGAGAAATTGTGCGAGAACGTGTTCTGTGAGTAACACTTACCAGGCCATACTTGTCTTTCCAAACCTTTGTGTGTCTGTCAACACTTCTGTACATGGATTTGTCATTCTTAACCCTATTTTGTTTGCATCACAGTTAGTTCTTTCATTATCATTTCTTTCCGTTTGTAGTCTTAACTCTTTGTCTGCAGGATTGCACAGTGTCTATATCTACACACCCTTTCTGCCACTTTATCCAAACCGGAACTAACTTTGAATTGGGTATTCTTCCACTTAACAGTTAAAAGAGAGTCCTGTCTGTAGTTTGATTCAGAGCTAAAAGGTAGGCTAACAACCTATGGAACACTTATTCTTTCCAGTTTAACTGTTGGTTCTAGCTAACTATCTCTTCTTTTAAGGTTTTATTAAACCTTTCCACAAACCAATTCGTTTTTGGGTGATATAGGGCACAAAGGCGATGCCATGTACCGTTACTCTCCAGGTACTTGTGCATGTCTCCAGAACAGAATTGCACCCCATTATCTGAGAGAAGAGAGCTTGGCAATCCTTCTCTTCTAAATACCTCTTGAAGGAACTCAATTTGTTCATGGAGTTATGTTCTTGGTGTTTGTTACATGTGTTGTCCTTTGGACTGTCAGCGGCTGGAACAGTTTGTTGGGGGTGTTGAAAGGTTAAATCCCATTCTCCTCGCCAGTGTGAGATAACATAAATCATGGAGAGGCAAATGTGATCTATTCCAGTTTTTATTAGACAACATCCCATCCACAGTATGAGTCTACTTCGCAACGCCTACTATTCCCTCAACTCAAAGCCTCACAATCTAGAACCTTGCAATTGGAAGTGTTCCATGTTGTGGAAAAGGAAGGGGTCAAGGGAAGATACCACAAATCAAGATATCGCAATTGTCTTTTATCTTTTGTCCATTTTCAACAGAACCTCTCAGATCAGGTTCAGAAAGCTGTTGCAGAGCCCCTTTCTGTGACGTGGAAAGGCTGAGCAATTGGTAACATTAATTGCCATTTGTGCAAAGCAGGATTACTTCTATATTTTACTTGGTCTGTGGGTGCCGGCTGACTTTTGCATTTTTCCTCAAGTCCACAGGATTTGTGAAAAAGGCTAGAAAAGAGCACTGGGTTAAAGGGCTGCTTCCCTGTGGAGAAACAGTAACCAGCCCCATGTGCATCTCTCGGGTCCTTTTTACATCTCCTGGGCTACTGTCTGTACTGCAGCAGCCTTGCACATATTGATTGGTAATTTGATAGGTTCCCACGATAGTCTGATCACAGTGCACTGGCGGTGAAGAGAAATCCTAATTAAACAGACAACAGGCTGCCTATGTCGCAGCTTGGTTAGTGTTCCAAGAATGGGAGCTTGAGGAGGAGGCTCGGCCACTTTCTCAGTGTTTGCCCAGTGTGCGCAACACATGGTGGCAGGAGAGCAGCAATCCTTGTGTGGCTCGTGCGCCGCTCACAGCTGGAAGGGCGAGATCCTATGAGTTGGCTCCTCCGCTGTTCGCACAATAAATCACATACCCACTTTCTTTATTAGCAAAGAAGGCCACTTTATTAAGACAGGTATGTAGCCTAACTTCATAAATACAAATATTGTACATATCTCAACCTCGCTAATACATAAAAAAGTCTAAACGTTCCCCCCCCCCCATTGCTTAAAAAAAAAATGCTCTTCCACCTTTTTGCGTTCTTCCTTCATTCGCTGCCTTTTCCTTGCATTCCCCAATCTCACCATTCCCCCCACCCCATCAAGCATCCCCAAATGATCTGCTCTAGTGTTGTTCAAAGCCAAATCATTTACTCTTCACCTCCCCTGTGTTCTGTCCTCTGACCATCCTCCCCTCAAAAAACCGTCACCCAGGAAAACAGAAGTTTTCCTGCCCCAACAAACTGTTGCTATATCTTTGGACTTTATAATGTTTTGCTAGAACACCAGAGTTTCTCATTCCATCATTTTGCAAACAATTTCCGAATTTCCAACAAATAGTAAGTTTGCCCCATTTGTGATAAATGAACCCCGTCAGAATGAAACGGATGTGCATCACTTTCAGTTAAATTCCCATGAGCCAATACTGTGATACCCATGTTGGAACAAAAAACTCTCATTGCTCTATTTAACTTTCTTCTTGCCTTGTCTATTGCCGCATGACTCCTCGCTCCAGTCCACTGCTTTCGTAATATAAATTCCGTCCAAATTAAGCACATACCTCCTCAATTATTTTTTTTTATAACAGATAAGTCAACTTTCATTTGCTTTATCAATGTTAAACCAGATAATTGGACTAAATAATTTTCACCTAGAAGAATTATTAACATATTCGGGCATCCTCTGATCCAGCAGAGTTCAGCTAAAATATGCAGCAGACTCCCCCAGCACATCTCACTTTTTCCTTTCCATACCATCTCATGTTTGGTACTTGGGAGTCCAAGAGAGCGGCCATAAATTTGCTGTTCTGCATACAATGCTGCCCATTTTATGAAGTAATGTTCTACTATCCAGGTAATCATTTTTAGAGACAATGGACCATGAACATAACCAAAATTAAAAGAAAAAGGAATTGGCAAAATTGAATGCAATAAATGAATATTTTCTTACATATCTCTCGCAACGTTTTGATTTCCATCTCCCAATCCTTATCTCTGACCATGACTAACCCAGTTTTGCAGCCTCAGTTGCCGCCCCAATACGAAAATGTGTTGCGTAATGCCTAGGATCTTTTCTTAATTGATCTAATGCTATTCTTAATACAACTAATTTGTTTGAATTAGTAATTCTTTACCATCTGCATGGCAGAAAATTTCATTTTTCTTACTCCCTAATCTGTTTTGAAAATGTTGCCATTCCTCCACTGGGCAGCAACCATCAACCCCACTCTTGCTTAAGCATACCCATTTGCCTCTTCCCAATTGATCTGTTTTAGATGCTGTTAACCAAATCCTTAATCTATTATGTTCCAAAACTATCTACTCGCTTTGTATGCCTACCTGCCCTCTCAAACCTAGTAACTCAAACTCTATAAAGGCACTATAAAATAACCACAACATTCATAACCTAAATAATAAAGTTTAGAACTCACTATAACAAAAAATTAACTGGAATAACTGCTGCAATAGGTCAAAAGTCACGTGTTCTCAATTTTGTGCTCTGTTATTCCTTACTCAACCCTTTTAAACCTTTCCTGACTAAAACACCTTCAACAGGATCATGTCCCCACCAAAGCGGCCCATAAAAGGAAATCCCTGCCAATTTCCCTGAAATAATTGTGTGTGACAAACCTTTGTGTAGCAAATGCAGTACAAACCTAAGATAACTTGTTCATTTTTTGATACTATATTTCCATCACAAAACTTAGTGTTACTATAACTTAAGAATTCTCTCCATGCTTGCTGATAACTTCTTGTGGATGAGGCTAATGACTTTTCTACAAGCTTGACTATCTTCATTCCCCATAGGCCCAAATGTTCTGCGGGATCTGTGTCTTGCTGCTGTCTGCACCGGCTGCCAAGCTGTAAACCTTCTGCCAATGAAATCGAGACAGTGTCTGCTATATTATTTCTAGTTCCTGGAACCTGCCTAGCCTGAAAGACGATATTAAGTTGTAAACATTTCAGCATAAAGGCTCTTAATAAACACTCTCACTTTTTGCTTGTTTACCAAATCTACTACTGCCATATTGTCCACATTAAACAAAACTGGCCTATTTCTGAATTCTTCACCCCAGATGTATAAAGCCACAACCAAAGGGAATAATTCTAAAAAAAAAACTATACTGCGCCCTTGTGTCAACCAGTGCTGCTGTGGCCAACTCTTCGTGCACCAACGACCTTCCCAGAATATACAAAAACCTCTGATACCTGCAGCATCAGAGTAAATCTGCCATATCACGTCTTCATCAATAAAATACAACAAAACATCATTGAAATCATCAAGAAACTTTAACCGAATACCCAGATTCGCCCTAATAGCCATGGAAATTCTTATCCTGTGGTGAGGTAAATAAGCTCCAGACATAGACCTGTATGTCTTCAAAATGTCCTTCCCGCTCTGACTACTCTGCATGAAAAATTTAAATAGTCTACTAATTTGTGTCTTCCTGAGCTACAATTTTTTTTTTCTCCTCGATTTACTGAGAGCAAAAATGACCTTATTTCTTGAACTTTAGCAACAGGAAGCCTAGCTATAATTTCTGTAGTATCTATTTAAATGCCTAGAAATATCAACCTTGTACTTGGACCCTCCTTTTTTTCCAGAGCCAATGATACACCAAGTTCTTTTGCCATGTTTTGGAAATTCTGTAATGTGTTCACCCACTTGCCTGTATTCTTTTCACCAACAAACATAAAATCATCCAAATACTGGCATACAAGTTTGTGACCACTCATTTCCATGAACACCCATTGTCAGAAAGTGCTAAATGTCTCAAATAAAGCACATGAGATTGAACATCCCATTGGAAGGACTTTGTCTACATTAAAGGCTTCCCAAAACTGCATTCCAAGCAATTCAAAATCAGCAGGATGTATCAGTAAGAGCCGAAAGGCTCATTGTATGTCACTCTTAGCAAGTTCTGCTGCTCTTCCTGCTGTTCTTATCAATTTCGAAGCATCATCCACTGATACGCAAGACATGCTAGAATCTGTTTGAAAAATGAAATCCTTTACAGATTGTCCCTCTGGCCATGATAAATAGTGCATTCATCTATATTCACCCAGCGTTTGTTTTTTACACTACACCTAAAAGGGAAACTATTACATTTTCAAATGGCCACTGTAAAAAAGGGCCTGCAATCCTGCATGCCTTTAACTCAGAATGTAGCTTTTGTTGTATTATATTTCGCAACTCCTTTGCCGATTTGAGATTGTCTGCCCATCTTTTCTACCTTGGTAACAGATTCTAAAGCCATGCTTTTGAAACCCCAAAATAATTTGGATGCTGCTTCACTATCTGGATAATCCCTTAGCCAGGTTGATAATACCTCAAGTCTAATTGGGGTATGAGTCTTTTTGTGTATGTTGAAATTCCTGACTTCTGCCCCTCTGCATTATCTTTCTCTCCAAATTTTGATGCTGCAAAACATTGAGTGACTGGATGTTTTCACCCCACTGTGTGAGCATTTGTGCTTGTAGCGGCAAAATTACTGGTAAGCCACTTGCTGTATGGGTTGTGGCTGGAGGCTGCATGAATGACCTCCATTGTAGCCATAATTCAGAGTTGACGTTTCCCTATGGCTCATCTTTGTTTAGACTGACCCTGACCCTGAACTCTTCAACGTAGCTCAACCAAACGTATCCTCCAAAATGCTTTTGTGCTTTCCCTATTATGTACATTTATTTAAAAATTGCTACTGCTCTATCCTGATGTCTCTCACAATATATACTTGCATACATTAAAAATACTGATGTCCAATTTTCTAAAGTTTATGGGACCTTTGGCCTTCTAGCTAACTCTCACTCCTCTTTCTTGGAGCCTTCTATTGCTTGTATTCCCCTGTGTAACAATTGGAAGACATCGCTGAACTCATGCTTCCAAATGCTACTCTTTATTTTTTCTAAGTGAGAACCTGAAGGAATTGCAATACCCATATATAGCAACCTTTTATGTATATGCTTATAAGCTTCTTCTCCATCTTTCTTGTTATCATGCTTATAGTTATTTTCTGTTTATTGCACATTATCTTTTTTGGATCCATCTCTTTTTTTTACCATTCCTTCATGGTCATTAAGAACATTATCGTCCACTTGTGCTGTACCACAATCTAATTGATCATTTTGCATCTGTAGTACCATTATCGGTGCTCCCCCATCACTGACCACCATGATGCCCTACCTTTTGTCAGTTGTGATGACCGACTTTGAGTTTCTTCAGCTTCTCATGTCTGTTGATTCCATTTCCTTCCATCTTGTACAATTGCTCGGTCCGCTCTAGACTTTTGCAATATACTAAAAACACTTTTTCCCCTAATAATCCTCTTATTTGCAATCATACCTTTCTCGCGTTCCTCACATTCCCGTTCTCTCAACTCCCGCCCCCCCCCTCCTCCTTACTGTAGCTTCATAATCCAAATTCTTATCATAATTATTTTGATAACCACAACCACTCATACCTGGTCTTTCACCATCCCCAACTCCTCCATCATACAACCTCGATTGCGATGCTGACATCTGTTTCAACTGCTCCCTTGATGAAGGACAATCCACTAGTGACCTTCTCTTCTTCTGACCAACGTGTTAGAATTGCTTCATGCTCTGTTGGTCTCTATCCTGTTCTGCCAGTTTTCTTCTGCTCATCTTACTCTAGTCCTATTCCTTAGGCCAAATTAGCCTGAATGCTCTGCAGTGCCAAGCTCTCTAACTGCATTATCTTCATTATTCTTGTTAATTCCATATCTGTATCCTCCACCCATACCCACTGTCCTGTCTTACCCCTGTTGTCTTCCTCTACCACTTGAGAATGTCTGTTTCTCTGCATTTATCTCCTTAAAACCTCTACAAGTAACTCCTCTTTCTTTGCTCATTTGCTCTGTTTTTCTCTCAACTTCTATATTCCTGGAATTCTGCCCCAGATCAAAAACCTTGTGTGTGTAAAATTTGTGTTTTATTGACAATTTCTCACTTGATGCCTTGACAGTATTTTTATTTCCAAGCTCTTCAAAATTGCATGATGTGTGCTGAACTACATTTCCCATAACTCCTGTGAACTGTCGGTGTCCAGCATTTTTATCCTCCAACACGCTGTAGAGATTCCTCTCCTCCCAAGAAACCTCTCCTGCCAATTTGAGGGGGTTGGCCAATTCCCTTCACAAATAACTCCTCCTCCGCCCCACCTCTCAAATTAGTTTCCACAGACTCTACAAACTGACTACTTTTTACCTCCGGCTCACGGCTGCAACTCATACTATATAAGCGGGCAGTTCTCCACATTCTCTGCTGCTGCCTGATACAGTCACATCAACCGGCCTATGGGATAAAGGATCCGCCTCCTCCAAAGGTAGTGCATAGGATTCACATAGCGCCACTCCCCCTGACCTCTTCCCATATTCCTGGATGCCCGTCATAACCATCCCCTCTCTCTGGGCTCCTCCCTTACTCCACGACAATCCTCCCACGACCCGCCTCTTTCTCGTGAGTAGGTCAGCGCGATGTCACTGCTCCGCACTCTCCACCATGAAAACTTTGTTTTCCTCGGCAAGTTACCGTAAAACCTCAGACTGCTGCCCACTGCTTTGTGAAGTCCTTTTTTACTTTTTACCTCTCACTCCGCTCTAACTTTTTTTATTAACTTTCAGCAAGCATGCTGCCACTACACCACCAGTCGCCCTCCTCTTAGGACACTCTAAACACACCCACGCCTCCCCGGGTACGCCTGGTTTTAAAAGGTCCTCCCTCACTGCTTCACATAACCTTTATCACCCTACATATATCTTCATTAACGTATTTCTTCATCAACCTCCATCACCTATATATAGAGGTGATTTATAAACTTAAAGTTCACTAAAACCTTACCTGACTAAAGCTATTCCTGTCGCTCAAATTCCCTAACCACTCTTGGTACTGCTTCAACAAGTGCCTTCCCGCACAAAAACCTAACTATATAACCTTCCGCTGTGCCCCGCCCACACTATCTTCACCTCCTACCGTGGCCCGTTCTATTGTGCGAAGTCACCCTGGGGGAGACCGGCTAATGCTTTGCTCCCCCTGGGTCCCCGCATTGCACCACCAATGTTGGGAGTGGGAGGGCCTTGCTTTCTACTCCATACTTATTGAGCGTGCATATCTCCAGCACTCCGTATTGCTGCATATGTAACTGTAAGGTTTGTCAGCGTAGCAGGTAGAATGCGTCTGCGTAGCAAGAGTATACCCATGTGGCCGCCATTTTAAGCCTCTCATCTGTCCAGCCCCTACCATGAAAATTAGATGCGGTTGTCAGCAACTTAATTAGGTTCTTTTTAAATGCTCGCAGATTAGGGGATAGAGACCGATAGAAAATGACATCTACACCAAAAGTACCACCTGGGAGGGTTGTGCTTCAATTTGTCCTTGTGTTCCCTAATATTGCAGACATTAACAAATAATCTTTAAATTGGTTATATCGAGAGCAGGGCTACTAAAGGGGAAGCACTGAATTTATTGATTTAGTGTGATGCAATAAGGCTGTATTACTCAACATAATTGAACATTACTCCCAAAATAAATAGAAGGCAACACATGCCAGAGCCTGTCCTGAGTCTTTCGTATTTGTTGCCCACTTCTGTTTGTTTTAGGATAGTGGTTTCCATCACACTGTCCTACTGATAAGGCCTGTGACGTGATTCATGTAGTTTTGCTACTCTAGATACACAGGAGCATATGCTGAGTCTTGCCAATCTTCTGCCCAGAAGGGCCTACACAAATCACTCCAGATGAGTGACATCTTTTGTAGGGACGCAGACGTCTGTTAAACTTCCATCCACATTGTCCTCCTGACACATCTAGATTTGGTACATCATAGAAGAAGTGACTCTACTGTTGTGGACTGGGGGACTCTACCCAATCTGTCACCCCACCCCTCCCCCTCCCCCCCGCCTCGAGACCCTCACGGGTGAGTAGCGCGCTTTATAAATCCCCTGATTGATTGATGCTTTCAGTGGATGTTTTACTGTTGTGCAGACAGAGGAGCCTGCCCAACTTTCTGCCCACACGTCCAACTAAATACTGTCCAAATCAATAACCTCTTACGTCCAAGTTCCTACTTGAAGGGCCCACCTGAATCTTGCAAGTCAGTGACATTAGCAGTGATGTGATGCAAACAAGGGTGTAATAACTGAACATTTACAGGAGTCTGGCGTTTTTGCCCTCGCTATACTACTGATATATTGTACAGATCGGTGACATGTTGTGGGCATGCTTGAGACTTGTTTAAGCGTGCCCTACTGAGACTGCCCTTTAGGAACATGTCCAGATCAGTGACGTCATCAATGTCATGTGCAAAAAGATGCTCTCCGATTATTGCTTCCTGTTCGAAAGAGGTAAAAAAAATGCATCTCTTCATTTATACACATAACGGCTACAGGGGATCAATTTATTACACTACATGTGCCTATGTTTAAAAATTCAACTACTTTTTCCCGCCCAAAAATACTCCTATTAGCAGCGAGAATTACCCTTCTACTCCCTAAGAAGTAACTTTAGACCCTAGTAGTGGGTGCTCAGCAGACTTGAGGTGTTTTGGGTGTGTCTTTAAATACTGGAATATTTTAAGGTGCAGGTGTGCATTGGTTGAGCGGTATATCTGAACTCTGGGATAACCGGGCTGGGCGTGGGGCACAGTTCTTAA
Source organism: Calotriton arnoldi (assembly GCA_963921515.1). Lineage (NCBI taxonomy): Eukaryota > Metazoa > Chordata > Amphibia > Caudata > Salamandridae > Calotriton > Calotriton arnoldi. The sequence continues at coordinate 2,378,725 of CAWUFW010001137.1, forward strand.
AAGACGAGTTATTGCGCAAGCCCATATTTGTGTCTTGTTGGTTGCTGCACACTGGCAGAGTTGTGTGGGTTCTGGGCCTGGTATGGCACACGCTGCTGTGGATCTGGATTGAGGTTCAATGTAGGTCTATCGGTCAGATAGTTGGGGTGTGTCAAAATGCCACTCTGCTTCAGACTCCGTCGCGTCCTTCTGAGGATGTTTGGTAGAGAGCGGGGTCCTGCGGACCAGAGTAGAGGTGTATTGCGTGGACTGTGCGCGTCCACGTACTGTGCGTGGTCTGACGTCAAGACATCTCCGGGCGTGATGCAGGTCTTCATAGAGGTGCACTGCCAGAGCGGTGGTCACTTGGGGTCTTTGCGAACCCCTGATTCTCCTGCCCCCCTTCCCCCATGCGGATGTCTGGGGGTCAGATCAATGACAGCCCGTAACCTGCAGGAACTGGACACAGGCAGATTGATGGACACATCTGCCTGGGCGCCTTGGTGGGGGAGGATCAAACGAGGCGGGAGCAGGTCCCCGACAATGGCCTAAACCATCTGCTTCGGGGGCAGTCCCCTCTATTTACATATGTGACTGAGAGCTGCAGGAAGCGGTTACAGCCCAGGACACTGGCCCTTCAGCCCCTAATGTCTTTATGACAGGAACCTGGAGTGAATAAGCCCCGACAGGGGGTCAACCACCCCCACAGCAGTGCCTTTATCCGCTCTCAGGGCATTAACATCTCCATGGCAGAGCCAGCCCCTGACAGCCTATGGCCCAGGCCGGCATCTGCGCCAGGAATGCTGGCCTCGGGGGCTGGGAAGCCCCTCCCGAGGAAGAGACTGTGACCCGAGGACGCAGCCATAGAGGAGGGAGCACCAGGCACGTGGCACATGAAAGGAGGGACGCTAAATCCAGCACGGGGCACCCCAAACGACACTATAGCCAGACTCATAAAATAGTCGAGAGGCGGTAAATTTGAATAGATTAATGATATAGTTCTGTAAGGCGCACAGCTGCTCCTAGGAGTACCCAGACGCTATTAAATTTGGACACATGAAGTGGGCATTATACCCCCGCACAGGGGACCATAGGAAATTGCGCCTCGGAAGTAGCGTGATCACCTAGCATGGCGGCAAATTCTTGGCAGTGACAGTAAACATTCAACACAAAAATTCAAAATTAAAGGGCCGCTTTACGGATACATCTGAAGACGTCACTCAATAATACAGAAGTACGTACATGGACAGCCAGCACAAGTACAGGTCAAAGTTAGTTTGTTCTTTGGTTTGTACACGACATAGCAGTTTTGATCAGACATTGATATGTAACTAGGGTTATCGAAAGACTGAAAAACAGCAAACATACGCACGATAAGCAAAATATGACCGCTGACGTAAGGATCAATAGTTAAAAGGATTCTGCCCCCTCACGAGGAATGATGGCACCAGAAGCAGTGCACAGCTGCTGAGCGTGGACTTCAGTAGCACTACTATTTTTATTAGTTTTTCTTTTGAAATTGTATTTATCAGCCTTGGAAGACTCCTGCAGTACTTGTGTCCAGGGGAAAAACGAATAGAAATCTGAGCATAAATACTTCAAAATTAACCTGGATCTGCAGTTCTGCTTTTAGGAGTTGAACATCACACCAATCACCTTGAAATATTTACTTCAACCATGCAACCCTGCACCTGGTCAAAGCCAGGAATAGAAAGCCACGGTCACAAAAGCGGTTACTTTTTGCTTCACACATTCCAGCTCTCTTGTGGTGTAGGCAGCTCCTGCAGGATTCTAAGCCTCATCGCAACTCTCCTGCGTAAAAGGTTCAAGTTGGGCACACTAGGTGAAGTCTATTGATCAAAAGAATCAATCCTGGATATGATATGAAGTGTATGGCTACCTGGCGTTTAGCTTGCTTCTAAGCCTTTGTAGTTTTTGGCGGGTAAAGGAGTTGAGAAACGGGTGGATGTGATTTGCCAAGGGTCACACAATTTGGTCCAGTGGGGGAGAGTAGATTCAAGTACAGGTCTCTCAATTCTGTGCTTAACTGATGGTTCTCATCCTCTCGTTACGTCAGACCCAAATTCTACTCAAGTGAGAAAGAAAGTCAAGCAAACCTGCTTTAGGAGGGACAATACCTATTGCATCGGCCATTTTTATGGAAATCTTTCTTTAAAAAAAAAAGAGCAAAATGATTTCCCCCCACCCACTTTAAACTGCCCACTCCTGGTTGCTCTGACAGACAGACAGATCGATCCTGCATCTGTTCACAATAGAAGTATGTGAATATGAATAAAGGCTAAGTTAACCCAGACTGATTTCAAATACGTGGTCTGATGGTTATAATCAAACAGCATTTGTAAAGCGCAACACTGTCACCCTTGGGGGTATCTGGGTGCTGTCTCTCTGTCGAAGAGCCAGGTCTTGAGTCTCTTTATGAAGTCTGCCAGCGAGGGGGCTGGACGGAGCTGGGGGGGGGGAAGGTCGTTCCAGGTCTCAGCAGCATTGTAGGCGAAGGAGCGCCCCTGCTGCGACAGATGCGGGGACTGAGTGCGAGGTTGAGTGAAGAGGAGCGTAGGTGTCTAGAGGGTTAGTGTAATTTCAGTCGCTGGTTGAGGTAGGCAGGTCCTAGGTCGTGGAGGGGTTTGTAGGCATGCACGAGGAACTTGAACTCGCATCTTTTCTAGATGGGGAGCCAGTGGAGGTCTCTCAGGTGGAGGTCCAGGATGAGTCTGGCTGCAGCGTTCTGTATGGTCTGGAGTCTTGTGAGGAGCTGGGTAGAGATGCCGGCATAGAGGGTGTTGCCGTAGTTGAGGCTGCTGGTGATGAGGGCCTGAGTGACAGTCTTTCTGGTGTTGGTTAGGATCCATATGAAGATGTCAACGGCACATAATGCACTAAGGTATTCTGCCATTATCATCAGGATTGGGGAGGGTTGGAATCCGTACACCATACAGTGTTGCCAACCAGACTTGCCTTTGTTCCTGATATGACCCAACTTGTCTCCCTGTTTATGAGACCTGTAGTATTTTAGCACAGCAAGTACATCTCCTTATGGTCTGTTGCAACTCAATGCCCCTGGCAAGGGAAGAGGGAGTTAAGGAAAGAAATAGATACAGAAAGGGAAACCGAGGCAAACACAAAAAGAGACGTGAAGGGAAAGGGACAAAGAGAAAGAAAAGGAATTGAGAAATCGGAGAACGAGAGTGAAAGTAACTCTATAACTGTATGCATGATGGTTGCCAGTTTATGTGCACTTGAATAGGTTGGTGTTGGGTGAGGTGTAAAGCCAATGGTAAAGATTGTAGGCGGGGCCACTTGAATTATGCGACTTTTCATCCTCGGTTTTCTGCATAATTATGAATTTGCTTTATTTGCCACATCATGCATCATCTGCAGATTTTAACTAAAAAAAAAAGTTGTTTCTAGCTCAAATGGATCAAAAGTTATTTACAAAAAAGCGACAACACGAGTTGCCATGCAGTTGAAGACCATTTGAAAAGTTTGACTGGTCAGCTTTCTGTTGTTTATTGCTGTATTTGGGTGTCAAACTGGAACTGTTGAGATCAAACCTTTGCCCAGATAGTTTTATCATGTGTAAAAATAACAAAGGTAATACTATTACTAAATGTGCAGCATTATTCCACATAATTTAGTCAACCTTACTACGTAATTTGGTTCCACCCCTGTGGCATAATTCTAGTGACCCTGGGCGCAGTCTTCAACACTTCATTGTGAAAAGTCATGCCAGATTGCATAGGTTTAATCTGTTTATCATGAAACGCTATCACAAAGCCAGTAGGCCTGACCTACTTATTGTGAAAAGCATGTGTTAAAGACAATAGGCTTTTGAAGCGCTTCGACGCCTCGTCAGGGGTAGTAAGCGCTATATAAATGCAATTACACGTGCTAATCCCGTGGGCAGGTATTTTCATACATGGAAATTTCACAGGTTTCCAAGGGAGGAGCAAGATGGCGGATTGACGCCGTCTCTTGGGAGAGCAGGCATACGGGGAGGATCCCACTCTCGGCGTTCTGGATGAATTTATAACCGAAAAGTTGACTCGGTTTTGTGAAAGCAGAGGGTGAAAGGAAATAAACAAAAGAGAATTTCGGGAGAAGCCTGGGCGAAAAGTTTGAGCAGAGCAGTGCTGGACTTATCGGGATTGTTGCCGTGAAGAAAACAGAAAGGATGCAAGCAGTACTACGTGGCGGTGTCGGGAGGCGCTTGCTCACTTTCCGAATCTCTTGCTTGGCCGGTGGTCATTCTTGGGAGGCCGCGTTTTACAGCGGCCTGCCTATACGGAAGGGCTCTGCTGTGAAAACAGGAGTGTTAGCTGGCTACAGTTTGGGCGACGTTAAAGATATGGCTCCCCCAAAAACAACGACTAGGGGTACTCTAGCAGCAGGACGGCTGCCGGTGAGTAACTCGTCAGACACTGGGCAGCATAACGAGTTGGAGGAGGTAGTGGGGCAGCAAAAGGACACAACTAAAACTGCAGCAAGACTCGGTAAGCCCCTTTTGCGTCTTTTGAATTCAGGGAAAGCTGCGGAATTGCTAACTGCAGGCATAGCGGGGGAGCTGCTTACTGACGAAATGGTAGCAGATATTGTGTTGCAAGCGATTCCTGTGCAACAAAGTAGTCAGGAGAAAGTTTCGAATTCTCCCGGAGGTGCTCAATTGGTTTCCTCTAATGTATTGGAGGGTCTGCGTGCTACTGGCAAGGTCGGTGATAATGCTGGCAACAATAACAACGATGAGGGGGGCGGAGCTTGCTCGCGACCAAGATGGCCACTTGAGCCTCGAGCTCCGTAGCATCGTTGCACTCTTCATCAGGAATCCGACAGTTTCCCAGTGCCCGATACTGCCAAAGCTGAGCTCGGAGAGTCGGAGCGAGCCGGGTTCCGGAGGGTTGTATTCCGGCTCTGTTCCGAGCACCACAACCGACGAAAAATCGTTTTGATCGTCACCGGCCTCGTTAGGCCAAGATCCCCGGGCTGAAGTGCGTTGCTGTGGCTGTTATACGCCGAGCGGCTGAGCTGTGGTGCGCTGTGTTGCTGCCTCGGCCCCATCGGCTTCCGTTCCTTGGACCTCTCTCCTCCCGCCCCCCCCAACCCCCCTCCTGTTGGAAGCCCGGTTGTACGGCGATGACGCCGTGGAGTGCCTAGCCGCCTGTGGAGGGTAAGGAGTGCGGCGGGGGGTGGACTGGGACGTCGGAGCCGGCCGTCTGATCTTAGGCAGATAGCGGGGGACGGCGTACGCGCCACTCCTGGGAACCCCCCGCGGTCTCTTCCCACGGAGCCCGGGAAGCAGTCTCCGTACCGACGTGCGGTGCTGCCTCAGAAGTGCGCCCGTATGATCAGACGGCGCGGACCCCCCCACTCCTCCAGTTTCGTCTTGCCTGCTGTTCATTTGGGTTTCGCACTTGGCTCTCTGGATGCGGTCCTCTGAGTGGGGCAGACGGGCTTTGTGGATACCGGCCCTCAACACGACTATATGCCTGGTTTGACCCTGCCTATAGGGAAAGTCAGGCGGAGGCTGATCGGCGGTGATAGTAGCGGAGACTCGGAGTGGTTCTGGCTGCCCGGGAGCGACTGCGCTGGAGCATGAAGCCTGCGTTGCTGTGCTGGAGTTGAGATGGGGCAGAACCCTTCCCGGCAACTAGTGGTTGCGGTTGGCCTTGGCTTCCACCCCTGGTCCAGGTTCCTCGCGGTCCCCAGTGGCCCCTCAGTGGGTTGGTGACATGTTGGGGGGGGGGGGGGCGAGGGCCGGCTGTGCTGCCCATGACATTGGAGTGCCGCCTGGGGGTAGCGGAGGTTTGGAGGCTGAGACATCCCCCAGATTGTTTGTCATCTGCGACCTGGATTGAGGTGTGGATTTGCGCACCGTCGCACTACCTCACAGCCTAGCGTTAGCGGCGGGGCGCAAGTCCTCAGCATCACTTGGTTGGGAGACCGGCCCTGGGCTTCGCCTGTCTGTGCTGCGACCCGGTGGTTTTGGGGGGGCCCCCTTTTGCTGCCACAGGTGCCTGGTCTGAGTGGTCTCGGGCCTGCTACACTGTGGTCCCTGACTCGGTGAGTCCCCACTGCACGACGACATGGGTAAGGTGGACAGGGCTCAGCCCAAACTCTCTTTCGAACAGAAACGGTCGAAATCGCACGATGCCACAACGGAGGGGGCGGAGCGGATGCAGGGTAGATCCACGCCGGAGGACCCCAGTCCGGATCTCCTCGAGATGCTGGTGGCTATGGAAAAGAACTTGCAAAGCGGGATCAACTCACTGGGTACCAAGATGGATGCCCTTTCTTACCGCATGGATAGAATGGCGGAGCGCATAGACAAACATGCGGAACGATTAGACATGTCTGAGCGGCGCATAACGGAGGTGGAAGAAGCGCACACTACATTAGACACAGAGCATAAGCAACTGGGGAAAGTTCTGCGAGTTCTCCAAGACAAAACTGAAGATTTGGAAGCACGTTCCCGCCGCTGTAACCTCAGGATCACTGGTTTGCCGGAGACCACACCCACTGGAAAAATGGAACAATTTGTTGAAAAGCTGTTGATCACACTACTGGGGGAAGGTGTTTTCTCTGCCATGTTCGTGGTGGAGAGGGCGCACCGCTCTCTGGGTCCTCGCCCCTCTCCGGGAGCGCCACCTCGCCCTATCATCGCCAAATTGCTCAACTACAGGGACAGGGATGCAGCACTGAGAGTGGCTAGGGAGAAACGCTTGTTACAATATGAAGGCTCTGAAATATCTTTGTTCCCAGATTTCACTATCCGGGTGCAGGAGGCTCGGCGCCAATTTGTTCCCATGAAAAAGCAACTCTGTGACTTGGGCATTGACTACGCTATGCTGTATCCTGCGAAACTCCGGGTCAATAGACAGGGACGCTCTCAGATTTTTACGGACCCTCAAGCCTTACAAAAGGCGCTAAAAGGCTGGACAAAGGAGCGGCGCCCTTGCCCGGAGCAGCAACTAGTGTCTGAGGCGACTGGGGGCACACTCGACTATCAGGACTGAGGGAGCTGCCGGCAAATGGACGATAAGTATGGTTTTCCGACATGTGTGATGGGGTCATGTGGGCGAGTACATGTCTGATCACGACGATGATGGCTAGGGGGTGGGGTCTATTGATACACCTGGCGTGGGAAGGTGCAACTCTGGAATGCTAACTCAAACGCCTCATGGAACGGTCAGTGGGCCCATGGGGTTGGATGTTACTCCGTGTCGGGTGGTGCTGGGGGAGGGAGCGGGAGTGCGTAGATTTGGCAATGTAGGGGATGGTCTTTCCTTTAGTTGTGAAGGTTGATTTGCAATATTATGTGACTTCAAGAGAGGGGACCTAAGGCCAGGCTTGAACAGTTTGTACATTATGGTCTGCATTTAATTGGTCTGTGAGACTGTACACTCTTTCTATGACGATGCGAGGGGGTGAACTGTTTACAGTGTTTTTACAGTTGTATATTGCATATCGAGCAACATCTGCCCCCGAGTGAAGCACACTAGGGAGTTTAGAGTTGGGGTTTTTGGGTGGGTGGAGCGGGGTGGGTGTGTGTTTTGAGGGATGCACCACAACCAAGATGGGGGAGGTTTGCTGTGGGTGGGGGGTGGACTGTTGAAGGGGAAATTGTTGTTTTTAAAGTTCTACGAAGCTTTGCGCCTCAATGTACAAGATGTGAATACTAGTTCTCTGTGGTGTTGGTCGGGTTACACAATGCGCTACATCTCACATGGTTGCTGGGCACAGTGATACTCACACTTTAGAGACCCTAGGCACATTGAGAGCTCTTACCTGGAACGTGCGAGGGCTTAACGATCACCGGAAGTTGCGCAGGTTGCTGCATGATCTACAAAGGCATAATATTGATGTAGCCCTGCTACAGGAAACGCATCTTCCCTTGTCCAGCCCCTTGCTACGCAGTAGAGGTCTACTAGGCAACATTAACGCATCAGGCTTCAAGACACATGCTAGAGGGGTACTGACGTGGGTGAACCCTAGGTCGGCTATTACAATGGTACAATTGGATTCAGATAGCGAGGGCCGGTTTGCACTCTCCAGGTGTCAAGGGAAAGGAGCTGACTTCATTGTGGTAAATGTTTATGGCCCCAATTACGACTGTCCGGAATTTTATGTTAACCTTGCTAGTGCTCTCTATAGGTACCCGGAGTCGCACTTTCTATGGGGGGGTGGGCTTTAATCTTGTCCGGAACCCGGATTTAGACAGATCGGGGGGACCGGTGAGACGTCCTTCTGCTGCTGCCAGGGCTCTTGAGAGTGTACTGTTGGGTATGGATCTGTGCGATGTCTGGAGATCAAGGTACCCGGAGAAGGGGGGCTTCACGCATTTCTCAGCATATCACAATCTACACACTCGTATAGATTATTGGTTGATATCTTCCCAGCTTCTGTGTGGCATCCGGGAATGTCAGATACTACCTCGTACACTATCGGATCATTCTCCCTTATTGTTGGTGCTGAGCATGCCGGGGAAGGCTGTTCCGCCATTCACCTGGCGGTTCCCGCCCTACTCCTTATTAGATCCTGTCTTTAGGGCAGATATAGCTGAAGCCATTGACACTTTCTTTACGATGAATGTGGGTTCGGTGGATAGCTTTCAGGTGATCTGGGAGACCTTTAAGGTCTATATTCGGGGAGTGGCCATAGCAAAACACTCGGGTGTTCTGCTCTCTATCCGACAGAGATTGGCGGATCTTGAACGTAAACTGATTATCCTTGAACGACGCCAGTTGGAGTGTAATGATGAAGAGATTATGCGTGAAATCAGAGAACTTCTGGGGGAGTATCAGGATGCAGCGGACAGTGAAGTTAAACATTTATGTGAAAAGCAGCGAGTCTCCTGAGATCCCCAATGCTGCCCGGCGCAAGGTCACCTTTAATCCACTTTGGATTCACTATCTAAAATAACGAGGCAGGCGCTGGAAGCTGGAAGGCAAGAAAAAGGTTTATTACTCTTAGAGGAGACCACGTCAACTGCTGACACCAGGATGTCTTCAGGGAGGTGTTCTACTGGCAATGCTTTTGGCTCTTCCTTTTATACAGGTTTTACACAATGTATTTGTTTCATTTATCATGGTTACAAGCTTGGAGTCTCCGCCCCGGGCAGGTTGTCACACAAGCCCGACATTGTTTCATCAGCATGGTTACACAAGCCCAACATTGTTTCATCAACATGGTTACACAAGCCCAACATTAACTCTCCTCCCGCCCAGGTCAAAAACAGACAATTTAATTGCAGCTGGACCTTGCTTCAGGGTCTAAACACAAGTGAGACCGGCCAGATCTAAGAGTCCGTTCTGTTGATAAAAACAGGTCCCATTGTTGGCAAAAACAAGTCTTGCTGGGTGCAGTGCAATAAACCATGCTTGCAAGAGTCTGTTTGGTATTTGTAACCTGTTTGTGCAGGGATGAGAGGAAAGACGAGTTTGAGGCAGCAGGTGATGTTGATGTTTGTCGTGGAAATAGTTTATAGCCCCCAGCACACATATCAGGTTTGGTCAGAGAGTCAGAAGGCTGCTAGAGGACAGGGTGAAATGAAGGTGACCAACAGAGTACAAAATGGCTGTGGTCAATCAGAATGACTGTAGTTTATGTGCACGTAGGAACTTTCATCAGACAAGATGGCGCAGAATGTTCATGATTGTCGTTCTGTTCTTAACAGTCGCCCCTTTGAACATAACTAGCTATCTCGTCAGTCTATTTCGATCTCCATAATGTCCTGTATTTCTTGTTCATACATTACTCTCATTTTTGTTAGCTGAGTGTCCATATTCTTAGGGCGCAAGGCACTTATGCAAAGAGAACACAAAGGTGGTATACAGTGTACACTCAAACAGCAACCACATATTGCCAATACTGGGACCAAGAGAAACATTGATATTTTCCAACCCCAGTCCTTCAAGATGCCCCAAAGCCAACTTCCAATTGTCCAAGTCTCTGATCCTTGATGAATTTCTGAAGACAGCCTGTGGAGATGTTCGATTGCTTCATAGACAGAGGGTGAATTATCAGGGATGTATATGCAGCAACTGGCACCAATGATGCGACATGCTCCTCCACGATCCGCTAGTACCACGTCCAGGACCATGCGGTTTTGTAGGGCCACCAGACGGACCGCTTGAAGCTCGGCAGTGTTGTTGGTGAGGATGCCAGCTGTGACGTTCAGGGCGGTTTCTACCGCTTGAGACAGATGTCTGATGGCTCGGCTGTTTGCCATCGGACCCCATAGCGGGACGAGCCCTTTTGCTGCATCAACGAACTGTGATGCGGCTGAGTCTGCTTGATCAGTGTCTTTAGAACGCTTTTCTCGATGATGCTCTGCAGGGGCTGTGTAGGTCGGTGGCAAAACAAAAGCGATGTAGCACGTGCCCCCCAGTTTCTTGGGAGCCAGGTGTAGGCTTTGGTTCCACAGACAAAGTACATATTGGGTGATGCAACAAATGCTGGAGGGTTGGCAGTGTTCAAAGTCCTTACAATGTTACAAGTGCTGTGACCCACATTCTTAGTCCCACGGCCTTCAATGCATACAAGGCCAGAGGCGTTCACCACAGATAGGGCCACAGTCAGTGTTGCAGCAGTTCTTTTCTTCAGGTAGGAAAATGTGGCTCTGACAGGATTATTGAACACTTGTATTTCCACTCCTTCTTTGGAGGGGACATTCATTGGGAATGTCGTATTGGAGGTGTGAGGGCAAAAGGGAGCTGCTGTTCTTCCTGTTTGGTTTAGCCAGAACTCGTTGTAGAACTGAGCGATTGTCCCATCGGAAGTGGCATTGTCTTTGTAACTTTCTTGTAGGAGCATCATCCAGGCAAGGCAAGATCCATGAACAGAAAAGGGTGAAGGGATGAAAGGGATGGAATGTTCAGTGGCATGTGGTAGCAGCCCACAGACCCAACAGTTAGTGGCATTGGTGGCAAGATTGTGCTGGTGCAGCATCTGTACGAAAGAATTATTCCAGAATTCTTTGCGTCGTTCTCGGAGATGTGGCGGTAGTGATACCAGGTAGTGTTCTTTCTTTGTGATTGGTTGCATGGTTGGTGACAATGTTCTGTATGCAGGTGCATTCTCTTCAATGATCCAGAGTGTGACCATTAGTAGGAGGCAGGTGAGAAATGCAGTTACAAGTGCAATTGTCTTTGTACTGTGCAGTTCAAAAGTCTTGGTGTCTTTGCGGTGGCTTTGCAGGTGTTCCGTTTCTTCCATCATCTTCGAGGAGCTCACCAACTGTTAGGACCACAGACTTTTGTCTGGTGTTTTTCCTGGTAGCGTTGTTTGGCTGTGCTACCGATCTGAGACTCTGACTCAGTTAGTGGCCTGGTTGTTGGAGCTCCCCTTTTTGTCGATCTTAGGTTGTACCCTTCCTTGGATGGCACCGTGGGGTCGGGAAATTCAGACAGTTGGAGGGTGTCTTCTTGTGGGTAGCAACTCAGAGCTGGTCGGTCTTTTGCGAGTACTTCCTCTTGCACCTCCACCTCTTCACAGGTTGCCAGAGTTGGAGGGACTTTCTTGCAGTGGTGGGCGTGCAGCCAATTTCTTTTCCTTCCACTCGGAGGGCAGTTCGAGTGGTGATCAAGACTTGCCAGGGGCCCGTCCACCTGGGCTCCAGATTCTTCGTTCTTTGGAAGTTGCGAACTAGGATGAAGTCCCCAGGCTTTATCACATGTCCTGGGCCCCTGGATACGTCAGGCAAGGCTTGCTGCACCTGTTGGTGGATAATTGTTAGCTCGATTGTCAATTTATGCAGATAGTCTGACATTACTATGTTCGGGACATCGTTAATGGAGGTGGGTCTTGGTGCCGCCCAAATGTTCATAGGCCTGCCGAAGACCACTTCATACGGGGTCAGTCTGTGTTTGGTCGGGGTGGAGCGCATTGATAGCAATGCCAATGGAAGGGCGTCGGGCCATTTCAACCCGGTTGTGGCAACTATTTTGGCTAGCTTTAGTTTCAATGTTGCATTGTGTCTCTCTACCAGGCCCGCTGATTGGGGGTGGAAGACGGCATGGATTTTTGTTTTACCCCCAACCCTTTCAGTATGTTCTGTATCACTTCGGCTACGAAGTGTGGGCCGTTGTCGCTCCATAAAATTCTGCAAAGGCCGTACCGGGGAAGAATTCTTTCAACAATACTTTTGCAGTGGCTATGGCAGTATTGTCGCGGGTGGGATATGCCTCCACCCATTTGCTAAAAGCGCACACAACCACCAGGACATATTTTAGACCATGGCATCTCTCTAGTTGGATGTAATCCATTTGAAGGACTTCAAAGGGGTGATCAGGGACTCCAAACCCTCCCCGTGGTACTACTGTCCCTTTCCCTGGGTTGTGTTGTAGGCATACTATACACTGTTGTACTAGGCGCTTTGCAGATTCTGTTATCTTGACATTATGCCATACTCTTGTGATTAGTTCAATCATGGGGGTGGAGCCTATGTGTGCTGGTAAATGTGCCATGGTCAATATGGGGATGAGGTAGGCATTGGGTAACAGCCATTTATTTCCGTCTTTAGTTCTCCAGCATCTTCCTCGTCTTTTAGTCCCACCTTTTCCCACTCGGTCAATTCGTCTTGTGTGCCTGTAGTCTGTATGTCCCTTACAGTGGTCCTAGCATCAGTCCATTGTTCAGCTTGTGACCTGGTCACATACATTCGTGTCATAGTTCTGTCTTCTGCCGTGGCTCGGGCAGTAACGTCTGCTAGCGCATTTCCCTGTCCAATGAGATCTGTCACTTTCCTATGTGCTTGGCATTTTATCACTGCTAGCTTTTTGGGGGAGGAGGACTGCTTCTGTCAAGGCGGAGACTAAATCTCCATGCAGGATGGGTGTACCGTGTGAAGTCAGGAACCCTCTTTCTTTCCATAGAATCCCGAAATGGTGAACCACCCCGAAGGCGTATTGGCTGTCGGTGTATATGTTAACTGTCGTGCCAGCTGCTAAAATACATGCTCGTGTGAGGGCAATGAGTTCTGCTGCCTGGGCGGAACGTTGGGCAATACGGGCTGTTTCTAGAATGGTTCGGGCTGTGGTGACAGCGTATGCAGCTGAGGTGGTGCCGTCGGGGAGTTTGATGCACGAACCATCCACCCATAGTTCTCCATCTGGCTCTAGAAAGGCGGTGTCTCTGAGGTCTACTCTACTTTTTGTTTGTTCATCGGTTAGTGTCACACAGTCGTGTAGTGGAGCCACGTTAGGATCGTTCTCGGGTAGGGGTAACAGCGTGGCTGGATTGAGGGTGGTGCATCGCTTTAGGGTAATGTGCGGTGCTAGCAGGGTCAACTCATATCCTGTCAGTCGGGCGCTAGTCAAGTGTTGGATTTTGGTCTGGTTCAGTAGTGTGTCGACTGCATGGGGTACTAAAACAGTGACTGGATTGGAGAGCACTATTCCTTCGCTCTGGCGTATTGATACTGCTGCAGCTGCCACAGCGCGCAGGCACGCTGGCAGTGCTCTGGCTACTGGATCGAGGGTGGCAGAAAAATATGCACAAGGGCGTTGTTTGTGACCAATTGATTGTGTTAGGACAAACAATGCACATCCCTCCCTTTCGTGTGTGTAGAGGAAGAATTGTTTGGAGTAATCTGGGTTTCCTAGGACTGGTGCTGAGCAAAGGGTATTGCGTAGTTCTTTAAAGGCTGTCTGGCATTCGGGGGTCCAGGGGAGAGGTGAGGGGATGTCCTTAGCTAGGAGGGAGAGAAGGGGTTTGACAATGAGGCTAAAGTTCGGTAACCACTGTCTGCAAAACGAGGTGAGGCCTATCAAAGAGCGGACTTGCTTCTGATTTTTGGGGACAGGGGTGTCTAGAATTGTCTGGATCCTGTCAGGCGTGAGTTTTCTCCCTTCTTTTGATAAAAGGTGACCCAAATAGGTCACTTGTGATTTACAGAACTGCAGTTTCTTTCGGGAGACCATGTGACCATTCTCAGCAAGGAAATGGAGTAGTTTGATGGTGGCTGTGACGGCTCTTGGTATGGTGTCTGCTGCTAGAAGGATGTCGTCTACATATTGTATTAGTGCCACTCCATCTGGCAATTGTATGGCGTCCAACTGTCTTTTAAGCGCCTGGCTATAGATACTTGGGCTCTCAGTGTACCCCTGAGGTGCTCTACAAAATCTATACGAACGGGAATTTAGGGTAAATCCAAAAAGATAGCGGCTGTCCTCGTGTATAGGTATAGAAAAGAAGGCGTTCTTGAGGTCGATCACAGGGAAGGTGGTGGCAGTGGAGGGATTAAAGTCAAAATTGTCGTGATGTCGGAAACTACTGGGTATTGTGGTACTACGATTTTGTTTACCTCCCGCAGGTCAATGATGAAGCGGTAGGCTTTCCCATCTCCCTCTCCCTTTACAATCGGTAGTATGGGACTGTTACAAATGTTGCTCACTACTTCCTCTACCACCCTGCCTCTACCAAAGAGTGTATGATCTCTGTTAGTGCTTTCTCACCCTCTGGTGATATTTTGTACTGCGGTACCTTCGGTAGGGTTGCGTCCTGTCGTATTGTTACGTGTACTGGGTCAATCATCATTCGTCCTACGTCTGAATCAGCCCTAGCCCATAAGTGTGATGGAAAAGTGTCCAGTAGGGATGTGTCAGTCTCAGAGATGGAAAAACATGTGCTGAAAAGGGTTCTCTCTATGGCGTTGGGGGTTGTCATACAGGATGACACGCACTCCGTCTGGTGAGCATCTGATAGACGCATGGAAGTGTTTCAAAGGTCGAGGCCCATAATGGCGTCTGGGCTGTTAGATGAGAGGAGGAATGTCGTTTCGACGCCATTGCTGTCAAGATTAAAAGGGATGGGTCGGGACAAAGGGTTGGTGGAGGGCGTACCGTCAAATCCTATTGAGGTCACATGTGAGCCTGACAAGGGTGCCCTTGGAATCAGTCGTTTGGATAGTGCACTACGTGTTGCTCCTGTGTCTACCAAAAATGGCGACCTTGTGCCCAGGACCTCAGCGGTAACATAAGGGCCTTGCTGATCAACGCAGAGCTCGACTGGATCCCTTCCTTGCCCCTGGCTGTCCTATGCAAAGTCGTACGTATTGTCATAATCTGTCTGTTGGTACTGATTCTGTCTGGGATGGTCAAATGCGGTCATTCTTCCTGGCCTTTCCTCGCTTGCTTCACTCGTGGACCCTCTTCCACGTCCTCTTCCTCTCTGTCCACTTGCTATTTCCCTCGCCCCTCTGCCCCTAGCAGCTCCTAACAAAGCCGGGCATTGGGATTTCCAGTGTCCATATTTTTTGCAAAATGCACATTGATCCTGTCCTAGGTCTTGGCGTCCTACATATGATGTAGATGGATTGTTCTTAAGGGGCTGTACTCTAGGGGTATTCTGCTGGTTTCCTCCCCTATATTGCTCCCTTCCTGTATTCGCCCCCTGGAGTTGTGCTATCATTACCCTTTCCTTCAAGTCCTTCTTTTTCCTTTCTGTAGCCCTGTCATTTTCGTTTCTCTGATGCTCGTAGTACTGGGCCATTTGGAGAATGGCCGCCGGTTTAGATGCTGCCCAACTACTTTCGCTGGCTTGTAATTTCTGGGATACATCTGGCAGTAGTCCTTTTACATAGTTCTGCACAAATAAGTGGTGTCCGGTTGCGGTGGACATGTCTTGTCCACTGTAATCGGAGAACACCGTTTCAAATCTAGAGAAATACTCTGAGACATCCTCTTGTGGTTTCTGGCGGCACGCGGTTACTATGGACCAGTCTATCTTTTTCTCTGGGATCAGCGTTTTCAC
Organism: Calotriton arnoldi; assembly: GCA_963921515.1. Lineage (NCBI taxonomy): Eukaryota > Metazoa > Chordata > Amphibia > Caudata > Salamandridae > Calotriton > Calotriton arnoldi. The sequence goes on from CAWUFW010001137.1 coordinate 2,394,469, forward strand.
TTTCTGCACTATTTTGTCAGGGAGGTCCAATATTGCTTTAACCGGTTTTTGACCAGGGTTCCGCTGTTTATCTAGTGTGTCGAGTTGTTCCCAGGTATGACCAAGCAGTTCGGTATGGTCTATTTTCCTAATCTGTTTCCACACATCTGCTGGCAAACATAACCCGAAGAACAAGTCTATGTCGGCAAGTGTCATTATTGTTGATCACAGAACGGTACCTAGCTCGGTGTAAAAGGCGGTGGGGTTCTTTCGTAAATCCGGCAAAGATTTACGGAAGGTCAGGATGTCCTGTCTGTCCCATGGCTGAAACACCCAATTGTAGACCACCCTTCCTCTAGCGTCTTGATGGTTTATATCGTCATTAGTCCCTTGTCCTCTAGGAGGTACCCAGTAAGGGGCAGCTTCTTTTATTGGCATCATGCTATCTGTTTTTTCCACTGGGGGTCCTGCTACCTTAGTTGTCCTGTCCCTATCTATCTGTCCTTGTTCTATGAGGTGACGCAATACTTCTAGTGTGGATGAAAACAGTTCTGCAACATCGTTGTCGCCTTCATCTCCGATGTCTACCTTCCTGTAGAGAGCCACTAATCGCTCGGGCCCTACGTCTTGGTACTTCTCTTCATATGCAGTAAGGGTGTGGTAACAGAGACGTACAATAAAGTATCGTTTGCGGTTTTCAACATAGGAGTTGCATATGTCAGTTACATGCTCTTCTGTCTCCTTCCTATCTATGAGGGATTTAACTACTTTATCAATGCCTGCTCGCTCATTTTTACTTAATCGCGGGACCCTGGGCGCTCCTTTTTCTTTTGATCCTACCTCTACTACTGTATCCTTTGATGAGGCATTTGGTGTGGGTGACTCGGTGGGAGCAGAGGCGGTGGAGACTGAGGCGATCGTGCCATCTCCGGCTATACTTTGGTGGTCCTGGCGTTGTACTATGGGATGAGTAGGGGCGTAAGGGGGTGGCATGTATATCATTGGGGGACCTAACAATAAATCATCATCATCTACCCCCTGTTTTGCTGGTAACTCGGGGTAAAGAGTTAAGGGTGTTCTAACAGGGCATTGACCTGATATTTTTGATTCCTGTTCCTTTTTATCGATTTCCTTTTCTTTTAGTTCTTCTTCTAACTTTTTACAGGCTTGGTAAGCTGATTTTCGCGTTTCTTTATCTTGTCTATCTTCGTCTCTTTTCTTTCGTTGAGCTGCCTCTTTTCGCCATAAACCAAAACTATCAAACATGGCTGGTCTAGCTTTCTTTTTGTGGAGAGCTAATTCTAACGTTTCTATTTTAGCGGGATCGAAAGATCCCGTCAGTGGCCACTGATTTACCCGGTCCTTCCTAGTGTACTTGTGCCATAGTTTGCTATAAGCTACGGTGGCTAATCCATATTTCACGTACATGTCCTTGTTAGGGGTGCCTTCCGGCGGTGCCGGATGACTGACCTCTAACAAACGGTCCGGTCCAAAACAATCAAACAATCTAGAGAAAACAGGCATGACGTATTTAGCGGTCAAAATGAATATCTCAATTAATGTTAGACAAAAGCCTGCACTACCTGTCCTTCGCTGTCTGCAAAGAGAGAATATTCCTATTCTACGTTGTTTGCAAGCAGGGAATGTCTCAAATAACTCAAAAGGAATACTAGTATTTCTATCAATCAATCAATTTAAGTCATGTTTTCTCACGACCTTACCCGGACCGTATGGACAGTTCTTCGTATTCCCCTTCCAGCGCCTGGTTGTCCTCTTACTCCAACAATCAATGCGGCGTTCCTGTAAGGCCCCAGTCAGGACCGCAGGTCACTCGAGAAAGGTCTGTTCGGAACCGGTGAAGTTCAGTCGATTGGCAGCCAGACGAGGGTCTCTTTCAGGTAGGTGCACTCCAATCATTTAGTCGTTCACTCCGTCGTTAGGACCTCTCTACTGGACCCACGTGTCTCTGATGGGCCCCCCGTTGGGTCGCCAATTTGTGAAAAGCAGCGAGTCTCCTGAGATCCCCAATGCTGCCCGGCGCAAGGTCACCTTTAATCCACTTTGGATTCACTATCTAAAATAACGAGGCAGGCGCTGGAAGGCAAGAAAAAGGTTTATTACTCTTAGAGGAGACCACGTCAACTGCTGACACCAGGATGTCTTCAGGGAGGTGTTCTACTGGCAATGCTTTTGGCTCTTCCTTTTATACAGGTTTTACACAATGTATTTGTTTCATTTATCATGGTTACAAGCTTGGAGTCTCCGCCCGGGCAGGTTGTCACACAAGCCCGACATTGTTTCATCAGCATGGTTACACAAGCCCAACATTGTTTCATCAACATGGTTACACAAGCCCAACATTGTTTCATCAACATGGTTACACAAGCCCAACATTAACTCTCCTCCCGCCCAGGTCAAAAACAGACAATTTAATTGCAGCTGGACCTTGCTTCAGGGTCTAAACACAAGTGAGACCGGCCAGATCTAAGAGTCCGTTCTGTTGATAAAAACAGGTCCCATTGTTGGCAAAAAACAAGTCTTGCTGTGTGCAGTGCAATAAACCATGCTTGCAAGAGTCTGTTTGGTATTTGTAACCTGTTTGTGCAGGGATGAGAGGAAAGGCGAGTTTGATGCAGCAGGTGATGTTGATGTTTGTCGTGGAAATAGTTTATAGCCCCCAGCACACATATCAGGTTTGGTCAGAGAGTCAGAAGGCTGCTAGAGGACAGGGTGAAATGAAGGTGACCAACAGAGTACAAAATGGCTGTGGTCAATCAGAATGACTGTAGTTTATGTGCACGTAGGAACTTTCATCAGACAAGATGGCGCAGAATGTTCATGATTGTCGTTCTGTTCTTAACATTTAGGTAAATACGCCACGGCTCGCGTGTACGGCGAAGGGGATAGGCCGGGTTCTGTCTTAGCACGAATACTGAAGGCCAAACGAGGTAGAACGCGGGTCTCAGAACTTAAGGCGGCCGATGGTGAGATCTTAACGGAAGAGGTGGATATAGCTGAAAGGTTCAGACAATTTTACTCGGAATTATATTCGGCACGCTCGTCTGGATCTGAGGAAGAAATACTTCACTATCTAGAGCATATTCAACTGCCTTTTCTTGATAACTCCCATCGTGAATTTCTCATGCGACCGATTGACAAGGATGAGATAATCTCGGCCCTTACTAGCATGAAGGCTGCGAGCGCTCCGGGATCAGATGGCCTCACTGTCGGCTTCTACAAAAGTTTTATTGATTTACTGCTCCCACATCTTTCTACACTCTTTGACGATATGTGCACGTCGGGTACGATGCCGCCGACAATGAGAGAGGCGATGATTGTTGCCATCTCTAAGCCGGATAAGCCATTAGATGTGTGGCTCATACCGCCCTCTGTCCCTGCTTAATGTCGACACCAAGCTGTTCGCTAAGATCCTTGCCAATCGGCTTGCACCTCTGGCGCCAGTACTGGTGGCCCCGGAGCAGGCGGGGTTTATTCCAAACAGTAACCTCACCTACAATCTTCGCACAGTGTTCGGTGCCATACAGCATACTAATCCAGACTCTAGGGCGGTCGCGGTTTTCCTCGACATGGAGAAAGCTTTCGATTCTGTAGAATGGCCTTTCATGCGACTTGTATTAACCAGGATGGGACTGGGCCCCGTTTGCCTACAACTGACTGGGGTATTATATAACTCCCCCATGGCACGTATTAAAATAGGCGACTTAGTGACCGAAGCCATTACGATCAGCAGAGGGACGAGGCAGGGATGTCCGTTGTCCCCAATCTTATATGCCTTAGTGGCGGAGCCCCTTGCGTGCGCTTTAGGGGAATATCACGGCCACAAGGGTGTCTGTTACCCAACTTATAGGATTATTGTATCTACCTACGCTGATGACACTTTATTATATGTCCATGAGCCAGAGGACAACCTCTCCTCAGTACTACGGGAAGTGGTACACTTCGGTGCCCTCTCGGGCCTCCGTGTCAATTGGTCTAAATCCATAAGTTTCCCCCTTACCCCACTCACGCACCCCTTTGAGCCGGACTACCCATTACAGTGGTCCGCCGAAGCTATTAGATATCTTGGAATTCGCATTCATACGGACTCGGACACCGTATTCAGGGAAAATTATGGCACCGCAGTTAGCAGACTTGAGGATGATGTTGAAACCTGGACCAGATTGCCACTGTCCTTACTCGGGAGAATATCAATCATGAAAATGGTTGTCCTGCCGCGTTTCTTGTTCCTTTTTACTAATATACCCTTGGTTTTGCCCCGCTCTTTCTTTGAGAGTCAACACATTATTAATTAAATTGGCCTGGGCTTGCAAGCAGGCTAGGGTGAGTTGGCAGACACTGACACTACCATATCACTTGGGGGGTCTGGGGGCACCCGATTTATACTTGTATTATAGAGCAGCGCAGGGAGCTTTAGCATACTATTGGATACATGGCCCGCCTGATATTCCGTTTCTCCGTATGGAAAAACTTTTTGCGGAACCCCTTCCTCTCCCAGCTACACTTTTTGAACCTGTGGATCATAGGACCGGAATCTTGGACTCGGTCAACTCAACCCGCCATGCATGGCATAACTTGTTGCAATTACAGGCATGCCCCGTCCATGCCCATTGAATGGACTCACTGGTTGGCCCCGTGTAGAGACAAAGGGGTGGTCCGTGCGCTGCAATCCTTAAAGATACTGACGGCGGGAGACTTGTTTACCGGTGGCACAGCGAAAACCTGGGAGGCAGTGGCGGATCCAGCGGTCCCTAGTAATTTGTTACAACGGTTTCAATTCCATAGGGTGCGGAGGGCGTTGGGTGACATATTAGGAGCAGAACTTTTGGAACCTCCTGAAGTTCTGGAATTGTCGTATGTAATTAAAGCTAAGTCGCCTCAAAAAATGGTTACGAATATATATAAATTAGCAATGTCCCATAGAGCGCACTAGTTCACCAAGGCTCGGTTAGCCTGGCAACGTGATTTGCAGAGTACTATTGATGACTCCACATGGACCTATTGTTGTACCGGCACTTGACGTGTTTCCTTGCATGGCAGACACAGATTAATACATTTTAAGTTTGTAAACAGAGTTTAATACACCCCAGAGCGCTTACAAAGATATGGGTTAAGGGACACCTCGGCTTGTGAGCGATGCAGAGCACAACCGGCGGATTTTATCCACCTTGCGTGGCACTGTCCAGGGGTGCGCAAATTCTGGGAGTCTATCTTTCGGGAGTTGGGGGACATTGTAGAGACTGAATTGACTCCGGACCCGCTTTTGGCTCTGTTGGGGTACTCTAAACCGCTGCCTAAGTCAATACGTAGATTAGTGGACATGGGGCTTCTCATAGCTAAACGGCGAGTTGCAATGTGTTGGTCGAGAGGCCCCTTGCCCACCATAGCACAATGGTCGCACGATATGCTTTATTGTAGCGCACAAACGGAGACTTTCAGCGAGCTCCTTCCTCCCAGGAGTAGACCCAAGAACTTCTGGGGACTTTACAAGACCTTACTACTCTCCAGAGCGGAGGACACTAGTGCTGAGTCGCCCGTGGACTTAGAAGGCACTGCGCACACTGCGTCTGTCTAGCCCAGGGTGGGTGGTGGTCCCTGCAGAAGATAAGTCATGTAGTAGAGCATTTTGACTAACCCCCCCCCCCTCCCCCCTCTTACCCCGATAGGGTCACCGTGGGGTTTGCACACAGGGGCCGCGGGTTTTGCTAACACATTTTGGATAAGATGTGCCTTCCACCGTACACTGATGTATCACTGACCTTCCACAGTTTAATGTACAAGGATCGACACTTTAGCGACGCAAGCGGAGTATGGTTTGTTTGTTTTTTCTTTATTGGGTAGCTATCTAAGTTCCTCGTAAGCATACTGTTCTACAGAGTTGCTGGTTCAAGATCGCTGCCTGCCCCCTGGGGTTGTTGGCTTAATAGCTGTGTATTCTTGTTCATGAAGATATGCTGCAGGCCCCAGGGTTGTAGGCTAAAAGCTGTGTTTGATTGTAAAGTATGCAATAATAAAAAAATATTTAAAAAAATAACGATGAAATTAATATAATATGCGTACCGGAGTTACCAGCTAAGCAAATAGTGGCACTAGGCTCCTTAGGGGTAACGGAAACGGATGTAATGAGTAAGAATAATTTGGCTGAGGTGGAGGCTGAAGATGGGGCCACTAAATTATTACAAAATGTTTCCATCGAGTCTGGCAGCACAGTCAGTATTGAAAGTAACAGAAGCAGAGAGAACTCAAATATTGATTCTCCGGGAGTACAGGATCAAGGATTTAATATAGTTCCGGTTTTAGCTCCTGCTTTAGGGATTGCTCCTACTGTCTTCAATATGAGCCCTGACAATGCTGATAAACTAACGCCTGTACTTTCTGTATTAACCACAAGTATATATGGTAATGAATCGTGCAAGGTTCAAAGTACATCTAATTTACAAGATTTTCAACAATCTCAAGAGTCTGGAAATATCTGGAAAAGAGCACCCCTTCAGTATTAGTATCTAATTCTTCTGCTAAAAAGAAAACGAACAAGCAGAAAATAGGGAGAGGAGGAAAGAAAATGTATACGGCGACGGAGTCACAGCAATGTCTGACATCAATTACACAGGCTAAAGATGGTCCTCTGCGTCGGTGGGTCCAAGCGAAAGGAGGAGTAAAGACTATGGTATCGCGATTGTTGGGCGCTAATCTGATTGTCAGGCGCTAATACTGATCCTGAAGCCTTTGCTGGTCCATCAATGATATCTCAACCATTACAACAGTCAACTCTGGGACACCAATTAGGGGAGTCACAAGAACAAGACACCCCGACTCTTGCTTTGATACTCCAAGCCTTAAGAGATCAGAGGCACAAGAACATTATGCCCAAGCTAGGGTTGAAAATCATAATATCCAACAGACATTGAAGGAGATGTCACTTAAGGTTGGGGCATTGGCTGCAGACGTATTGGAATTACAGCAGAGTCACTAGCACTGAGGAGACTACAACTAAATCGAATTGCATGCTCCAGTTACATGACGATCAATTAACAGCTATGCAATCTAAGCTGGAAGATCTAGAAAATCGCTGAAGGCGTCACAACTTAAAAGCTGTTTGGAATTCCAGAAGGGCAAGAGGGATCGGATCCAAGGGCCTTCATAGTTCAACTTTTTCAGAAGGTTTTTCCAGACTTGGGGGACTGGGATTGGGATTGTCGGGTACAAAGGGCCCATAGACTCCCATTAGTACAACAGAAACAGCAATCTAGATATCCCAGGCCGTTCTTGATTTTCTTTGGAAATTTTCTCCTTTGGCAAGCTGTTTTTCTTAAGGCTCGCCCTAGCTCTCCGGTCACAGTTGACTCCTTCTTTTTTTTTTTTTCTTTTTTCTTTTTCTTTTTTTGTACGTTCAGATTTTTGTAAATTGACAATGGACAGACTTTGGAAGTTACGACAGTTGATTGATCCGTTGAAAGCTATGGGTGCGCAAGTATTCTTACAGGAACCTGCTCGTTTAAAGGCTTTTAGAGAAGGTCACCCGCATTTCTTTAACACAGAGCAAGAAGTAAAAACCGCTATCGATGGTTGGAAAAAAAAGGACTTGAATAAGATTTGATATGAATTATTTGTCTTTCTGCTTTCTGCCTTTTTGGGTTTTTGCGTTCTTCAAAGGATATAAATAATATGGTTTGACCTGTTTTGAGTGGGGTGAAGGTCAGGCTTGGGAGTCGCCGTGATTGCGCTGTCCCCAAGAAGCTGCCAATTCAGCGGCAGCTGTGGAAAGGGGATGGTTCCTCCTTCAAGATGTAGGGAGGATGTTGCCAAGTGCGACGGGGTTGGGGGAGGGTGTAGGGGGGGACAAAATGCTTAAAAAAAAAAAAGTCAACAATGGGTTATATAGAAAATCTGAGTAAATTTGCTAAAAAAATAAATGAAAAAGAAATGTGCCAAGGAGTAGAGAATTGTCTCTTGGTGGATAGTATTAAATCAGTCGAGAACTTTGTCTTAAGGTATGGATAGAATTAAGTGTCTTGCCTGGAACGTCGCAGGTCTTAATAGCAAAATCAAACGCCAACTGGTTTACGAGGAACTAAAAATGTACAATCCACAACTAGTTCTGCTTACAGAGACGCACCTTTCATATAAAGACCGCAATCTTCTTAAACAGTTGGGGTATGAAACTTTAGTTTGTCCTACACAAGGGATATCGATGAGGGGAACAGCAATATTAAAACAAACGTTTTTCTTGTACGATATATAAAACATTGGCTGATCGGGGGGGGAAGATGGGCGATTGCACAGATTGGAATTAGGGGTAAGAAATACGTCTTCTGTTCACTATATGGTCCCAATACTGACGATCCAACAGTAATAGATGTGTTGAATATGGAAATGCTAAATTGGGAGGGGATTCGGGTAGTAATGGGGGATTTTAATTGTATTATGGATTATAGTATAGATACCACAAGACACAATGCTACTCATAGAATGCAGAAGATTAGAGCAGCAATTATAGAACTGGGGCGGCTTCAATTAATTGGAGATGTTTGGAGATGGTTAAAACCAAACGTCCCAGGCTATACGTATTATTCAGCCCCACACAAGTTATATTCCAGAATTGATATGGCGTGGGTATCGGATCAAATTATGATATCAGCAGATATCGGAGTATGCCCACGGGTGACTTCGGATCATAATCCTATATTGCTATCGTTTAATTTAGAATATGAATGTAGGACACTAAGACCTTTTTCTTTTCCCAGATATCTGCTGAGTGATAGTAAATACCTGGGTAATACTAGGAAACAATTGGAGCTATTTCTTAAAGAGAATATCCATTCGGCTTCTTTAAATTCGGTCTGGGATACGATGAAGGCAGTGGTTAGAGGTAATACTCAGCAATTTGTTTGGCAACAAAATAAAAATCGTGATACATTAAGGAAAAAACTATTCAAATAGTACGTAAAGCGGAAGAACTTCACGCAGAGGCGGTTCTTTCTAGTTCTAGTAATCAAGAACAGCTACTTTTATCCCCAATAGATGCTAGAGTGGCACTAAGGAAGACGTTCAGGGAAAGAATCGCGACCAGATATCATAAATATCGCTTTATGCAGTATGAGTATGGAGAACAAATAAGTAAGGTTTTGGCTTACAAAGTTGCGGAGGATAGTGCTAGAACTCAAATAAGAAATATAAAGGGAGCAAATGGTATCACATACTCTCGTCCACAGGAAATCCTCTATCAATTTCTTATGTTTTATAAGACGCTATATACTCCAACTATAGATCCTGAAAAAGAGGATATCCAACGGTATTTTCAAGGTAAAACTTTACCAGAAGTAAGTTTAGGGGAATTAACTCTGTTAGGAGATGATATTACAGGGGAAGAAATAGATCTAGCAATATCCTCTCTATCATCTGGAAAAGCGGCTGGAGAGGATGCCATACCTATTGAATTTTATAAAATATTCAAGGATATATTGATTCCTTTACTTAGATTAGTTATACAAAATATAGGTGGTACGGGAAAGATACCAGAATCCTGGAATATGACACAGATCGTTTTCTTCTTAAAAAAAGGCAAACCATCGGACGATTGCGGCTCTTATAGGCCAATTTCACTTATTAATACGGATGCCAAAATCTTTGCGAAGATTTTGGCAAACCGATTATCACTGGTTATGCCTGGGTTGGTTACCCCTCATCAACATGGTTTCATCCAAGGGAGGGATACAACTGCTCATGTGAATACGGCCATTGGGGCTTTTGATATGGCTGAAAAGACCGCAACTTCTCTAGGGATGATTCTTTTAGATGCCGAAAAGGCTTTCGATCGAGTGGGATGGGACTTCTTATGGGCTGTTTTAGATACTTTTGGGGTTAAAGGTCAATTTAGGATATGGATACAAGCTCTTTATAAAAACCGCCAAGCTAGATTATCATATTCTGGCTTACAGTCAATAACTTTTCCGATTCTTTGTAGTACTAGGCAGGAGTGTCCCCTTTCCCCATTATTATTTGCTTTGTATATTGAGCCATTTATTTGTACTTTACAATTTGACCCCCAAATTACCCCATTAAATTCGAATAATATTTTGCTTAAGACTGTTGCTTATGCAGACGACATTGCGGTCTTCACAATAGAACCTGTTAAAGCTATCAAGATCATCGAAGATGAAGCGGCAAAGTTTGGCTCCATTTCGGGGTATAAATTAAATGTTAAGAAGACACAAATATTGCTTAATTTTAAACCGAAAGATTTAATCTATGGTGTCTGCTCGGAGGCCATTTATTTGGGAGTTAGACTATCTATGCAGATAGGATTTCTTTTTTAAATTATGAATTCTTATTGTGGGATACAGTTAAATTGCTTAAACAATGGCATAAACTTCCTATAGGTATTATCGGGCGTACTAACATTATAAAGATGAAGATTTTGCCAAAGTTTTTGTTTAGATCAATTCCATTACGGGTCCCAAATATATATTTTTTTAAACTGGAAGGAGTTTTGAGTAGTTTTATCTGGGGGTATAGGTGAGCGTGGAGAGCTATTGATCTTCTAAAGCTTCCGTTCGATCAGGGGGGTTTAGAATTTCCAGACTTTAAAAAATATTTTTGGGCTGCCTTTACTGAACGATTTCGAAGTCTCTTGAATCCAGAGTATACTTTTTTGTTTTTCCATTATTTCTTATTGGGAGAGGATAGTAATATTTTTTTTATATAAAATCAATGATCCGAATTATTTTAAAAGGGTAAAATTCAAGACTATTAAGGATACCATTAATGTATGGCGTGCAATATCTACGAGATGTAACGTGTCATTTTCATGATAAACTACCTCTATGGGGTAATCTGATATTCCCGGAAATATTTCAGGATGTGGCCAGTAAACCATGGGCTGGGTTCGGGATAGTTTGCCTAGGAGATCTTTATGATCATAGTGGTTTTGCCTTGTTTAAGAGCTTACAGAGACAATATGAGCTACCTGACTGTATGTTTTTAAAATATTTACAGATTAGGCATTATTTGGTGAAGCATGTGAAACTGGCTATACCATCTAATTCAGAAATATGGGAGTGTTTATACAGCGGCAAGACAAAATCCATGATTAGTTATATGTATAAATGTATTCAAAATCCTAGGCAAAATGATTTGGAAAGACTAGGGGCATGCTGGCGGGTGATTCTGGGTATAGAGGTTACATCTAGTGTTATTAAACAAGCACTAAAAATTATAGATGAGTCGGTACATTCGGTTAATTTGTGACTGCAGCAATTACGTACAATTTGTCTATATTATACGCCTGAAAAAATTTCTAAATGGTCTAGGGTTAGTGGGGCTGGGGATCGAACGAAATGTCCTAGATGCAACTTATATGCGGCTAATATCACGCATATGTTTGTAACTTGTCCAGAATTGCGTATGTTTTGGCAGAAGATCGAGCAAATATTTTCTCAGAGATTGGGGATAGTGACACCATTAACGACCATAGAAATTATGACGGGTCTCAAATCAGTTGACTATCGACTCTCCCACCTTGTTGCAATGTTATTGGTTAGTGCAAGATTGACAATTGCTCGAGTATGGATTGCTTCTAAACCTCCGTCTGTAAATGAGTGGTGGTTATTTGTTAAAGAAACATATGAGATGGAAAAAGCTTTGGCACAGGCAAGGGGTACTCGTTCTTTACAAAAATTAGATGCCGTTTGGGGACTACTATTTTAGATATATTGGTTGTCTTATGTGATCTTTTTTTTTTTTTTTTTAAATTTTATTTCCTTTTATGGCAATTTGACGGTGCTCTGTTTTATTTCATATAGGTTGTTTTGTTAATTTGTATCCCATTTGTTGACAATAAAAAAAAAAAAAGGAAATTTTACAGGTTTCCGTGGTAGGCAAGGGTTCTTAGTGTCGGTGAACCAACGGAACAAACTGTGGGGATGGAAGAGATGCACTACAACACTCCTTGTTAGGCTCTTATGAGACCTAGTATATTGCTTTGTCAACTGTAAATTTGTATATGTTTGACATTTTATAACTGTATGCCTGCCTGCTGGTTGACTTTAAGAAAGATTATGCTCAGTACAGTAGGTGTGAGTTCGTTATGGTGACAAGCCAATGAGAACAGCTGTAGGCTTGGTTGATGTGCCAGATGCCATAGGGCGGGTTCATTATGAAATGTTATTACAAAGGCAGTAGGCCAGGCTTTCTTTATTTTGACGATCATATGGTAAAGCCAATAGGCCCTTAGCAGTAGATTGTTATTATATTATGTTTAGGGCTCCCGATTTTATGGTATTTATTTTTTTGACATTTCCGTCTGTATTTATCCATATTTATTTTTTGTCAACTTTATCTGTATTCATCCATTTTTATTATGGGGTTTGTAAAAAAAAAAAAAAAAATGAAGCTGAAACTGGTATATTTCACATCTATTTAACCAATAAATATGCAATCATGCTTGAATGCCTGCAAGGTTTCAGTGATATGAACACCCGCAGAAGATAAATAAATGCACTTATATGAAAATATGCACATTTCAGTATCTGATTGTGCATATCTACTGCTGTTTAAGCCTCTTTACTAAAATTCCTTTCTTTTTTAACCCCTTTACCTATCAATCCACACATTTATTGGCCTGGCAGTCATGGCAAAGTGTATTTAGAATCACTCAAAAAGTACCCAATTTCCGTTTTTATCCATATTTAAAAATAAATGTTTTTCTGTCTGTATTTAACTGTAATAATGGAAAACAGGGAGCCTTAATTATGTTAGACTGAAGCAAAGTTTTTGATTACATGTAATCCCACACATTACCATATTAGGTAAGGGTTTTGGTGTTGGTCACCCTCCGTGAAAACTCTGTATGTAGAATGTCTCTGTGGGGACTCTTGTTAAGCCCGATTGAGTAAGGTTGTATATTGTTTTGGCAACAGTAATTTTGTATCTCTTTGTAATTTTATAAATGCATGTCTGATGGCTGCCAGCTTTTGCACACTTCAGTAGGCCTGTGTTGTATATAGTACCAAGTCATTGGTAAATGCCAGAGGCCTTATCAGTTCACTAGGAAATTGAATGTCACATTTCTGGGGTGTGATCTGCTAATAATGAAAAGGTATGACAAAGCAAGTAGACCTTACTGTGAAAACCACTTGTAAAACACAATAGGCTTTTAAGGGTGATTGTTATTACACTGTGCTAAAGTCTATAGGCCGGTATTTTGTTACATGCAATCTCACAGATTACCGTAGTAGGCAATGGTTTTAGTGTTTGGTACCCCACCTGAACAAACCTCTGGCATAGAAAATTTGCACCATTGTAATCCTTTTTAGGCTCTAATAGTTGGGATCGTATATTGTTTTGACAACTTTATTTTGTACATATTTGTAATTTTAGCATTGTGTGCCTGATAGTTGCCTTGTGGGAAAGGCTACGCTCAGTACTGGAGGCCTCAGTTGGTTATGGTGACAAGCCAGTGATAACAGCTAGAGGACTGGTTGGTCCACTAGGAGAATAATATTTCTGATGCCACAGGTCTGATCCGTTTAGTTAGCATCAAAAGTTTTTATAAGCAAATTAATCCTGACCTATTAACTGTGAAAGGCATAGGTTTTAAAATCGACAAGCGTTTAAGGGGGATTGATATTTCTCTTTAATAAAGTGTACAGATAGGTATTTTGTTGCATGCAATGTCACACATTACCTCTGTAGGGAAGCATTTTGGTGTTGGTTGCCGCCTCTGACAAACACCAGGGGTAGAAAATGTGTGTGGTAATAATTATTGCTACAATCTCTTCTTAGCTGTCTGCCCAGTCTTGTAATGAAAAGAGATATATATATATATATATATATATATATATATATATATATTATATACACACACACACACACACACACAGAGGGCCTTTTGGTCAGCCCAGTTCTGTCACTTTGCTTTATCCATGACTGCTTACTGGAGTAATGGTTCAATCCACATCTGTCATTCGCAACATTGGCCTCTGAATGACCATTTTCTGATCATGTGTACATCCACCTGAAAATGATCGCGCTTTAGGGTTGGGCTGATTGGCCAGTCCCTTAGTTTTCAATGCTCTCCTTTTATACTTCCCCTTTTGATTTCTTTGTTTCTTCTTTTTAGTCTTTGCTTGCGCTGTGCTTGCAAAATCTCTTGTAAACAAAAAAATTAAAAAGTGCTTAGAGCCCATCCATCAGTTACAATTGGTTGGCCTTCAATTCCCTCAGATTTTCTTGCGTCTTATTGGGCAGCTGCACAGGTTCCACTGTCTTCCTGTTTTTTGACCAATCCGTGGAGCATTGACCAAGTACTGCTTCCGTCCCTGTCCTTACACTGTGCGCGGTGCTTTCGGGGGGTGCTTTTTTAGGTCTCGCCTGAGCCAGCGCATGCGCTGCTCTGGCGAGACATTTAGTAAGCGGGCTTTTAAAAGTCCGAGCACACGCTTTTTTTTTGCTGGCCTCAAGCTTGCGGTTACGCGCGCAGCCGCCATCTGACTTTCCGTCATGGCTCATTAAGCCTTACAACCCTTTACAGCGCGCGAATCACTTTCATTTCCATGCTCCTCCACCCCCTGTTCTCACTACCCCCTCCCTCCTCGTCAGTCACCGGGCTACAGCTTGTTTAAAATGTGTTTGTTTGTGGCACTGTTTTATTTTCTGTTTGCCTCGAGAGCTCACTCCTGCCTGGGCAGCAGAGAGCATGCATAGGAGGCTGCGGGGGAGAGCGGGACAGCTTTGCCAGCACCGGCCCTTGTTACGTGTTCTTTGTTTTGTGCTCAGGAACTTTATTTGGTTACTGGCACAGCTGCAGCATGCCGGCCGCTTAAGGAGAGGCACTGCGTGTTTTCTTTAATCAACATGGCGTCCGCTGCACTTCATCTTTTAACATTGCGGCTGTGCTTTTTTTTTCTTCATAAGCGCAGCTCATGCCCTTCACCCTCCTAGCCGTGTCTCCGAGAGCAAGCATAGGAGGCTGCGGGGGATGAGCGGGGCAGCTTTGCCAGCACCAGCCGTTGTTATTACCTGTTATTTGTTTTGTGTTCAGGAACTTTGTTTGGTTTTAAATGGTTACTGGCACGGCAGCAGCATGCCGGCCGCTTCAGGAGGCGTACGGCGGGTTTTCTTAAATCGACACGGCGCCTGCTGCGCTTTATCTTTTAACATGACGAGTGCTCTTTTTCTTCACACTTCACACCAGTGCCAGTTCTGGGCACTGGCTCACACTGCACCCCACCCGCCGCCAGTCTCCAGCCCACTGCACCCCAGTGCGGGATCCAGACAGGACCAGGGTGAGCCATGTTTACACGGACCTGCCAGCTCTCACACTGCTCACCAATCGTACACAACTCACAAATGCCGACTTCTTTGCACTGACCAAACGTGTCAGCCTCTTACACAGCCATGACGGGCCAGAGTATACCACAGTCCAAGAGGGCAACTCACGCCTGGCCTTGCTTCTCCAAATGTCTACAAGCCTCCGCTTCTCATGCTGCCAACAAGAACGAGGTTTCACATTGCCCTGCGGCGCGAGCCGAAGTGCCTCACGAAGCTGACAAGTACAAGCGTCCACTGCCCAAGAGTACCGGCTTCACAGTGCTCACGTGTCCTCGCTTCTCAGTCATCAAGATCCCGCCCCTCACACTGCCCTTGAGGCGCAGACCCCCACACCGCCCGAGTCCCAGTCTCAAATGACCACGAGTCCCAACCTCTCAAATGCCCATTAGCCCCAACCCCTCATACTGCCTATAAGTCCCAAACTCTCAAATACCCACGAGCCCCAACCTCTAACTCTGCCCACGAAGCCTAGCCTCTCAAATGCCCATACTGTCCAAGCCCCCCCCCCAGAAAGTAAATTTTCACTATATTTTACTTCTATTTTATATCTCTATTTGAACCTCTCTACTTTTTTGCCTCCCTCATTCTGAGACTCTTTAACTGCCCAGTGTCATCTTAATATTTTTGGGGTCTCAGGCAAAGCATATTTCAGCTGTTTTTTTGTGTGACCCTTTTAAGTTTAACATATAATTTAGCATACTTGGCATCATGCGTTCTTGAATTAGCAGGCAATGAGCAATAAAATTCAAATTTATTACGTAAAGGGGTCCCTAAAGTATGTCTTGCCCGGTGCCCCTGAAAATCTTTAAGACTACACTGCAACCTCTCACACCGCCTATAAGTCCAGCCATCTCACACCGCCCATGAGTCCCGGCTTCTCACACCGCCCATGAGTCCCGGCTTCTCACACCGCCCATGAGTCCCGGCTTCTCACACCGCCCTTACAGTTTGGCCTCTCAAACTGTCTCTCAATCAATCAGTGGACAGATGCTCTGAGTGTCAGCGCAGAAAACAGCACTTGGTATACGGCGGGGGAGGCGTTTTAGCTCACAATATAACATTTCACCAGCGAGGCGCTCAGGTCAGTAGACCTAACCCTGGCCCCGACGCAAGGAAGCACGGGTCAACATCCTTTGCCATCATTCACCTTCGGCAGGTGAGACACTCACATGGCAGCTTCGAATCGTTTCCCACCAGCTGCCGGTGTCAACAGCTCGGCAGCCGGGCTCCTCCGCACTTCCCCAAAGCCCCCTTCTCAGTGTTTGCAGACGGACGTCTACAAAACAAGGGCTAAAGGTCACAGGCGGAACCAGGTGTGAGAACCCTGCTGATAGCTGCATCCATTCTCATGTTTTTGTTTTACTCCTCCCGACCCCTTACCGTCCCCACTTCCTTCATCTCCCGTTGTACCTTCCCCTCTCACTCCTCCACATTTTGTACCATTCCCTCCTCAATCTTTGCCTTTATTTGCGTCTATCCTTGAGTCCCCCCCAACCACACTCTTTTGCCTCCTCACTCAGCTTCTCAGCTCTTTTCTATATCTCTGTACCCTCCTCTATATCCCCCTCTCTTCTTTAGCTCTCTGTGGCTCTCCCTCCACCACCCATTCTGTTACCACCTCCTCTGTGTTTATCCCACTTTATTTTTTTCTCGCTCTCTAGCCTTCTCGGCCTGTGTGCCCTGCTCTTTACACCAACAGCCTTTACGCCCCATCATGCTCCCCCTTTTTTACAGCCTACACCTGTCCGGTTTCCTCTTGTCGCACTCCCTCCTTTGCCTGCATTCTCTCTCCTCCTTTCTCGCAAACCTTCTCCAGCAGTTTCACATCCGTATTCTCTCACTTCCACCTCTTTTCTCGGTTTGATTTCCCTTTACATCTTCAATTAATGCCCCCATACGCCTTCCCCCTCACCCTCACTCCTCCTGCCCACTCATGTTAACTCAGTCTTTACTTCCGCCCACAAATTCCTACCTCGGCCCTGCCTTTCCTCTCTTGACCCAGCTCGGCTTCCCTACAACCCCCTAAGGTCTCTCACCCCCACAGCCATAAATTCTTTCCTCGCCCACTTCACAACCCTTAACTTCCCCGAAACCGCCCGGCACTACCCGTTTATCCCTCACCCTGAAAATGTATTCTAACTCTCTTCCATATCTTCCCTCCCACACCCCCTTTCGCTGCCCTCCCGTTCTCATTTGTCTCCGACACCAAAATTTCTTTGAGTCCTATCTTGCCTCCACAGTGTGGATTTGGGGGTCTCCTTCGAAGACCACCCAAAGGTGCAGGGTCCACCCTTCGTCCACGGGTCCGGGATACAAACTGAGACCAACACTGGAGCGCTGAGAGAAAGGATATTTATTACAATCTCATGAGATGGAGAGAGAGCATCAGCAACAGACACCCGCAGCTTGTCTGAGGAGGCAAAATCTGCCAAGCACTTTGGTTCCACATCTTATATACCCTTCATCCCCACCCCAGGCGTGTATAGTAAAGAAAGAACACCATGATTATGAAAAGGGGGGGATGTATACAGAAAACGATGAACACCATAATTATACAAAGGGAGACGTGTACAGTAAAACAATGAACACCATAATTATGCAGGCAGAGGTCAATCTGATAAGTTAGCAGATGGTCACTGTTGGGCCCCTGCAGGGCGTAGGTGAAGCTCTTAATTACACAACAAGCAGAGGTCAATCTGATAAGCTAGCAGATGGTCACTGTTGGGCCCCTGCAGGGTGTAGGTGAAGCTCTTAATTACACAACAAGCAGAGGACAATCTGATAAGTCTGAAGATGGTAGCTGTCAAGCCCTGTAGGGCGAAGGGCAGGGTGAGGACAGTAAGCACAAGTGGACAGTCCTGTTAAACTGGGGTTTAGCAAGAGTTCAGTCAGATTGTGGCAAACAAGGGCATGGGCAGTCCTGCTCGACTGGTTTTAGCATGAGTCCAGGCAGGTGGCGGCAGGTCAGGTCAAAAACAGGGCATTGGTGGCAGTGCAGAGGTGAGGTGAATCAAGATGTGAAGCCACAGAGCATTTGTGACCCCTGTAGAGAGGTCGCAATGGAGGATGAAGCGCAAAATGGCTGAGCAAATGGCAAGACAACAGACCTACTTTTCCACAGTCCCTCCTTTTTGCCATAAGCGAAATCATTTTTAGTCAATTGCAATGTCCATCAATAGCTGTATCTCACGTTCAATCATTATTTTATTGTTCTTGACATGAGTATTTATAGGGACTGGCTTGATAGCACTTGCTCAGAGGCCACAAAGTGGGGGACCACATTGAATGCAAAGACAGCAAAAGAAAATCAATACAAGAGGTATCAGGACGATCATTAGGACTTTCCATCCCCAAGTCAGTAGAAGTTGCCACAACCAGGGGCCAAGGGACCATGAGCCGGTATCTTGATGAAGATCAGAGGTGATTTGATGAAGCGTGGAAATAGCCTCATAGACAGATGAGGAATGGTCTGGGATGTACACACAGCAGCTGGTGCCGATCATGCGGCACGCTCCTCCGCGGTCAGCAAGGATGACGTCAAGGACCATGCGGTTTTGTAAAACGACGAGGCGTACCGCTTGGAGCTCCGCTGTGTTGTTGGCCCGAATACCAGCTGTGATGTTGACAGTTGCTTCCATGACCCTGATGAGGTGGTGAATGTCTCTGCTGTTTTCCATCGGTCCCCAGAAGGGAAGGATGCCTTTCATGGCATCCAGGACCAGTTGAGAGGTAGTGTCTGCTTGGTCGACCACTTCATTGCTGCGGCGGACGCGATGATGAAGAGCAGGAGCAATATAGGCAGGAGGAAGGAGAAACGCTATATAACATGTGCCTCCCCAGTTTTTGTGAAGCCAGGTGTATGCTTTTGTCCCACAAACGAAATAGGTGTTTGGGGAAGCAACAAGCGGTGGTGGAAATGTCATGTTCAGAGTTGCTGTTATGGCACAAGAGCTGTCCCCAACGTACTCAGTACCTAAGCCTTTGATGCATATAAGTCCAGGAATGCGAACAACTGATAGGGGCAATGTTCGCTTGGCGGGGGCCTTCTTTTTGAAGCTAGAAAAGCGAAGACTGTCAGTGGTGTTGAAGATCAGCATTTCCTCTTGCTCATCTTCTGATATTTTCATGGGACTGTTAGTTGGACAGAAAGGGTTGATGGTGTTGCCTGTCTTGTTCCACCATAATTCGTCCCGGAATTGCTGGAGAATGGTATCAGTGATGTTGCTAGTCTGCTGGGCATCCATGAAGAGCATCATCCAGGCAAGGCAAGAGGCATGTACAGAATAGGGGTAAGGAAAAAGTGATATTGGGTTTTCCGTGGATTGAGGCCGGAGACCACAGACCCAACAGTTTGTTTTGTTCAGGACCATATTATGTTGATGCAACATTTGAATAAAAGTGTTGTTCCAAAAGTCTTGTCTTCTGTGTTGGAGATAAGGGGGCAAGGATACCTGCGAGTGTTCAGTAGGTGTGGCATCAGTCGGCAATATGGTACCTTTTGCCGGCGCTTTTTCCTCTATAATCCAGAAGATGATGGTAAGAATGATCGTGAGGCAGAGAAATACTGTTAGCACTATTGACCTTAGATTATACAGTCTGTTATGAAATGCCTTCTTCTGGTCTGCGTTTTTAGGCATAGTCGATCATCTTTTGGGCTCTACAGCTGTCGGAGAGGGAGACTGAGCCCTACGCGTCGCCGGTAGCTGGTGGTTGCTTCACTGGCTAGGCTTCTCAATACCCCACTATAAGGAGTATCGATCCACCCCACCAGACTGTACTACCGCCCTGCGACTTTTGGCTCAGCCCTCCTGTCCAGTCGCTGGAGCCCCAGGGGTCGTGCGAGGACGGAGGTTGTATCTTCCTTTGGCTGGCACAGTGTGGTCTTCGAACAGTTCGAGCTCTGGTTCTTGGAGGCCATACACTGGGCGGTCGTGTGCCAGTACTTCCTTGTAGGCAGACAGAGTTGGGTCAGTCTGTGTGATGCTGGGGACCTTCCGGCAATGAACGGCATGCACCCACGATTTCTTGCCTTCCACTCGTAGGGCTGTTCGGGTCGTTAGCAGGACTAGCAGAGGACCTTTCCACCGGGGCTCCAACGTTTGTTTCCAAGCAAAGTTCTTCACCAGGATGTAGTCGCCTGGCCAGATGATGTGTCCTGGCCCCGTGGATCGGTCGGGCAACGCTTCCTGAACCTGCTGATTAATAGAAGACAAAGTTCGTGTAAGTACCGACAAGTAGTCGCTCAGCATTTCACAAGGAGAATCCGACAAGGTGGTAGCAGGGGCGCGCCCCAAATGTTCATTGGGCGTCCGAAAACCACCTCGTATGGGGTCAACGAGGTGCAAGAATGCGGGACAGATCTTATTGATAGAAGGGCCAGTGGCAATGCGTCAGGCCATCTAAGCCCCGTAGTCTCCACTATTTTGGCTAGTTTTGATTTGATGGTGGCATTGTATCTTTCCACCAGGCCTGCTGACTGGGGGTGAAAGACTGCGTGGAATTTTTGCTTGACCCCCTAGTCCAGCTAATATGTGTTTGACTAACTCTCCAATGAAGTGGCTCCCGCTGTCACTCCAGAGTACCCGGCAAAGGCCATAGCGGGGAAAGAATTCTTTCAACAACATCTTGGCGGTTGTTAGGGCAGTGTTGTCTTTGGCAGGGTAGGCTTCCACCCATTTGCTGAATGCGCAAACAACCACTAGGACATATTTAAGGTTGTTGCACCGTTCCATCTGGATATAATCCATCTGTAAGACCTCGAAGGGTGCCGTGGGGATGGCAAACCCAGCTTGTGGTACCCGGGTCCCTTTTCCTACATTGTAACGGAGACATACTAAACATTGCTGTACCAGCCTTGTGGCGGTAGACCGGAGTTGGTTGTTATCCCACACCTCCTGTAAGATTTTAGTTATGGTGGCAGCATCGGTATGGGCCGGTAAATGAGTCATGTTCAACAATGGGAGGAGATAGGCATTTGGCAATTTCCATAATTTTGTGTCCTTGGACCGCCAACAATTCTCCTCATCAAGCATGCCCTCCTTTTCCCATTGTTGAAGTTCTCCAGGAGTGGCAGTAGACTGGATGTCCTTGATCTGTTGTCTAACGTCACGCCACTTCTCTGCTTGGGATTTTATTATGTAGATGGCGGTATGTGTTCTTTCTTGTGCAGTGGCTCTGGCTGTCTCATCAGCTAAGGCATTTCCCAGTCCTATTTCGTCTGTGATTTTCTTGTTGGCATTGCATTTGACATTAGCTAGTGTTCGGGGCAGTGTCAAGGCTTGGAGTAATGCAGTTACTAAGTCACCATGCCGGATGGGCGTACCATGTGACGTCAAGAATCCTCTCTCTTTCCAGAGGATACCAAAACTGTGTGCTACTCCAAAGGCATATTGGCTGTCGGTGTAAATGGTGGCAGCTAGACTCTGGCTAAGGATACAAGCGCGGGTGAGAGCTATAAGCTCTGCTGCCTGGGCCGATTTCTGAGGTATGCGTGCAGTTTCAACAATGGTGTTGGTAGTAGTGACGGCATAGGCAGCAGATGTGGTACCATCTGATAGTTTAATACAGGACCCGTCCACCCATAATTGCCCATCCTGTTCTGTGAGAGGGATGTCTTTCAAATATACCCGCCCCTTAGTCTGTTCTTCTGTTTGGAAGAGGCAGTCATGTGGAGTGTCTGTGGTGTCTGAATCTGGTGTGGGCAGGAGTGTGGCGGGGTTCAAGGTCGTACATTGCTTTAATGTGATGTGGGTTGCTAACAACGTAAGTTCGTATCCTGTCAGTCGTGCACTAGTGAGGTGTTGTGTCTTTGTCTGGTTTAGTAGTATGTCGACTGCGTGGGGAACTAACACAGTCAGTTTAGATCCTAAAACAATTCCCTCACTTTGTCGAATAGAGACGGCCGAAGCCGCGACCGCTTTAAGACAAGAGGGCAGACCTCGGGCCACAGGGTCTAGAGTGGCCGAAAAGTAGGCGCACAGGCGTTGTTTGGTGCCGTGAATTTGGGTCAAGACCAAGAGAGCGCATCCTGAGCGTTCATGGGTGTAGAGGCAGAAGGATTTAGAGTAGTCGGGTGTGCCCAGTACTGGTGCAGAACAAAGAGCGTGGCGTAAGTCTTCAAAGGCTTGGTCGTGTTCATGTGTCCAAGGGAGGGGTGTGGGTGTGTCTTTTGTAAGTAAAGCAAGGAGTGGCTTAACTATTAGGGAAAAATTTGGAATCCATTGACGACAAAAAGAAATGAGGCCAATTAGTGCACGAACATCTCTTTGGGTAGTATGAGAAAAAAGGCGTAGTATTGTCTGGATGCGGTCAGGTGTGAGTGTACGTCCCTCCTTGGACAGCAAATGGCCGAGGTAGGTCACCTGCTGTCTACAATACTGTAACTTATTCTTTGACACCTTATGGCCCTGTGACGCCAGAAAGTGTAAAGTAGTAAGAGAGGCAGTGCGAGCCAGGGCCGGAGTGTCCGCAGCCAAAAGAATGTCATCTACATACTGAATGAGGACAGCGCCGGGTGGTAACTGTATCTGGTCGAGCTGTTGTTTAAGGGCTTGGCTGTATTTGCTCGGACTCTCCGTGTACCCTTGTGGAGCCCGGCAGAATCTGTATGATCTGTTTCTTATGGTAAAGCCAAAAAGGTAGCGTGAATCAGGGTGTATTGGTATGGAGAAAAAGGCATTCTTGAGGTCTATAACGGTAAAGGTGGTAGCAGTTGAAGGGATCATTGTTAATATAGTTGTTATGGCAGAGACCACAGGATATTGCGGGACCACTATTTTGTTGATCGCGCGAAGGTCAATAGACGAAACGGTATATTTTCTCAGAAGTGGACGTGTGTTTCAGGACTGGAAGGATAGGACTATTGCAAATGTTGGACTGGACTTCCTCAACTACCCCTGATGTAATCATATCCTGTACTATAGTCATGAGGGCCTTTTCTCCTTCTGCAGAAATCTTATACTGAGGTAGGCGGGGAAGAGAGTGCATTTTGTTTTACTGTTATTTGGACAGGGTCCATGACAATCTCCCCACATCGGTGTCCGTGACAGCCCACAGGGTAGCTGGTAATTGGGACAAATCCTGCTGTTCGGAATCAGTGAGACAATAAAAACGTGATTCATAACCGATGGGGCAATCATTGTCAAACAATATGACTCGGACATTTTGGGGAGAACAGCGAATGGTGGCTCTGTAGTGTTTAACAGCTCAATGCCCATCAGGTTATCTGGGCAATTTGGGGAGAGCAGAAAAGAGGCCATCGCTGTGTTCCCTTGTATGTCCAGGGGTACCTTAGTAGAAAGGGGGTTAGTAGAGGGCGTGCCGTCAAATCCTATGGAGGTGATCGATAAGCCGGACAGGGGTGCCCTAGGAATCAGTTCTTTTGATAGGGCACTTCTAGAGGCCCCGGTGTCAACCAAAAATTTGCCCTGCGTACCAACCACCTTAGCTGTGACATAGGGACCTGTTTGATCGACAAGAAGTTCTACTGGTTCCTTCCCCTGTCCCTGGCTGTCTCATGCATACTCGTTGTCGGGGAACTGATCAGTGGCAAAATCTTGGGTAACAGCCTGTTAAGAACAAAACACAATCATGAACATTCTGCGCCATCTTGTCTGATGAAAGTTCCTACGTGCACATAAACTACAGTCATTCTGATTTACCACAGCCATTTTGTACTCTGTTGGTCACCTTCATTTCACCCTGCCCTTACTAGCATCCCTCTGACCGACCTGGTATGTGTGCTGGGGGCTATAAACTATTTCCACGACAAACATCAACATCACCTGCTGCCTCAAACTCGTCTTTCCTCTCATCCCTGCACAAACGGGTTACAAATACCAAACAGACTCTTGCAAACATGGTTTATTGCACTACACACAGCAAGACTGGTTTTTGCCAACAATGGGACCTGTTCTTATCAACAGAACGGACTCTTAGATCTGGCCGGTCTCACTCGTTTTTAGACCCTGAAGCAAGGTCCAGCTGCAATTAAATTGTCTGTTTTTGACCTGGGTGGGGGGAGAGTTAATGTTGGGCTTGTGTAACCATGTTGATAAAACAATGTCAGGCTTGTGTGACAACCTGCCCGGGCGGAGACTCCAAGCTTGTAACCATGATAAAAGAAACAAATACATTGTGTAAAACTGTATAAAAGGAAGAGTCAGAAGCATTGCAGTAGAACACCTCCCTGAAGACATCCTGGTGTCAGCAGTTGACGTGGTCTCCTCTAAGAGTAATAAACCTTTTTCTTGCCTTCCAGCTTCCAGCGCCTGCCTCGTTATTTTAGATAGTGAATCCAAAGTGGATTAAAGGTGACTTTGCGCCGGGCAGCATTGGGGATCCCAGGAGACTCGCTGCTTTTCACAAATTGGCGACCCAACGGGGGGCCCATCAGAGACACGTGGGTCCAGTAGAGAGGTCCTAACGACGGAGTGAACGAGTAAATGATTGGAGTGCACCTGCCTGAAGGAGACCCTCGTCTGGCTGCCAATCGACTGAACTTCACCGGTTCCGAACGGACCTCTCTCGAGTGACCTGCGGTCCTGACTGGGGCCTTACAGGAACGCCGCATTGATTGTTGGAGTAAGAGGACAACCAGGCGCTGGAAGGGGAATACGAAGAACTGTCCATACGGTCCGGGTAAGGTCGTGAGAAAACATGACTTAAATTGATTGATTGATAGAAATACTAGTATTCCTTTTTGAGTTATTTGAGACATTCCCTGCTTGCAAACAACGTAGAATAGGAATATTCTCTCTTTGCAGACAGCGAAGGACAGGTAGTGCAGACTTTTGTCTAACATTAATTGAGATATTCATTTTGACCGCTAAATACGTCATGCCTGTGTTCTCTAGATTGTTTGATTGTTTTGGACCGGACCGTTTGTTAGAGGTCAGTCATCCGGCACCGCCGGAAGGCACCCCTAACAAGGACATGTACGTAAAGTATGGATTAGCCAGCGTAGCTTATAGCAAACTATGGCATAAATACACTAGGAAGGACCGGGTAAATCAGTGGCCACTGACGGGATCTTTCCATCCCGCTAAAATAGAAATGTTAGAATTAGCTCTCCACAAAAAGAAAACTAGACCAGCCATGTTTGACAGTTTTGGCTTATGGCGAAAAGAGGCAGCTCAAAGAAAGAAAAGGGACGAAGCTAGACAAGATAAAGAAACGCGAAAATCAGCTTACCAAGCCTGTAAAAGATTAGAAGAAAAACTAAAAGAAAAGGAAATCGATAAAAAGGAACAGGAATCAAAAATATCAGGTCAATGCCCTGTTAGAACGCCCTCGACTCTTTACCCCAAGTTACCAGCAAAACAAAGGGTAGATGATGATTTATTGTTAGGTCCCCCAATCATATACATGCCACCCCCTTACGCCCCTACTCACCCCGTAGCACAACGCCAGGACCACCAAAGTATAGCCGGAGATGGCACGATCACCTCAGTCTCCACCGCCTCTGCTCCCACCGAGCCACCCACACCAAATGCCTCATCAAAGGAGGCAGTAGTAGAGGTAGGAACCAAGGAAATAGGAGCGCCCAGGGTCCCGCGATTAAGTAAAAATGAGCGAGCAGGCATTGATAAAATAGTTAAAACCCTCATAGATAGGAAAGAAACAGAAGAATACGTAACTGACATATGCGACTCCTATGTTGAAAACCGCAAACGATACTTTATTGTACGTCTCTGTTACCACACCCTTACTGCATATGAAGAGAAGTACCAAGACGTAGGGCCCGAGCGATTAGTGGCTCTCTACAGGAAGGTAGACATCGGAGATGAAGACGACAACGATGTTGCAGAACTATTTTCATCCACACTAGAAGTATTGCGTCACCTCATAGAACAAGGACAGATAGATAGGGACAGGACAACTAAGGTAGCAGGACCCCCAGTGGAAAAAACAGATAGCATGATGCCAATAAAGAAGCTGCCCCTTACTGGGTACCTCCTAGAGGACAAGGGACTAATGACGATATAAACCATCAAGACGCTAGAGGAAGGGTGGTCTACAATTGGGTGTATCAGCCATGGGACAGACAGGACATTTTGACGTTCCGTAAATCTCTACCGGATTTACGAAAGAACCCCACCGCCTTTACACCGAGCTAGGTACCGCTCTGGGATCAACAATAATGACACTTGCCGACATAGACTTGTTCTTCGGGTTATGTTTGCCAGCAGATGTGTGGAAACAGATTAGGAAAATAGACCATACCGAACTGCTTGGTCATACCTGGGAACAACTCGACACACTAGATAAACAGCGGAACCCTGGTCAAAAACCAGTTAAAGCAATATTAGACCTCCCTGACAAAATAGTGCAGAAAGTGAAAACGCTGATCCCAGAGAAAAAGATAGACTGGTCCATAGTAACCGCATGCTGCCAGAAACCACAAGAGGACGTCTCAGAGTACTTCTCCAGATTTGAAACTGTGTTCTCCGATTACAGTGGACAAGACATGTCCACCGCAACCGGACACCACTTATTTGTGCAGAACTATGTCAAAGGACTACTGCCAGATGTATCCCAGAAATTACAAGCCAGCGAAAGTAGTTGGGCAGCATCTAAACTGGCGGCCATTCTCCAAATGGCCCAGTACTATGAGCATCAGAAAAACGAAAATGACAGGGCTACAGAAAGGAAAAAGAAGGACTTGAAGGAAAGGGTAATGGTAGCACAACTCCAGGGGGCGAATACAGGAAGGGAGCAATATAGGGGAGGATACCAGCAGAATACCCCTAGAGTACAGCCACCTAGTAACAATTCATCGACATCATATGTAGGACGCCAAGACCTAGGACAGGATCAATGTGCATTTTGCAAAGAATATGGACACTGGAAAACCCAATGCCAGGCTTTGTTAGGAGCTGGTAGGGGCAGAGGGGCGATGGAAATAGCAAGTGGACAGAGCGGAAGAGGACGTGGGAGAGGGTACACGAGTGAAGTAAGCGAGGAAAGGCCAGGAAGAGTGAACACATTTGACCATCCCAAACAGAATCAGTACCAACAGACAGATTATGACAATACGTACGACTTTGCATAGGACATCCAGGGGCAAGGGAGGGATCCAGTCGAGCTCTATGTTGATCAGCAAGGCCCTTATGTTACCGCTGAGGTCCTGGGCACAAAGTCGCCATTTCTGGTAGACACGGGAGCAACACGTAGTGCACTATCCAAACGACTGATTTCAAGGGCACTCTTGTCAGGCTCACATGTGACCTCAATAGGATTTGACGGTACACCCTCCACCAACCCTTTGTCCCGACCGATCTTAGCGACTGACACGACAGTTAACATATACACCGACTGCCAATATGCCTTCAGGGTGGTTCACCATTTCGGGATTCTATGGAAAGAAAGAGGGTTCCTGACTTCACACGGTACACCCATCCTGCATGGAGATTTAGTCTCCGCCTTGACTGAAGCAGTCCTCCTCCCCAAAAAGCTAGCAGTGATAAAATGCCAAGCACATAGGAAAGTGACAGATCTCATTGGACAGGGAAATACGCTAGCAGACGTTACTGCCCGAGCCACAGCAGAAGACAGAACCATGACACGAATGTATGTGACCAGGTCACAAGCTGAACAATGGACTGATGCTAGGACCACTGTAAGGGACATACAGACTACAGGCACACAAGACGAATTGACCGAGTGGGAAAAGGTGGGACTAAAAGACGAGGAAAATTGCTGGAGAACTAAAGACGGAAATAAATGGCTGTTACCCAATGCCTACCTCATCCCCATATTGACCATGGCACATTTACCAGCACACATAGGCTCCACCCCCATGATTGAACTAATCACAAGAGTATGGCATAATGTCAAGATAACAGAATCTGCAAAGCGCCTAGTACAACAATGTATAGTATGCCTACAACACAACCCAGGGAAAGGGACAGTAGTACCACGGGGAGGGTTTGGAGTCCCTGATCACCCCTTTGAAGTCCTTCAAATGGATTACATCCAACTAGAGAGATGCCATGGTCTAAAATATGTCCTGGTGGTTGTGTGCGCTTTTAGCAAATGGGTGGAGGCATATCCCACCCGCGACAATACTGCCATAGCCACTGCAAAAGTATTGTTGAAAGAATTCTTCCCCGGTACGGCCTTTGCAGAATTTTATGGAGCGACAACGGCCCACACTTCGTGGCCGAGTGATACAGAACATACTGAAAGGGTTGGGGGTAAAACAAAAATTCCATGCCGTCTTCCACCCCCAATCAGCGGGCCTGGTAGAGAGACACAATGCAACATTGAAACTAAAGCTAGCCAAAATAGTTGCCACAACCGGGTTGAAATGGCCCGGCGCCCTTCCATTGGCATTGCTATCAATGCGCTCCACCCCGACCAAACACAGACTGACCCCGTATGAAGTGGTCTTCGGCAGGCCTATGAACATTTGGGCGGCACCAAGACCCACCTCCATTAACGATGTCCCGAACATATTAATGTCAGACTATCTGCATAAATTGACAAACGAGCTAACAATTATCCACCAACAGGTGCAGCAAGCCTTGCCTGACATATCCAGGGGCCCAGGACATGTGATAAAGCCTGTGGACTTCATCCTAGTTCGCAACTTCCAAAGAACGAAGAATCTGGAGCCCAGGTGGACGGGCCCCTGGCAAGTCTTGATCACCACTCGAACTGCCCTCCGAGTGGAAGGAAAAAAATTGGCTGCACGCCCACCACTGCAAGAAAGTCCCTCCAACGCTGGCAACCTGTGAAGAGGTGGAGGTGCAAGAGGAAGTACTCGCAAAAGACCGACCAGCTCTGAGTTGCTACCCACAAGAAGACACCCTCCAACTGTCTGAATTTCCCGACCCACGGTGCCATCCAAGGAAGGGTACAACCTAAGATCGACGAAAAGGGGGAGCTCCAACAACCAGGCCACTAACTGAGTCAGAGTCTCAGATTGGTAGCACAGCCAAGCGACGCTACCAGGAAAAACACCAGACAAAAGTCTGTGGTCCTAACAGTTGGTGAGCTCCTCGAAGATGATGGAAGAAACGGAACACCTGCAAAGCCACCGCAAAGACACCAAGACTTTTGAACTGCACAGTACAAAGACAATTGCACTTGTAGCTGCATTTCTCACCTGCCTCCTGCTAATGGTCACACTCTGGATCATTGAAGAGAATGCACCTGCATACAGAACATTGTCACCAACCATGCAACCAATCACAAAGAAAGAACACTACCTGGTATCACTACCGCCACATCTCCGAGAACGACGCAAAGAATTCTGGAATAATTCTTTCGTACAGATGCTGCACCAGCACAATCTTGCCACCAATGCCACTAACTGTTGGGTCTGTGGGCTGCTACCACATGCCACTGAACATTCCATCCCTTCACCCTTTTCTGTTCATTGATCTTGCCTTGCCTGGATGATGCTCCTACAAGAAAGTTACAAAGACAATGCCACTTCCGATGGGACAATCGCTCAGTTCTACAACGAGTTCTGGCTAAACCAAACAGGAAGAACAGCAGCTCCCTTTTGCCCTCACACCTCCAATACGACATTCCCAATGAATGTCCCCTCCAAAGAACGAGTGGAAATACAAGTGTTCAATAATCCTGTCAGAGCCACATTTTCCTACCTGAAGAAAAGAACTGCTGCAACACTGACTGTGGCCCTATCTGTGGTGAACGTCTCTGGCCTTGTATGCATTGAAGGCCGTGGGACTAAGAATGTGGGTCACAGCACTTGTAACATTGTAAGGACTTTGAACACTGCCAATCCTCCAGCATTTGTTGCATCACCCAATATGTACTTTGTCTGTGCAACCAAAGCCTACACCTGGCTCCCAAGAAACTGGGGGGCACGTGCTACATCGCCTTTGTTTTGCCACCGACCTACACAGCCCCTGCAGAGCATCATCGAGAAAAGCGTTCTAAAGACACTGATCAAGCAGACTCTGCCGCATCACAGTTCGTTGACGCAGCAAAAGGGCTCGTCCCGCTATGGGGTCCGATGGCAAACAGCCGAGCCATCAGACATCTGTCTCAAGCGGTAGAAACTGCCCTGAACGTCACAGCTGGCATCCTCACCAACAACACTGCCGAGCTTCAAGCGGTCCGTCTGGTGGCCCTACAAAACCGCATGGTCCTGGACGTGGTACTAGCGGATCGTGGAGGAGCATGTCGCATCATTGGTGCCAGTTGCTGCATATACATCCCTGATAATTCACCCTCTGTCTATGAAGCAATCGAACATCTCCACAGACTGTCTTCAGAAATTCATCAAGGATCAGAGACTTGGACAATTGGAAGTTGGCTTTGGGGCATCTTAAAGGACTGGGGTTGGAAAATATCAATGTTTCTCTTGGTCCCAGTATTGGCAATATGTGGTTGCTGTTTGGGTGTACACTGTATACCACCTTTGTGTTCTCTTTGCATAAGTGCCTTGTGCCCTAAGACTATGGACACTCAGTTAACAAAAATGAGAGTAATGTATGAACAAGAAATACAGGACATTATGGAGATCGAAATAGACTGACAAGATGGCTAGTTATGTTCAAAGGGGCGACTGTTAAGAACAAAACACAACCATGAACATTCTGCGCCATCTTGTCTGATGAAAGTTCCTACGTGCACATAAACTACAGTCATTCTGATTTACCACAGCCATTTTGTACTCTGTTGGTCACCTTCATTTCACCCTGCCCTTACTAGCATCCCTCTGACCGACCTGGTATGTGTGCTGGGGGCTATAAACTATTTCCACGACAAACATCAACATCACCTGCTGCATCAAACTCGTCTTTCCTCTCATCCCTGCACAAACGGGTTACAAATACCTAACAGACTCTTGCAAACATGGTTTATTGCACTACACACAGCAAGACTGGTTTTTTGACCAACAATGGGACCTGTTCTTATCAACAGAACGGACTCTTAGATCTGGCCGGTCTCACTCGTTTTTAGACCCTGAAGCAAGGTCCAGCTGCAATTAAATTGTCTGTTTTTGACCTGGGTGGGAGGAGAGTTAATGTTGGGCTTGTGTAACCATGTTGATAAAACAATGTCAGGCTTGTGTGACAACCTGCCCGGGGCGGACACTCCAAGCTTGTAACCATGATAAAAGAAACCAATACATTGTGTAAAACTGTATAAAAGGAAGAGTCAGAAGCATTGCCAGGAGAACACCTCCCTGAAGACATCCTGGTGTCAGCAGTTGACGTGGTCTCCTCTAAGAGTAATAAACCTTTTTCTTGCCTTCCAGCGCCTGCCTCGTTATTTTAGATAGTGAATCCAAAGTGGATTAAAGGTGACTTTGCGCCGGGCAGCATTGGGGATCCCAGGAGACTCGCTGCTTTTCACAAGCCTGCCTGGAATTATCAAAGACGTTTGGACGCTGTCCGCCAAAGGGTGGCGCAGGACCTCTCCCTCTTCCTCTAGGTGCTCCTCGCTCTCTCCCTATGGTATTTCGCTGCAAAAGTGGACAATCTGCACGCCAGTGGCCTGTTTCTTTACAATACGCACACTGGTCCTGGGACAGATGACGTGGGGGCTGGTGTGTTCTAGCAGCCGCAGGCATATAATTGTTCTGTTGGCCCCTACCGTTTCCTCCCGTGCTTATCTGGGAAAGCATCACCTTTTCTTTTAGGTCTTTTCTTTTTCTGTCTTTTTCCTCCTCTATTTTATTTTGCAGATGTTCGTAATATTGGGCCATTGTCAGGATCTGCGCTGGTGTTGCCGCAGGCCTCGTGCTTTCGCTACTCTGTAACAGTGGCGGCTGGTCCATAGGGGCGCCGGGGCAGCGCCTCGCAAAAGAAACAAGAAACTGCTCACTGCAGTTCCGGCAACAGGAATGTAAGCAGACGAATTGACAGCTTTCACAATTCGTCTGTTTACATTTTTGGGCCGGCCTGTGCTTCACTGGTGAAAGTGCGCATGTCAACGCACAGCGCACGCCACGCAGGCGAGAGCAGGAGTCCAGAAGATGGTCCGTCTAACTGCGCATGTGAGTGAAGAGCGTTGCTCCTCACTCACATTCACGAACCATTAGGTATGCTGCGCATGCCTAGTGTGGTGCAGGCGTCTAAAGATAGGCTCCTGCTCGGGCGGTGACGTGTTTTTCGTAAAGTCGCCCCATGCCCTATCAAATGCCAGCCACCCGGCCCCCCGTCGCATCCAGTCTCCTGATTTGTCACTGCAGTTAGTTTCATGTTGAGCAGCAAAAGAAAAGAGAGGGGAGAAGTTAGTTCCAGTCCACCACGTTCAGTCAGGTAAGAACCGAGAAAATCACATTTATTGCCGTATTGCTCTGAGCTAGTGACTCTATGGGCTACTCCGGGGACATCATTAAAGAGAGCACAATGCCCAAGGCGGTGATGCGTGATGTGGGACTTGCTGAGGCGGCGAGCAGCGCACATGGCACACGCCTGCCAAGGACAGGAGGGGGTGACTTGTGGTGCGCAGCGCGATGCAGAGGTGGGCACAGTGCGTGGCACGCAGCTGCCACGGTAGTGGGTGAGCCCGGCTCACGCTCGCGCCTTCCTTGGGCTGCAGACCCGGCACCAGTAGGCTGCGTGTGAAAGAGGCAGCTCTCGTGACGGCTGCAGGCGAGTGTCACGAGGTGACTGTGGGAGACAGGCTGCGGTGTGCTGCGAGTGACAGAGCCTCTAGGGGGCTTGAAGGCTCGAGAGAGCAAGTGTCGAGTGAACCGGTGAGGGAGCGCTTGTGGGATGAGTGCAGTAGAATGAGTTTTGGGGGAGAGTAGGCAAGTCCATGTGGTGACTCTGGGGTTACAGTGGAAGAGACAGCTAAGGATGATGTGTGGTGACTGAGTACAGGGAGCCCGCTTCTCTCCCCGCCACCTCCCTGATACGTGCCTCGCCCCTGGCATGACTCACTCGGCGCTACAGCCACCAGGCAGGTGGGCCCTCAGGAGCGCGGGACTGCAGTCAGCCTTCATCCTGCCAGCTTGGCAGCACGTGGGGGCACAGCGTCTCTAGGAATGCTCTGGCCACAGCCAATGCTTGATTTGTGTTGGTGGCTTGTAATGTATAACACAAACAACAGCATTCACAGGAACTTACTTTTCTTCATCTGACTGTGACCTCGAAAAAGAAAGCGAAAGTATGAAAAAGGAGGAAGAATGAGAAACATAAGGATAGGAAAACTGAGACCGTGGAATAATGCAGAAATAAAAAGACCGTGAAAGAGTGCGATAAACAGACCGGAAGTGAAGGGTGGAGGAAGAAAGAGGTGTGAGGTGGCATCAAGAGAAGGTAGACCTGGTGTTTGACATCTCCGACTTTGGGCAGCTCTGCAGTGGCTCTGAGAACAGCTTTCCGCCTTTGCCTTTACTTATTTACTTTACAAAGTAAGCGCAGCTTTTCTCCAAGTTTGCTCTGAATAAGCACTTAGTTCCTCAAGGTCCTTGCTGACTTCCCGGAGCTGCAGGATAAGTTAACTCCGAGGAGCTTCCGCTGAACTTTCATTCCTGTCGAAACACTACATTATGTAACAAGCCCTCTTCAATCTCACCTTTCCACAACACTGGTGCTCGAGAGTCAGGTGAGAGAAGCTGTCATTCTGCAAGTTTTGATGACCCTGAAAAAGTTTTCAGACAACAAATAGCGCTTTATATTGAACATTTGCCAATGCTCATAAACTACAGGCGTCAGAATGAACCAGTAAGAGAGCTCCGTCTGGAAGGACGAAATACTGAGGTGGCCTTCAGTCACCACCTATAAAGCAAGTCTGGGATTTTAAAACATAATTCTCTGACTAGCACTTGGAAATTTGCAATATCCTATTGTATAAATGTTGGAAAAAGTCACACCCACAGCAACTAAGACTCCGCATTACCAAGGATGATTTGTTATTTAATTTAAACCTTACTTCATCAGTGAAAAAATGCATATGGAAATGTTTCATCCCAAACAAATCTGTGGTTGTCAGTGTGTCAACAGATTTCCATAAAATTAGGTCAGAAGATAAAAAAAAAGAAAACCGTTGGTTTCTTTTTCAAAAGACTGTGTGGCTCCGCCCGTACCAGGAACGATACTTGCATTAGATTTCCAACGCAATGAGAAGCCACGGGGCAATTACATTTCATTTTATACGTTTTACTACGTTTATTGTGAAGTATTATGTATCACACTTAAAACTGACTCAGCTAAGAATGGGTTCAGTCTTGTAAAATGTTCTCATTTTTTTGTAAACAAAACATAAAATGAATGTGTCAAACGGAAAGCATTGTATTGGATTGATAGGGTGTGAACTGTATATACTTTTAAATATGTTTGTGGTTTTATTTTGAACAATTAACAAATTATGCGGTCTGTTTGGATTTTAGATAATTTCTTTTCCTGTCATACTTGCATTACAATCAATATAAACTGAACGCGTCACTAATCTCATGTTATCTGTGTCCATTGTCGATATCTTTGTATAAGACAACATTACGCAGGCTGTCGGCACAATGTATTGTAATAATGCTCTGTTTGGGTGTACATATTGTAAAGTAAGCCCTCATTTCACGCGCGGTGCTGTCTGATTCCATTTTCATATCTTGTTCTGATGTTATCATGTGATTTCTTAGTTCCGCGGATACGGTGGTATGATGAGTTAGAACCCCCCGCTCTCCCGTTCATAGGGTCAAGCTTGCTCGCTACGCTCGCTCTTCACATTGCGCTGCCCATGACTTTTACGCCCCACCTTTTCAAAATGTCACCAGCCGCCACTGCTCTGTAACCTAGTGGAGATCGGTAGCAACAATCCCTTAACAAAAGTCTGAACTAGTAAGTGTCGGCCTGTCTCAGTCGTCGTGTCCTGTCCACTATACTCAACAAACACCTGGCTGAGTCGAGAGAAGTAGTCAGACGTTGTTTCCTCAGACTTTTGCTTACACGCAGTAATGACTGTCCAGTCAACCTTTCTGGCCGGAATGGTGGCCTTCAGCTTTGTTACTATGCGACCTGGTAGTGCTAAAATAGCTTCCGCTGGCCTTTCCCCTTGTTTTCTATCCTTATCCATTGTTACTAAATCTTCCCACTTGTGACCGAATACAGTCTGATCGTCTATTTTCCTTATTGGTCTCCAGATGTCTGGCGGCAGTATTAGCCCAAAACATTGATCTATGTCTGTTAAGGTCATGGTGTAGGTGGCAATAACCGTGTCCAACCCTTCGTAGAATCCAATAGGATTCTTCCGGGAGTCGGGTAAGTCCTTTTAAAAGCTAAGATGTCAGCTCGAAGCCACGGAGTGTACACCCAATTATATAACGTCCTGCTCTTCGCATCCGGACTATCTAATCCCTCAGCAGTACCCTGTCCTCGAGCAGGGACAAAAACTGGAGCAGCTTCCCTTATTGGTGCCATATGACCTCCCATCGCTCCCTCCACTACTGGTTCTTTTTCCTCTTCCTCCTGGTCTCTCCTCAAACTTTCCATCATTTGTAGTGTAAATGCTAACAAGCTGTGGCTTTCCTCAGCACTTCCTCGTCCCTCTGTCAACTTACGATACAATTCTGTAATATGGCCTGCTGTTGTTACTCCGTGGCGTTTCTCATAAACAGAGAGTATTTCATGAGCAAATTGCTGTAGGAAGTAGCCCTTGCAGGGTGGTGCATAGGCTTCATAGATCGCACGGATCTGGTTTGATGTGGAAAGATCCTTCAGGCAGGTGCGAACGAGATTAGCAGAGCCTGTTTCTCTGTAGGTGTAATGCGGGGTGTGTGTGATCGAACAGAGGGAGCTAAATCGGGATCAGACGGAGCAGGAGGGGCATTGTGGTCGGGAGGTGGAGGTTGGGCGTTAGGGGGTGGTGCATTCTCACCGGCCGGCTGTGGGATAGGATGGGGAGGGACATGGTACGGTGGTGGCAATGGGTGGAGGAGAAACTCCTCCTCCTGGGGGTCCGTTCGTGATAAGGGAGTGTAACGTACAGAGTATTGACCGGACATATTTAACCTGTATTCCCTATCTGCACACGCGATGTTTGAAGCAACCTTTTCACGTCGCAATTCCTATAATGCCGGTTTATCACTTTTCCGAGCCTCTTTATGTAATCTAGCCTGAGCCCTTCTCACCCTCTCAGTCCCTTCCTTTTTCCACTGACCCAAGGCATCAAACATTGCTTGTCGGGACCTCCTCCTATGAAGTTGTGCCTGTACGGCCTCAAGCTTCTGGGGTTCGATAGAGCCGTACATAGGCCATTGAGTCTCTGTATCCTTAGACGTGTATTTATGCCACAATGAGTTATACATAATGGGAGAAATACCGTACTTTATGTACATGTCCTTACTAGGGGTACCTTCCGGAGGAGCCGGCTGACTATCCTCCAGCACCCTTGATCGAGATGTGAAACAACAAAACCATCGTGCAAATTTACTACACACGGGCATGCTTTTCTATGTTATCTTACCAAGCGTCTCCACAAGTTTCTAAGCCGGACAAAAAGTCCACATTACCCGTTTACCATCACTTTTTGCAAAGAGTGAAGAAAAAACAAAAAAAACAGATAACCAAAAACAAACAAAAGGTATCGCCAACCGGAGATCCTACCAGAATCCTTTGTCTCGTTCTCCAGGCGGTCTCTTTACCGCAAAGCTCGTCCAAGTCTATCGGGGGCTCCAGTCAGGACCGGTGCCACTTGCGGGGGTCTTTTCAGATGCAGCGAAGGTCCGGTGGCGGCTACGAAGACGAGGGTCTCTTTCGCGTAGGTATACTCCACCACCGTCCGTTCAAACTTCCTCGTAGGGACCCCTCGACCGGGCAGCCGCGTCACTGATGGGGCCTCACGTTTGGGCGCCAATTGTGGATTTGGGGGTCTCCTTGGAAGACCACCCAAATGTGCAGGGTCCACCCTTCGTCCACGGGTCCGGGATACAAACTGAGACCAACACTGGAGCGCCGAGAGAAAGGATATTTATTACAATCTCATGAGATGGAGAGAGAGCAACAGACACCCGCCGCTTGTCTGAGGAGGCAAAATCTGCCAAGCACTTTGGTTCCATCTTATATACCCTTCATCCCCACCCCAGGCGTGTATAGTAAAGAAAGAACACCATGATTATGAAAAGGGGGGATGTATACAGAAAACGATGAACACCATAATTATACAAAGGGAGATGTGTACAGTAAAACAATGAACACCATAATTATACAGGCAGAGGTCAATCTGATAAGTTAGCAGATGGTCACTGTTGGGCCCCTGCAGGGCGTAGGTGAAGCTCTTAATTACACAATAAGCAGAGGACAATCTGATAAGTCCGAAGATGGTAGCTGTCAAGCCCTGTAGGGCGAAGGGCAGGGTGAGGACAGTAAGTGCAAGTGGACAGTCCTGTTAAACTGGGGTTTAGCAAGAGTTCAGTCAGATTGTGGCAAACAAGGGCATGGGCAGTCCTGCTCGACTGGTTTTAGCATGAGTCCAGGCAGGTGGCGGCAGGTCAGGTCAAAAACAGGGCGTTGGTGGCAGTGCAGTGCAGAGGTGAGGTGAATCAAGATGTGAAGCCACAGAGCATTTGTGACCCCTGTATAGAGGTCGCAGTGGAGGATGAAGCGCAAAATAAGCTAATGGCAAGACAACAGACATACTTTTCCACAACAGCCCTCAGTGGGTCCCCATCTCACTTCCACCCCCCTCATACGCTCGTTCCCTCGTGCATTCATGCCCTCCTTTTACTACCCGCCCCATCCTCACCGTGATACTTCGCCTCCCTCATTCCACGTCTCCTCCTTTACCACCTCACCACATCCTTCGTAGCCACGCCCATTCCTTCCTTCCTTCACTCACCTTCACCCCCTTTACTCTTCATTCCTTGTTCCTTCCACTGCGTTCGCACAACGAGCATGAAAATGCTCATACAAAAAAAAAACATAAGTGGACAAGGATGTATCAGTTTGCTAATGTCCACATTTATGGAATAATTTACAGCGTAAGCTACACTTTTTTTCTCACGACTATTGTCACACTTCGAGCGGTGTGAAGATAGTAAAATATTTAAATAGGATTTGCAGACAAAGGAGTGGAAAGTAGGTGGAAAATGAGCAAAACTTGTTTAAAAGATAACATTTTTAACAAGCATTGGCATAGCCAATAGGTCTCGCCTTTGGGACCTTATAAGTGTTTAGCCATGCAAGACTTGATGTTGTTGCACCAAGGATATTGTGCTGGATAACTTCAGCACAATATCCTTGGTGCAACAACATCAACTGTTGCATGGCTAAACACTATAAAGTACAAGGTTTAACCATGCAACAGCTGATGTTGTTGCACCAAGGATATTGTGCTGCAAAACTAAATACTTATAAGGTCCCAAAGCGAACCTATTGGCTATGCAAATGCTTGTGTTTTTTTTTTTACTTGTTGCATTTCTTAAGAGTGCATGTGTTCAGTCTGTCTCTCCTGCTCCAAGTCCTTGCTTGTGCCTCCCATTCACCCACCTCCTCCCTCTGTTATTCTGCTTGCTCCCTTCTGACCCTCTCAACCCCCCGCAGTATTAGTGCTTAACCCCTCCCACCGCTGTCTGTTGTGTTGCTTTTCTGTGCCTGCAACCTTATTGGGCAGTACCTCAGACGGGGAAATGGGAAAAATCTTTGTTCAGTAAACCCTTCGTGATAAAGCATGCAGCCTGCCAGGCACAGCATGTTACAAATGGGGGAAAAAGACAGCATCCAAACATAATCTATATCGGAGGCGGTATTGCTGCAGTATTGAATTACAGTGGGGAGATGATGTGGTGTAATGGCCAGAGCTGCCGCCTCTGGAACTGGGGAACCAGGTTCGAGTCTCGTTGTCAGTTAAACATCCTTTAATTCTGGGCAAATCACTAAATCTCCCCAAGCCTACCAAACAAAAATGAACTGGTGCTCCAATACCTTCGGGCCGAGTGTGCGATTTATAAAACTGCAACAACAAAAACAAGCATTGGCATAGCCAATAGGTCTCGCTTTTGGGACCTTATAAGTATTTAGTTATGCAGCACAATATCCTTGGTGCAACAACATCAACTGTTGCATGGCTAAACACTTATAAGGTCCCAAAGGCGAGACCTATTGGCTATGCCAATGCTTGTTGCAGTTGTCTTAGCTTTGAAAATGTAGATCAACACAGCTTAAAGTTTAAGAATGCAGCTTACTTTGCATGCAAGAACAGCTGTTTATTTTTCAATCAAAACTATAAATATTCTTAAGTTGAGTTTTTTCCACGAAAAATGCTTTCAAGATATAATTGTGCTGCTTATTTTTAAGTTAGGTATTTTAGTATTGTAGACTGTGAATATTGTTCGTTGCTTCTACCTAAATTACCCGTGCGCAAGAGTATTGCATCAGAGCATTGCGCTCCCACTTTTTTTCTCACAAGAAACGCCCAAATTGACCAGATGTAAATAAGGTTATTACAGGGATGCCTAATTGATTATTGATGCCAGGCTAATGCCACAGATGGATACGAGCTCCAGTTGCAAAGCCTCTGGCGGTGAGCGTGGATGAGCAGAAAAGGATATTTTCAAACGTATTTTGGTGACCAATTGTTGGCACTGCATGTTTATAAGCCGACATGGAAGGAAGGTTACTTTGATTACATGCACACACAAATGATAAAGGGTTTTCTTTGTGTGCCACACAGGGAGTGAGTGGGCAACTTCAAGTTAAAATGGTATTAGGAACATTAAATCTCCCTTTGAATGTCAATTCTCATCATCATTCCCAAAGTAACAAGCATTGGCACGGCCGCGAAGCCGCGGAAGTGAAAGTGATCGCGATGCACTTAATGACCCGTGACGAAGGAAAAACAGATGGTGGCTGCGCGCGTGAACGCAAGCTTGAGGCCAGGAAAAGCCTCTGGTAGCACTTTGAAAACCCCCTTTACTAAATGTCTCGCAGGGCAGCGCATGCGCTGGCTCAGGCGAGACCTATAAAAGTTGGGGGAGGGGCAAAAACTTGCATCATCTGTTTAAGCCGGATTCTGTTCTCAGAAATCCATGACCTAGAGGGAACAATCAAGACTCTGATTACTCTGTGCTTATGTGATATAATATTGTTTTTCTTAAATAATATAAAGTGCAGTGGCGGCTGGTGACTTTTGAAAGTGGTGTAGCATTTCACACTTCATGCACGATGGCAACTAGCAGCCTGCACTAACCAATAACGACATCATTTTATATAATTTTAAATTTTGTTTTCAGCTTAACGCCTGCGTTTTAAATAAGCAGTACCCAAGCTGTTTTGCTCCACAGTCTGCGCTCCCTGCCGGCTTCACAATCAAGTGCATATATTGCACCCATAGGTAGCCAGTCATTTAAACCAATCCTGATGCTGCTTTTATTCTGTTTGTACAAATGAACCGTATGACAGCAGCACCCAGATAGGTTAGAGCGGGCAGAGACCACACTCGCAGGGAGACTTGTAGGCTGCATCTATGTTCCCCGGGCTCACTGACACCGCGCTAGTTACAAGAGCTGAAGTACGCTTATCAGCTAGCTGTGGTTTAAGAAACTGCCAAACTGACTTGCGCACTTCATCTCACAGTGACAGGCAGGCTGGCTGCCAATCATCATGCCTGGGGAGCAGCCCACTTCTCCACCCAGGGTAAATTTACATACGGAACAGACGGAGAACACTACTTGACCCGTATGTGCGGCTTGATCGCACATAGCGGGTCATCACCCCTGGCACTCCTTAGACAAGCCGCCCCTGATAAAGTGCTTCTATTTCGGCAGCAGTTGCAGAGAGTGGCTTCATAAAACCAATTTGTGTGTTCTTTAGCAACTGTTGACTGAAAGGTCGTATTTGCCCGCCTCTTTTTGCAGTTCTCACCTCTTGTGAATAATTTGAGTTTTCTTAAATCATATTCCTCCTTGATGGCGAGAGGATGTGGCGTAACCGCCAGAGACGCCGATATGGAGACTCGGGAACCAGGTTTAAAGTCTCGGCATAGGCTTAATATCCTGTGATTCTGGGAAAATCAATTAATACCCCTGTGCCTACCAAACAAAAACAAGCATTGGTAAAGCCATAGGGTTTGCCTCATCGAAATGTATTGGTTTTGCCAATGTATTTTTAGATATGTTGCACATCAGCAGGATCTGCTATGCAACATGGCTTAAAGATTAAAAAAAAAAAGCGTTATGACGCGACAAGCATTGACCGCATTATAGCTCTTTTTTTCTTTCAGGCCACGTTGCCTGGTGCTGTGCAACATGTCTAAAAAATAAATTGACAAAAACAATGGAGTTTAAAGAGGTGAAAGCTATTGGCTTTGCCAAAACGTTTTATTTTAAATGTTTCTTGAGAGGATACTACAACTCTCCACACAGAGCTAGCTAACTGATTGCTTCCTGCTCATTTCATCTGCAGTGTACCAGCCGCAACCCACATGGCCACTTCCTCTAAACCAGGAGACCATTATGGAATGCTGTTGTCCATAGTATATCATTGTTTTACCATTCCAAGGTGGCAAACACGTTAAAATAGAGGTGAGCAAGCCACTAAAAGTTTGAGCCCAAAGCTGGGCGCTGGCTCAGCTCCAGGGCCTTTTGGAACCTCAAGCCTATATTGAGTCAATCTTTCATGTGGCTTCTGCCTGCCAGTAAATCAGTGAATTCCTCTACCCAGGATGTGGCATTACTGTCAGACCAGCCGACTGGAACTAGTGGAACCATGTTTGTGTCTCAGGGTCTCAAGATCGGCCAGGAGTGTCGCAACCCGGCTGAGGCACTTCCAGTGAAGCCCGGCCTGCAGAGGCGGAGGTGCAGAGGTGAGAGCGCCCGCTGTCAAAGTAGCCGAGGCTGGCAAAAAATGGGACCACGCAACGGTAAACGAAATTCTGTGAGGCTAAATCAAGCTCCCCCAACGGCCCCCGCTGCACACACATGAAGGCTGGGCTATAGCGATGCTGTAGCGAACACCCAGAACGGCGGCCATATTGGGAGAACATTTTAGATTGACCGGCCCCTGACAGAGTAGCAGACACAGCGAGGTCCATCGTTAAAAGAGACAGCCTGGAGCCTGATCTCAGAGGGAAAACTGCTAGGAGCGGCAGGAGTAAAGAGGACTACAACTCTGTGGCTGCAGTTCATTTTTCTGCAATCACCATTGTCTTCTTTTAAACAAAACAAATAGAAACTCTTCAAAATAAACGAAAATCTTTACGCTTAGGGCAACTCTACAAAAATTAACAGTGGCACACCTCTTCCAAAATGGTAGACTACGTGGGAGCTGCATAGTGCAATACTAATTGTCTACCCTGCTTCGAAGAAACTAATACACCGGGCATTTTCTAAACGGCTGGTCTGCCAATTGTGAGTGTCATCCTTTGTAATTTCATCTGTTAATCCGACATCAAACTCTGGCTCCCATCGCTTCGAAAACAGTGCTCACTGTTAAAAAGGAAAGCAAAAATAGAAAAATGAAGCATCAGCGCCATCTTCTGGCCCTTTTTTATACATTCGTCAGACAAACATTTCTAAACCAATTTAAACATGATAGAGCCTTCTTCTTGCACCCTGCCCATAAATATGACAGAAAACAATTCAGTGAAGCTACATGAAGACAATTGTGATAGATGCAGAAGCGGAGAACCGCTAAAGCCCCCTCCCAGTCGCAAATGTTATTGCATGGCCTTCGCCCCTTATGGCGCGCAATAGGCAGCTGGTTGCTCCTGAAATACCCCGAATGCAGCCGATGCGGTGTGCTTCCCCTCAATCCTCATTTCAACACTAGTCATACATTGGATTTATCATACCTAGACAAGTACTGCTCAGCTGCTCTACACCAAGCATTGGATGGCGTTCGTTTTGTCTTCTCTTTTTCTTATAATTCTTCCCTCCCTTTTCCTTTCTTTTTGTTTTTGTTTCAATGCATATTATATGTTCATAATTTTCAGTTGTAAAAAATTTGTTTGTTAGCATGAAGCAAAAATTTAATATCTTTTAGTTCAATTGACACTGCAGGTCATTAGATCATTGCATAACACAGTAGCAGTTCCATACAGATTATCTATGGACCCAGTATCCAGGGGGTACATCCTGCAACCGAGAACCGCATTAAACAGTTACTGTATGTATACGGAGCAACAGCGCCCATTGTAAATAGGGACAACAGGACGCAAAATGGAGGAACTAAGTGCACACGTTATAATAGAATCGCAGCTGTGCATGATGCCTCTGCATATACTAGTTTGTTGTACACTAAGATATA
This sequence comes from Calotriton arnoldi, assembly GCA_963921515.1. Lineage (NCBI taxonomy): Eukaryota > Metazoa > Chordata > Amphibia > Caudata > Salamandridae > Calotriton > Calotriton arnoldi. The sequence continues at coordinate 2,437,965 of CAWUFW010001137.1, forward strand.
CAAGCGATTGCACTCACAAACCTGCTGTTAATTTGCCACACCAATGCGAAATTGTTCTGCTGTAATATGTTTGTATTTGAAAAAATCTAATAAAAGATATTTTAAAAAAAAAAAAAAATGAAGACAATTGTGATAGAGAGAATGTATCTTATTTTAACTGAACTGTTCCTCAGAACCCCTTCATTACTGATCAGATCACGTTCATCCCCTATCCCCGTCGCTCACATCAGGGTCTCCACAGCGCAAAAGACTAGCAATGGGACTGTTTTCTACACTTAGTCCTACGACAGCCTCACTCACACCGAGAGAATTGCTTAGGGCAACAGCTGAGTGCCCTACAACCCCGGGCCTACACATTCTATATGCCTTACCTTAAGATGGCTGTCCTGGCCTGTGCCCTGGAAGCACTGCTATCGAGTGCATATCAACCCTACAGTAAGTCTTAGCTTCCCAGTAACTCCGGGATGGGTGCTGCCAATTGATCTATGACAATGCCCCCCGGACTGAAACCTGGAACATTGTACACACCATGGAGCCGGATCAACATGGCCCATGCCCGGTGGAACTTTGATGGAACTTTCGATGGACCTTTGACGATGCCCCCTGGGCGGATACCAAAACTGTTTGTACTTACCTCGGTGCACGAGCAACCTTGGCCGATGCCCGGTGGAGCTGTCATATGCAGCTATAGAAGATTCTGTCCTTGGTTTCACCCCCTTGGCCGTCACCTACCCAGCCGGTCATCTGACATTGTTTTCCTCATTTCCCCGTTGTTTCCTTCCCTCCCCCTCCCTCTGTGATTCTTTGATTTAATTGATGTAACTATGTAACCTGTAACTCGCTGATCCTCATGTAAAGCGCTCTGATACCTCCGGGTCTAGCCAGCGCTATATAAAACTTTTCAAATAAATAAGTGTTGGCTCGACATCCTGTGATTTTGGGCACATCACTCAAATTCCCTGTGCCTATAAACAATGCATTTGACCTTGTGTAATGTAATTGGTGCTCATGTAAAGTGCTCAGACTTCAGGTCGCGTTCGTGCTGTATTTATAAACTGCACAAAATGAACTAAGAGTTAAAAACAAAACCTTTAATATATGGAAAGACAAATGGAGACCCATCTCCTGGCTGATTTGTACTAAGTGAAACCATTAAACCTGAATAAATCGCTGCTTCCCCGCCTTGTGTGATGTTAAGCAAAACTCTTTGTCTTCTTTTTTTTTTTTTTTTTTTTTTCTTCTTCTCCTTTCTTCATTATCACGTATGAAAGCACTTTCAAGTATGTGAGTTCAGACTACCAGTTGTACACAACTCCTCAGTACAGTGTTCTAATATGTCTTATTAATGTTAAAGCTTCCAAATGTTAAAGAAATGCACTTTTTAAAATTTTGAGGAGACTGCACCATATTTTACGTGACGTTTGTGGTGCAGTTTACATAGCAAATATTTTCAGCACGACCTCCAAGATCTGAGCCATACCCTTGGCTCGGCTCTCCCTGTTCATTTGTTGGCTCACCCACCTTTAAGCTCAAAACAGCTGATAGGCTATTTACAATGCCTCTGCAAGACGGGTACCCGCTGCTATGTTTAGTTTTGTTATTGCAAGTATATGTCCGCTGTGTTTAGACTGCAGCATGTTTTTTTTCTTCTACTTGTATTCTTCTAATTTATCTTCAATATGTTGTTGAGTTTGTGTCTGTTTTTTGTGGTTGTGTCAGAGGATGAGTGCTGGAATGAGTTGGTGGATGAGTGAATGAATGCATGATTGCAAAGGCAAGTGGCAGAGTGCATGTATTATGGTTTGAATGCCTAAAGCAAGCCATCTGTGACACAAAAGACCTATTGGCATTGCCAATGCTTGAATACATTTGTGCACAAAATCTTTTGGGGGGGGGGGGTTATTGATCCAAGTGGTGTGCACCATCTGTAATCCGTAAATAAAAAAAGGGGTGGGAATGGCGCCTGCATCATTCTTTAGTTGCATTCATCTACAGAGTTACGCAATCGGCAACAGCTGCCATGTCATTGCCCTCCCCTCCTCCACCCGCATACAAATAAATGTAATCCACACATGATGGACACTTTTTATATATATTTTTTAAACCAGTCCTGCATTGTGAATTATTATAAGAAACATTTCCTTTGACACCCCCATTTAAAAATCCTTAACAGTTGTTTACGATCTTTACTTTACCAATCTGAACTCAAGTATTTTCAGTGTCTGACAAAATGCCACCTCTTCTGGCAATATTTTAAAAACACGTGGAGACACACATTTACTAGATGCAGTGGTGTTTGACTGACCTGGAGTTCCACAGATGGCACATAAATGATGAAGTTTCGATTGTAATCTAAGCAAGGTTCAAATGTTTTGTTTTTTCTTATTATGTGTGCACACGTGACTGTGGTTGAAACTTTTAGTAAAATTTGTAGGATTAAATCGCTCCACCACAAGCCTTCCCAATTAAAGAAAGACATTGGCACTTTGGGGGGCAGTAAAAGAGTATGGAGTTGTTTATTGCAAACAGGTACTTGACACGTTTCGGCTACACCTCTATAGCTATGTCTAAAATCTGTAGCACCTAAATGTATGAGCATTTATGTGTACGTAGATGTATGTGTGTGTATGTGTATATGTATGTGTGTGTGTGTGTGTATATGTATATGTGTGTGGGAGGAGCAGGTGCTAGCTGTTGAATATGCCGAAGAAATGTCGGATAACGTGGTCCTATGGACCCGTTATATAGACTATCTTTTTATCATTTGGCGAGGGGATGTAACTTCTGCTGAGTCATTTATTGACCGAATTAACAGCAATGATTTAAATCTGAAGTTTACATCAAACATAAGTAGAGAGGAGGTCCAATTTTTAGATTTGACAGTGTACATAGAAGGTGGGGAGATTAATACAAAAACATTCAGAAAAAGCACAGCTGGAAATACTATTCTCCATCCTCACAGCTTTCACCCACCGAAACTGGTGAATAGTATACCATATGCTGAACATTTAAGGATGAAACGCAACTGCAGCTGCCCCAAGCAATTACACCAAGCACAAGAAGAGTTGGAGATGAGATTTAGGCAACGGGGATATCATAGCTGCCAAGGTTTCAGATTACTATGTGTGACATTTTCATAATTTCATTGTATTTATGAGTGACATTTCAACGGCTGTGAGTGACACTTTCTCGCGAGCAAAATCAAGCAAAGAAGATGAGGGGAACATAAATATCAGAAATTGGAGTTCATGAGGGACTATTTTTAAACACTAAAATGTTTGCTGTCTTTCAGCAGGGCACCGGAGGCAGTCAGATCTTTTGAGATCCTGCCTCAGCAGATAGGACTGTAAAACAGTAAACGCTTGTCTGCTCTCCCAATGGTCGCCATGAGGACAGGCAGCAAACTGGCGTCACTCAGGGAGCGGCATTTCACTGTTGGCTAGCCGAGGGGGCGAAGTATTATATGGTGAAAACTAAAGTGAACTCGCGGAGGAGTCACTGTCAGTCAACTCTACTGACATGGTACCTGCAGCAGCGGACTCATGCCTGCACTCATCTGCACTCATTCACCTGCAACGCACTGAATTTACATTCTGTGAATTTATATGCACTCGCAGACAAAAATCTGTTCATAGACCTCTACACAGATGAGATTATCGAGGAATGTGCACTCCTACTCCTGCCATCGCCGCACATGTGAGATTACCATGAAACCTGCCCCTTCTCTGTATCTTCTGAATGTGCACCTCCACACCTGACATCCTGTGTACCACAATACACACACAGGATTATCTCTAAATGTGTACACACATACCTGTGAGCCAGCACTCCCATATATTGAAGTAGAGGCATTTTAGGCGGAGACAACTAGTACAATGAAGCCATTTTTGGCTTCAAAAATCGGGAGACTCCGGCCTGCGGAGGGTCTGTTATCATCTATGCAAATTTTACTCACCTCAAATGCGTGGCAAGGTATGTGCAACAGAAACTTGGGCTGATAGAAGCCTCATATACCATGCAAATTACCGACTTTAGACGTTGTGTGTAACACGATAACAAGCACATTGGTAAAAACACTTCAGTTCTGCTCCTCCAAAACCGTCTTATTTACAGGTTTCATCTGTTTGTTTACCTGTAGCTGCGCAGCTTCGCAACTCTACTAATCAGCCCAGAGCAAGCACCCTAACTTTTCCGAATCTTCAGGCCTTGGCCCTAACTTTTCCGAATCTTCAGGCCTTGGCCCTAACTTTTCCGAATCTTCAGGCCTTGGCCCTAACTTTTCCGAATCTTCAGGCCTTGGCATGACCCAGTCTGTGGTAGATGTGCGCTCGGCCATGAAGATGAACCTGCACACCATTCCGTTATTCTGGCCAAATCACCCAATCTGCCCAGGCCTAAAAACTGACTGTGGCCCGTGCCACGTGACTTGTGCTACTTTAAAGCGCTTCTTCGGTTCAGGTTCGCACTGTATAAAAGTGCAAATACAGACAGCAAAGAATATCAGAGGCAAGTGTTGTCAAAACACGGAAACTATGGTTCATATATCCAGAATTGGGGAACAACTGTAACTGAAACAATTTTACAGTTTTCTCAGCACTGCAGCCGCATGGTGTTAATCAAAACTCGGGTGGCCGGTACTTACGAATCATTTGCCGCCGGTCTCCTTAGTCCAGGGCTGTTCTCAGAGTCTACTGGGCTGTTCTCAGAGTCTGCTGCTGTCAGGTGACACTGTCCTGGGCGGCCGCTGCAACTGCCGTTCACCGACTCCATGACGTGAGTTTGGTAATGAATTATTGAATTTACCGCAGGCTCACAAGATTTTGGACAGCACGCGACGACGGCCCGCCCTGGGCAGGTGCGAGGAGCAGGCAGTGCTGCGAGGGCCATGATTGCAACGGTGCCCGCAAACCAGTAGCCAGCCCGAACCCTTGTTCCCAAAACAAACTCCCCGCCTTCCTTAGCAGGACGTGACGTCCCCCACGGCGCCAGACTAATGGATGTATAATGAATCGCACTGGGCACTACCGTGACGTCAGGCTGTGAGCCGCGCAACGGAAAATATTCACAATTAAACATTTTTGCACAGTGCAGTGAGCCTGCCAGCAGTCTTAACTCGGCTGCAAGAACTAAGCCTGCACCAGGAACAGCGCGTACAGTCGCGGGCGGGTCCCTGCCAGCTGCCACGCTCTCGATGATATCGTTTAGGCAGTGCTTCAGAGAGGCTGCTGAGGCACTATGCATATGCGTGACAATGCATTTCAGTGCGGTGATGCGGAGCACCACACTGAAATGCGTTAGTCTAACGCCTGATGCGTGATACTTGGCAGAACTGGGATATAATGCATCTGGCCTGTGTGCAGCTAGAAGAAAAGCAAAAGCGAGGCCTAGGGAACACCTGATTTTTGGCAAAATTGAAACAGACCAGAAGAGTGTAGCAGTGAAACCGCAATTCCGTTTTATCACTGGGTACAGTAAACAACACAAGGACATAAGGGGCATTATGCAGAAGCATTGGCATGTACTGCGTGGAGACACATTTTTAAGGCAGAAGTTGGGTAATGGGCCATTGATTACATTCCGCAAAGCGAGATCTTTGTGGCAGGCTCTGGTTACCAACAGCCCGGGCATCCCGCAACAGTCTACATGGCTTGGGGAGAGTAGGGGCTTCAGAAAATGTCACAAGTGCAAGGCGTGCCGGTATGGGGAGAATACCACTGAGGTACCCTTGCCATTTTCCAATAAAAAGTGGCAAATTATGAAGCCCCTAACCTGTAAAAGTAAATTTGTGGTGTATGCCTTAAAGTGTAGTTGTTTTAAATTGTATATAGGCAGTACAATTTTTACCAGTGCACCAACGGATTTTACAACATATTCGAGCAATTAATAACAATGACCAGGCATACCCCATGGCCAGAGGTCCATGAAAACAAGTTGGAAAGTCTGAAATACTTTGTGATTGACCAGGTTCCGCAAAGGTTGAGAGGGGCAACAGAGAGAAATGCCTGAGACAACTCTAATCAAGGTACATTCTCAGATTGAACAGTAAGATTCCGTGTGGGCATAATACGGAGGAGGATTTACACGTACATCTGTGAATAGAAAGAAATGAAGTTACAATACCCTCATTATGATTTGATGAATTTGCTGACTAATAACTGTATTTATGTCCCAGAAGTTTTACAGAGCAATGGGTTCTAAGGTTAGAATAAGTATGAGTCTCCCTTTGGGAGAAAGCTGTCGATTTTTAAGAGCATGAATTGTATGATTTTAGCCACTCCATGTAAATATATTAATTATTTGGTCGCACTTTGGGTTGAGCACGATGCACTTTAATCTGTGAGGTTGCCAATAGCATTGAAATTTTATAGAGCTCGGGGGCACTTGCCCATACATAAAAGTAGGAAAAAGCCAAAGTGGTGGGCTTTTTCATTATGTAACCGACACTCTCTGAGCCACATTTAAGACCATGTTTAATAATGAGGCGCTACTTGCACAAGGCACTGGTAATTCACTTAAGTAAGCGATATTTGCACATAAATATTGGTCTTGAAAGAGTATGTATTTATATTAATTGATATTCGTAATAATTCGATCAATATTGGTGCAGAGGTTTTAATAGCTAAATGTGCCAAAAGCAATGTCATTGCATTAGGAACCTCAATTGTTAATGATATCTGTTGATACTCGACAAGTTTACAATGTAACACTGTCACTTTCAGTTTCTTGTTGAAACTTTATTGTAAATATGCACTGTCACTTTAAACATGCATTAGTATAAAAGAGAAAAAATGGCGGCGATCGTAGGTTTGAAGAAGACCGCTGAGGCGGTTGAAACGCGTCGCCTACCTTTTGTGGCTTGATTAAACACTCAGTCAAGCAATCTCGAGCGTGCTGGAGTCTGTTTGTCACTCAAGAGCAGACGTTGGAACGAATATATATATCACTGGAAAAAAACAAAGGTTAAAGTAACAGTAAGCTGTGATAAAACAAATAAAAAATAGACTTTAGAAATTCACTGAAAAGAAAAACATAGGTTAAAGTAACATTCTAGTTGGGTAAATTTGTCAGTGACATTAACGTTTTTAAATAAATAAAAAAACACAATTCCTCCAGTTATAATTAGCAGAGGTACCTATAACTTGCGCCCCCTCCATGCACTGCTTATCACCTTACATATTACATCACTCATAACCTGTTCTATGACATCATTTATGACATTACTGATGACCTAATTCAATGAGTGTGGTAATTTGTTTTATAGTTTACATAGCGACGGGTAGCTACCATATTACTTTTCTACCAAATTTTGTACGGCCTGTGTCCAGCTGATCGGTGTGTTTACAAAACGCACGTGTTCCTAATGCATCATAGGTGTGTAGAGGGATTGAACATGTTATAAATGTCTGCATTGAAGAGTAACCCTACGTGCAGGTGAATGTTGACAGCTTGTGTCCAGCATGTTCCACACAAGTTTTTAGGCTCTGCAGAAAGTTGGCAACGGGGCAAAGATTCTACATAAAACATGGTAAGTATTGTAAGCAGCCTTGAGCTATTAGACCGAATCATCACAGCATGACAATTTCTTTGTAGCATAGAAGACTGTGTGCACCACGAATTAAGCTATGCACTTGTGCTTATTTTGCTTAAAGAAGAGGCGCGATCTGTAAAGTTTTCACCACAGTATGAAGGCTGCAGGTAGTATAATTTCGAGCACCTCCAGGCATTGCTTACTTGAAGCGAATAGTGTATTTTTTACCAAGTGTTGCATAGAGTGTACACTGTTCTTAGTAGATACTTGTTCATACTCTAGTGTATTTCTCATGAGTTTCACTGTTTTCACACCGTGTGATGCAGGGTAAACTGTCTCCATAGAGTGAATACTGTTTACAGTATCCACCTCTCTACTCATATCAACTTCATTTCGCTCTGTAGGTTTGGTGACTGTCGGGGGTTTGAAACAGATTAAAGCTGTCCGTAATAGGGCATTCGTTTTGGAGCAGACGTTCAGTATGTTTTTTTGGTACTCGGCTTTCTCTAAACAATTGTATACAGATTGAACACAGTATGCAATGAGTGTTCCCATATATCTGTGGTTGATTGTTAATGTGACCTACGCTACCCGTGAAATGTATGGTATAGTGTCGATGTGGCACTTAGTCCAAAAATACACCTAAGGGAGTTGTTTCTGTGATGACATTAATGATGCCTCATATTCTTCTGAGCTATTTTGTACTTGATTTCAGAGCTCTAAAGCTATATCCGTTTATAAAGCAATGTGTGCAAAAAAAGCAGGGATGATGCCGTCAGTGATGTCATAATGAGGTCATAGAACATGTCATGAGTGATGTAATATGGGAGGTCATAAGCAGTGCATAGTGGGGCGCAAGTTATAGTTAGCTCTGTTATAGTTAACTCTGCAAACTATAACTGGTGAAATTCTGTGTTTTTTTGTTTTTGCTTTTTTGTTCTTGCTTTTTTGTTCTTGCTTTTTGTTCAGAAGATTAATGGTGTCGCTGACAAATTCACCTAAATATAACATTACATTAAACTTTGTTTTTTTTCAGTGTATATATATATATATATATATATATATATATATATATATATACCTACCTTTAGAGAGCTATTTGCCAATGCTTGTGTGTGCATCTGCCCCAAACGGTATGTAGAAAACATTATTTAGAAAACATGTTTAACATGCATTCGATCCGAACAGTAAAGTCTGCCCCCTTAATTCCATATTAACCAGGGTTACTCTCTTGTGAGATTTATTTATTTATGGAGTTTTATATTGCGCGAACTTGATCTGAAAGTTTCAGGTATCGGAGCGCTTTATATGAGCACCAGTTGCGTTACACAAGGGACACAGTCATTTTTTTTTTTAAGGCACGGGGAGACTAAGTGATTTGCCCAGAATCACAGGATGTTGAGCGACCTCTCTAGCCTTAAGGCCACATCCTCGCTGGTTGTGTACTTTGCGAGGACCGCAATTCATGTGACCTATACAAACCCATACAATCCCATCTAGAACTAATTCTTTAAAGTTTTTTTCTGTTTAATGTCGCTGATCGTGTGGTTTTTTTTCTTCATCATTTTGCAATTTATCACTTGTTAATTATTTCATTATTACATTGTGCTATGCATTATTATGATTTTTTTATCGAACGCTATAAATTTCAATATATACCTGTTTGAGGTAGTGAGAAAATAGCAATGCTGTATACGGTCTACATTATGAGCAGAATTTATTTGTAAGTAAGAAGCTTACTAATTTTTATATATGGCCTCTCAGCAGGCCTATCCAAAACGTCATTAAGTGTCAATACTTTTAGTAAAAAGCACTCTCATATATGACTTTTGTGTGAGTATATCATAAATAGGGCTCCCGGTTTTATGGTATTTATTTTTGTAACATTTCCGTCTTTATTTATCCATATTTATTTTTGGGCCATTTTTTCAGTATTTATCCATATTTATTTTGTGTATAAATGAAGTTGAAAAACTGTACATTTCCATATTTATTTAACTGACAGACGCGCACTCATACTTTAAAGTCTGTCATATTTTAGCTATTTAAGCTGTCAAATATTTCATAACCATACATCCACTGGTAAATACTAGCAATATACCATAAATGTATGTTGACATATGCCATGATTTAAAGAAATTTCATCCTTTTTTAATTTCCCATGATGTCCATTTGCTCAGCTGCTGGCCTATAATTTATGAAAGACAGCACGGAGAGTCACTTAAAAGAAGCACAAATTGCTGTATTTATCCACTTTTAAAAATAAATGCAGACAGAAAACGCATTGATTTCTGTCTGTATTTATCTGTAAAAATCCATAAAAACGGAAAACAGGAAGCATTAATCATAAACAGCATTACTATATCATAAGCCTCATTCGAGCATTGGAATGTTAAGAGCTCCATTGAAGTCAATTGAACTGCAGAGATCTGTAATCACTGATAAAGGCCCTCTGCAGTAAAGCCTCAGATGGATTTATATTCATGGAGCGGCTCGCACATGGGAAAACCAAAGGGTTCACACTCCTAACTCCAGGAACGGGCATGGTGACATGACCACTCAAATGCCAACATTTTACGCAACGCTAGATAGTGTTCGCTCACGACCGGTGAATAGCAGTGCTACGACCAGAAAGCAGTAAGTAAATTGGATACCTTTAAATCAATCCACTTTAATCGTTAAAAGGCCTAGATAGGACTGAACTTTATTGTGTATATTTCAATCCAGCTGGATAGTAATTAGAAGGGTGAAAGACTGGGCAAATCTGACGATGCTTAAAATTCATACCCGCAGATTAAACAAAGAACTAAACAGATTAACGGGCCTCGCTGCTTCCTCTTAATGAGGTACATCACTTACATTGGTCTGAATAAACTGAAAGTGTCAGCTTTCAAGCTTTGCTGAACATTGTTCATGCCAGGCCTTACTTACCTTTTACGATGTGAAATCGGAGCATTCTGCAACCTGTAGGAATCATCAAAGGAGCAGTGGTGTCTCTCTAATTTTATAACCAGCGCACGTCATTGGTATGCCACACTTGAGCTCAAAAGCAGACTCATTTCTGTGGAAACTCTCGTCTCTCCTGCCTTTACTGGTAAGATTTCATTTTTTTTTTTATAGCCCAAAATACTGAAATATGTCGGGTGAACGTTTGAAGTATTTGAATTGAGCCCAAATTTACATTCAGTGACAGCGTGGGTGACTAGCAGTGAGCATGCGGACAGTGGTCAGCCCGAGCTGTCACATTTTTAATGCGTATGTTTGAGAGAGGCCCGGGGGGAGGGGGCTTTCTCACTCGTATTGCAGGTGGAGCATCGCTGAGCCAATGCTATAATAGCATTATAGTCCGTCATGGCGGGCTATACCGGGCATTGGAATGTGGAGCACTCCATTAAAGACATTGGAGTGCTCCAGCTTCTACCGGCCGTAAAGGCCCGCAAAGCAACATTCCAATGTTGTTTTCACAAAGGCCTCTCAGAGCCCGAGGGGATTTAAATCCCCTCGAACTCCGAGAGGCCTTTGTTTTATTTGTTAGAACATTCTGCCCTCTGGTGCCAGAATGTTCTAATAGCCTTATAGCCCTTCGTAGCTGGGCTATACCAGCTATTAAAGTCCCGCTCCCTTGTTAAAGACCTTCGGCTCGGGCCTTTAATGCTGGAGAGGGCCTTTAATAGCCGGTATAGCCCGCCGTAGCGGGCTATAAGGCTATATTAAAGGTCCGCTCCTTTGTTAAAGGCCCTTGCAGAAGAGCGGACCTTTAATGGCCGGGATAGCCCGTCGCGATGGGTGATAAGGCTATATTAGAACATTGGAATGTTGAGCGCTCCATTGACGACAATTGAGTAGCTCTGGGCTTCTAATGGCTGGTAAAAGCCTGGAGCTCCAACATTCCAATGTTTACCTTTCACAGCAAAAGCTGTGAACAAAGGCCTCATGGAGCCCGAGGGGATTTCAATCCCCGCTGACGCTGTGAGGCCTTTGTTTTACTAATTGGAACATTCTGCCCTGATGGGGCGGAATGTTCTAATAGCCTTATAGCCCGCTGTAGCTGGGTTGTACTGGCCAATAAAGGCCCGCTACGGCTGGCTATAAGGCTATAAAAAGTTAAAAAAGAGAGAGAAAACAACAAAAGTACAGGAATGGATAAACAGGTGCAAACTAACAATGAAATGGAGAGCCACTGCAACCAAAGGCATGATGCAAGGCATCTGCTTCATCTTGAAATAGAGTTAAAAGCTGACATACTTGAACCCAGGAAGACTGACCCAGAAATGGGGATTTCAAGTGAAGCTGTGTTGTGCGGTCCACTGTTTGCATCCTAGGTCTCATCCATCCTGCAAGTGACTCCATGTCTAAGATGCTTCAAAATCCTAACCGTACTCTGACTCCATAAGCAGCTGGACCCCGTTTCTGCGGCAGATGTTTGTGAAACATCTGCATCAATCTGGGGGCTTGAACATAACCTGCAGGTTCCCATATCTTTCTAAAACAGTGTAACCCTTCCAAGCCATTGAGTGCTGCAACTGCCCTTTGTGTCCACTGGAATCGCCCATGTCCTCAGTCTCATAATCTGGACAACCATCTATTAGCACTGGGGTGGGAGTGCAAGGATTGTTTATGGAGGCTTTTATGGGTCTTTAGACATGAAAGACTTTATGAATGTGCCAATGCTAAGGCAGCACCGAACGGAATGCAGGGGTTCCTATTTGAGCATCACTCTCAATGGGGCCTACAAATAGAGTGAATTTGGGGTAAAAATCGGGACTTGTCAGATGTCTAGCTGAAACCGGACCCTGTTGCAGAAATGTCAGTGCAACTCTCCTACTACAGTCAGCAAAATGTTTATGTATACTTTTGTTTGCAGTTGATGTTGATAAGTTCCTTTTTGGATGGCCTGGATGCGTTCCAGGAGACTGGTAACGAAAGGGACTGACTTAATTGTTGTAAGCAAACTCCACAGGAACCAATCCATCTGTTCTAAGCCGAAAACACCTGAAGCACTGTTCAATTGACTGATGCAGACATTCAGTCTGTGTATCTGTTCGAGGGTAGTAATCGTCCAAGTTGAATTGCTCGGTCCCTATTCTTTTCACAAGTTCCTTCCACAATAAAGCCGTATGCGAGTACCTTTCTAACAACTGTCTCTGGCAGCCCATACAGAAGAAAGATATGAACTAAAAGATTCTGACTAATTCCACCACCGTAGGTAACTTCTTGGGTGATAGTAAGTGACCTATCTTGGTGAAATAGTCTACTACTACCAGCATTGGGGTTTATCCTATCCATGTACCCCTCTCGGTGAGAGTCTACTACTACCAGCACTGTGGTGCATCCATGCACTATCTTGGTGTAAGAGACTACTACTACCAGCACTGGGGTGCATCCGTGCACCTATCTTGGTGTAAGAGACTACTACTACCAGCACTGGGGTGCATCCATGCACTATCTTGGTGTAAGAGACTACTACTGCCAGCACTGGGGTGCATCCATTTACCTATCTTGGGGAACAAATTCACTGAATTGGGTATAAGAGGTGATGGGCGCTAATATAGAAATCGCACCAGTAAGTATTCTTATAGCTTACACAAATAATATCTTGCGGTGCATTCAAAAGAGGAAGATACACCCTACTTCCTCAAACATCAATCGGAGATTGAACAAAACAATTTACAGTTTTTGAAGCACACGCATTCCAGGTCAAATTAAAGTTCAATACAATTAAGAAACAAGAAAGCAGTAATGAAGACTTTTTTTCTTCTTTGATGTTTATTATTTCTTCGACTCCCTTTAGCCAACGCGTTTCGTCGTTTGGGGGTAACAACCCTACGACTTCCTCAGGGCTGGAAGTAATACAAAATGCCAAGTTTGAAATACACATAAACTATACACAATTTTCTAACAATGAAAACAAGCCCGATTTCTCGCCCTGTGCAAAAAAAGGTCTGAATAATTCAGAAAAAGAGGTGCCCATTTCATATATTACATAGAAAGACACCAAGAATTCACAGTCTTTAAAAGAAAGAGACATGCATTCTGTGCCTATTTGCTTCTGTGACCCGAGCAACAAATGCTCATATTTATTCTTAGTAATGACCAGTAGTATTCTTAGTAGTGAAGAGAACAGATTAGATTCATTGTTGTCGTGATGCACCTATAGTATAAGTGAGTATTGCAAATCCTCCAAAATGTGTGCTCAATTAAAGTTCTAATCAATATCCACACGTGAAACACACACTCCCAAAGAAAAAGAATCTGGGAGAAGTGCTGTACCTTGAGGTATTTGAATATATTCCAGAACGAGATCTGTAAAGACCAAGAAATAAGGAGGTATATGACATATAAATCATGAGGCACAAGTTTCTCAATATGTTGTCATCGATCCTGAATTGCAACAACCCATAATTACTGAACAAAGTAAATTCTTACCTCCTGACTCTAATTCAATTAAGGAGATCATGTATCCAATAGAAAGTATCTCGATATGAAATGTAAATTAATCCAGTAGATATGAATATGCACCGATTTCTGCAAGAAAAAAAAACGAACTGTGGAAAAGTATGTCTGTTGTCTTGCCATTAGCTCAGCCATTTTGCGCTTCATCCTCCATTGCGACCTCTCTACAGGGGTCACGAATGCTCTGTGGCTTCACATCTTGATTCACCTCACCTCTGCACTGCCACCAACGCCCTGTTCCTGATCTGACCTGACCTACCGCCACCTGCCTGAACTCATGCTAAACCAGCCGAGCAGGACTGTCCGTACCTTTGTTTGCCACAATCTGACTGAACTCTTGCTAACCCCAGTTGAACAGGACTGTTCACCTGCGCTTACTGTCCTCACCCTGCCCTTCGCCCTACAGGGTTTGACAGCTACCATCTTCGGACTTATCAGATTGTCCTCTGCACAGGGTTTGACAGCTACCATCTTCGGACTTATCAGATTGTCCTCTGCTTGTTGTGTAATTATGAGTTTCACCTACCCCTGCAGGGGCCCAACAGTGACCATCTGCTAACTTATCAGATTGACCTCTGCCTGTATAATTATGATGTTCATTGTTTTACTGTACACGTCTCCCTTTGTATAATTATGGTGTTCGTTTTCTGTATACATCCCCCCCTTTTCATAACCATGGTGTTCTTTCTTTACTATACACGCCTGGGGTGGGGATGAAGGGTATATAAGACGTGGAACCAAAGTGCTTGGCAGATTGCCTCCTCAGACAAGCTGCGGGTGTCTGTTGCTGATGCTCTCTCTACATCTCATGAGATTGTAATAAATATCCTTTCTCTCGGCGCTCCAGTGTTGGTCTCAGTTTGTATCCCGGACCCGTGGACTAAGGGTGGACCCTGCACCTTTGGGTGGTCTTCCAAGGAGACCCCCAAATCCACAGAACGAATAAAATGTCGTCCCGATATATATCTAAAGATGCTCTATAAATCTAAAAGCCAATAATTGCTTACCGCGGTATATTGTGCACAGAAATTACTGGGGAAACAAGAGACTCCCTGTTGTAATAATCAGGTCCCTGAAGTACGGGGAAACCTGTCAATCAAAAGAATAATGATATTAAGTCATTTAAATCCCGTATTTCTGACCTACTCGATTGATTGCCCAATGTATTAAATGTACCTGAAAAGGACACAGAGTGTTTCCAAATTCCTCCCTGGGAGACAATATGCTCCTATTGTGTAAATCGGGTTCCTGAAGTACGGGGAAAACCTGTAAGAATTAAAACTAAAATAAGAACCCCAATTTCATATTCGATTTTATTTAGAATAACCAAACAGAAGTGTCCAAAAACATACCTGAGGGCAGTGGCAGCCGTACACGATTACAAGTAAAGCGGCTGATTCCCGCGTGTCCTTTTGGATTTAAATAAAACCCAAGAAATGGAGATACGGACTTGGCGTTATGTGAGAAACGTAAGCGCCATCTTGAAGGAGTAAATAAAACATTACAAAATCCAAAATTCAGCTGTGTACAGCGCAAGCTGGGCTGCCGAGTTCAAAATTTGCGAACATGCGTGACAAGAATTTTCAATTCTATTAAGGACACGGAGGCGAGGATTATGCTTCTCATTTCTTTACTGAAGAAATCTCAGCAGCCAATAAAATAACAGTAAAAGAAATAAACACTACAATACCCATGAACACACACTGGGTATCACATGACAACCTTAGAGAAACCCCTATAAAAGGTCCATAAGAGAATACCATATCCTCTTTCTTTGTTAAGCATAACAGTTAAAGTGATAAACAGTCCAACATTTGTGAAGAACGTGGAAAGAAAGTCTGTGAACGTAAAACAGCAGTCCAAAAAGCTGAAAACAGAAGACTTGATGCTCGTATCACAAGACAACCGGAATCTGCGGGAATCCAGAAGACACTCCATGGAGGAAGACCAACGAGCTTTATTTGGGATCAGATCCTGAAATGAAAGATAGTCGTAACACACCATTCCTTCATAGAACATATTACAGTAGAAAGGGAGGGAAAGAAAAGGAGCATATGCACAGTATAAGATACATATACAAGTAAGGCAGATAATATAAATAACCATATGCAATACAGAATTGGGTAGGATAATCCTCGCCTCCGTGTCCTTAATAGAATTGAAAATTCTGGTCACGTATGTTCGCAAATATTGAATTCTGTAAGGACAGGAGGCTCCGATTATGCTTGTTTAAAGCTGCGCCACCACTACAGATGCAACATCCACAATCGGTTTATAATAAAAAGTCTTAAACGGAGATTCAGATGACCAACCAGCTGCATTCATAATGTCTAGCAAACTAACCCCCATAGAAAAAGCTTTTGAAGCCATAGCTCCACGAGCTGAATGTGCACCAAATTTTGCAATATCTATTCCTGCCTCAGCCATGACCCATCGCACCCATCGTGATAATGTAGCCGGGGTCACTGGGCGAAAAGGTTTCTGCAGAGCAATCAACAACTGACCCCTCATATCCTGCCGAAATTCAGCAGTACTTACCTCATAATCCTTAATACATTGTACCACACATAGTTTAGGGTTATTAGGGAAAATCGGATAAGTAATAGAAGTAGTATTACACTTAGTGCGTCTGGTGAGAACAAACGTAACACCTTCTGGTGAAAACCTACGACCTGCTAGGTCCAGCGCGCGGATATCAAACGCGCTTACAAGACACTAAACATAGTAACATAGTTAATTTTGCAGAAAGTTGTTTATGTGACAGATACTTATTGGAGGGCCACGTCTCCAAGAATCGCAAAACAGTAGACATCCCATAATTCAAAATATTTAGGACAAGGAGGCTCTCCAAAGAGGAGTGATCAGAATCAATTCTGACTGATAATGTTTTGTGCGCGCTAGGACCCTGGGAATCATCACAAATGATGGAAAGGCATAACACAGAGTCGACGTCCAGGCCTGCAGAAAAGCATCCGTGGCCAGAGCTTCCTGATCCGGATGCCAACTGAAAAACGTTGGAATCTGCCTGTTGAGACAAAGAGATCGATCTGACACGGACCCCAAAGCTGAACCAGCGACCTGAATACACGAGGATGAAGCCTCCAATCGCTGAAATCCCTGAGATGACGAGAATTCCAATCGGCAATCAGATTGTTGCACCCCGGCAGGTACTCCGCGATCACCGTGGTGTTCCTCTGAAGGCAAAAGTGCCAAAAGTCTTTGGCGATTTCTGCTAGAATCCTGGACTTTGTCCCTCCCAGCTTGTTCACATAACGGACCGCTGACACATTGTCCATGCGGAGAAGTATGCAACAATTCGTCTTGCGAGGGGGAAAAACAACGAACCGAAAAAGACCCTGCCAGAAGTTCCAGACAATTGATGTGGAGTCAATTCGTCCTGAGACCACCAGCCCCCTGTCGTTATCGGACCACAACGGGCTCCCCAACCGCACCAACTGGCATCGGATTCTATCACCACTTCCGGAGACACTCTGAAGAGGGCTCGACCATTCCAAGACTCCATGTGTTCTAACCACCACAACATCTCCCACCTCACCTCCTCCGAAAGAGGAATCTGATCTGAATATTTGAGGCCTTTCTGGAGATGGCGGATCTTGAGCCTCTGAAGTGCCCGGTAGTGAAGAGGAACCGGGAATATCGCTTGGATCGAGGAAGCTAACAGGCCGACGATCCGGGCTACAGATCTGCTTGTGCAAAATCAATCTCAACTCTCTCTTGATAGATCTGATCTTCTGAGTGGGTAAGAGGAGCTGGCAATTGAGGGAACTGATCACAAAACCGAGGAACTCGATCGATTGAGACGGAATCAAAACTGACTTCTGCGGATTCACTAGAAAGCCGAGAGACTACAAAAGATCGATTGACCACTCCAAATGAGTTACCAACAGACGAGGGCAACGAGCCATGATAAGAATGTCGTCTAAATAAATGATTAGTCGAACACCCCGGGCCCTTAGAAATTCTACAACTGGCCTCAGAAGCTTCGTGAAACACCAAGGTGCTGACGAGAGGCCGAAAGGGAGAACCTTGTACTCGTACCAGCCCTCTGCCATTGGAATTGCAGAAAACAACGATGAGGACCGTAGATGGGAACGGACAGATAAGCATCCTTCAGATCTAGACGGACCATCCAGTCCCCCTCCTGAAGAAGATCCCGAAGAAGATGGATGCCTTCCATTTTGAAGTGTCGATAAACGACCCATCCATTGAAGTCCTTGAGGTTGAGAACCAGTCTGGATCCACCCCCTTTATCTGGACCAGAAAGATGCTGCTGGCGAAGCCCTGTGGATGACGTGCGGACCGTACTATGGCCCCTTTTTGAAGAAGAGAATCTATTTCTGTGGAAATGACAGCCTGATCCTGAAGGGGAAAAAAGCAGGGACGAAGGAGGTAGAGTTTGAATGGGGGAACTGAAGAACTCTATCTTGTAACCCTTCACAGCGTCTAAAATCCATGCATCGTTTGAGATCCGTTGCCAATTGGGAAGAAAAAATTGAATTCTGCCCCCCAACAAAACCTCTGAAAACGCAATCAAGCTCACCTGAAGCGGAGGAATCCTGTTGTCCTCCTTGATTTTCACCAAAACGGCCTTTCCTGAACCTGTTCCGTGCTCTGCGGGTGGGATAGAAGGAGGAGGCATCGTTATATCCGGAGTCCTGATAACCTCCACGATGGGACTGAGAGCCACGCTGGGCGCCCTGGTGAAAACCACGGCCAACCGATCGTCCCCGATTATCGCCCGGCCAAAAACTGGGCGAAAAGCCCGTTTGAGGGAGGACTGAGCTTTATCAAGGCCACTGAAAGTGGCAACAAATTTAGTCAGCTCTTTAAGAAAAGGCTGACCAAAGAGCAGACCTTGAGCTAACGGCCCAGATTCAGATGAGGACAATTCTGCTAACTTTGGGTCCAATTTCAAGAGAATAGATCTCCTGCGTTCACATGACATTGCACAATTGGCGTTACCCAAGAGGCATACGGCTCTCTGAGCCCACCCAATCAAATCATCTGGGTCAATGGAAGAGGCGGACTCTTTAGCCCGAAAACCTAGTTCTAAAATTTTGGTGAGGGTGCCAAGCAAGTCTAACAATTTGTCCTGACAAGAACGCCATGCTCTATCAATCCCCTTTTTTTGGGTCTTTGGCGTATTTTTTGAGATAAGTCATCATGGAGGGATCGACATCAGGCGTTTCCGCCACCTTGTCAGCCAAGTCCGGTCGAGGACATTCAGAACGCAGGCGCGTTCTCACATCTTTGTCAAATGGTTGGCGAATATGGGACTGCACATAATCCGCGACCTCCGAGGATGGAAGCCAGGCAGAGGAATTTGGATGGACAATTTCTGTCGGGTCAAAGGTAAGGACTTTAGGATGGGATGGAGCATCGACATAATGCTCCTTACGAGACTTTAGAAGGAGGAGGAGAAGCTTCCTGATCTTATGCCGTGTCTGAGGAGGTGTCCCCACCCTCAGCGTGAGGAGAATTTGAAGCAGGAATGTCCTTGGAAGAATGATCATAGGAATGGCCAGCAGATAAAACCTTGGCCAATCTAGCAAAATCCGATTTATAGGGATTTGTAACCCTCGCACCACCAGAGGAAGCGGGCAACCAGCCCTGCTGTAAAGCTTAAGAACACAGGTGACGTTTTAAGGGCTCAATAGCACGAACCAGTGCTTTATTAATGGAGTGTTGGACACCCCCATCAAGCGCTTCAACCAACTCTTGTTCCATGGACCCAGAGGGCCCCTCATCATAATATTCTTCCTCGTCATAATATTCAGCCATAATAACACAATAAAGTGTCAATAATGCCCACTGGAGGAAGTGTACACACTGTAGCCAAGAGTACTGCCAGAAAGCAATAAGGGGGGAGTGGCAACCCCAGGCAAGCCAACAACACAGTTACAAAGTAACAATGTGGAAAAAATAAACAAATCCAGCGTGGAGGGAAGGCTTGCCAAGAACCACTCTAGGCAATGCCTGTGCACTATTATCCAGCCCAAACTGAAAATTTTGGCAAGTTTGGACGTAAATGGGGCTGTGACAGGCAAGTGGGCAAAGAGCTTTAAAAGCGCTGCTCCCGCGCTCACTCGAAATGCGTAGTGACCGGCAAACTCAGCAAAAATGGCCACCGCGCATGCGCGGTAACGACCGCATGTGCACAATGAAAAGAGGACTGCGCGATGCTAGTACGCGCGTACTCAAGCCCCCAAACTCCCGCTCCACAAAGAAATAAGCAAGTAGAGGAGACAAGGGTCAGGGGGAGGCCAGAAGGTCCTCGGGTAGCCTAGGCTACTTCTATTGTAAGCGCAGCGTTAATCAGATGAGGTAGTGCAATGGAGTCCAGGCGGGACTGATTACGCAATATATGCTGGGACACAAAGTTTTTAAATGACAGCACATTTATTAACATCATAAATGGAATATCATGTAGTATTTCAGGTAATAGTTCTGGTGCTCACACAAGACGGGAAAGTGCGTGGAGTGAGGGGTGCGTTGGTGACATTTAAAAGTTACATCGCATTGACAACCACATTGAACAAAACTCCCAATTAAATTAAATTGCAGTAGTGGAGTTTTGGTTGTAAAGGTCGACGGCGTTTCGATCTCGTTAGTATGAGATCATCATCAGGACAACATGGTGTGAGCAATTAGAATTTGCATGGCCACAGGGAGCCACCGGGGTGCGAAGCTGTGACCCGGAGAACTCGGGCAGCAGGGGACTCCACGGCAAGTGTGGGAGTAATTTTAGAAGGGAATGCACGCGAAGTAATCAGTGACATCCGGGGATTGGATCGCACTACCTCATCTGATTTAACGCTGCGCTTACAATAGAAGTAGCCTAGGCTACCTGAGGACCTTCTGGCCTCCCCCTGACCCTTGTCTCCTCTACTTGCTTAACTACCCCGGGTCAAAACACTGGGGCACCCTTGTTTTCCACAAAGAAATGAGGCACGGGCACAAAGCGCCCTCATTGGGGAGGTGTCAACGCTCCCAACAGCGAGATAGCGGCAAAAGAGCAAGAAAAGGGAAAAAACGGAAGACGACACGCAACGCGCGCAAACCGCTGGTCCTGTGAAAGAGAATGCGCAAACACAGCAAGAAATGATGCGATAGACAACGCGCTGCAGAACAAAGCTAGCATGAAGCAAATGTAAGTAATGAAAGGCAAAGCACTTAAGTGGCTGCGGAGCAGCAAAGAAAGAGGATATGGTATTCTCTTATGGACCTTTTTATGGGGGTTTCTCTATGGTTGTCATGTGATACCCAGTGTGTGTTCATGGGTATTGTAGTGTTTTTCTTTTACTGTTATTTTATTGGCTACTGAGATTTCTTCAGTAAAGAAATGAGAAGCATAATCGGAGCCTCCGGTCCTGACATAGAATCCCGCTTTTCTTTTGTAATTGAAACATGACACAAAAAAAGATTCAGAGAAAATAGAAGAAGGCACTCGGCATTCACGTAAAAGTGTAAGCGCCATCTTGTAACAGTGAATTTAACATTCCAAAAGCTACCACAGTGACTATAGGCGCCACTACGACCCCATGCATATGCTGCATAATACATTCCATACATAAGTGTATATTTAATATATATACAGTCCCGTGCCTCAAAAAAGAAAAGAAAGTATAAAGAAATTGGTCACGTATTATTCAGCCATGTGAATACACAAACTTTTGAGGATGCCAGTAAATTCCACTGTGTAAACCTAAAGATTAAGTAGACATTAATATCGATAAAAATATACTGTCTCTGTTGCATCCTGTAAATATACCAATAATTACTCCTAAAACTCTGTAATAGTAATGATTCAACACAAGGTTATATATGTAATGGGGAAAATAAATTCCTTACAAAGGAGGCATCACAAGTATTTATGCTCAGTGATGAGCCAAAATTATTCGTTCGTTATGATTTCTTGCAGAAATCGGTACATATTCATATCTACTGGATTAACTTACATTTCATATCGAGATACTTTCTATTGGATACATGATCTCCTGAATTGAATTCGAGTCGGGAGGTAAGAATTTACTTTGTTCAGTAATTATGGGTTGTTGCAATTCAGGATCGATGACAACGTATTGAGAAACTTGTGCCTCATGATTTATGTCATATACCTCCTTATTTCTTGGTCTTTACAGATCTCGTTCTGGAATATATTCAGATACCTTAAGGTACAGCACTTCTCCCAGATTCTTTTTCTTTTGGGGGGGGTGTTTCACGTGTGGATATTGATTAGAACTTTAATTGAGCACACATTTTAGAGGATTTGCAATACTCACTTATACTATAGGTGCATCACGACAGCAATGAATCTAATCTGTTCTCTTCACTACTAAGAATACTACTGGTCACTACTAAGAATAAATATGAGCATTTGTTGCTCGGGTCACAGAAGCAAATAGGCACAGAATGCATGTCTCTTTCTTTTAAAGACTGTGAATTCTTGGTGTCTTTCTGTGTAATATATGAAATGGGCACCTCCTTTTTCTGAATTATTCAGACTTTTTTTGCACAGGGCGAGAAACCGGGCTTGTATTCATTGTTAGAAAATTGTGTATAGTTTATGTGTATTTCAAACTTGGCATTTTGTATTACTTCCAGCCCTGAGGAAGTCGTAGGGTCGTTTGTTACCCCCAAACGACGAAACGCGTTGGCTAAAGGGAGTGGAAGAAATGATAAACATCAAAGAAGAAACAAAGTCTTCATTACTGCTTTCTTGTTTCTTAATTGTATTGTACTTTAATTTGACCTGGAATGCGTGTGCTTCAAAAACTGTAAATTATCTTGGGGAAAGAGTCCAGTACTGCAAGCACTGGGGTGCATCCATGCACGGTCTTGGTGAAAAAGTCTACTACTACTACTACCAGCACTGGTGTGCATTCATGCACCTATCTTGGTGAATGAGTCTACTACTACCAGCATTGGGGTGCATCCATTTACCTATCTTGAGGAACGAGTCTACTGCTACCAGCACTGGGGTGCATCCGTGCACCTATCTCGGTGAAAGCGTCTACTACTACCAGCACTGGGGTGCATCCATTTACCTATCTTGGTGAAAGTGTCTACTACTACCAGCACTGGGGTGCATCCATGCACCTATCTTGGTGAAAGCGTCTACTACTACCAGCACTGGGGTGCATCCATTTACCTATCTTGGTGAAAGCGTCTACTACTGCCAGCACTGGGGTGCATCCATTTACCTATCTTGGTGAAAGCGTCTACTACTGCCAGCACTGGGGTGCATCCATTTACCTATCTTGGTGAAAGCGTCTACTACTGCCAGCACTGGGGTGCATCCATTTACCTATCTTGGTGAAAGCGTCTACTACTACCAGCACTGGGGTGCATTCATTTACCTATCTTGGTGAATGAGTCTACTACTACCAGCATTGGGGTGCATCCATTTACCTATCTTGGTGAATGAGTCTACTACTACCAGCATTGGGGTGCATCCATGCACTATCTTGGTGAATGAGTCTACTACTACCAGCATTGGGGTGCATCCATTTACCTATCTTGAGGAACGAGTCTACTACTACCAGCACTGGGGTGCATCCATTTACCTATCTTGGTGAAAGCTTCTACTACTGCCAGCACTGGGGTGCATCCATTTACCTATCTTGGTGAAAGTGTCTACTACTGCCAGCACTGGGGTGCATCCATTTACCTATCTTGGTGAAAGCGTCTACTACTACCAGCACTGGGGTGCATTCATTTACCTATCTTGGTGAATGAGTCTACTACTACCAGCATTGGGGTGCATCCATTTACCTATCTTGGTGAATGAGTCTACTACTACCAGCATTGGGGTGCATCCATGCACTATCTTGGTGAATGAGTCTACTACTACCAGCATTGGGGTGCATCCATTTACCTATCTTGAGGAACGAGTCTACTACTACCAGCACTGGGGTGCATCCATTTACCTATCTTGGTGAAAGCTTCTAATACTGCCAGCACTGGGGTGCATCCATTTACCTATCTTGGTGAAAGCGTCTACTACTGCCAGCACTGGGGTGCATCCATTTACCTATCTTGGTGAAAGCGTCTACTACTGCCAGCACTGGGGTGCATCCATTTACCTATCTTGGTGAAAGCGTCTACTACTGCCAGCACTGGGGTGCATCCATTTACCTATCTTGGTGAAAGCGTCTACTACTGCCAGCACTGGGGTGCATCCATTTACCTATCTTGGTGAAAGCGTCTACTACTGCCAGCACTGGGGTGCATCCATTTACCTATCTTGGTGAAAGATTCTACTACTACCAGCACTGGGGTGCATCCATTTACCTATCTTGAGGAACGAGTCTACTACTGCCAGCACTGGGGTGCATCCATTTACCTATGTTGAGGAACGAGTCTACTACTACCAGCACTGGGGTGAATCCATGCACCTATCTTGGTGAAAGCGTCTACTACTACCAGCACTGGGGTGCATCCATTTACCTATCTTGGTGAAAGCGTCTACTACTGCCAGCACTGGGGTGCATCCATTTACCTATCTTGGTGAAAGCGTCTACTACTGCCAGCACTGGGGTGCATCCATTTACCTATCTTGGGGAAAGCGTCTACTACTGCCAGCACTGGGGTGCATCCATTTACCTATCTTGGTGAAAGCGTCTACTGTTGCCAGCACTGGGGTGCATCCATTTACCTATCTTGGTGAAAGCGTCTACTACTGCCAGCACTGGGGTGCATCCATTTACCGATCTTGGTGAAAGATTCTACTACTACCATCACTGGGGTGCATCCATTTACCTATCTTGAGGAACGAGTCTACTACTACCAGCATTGGGGTGCATCCATTTACCTATGTTGAGGAACGAGTCTACTACTACCAGCACTGGGGTGAATCCATGCACCTATCTTGGTGAAAGCGTCTACTACTGCCAGCACTGGGGTGCATCCATTTACCTATCTTGGTGAAAGCGTCTACTACTGCCAGCACTGGGGTGCATTCATTTACCTATCTTGGTGAATGAGTCTACTATTACCAGCACTGGGGTGCATCCATTTACCTATCTTGGTGAAAGCGTCTACTACTACCAGCACTGGGGTGCATCCATTTACCTATCTTGGTGAAAGCGTCTACTACTGCCAGCACTGGGGTGCATCCATTTACCTATCTTGAGGAACGAGTCTACTACTACCAGCATTGGGGTGCATCCATTTACCTATCTTGAGGAACGAGCCTACTACTGCCAGCCTGGGGTGCTTCCACGCACCTATCTTGGTGAACGAGTCTACTACTGCCAGCCCTGGGGTGCTTCCACGCACCCATCTTGGTGAGACGAGTCTACTACTGCTAGCCCTAGGGTGCTTCCACGCACCTATCTTGGTAAACGAGTCTACCACTGCCAGCTCTGGGGTGCCTCCATTTCAGCATTGAAGTTACACCAAGGGACCCATTGATGAGTAGGGGTTGGTAATGGCTTTCGTAGCCCAGTTAGTGAGGATGTGTGAGGCTTTTGCATGTGCACATAAAAATCATTGCTGCACATATTCCTTGACAGATTGTTCTGAGGTCACCAAATTTGATGCGGATCTCTTGCATTCTCCTCAATTTCGAGCCCAAGCACCATTTCATGACCTGCTGTTGGATCGCTGCATTGGGAGCGTAGAGTGCTTCTTTCAGATACAATAACTGCTTTGATTATTCCTGTGGTCTGGTTCTTTTTGAATCTGTTGCTTGGTATCCATAGATAGTCATGCCCGTTATACTGCTTTTTAAAAAGTGGACAGTTCATTTGATTCCTTTATGCTATCTGAAAGGATGTTTGGAGGGGTAATAGAACTTCTATATGTAGTGAGAGAGCATCTGCCTTGTAATGTATATTAGTATTGGTTGAACATAGAGAAAAATGTTGATCTAGATTACCTCGCAGTGGCACATTTCATGGAGGGGGGGATGCAGCTGGTTTTTTGACCCGTATGTAGAAATATTCTGTGATGTGCCCCTCTTGAGTCCTCTTCAGTAGCCAGCAGGTTGCTGCCGTTAATCTAATTCTATTGGTTTTCTTCTGGGAGTAAGGCGGCATAATGTAAGGCTTGAGTTTGGACACCAGTTGAGACCACACTGATCCAATGCAATTGAAGATGCATCTGTTTCCACCACAAACACTAACATTACATTACGCTGTCCGTAAATGGATGCTGTTGTAAATGCGGTCTTCAATTTTAGGAAAGTCTGTGCCTGATCATTTTCCAGTGATATGGTACCTTGTTTGAGAAGTTTTATGACGAATTGACTTATTGTCAAAGTCTTGAATATATTGCCTGAAGAAGATGGCAAATCCAACAAACCTTTGTACCTCTTTTACGGGGCATGGAGGAGGCCATTTTTAAGACTGCCTTTACCTCATAAGCATCCATACGAATGCGTTCTCCAGACATCTCAAACCCTAACAAGCATTGGCTAAGCCAATAGGTCTCGGCAAACCGAGAGCTATTGGCATTGTCAATGTCTTTTAGCCATGTGTTGTGGAGTGGATGTGTGTAGTTGAAATATGTGTAATGTAAATATGTTGCATGGCACAGAGTGTAATTATGTGGAGTGTAATTATGTTGTCTGGTGTGGATTTACGTAGAGTGCATTGAGTGGATTGGCGTGCAGTGCAATTATGTGTCATGGTGTATTATATTGTGTGGATTCCAATTATTTGATATGGACTGGGATGTTGTGGGTTGGTGTGGAATTGTGTGGTGTGAAGTGGAATTGTGTGGAGTTAAATTTTGTGGTGTGGAATTGAGTGGAGTTGAGTGGAATTATGTTGAATGGAATTATGTGGCAAGGTGTTGAGTGTATTTATGTGGAGTGTTGCTATGCTGGAGTGGATTTATGTGAAGTTAAATGGTGTGGTGTTGTACAGAGTGGAATTATGTTTAGTGGTGTGGAATTGTGTGGTGTTGTGGAGAATGATGTGGTGTGGAGTGGAATTATGTGGCATGGTGTGCAGCTGAATTTTGTGGAGTGTAATTGGGTTTTGCAGCTGAGTGTATATATGTGAAGTGTAATTATGTTGCATGGAGTTGAATTGTGTAGTGAAATTATCTGGAGTTGAATTGTGTTGCGTGGAGTGTCATTATGTGGAGTGTAAATATGTTACGTGGAGTATTATAAGGTGAAAGTTGAAATATGTGGCATGGAGCACAGTGGAAATATGTGGAGTAGAATCTGTTTTATTGTAATTATGTGGCATGAAGTAGAATGTTGTGGGGAATTATGTAGAGCGGAACTGTGAGATGTTGAAATGTGTTGTGTATAGTGGAATTGGGAGTCTCTAAGCAATGCCCTAAAATGACCACTGCATATGTTTAGCAGTACTTGGTTGTTGCGCTCAGGGAGGGCTAAAGTCAGGAAGAGTCTGTAACGAAACTGGTGCTCATGTAAAGCGCTCTGATACCCGATGTCTCGGGTCTAGTTCGCGCTATATAAAACCCTGGGGAAAATAAATAAATAAGAGGCATGACTCATGCATGCCATGGACCAATGAGGAGAAGGAATAACGGAGTGATGTGGGAGCCATCAAATGGCAAGCCTATGGGTGGGCTGAAGCCCACAACAGTAGATACAGCATATCTTGGTACAAGACTGTGCATGCGCGCCATCTAGAGCCGATACCTAAAAATTATATGCTGGGTACTTCAGAGACCTTTTCTGCCTTTGCATACAAAGCATGTTTTCAAAGACGCTAGGGCACCTCTTGAATATGACTGTTTCAATGTATTAACCCCTTCCGTGCGCCCGTCGGCCAACGGCCGTCGCGAGCACTACCTCCGTAGTGCTGCGCACGTCCGTTGGCCGACGCGGCCCCGCCCACTCAATAAAACCGCCGCACCGCGGCGGAATTGCCGCCGCGGTTAAGGTAAATGAGCATATCATTGAGCTACACCCAGGGTTGGATTGGGATTAAAAATCGTCCCAGGCACACTACAAAAAAGTGGCCCACGTTTGCATATTGCCTTTCTGCAAAGCACTGCTTCGGTGAAGTTTTTTTAAAAGAAGGGGGTGGGGCTCTTACTTTATTTAGATTTTAAAAATTGCACTGATTAGTTCACACTGGTGAAACACACCTGAAAAACAAGTGAGGCCACTTATGCTCTGGTCCCCTGCCCCCGCTCAAGATGCATACATTAATGGGCCGGGCCAGAGAGAGAGAGTGACACCTCTGCCTGTTGATAAAAGGGAGGCAATGGATGCCAATCTACCTCCAGAAAGGCCACTCGGGCACCGGCTGGGCCGCTGGCGTCATCTGAACAGCACAGACCCTGCCCAAATCAGCCCCCAGGCTGCCCAATTAAGCGGCCCACAGCTGGAACTCGGATAGCGGCCCCTTGGCCATTGCCTGAGTGCCCGCATTACCAATCCGACCCTGGCTACACCACCATGTAGACCTCCAGTAAATCAGGAAAACTTGTTGAGAACATGATGGTGATAACCTGGCATTCAACAGCTCCGCCGGCGGACTCTGGGAACTTGCATACATGCATTTATTATTTTTAGCCAGTAAGCACTACACTGCCACGGTGCCAACTCTTAGTGGAGTCTAGCAGAACTTGGGGATGCTGTTTGACAAGCGGCAGCATGAGTGCTGTCTGGTTTGTTCCCTAAAATGGTAACCTTGCATCATCCTAATAAGGTGATAACCTAGGTAACGGTAGTTTTATCATATATTTGATGAGCGTGTAAAAATATAGTCCCAGCAGCAAAGTTTTTTTACAAAGCCTGTGGGTGGAATTTCCTACAGTCAGGGGTTTTCCAAGATTCTTCACGTCCCCCTCCCGCAAAAACCTGATTAATCATTTGTTCATTTTTTTACATTCTTTCTCTACGTCAATGCGTTGAGAGAACCAAAAGAAAACAAAATTGAGATGCACCTGGTAAATGTCATGTTCGTGAATGTGTGCTCCTAATTATTTGGAGTATAGCTTTTTTCAGTACCCCCCAACCCCCCAACCCCAGGTTCAGCAGTGTAAAACTCGGGTAGTCCCAATTAGTGGGGTGTTGTCGGTACTAGAGTGTAAAAGGAGACCTATGAAACCTGCATGACTCTGATACTCGCTCGAGAGCGCTCTATCAGGATACTTTACACATACCTTCATCGCTCCTAAAAGGAGCCATTTTCTCCTGCCCAGTTTGGCTGCATCCCTCGACTCCAGGCTCTCTCTCCAAAGTCTACCCAGGGTGGAAGCCCGCGAAAACACTCTTAGCCCAGGCCACTCAAGACATTTGAGATTTAGCAAAGTTATATATTTGCATTGGGCGCTGGAGCGTGGTTCTGTCAATCAAAATGGCGCTCCCACCACAGGACCCCTGTAATTAGCTCTTTGAAAATGAACTTTCACGGAGAACTGATGATTGCTTTTCTGAGTGGTGCTGGTCTTCCCTCCCAGGTGGACCCAGCAAGGCGCGGATTTGTCCGCGATGAGCGACACCGGCCTCCGCCTACGACCAACTTGCCAGCGCCCCAGTGACTGTGCTCTTGCTGGAAGTGAAACCTCTGTAGAGGACTGATGAACGGACCAGTTATCACGGCATGTTCAGGTGAGTAACGGAAGGAGTGGCTGCCTGCCTTACATACCAAGGCACCAACTATTTTTCATCGTAGACCCCCACCTCCCCCTGCCCGTGTATCCCCTTAAAACCCATACCTCCTGTCATCAAAGGATGCTTCCATACATAGGTCTTCTCTTCCCAAAGAGGGGTGAGGCAGAGGTCGGTCGACCTGTGTGCGATGCTTGCTAGGGTTATAATTTGGGAGGGGTAGAGTTTTAGTTTTACGCACCGGTCACCATTTAACCAGTTCTTCCACTGTAAGCTTATAATATGTATCTCTTTTTAAAAGCAAGCCTCTGGTTCGGCATTGCCCGTTAGTTGTGAATCCCTGCGTCATACGGTGTCCGACTCTAACCTTTCCACTGCTTCCCACGGAGCTGGGCCTTAAATGGGCAACCACAGTGGCCCCTGGACAGTCCAGGACACTGCACCGCCCTATCCGTCCACTGCAGACCTGGTTGTATGCGCAGAATCCTGGACCAGTCCAAAGAACAGGCTCTTAAAGAAGAAACATGGTATCTGTATGTTTGACTTGTTACTGTTGGCTCAACAGTGAACACCTGCCATTTATAGCTTGGTAAATGTTGCACTTCATACCACACGTCTGTCGCTTAAAATGACATGGGCCCCACAGACTGGCTCTGTTTGGGCCTTCTGTTGTGTCACTGAACACAGAAGTGGTTCAGTTCGTCGAGTCTGCGCTCAGATGTGGCCCAGTTTGTGGACTTCATATGCAGAGATGTGGTTCAGTTCGTGTCTTCTATTGTGTCCAATGACAGAGGGGGTTGACTTTGGGACCTCGTGTCTTCTATGGTGACCAGATGTCCCGGGTTCCCCCGGATAGTGCCGGTCTTCTGAAGACTGCCCTGGCGTCCCGACGCTTTTCTTAATTTTGAATATATGTCCCAGTTTTTGCAGCAAATGTCAACTCCTCCTGGAAAGAAGAAGTGAAAGGTATGCTCGCGGCCGCAAAAGTCTGAAATAACTTTTCTAATGTCATTTTTTTGTTCCAAGCAGCCCAGTAGGTCAGACCCATGCGGGATGTTGAAGGTGGAGGTCCTGCCATAGGTAATGTTAAGTAAATCCTTCTAAATATATAGACATGCGCACATTTAGAAGGCTATGATGTTTACATCCGACCTCCTTCTGAGCTGCCTAAAAGAAAAAGATATGTAACGTAAGTTAAGACTTTAGATGCGCGGAGCATACCATTCAATGCTCTTTTGCAGCTTTGCAAGATGACTATGTATATGTGTAATATGTATATATGTGTATATATGTGATATATATATTTATATTACGAGGCTATGCCAAAACCGGGACAGGCCAGATTTATAACGTGCTCATTATCCGCCTTTAGTCCTGCTCCTGTGTCTGGCCTGTCCCGGTTTTTATTACTTCTTTTTTTACTTCTCAAAATCTGGTCACCCTATATGGTGCCCATTGGCATATATGTGGCTCAATTCGTTGTATCTACTGGCACAGATTCGGCTCAGTTTGTTGTCAATGGGCACCCCCGTGACTGTTTGTTTTCTGTTGTTTTCATGGGCACAGGTGTGATTCAGTTAGTTACTTTTGTGGGCACAGATACCACCCCGTTTGGTGTGTCCATGGGCACAGGTATGGTTCAGTTTGTTGTGTCCGTGGGTCATTGAGTCCATTGGCACATATGTGGCCACATTGAAGAGTTGGGTGAAGGCAGTGGCGACGTTCCCCCGATTGCCGCCCCGCGAAGGCCGCATTGTAGGGGGAGGGGGGGAGGGGGAGGGAATTGACGCCCCGAGACGGCAGGTAAGCGCGTGCCGCCCAAGGAGGACCCCCCCTTGCCAGCCACTGCCCTGAATGGCACGATAAATCTAACTTTAGTGCTGCGTCGTCCTCGCCCCACGCTACAACACTATGATAAATGTACCCCTGGATATATGACTTTACCCCGCTCAGAGTGGGCGAGGGGAGCAGGACGTCCACGGCCACACAGAAGGGAAGTGGGGGCGCTGGGATTGTTTTGGGTGGCAAGTAGAGGAGGAAGTGTTTCAATTATGGGGTTGTAAATGTCCGACCTCCTCGGATTTCCAGTTGCAAGTCTGTGCCGCCCTCCCCTCCTCCC
Source organism: Calotriton arnoldi (assembly GCA_963921515.1). NCBI lineage: Eukaryota > Metazoa > Chordata > Amphibia > Caudata > Salamandridae > Calotriton > Calotriton arnoldi. The sequence continues at coordinate 2,469,633 of CAWUFW010001137.1, forward strand.
CCACCTCTACTCTGGAATCGCAGGAATGTCGCAGCATCCTGGGAGTGTAAAGACTGACTGTTATTTTAGGGCTGGTGGAGGGGGGCGTTCCATCCGTAATTCCACCCGGGAAGCTGCGCCATACCTTTTCTATACTAGAAGCGCCTTCGGAAGTATGCGGGCCAAATAATGCAGCAGGGGTTCATAATGTATGCGGCAGGAACAGGCGAATAACGTGATGGGTTTTGAAGCAGTATTACTTCTCTTTTGTCGTTTCCTTTTTTTACACGTTACCACTGTATGAGCAAAGGTTAGGCCTCCAATTAGTTTAACACCTAAATGCAGCCATCAGAAACTGAAAGGGACATGCCACTGTGCTGCATCACGTGCAGTAGCAATTTTAGTAACTTTTGATCCGTTTGAGTCCGAAACAACATTTTTTGGTTAACATCCGCAAATTATGCAGATTATATTGGATTATGTGGCAAGTGCGGCAAATCTATTACGATGCAGAAAATAAAGTGAACTGCATGATTCCACTGGTCCTGCATATAGTGTATGTAAGCAGATGTGCTGTGCATGATCCTCCGTGCCTCAAGCGTGTGGAATTTAATTTACATATTATACACTGTTTATACTGCTCGCACCACTGGCTGGATTGTCTCTGTGCTTAAAAAAAAAAAAAAAAAAAAAAAAAGGTAAAGTGCAAAAACAACAAGGTGATGGATGGAATGCTTAAATTAATCTCAGCCACTGGCAATCACTCGGGCCACATCCCAGTCCATGGTTTTTTGCCCATCGCACCACTTCGTTTTGGACCCAGCCTTATGCAAATTTGTCTTGACCCTGCTCCACTAGAAACAGTTTAGCCCGAACTGCCAGGCCAGGTCCTCCCTAAACTAGAACACAAGCAACCTAGGACCTGTTTTGCCCTGATTAGGGGTCATTAGTCAGGTACAGCTTGGTTCCAGCGGCACAATAAGCAAGGGACCCACATGTGGTCCACTTAGGATCTTGGGTTGCTTGTATTCCCGTACAGAGAGGACCTGGCTTGGCAGTTCAGCCTAGATTGCTTCTATTGGAGCAGGGCCCAGACTGATTTGTGCATGGCTGAGTATAATCTGAGGTGACATGGTGGCCAAAAGAATGATGGGTGGGACTGCTACCCCGAGAAATTGCCAGTGGTTAGACTTATGTATAGGAAAACAAGGGTAACCCTATAAATTTAGAGAATCTGCGGAAATTGAATATGTTTATACAAACAATGGTTCACAGGGAAATCGATCTCTTTTTTAGAGTTTCACCAGCCAGGAAACACAAAAATGCATGTGCAAAAGTTATATACCATAATCAACACGAACTTGTGCTCATGCTTTTCAGTGAAGGGAAGTTGCAGTGGTGTGTGATAGAAGAAATAACAAACCGTGCATCACTTAAAAAAAAGACCTACGACTCCTATGTTAATAAATCTTAAACATAAAAGGAGTCCATTTGAGTCTGGTTGTCGATTACTTTTCGACCTCTGTTTATTCTGAGGTCATCAGGATTAAGCAAAAGCACTATGAATCTAAAAAAATGAATAGAAAAAAACATAAGCAAATAGAGCAGACTTTGTGTGGGGGTAACATCAAGTATGCACCAATTAGGTCACTTGCCTGTATAGCCAGAATCAAAAGGACATCATTATGTGAGTCGGACATGCTAATGGAGCCCATCAGGAGAGAATCCGGGCAGTCACTGGTTTCGAACCTGGACACGGAAAGGGGGCTTGAAACCTCAAGGTTGGCAGGCCTTAGGAGGGAGCATCAGTGTTACTGGATGCCGCTGTGACTGTGGGTAAAGCACGACAGTAGTTTTAAAGTATTGTGAGGGACCAAGTTGTTCGTCATTACAACCCCATAACAAAAGGGGGGTATAGGCAGAGAATGACAGGTAAAATAAATAAAAGTGAAGACAGAGTAAACTTACTGAAGCGATAGAGTATTACAGAAATTTAACCAATATGCAAACTTATTTATGCAGTATGCAGGATCCCATGAGGTGTTTCCACTATATCTGGTACCCTGCAGAAATAAATTAAAAAACCCTCAATCCAGAGGTTTTGGCATAGTTATAAGGCTCGCGTAGTAGTGAGAGAGCTGATGCGCTAGAATAATTGAATGGGTTTCACTTACTCCAAACGTGCGCAAAGAGAGTAACCACCAGAGTGTGGTAAAGTTAGTAAAGAACCAGCGCCAATATTGGCTAAAGAACAGGAGCTAGACCATAGGAAATCCTAATGAATAAGGATCATAGAAAAGGGGGACAGCGTAAGATATCCCAATACTAAATACAAAACGAGTAAAACAGATTATACAAACATGGAACATGTTTACATTCATTGTATCAGGAGCACAATAACAGTGAAGACGACTGTCTTCATTTATTTTCAGTTCAGTATTGTCTAACAAAGCACAAGTATTTAAAGAGTAGTGATTACCTAGAGCTTGTATGTAATCTCACAGACAGTATTCTATTGCAGAACAAAGCATTTGTGACTATAAGATACTGTTCCATTCATCCTGTGAGTTTAAGCCATTCTGGACTGAGTTACATTTGAAAATCCATTTACATTTCAAACGATTAAGTAGCTGTTGGATATTGCCACCTTTTGTTTGTGGGAACAATACATCAATCAATTGCCATGAAAAGTCGTTCTCATTATGCCCTTTTAAGGTCTCGCCTAGCGTTGCAGCGCGCATGCGCTGCTCGCTCTGCGAGGCATATTGTCTTAGAGGAGATTTCAGAAGTGGAGTTGAAGCCCCGCCCATCTTTTTTATTGGCTGGCGTAATCGTTTATGGTAATTGCTGGCTTGTGATTAAAAATGAGGCTTCTTTGTTACCGCCCTGTCTCCTTTTTGGACGGCCCATCCGGACTCGATCGTTTACTTGCAGCGTTACACGGTTAGCGTTCTTGTAGTCAGTGAGCACTATTTTCTTTCATGCGCTTCCCCTTTTGCACCCATGACATCGCAGCACCTTTACTGTATTTATTTACTTTAGAGCGCAGTCTGCTTCAACTATAGCGACCACGCTTATTTATTTTACGGCGGGGTCCGCTTTCAAGCGGCTACGCGCCTTTATTTTCTGCTGAACTTGCTCCAACAGCAGAGCGCCTTTCTGGTCAGCCGTGCAGCACACCAAAAACATCGCACACATGATCACAACAAATACAGCGTTCTGGCAATCACACAATTCCCGGGCATGCAGCACGCTGCCCGCCCTTAAATTTGCTTCGGCTTCCCATAATGGTGTACGAATGCTAAAATATAATTATATCCATAATGCAATTTAAATTTTGTCACAGTTTTCACTAGTAAGCTGTTCCCTGTGAAGCCAGGCAAAAGAAGTAGGTATGTAAATATTTAGCAACTGCGTTGCTTTTTAGCACACATCACAAACTGAATTGCTTCTAGGCGCTTGAATAACACGTTACTATTACCGCACTCGATGGAACTCATTTGATTTCTTGCAGATGGATGAGAGGCGGAGCTAGTCCTGTCTGGACTTCTGGGCTACAGAGGACTCACAGATGTTTGCAGCAGGCACACAACCGACTGAGGTCTCTCAGTGACGTGCATCTCCTATTAAACTGGTGCCAGTAACTCAGACAGCGCCGACGAAAATTAATTGCGCTCTAGCCGTGGGAAAAGCACGTCCTTTAAGCAAGGAAAACAAAAACAGAAATCTCCTTTTTTAACCTTTCACAAGCGAGAACTCCCTTACATGAGTGGCCGGGTCTCTAACTACTGCGGCGTTCCGGCTGGAACTCGGCAAAAAATGAAAAAACAATGGGTCACCTTTTAATTTTCTAAACAGGTCTGCGCATTCGCACTACAAATCGTGCTTCAAAAAGGACATTTCATAAAACCAGACACAGACCCCAATTTATATATTCAATCGCTTTCGTTAGTAAACTGTAAATGGAAAGATTGGGGTACAAAGCTAGCAAAAGGCGGCAGGTTCCCAGAGGTCTCGTCTTTCCGGAGAAACGCTCTCATTTGAAAGGTCGTGTTCAACTTTTACTTTACTGTTTTTAAATATGTTTTTATTTTTCTGTTTTACTTTTCCGCATCGTTTATTTATTGCTCTTGTCAAGGGAAACAGTCGAAACCTGCTAAAGTCCCACCTTTCTGCCTGCTGCTCGTCGGAGATTTGAGAACATGAATTCCACTTTTTAGCTTTTTTTATTGTAAACATATAATTATATAAATAATTCTATTCAGGGGGACACGGGTCCTCGTGACTTCTGTTGTCTTCCTCTGAGAAGGTGCCAGTCGGTCCTGGCACGGCGTCTGTTGCACAGCATCGCGCCTGCTGCCGACTTATTACAGTTCTAATTCATGATTTCAATGTTTCGGTAAACGTCCTCCCGGGTTTACTATAATACAGGGTGGCATAAGGGGATGGATCAGAAGAAAGACTGGGGAGGAGAAGGCGACATTTGGGGGGCAGAGCTGCAGTGGCGACTGGTGAGGTTTGTGAGTGGTGAGGCTGGGCTTGTTTGGGACATAGCGAAGCCAGAAAACTTTCGTCCCATTTCTCTTCTGCCCTGGGTCCCCAAGATCTGAGGCCTATATTAACTCCGTTCTATCTTGATTTCTGGAGGACAATAACATACTAGACCCCACCCAGAATGGTTTTCGTTCTGGCCACAGCACTGAGACTGATCTCCTAGCTGTGACCGAACATCTGAGGAGGGCTCTAGATGAGGGCCGCACTTCGGCACTGATTTTATTAGATCTCAGTGCCGCGTTTGACACGGTCTCTCACAAGATCTTGTTACAGCGGTTGGAGGAAGTGGGCATTGTGGATTCTGCCCTGGATTGGTTTGCCTCTCTTTTCTTGCTGAGAGGACCTTCCAGGTAACCGCTCCCCCTTTTGCTTCCATGTTCCATACTTCCAAACATGGGGTGCCACAGTACTCCGCTTTGAGCCCTACACTTTTCAATCTTTATGTCCAACCATTAGCAGCGGTGGCCAAGAGCAGAGGGCTCACAGTGGTATCATATGCAGATGATACTCAGTTGGTAGTTGCACTCACTGATGACTCTGTACGGGACGCTTGTAAGTTTCGGAGCGACCTCGAGGCTGTCGCTGAGTGGATGACTGCCAACTGTCTCCAGCTCAATGCCAGCAAGTCGGAGGTCTTGCTGGTAGGGAGAGATCCTGAGCTGTGGAGTGAACGCTGGTGGCCGACCACCTTGGGATGCGCATCTGCCCCTAAACAGGTGGTAAAAAATCTAGGTGGACTCTGCCCTTACCTTTCAGACTCAAACCAAGAAAGTGGCAGGGACCTGCTTTGGCATATTGCGTGGGCTTAAACCGCTGCTGGGGTTTTTCGACCCATCCACTAGCTAGGTTATTGTGCAGGCTTCCATCCTGTCGCGATTGGACTACGCTAGTTCACTTTATTTGGGGACTAATAAGACTGAAATCCAGAGACTGCAGAGGGTTCAAAACGCTGCTGCCAGAACTCTTCTTGGCCTGCCTAGAATGTGTTCTACGACGAACGCTATTCGTCGGCTACACTGGCTGCCTGTGGCCAAATGCGTAGAGTTTAAGTCCCTCTGCATTGCTTTTAAAATTTTAAAGCTCTCTTCGCCAGGCATCCTGGCTAATCTGCTTGTACCTTATATTCCTGCCCGCCAACCCCGGTCGATGGGGCAGCATCTGGCAGTTGTTCCTCAGGCGAGGAGGGTGCGTGCCGGCGGACGTTCCTTTTGTACTTTGGCAGCCAAACTTTGGAACGCGCTACCTTTGCATATTCGTGGCATGGATAACTATCTGTCATTTCGTAAGGCAATCAAAACATACCTCTTTCCTCTGCCCTAGGCTTTCCCTTTGGTAGCTTTGCAGTTTTCTGCTATCAGCCCTGGGACGCCCCTTTGCTGGGGCAGCTGTGCGCTTTAGAAAACGGTATAACATAACATAACAGGAGATGCACGTTGGCTGCTCCAATGTCGTGTCAATTAAAAGAAGTTTCCCGTGCTATAAGGAATGTAAAATGATTTCATTGATAATAAAGAGCACGTTTAGATTTACCAGTGCAATTACTACACAGATCCATATAACGTATAACCGTGCATTCCAATGATTATCTATGCCACGAGCTATATAATTGCCGACGGTTGATGTGGCACAGAGCACCCCCTTCAGTTCCAGGGCAGAAGTGGTATAACAGCCTGCTCTGAAACCGTATAACAATGTTTGAGTCCCGGCGTCTACTGCATGTATTGTGATCTTGGGCAGGTTGCTTAAGTTTCCCTGGAAATACATTCATTAAAATAATTTTAAAACAATCCCCAATGCCTCCAAAGGTTATTTTTTCCAGGCATTCCACAGTTGGCTGTCCAGGGGGAGAACAGAGCGACATCAACCCAATGCTGAATGATGCCTGCCATGGGTTACCGTGACCACGGATCCTAAGATTATGTAAATGGCACAATAAAACTGCGTGTGGCATGCTAGGCTTGCTATGTCCCGGGCCAGCGAGCGTGACTCGGCGCCACTGAGGGCCTTGCATTTCACCCAGGCAGTACAGGCCATGTTTGTTTAATGGCTGGTGACTTGCAATGTTGGGGTCTGGCTGTGGGGTGACTGTTTTTAGCTCAGGCGTTTGAGCTCGTAGGAGTTCACATACAGATATATCCAATGATCTCACATCCATACGGCTGCCTGACTTGTGCGGTTAGTCAAAACTAATTTTACAGAACGTACGATAGATAGAAAGACAGACAATTAGATGTGTGTGTGTTTTTTTGTTTTTGTTTTTTGTACGCCGATCAGCCCCGCCCACAGGGCGGACCACCCATCACATTTATAATCCTAAACAAGCATTTGCAATGCAATAGGTCTCGCATTTTAGAAACTTTGACCTATTTGTACTGTAAATGGCAATGCCTTTTATTATTGCAGGTTTTTTAAACACATAAATAAAAGGTATTGTCATTTACAACGCCAATACCTCAAAATCTCGCAATTGCGAGACCCATTGCATTGCAAATGCTTGTTCCATGAAGTGTTCGACTAGGGGCGCAGTAGTGACTTTGCAGAAAATTCTGATTTTGTGTTGGAAAATGCATGACTTACCCTGTGGGTAGTTTGCCCAATGTATATTAGATTGCATATACACCGAATACAATGCACAGCTTTGGCAGTGTTGCAATTGGAGAAAAAATTCAGGGTCTGGCGGACATTCTCATGGTCAAACGTTTTGGTGTTTGCTGTCTGATTGCACACAAGACAGGTACCACATTTATAATGGCCCTGCATAGGGGGTAGGCCTAGGAGTGGATGGATTGTATTATCTTTCGGTGCGGCCTTATGAGCTCTTACCAAATGATCTTTGATATTATGTCACCTCATGAAAGCGAAAAGTAGTGCATCAGTGGTCAAAGTAGTGGTGGATAGAAAATTCCAATGTTTTTTAATACTTTTGGCTACTTTGTTGGTGGTTGGGCTGAAGGTCGTGACACATGAATCTTTTCAATGGATTTTTGTTTATAGTTTCAAGAAGTACCTCTGTGTGTGTACCATGCACGTTTCAGAGAGCATTTAATACGCCTCCTAGGGTAACCTCTTTCCATAAGTTTGGTAGAAGGAGTATCTGCCCTTCTAAAGAAGTCTTCCTTATATTTGCAATGTCCGCGAATACGCAGGAACTGTCTGTAGGGGAGGCCATCTCTTAGAGCTCTTTGGTGTGGCAGCTGGAGTTCTGTAATAGTGTTCCTTTCAGTAGGTTTTCGGAATAATGTAGTGAACAGTTGGTTGTCACTTGTTTTCACTGTGACGCCAAGGTAGTCAATTTCTGTATTGCAGTGGTGTTGTGTACATGTCAAATCTAGATGGCATTAATTAAGCCTTTCACAGGAAAGTATCAATTCTGGTTCAGGGCCCGACCAAATAATAAAAGACTTCATCAATATATCTTTCTCAAATGCGTATCTTGTGCATGAAGGGGTTTGTAATATGAAGAATGTATTTGGTTTCAATGTTGTCAACAAACCGTATTGCAAAGTCGGAAGCAAAAACCGCTCCCATGTCAGTCCCTTTTTGTTAGCGGTAACATTCTTTTCCAAACAAAAAGTAGTGCCTGGTTAAGGCAATTTCCAGTAGAGGGATTATAAAGTCTGTGGGTACTGCAGTGGGCACTGTTCTGGAATTTAGATGGTCTCTTATGACCTGTATACCTCTGTGATTGGCTCAGGGGAGTTTGGGAGCCCGGGTGCTTCCTGCTGCCGGCCAGGACTGCAAAAAGAAGGAAGATGGCGGAGGAGAGGCGGTGGCAGGCCATTATAGGAAAGTGCTTATTTTTGGTGGTTTATTTTCGTCATCTGTATACCTCCGTCTTGGGGTATATTGGTATACAATGACTGTCAATAGTAACCAAGAATTCAGTTTCCGGATTGAAGGTTTGCATCTCAATGATATTGATGAAGTGGTTAGTATCTTTGACATAAGTTGCTGTCGTAGGAAATATGTCTTCTATTAAAAAAAAAAAAAGGCAACGCATCTTATTTTGCGAATTCCCTCTCCCATTTGTATGTTTAATTAGCAGACAGATCAAACGTATTAGGGTACTCTTGTGCACCTGTGCTTTTCCTTATTAAAGCAAACTGATCGGAGGCATGGGATGCGGAATAAATCATGCAATTGCAAACTCTCAAGCTACCAGTTTAGATGGAGAGGGTAGAATTCCTGCAAAAGATTTTGCCCACCAGTTTACTGGCTCAGCCTTGAGATTTTGAATTTACAAAATGCACTCCATGTTGAGCCAGAAATTGACTTGACTGTGCAAGACAACATATTGCAGTTTAAGCATTGGTGGCCTGCACTTCTTGCCCATCTGGAGTCAAAGCATGGGGTTGCCTCTCATTACAGCTCATCAGGAGTATAGCCCAGTCGGGGCATGAGGAAGTCACCCAGAACCAGTGAAACAAACTATGGCGAACCATAGGGCGCCGCATACATCACGTAAAACTGGACCCTGCTTCAAAAGAGAGATCTGGACCCTTCTGTCTTGGTTATAAGGCTTTCACTGTGTAACAAATTAATGTAACAAGTACCCTGTTTTGTTCCCTCAAATGTAATTGATACACTAGTGGGCAAAATTGAGTGTTGCTGGCAGATTTATGAACGTTCCTTGGAATTTTATTCATATAATTTTCTTCATATCAAGTATTTGTGTCCCAGAGCTCCCTCTACTGTTCTGTTAGCCCTCATGGTCCTCTTTAAGAAATAAAGTGCTAGTAAAATCAACCCACTATCGTGCAATTCAGATTATGGAGCCATGGAACCATGGACATCGATTCACAAAAATGTTAGGGTGAGCGGAAGTAACCTCACACACTCTTTGACCCTTGATGACATCACAGGAAGTGACATTACATACTTGGGCGAAGAGATGTAAGAGGTCACATGACCTTTGGCCCTTGACAACATCATAGGAAGTGAGATCACTGAAGATCTAAAAAAAAATAAACATTGCAAAATTGAACAATAGGTTGAAGATTATTAAAATAACCAAAACCATGTGAAATCTGTTATCAGTGATCAGAGTTATCATGGACACCCAACTTTCACTGAATGCCAAGTCGCACAGATTTATCCTGGACAACAACCTCACCCTCAAGGAACATATTGCCAAAAAACAAAGACAGCCTGGTGCCAGCTCTTGCTTCTAAAGAAACTGAAATTGTGTCTTCCAGAAAGCTACTTCATAATTGCTGTTCAAGCCCTTGTTCTCTTGCATATAGATGTTGGGAACACCCTCCTCCATGGTCTTGCAGACTCCACCGTGGCACCCATTAAGGGCATCTTACATGCTGCAGCATGCCGCGTCTTGGGCTTAAAGAAATATGATCATATGACCCACATCTTCATGGAACTCAACTGGCTCTAATTACCAGCCCACATCAGCTTATAAACCTTCATCATTTACAAAGCCATCTCGACGAACATACCCACTTATCTTCAGTGGCGGTCGGTGGCAAATCACATTGGGGGGCGCAAAAAAAAATGCACATAACAAGTACACGTAATACACAAATGCACATAACGCATACACAGAACGAATACACAATAATATACAAATTAACATACACATAAAAAATCCCTTACCAAAAACGCCAGAGCTTTCTCGGCGTAAAAGAAAAGCTAAGGGGCAGGGGATTGAAATACGCCATGATGTTCCCGGCGCGGCTGAGGGTGGATGCCGGGGGGAGGGCCTGGTTCTTCGATGATCCGGAGGCAGCGGCGGAATGGATCGACAGTCGACCCCCTGGTGGGTCGGGGGAGCGGGACCGGAGCGGAGGAGACACGCAGCAGGCGGAGGAATGAAAGCGGAGGCACAAACTCGGGACTAACGTTCATTGTCAGGTATTGGGGGTTTCGGCCCACGGATGGGAGGCCGCGCAACCCCAGTGACTACTGAGACCTGAATGGAGGGGGTGGACTTCGGTGAAGATCACCTGAACTGAGTCTGGGGGGCGGGGGGACGGGGCCCCGGCATTCCTCCTCTTTACTACCTTTAGTTAAATAGTAAGGTTAGTGTGTGGGGCGACAGGCACTCTGCCAGTTTGGGATGGGCAAACGCCACGAGCAGGGGTGCAGGGAGGGGGGTGGAGGGGGGATATGTCATGAATATAATTTTTAGTGTTAATTGGTTTGTAAGTAGTTTTGTAGGGTTAATTGTTTCGACAACATTGAGTGAAAATGTAAAGCAGGCGACGTTTCTACACCAGTTTTATGGCAAATGTTAACCGAAGATCGGGGTTTAGCGTGATGAGCTGGAACGTCAACGGACTGGGAGACAAAATAAAGAGAGGGATGGTAGCTCAGTTTATCAGACGACACGCCCCGGACGTGGTACTCCTGCAGGAAACACATTTAATCGGGAATAAGTGCATGGCCCTGCATAAAGGAGGCTACAGACTCGTGGCGCACGCAGGATTTACCACGGGGTCCAGGGGGTTGGTATATTGGTTAAAAACTCATTCCCCCTTCTAATACAGGCCACATGGTCCGACAAGCGGGGCAGATATGTCGGGATATCGGGGCAATGGGAGGGAAAGTAGCTACATTCGTCTCAATATATGTGCCACCGGGCTTGCAGTCCGACACATTTCAGGACTTAGGCTCCATTTACCTGACGCTACCTTTAGGCCACATGGTGTTGGGAGGAGATTTTAACGCGGTTATAGACAGGGACATAGACAGGTTTCCAGCCCGCACATTACGACCCGCACAAAGGTGGCTACCCGACTTTATGGACACAATGGGGCTAGTAGATGGCTGGCGGATACGTAACCCAGGCAAAGCGCAATATACACACGTGTCATGTGCACACCAAAGCTTGTCACGACTAGACTACGTACTTGTCCCGGCCATGCAGGCTTGTGCTCTCCGGGAGATTCGCCATCTGGGTAGAGGCATCTCGGATCACTCCCTGGTATGGCTAAGTATGGGCTTTGACCAGATGAATGCAGGGAGGATAGCCCCCATCAGTCCGTGGCACTTGAGAGACCCCTCCACAAAGAAGAGCATTATCACGGCAACCGACAGGTACTTCCAGGAGAACCAGGGTACGGTGGAATCAGCACAGACACTGTGGGAGGCATATAAAGCTGTTATCCGGGGGAGACGGTCTCTCTGATTGCGGGGAGGAAAAAGGAAAGGCAGGCTGAACTGGAAAAGGCGGAAGAGAAAGTGTTAAAACTAGAAGAGGTAATGGCTCGGAAGTGACCCCGAGGGTCTACACCATCTGAAACTACGGCAAGATGAGTTTAATAGTATTGCCAGAGATAAAGCCAGAATGCAGAGCAGAGAGGTCCAGAGCAGAATATACGAGCATGGCGACAAAGCGGGAAGCTGATTGCTTGGTTGGAGAGAAGGGAGTGGGCGTCGAGGGTGGTACCTGAAATACGGGGGAAGATTCCAGCACACACACAGACCCGCAAGCTATAGCAGATGCGTTCGCACAACATTATCGCACAGTATATAGCACGGCAGGCAAATTTACAGAAATGGACAACAGGGAGATGATTAGAGACATCCAGCTGCCAGTCCTAACAGACGACAACCGAGCCTATCTGGAGTCCCCACTAACGGACGACGAGGTGGCGCAGGCTATCAGGGGAGTACACTCTGGGAGGGCCTCGGGGCCCAATGGTATCCCAGTCGAGCTTTATAAACTACGGCCCGATAGAATCGCCCCATATATCCGGTCCATGTTCGAGGACAGTAGAGAAAAGGGGCAACTCCCATATGACCAACGAGTAGCCAACATCGTGGTCATACATAAGGAAGGCAAACCTAGAACAAGCTGCGCATCCTACAGGCCTATTTCATTGCTAAACGCAGAACCCAAAATCCTTGCGAAACTACTGGCGACCCGACTGACGAAAGTCATCACCACCCTGATCCACCCGGATCAATCGGGATTTATGCCACATCGCAACACCGCCCTTAACTTGAGACGGTTGCATGGAGTGCTGGGTAGAGCCCCTACCATTATGGAACCGGCGGCAATTGTGTCACTAGATGCCACCATGGCATTTGATATGGTTGAATGGCCTTATTTATTTGCAGTATTGGATAAACTGGGTTTCGGCCCGGAATTTACGGGTTGGATACGCCTCCTATACTCCGATCCGCTGGCCAGAGTGGTAGTAAACAATCGCAAATCCCCCGACTTCGGCCTGAGTAGGGGCACTAGACAGGGCTGTCCCCTGTCCCCGCTTCTTTTTGCACTGGCCCTGGAGCCGCTCGCGGCCTGGGTCAGACAGGACCGGTCCATACGTGGACTGCAATGGTCGCCAGAATGGGAACACAAAATCTCTCTGTACGCAGACGACGTCTTACTCTATCTCGCCAACCCAAGAGGGTCGCTGAGCCGGTTTTTAGATGTGTTGGCAATCTTTAGCAGATACTCAGGCTTCGCGATAAACTGGTCCAAATCGGTGCTATATGTCCTGGGAGGTGACCCGCCGGTTATTCCAGGCAATTGCCCGATTCAAATAGCGCAGGAAGGCTTTAAATATCTTGGCATTTACATAACGTCAGACTCAAGACTTCGTTACTCCAATAATCTGAGCCCTCTCCTAATGCGCCTTAAAAATGACGTGATGCGCTGGAAGGCCCTCCCGCTCTCTCTGTTGGGAAGGGCGGTACTTTTTAAAATGATGGCACTGCCACGGTTCTTGTACGTACTCCAAAACACGATGGATCCGGTCCCAGCGTCTTATTTCAGGGAGATCGAATCTCTCCAGAGACAGCTCCTCTGGGATGGTAAACCCCGAATAGCGTTTTCCAAGCTCACGCTAAATTGGTATGACGGAGGAATTGGGTTGCCAGACTTACGAAAATACTACTGGGCATCCCAGTTGGCGGCAGTCAATCATGGGATTTATGGACAGCCAAACGACCCCGGGTATGCGATGGATAGGTGGCAACTCCCCGGGAGACTATACAAGAGCGCTCTATGCTAGGCCTCGCAGATTCCACCTTACTGGGCCCACGGCGCATGCCGTCCAGGTATGGCACGCGGCCAACAGACACCTCAAATGGGAAGGCAAATTTACACTAGCCACCCCGCTGTGGAATTCGGAGAAATTGGGAGGCCTCTGGAAGTCCAAGGGATTTGACAAATGGGACCTAATTGGGATCTCACAAATAAAAGACATCTGGGGCGAGGGTACAATACAGACATTTGATTCACTCAAGCTGCAGTACAACTTGAACGATCGCGAGCACTTCCGCTACCTCCAGGTGCGGCATGCGCTACTTACCCAGGTCCCGAGGGGTACCGCCCTCCCGGACGCCTCCCCCTAGAGGATAGGGTGCTCGATGGACATCTACCGGAGAAGACCATTTCACTGATCTATCGGAAACTAATTAATAATATGGACGATCCATTGCTTAAAATAAAAAGTTACTGGAACGAGGATGGCCTCGAACTGGATGAAGAGGACTGGCGAGAGGCGGTCTCCTCCCCACGGGTGGTGGCGATACAGACGAGGTTGAGGCTGGTGCAGTTAAAGATATTGCATAGAATATATATCACAGGTCCCCGTCTGGTTCAAATGGGTCGCTCAGACAGTGGAGAGTGTAGAAGGGGCTGCGGGGAGCCGGGGACATTTATGCATATACTGTGGAACTGCCAAAGCATACAAACGTATTGGGGGAAGATCCACCACACGCTGAGGGCGGTCCTAGGGATAGACCTACAGCCAGAGGCCCGTAGATGCCTCCTAAACATTTGGGAACCAACAGACCTTACTACCTACACAACACAATGGGCTACGCTGGCATATATGGTGGCGAGCGAAACATCGCCCAACTATGGGGGGCTAGCCAGCCACCACGGGCCGAGAAGTGGGAAGAGGATCTAGATTGGTGTATGTTTAGGGAGAAATCGGTATACATTGCAAGGGGATGCCCCGGGAAGTGGAGCAAGATATGGGACGCCTGGAACCATCATAGGGGGACATTTGTGACCCACCGGACCGCCCGAGAGAAACTGACACACACGCTTCCCCTTGATCTATCGAGTGTTTAACTGTGTATTATTTTGAATTGTATGAAATGTCGTTGAGGAAAGACGGAATTACCTGCCTGTTAAACTTGATGTGCATTTGGTCGAGTTGTTAATAAAAAGAATTAAAAAAAAAAAAAAATCCCTTACCTTTCACTGCCGCTCAATGTTCTGCAATATGTCCTCGTTGTTCTGCAGTACCCTCCTGCGAGCGTGAAGCCCACAGCCAACTCTCTCATCCATTCAAGACGCTGTTGTAAAGCGTCTTGATTAGCTGGAGCGGGCTGGCTCCATGCTCCAAGAGGCACTGTAGGCCTGTGCCTGTTATCCAAACCAGCTGTCTAAGACAGCCAGGTTGGAGAGGTTTAAATTGTGCATGTCAGTTTGGCCGTGGCAAGGTAGCCGGCCAAATCAACATGTGCAATGCAAACCTATGTGGTCACACCTCACTGCTGCCTATCATTGGCAGCGGTGATGCACTGACCCCGCCCTGTCCTTGCATTCCGTTTGCTGGCAGAAAGTGTCAAAAATAAAATGGTAATAACGTCCTTTTATTACCATTTCATTTCTGGCGGTGTGTGTGTGTGTGGTGTGTGTGGTGTGGTGTGTGTGGTGTGTCTGTGTGTGTCTCTGTGTGTGTCTGTGTGTCTGTCACGCCTCTGCTCCCACAGAGGAATCGCTGCTGCTTATCTTGAAGACGAGTTCACCGTGTCTAGTGGTTTTGCAGCGTGAATCTTTCTGGATTCACTATGCTGTGCATTATTCCGCCATTTAGTGGTTGGGTCCGGAATTGTTGTATTTCTTCCTTTTTCTTTTTTTTTCGTGGCCCAGTTGGGCGTCGACCTCCCACCATTTGGTGTCCTTCATGACGTCGACGCTCTTCCTCCGGAAGCTCCCACCTTTGGTCGCCATCTTCAGATTCTTTTTTCCGCCGTAGGGTCTGGATCATCAGTGAAGGAGCTCCACAACTTTGGAGAGAAGAATCATCGAAAATCTACAGGAAGATCGAAAATTCACCGGAGACCATACCGGATTACAAGTCAAGTAAGGGGAAAGAGGAGAAGGAACATCGAGAACTTTGACGTTTCGATGGAGAATGTGCACACAGGGGGCTCCCTGGGCGTGGTGATGGACAAAACTCCCTTTAAATTCTGCCCCAACTTCCACCACAAGTACGCGCAAAAGGACCAACACCCGGTTTGCAATCTCTGCCTGCCGCTCGACCATCGAAGCGAGGCCTGCGCGGCATTCACTCCGAAGTCCCTCGGAGTAAGGTAGAGGCAAAGGAAAGCAAACTACAGCATGCAGGGGAAGGGGACACCTCCATCGCTCCGAGACTTAGGACTCTCCAGTGGAGAAGAAGACAACATCGCCGAAGGACCGGAGGACGCCATAGTCGTCGAGGTCGTAAAGAAAACGTTGAAGGAGGTAAGAGTCATCGAACCCCAGGCACTCCACTGATACTCGCAGAAGTGAGTCAGTCCTCGAAAGGAGCATTGCCGTCGAAACACTCTACGTCTGCAACTGCATCCAAGGACAAACAGTCCGTCGGTTCCTTCGAAAAGGACTCCCAGACGGCGAAAACCCAAGAAAAGGCAAAGGCATCGAAGAGCAGTCATGAAACGGACGCTTCGACGTCGAAAAACGAAGGGCAGAAAGCGGCTACGACTTCGACCGCGAAGAGAAAAGCCGAAACCCTCGACGGTGAACACGCCGCCGAGATGGAGAAGAAAAAGAAAAGGCTCGAGGCCGAGATGGCCAGCATCTTGCAACGCAGGAAGGATTTCGACGAAAAAATGAAAATGGACATTATACCGTCGAAACCCACGCCCGAAGCCGAAGAATGCGTCGAGGAAATCCAACCACCGGCCACACCAGAACCTGGTGAGGAACAGGAGGAGGAAGAGCTGTACTACGGCGACGCCGAAGGTGAGGAAGACTAGCGAACTTACCAGGGCTCGACATCCTCGGAGGTGCAGGACTTGCAGTGGCAGGATCTCGACGCTGAATCACCGGAAGAAGGGGTAGAATCCTATCCTTTGAGGCCTTCGCCGCCGGACGACATTGGGATCTATAACCAGGTCATCAAAAGAGCTGCAGACACATATGGAGTGCAGCTAGAAGAGGAGAAACCTCAATCTTGCTTCCTCTTAGAGACTCTGTTGCCATCACAGACAAGAAGCCAGTTCCTACCCATGCTCCCAAGTGTGCTGGAGCAGGGTAAGGAGGCCTTCAAGGAACCAGCTATGTGTAAAGCAATTACCCCAAGAGCTGAGAGAAAATATAAGCACTCTTCTAAAGACCCTATGTATATTAAGGGATCAGTGCCAGCGGATTCAATTATAACATCCACGGCTAGGAAGAGGGCGAATATACCCACAAACACAGGACCACCTCCAGACAAGGAAAGCAGGAGAATGGACCTAACGGGAAGGAAGATGGAAAGAAGTGCTGCGATCCAATGGCGCATCACCAATTCCAATGCGCTCATCAACAGGCACGCATACCAGCACTGGGAAGAAGTGAGCGAACTCCTAAAACACCTACCAGAGCAATACCAGAGAAGGGCGAGCAATCTGGTAGAGGAGGGAAAGAACATGGCAAATACATGCCTGAAGTCGGCCCTAGACGCAGCGGAGACATCACGCAGGCAGATGATGCTGGGAATAACAGAGGGGAGGCACGCCTAGCTGAGAATTTCGGGCTTCAAGAATGAAGTTCAAAATAACATACTCCACACACCCTTCAACGGGGAACAGCTTTTCGGCGCTCCAGTTGATGAGAAACTGAACCAGCTCAAAAAAGACAACGAGACAGCTAGGTCCATGGGGGCACTACAGTTCAGAGGGATGAGAAGGGGAACACCTTCAAGGAGACCAACAGGTAGGGGAAATCACCAACCTGTGGCACAACACCAAGCCTTTCAGCAGGGTTACCAAGGAGGTAACCAAGGACAACAGCAGGGACAGCAGCAGCAGAACTGGCAGTACCAGCCCCGAGGTCAATCCTTTCGAGGGCGCGCCCGAGGAAGAGGAAACGGACAGAGAGGGGGTCAACAACCCTCATCCAAGTGACTCCTCAGTAGGACCAACGCACACCCAGCCTACATCTCTAGGGGTGCAGCAAGAGACAACACAAGGACAAAGACTAGATCAAGACCAACAACAGTTCCTCCAACACACAACACCAGTAGGAGGCAGGATAAAACACTTCCTCCAGGAGTGGAGGAAGATCACATCAGACAAATGGATACTAAACCTCATACAATACGGTTACTGTATAGAGCTAGAAAAACAACCTCCAAACAAAAGGCCAAAAGGCAGAGTACACTCAACAAAGGAGCGTTCTAATTTGCTACAAGAAGCACAAGAACTTCTAAAGAAAAGGGCCTTAGAGATATTACCATACAAGGATCGGAACAAAGGGGTATACTCCACCTACGTCCTCATACCAAAGCTGGACGAGACCTTACGGCCAATTCTGGATCTAAGGTTCTTAAACAGGTTCATAAAGACTCAAAGATTCAAAATGACATCATTCCAAGAGGTAATTCCCCAGTTACAAAGAGGGGATTACATGGCAACTATCGACTTAAAGGATGCTTACTTGCATATCCCCATCAACAGCAAACACAAACCTCTACTAAGGTTTATGATCAACAAGACTCACTACCAGTTCACAGTGCTGGCATTCGGACTCAAATCCGCACCAAGGGTTTTTACAAAATGCCTGGCAGCAGTAGCAGCACACTTAAGGAGGCAAGGGATACATGTATACCCCTACCTCGACGACTGGCTGGTAAAAGCAAACTCATACAACAAGTGCAAGCGGCACATGGAAGAAGTCGTACAAACACTAGCCCAACTAGGTTTTTCAATCCATTGGGGAAAGTCATCAATAGAGCCAGAACAAGTGAAGATATTCTTAGGTGCGGAGATCAACACCATACAGAGCAAGGTGGTTCCAAGTGCAAAGAGAACCTCGGCAATATTGAAAGAGACACGTCTTTACCAGAAGGGGCGAGCTCTGACAGTGAGGACAGTGAGCAAACTGATGGGAATGATGGCGTCGTGCACACATTTGGTCCCAAACATCCGCCTACACATGAGGCCATTCCAAGAATGGATTCAACAACAATGGTCACAGGCAACAGGGAGTTGGGAAGATCTAGTGGTTGTCACACAAACAATACAGAACGAGATAGCGTGGTGGAACAAGAGGAACATAACACAAGGGAAGCCTTTCACCCAACCAACTCCAACAGTGACCATCACAACAGATGCCTTCCAGATGGGGTGGGGAGCACACACAGACACCCTCAAGGTAAGGGGATTGTGGTCACAACAGGATGCGATAAAACACATCAACTACCTAGAGCTAAAGACAGTGTTCCTAGCCTTAAAAGCCTTTCAGAAACAACTGTACGGACACAGGGTACTAGTCCAAACGGACAATACAACCACCATGTTCTACATCAACAAGCAAGGAGGGACACAATCAGTGACACTATCAGTACTGGCACAGGAAATATGGATATAGGCAATTTCAAAACAAATAGACTTGTTAGCAATACATCTACCAGGGAAGAACAATGTGGAAGCAGACAGGCTCAGCAGACAGACGTCAGCATCCCAAGAATGGGAGATCAATCAACAAGAAATCCAAAAAATATTCCACAAATGGGTAACTCCGCAAATAGACCTATTTGCAACACACCAAAATGCCAAAACTTCGCATCCAGACTACTGTGCAAACGGTCCCTAGGGAATGCGCTATGGATAAGCTGGTCAGGGACATTTGCCTACGCTTTTCCACCAATACCACTGCTACACAGAGTACTAAACAAATGCAGATTCAGCACCATGACGCTAATACTGATAGCACCTCAGTGGGCCAGACAAACCTGGTTCTCTCAGATTATGGAGATGGCACAAGCGCCCGCGCACAGGTTCCCCACAAGAAAGGACCTGTTAACAATGCAAAACGGAAGGGTGCTACACCCAGAGCCAGAGAGTCTCAGCCTGGCAGCATGGCTCCTGAAGACCTAGAGTTTGCACACCTCAAACTGCCAGAAAGCACAATAGCGGTGCTGAGAGAGGCAAGGAGACCTACCACAAGGAAGTGCTAC
Source organism: Calotriton arnoldi (assembly GCA_963921515.1). Classification (NCBI taxonomy): domain Eukaryota; kingdom Metazoa; phylum Chordata; class Amphibia; order Caudata; family Salamandridae; genus Calotriton; species Calotriton arnoldi. The sequence goes on from CAWUFW010001137.1 coordinate 2,489,315, forward strand.
GTAGCAAAGTGGTGAAGATTCTCAGAATGGTGCATTAAGGAGAAACTACAGAAAAAGATTACCAAGGAATCAACAGTACTGAAATACTTAACACATCTACTGCAAAATAAACTAAGCTACACATCACTAAGGGTGCACTTAGCAGCGATAGTGGCCTACACAAGAGGAGAAACGGGGAAGAGTTTCTTCACCTCCCAAATAGTAAAATGATTTCTAGAAGGGGCAAAGAGGATCGCACCGCCAAACAGAATGCCACCTCCAGCATGGAACCTCAACGTAGTGCTAACCCAATTGATGAAGGCACCATTTGAGCCTATTCATAAAGCAACACTGCATATGCTCACGCTAAAGACAGCCTTCTTAGTAGCTATAACATCGCTACGAAGAGTGAGCAAATTACAAGCACTAACACTACAAGAGCCCTACCTGCAAATACACAATAACAGGATCGTAATGAGGACGGACCCACATTTCATGCCAAAGGTGGTGTCACGGTTCCACATTAATCAAACAATACAAATACCACGTTTTTTCCAAAAACCATCCACAAAGACAGAAAAGGCGTTACACACACTGGACACCAGGAGAGCAGTGATGCACTACATAGAAAGGACAAAGGAGTGCAGGAAAACAAAGCAATTCTTTGTGTCATTTGCAAGCAGTTTTTTGGGACGGCCAGTTACCAAAAATACCATTGCACGATGGATTGCACAAGCCATACAATTCTGCCACAAGCAAGCTGGGCAACAACTACAGGGAGCAACGCACGCTCACTGAACAAGGAAGAAAGGAGCAACAATTGCGTTTCTAGCAAATACACCTATTCAAGACATTTGCCAAGCAGCAACATGGTCCAGAGTGCACACGTTCACTAAGCACTACTGCGTAGATGTTCAAATGAACAAGGAAGCGCAAGTGGAACAGAAGGTTTTACAACACATATTCAGTAACCAATGCTCATCTTCCACCCAGCCACCACAAATCTAACAAACCGCTACAAAGTCTATGCACAGCATAGTGAATCCAGAAAGATTCACGCTGCAAAACGTATAGTTTCTTACCTGTCGGTGTAGTTTTGAAGCTTGAAGACTTTCTGGATTCACTAGCGATCCCACCCTCCTCCGCCAGAAAGATGAGACGGGAGGGAAACTATTAAAACAGGAGAAAGACTATTAAAAGAGAAAAAAGGAAGAAAAAAGAATCCGAAGATGGCGTCCAAAGGTGGGAGCTTCCGGAGGAAGCGCGTCGACGTCACGAAGGACACCAAATGGTGGGAGGTCGACGCCCACCTGGGCCACGAAAAAAAAAAAAAGGGGAAGAAATACAATTCCGGACCCAACCACTAGATGGCGGAATAATGCACAGCATAGTGAATCCAGAAAGTCTTCAAGCTGCAAAACTACACCGACAGGTAAGAAACTATACGTTCTCACCGCTCGTGCATCACAGACACTTATCAGTCTGCTGACTAAGAAGTGTAAGAAAATACAAAATCTCCTCTGCATGGCAGGATTCTTGAAACGGGTCCCAATCTGGGCCCCGTTTGTGTTGACCATGTGCGCTGAGTAGAGGCTTCTCAACCCAACAAATTGAGTCCCGAAGAACAGCCAGTATGTGATTCAATCAACAAATGACAGGTTGTCTTTTCTTTTTACTAATTAATCAGTTCAGCAATTGATGTTGATTGGCTGAGAAGGTAAGTTGGTCCCAATGAATTCCTAGACACGTGCTTCCTAGAGTCCATTAGGCAGAAACATTTTGGCAACTTTCAAGGGTTGAACTAATCCACATTAGTGAATTTACCTTCTACCCACTGTAGAGGACTAAAGGTACAAAGTAGCAGCCTTCTTTTTTGTCACTTTTAATATATCTTCCCTCTTTCTCCCCACCTACTAATGGGTTCCCCACTATCAGTTATTTAAAACATGCCTGTATTGTGATCAGTGCATGTGCTATGTTCTGTTCAAAGAATACGGTGGACTTGGATGCGTAGCTTTTCAAGGAACAATACTGTTGCTATCAAAGACAAGTAGAGTAAACCGAAGTAATTAAATTAAGTGTTGAATTTTAATGTGAGAGTGTTTAGTCTACAATCCACAAATCCAATAGCAACCACATGCTTAGACTCCTAGTAATAAACAGTGAATAATCAAACGTACCATCATCTTTTGCCCTTCCTTCAACCGTGGTGTGGTCAAGCTATGGAAACTAGCATGCAGAACCAACCTGCCTAGCAGGAGTGACTTCTACCCTTTGGTGGTGTCGCTGTTCCATCACTCCCCATCTCACTCCTCTCCTGGTTGGTGTTAATGAGTGTCTAGGAAGGCTAGCCATCAAAGTTCCAGCACAAATGGCTCCAAGAATTGAGTTTGACCCAAAAGGGGCCATACAAGAGTTACATGAGGATGGAGGGAGAGCATTGGACATCAGTCCCAGAATGAAGGGGAGGGGGGGTGGGGGGGAAGTCATCCAGCAGAGCTAGGGGTTGCAAAGTGCAAGCCAGGGGTCTCCGCTGCGCCCCAAGTTGACGGCCATGCATGGAATGGGGAACTGCTACGCAGGGTGGATTTATTTTATTTTTTCTTCTTGGCCATAAAACCTTGCTTTACTGCATACATTTACCGCCTCCTCTAGGAAGTGGTAAATGGAAATGGAAGAGGTGGGGTTTATTTATTGTTAAAGCGGGTGGAGCCACTTTATGCTTCCCCTGTTAAGAAAAAAAAAACCTCATTAGGCTTGCAGCTGGAGCCTCATGCAATTTGTTTTTTCAGCTGGAAAAATCTGGCCGGGTTCTTCCAAAATCTAACCACGGATAATAAGAAGCAAGCATGCGTTAATTTAATTCCGCCTGGCTTGTAATCCGTCCCATAATAGTTTAGGCCTAGTCATGCTGGGCAGTCCTTTTTACACACAACGAAAAGGCCAGAAAGTGAACTTTGTGTCTTTGTCCAAAATCATGCAAGAGACGGTGTATAGGATTTATTCACATTCACTACCATGTATATGTGTATAATCTGTAAAATATAACTAGGAACCCCTTTTGACTTACAATTAAGGCTCCCTGTTTTCCGTTTTACAGATTTTTACAGACAGAAAACCATTTATTTTACTGTCTGTATTTATTTTTAAATGTGGATAAAAACAGAAAATGGTTGTTTTTGAGTGATTCTGAATGCTGTCAGTCATAACTGCCAGGCTAAAAGCTGTGCGGATTGACCGGCAAGGGATTAAAAAAAATAAAGAAACTTTAGTAAAGGACCTTAAACAGCAGTACATTTGCACTACCTTGATGCTAAAATGTGCACGTTTTCTTATAAATGCGTATTTGATCATCTGAGTGTGTATATATCATTGAAACCTGTCAGGCATTCAGGCACGAGTGTGCATTAACTGGTTCAATAAATGCAGAAATATAAAATTTCAGCTTCATTTTCTCACAAAACCTAAAACAATATGGATAAATACAGGTAAAATTAGCAATAAATAAATATGGATAAATACAGACGGAAATGACAAAAATATAAATACCATAAAACCGGAAGCCCTACTTGCAAGATAAATGGCTTATTCCTCTTGTGAAGTAGTAACTCTATCTTTATTTGAAAAGTTTTATATAGCGCTGGCTAGACCCGGAGGTATCAGAGCGCTTTACATGAGGATCAGCGAGTTACAGGTTACATAGTTACATCAATTAAATCAAAGAATCACAGAGGGAGGGGGAGGGAAGGAAACAACGGGGAAATGAGGAAAACAATGTCAGATGACCGGCTGGGTAGGTGACGGCCAAGGGGGTGAAACCAAGGACAGAATCTTCTATAGCTGCATATGACAGCTCCACCGGGCATCGGCCAAGGTTGCTCGTGCACCGAGGTAAGTACAAACAGTTTTGGTATCCGCCCAGAGTTACAGGTTACATAGTTACAACAATTAAATCAAAGAATCACGGAGGGAGGAGGAGGGGGAGGGAAGGAAACAACGTGGAAACGAGGAAAACAATGTCAGATGACCGGCTGGGTAGGTGACGGCCGAGGGGGTGAAACCAGGGCCAGACTCCTCTATAGCTGCATAGGACAGCTCCACCGGGCATCGGCCAAGGTTGCTCGTGCACCGAGGTAAGTACAAACAGTTTTGGTATCTGCCCAGGGGGCATCGTCAAAGGTCCATCGAAAGTTCCATCAAAGTTCCACCGGGCATGGGCCATGTTGATCCGGCTCCATGGTGTGTACAATGTTCCAGGTTTCAGTCCGGGGGGCATTGTCATAGATCAATTGGCAGCACCCATCCCGGAGTTACTGGGAAGCTAAGACTTACTGTAGGGTTGATATGCACTCGATAGCAGTGCTTTCAGGGCACAGGCCAGGACAGCCATCTTAAGGTAAGGTGGAGGAATAACAGGAGACAGCACACTACATGATATGAGACTTCGAACTTTCACTTCAAAGGCAACAAAATCAACAATACATGTGAAACCGGAAGTCTTGCCTCCTACAGAGGATGCCTGCAAATTTCATTCGCTCAGAGTATATCATCAGGTGCAGCAGTGGATGGGTATTCATATGGATCCATTACAGTGGGGATTTGAAGTGAAAGATGGAAGATTGGCTCCCATTAGAATGAGTCAAGCACCAGCACCAGATCATTTATTAAAATTTGTGAAATGTGGCTGTATCAAGAGTCAATGTGCGACTCTGCAATGTATATGCAAAAGAGAGGGAATAGTGGGTACAGATGCGTGCACGGATTGTCGAGGAATAAGCTGTTGCAATTCCATGGAAGTGGACATGGACGATGATTGAAATCATACTATTCTTATACTGAGGAGTGCTGTTTGAATTTATCTCTTTAACAATTTTCATTTGTCAGTGTCATATTGAGAAGTGCTATATTATCTAGTTGAAATTTGTTTATCCTTTTCAAATGATGTTAAAAAAATGTAAATAAAAAATATCAAAACTGTTTGGCATATTAACATATAATTATCGTTGTTTATTGTATTAATCCCAATTTGATGTTATAGTCATCAGAAACAATTTTTGATGTTATTTTTGACTTTCCCGTCCCTAAAAACATATAAAATGATACCACACATGGGCATATAAACAGTTATACCCTATATCTCAAATAATGGGCAGCCATTTTGAAAAATCCGCCATATTGGATTAACGCGTCATGATAGAGTGGTAGACTTTTCACCATCGTTTTCTACGGAAAAAATTCAATAACAATCCACTCACAGAAATTGTATTGCAATTAGTTCTAGGTTAGCCCATTTTTTAAACTAATTTGACTAGACTAATATAGAATGTGTAGGCCCGGGGTTGTAGGGCACTCAGCTGTTGCCCTAAGCAATTCTCTCGGAGTGAGTGAGGCTGTCGTAGGACTAAGTGTAGAAAACAGTCCCATTGCTAGTCTTTTGCGCTGTGGAGACCCTGATGTGAGCGACGGGGATAGGGGATGAACGTGATCTGATCAGTAATGAAGGGGTTCTGAGGAACAGTTCAGTTAAAATAAGATACATTCTCTCTATCACAATTGTCTTCATGTAGCTTCACTGAATTGTTTTCTGTCATATTTATGGGCAGGGTGCAAGAAGGAGGCTCTATCATGTTTAAATTGGTTTAGAAATGTTTGTCTGACGGATGTATAAAAAAGGGCCAGAAGATGGCGCTGATGCTTCATTTTTCTATTTTTGCTTTCCTTTTTAACAGTGAGCACTGTTTTCGAAGCGATGGGAGCCAGAGTTTGATGTCGGATTAACAGATGAAATTACAAAGGATGACACTCACAATTGGCAGACCAGCCGTTTAGAAAATGCCCTGTGTATTAGTTTCTTCGAAGCAGGGTAGACAATTAGTATTGCACTATGCAGCTCCCACGTAGTCTACCATTTTGGAAGAGGTGTGCCACTGTTAGTTTTTGTAGAGTTGCCCTAAGCGTAAAGATTTTCGTTTATTTTGAAGAGTTTCTATTTGTTTTGTTTAAAAGAAGACAATGGTGATTGCAGAAAAATGAACTGCAGCCGCAGAGTTGTAGTCCTCTTTACTCCTGCCGCTCCTAGCAGTTTTCCCTCTGAGATCAGGCTCCAGGCTGTCTCTTTTAACGATGGACCTCGCTGTGTCTGGTACTCTGTCAGGGGCCGGTCAATCTAAAATGTTCTCCCAATATGGCCGCCGTTCTGGGTGTTCGCTACAGCATCGCTATAGCCCAGCCTTCATGTGTGTGCAGCGGGGGCCGTTGGGGGAGCTTGATTTAGCCTCACAGAATTTCGTTTACCGTCGCGTGGTCCCATTTTTTGCCAGCCTCGGCTACTTTGACAGCGGGCGCTCTCACCTCTGCACCTCCGCCTCTGCAGGCCGGGCTTCACTGGAAGTGCCTCAGGCGGGTTGCGACACACTCCTGGCCGATCTTGAGACCCTGAGACACAAATCTTTGTATACAAGGTATTCTCCACGCATGAAGGAAAGTCCTCACTCTTGTGGGTCGGAGGGTCTAGGTGCCAGTGTCTCTCCTGTCGTACTTCCCACCCTGTTGGCCTGTCGTGAGAAATGGAGTGCCCCATGGCTGGTGTCACGAAGACCTCCTGCAACCCTCCCTGGTGTAGCCGTTCTGGCTTTAAATAGGAAAGACTTAGCGCAGCTCCTCCCTGGCTGGACCTGGGGCAACACCAGAATGGGTAGAGGAAGGTCTGCTTTCCCTCTGCAATGAACTGGCCATCAATGTGTATTAAGTACTCTTGAATGGGCCCTCTTATCCCATGGTGTCTCCGCAGTGGACTATCTGAAGTTTATATAGTAAGCATAAAGGGCACACTGTCGACTATCGATCTACTTTTGAACACTTACTACTGATTCAACATTGTAACATATAGCCCTGAAGAAGCAGATGCACATACTTTCAAGGATGAAACACGTTTCCTAGAGGATCCATGAAGAATTGTAGGAGAATATAAAACCACGAACAGAAGCGAGACTCAGTGCTGTTTATTTCACTGTTTGAGCGCTCTAAGGCGACTTTACAATAGTACTCATTTGTTTTTCCCAAGGGAATCTCAGACCCAGATCCAAGTACTTCGATCATGTCATATATTTGTAAAAACGGCATAATCCACGTTGTGCGTAGCCCAAGTGAGAATCAAGATCCCAGAGTCTTTTGTATCTCTGTTTTTGGTCTCACCCATAGTCTGGTGAGTGGCACCACATCACGGTGGTTTTTCCCTCTTTTGAAATAGAACAGTGGTTTGGGTAAATTGGGGTCCTTTGTTCAATGTACCAATGTTTTTAATATATTGTTGTATCTTATTGGTGTCGAAAATTTGGTGACCCAAGTAAGTCATCCTGGGTTCTGATCCTTTTGGGACCCATCTAGTAATGCTTCCCTATTATTGTTCCTGCCTTGTTTTCGCACAATGTTTACCAATCTATCTGAATATCCTTGTGCCCCTGGCCAAGGAGGAAGGGTAAAATATTCACAGGACACAATGGAGTTCAAGAAAGAATATGAAGGTAGTGCACAGGGGTATTGTGGGCAAACGCTCAACATCTTAGACCTCACTTATGGTTGGTGCCTAGAAATGAAAACTTTTACTAAGTCAGGACTTCTGGACCCAACCATTAGATGGCGGAATGATGTACACTGTGAAACCGCTGTTGCAGATAAGTAATCCGTTTCTTTTCTATAGCACAATCTCGAACCTTTCTAGGTTTCACAGTGCAGTAGAAGGCTTTGAATAACAAGCGTAGAAGAAGCATATAGTTCTATTTAGTTATGGATCACTGAATAAACTAAAGCATTGCAATAACCGGAAATTATGGAGGGATTATTCACTGTACGTACAGGGCATAGAGAAGATGTTAGATAATCTTTGAATTGGTTTGAGAATGTTATTGTGTTGTGTTCGTAACTAAGATTCTTGGTACTGATTGAACGTAGCACACACTTCCCTGGAGATTGCCTGCTGCTTGTGCCATAGCTGCTTGGGGTTGAGGCAAGATCCACTCTTAACTGTATTTTGACCTGACCGGGGTGGATGTATTATGTTGGTAGGGGCGACACCATCCCAAATTAATAACTTTACTGCTGACACTGGAGGGACAAGAAAAGTCCTGAAATGCATTTGGCAATTTTTTTTCTCCATATGAATCATTAGAATTGTTTGAAACACTTTTTAAACCAAAAAGCCTTAAGATCTAAAATTTCACTGGATTTTAACGTTTACTAATACTTATTTATTCGTCCCACATAAGGGGTGTCACATGTTCTTGGTTTAAATAAGCCAACTTTTGACAGTCTGCCTCTGCTGTGTGTAGCTTGCACTGCTGCGGCCCATGTTATACACTTCATGCGGGTGGTACGTGTGGCACCGACCTCCGTCTCCGGGGTGATTTTTATTTTATATAGAGAGTTTTATTAAGCACAAACTTGACCCATCGGTATCAAAGCCGAGGGGTAATTGAAAGTAGTGATGGGAACAGAAAGTAAACTGCTATAAAGGGAGTACTGTTTACTTTCTACACTTTCCACTCTTTATCCTCCAAGCCACCCAGTAGCAATTAGGAGGCTGGAGAAGTGGTTATGGATGGAAGAAAAGGCCAACTCTGTAATGTGATTGGTAGACAAAGGCTGTCTACTGCTTTTTTTTTCTTTTGGTGAATTGTCATCCATGTTGCACTGCGACCTGTGCTGTACCTGCCTGTGCTGTGAGAAAAGCTTGCATGGCTACTTTCGCTGCTGTGCATGTTCAGCATGTGTAAATGATGCCTTGCTTACTGCTGCTCATGCCATGCCTGCTCTTTTGTTGGGGTAAAGCTGACGTCCACTCCATCTCTTTCAGAGTAAGTTGCACATGGATGGCTTCCGCAGCCTGAAGGAAGGTGAGCAGGTGGAGTTCACCTTCAAGAAATCTGCCAAAGGTTTGGAATCTCTGCGCGTGACGGGACCAGGGGGAGCTACCTGCATCGGAAGCGAGAGAAGGCCCAAGGGCAAGAGCGTGCAGAAGAGAAGATCCAAGGGAGACAGGTGAGGACAAAGAAGCAGGGGGTTGCAGGGAGTAAAACTCTGAGGTGCAGACACTTGCAAGGGGTGCTGTCAGGACAAGACTCCTGCAGAGTATAGACTAGAGCTCTCTACCTGCATCGGAAGCGAGAGAAGGTCCAAGGGCCTGCAGAAGAGAGGATCCAAGGGAGACGGGTGAGGACTAAGAAGCAGGGGGTTGCAGGGAGTAAAACTCTGAGGTGCAGACACTTGCAAGGGGTGCTGTCAGGACAAGACTCCTGGGGAGCTCTCTACCTGCATCGGAAGCGAGAGAAGGCCCAAGGGCAAGAGCGTGCAGAAGAGAAGATCCAAGGGAGACAGGTGAGGACAAAGAAGCAGGGGTTGCAGGGAGTAGAACTTTGAGGTGCAGACACTTGCAAGGGGTGCTGTCAGGACAAGATTCGTACAGAGTCTGGGGAGCTCTCTACCTTCATCGAAAGCTATCTGTTTTTGACATAAAACATGATTTCGGGGTTCTCATCTCTGTGTTGTGGTCTCTGACAACACTGGATCTGCTCGTGTGATGGGGACGTGGGAAGTGAATACCTCATCTGTGCGATGCCAGTAGTTCTGCTGTCAGCAAACAAAGCGCCCTCTCCTTGTAACTCCCCGGGTGCAAATGGGTACTGCAACTCGTCTGATTTCTACGGCTGGTATTTTTTTCCCAGTAGATGGGCCAACTCTAGCTGAGCATCCATAGAATCTTTTGAGCTAGAAACTGCTTGGTTTGTGGTTCGAAGTTGCAGTAACATAAATATCCCAAAAAATGCTGTAGCCAGAGAATTGCGTACTTTGAGTGGGTCTAGCTTTATAACCTACAGTTTTTCTGGATCTGCAAACTGCATTATTCTGCCATCTAGTGGGTGGGTTCAGAATTGTATCTTGTTTTGGACCACTCGATGGATCTAATCCCAGCCTACCCCCATGATGTCAGGCATACGCCCAAGATCCATGGTGTCATCCTTTAGATTCGTTTTTTTTGTTTTTTTTTTGCTGCTCGCTTTGGAAGCAAGCAGCAGTGGCTCCTCTGCTATGGCAGAGAAGCGTAGCCCCCCCTGCCAGCAGCGTAAAAAAAGAAAACTATAATAAACCCAGGTTTCTCAATCAATCAATCGGGGAATTATAAGCGCACTACTCACCCATGAGGGTCTCAAGGCGCTGGGGGAGGAAAGGGGGGGGAAGGGGAAGTAACCGCTGTTCCGTTTAGTCAAAAAGCCAGGTCTTGAGCGCCTTCCTGAAGGTGTTCAGGGAGGGGGCGCGTCTGATGTTGATAGGGAGCTAGTTCCAGGTCTTGGCCGCGATGTAGGAGAAAGCTCTTCCCCCTGTTCTGGCTCTGCAGATGCGCTGGATGTCGGCGAGGTTGGTGGATCGGAGGTTTTGTTAGGGTACGTGGAAGGCGATTCTCTCGTTGAGGTATTGAGGTCCTGTGTTGTGGAGGCATTTGTAGGCGTGGGTGAGTATCTTGAATGTGACTCTCTTCTCGACACGGAGCCAGTGGAGGTTCCGTAGGTGTTGGCTGATGTGCTTGTGTCGGGGGATGCCGAGGACGAGTCTGGCTGCTGTGTTCTGTATTGTCTTTAGCCTGCGGAAGTAGAGACTTGTTGATGCTGGCGTAGAGAGCGTTTCTGTAGTCCAGTCTGCTGATTATGAGTGCGTGGGTGACTGTCTTTCTTGACTGGGGGGAGGGGGGGATCCATTTGAAGGTTTTTCAGAGGATGCGGAGGGTGTTGAAACTGCTGGAAGTGATGGCGTTCACCTGTTTGATCATGGAGCTGGAGGTGTCTAGTACGAAGCCGAGGTTTCTGGCGTGGTCCGTGGGGGTCGGAGGGCTGCAGACTGCGGTGGGCCACCAGGTGTTGTTCCATGCTGATGGGGTGGTTCTGAGTACGAGGACTTCTGTCTTCTCCAAGTTGAGCTTCAGGCAGCTGTTGCTTATCCAGGATGCGACGTCCTGCATTCCTTCCTGGAAGTTGAGTCTGGTGGTGGTGGGGTCCTTGGTGAGGGAGAGGATGAGCTGGGTGTCGTCGGCATAGGATACTATGCTGAGGCCGTGCTGTCTGATGATGGCGGCAAGGGGGACCATGTAGATGTTGAAGAGGGTTGGGCTGAGTGATCCTTTGGGTACTCCGCAATTAATTTCCGTGGGTACGGAAAGGAAGGGTGGCAGTCTGATTCGTTGGCTTCTCCCGGTAAGGAACGCGCGGATCCAGTTGAGGGGGGTTCCTTGTATGCCGGCATCGTGTAGTCTGGAGGTGAGTGTGCGGTGGGAGACTGTGTCGAAAGCTGCTGACAGGTCGAGTAGGATCAGAGCTGCGGTGTGGCCTTGGTCGAGGAGTGTGCATATGTCGTCTGTGGTGGCGAGTAGGGCGGTTTCGGTGCTGGGGTTGCTGCGGAATCCGGATTGGGAGGGGTCAAGGATGGAGTTGTCTTCGATGAACTTTGTTAGCTGTGCGTTGACTGTCTTCTCTGCGACTTTTGCTGTGAAGGGGAGGAGAGAGATGGGCCGGTAGTTTTTGAGGTCCGTGGGATCTGCTGAGGGTTTCTTAAGCATGGGTTGGACTTCTGCGTGTTTCCAGTCATCGGGGAAGGTGCCGGTCGTGAAGGTGGTGTTGATGGTGTGTCTTAATTCTGGTGCGAAGGCAGTGGTGGCTCTGTGGTAGATGTGCGGTGGGCAGGGGTTCGTGGGGGCCCCCCCGAGTGGATGCTTTTCATGGTGGGCTTTTCATGGTGGAGGCGTTCTCTTCAGTCGTGACCGGTGTCCAGGAGGCGATGGTGGGCTGGCTGGTGTTGCTGGAAGGCACGGTGGTTGCGGCGTCAGGTGTTTGGTCGTTGAAGTTGTCGTAGAGGTTCTTGATTTTCAGGTGGAAGTACGATCCGAGCTTGTCACAGAGGTCCTGGGAGGGGGTGATGTCCGTGGATTCGCTGGGGAGTTTAGTGAATTCCTGGATGATGCTGAAAAGCTCCTTGGAGTTGCTGGCTTTGGCGAGGATTTTGTTGTGGATGAAGGTTCGTTTGGCGATTCTGATGTGTTGGTGGTATTCCGTCATGGCGTCTTTGTAGGTGGTGTGGTTTTTGGGTTTTTTGCTGTTTTGCCAGTTCTTCTCGAGGCGTCTGGCTTCTTGGAGGTCGGCGGTGAACCAGGTGGCTTTCTGTGGTGCTGTCTGTTGGAGTTGCGTAGAGGGGAGAGCTTGTCTGCGCAGCTGGAGATCCAGGTGTAGTGTCCTCTGGCTGCGAGGTTGGCATCAGTTGTGGCGGTGGGGGTGTCGCGGTTGAGGGTGGAGTTGAGCTGCTCCTCGGTGACTCTGCTCCAGTTTCTTCGTGGAGGGCGCAGAGCAAGCTTGGGCCGCTTGAGTTTGTTGACGGAGAAGTGTGTGCAGTGGTGGTCAGTCCATGGGGGTTGCGTGGTTGGCTGAAGTGGGTTCTCTTTCCCCCTGCGAAGATGGGGTCAAGGGTGTCCTGCCTTGTGGGTGGGCGTGGTGACAAGTTGGTTCAGTCCGATGTTGGCGAGGTTGTCGAGGAGGGTGGTGGAGTTGTGGTCGCTGGGGTTGTCGAGGTGGAAGTTCAGGTCTCTGATGAGTATGTAGTCCATTGAGGCGATGGCGTGGGGTGTGATGAGGTCAGTGATGATAGAGGCGAAGGGGGCATGGGGGCCGGGGGTCTGTAGGAGAGGGTGCCATGGAGTGTGGAGTTGCGGCTGGTCTGGACCTGGAAGTGCAGGTGTTTGGCAGCGGAGAAGGCGTCGCTTGAGGTGGAGAGGCGGAGGGAGTTTTTCTGCGTGATGGCGAGTCCTCCTCCCGGGTGGTTGGGACGGTCCTTCCTCTGGATCTTGTATCCGTCCGGGATGGTGATGGCGATGTCTGGTACCGAGGAGGCATTGCTCCAAGTTTCTGTAAAGAAGGCGACGTCTGGTGAGAGCGTGTCAAGGAGGTTCCAGATCTCAATGGCATGTCTGTGCATGGAGCACACGTTGAGGAGGATGTACTTCAGGGCGTCGGCGGTGTTGGCTGCAGGGGAGGTGTTTAAAGTCTGGTGGCAGGAGAATTGGCCATGGGTTGTTTTCAGGGTGGACTGCTAGCAGCTGTTGTTTCTTCCGGGGTTGAGTGCGTGGAGGGCCGCTGAGTCATAGCGGTGGATGGTCGGAGATTCAGGGTTCCTGGCGCTGGCCGCGGTCGGGTCGCGGACGGGCGCAGACTGGCTTGCCTTTGGCGCAGAGGCGCGACCGCACATCGGCCGCCAATAAGTTGGGGAGGGGGTAGGGACGAGCAGCTTGGAGGCAGGAACGGGCGTCAGTGGGGGGAGGGACCGCAGGGGCAGGAGCGGCGGGAGGAGAGCAGGGCAACACAGGGTCAGCACAGGAAAATTGGGCATACCTAAAAACAGAAATGCACAATGGGAAAAAAAAACTAAAATGAGCAGAAGACTAACAGTGATGCCAGAGGCAGACACACGGCGCAGGAGACAGTGAGGGGCACTGAAGAGGCTGGAGCGAGCTGGCTGGCTGGAACGGGCACAGCGAGGAGCGGACCTGCAGCGGCCTCTAACATCAGGCAGGTGGAGGCGATACGGGGTCAGCGGCAAGGCACAGCGGAGCTGCTGGGGAGAGAGCAGATCTCAGACTCTGGTTTCTTATCGTTTTATTTTGTTTCCCGGCCGAGTCTTGGGGCGGGGCCAGAGGGATGACGGGCACCAACGGGGAGTGGTAGGCACTGCTATCAGTGTGCATGTCAGTTTGGCCGGCCATCTCAGGCTGGTCAAACTGGCAGGTGCACTGATCGCAGTCTCCAACCCGAGCTGCGTTGCTGGGTTGGAGACTGCAAGCACGGGCTACCAGTCTCCTGGGGAGCGCAATTTGAGGACGGTCAGGCCAATCCTGATGCTGCTCTCATGCATGAGAGCAGTGTCAGGATTGGCCACAGGGGAGTCTGGAAGCCTGTGCCTCCAATGGAGCCATGAAAGGAGCAGAAGACCAGCGATGTGGTAGGCTGCAGGCGGCAGGTAAGTTCTTCTTTTTATTTTATTTTTTTCCCCTTTTCATTGTAGTAGTCTCCTCCCCCCTACACTGCCACTCTCCTCCGACACCGGACGCTACTGGAAGCAAGATCCAAAGTACTAAAAAGTCACTGACAGAAGCAGAGTAAACTTCCTTCAAGATTGACAAACGTCGAAAGACGATGGAAAAACCCAGAAAAAACAAAAACGTGGAAAACCAGTTTTTTTTTTTTTTCTTTGGGCTTAGACCACTGCCACCAACTGGGATGGAGAATATATGGTCAGTGATTGGGCTTTTTTATATAAGAGATGGAAAATACCCAGATTCTGTCCTAATTAGCACCACACGCTTGCTCAAGAGAACAAGCGCAAGGTGTGCAACATTTACTTTCCTACCCAAGGACCATAAGTCCGATGGGTGCACGACCTGCGATGAGTTCCTTCCTAGAACCTCTAAGGTAGGGGGAAAACAAAGGTGGGCACACTACTTCAGGAAGCAGGCGCTGACTGAACTGGAATCCTTTATGGAGATTAGTTTGTCGCGCAGCTGTAAATGCTCGAAGAAACCGAGGTAGCTCAGGGTAAGGGTCCTACGCCGTGAAAAATGTCACCCTTGTAATAAAGGAAGGGCCAAAAAAGGCACCCAAGGACATCGTGCATACAAAAAGACAAATGCCCTAATGCCTCTGGGTCGCTCATGAACTGTGCCAAAACCTTTAGACATAAGTTCAAAAATCATCCCTCGCCCCCAAAACCACCAGCAACCAAAGGGAACCATAAGACCAAACAGCTTAGCAGGGGACAGACTTTCAAAATCCGACTAAATTGCGGAAGGAGATCGAGATGGGGGTAAAGATAGGGAATCGAAGGGAAAGCTAGCTTGACCAAGAAAAGAAAAACTCCTTTGATGCCAAACAGCATGAGCTCAAAGTAAGGAGTGAAAAAAAAAAAAAAAAAGAAAGTCGGATGTCAGCTATATTACAGAAGGAGTTCAACAAGTTAAACATTTTCCTTAATGGTTTCTATAAACCACCTAGGACACAGGAGGTAAGGCGGTAGAAGAACAGATACTTATAGCGCCAAGAACTTTAGAACGTCAAGAGGAGAAACAAGAACACTTCTAAGAGGACTGAAGAACATTACAAACCTGTATTAGAAACAACAAATACTGCCGACTGGTTGAGAGGACTTGGGTACAATTCACCAGAGGATGGTAGTGACTCTTACCCCTCGAGGCCACTACCACCAGATGACAGCTCTGTATATAATGCAGTGATAAAAACGAACAGAAGCTGATACATAGTGACTACAATTACAGGAGGAACACATAGAGTTGGGCTTCATTCTAAAGACCCTACTGCTGGCACAAAAACAGAATATCTGCCAATGCTGCAGAACATCACAGATCAGGACAAGGAAGCCTTTAGAGAGCCTGCCTCCTCACGAGCGGTAATGCCCAGTGTAGAGAAAAAAATACAAACACTCCACACAAGATTCAGCACATATTAAGAGTACTACTCCAGCAGATTTTATAATCTCTAACTCTATAGGTGCACCACCTGTATAAATGAAAAGTAAAAGAATAGATATTGTGGGAAGGAAAATTGAGAGAGCTGCTGCAACACCATGGCATATAGCAAAGTCAAATGCCTTCCTAACTAAATATGGCTAATGCAGTGGGAGGAGATATAGGATTTAATGCCACATTTCCGAGACCAATACAAGAAAAGTGCACAAACCATGACACCTGAAGGCAAGACCATTACAATTACCTGTAAATCAGCAGTGGATGCAGCAGACACAGCCCGCAGAGAAAAGTGCATAGACGCTAAGCTTAGGAGACCTGCACAGCTGAGCGTCTTGGGTTTCAAACAAGAAGTCCAAGCCTCCCTTTTTAATATGCCCCTCACTGGGGGAAGTCTATTTGGATCTGCTGTAAATGGAAGATTACAGCAAATGAAGAAAGACGATGAGACGGCTAAAGCAATGAGAACAGTAGTGGTACATTTGAGAGACCAGACGCCCATCTGGAAACCAATGAGCAGGTGTGGACTCCAACCGGCCCCACAACAAATATAGTCCCTTTCAGACAGTACCACATAGGGAAAAAGCACAGCATGGCAGTCTCAACTATACCAGAAACAGTCCTTCCGAGACAGAGGGAAAGTCCAAACTATCAAAGATGGCCACAGCCAAAAAGTGATTCAAGGAAAGAAGGCCCCGTAACACATGTAAGGGGCAGATTAAGTGGGTTCACTAGAAGAAGAGAGAGAGAACCCCTGATAACTGGATACTAAGCACAATACAATATGGATACTGTAGAGAACTACAGAATATATTACTGAATGTAGAGCCACAGGAAAGAGCTTCGAAAGGATAATATTTGGAAGTTCTACATCAGGAGATAAAAGCTATTGAAAAAGGAAGCCTCCGAGGGAGTTAAAAGAAAAATACACAACCAAGGAGTCTACTCTGGATGTGCGCTGCTCGTACAAAATTTTGAGTTTGATTTAAAAGGCTATACTGCAGTTCAGAACATAGCTTTATTCATTATTCATGTGCATATGAGTGTATCAGTGAGAGTCTCATTAAAAAGTAGAAGGGGTTCAGTCTGTTTCTGGCTGAGCTGAAGGACCTCAATACGCAGTTTTTTACCTCCAAAGTGGCATGGTGGAGGTCAAGAACTTCAGCAGCTTATCTAATTACTGTCCGAAAGGACGTGTTTTCTTCTGTTGCTAGACCAGGGGAGGCATCAACCCAGTATTGGGTAAAGTATCCAATCCACAGGTGTCCTGTCGGTCTATGTACCAGTTGTCATCGTCATAGGGTAGGGCAAGTTCATCCCCAACACCCCTGCTGTCATCTCCATAGGTTTGACTCTGGTCGGAGTATGAACCAAAAAAGTTGATGCAATGTCTGGGTGCAAATGTGCAGTAGTGGTATGGTGTAGGAATCGGGGAATAAGTATTGGCTGTACCACATCTGGATCTGGGTGCAGTCAAGGTTGAGATCAATTTGACTCAGTCAGACACACTTCTAGGTGTCCGACTTTCAGTGTCTGTGCTGGCATTAACGTTCAAGGGACTGGTGCAGAGCTCCACTCCAGACCCAACGTCTGCATGTATGTGTAACCTGAAGCGAGTTTGAGGGGCACAGACCGCACAGAGGATGGATCTGTTGGCAGTAACCTAACTGGAGGCCCTTGCAAGTCCGTGGCACCCATAGGCGCACCAGAGGGAGCCAGAAGTGTGCTGAAGATGCGCAACATTGGATCTGAAAAGGCCGTGGCCTGCTGATATGTCACCAACAGACCCATAAACTCTGGTTTCATTGGGATCAAGGATGGACTGAGCTCCTCGCTGAAACGGGAGCGGGACCTGAAAGTACGGTAACTCCCTCGCTCCTTCCCTGGAGTAAAAAAGTGGCAGAAAGGGGCCAAGTCCATCTTGGACTTCTTGTGTTTTTGTTTATGGACTTACCAGAAGATTTCGACTGCAAAGATCTGGTGCAGGAATCCATTTGAGAGCAGGACCTGTGTGGAGTCTTGTGGTATTCTGTAACATAGACATTTCCTTCACTTTCTCGGGTAGATTTTAGCTTTTTCTTGGTACTGTCATCAAGCCCTTGAAGTCAAAGCACCAAGCCCAAATACCAGAGGGACACCTCATGGGATCGATCACAGACATCTGTTTGCGACAGTCCCAACAAGGTTTAAACCATGTAGTCTTAGGGGTAACCTGGTTCCTTGGACACTGGTAACATTTTAAAAGAATAATTCTGTTCAACAAGTGAAGGAATGAAGCTCTGAATATGTGTCTTTAGGTGGGGAAAGGAACGGATGACAGCACGGAGTCGCACAACGCACCCTATCAGCACACCGGAGCAGTGCTTTCTGAGTTTCTGGAGCCTGGGGATATTCACAAGCTTAGGAATCTGTGGTTAAAAGTATCGATCAGAAAAAATGCTGGTTAGTTTACAGTCCTGTTTTGTAATCACATACACCACCAATTTTGTGTTGCATTTTAGTTCTTACTATTTCTTGAAAAAAGGAGCACCAAATTTATCTCGGGAGGCCAGGATTAATAAAAATGATGTCTTCTGGTTCTATAGTTTCAATCTTGCTTCTTGCGCAACAACTGGGGTGTAGATGATTCCGATGGTGAGACTCGGAGACTACTCTCACCAAAAAATTACCACTGTATTTTGGCCGTGCCCAGATTTTTAATACAGAGTTCACAACCAGCATATTTTGGCAAAGTGGTTAGACCAGGATTTTTTTTTTTACCACTTGGTCCCTTAACTTATCCTGTTTCTAAGAACTCCTGATAATTACAGGTGCAAGTTAAAAAAAAAAAAAAAAAAAAAAAACCTTTGTTAGGGCGAAGATTCTATTTCAAATCAAATCGGGGACATTTGTATCGCGCTCACATCACTCGAAGGTCTCATGGCGCTCGCAGACGGCTCTGATGGAAGAGATAGCTCAGATGTCAAATAGCCATGTTTTCAATCCCTTACGAAAGGAGTTGTGATCCGGCGTGGTGCGCAGGTGGAAAGGGATTTTGTTCCATGATGCTGGGGCGAGGAAGGAGAAAGACCTGCCTCCTTTTCTGGCCATATGAACTTTAAGAGGGGTAGCAAAAATGTATTACTGGATCTAAGCGTCCTGTGTGGTTGGTACCAACATAATTTCTGAGACCAGTATCTAGGGCCTTTACTGTACATCTGTTTGTGGGTCAGGCAAAGAACCTTGAAGAGGATTCGCTTTCTCACAGGGAGCCAATGTAGAGATCTCAAACAGGGTGCGGAGGGGGATCTGGATGGGAGATCCAGGACCAGCCTAGCCGCGGTATTCTGCAAAATCTGCAGTCTATCTAACAGGCCTTCATTAATTGAGAGCAATAGAGCATTTCCATAGTCCATTCGGTTTATTATTAATCCTTGGACCAATGGTTTTCTAGCCTCAGTTGGGATCCATTTGAAAACCTTCCGTAGGCTGCGAACTACTCCGAAACAAGAACCAATAATGTGGTTGATCTGGTTTTTCATGGACAGTTGATTGTCCATGTGGAAGCCTAGGTTTCGTACCGTCTGTTTGGGTGTTGGACAAGGTCCAAGGTGGGAAGGCCACCATTCATTGGACCAGTGCTCAGACGCATTGCCGAAAAACATGATCTCCGACTTGCCTCCATTCAGTTGTAGATGGTTGAAGCTCATCCACCTGTCAATGTGGGACAGACATTTGTTGAAACGCTGCTTAGTTTCAGCGGGGTCTGGACCAATGGTGATCAGGATCTGAGTGTCATCTGCGTAGGATATGACATCAAAACCGTAGGATCTGATCACTTTGGCCAGAGGAGTCATGTACAGGTTAAAGAGTGTCGGGCTCAAAATAGAGCCCTGTGGCACTCCCATCCTAACTGGTCTCTCACATGAGATGTTTCCCATCTGGACTGTTGTAGCTCGGTCGGTAATTCAGTAATCAAGTGAATTCCTTTGTTCACCTGGCTCGCCAAAGATGGCAATAGCAAGCAGAAAAGTCTTACTTCAGGGTGTGGCCGAGAGATGGCAACAGGGTAACGCAGTAATGACATCTGTGTCTTTTCAAGATACTAGGGGCTTATTTTAGATGGGGCAGTGTGAACAACCCCAATGCTCAGTCCACACTATTTGGAAGTTTCACTCCCCTTACACCCCTTTCCCTTTTGATCCCCACTCTAGCATCAATGCGACCCTCGATCACACCTCAGACCATACTTTTAGGCTCATGGTATAATGTTTGCGAGTACCCATGCTGTAAACGGTGCAGGTATGCGAGCCAAAGTGGGTGCTTTGCAGCAGGTAAACTAAACGACAATCGTGATGCGCACAAAAATGCTTCTATATCTGCGGGTTCGGTATCGACATCTTGCAAGTACTTAAGCTGCCCATTGAGCCTGACCACCTCCTTCGTTGAACATTTCGTTGCTGTGTGAGCATCAATAAGGGCTTGTGTGTTCAGTGGACTCGCAGCCACATGTCTGTAACAACAGACGGGTGTCTCTGAAAGACTTTGAAAGAGTGCCGCATTTATAGATGCTGATGTTGGTATTATGCTGCCACCTCGTGGCCTGCTAGGGAACAGCGACTATAGGCTTTCTCATGCAGCATCCCAGAATTCTTTTAGCATGGATTAATACAATTTCTCAGGTTTTTGTTCACTTTTGCGTTAGCGCCACGCGGAGTCAGTTCTTCGTGTTAATTGATGTTCTTAGTGCGACAGATTTATAACTCCTCCCCTTTCGCTTCGACTAAACTACACCTGACCCGGAAATTGTTTATCCCGTGCTTAGAAACAGCCTTCCTGGTAGCCAGAACATCACTATGTAGGACAGGATAGTAATGAGAACCAATCCCAACTTCCTGCCCATGGTGTTTATCAATTTTTCATGTCACGTATTCATGTCAACCAATCGATACACCTCGGGGTGGGGGGGGGCGGGCATTTAAACACCCAAGTCTCATGTAGAGCATGCTGTAAACACTCTGGACGTCAGGAGGTCTGTCATGCACTATATGCATGAAAGAAAACTGATAAAGAAGACCAACCAATTCATCTAATTTGTGCCAACGACTAAGGGGTCTCCAGTAACTAAGGCAACCATACCATGGTGGTTAGTCCAGCCAAAATAAAGATGTCATGGAGCAGCAGGTGGAATACTAGAGGAAGGACCAAGAGTGCACTGAATGTACTTCAAGGAAAATTTGGGGTCCGTGTTGTCAAAGACTGTGACCTTGGAGGCCTGTAATTAGGGGGAGTCTTCTATCTCACTTAATGGGAAAAAGAAAAATACAGGAAGGTAACCAAACTTGAGACAAGATTGATGGAGAGGGAGTACGCATACCTGCCAACTCACACAGTGCCACCATGTGATGCATGGTTTCAGCTCCTTTCACAACGGTCACCCGGTGAGGAGCTGAAATCACACAGTGGCAGGTACAGTTCTGCCAAGTACCACGCCAGGCGTTAGACTAACAGATTTCAGTGTGGTGCTCCGCATCACCGCACTGAAATGCATTGTTACGCAAAATGCATAGCGCTCCTCAAGCTCGGCTGGCAGCTGAGCTAGTACGCTGCTGGCAGGCTGCTGCAATGCATCAAACTCGTATTGATTTTCGCGGCGCGGCTCTCAGCCTGAAGTCACGTTTAGGTAGTGCCCAATGGCTACTACCAAGACAATGGCACAACCCAGTCAGCCAGTTGTGTGATGCAACACAGCCTCTGGCGCAGCTGGGACATCACGCCATGCTGCCTGGGTAAGTTTGTTGTGGAGCAGCTGGTTACTTGCGACAATCATGGCGCTTTCAGTACTGCCTGAGTGCTTGCACCGGCTGCCAAGTGGCTCAGCTGCCAGCACGGCTGCTCAGCTGCAATATATGACCCGTCACCCCCAGGGAATTCAATTGCTGAGGGAGACCGTCGGAATGACAGTTGCAGCGGCCAGGATGACTCAGTCACTGGACTATGGAGGACTTGGTCTACTCCGGAGGCGGCAAACTGTCAATTGCCGTGGCCGGAGACTCGCAGAGTCTGAGTCGCTGCAAAGTTAAAGTAAGTAGTGACACAGTGTGCACTGGCTAAGCCACCCGCCGAGTGTGTGTCAATAAATAACAAATTCCTTGGCAGCGTGCCACGATCAGGCAGCTGCGTGTAGTCCGTGGGTGCTGGTCGTCCATTAGCATGCAGTTACTTACTTCCCTGTGACTACCCATTCCTTCGAGGGGAGGCAGGCAACCATGGGACGGATGCCTAATCCCTAAGACTTCCGTGGGAGGGCAGGAGGGCTCATGAGCGTAGTAAAACCAATCTAGAATCGGATGGTTACATTCTGGTAAATGTAGTTTCGTTGTGATGGCATGACACATAGCAGCAGTTAGTGACAGCCTGCAGAAACAGACCTCAACATTTGCACATGTGAATCATTCTGCCTATCATTTTAATGCCTCGTTGTTTTTGTATTCCAAGCGCCTTAGGTGTCTCATCCTTGCAGAAGTGAGCCAACAAAGTGAAGGGGGTTTGTTTTTTTTGTCTGTGGTTGTGACGGGCCTAGGACTTCATTTCAGGTTGTGTGTCAATAGGAAATCATGGAAAATCTTTTTTCATGCAAGTTTCTTTTTTCCATGACTACTTCTTGTAATCATTATTTTGGCAAAGGACGAAGAATGTATCTCAAAACATACACAGCACTGCTCTTTGGCACATGATTAATTTTTGCAGACATTTTTATTATTGCGGCTCCAAGATGTTAGCGTTTCTCATTGTTGTAATGGGTGTGATTTCTGATATGTTTCCCTTGTCTTTATTGCGTGATTTTGCTCGCAAGAAAGTGTCACTCATAGTCGTTGAATGTCACTCATAATTACACTGAAATTATGGAATTGTCAAACATAAGCGATCTGAAACCTTGGCAGGTATGCAGGTAAAACGAGCTGAAAACCTCTGTAAACGGTGGATTTCAGCTCGTTTTCAGAGACTGTAAGCAGCCAATTTCTATTAAGAGGTGTGGAAACACCCCAAGGCATTGGCGACCGCTTCAATGACCCTTTGTTTTTATTTCTCTGGGAGAGGCGCGGGGTGGGTTGGGGATTTGGTGAGGGGCAGCGTGCCTCTTGGGTAGCTCTCCGCATGAGGCCCGCCCCTTCAAGGCCCCGCCTCCTCCTCACGGTTGCATCAATTTGTAAGTTGGCAGCTATGAGAACGCATTCGAGCGATGCCCGACCCTCATAAACTGCATCACCTTTAAGCTATCATCAGCATCACTAAGAGTGCACCTATCATAAACTGTGGTGTGCACAAAAGGAGAAAATAATAAAAACTTATTCAAAATACCAGTAATCAAAAGATTCCTAGAAGGAGCAAAAAAGGTTAATCCACCGATAATTACAATAGGACTGGTGACATCTTTTGAACCAATGCAGCTCACATTCTGACAAAAACAGCCATCACTTACTCGTCCTTAAGAAGAGTAGGTGAAATACAAGCCTTAACCATCCAAGAATATTACTTTTTTACACTGTGAGCATTACTCGGCCATCTAGTGGTTGGGTCCATAACTGTCTTTTAATTGTTTTTCTCCTGGGCATCACTGACCTCTTTGTGGCAAGTCCATCTTCCTGTGATGTCATGCGTGAGGCCCAAAAACCCCTGTGCATAGTCACCACCTTCCGATTCTTTTTTTTAAAAACTTTTTTAGGCCAGGAAGCAAACCTGAGAGCTCCAGGACAGTTGCAGCGGTCAAAAGGATGTTGAAGAAATATCTGGAAAACAGCAAAAAAAAATGTTGATCTGAACATGGACATCGAAGAAAATTGGAAAACTTTGAGGGAAACCAAACTGAACTGCAGGTTTTGCAGCGTCAATCCTTTTCTGGATTCACATGCTGTGCATTATTACGCCATCTAGTGGTTGGGTCCGGAATAGTCTTTGTGTTTTTTTGTTTGTTGTTGTTTTGGTCGTTGTCGACCACCATTTGGTGCCAGGTACTTCCCTGTGTGACGTCAGACGGTATCCTGGAGGTCGACCATGCGTGGTAGCCATCTTCAGATTCTTTTTTCCGCCGTTGGGTCTGGAAGCAAGACGAAGACATTTTCGATTTTTCCCCAAAAACTTCAAAAAAGAACATTGCCGAGAAATATCATTGATCATCGACGTCGTAACCAGAGACAGGAGCAGAGCTTCGGTGTTAACACCACAGAGGACCACTTCGGTCCACAAATGGCGAGGTAGGGGTCATGGAGAATACCCCCTTCAAGTTCTGTCCTATGTGCCACCACAAGTACGCTCAACGCGACCCACACGACGTCTGCAACCTCTGCCTGCCCGAAGATCATCAGGACAAGGACTGTGAGGCCTGCGTGGCATTCCTGTTAAAGACGCTGAGAACACGCTGAAAGCAAAGACAGGCCCACTACGCCACAATGTCGCAGACAACAAAGAAAACTTCTCTCAGAGACCTGGGTTTCTCTAGCCACGAGGGAGAACATGGAGCACCAGCGGAGTTGACGCACGAGGGATCGGACGTCAAGATCCAAGAAGGGGACTCTGAAAAAATAGATGCTGAGAAGAAGGCGAGTGATCCGAAAAGAAGACGGAGAAGGTAAGACACCATAAAAATCCTTCGGAATCAAAGGGCTACGAACATAAGGCGCCCAAGGCAGCCCCGATGCCGAGCAAAAAGGCGATCGAGGGTCAGCCGCGATTAAAAGAACCCCACGGAACCCAACCAAAGGTTACTGAGGAGGGAAAATTGCCAAAAAACGCCAAAACCAAGGGTCGAGCACAAACCTGCAAAAAAGGACACAACACCGTCGAAGACCAACGTCGATGCTGGGAAAAAGAGAAAATCTACGATGCCGAGAGGGCCCTCTAAGTCGAAAGGAAAAGACTCGAGGAAGAAATGGCGACGCTCCTACAGAAGAAAAAGGAGTTCGACGCCTCGCTGAAAGATTTTCGCATCCCAAAGGCACCGGTTGCCGAATAGGAGGTTGTCTACGCCGAAGAGGCAGAAGACGCAGAGGGAGAAGAAGGTATCTTCGACTCCCCTCCAACCCCTGAACCTCGAGACAAGAACCAGAGGAATACGGAGACGTACCTGAAGAAGAGGAAAACTCTGAAAATTTCGAAGGTACGTGGAATGATCTCAACACCGAATGCCCGGAAGAAGAGAGCTGCAGTTACCCTTCGAAAGCTTCGCCTACAGATGGCATAGCTTTCTACAATGACCTCGTTAAAAGGGCAGCAAATCAATTTGGAGTAGCCCTAGAGGAAGAAAAAGGGGACACATGTTTCTTACTAGAAACCCTGGCACCAGCTACAAAAGGAACTCCGTACCTTCCTATGCTGCCCAGTATTCTGGACCAAGGCAAAGAAGCCTTCAAGGAACCAGCTTCAAATAAGGGGATACCCCCCAGAGTGGAAAAGAAGTATAAAGCCTCCTCAAAAGACCCTAAATATATTCATGGAAATACAGTACCTGACTCCATTATTGTCACCACAGCCAGAAGGGGAGCTAATGCAGTCTCCAACACCGGACCTCCACCAGAGAAGGAGAGTAAGAGGATGGATATGGTGGGGAGAAGAATGGAAAAGGAGGCAGCAACACAGTGGCGTATTGCAAATTTGAATGCCCTACTAAATAGATATGGCCACCAACAGTGGGATGAGATGCAGGAAATTCTTAACAAACTCCCTGAGGAGGACAAGAAAAGGGCAAGATCTATTGTCCAGGAGGGAAAGAACGTGGCAAACACCTGCCTTAAGTTGGCTTTGGATGCAGCAGATACTGCTAGTAGGCAGATTTGCACAGGAACCATCCTGAGAAGACTTGCCTGGCTCAGAATATCGGGGTTCAAACAGGAAGTTCAAATCTTCATCATTAATAGACCATTCAATGGAGAAGCACTGTTTGGAAAGGAGGTAGATGAATCCCTTCAACAGATAAAAAGGACAACAAGACAGCAAGGGCAATGGGGGCCTTACAGCAGAGAGGTTCCTTTAAAAGTGGGGGGGGTTCAATAACAGAAAGCCCACAGGTAGAGACACCTTTCGACAAGGACAACAAATGTCACAGCAACCTCAAGGGCAGAACCCAGGTCGACAAATGGGTCAGCAGTCAAGCTATCAAGGGTGGCAACAACAATAGAAGCAGCCCTTTCGGTCAAGAGGCAATGGCAGAGGAAGAGTCCTACCCTCTAGAGGAAGAGGAAATGGATCCAACTGACTCACTCACTCACAAGCAAGGATCCACACAAAACACCAGTGGGAGGAAGAATATCCTTATTCCTCAAACAATGGAAAAATATCACAACAGACAATTGGATTTTAAATTTGGTAAAATACAGGTATTGCATAGAACTGACAAGAACACCACCTGCAAACCCACCCAAAACAAGAAGATTCCTGAAATCAGAGTGCATACTGATAGAGGCAGAAATCCAAGAACTATACCAAAAACAAGCAATAGAATTGGTACCGAAACAAGAATGGTTCAAAGGAAACTACTCCCTGTATTTCCTAATACACAAACAAGACTTAACTCTAAGGCCAATCATGGACTTAAGGTTCATAAACAAATTCATACTGACACAACGTTTCAAAATGTGTACTCTTCAGGAAATAATACCACAAATCCAAAAAGGAGACTATATGGCAACAATAGATCTCAAAGATGCCTACTTGCATATCCCTATGAACAAAAGAGACAAAAAATACTGGAGATTCTTGCACAACGGAACACGTTACCAATTCAAGGTCCTACCTTTCGGGATAAAATCAGATCCACGGGTATTCACAAAATACCTAGCCGCAGTAGCAGCACACCTCAGAAGAGAGGGAATCCACGTCTACCCTTGTTTGGACGACTGGCTCATAAAAGCACATTCAAAACAAACATGCTACAAACATGTTCAAGCAGCGATCCAAACGCTACAAAAACTGGGGTTTTCAATAAACCACAAAAAATCATCAACAAAACCAGAAAAGGAAAAGAAATTCCTGGAAGCCATATTGAACTCAACAAAGGCAAAAGCGTATCCCACACAAAACAGGATTCAAGCTATCCATCAGGAGGCAACACTCGACCTTCCTCACTGTCAGAGATTGGCCTTTCTGGTAATGAAACTAATGGGCATGATGGCATCATGCATCCCACTTATCCCCCATGCACGCTTACACATGCGCCCATTCCAAGAATGGCTAACCAACAGCTGGTCCCAAGCCACAGGAGATTGGGAAGATCTAGTGGTTGTAACACAAAAGGTGCAAGCAGAGATCCAATGGTGGGCATCCAATAACATTGCACAGGGGAGACCTTTCAGGAACCCCACTCCATCTGTGACTATCACCACGGACGCATCCCTCAATGGTTGGGGAGCACACTGCAACCAGCTGAAAGTACGGGGACAATGGAGCAAACGGGATTCCATAAAACACATCAACTTCTTAGAGACAAACAGTCTTCCTGGCATTGAAATCATTCCAAAGGCACATTCAGGGGAAGACTATCCTGATACAAACAGACAATACAACAACAATGTTCTATCTGAACAAACAAGGAGGTACAAAGTCCCTTCCCCTCAGCAAACCATCGCAGGAGATCTGGCAGTGGGCAGTAGTCCACAATATCAAACTACAAACTGTACATCTACCAGGAGTAGACCACATTACAGCGGATCAGCTGAGCAGACATAACAACTGCTCACACGAATGGGCGTTGAAACAACAAACAGTACAATACCTTTTCAAAATCTGGGGGACAGCAATGATGGATCTGTTTGCAACAATGCACAACAAGAAATGCCAGTACTTTTCCTCGAGGTTTCCACACCACCAGTCAGAGGGAAATACACTTTCACTCAACTGGTCACGGACATTTGCATACGCCTTTCCACCAATACCCCTGAGGCAAAAAGTGTTCGAAAAAGAAAAAAAATCCAGGAACAGACATGATCCTCATTGCCCCTCAATGGCCAAGACAAACATGGTACTTAACCCTCCTAGAACTATCCAAAGGGGAGAGGTTCAAGATCAAAGCAGACCAAGACCTGCTAACAAAGCAACAAGACCAAATCTTTCACCCGGAACAGCATCGCTGCATCTGGCAGCCTGGTGCCTGAATACATACTATTTGGCCAACTCAACCTGCCTTTACGAACAATGGAAATTTTAAGAGACAAGAAAGCAGTCCACAAGAAAATACTATACAGCAAAATGGAAGCGATATACCACCTGGTGCACCGCTAACAATAAGATCGGTTCAATAGACTCTCAAGACACGGTAATTACATACCTAACTTACCTCCTAGATAGTAACATCAACTACTCAAGCATAAAGGTACACCCGGCGGCCATAGTAGCATACACAAGAGGAAAAACTTGTAAAAGTTTTTTCACAAGGCCAGTGATTAAAAGCTTTCTAGAAGGGGTGAAAAGAATCGCTCCACCGAGAGCAGCTCCAGTACCTACATGGAACCTAAATACAGTAGTATCACAACTTATGACAAAACCCTTCCAGCCCATGCATACAGCGAACCTCAAACACATTACTCTAAAGACAGTCTTTCTCATCGCTATCACATCGCTACGAAGAGTGAGCTGCAAGCTCTAACAATACAGGAAACAAATTTACAAATACACAAGCATAAAGTAATCCTAAAGAAGAACCCACACTTCTTACCAAAGGTGGTATCTAAATATCATTTAGATCAAAATATCATCCTACCAGTATTTTTCAAAAATCCAAAAACTAAAGGAGAAAGAAGCCTCCATACCCTGGATGTAAGGAGAGTGTTACTGTATTATTTGCAAAAAAACAGAACAAATCAGGAAAATAAAACAATTTTTGTCACCTACTCGCATACCAACACAGGATCACCAGTCACAAAGGCAACCATTACAAGATGGATAGTACAAACCATCCAATCAGGTTATGCCAATGCCAAAAAAGAACTAACAATTCAGCCAACAACTCACTCCACATGAAAGAAAGGAGCAACCTTGGCTTTCATGGCAAATGTACCCATTGACTCTATATATCCAGGTATACCCACGCATTGTACGTGGGTATACCTGGATATTCGCTCCAACGGCTCCAGGTCATTCAGAATGCAGCAGCTAGGCTTCTGCTGGACAACCCCTCACGGGAAAGTGCGCGATCTCACCTATACTCACTACACTGGCTGCCGGTAGCGGATCATGTGAAATTTAAATCTTTGACTCTTGCCCATCGGAGCTCTTCATAGTAGTGGACCCTTATACCTCCAAAAACAGCTCTCCTTTTACACTCCATCTAGACAGTTGCGGTCAATGTCTCTTCATCTGTCACAGGTCCCTAGATTTAAACTTCACAGACTTGGAGGTAGATCTTGGTCTAGAAAGGCGGCAGACGCTTGGAATGCCCTCCCACTGGCACTTCGTTCCATTTCTGACACTGCAATTTTAAGGAGAAATTAAAGACTTTTCTCTTCGCCTAATTGAGCACTGTTTCCCTTGGGTTCTGCTCGCGCCGGGACACTCTCGAGTATCCGTGCGCGCTATAAGTTAAAATAACATAACAAAATAACATTTGTGCAGCAGCAACATGGTCATCACCACACACGTTTACAAAGCATTACTGTGTGGACATTCAGATGAGTAAGGAAGCTCAAATTGGACAAAGGGTGCTTCAACACCTGTTTGCAAAGTCTTCCTTTCACCACAGCATCCCAAACATGGGAGAAATTGCTACATAATCTAATGCACAGCATGTGAATCCAGAAAAGGATTAAGCCTGGGCGGTGAACTCCACTCCACTCCGCTCGCGGAGTTTTCCACACTCCGCGTTACGCAGAGCTTGCGGAGTTCCGAAAAACTCCGCTTCGCATAGCGTAGCAGAGTTTTTTTCCTCGCTCGCGTTCGTCAACGTCATGTTGGCGAGCGAGGAAAATCCACCTCCCGGCGAGATTTTTCCTCATTCGCGATCGTCAACATCAAGTAGGTGAGTGTGGAAAATAAACCTGCCGGCAAGATTTCTCAACGCGGGGGGTCAGGTTTCTCATTGCAAGTGGTCGGGTATGCTCGCGACCGCTCGTGTTGAGAAACTGCCCGTTCGCATTGAGAAAGCTGCCGCTCGAGTAAAAATCTACTTGAGCGGCAGAAAGGAAAGCAGCGCCCACTTGCACTGTGCATGGTGCCGTTCTTGATGATTTGCACAGTGCGGACAAGCATCCGGCACTGAAAATCACAGCGAACAGCATTTTTCTATCGCACTCCGCCACTAGCGGAGCTCTGCGTAGCATAGCGGAGTTTTTTTCCACTTCGCGGAGTTTCTGCCCAGGGTTAAAAAGGATTCACGCTGCAAAACGAAATGGTTACTTACCAGTAGGAGTATTTTTGCAGCTTGAAGAATTTTCTGGATTCACATGCGACCCACCCGGCCTCCCCTACAAGGAAAACAAACAGGTGGGGAAGCAAATGATTAAACAAGTTATTTAACAACCATCTCAAGCACTACAAAAACAGAAAAAAGAATCCGAAGATGGCTACAACGCACGTTGGCCTCCAGGATACCGTCTGACATCACACAGGGGACGTACCTGGCACCAAATGGTGGTCGACAGCGACCCAAAAAAAAAAAAACCAGACCATTCCGGACCCAGCCACTACATGGCTGAATAATACACCGCATGTGAATACAGAAAATTCTTCAAGCTGCAAAGCTACTCCTACTGGTAAGTAACCATTTCGTTTATAGTCCCAGAAACCGGCCATGTAGGTCGGGGAATGCACATGCCGTATGTTGGAGACATATGGCACCCCCTTTTAGGCTTTGCCTGAAGTGCCAGCACAAATACACGCATAAGACACCCATATGGTCTGTAAGGTTTGTTTGCCAGAGGACCTATAAGGAAATGCCTCTTTTTGTATGGTTACCCACAAGTGTTTTGACTGATGCTGCTGGTTTTCAACTCGGAGTGCACTGAGGCCTGCTAACCAGACCTCCGTGCGAATGCCCTGACCTTAAAGTGCGTGTCAAATTGGCTATACCCAATTGAAAATGGCTAACTTACCTGTAAGTCCCTAGTATGTGGTCACCTGGTAGCCAGGGCATGTAAGTTAGAGGTGTACCCCAGGTCTTGGAGCACCAGTTGTGCCACCATGGAGGATCTCCACATAACACGAGTCTCCCAGTCCACCACTGCAGACTGGTAGAGTAGTCCTGTACTGCTAGCCTGACTTTGCCATTGACAGCAATGGCAAATTCACTACTTCTCCTGTTCATCTGTGTAATTCATCTCTCTGGCATGGCTACCGAGTCCTAAGGCAGAGTGCAACAAATGACATGGGCAAGATATGTTTTTTACATGTCCTGATAGTAAAGAGACTAAACCACCTTTTTAACTGTGGAAAGACTTGGTTGCCTAATCGGCAAGTGCAGGATTACACACTGACCCCTCAGTTGTGCCCACTCCTGAACGGTGCGACCAAAGTGGGCACTCCAAGGTATCAAACAAGGTATTGTGACATGTCAGATATGTCACATTAGGGAGAAAGGCTGCCCCCATTGTTTAGGCAGACAGGCTGGCACTGGGTACAGAGAGCGGACACCAGTTGCCAAACCGATTTTTCCAGGGGTGTGTAGCCCTGAGGTAGCCACACCCGAGGGGTGGACTAAGGAGCTCTGAACACAGTGTTGCAGGGATTCGGCACATATACAGAACTATGCACAGGAAAACAGGACCTCAGTGAATAGGGGTGTACCACCCTACCACATTAGTACCCAAAATCCCAAACGGACTAGCTATAGTGTCTCATTTGTTCTCCGACTAACAGCGAAGCTACCAATGATTAGACAACCCAGAACACAACACTCCCGACTCTCTCAGGAATTGCGGGAGCCAGACAACTCTTTCGCTCACTCACTCATACCTGTCCACAATGCGAGTAATCGGAGTCACGGTATAGTTTAAAATGTTTATTTTAACTAACGGGCTCTATGGTACAGTACACATGCCATTACTAGCAGCAAAATGCATAAACACAATATAGTCCGCATTGTCACAAGTCCATAGAATACAAACGGGGATATCATTTTATAAAGACAGTGGAAAAGGGCTACAATACCTAACCACCCTCCCTGTGGTAAAAAATAGTTTATTATAAAAAAGAAGACCTCTGGGCTTTGTCAGCAGACCCCATACCTCAAGGCCTAGATGAAAGGTTTACATCTCCGGACAAGCACAGCTCTTCTCTTCGGAAAGGAGTCTCTCCAAGTGCCTGCACAACCTGTTTAGCTTGCAATATTAAAGCATACGATTTTCAGTAGTGCAGCTGTGTCATGTTATGTCTAGGTTCGAGGGACTGACCAGAACAGAATAACAAGGGGCATTGTTGATCGACCTTGTACATCGTGTGCAGACTAAACCTCAGAGCACGGCAGAGAACGCGAAAAGCAGACCGTTCTCATGTGAAAGGGCACAAACAGAGTCTTGCGAAATCTATGCATGCAGTGTCGTGCGCAAAAGCAGCCTCATGGCAGCGAAGCTCATGCTAACTTAGCAGATGTCAACAATGGACCCACAATCCATACTACAAGAGAGAGAGGTCTCGCCCTCTTGGCAGTGGGCAGAACGGTGCATCCACAGATAGCCAGATGCCACACTCCATAGGAAGTAGTCACCACGTGGAAGGATCCTAGTAGCCTATTGGCTACCAACAGCATACTGCCCTGTCGGCATTTTCAGAGCATTAAAGGGGCACCCCGGGTACACAGACCTCAGATCTCAACTGACTTGGATGAAGGACCAAAGAAGAACTGCCCTGTTGCACCAAGGGACCAGCAAAGAGAAGCTGCACCTTCAAAGACTGCACCTGCTGGCTCGTCAAGAGAGGGACTGTGCCTGCTGTGTCCTGCTCAGGGACAAGGTGACCCCAGAGCCCAGTCATGCCAAGAGACTACAAGGGCCTCCTGTTCGCAGCACAGGGGCACACAGCTGAAGAAGCCTGCTGGGGCAAGTCAGTAGCCCAAAGTCTTGAACCTGCACAGAGTTGAACCCGAGTTCACTGACACGGGGGGGGGGGTGCTGTTGGAGAGTTGCTGGGACCTCAGAAGGTGAGTTTTGCAGCGTGAATCTTTCTGGATTCACTATGCTGTGTATTATTCCGCGGTCTAGTGGTTGGGTCCGGAATCGTAGTCGTTTTTTTTTTTTGTGTAGCCCAGGTGGGCGTCGACGCCCCACCATTTGGTGTCCTTCGGTGACGTCGGCGCACTTCCTCCGGAAGCTCCCACCCTTGGGCGCCATCTTCGAATTCTTTTTTCCGCCGTTGGGTCTGGATCGTCGTGAAGAGCTCCAGAGTTGGAAGAGGAGAGAAGAAGTAAGAGAAAAGCAGAAAGAACCGAGAAAAATTGGAGATCTTCATCAAAAGACAAAGAACATACTACCGGGACGACGAAGCTGGTGAGGGGTAGAAGAAACTTCGACGTCCAACGGAGAATGCGCACACAGGGGGCTCCCTGAGCGCGGGAATGGACAAGACACCATTCAAGTTCTGTCGTAACTGCCACCACAAGTTCGCACAGAAAGACCAACATCCAGTCTGCAACCTCTGCCTACCGATCGACCATCGAAGCGACGACTGCAACGCCTGTGCAGCATTCGCCGCCAAGACCCTCAGGGTGAGGGACAGACAGAGGACAGCAAACTACAGCATGCAGGGCCAAGGGCCACCTCCGTCGCTGCGGGACCTGGGCCTCTCCAGTGGGGAAGAGGACAACATCGCCGAGGGACCAGAGGACTGCACGGTCGTAGAGACCGATAACACTTCCAGGAAGGAGGTAAGAGACACGTCGACCCAAAGAACCCCGACAGACTCTCGAAAATCCGAGCCAAAGTCCTCGAAAGGAGCACCGGCGTCGAAGCACTCGACGACCGAAGCTGCATCCAGGGACAAACAGCCCAGCGGATCCTTCGAAAAGGACTCCCGGTCGGCGAAAGCTCTTGACACACCCAGGTCGTCGAAGCACGGTTCCGAGAAACCGCACTCGACGCCGAAGGGAAAGAGCAGAAGGCACCTCCGGCGTCAACTACGACCTCGAAGAGAACTGCCGAAACTCTCGACGCCGATCAAGCGGCGGAGATGGAGAGGAAGAAGAAAAGGCTCGAGGCCGAAATGGCCAGTAACATCCAAAAGAAGAAGGACTTCGACGACCGGATGAGTAGATACACCATCCCTTCGAAGCCCTCGACGGTCGTCGAAGCGGAAACGCAAGAGGAGTTCGACAGCACCGAGCCGCCGAAGACTCCCGAACCGTCGGAACAGGACGAAGAGGTCCTGTACGATTATACGGAGGGTGATAACGACCAGCAGACGCACTACGGCTCGACACCCTCGGAGGCTCAAGACCTGGAATGGCAGGATCTCGACGCCGAAGACCCGGAGGAGGCCGTGGAGACCTATCCGTCGAGGCCTTCGCCGCCGGACGACATAGGAGTGTACAACATGGTCGTCAGGAACGCGGCAGCCACCTATAGAGTGGAAATGGAGGAGGAAAAGCCTAAAGCCTGTTTTCTCCTGGAAATACTGCTACCAACACAAACTAGGAGCCAATTCCTTCCTATGCTCCCTAGTGTGCTAGACCAAGGCAGGGAAGCTTTCAAGGAGCCATCTACCTGCAGATCGGTCACACCCAGAACTGAGAAAAATATAAACACTCTTCAAAGGATCCACCATATATCCAGGGATCTGTGCCAGCTGATTCAATAATAACCGCAACAGCCAGGAAGAGGGCCAACGTTCCCACAAACTCCGGTCCGCCCCCAGACAAGGAGAGCAAGAGGATAGACCTCACAGGGAGGAAAATTGAAAGGAATGCAGCAATACATTGGCGCATTGCCAACTCCAACGCCCTTATAAATAGGCACGCCTACCAGCACTGGGAAGAAGTTGGGCAGTTGCTCAAACTGCTCCCCACAGAAAACCAGCAGAGAGCAGCACACCTGGTGGAGGAGGGGAAGAACATGGCCAACACCTGCCTAAAGTCGGCCCTAGACGCAGCTAATACATCAAGCAGGCTGATGATGATCGGGGTGACAGAGAGGAGACATGCCTGGCTCAGGATCTCCGGGTTCAAGCCGGAGGTACAAAACAACATCCTGAAGTTGCCCTTCAACGGGGAAAAGCTGTTCGGCACGCCCGTGGGCGAGACGCTGACGCAGCTCAAAAAGACAACGAAACGGCAAGGTCCATGGGAGCACTACAGTTCAGGGGTATGAGAAGGGGCACCCCCTCACGAAGACCAAACGGCAGAGGTGGAAACCAGCCGGGAACATCGCACCAGGCCTTCCAGCAAACATTTCAGGGAAGCAGCCAGGCACAACAGGGTCAGCAGCAACAAGGCTGGCAGAACCAACAGAGGGGCCAGTCCTTTCGTAGCCGACCAAACGGACGAGGCAATACAAGAAGAGGCGGCCAGCAGCCCGCCCCCAAGTGACTCCACACTACAACACGTGCCCGCACCCCCAACATCGCAAGTGCCGCGGCACAACAAAAGACACAGACAAAAATTACAAATTTACCATCATACGCCCGTAGGAGGAAGACTAAAACACTTCTCCCAGGAGTGGGAGAAGATAACAACCGACAAGTGGATACTCAACATCATACAGTTCGGCTACTGCATAGAACTCGTAAAGAGGCCACCAAACAGGAGGCCAACAAACAAAAAACATTCAACAAAAGAGCTGTCACTATTGCGGCAGGAAGCACAAGAACTCCTCCACAAACAGGCTATAGAAAAGGTGCCGTACAGAGAAAAGGGCACAGGAGTGTACTCTAACTACTTCCTCGTACCAAAAGTAGACGAAACGTTAAGGCCCATTCTGGACCTACGGTTCCTAAACAAATACATCAAAACTCAAAAGTTCAAGATGACGTCCTTACAAGAGGTCATACCTCAAATAAGGCACGGGGATTTTATGTCCACAATAGACCTCAAGGATGCCTACCTACACATCCCCATAAACCAAGGACACAAGCGTCTGCTCAGATTCACCATCAGCATGACGCACTACCAGTTCACGGCCCTAGCCTTCGGCCTCAAATCAGCGCCAAGAGTATTCACCAAATGCCTAGCTGCCGTAGCAGCACATCTGCGAAGACAGGGATACACGTATACCCCTACCTAGACGACTGGTTGGTAAAAGCGAACTCCTACAACCAATGCAAACTACATACTCAGCAAGTCACACAAACGCTGACAAAACTAGGCTTCTCCATACACAAGGAGTAGTCATCACTGGAACCAGAACAAGTGAAGATCTTCCTGGGTGCGAAGATCGACACCATTCAGGGAAGAGTGTTCCCCAGCGAGAAAAGGATCCTCGCACTACTGAAGGAGACTCGCCGCTACCTCAAGGGGCAACGTCTGACAGTGAGTACAGTGAGCAAGCTCATGGGCATGATGGCATCCTGCATACATTTAGTCCCCAATATTCGGCTACACATGAGACCATTCCAGGAATGGCTGCAACAGCAATGGTCACAGTCAACAGGGAGTTGGGAAGATCTATTGGTTGTAACGCACGCAGTGCAGGAAGAGATAGCATGGTGGAACAGGGGCAACATAACAAGGGGGAACCCATTCACACCACCAACTCCAACAGTGACCATCACAACAGAAGCATCCCAGATGGGGTGGGGAGCGCACATGAAACTGCTCAAGGTAAGGGGGTTATGGACACAAACAGATGCCGTCAAACACATCAACTACCTAGAACACAAGACCGTGTTCCTTGCCCTAAAAGCGTTCCAGAAACAGCTGTACGGCCAAAGGGTGTTATTACAAACAGACAACACCACAACGATGTTCTACATCAACCAGCAGGGAGGAACACACTCAGTGGCGCTCTCAGATCTAGCGCAACAGATATGGAAATGGGCAATTCCATTACAAATGGACCTCCTGGCAATACATCTGCCAGGGAAGGACAATGTGGAAGCAGACAGACTGAGCAGACAGACGTCAATTTCACACGAGTGGGAGCTCAACGCGCAGGAGACGCAAAAACTATTCAAAAAGTGGGGGACCCCACAACTAGACCTGTTTGCAACACACCAGAATGCAAAATGCCAATACTTCCCATCCAGGCAGCCAGGCCATCAATCCCAAGGAAATGCCCTATGGATGAGCTGGTCAAAGACATTTGCCTACGCTTTTCCACCGATACCGCTGATGCACAAAGTGCTCAGCAAATGCAGAACAAGCAACATGACACTAATTCTGGTAGCACCACAGTGGGCCAGGCAGTCCTGGTTCTCGCAGATCGTGGAGATGGCACAGGGACCACCACACAAGTTCCCAAGAAGGAAAGACCTGCTCTCGCTACAAAACGGAAGGGTACTCCATCCAGAACCAGAGAGCCTCAGCCTAGCAGCGTGGCTCCTGAGGACTTAGAGTTCGCTCACCTCAAGCTTCCACAAAGCACGCTGGCGGTGCTGCAAGAAGCGAGGAGACCCACCACACGGAAATGCTATGCAGCAAAGTGGAAGAGATTCACTGAATGGTGCATCAACAAAAAGCTCCACAGGAGAATCACTAAAGAATCAACTGTGCTAAAATACTTAACACACTTACTAAAAGTAACCTAAGCTGCACTTCTCTAAGAGTGCACCTGGCAGCAATAGTAGCCTATACAAGAGGAGAAACAGGGAAAAGCTTCTTTACATCTCAAGTAGTAAAAAGATTCCTAGAAGGAGCCAAAAGAATAGCACCGCCAAAGAGGATGCCACCGCCTGCATGGAACCTCAATGTAGTTCTAACACAGCTTATGAAAGCACCGTTCGAACCCATCCACAAGGCATCGCTACATATGCTCACAATAAAGACGGCCTTTCTGGTAGCGATTACCTCGCTACGTAGGGTGAGCGAGTTGCAGGCACTCACACTACAAGAACCCTACATTCAGATTCACAATGACAGGGTGGTAATGAGGACGGACCCACACTTCATGCCAAAGGTGGTGTCCAGGTTCCATATAAACCAAACTATACAAATTCCCAGTTTCTTCCAGAAACCATCCACCAGCGCTGAGAGGGCACTGCACACTCTGGATGCCAGGAGAGCAGTAATGCATTACATCGAAAGGACTAAGCATTGTAGAAAAACAAAGCAGTTCTTTGTGTCCTTCGCAAGCAGTTTCCTGGGCAGA
Source organism: Calotriton arnoldi (assembly GCA_963921515.1). Taxonomy (NCBI): domain Eukaryota; kingdom Metazoa; phylum Chordata; class Amphibia; order Caudata; family Salamandridae; genus Calotriton; species Calotriton arnoldi. Next base: position 2,527,052 of record CAWUFW010001137.1, read on the forward strand.
CCTGTGACGAAAAATACCATTGCACGATGGATCGCACAAACAATTCAATACTGCCACAAACAGGCAGGCCAAGAGCTACAGGGAGCAGCTCAGGCTCACTCAACCAGGAAAAAGGGAGCAACAATAGCCTTCCTAGCAAACACACCTATCCAAGACATTTGCCTGGCGGCAACATGGGCTTCAGTGCACACATTCACTAAGCACTACTGCGTGGATATACAGATGAACAAGGAAGCACAAGTAGGTCAAAAAATGCTTCAACATATATTCAACAACCAACGCTCATCTTCCACCCAGCCGCCACAAATATAGCAAACCGCTACAAAATCTATGCACAGCATAGTGAATCCAGAAAGATTCACGCTGCAAAACGAATAGTTTCTTACCTGTCGGTATAGTTTTGCAGCTTGAAGACTTTCTGGATTCACTAGCGAACCCACCCGCCTACGCCAGAAAGATGAGACAGGAGGAAGATGGGACTAACAAATGGAAAACACCTTTAAAAAGGATAAACAACACAAGCACAAGACAAGAAAAAAAGAATCCGAAGATGGCGCCCAAGGGTGGGAGCTTCCGGAGGAAGCGCGCCGACGTCACGGAAGGACACCAAATGGTGGGGCGTCGACGCCCACCTGGGCTACACAAAAAAAAAACCTGAAAAAAGACTACGATTCCGGACCCAACCACTAGACCGCGGAATAATGCACAGCATAGTGAATCCAGAAAGTCTTCAAGCTGCAAAACTATACCGACAGGTAAGAAACTATTCGTTTTGCAGCGTGAATCTTTCTGGATTCACTATGCTGTGCATTATTCCGCAGTCTAGTGGTTGCGCGGAATAATGCACAGCATAGTGAATCCAGAAAGTCTTCACCGTCAAAACTACACTGACAGGTAAGAAACTATTCGTTATCAACTCGGGAAGGGTTGGCCTGTGACCTAGACAATGGGTGACTGGTAGTCCTGTGGTGACTGGAATTCAGCCAGACCAGAGAGGACTTTGTGGGATATCAACCCTGCAACCAGTATCCCCTCACCATCTTCGTGGACTGGGGAACTCTTGCAGGAAGACCCACATCGACCGCATCACATCCACAGCGCCCTTAGAGCATCTAAGTGTCCAATTCTTTGACTTTGCCACGGCTTGTCTGCAGTTGAGTGAAATTGCTTTGATATAATCATTGCTTGTAAAATCAATATCTCCAGAACCCTCTGGTGGATATTTTTCATTCTAATCTCTAAATTACAGCCTATTTTTTATACATTGGTGTCAAATTTCTTGTATTGTACTAATTTCTTCTTCAATTGTTTTGGTGCCATTTAAATGCTTTACACTTGTACTGAGTAGCAAGGCTTACACAGAGGAACAACCGCTACCTAGGGTTGAGCTGAGGATTTTACAGTTGAAACCTATGGGCCTAAAAGGGTTGGTAAGTGTATTACACGGTGAGGTCGCACAACCACACGATATAATACGCCCCACTTCCTCACAGGACCACAGTGCCAAGAGGTGCGAAGCATGTGTGGAATTCCAACCCAAGATCGATTAAGTCAGGGAGGGGCAGAGGTGGGAGCACTATGCAATGATTCCGTTGCAGAAGAAACCGCCCTCTCTCTCTTGGTCTGTCCAATGACAAGGTGTAAAACTTGAAGACACTGAGCGGGCGCAAGAGGAAGGAACTGACGCCGGGCAGGGTCCACCTCAACATACAGGAGCTTTTGAGAAAAATGTTGAGGAAAGGTGAATACAAAAAACGACCTCAGGTAACATTACTGACCTGCAGTCAGGCTGAGCCAAAGCCATCAGACTTGGAGTCCTCGAACACTTTCTTGACGCCAAAACCTTCTGTGACCCAATGGAGGCTGAAACACAAAGATCCCCACGGTTCCAAGTACAAGAACACTTAAAGGTTAGCCCTCACACACTGGCTCAATGCCACAGTGAAATTGAGAATGAGGGAGAGCAAAAGATTCAAAAGGCAAAACGGTCTCAACTTTGAAGTAGATACTGCTGACACTCGGTGCTAAACAACATGCGCTTGAAGCAGAGAGAAAAAAGCGCCGACTCTGGGCCAAAATGGCAACACTCCTGCAGAAGAACCAGGACTTCAACAACTTCCTCAATAGATTTTGAATCCCTACAAGTCCATGCGGAGGATTCAGGAGGTGGAACACACTGAGCTTTAGCCCCCAACAATGGCGGAGCCTCATCAGGATGACCAAAAATCTTTTTGTGAGGAGGACCTCTATTAACGGGGTTACTTCTATGACCTCTAAACAATGGAAGGGGCTGGTTAGATCTCGACACTGACACTCTTGAAGAGGGTGTCAGTTTGTACCCATCAAGGCCGTCACAGCCTGACGACGTTGTGGTCTACAATTTTTCATCAAAAGATCAGCATACACTTATGGGGTGAAACAGTAGAAGGAGCAGGCTTCGTGCTGGAGACTATGATGCCATCTCAAAAGAAAAATCAGTATCTGCCTTTGCTCCTTATTATATTCCTTCCAGAGAAAGGAGGCTTTCCTGCTTCATTTAAGCAGGCTCGAAACGAAGTTCAAATACTCCTCACAAGACTCCACATACATCAAGGAAAATGCAGTGGCAGACTCAATCATTTTAACCACAGACAGAAAGAGAGCTAATATTCCCACATCAACGGGACCACCTCTGACAATGAAATTAAAGTAAGTGGATGGAAATGGATGACCGGAAGATGGAGAAAGCAGCAGCGATGCTGTGGAGGATCGCTAATTCAGATGCCCTCCTAAACCGGCATGGCTATCAGCAGTGGAAGGAAATGGAAGAACTGATTCAACACCACCCCAAAGTATATAGAAAAGGGAATAAAACGATCATACAAGAGGCGAAGATTATAGTCAATAATTGTTTAAAGTCTGCACTGGATGCTGCTGACACAGCAATCTGGCCAATGTGCACACGCACAACCCTCACAGGGCTTGCTTGGCTGTGGGTGTCCAGGTTCAAGCAAGGGTCGCAGGCACCGGTCTTTAAAATGCCCTTTACAGGCGACAACCTCTATGGCACACCATTGAATGAAGCAGGAAAATGAAAATGACACCGCAAAGGTGATGGGGACACTGCAGTTTCAGGCTTCATTCAGGAGAGGAGTTGCACCTACCAAGAGAACTTTGGGAGAAGAGGTTTCCAAACAAGCACCCCCGAAACATCATTTGTGTGTCAAACCAGTTTGCAAAGTACATCACCACAATGGCACTATCCAACATTACACCAGTCCTTTTTAAGACGGAGGAAGAGACCGGAGCTTAAGCGGTCAGGGCCCACAACGAAGTAACTTTTTGCCGAAAGGCCCGCAACACAAATACAGGCAGAATAGGGGATTCCTCCAAGAATGGAGAGCAATCCTGTTAATCAAAGCACACAGGTACTGTATAGAACTTTTACAATGAAGGCAACCAAAAGTGAGAAGTCGCACAAAGGAGTAGCAAACCTGCTTGCAACAAGAAATGTAGGAGCTGTTAGATAAGCAAAATATAACTTGAAGAATGCTCACCTGCATGTGCTAATAAACAATAGGCACAAGAAATTCCCCAACTTTGTCGAAGATGGTACATTATCAGTTCAAGTATTGCCCTTTGGGATAAAGTCAGCACTCATGAGTTTTTACAAAAATATCTGGCAGTGGTGGTAGCACACTTGAAGACGGGGGATACACGTTTTTTGCAGCATGAATCTTTTTCTGGATACACATGCTGTGCATCTATACCGCCATCTAGAGGTTTGGCCCAGAATCTTGTTTTGTCCCCCTGTTTTTTTCTTGTTTTTTTTATGTATGGGCATCGTCCACCACCATTTGGTGGTAAGTCCATCCATTGTGTGACGTCAAGCGGTGCCCCAGAGGTCCCTGTGCATCACCACCATCTTCAGATTCTTTTTTCCGCTATTGGGTCTGGAAGCATACTGGAGGAGCTCTGAAGAATCATCAAAGAGCTGCAGAGAAGAGAAAGAAAAGAGCACTGAAAATCACTGGAGGCCATGAGGAAAATCGAAGCCAGAGAGGATAGCCCCCTCTCTATCCTGACAGGGATGGTGAACCGATTTCTGGAGGACACTTGGCCGGAGAATGCAGAGGAGAGGGACATATAAGGAATATGGAGAAAACCCTCTTTAAATTCTGCTGAAACTGCCACCACAAGTTCACACAGAGGGATCCACACAAGGTCTGTAACATGTCTTCCGATGGATCACAGTGCCAAAGACTGCACCAAAACCTTACCGAAGAGACTCTAGACCTGATTAAAGCAGCAACTTGCACATCACACCATGGTTGGCACCCAGAAACCACAAGAAGCCCTAACGGTCCTGGGTCTCTCCAGTGACGATGAAGAAAACATCAAAGAAGCAGAGTAGGCCCAGGGAGAATTCAGACGCTGAAGAAAGCGTTATCGACATTGAAAGACCAAAAACCACCAAGGGACACTGAAAAGAGGAAGAGCACAAAAGCCCCCAAAACCCCAAGGCTATCTTGGTGTTAAAACACTCAATTACCGAAGGTCGGCACAGGAGCTGCACAGATCCAGATCAAAAGACACCGATGGGGGCAAGCCTTCGAAACAAACCTAGGCTCTGACATGCACAAAGTATGTGCCGAAGGAAAGTGCTAAGGAGGCAAAGTGCACAGAGCTTATTGCCCCAAAGATGAAGCCCACCTCGATGACTGACGCTGAACACTCGCTCGAGGTTGGGGGGAAAAAAAAGACGCTGACTCTAGGCTGAAATGGTAGCACTCCTGCAATGCAAGAAGAAGGAGTTTGACGACTCCAAGACGTTTCATATCCCAATGAAACCCTCAGAGCTGAGGGCCTTGGGAGAAGGCTTGCCAGACATCGAGGCGCTGTTGATGCTGGAATCGCACAAGGAAGAGCAGGAGGACCTCTTCAATTACGAGGAGGAAGAGCCCAGCTGAATGGAGAAATGGGGCCAGTTCGAGTGGGAGGATCTTGATGCCCAATTCCCTGAGTAAAGGGCTGACAGCTACCCCTCGAGGCCCTCACCCCTGGATGACCTGTCAATGTGGACCAATTAAGAGGGTGACAGACGCATACGGAATCCCAGCTAGAGGAAGAGAGGGAGGAATCCTGCTTCCATCTCGAAACCCTGATGCCATCACAAAAGGCGAACTTCTACCTGGATATGCTCCCCAGCATTATAGGCAAAGAAGCATTCTAGAAACCTGCCACAGCTAGGGTGGTTACTTTTCATTTGGAGACAAAATAAAAGCATTCCACCCAAGACCACCAGTACATCAAGGGGAAGGTACCATCAGACTCAATCATAGTGGCCACAGCCAGAAAAGTGAACAAATCCACTAGGCCACCTCCAGAGAAGGAAAGCAAGATGATGGACCTGGTGGGTAGGAATATGGAAAAGGAGGCGGTGGCCCAATGGAGAATTGCAAATTCCAATGCTTTCCTCAACCGATACGGCCACTAGGAAAGGGAGGGGATGGAAGGGCTAATGCAGCACCTTCCAGGGGAGTTCCAAAAGAGAGTGAAAGAGGTCATCCAGGAGGGTAAGATCATTGCCAAACTCCTACCGCAAATCTGTTCTTGATGCCGAATAAACAGCCACTAGACAAATGTGCAGGGACCCGACACTCAGGAGGCACGCATGGCTCAGTATCTCCGGCTTCAAGGCCGAATTGCAGGCATCTGGCATGAACATGCCGTTCACAGGGGAGGCTCTTTTCGGACAACCATGAATGAAGCACTCCAACAAGTCAAGAAGGACAATGAATTGTGCAAGGCCAAGGGGCCCTTACAGTTCAGAGTCCTTCAGGATGGGAAGTACTTCCAACAGGAGGCCAGCAGGCAAAGTGGGTTTCTCACCGACCCAACATCATCAGCAACAGAGCTTCAACCAACAAGTCACACACCAACCTGCTCAATAGCAGTGGCAACACCGGGCAAAGCAGCCCCTTCACAAAAAACATACCTGTGAGGGCAGGGGGGAGGGGCGACTAGCAAGTGACCCGAACAACCAACAACCCCACCACATACCCCAGTAGGGGGAAGAATAGGAGGATTCCTCCAGGAATGGAGGTCAATCACCTCAAACAATTGGCTCTTAAACATCATAAGACACGGTTACTGAATAAAACTCACCAATCCACCGCCTCATATCCTCCCCCACCCCCACCCCAAAGACCAGAACATCAAGGGAGCAGGAACTCCCACAGTTGTGAGAAGAGGTCAAGGAACTCATAAAAAAGCTAGTCATAGAGAATCCCTCAGAGAAACTCACGGCGACATCAACCCAGCATAATTCCCAGTACCAAAACAAGACTTAGCGCTGAGACCAATCCCCAATCCTAGACCTCAAGTACCTAAACATGTTCATACGAACACAGCATTTCAAAATTACAGCGTTACTAGAAATGATCCTGCTCATAAGAAGGGGAGACTATATGGGTAAGCTAGACCTAAAGGACGCCTACCTACACATACCAATGAACCAGAGGCACAAGAAGTACCTCAGATTCCTCATAGACTAAGTACACTACCAATTCAGGGTGCTACCCTTTGGGGTTAAAATTCGCACTAAGGGTGTTCACAAAATACCTCAGAGTGGTGACAGCACACCTGAGAAGACATGGTATACATCTCTACCCATACTTGGATTATTGGTTGGTAAAGGCAAACTCGAAACAAAAATACCACAGAGACATGCAATCAGCCAACATGCTTCAAAACTTCGGTTTTATCATAAAACCCCAAAAAGTTATCACCACTTCCAGAGAGGATGAAGGTGTTCCTGGGGGCAACATAGTACTCAAAGACCGTCCAAGCATACCCAGTCCGCAAAAGGGCGTTGGCAATAGCAGAGCAAACTCTCCTCTACCAGAAGGGGTAGTCTCCGACAGTGAGAACTATTATGAAGCTGATGGGCATGATTGCTTCATGCATTTCTCCCTCATACCACATACAAGACTACATTTGTGACCCATACTGGAATAGATCTTCAAAGGATGGTCACAAGCCACATGGAGCTGGGAGGATCTAGTGGTTGTCACAGCAAGCATTCCGAAGGAGAAAGAATGGTGAAACCTGACGAGCGTGCGTGTAGGGACGACTTTCAAGCTACCATCTTCCACGGTGACCATAACAGATGCGCCCAACTAGGGCTGGGGAGCGCACATGGGAAATCTAAAGATCAGAGGTCTCTGAAGCCCAATGGAAGCCGCAAAACACATAAACTATCTGGAACTTAATATGGCCTTCCTAGTGCTGAAGGCCCTTCAGGCCCATGTAAAGAGGCAGACCGTGCTTATGCAGGCGGACAACACAAATATGTTCTACCTCAGGGGGCGTGGTTACGGCGCGAGGCGGGATGGCAGCCTCTTGAGGGAGCTCCGCACGCCAGACCTGAACATCCGATAAATACCATAGGATATGGACACCTGTGATGGAAAAACCTACATGCAGCGGTGATTAATCCCCCCTACCATGATCTGAGAGATTTCTGGGCTTGACGGAACAGCGAAACCCTATTTACGCGGATCTGAAGTCGCTGATCGACCATCAAGAAAATGGCGCCTGCCCGCGGCTTCGCGGTGAGAGAGGTCTGCTGAGCAGTGGAGAGGAGAGGGCGCGGTGTGCACCTCCGAAGTGCTGGCCCCGGGGGTAAATTCCAACAGCATCGTGTGGAATAGCTGGCTGACGGCGGTGTGAGATTCCTGTGCGGAGGCTGCGGCCCTTGAGGTGCACGAGACTACTGCGGCGGGGATCGTCCCGGAGGCCTGGAGCTGCCACCATGAGGCCGGAGGAGCCCTGCCGAGAGCGACCTGCGGACCCGACCTGTGCCGGGGCCTGGTGCGCCTGAGTGCCCAATAGCAGTTCGGTAAGAGAGGTGGGGGCCGCATGCTGTGCAGGGTGCAGATCGGGCTGCTTGGCTTGCCTCAGCACTCCTGTTGTGCTGCACGGGTGGTGTCTGGGCAGGCCAGGGCGGGCTAAGTGTGCCGGGCGCGGGGTGATGGTAGCACCACTGCTTGCCTGAGGGGAGGATGCGCCGGCTTGGTGTCGGGGCGTGGTGGTGCCAGTCTGTGTGCCCTGGTACATGACCAAGCCTGTGTTCACAGGCGAGGGTGGCTAGGGCTCTGCTGGTGCTTCTGGGCCGCCGGGGGGGAGGCCGTGTGCGAACCCTGAGCACGTGTGAGGGTGCTGGTGCGACTTGGGTGCTCCCTGGGGGGTGCGGGCTGCGGCACTAGTGGCGGTCCCTGCCTGGCAGAACGAGCAACAGGCCCCAATCGTGCTCCTCATTGTCTGAGAGTGAGGACAGCGCCGGAAGCCATCGAAACTGGTTGTGGTTCAACAGGAAAGATCACAGTTCTGCCATAGACTTAACTCGTGTGGGGTAGTTCCCCGAGACCTGTGTGGCTACTTCCCTGGTGGCTGGGACTACAAGTGACGTCTGGGGTTTTTTTTTCACGACTACGCTGCTCTTCTAGTCTGATCAGGGTGCACATCTCCGCGGATTGCTCCAGTTGCTTGGCTGCTGGGTGGCGATAAGTTCTCGCTGTACTACTGGAGAGCTGATTCGTTGACACAGCGGATCTGAACACTAGTGAATTGAACACGTGGAGAGACGTGGTGGGGAAGGAATATTACACACTACTCGCATACCTCCACCATTATGGGAAAAACAGACCTCAAACAGCCGAAACTCCAGTTTGAAAGCAAGCGGAATACACGCGCAAGCGAAGCCATGGGAGATCAGCCTGGGACGCAGGGCGCTTCGGAGGTTGTGGAAGACTGTGAAGACGACACCAGGACTGTCCTACTAGAATTGCGCTCTGGGATGAAATCGATAGATAGCAAAATAGACACGCTAGCAACCAGTCTAGATGTGGTAAAGAAGAAAGTAGACAAGCATGAACATAGGCTTGATGTCTTGGAGAATAAACTGTCAGACACACAGGACTTGCAGGCGGAATCCCGGACCCAAATTTTACAGATGGAGAAGGTACTAGAGGTCATAAAAGCGAAGAATGAGGATTTGGAAGCGCGGTCTAGGCGCAATAATAGTCGCATAATTGGCCTGCCGGAGTCCACAGCCATTTCTAAAATGGAGACTTTCATTTATGGCCTACTGCGCGAATTATTTGGCTCTGTGTTATCGACAGTAATGATTGTGGAGAGAGCACATCGATCTTTGGGCCATAGACCTAAGCCGGGTGCGCCGCCGCGCCCGATAATTGCGCGCCTACTGAACTATGCGGACAGAGATGCAATCTTGCGGGAGGCTAGGGCTAGGAGTCCCATTAATTTTAAGGGTGACAACCTGTCCTTTTTTCCAGACTACACCCCTGCGGTGCAAGCAGCACGCAGGGAGTTTGTGCCGGTGAAGAAGTTGCTGCAGACCGCCTCTGTACCATATGCAATGTTGTACCCTGCCAAATTGAAAATATCCCATGAGGGCCAGGCGCACTTTTTCACGTACTCGAAGTCAGCCCTGAAATTCTCAAATCATATCTGCAAATCTAGGCCCCGACAGGGCGGCGGGGGAGCCCATCAGCTGCACCGAATCTAGAGGACACAGATTAGTAATGATGTCACTGTCTGCTTGGATGGGCGTGAGGGGATTTATGATGAGGGTGCTAATGGATGTTGATCTGATTTAATTTGCTTGCCCTGCTGAAGCCGGGGGATAGCTCCCCCATATTTTTTGAAAATGTTTGCATGTAGTTATGTTATATTGCGCTGGTTCGGCGTCTTGGACGTTGAATGCATTCATGGTTTATGCACACAGGTGAGCCACACAGTTAAAAGTCTGGCTAATCTCACCACGGAGTGAGTGTTCGCTGCCGTTCCCTCCCCCTAGCGGGTGTTCCCCTGTTGACGTATTGTATGGAAGTTGGGGTAAATGTGAGGGAGGAGGGATGGGAATGGGCCCGACCTAATTGGGAGGTTGGTGTGGGTGGTGGGTTGAGGGTGGGGTGGGGGAGTATGTGTTGTATTTTATTTGTGTGATTGCTGCATTGTTGTTGGTTGGAGTGAGAGCTGGTCGATATGGCAAGTTGGTCGCGTGTGGCACGGGAATGGCCCTTCTATTGCTGATAGCATTGATTGTTAGGCCGTCAGGGATCACCAAATTTCGTTATGGGTGAGCGATATAGATTATTGACTTGGAATGTGAGGGGTCTCAATTCTTCGAAAAAAGTACGCCTGGTATTGGCCTATCTGACTCGCCATGATATACATATTGCTCTGTTACAGGAAACACATCTGACTAAACATACAGAGCGAGCTATTGCTGAAAGATGGGCGGGATTTAAGCTGGCATCTTCTTATTCATCATATGCTAGAGGCTCGATGATCCTGATTAGACGGGGAGTCGCATTTACGCCCGCCCGGACATATATAGATGAGGAAGGACGATGTGCAATGGTACAGGGGAAGTTGGGGGGCTCTATGGTCAGCATGTATGGGCCCATTGTAGATGACCCGGAGTGCTTTTTACGCATGTATGCCTAGTTGAGGGTATGGCCGGAAGCAGATATTCTGTGGGGAGGAGACTTAAACACTTACCTGAACCCTGATCTTGATAAGTCTATTCCAATGTCACACCGAACTCCCAGGGTGGCCCAGTGTGTGAAAAGTGCTATGCTAGAATTTGGACTGAGTGATGTGTGGAGAGTGTGGAATGCCCTGGTGAAAGAGGGAACACATGCGACGCCATTACACAACAGCTGGTCGCGATTGGACTATTGGCTGCTGGGTGGCGATGCGCTCGAGTAGGTGCTGGAAGTAGCGACCTTGCCGCGCACTGTCAGATCACAATCCGGTACAATTAGACATTAGGGTTCCGACGGCTGTGCATCGCCCCTTCACATGGCGTCTGCGCTCAGAGGCGCTATTTGATCCGGTGTTTGAAGCTACGGTGAGGGATGCCATAGAACAATATTTTCTACTCAATAGGGGCTCAGTAGACAGTGTATCCACCTTATGGGAGGCTTTTAAAGCAACGATTAGGGGGGTATGCATTGGTACCGCGGCGGGCATATTGAAAGATATTAGAGAGCAGCTTTCCAAAGTTGAGACTGCGCTCCAGGCACTGGAGCGTGGCTACGCAGTGACTCCATCGGCTGACACTCTGGCCCGCATACATGAGCTGGTCTTGGAGTATGACACCTTAGCTGATACTGAAATACGATACATCTCGCGTAGGCACACGGCGCGAAGGTACGGAGAGGGGGGGAGGCCAGGCCGTACACTAGCGCGTAAGATCAGAGACCGTATGGAGCAACCACATATAGATAAGATAGCGGACTCCCACGGCAAGGAATATTATCACCCACTCGATATTACCAAACAATTCCGAGACTTTTACGCGGATCTGTTTACATCCAGGGGGGAGGCGACGGAGGCCGAGATGATTGGGTACCTGGAGGACGTGGGGTGCGCCTGGCTGTCGGATGCCCACAGGGAATATCTAAGCCTACCAATTGATGTGGAGGATATTAAGGCTGCTATTCTAGCTCTACCCAATGGGAAGGCACCGGGGCCGGATGGCCTTACGGTCGAATTTTATAAAACATATGCAGATTTGATCGCTCCGTACCTGTTGGAGGTATATGCAGAGGCGCATGATTCGGGGGTATTGCCACAGTCGCTGCGGCAGGCGCTAATTATAACACTGCTCAAGAAAGACAAGCCCCCAGATAAATGTGACTCATATCGATCCCTTTCATTGATTAATATAGATGCCAAGATCCTTGCCAAAATTTTAGCTGTAAAACTACAACCGCTGATGCCGCGCCTGGTGCTGCCGGACCAGTCGGGGTTTATACCAGACCGATCCACGTCCCACAACCTGCGGACTATATTTTCCATGTTTCATATCTTGGAGCCAAGCATGTCGGCTGCGGCGGTAATGCTGGACGCAGCTAAGGCGTTCGATTCGGTCGAATGGAAATATATGTTTTTTATCCTTCAGCGTATGGGATTTCTGCCTATATTTATACAGTGGATCAGGGTGCTATATGCGGATCCATCGGCCAGGGTGTGTGTCGGCGGTTTAACATCAGACCCATTTGATATCCAGAGAGGCACTCGTGAAGGCTGCCCTCTGTCTCCGCTGCTTTGCGATTGTCTTAGAGCCACTGGCGTGCGCTATCAGGCAGAGACACAGGGAAACAGCGCTAAACTTTAACTACCGTCCAGTAGCCATCTCGCTATATGCTGATGATATGGTGCTTTTTGTCCGTGAACCTTCTAGGTACATAGCACAGCTGCTGCGGGAGTATGTAAGGTTTGGTCGTTTGTCGGGCCTAGTGGTAAACTGGGAAAAGTCCGTTGTTATTCCTCTGACGGAGTCCACGGTACGACCAGACATGGATTTCCCGTTGGAATGGTCTGTAGACCCGATAAAATACCTTGGAGTCTGGGTACACCGAGACCCGGATGCGGTGATACAAGAGAATTATGGTAGGGCATACACCAAATTGGACCAGCAGGTGGATACCTGGGTAACTTTACCGCTTTCTTTGGCGGATCGGATTGCATTAATCAAGATGGTGGTCCTACCGCGGTTTTTGTATTTATTTACTAACATCCTGATTGTGTTATCGAAGGGGTTTTTTCGTACTCTCCGTGGGACCTTACTCCGGCTGGTCTGGGGTGGCAAACATGCCCGAGTAAAATGGTCAGTACTAACTAGTGATTATGATAAAGGAGGATTTTGGGCACCGGACTTTTATGTCTATTATCTCAGTGTGCAGGCCCAGTTTGCGTATTACTGGATGAGACCGCATGCGTTTACTCCGCATGTCGCGGTAGAGGAGGGGGACGTATATCCAGTTCCGTTGCACAGCATGATCACGTACCGGGCACGCGGAATCCCAAGGACGGAGATAAATGCAGTAGACACGACAATAGCTGCCTGGCAGGAGATAGGGCGCGTAAGCTGCCGTTGTACGCGTCAGCCATGCACATGGAACATCATGCGGCACTGTCGGTGACCCACGAGGCGCCGTCGATGCGACTGTTTAAAGAGGCAGGCTTTCAGCTAATGCAGGATATCTACCCAGAGGGGTCGTTTCTCACGCCAGACGCCCTGCAATATATCAGTAATCCTACGCTGTTGTTTCGATTCGCGATGCACAGACTTGGACACGCAGTCAGGGCTCACTACGATACCTATCCTCTAGTACCTCACACGTTGATGTCTTTACAATTCGTGCTTACTACTCCCACTAATAAAAAATTGATCTCCAGGCTATATAGGCTAATAAAGGAAGAATGCATGAGTCAGCCGGACAGAAGTTGGGAGAGATGGAATGACTGTTTACCTGCTCCGATATCGGAGAAAGATTGGAAATATGTATGTGAATTAACGGGCACCCTTATCATGAATGGAAACTTACGTATTATACACTTTAAATATATACACCAGGTGTATTATACGCCGGCACGGTTGTATCGATTTGGGTTGCGTGAGTCTAGCTGCTGTGCACGATGCGGACAGTCGGACGCTGACTTTCTGCACCTCGCTTGGGGATGTAGGAAGGTAGCTGAATTCTGGACATCTGTAGTGAGAGATTTGAAGGCCATGGCAGGTGTGGAGCTTCAAGGCACTCCGCTTATCTGTTTGTTGTGTGCCCCACGTCAAGGGAGTGAATGGTAGATTTGTACGACTGGCACTGCTTATGGCTGCACGGAGAGTGGCAATCACGTTGGGGGGGAGGGGGGGGGAACGTGTACCGAAAGTAGATCATTGGATAAAGGACCTGGTCTACTGTAAAGACAACATGGAGACATATGCGGAAGAATTACCTACGATTTCAAGACCGAGGGACATTTGGGAGCCCCTGAGACTTTTTCTTCTGAAAAGGGCAGCTGAAGCAGAGCAGAGTGAGGTGGGCTAATAGTTAGGGTGTGGAGTAATGTGTGGCCTGGATGTGTGGTATGAGTGGATGGAAGGGATGTGCTCTATTATTCCACCACGACTTTGTGATTATCGCTCAGGAATGATGTGGGGGTTTATTTGTTTTGGTATTATAATTTGGTGTTTGTATGTATTTGGTTTAATTTGTGGAAAAAAAGTTTTGCTTACGATTATTCACGCATATTGATGATATGCTATATGTATATTTTTTTTCATTTGGTGTATATGTTTTGGTGTTTTTTTGGAATTTAAATTTAATTAAAAAAAAAATATATATATATATATATATATATATATATATATATATATATATAATGTTCTACCTCAACAAGTAGGGGGAACAAAGCAATTCCCACTGTTAAAACTAGCAGAGGGGATATGGAAGTGGGCAATCCAATGGAACACAATTCTAATAACAGTACGCCTTCCCGGAAAGTGAACTGGCTGAGCAGGCAAGTGAACACCTCCCATGAATGGGAGATAAATCAGAAAGTACTGGACATCGTGTTCAGACAGTGGGGAATGCAAAGCATAGACATGTTCGCATCTCCAGAAAATGCAAAGTGCGCCCAGTTTCCCACTCCGCCAATCTGAGGGTGTACCCGGTGGATATACTGGTCAGGGAAATTTGCCTACGCCTTTCCACCGATTCTGCTGATCCCATACTGGACAAAGCCAGACAACCAGGAAAGTGATTCCACATACTAATCACCCCACAATGGGCCAGACAGACATGGTATTCAGATCTACTAGAGATGTTCAAAGGCCAAATCATACAAATCCAGGGCCTGTTAACTATGTAGAACGGGGAGTGTGTAACCCAGAACCAGCCATACCCAACCTAGCATCGTGGCTCATGAATACCTAGAGTTTGGCATTTTCAACTGCCCTCCAGGGCAATGGAAATCCTGAAGGAGGCAAGGAAACCGTGCTCTAGTAAGTGCTACATGGCCGAGTGGACCAGATACATCCACTGGTGCAAAGATCAAAAAAGACTAGAGACTAGGACCGAGCACGGGACGGTGCCAACATACCTTACCCACCTATTAGACAGTGGCCTGACTTACGCATCACTAAAGGCCCACCTGGCTGCCATAGTCTTACTCCAGAGGAACAACGGGGAGCGGTCTCTTCACACTAACAGTAATGAAATATTCCTGGAAGGATCAAAGAGTGGTGTTACCAAGAGCAGCACTGCAAACACAATAAGATGGACGGAATGCTGAAACATTTCAGACACTCACCCCCAGTCACAGATCTGGGTTGAATCCATCATCATTCTTCTGCTCACTTCGCCACCCCAGTTTGGACCCAGCCATATACGAATCAAACTTGACCCTGTTCCTCATGGGAACAGTCCAGCCCGAACTGCCAGGTCCTCCCTGGACCGTAAACAAGCATCCTGGGAACAGTTTTGGGGTATCACCCCTCATCAGCCAGGCTAGCTTGAATCCAGTGCCAACGTGAGCAAGGGACATCCATCTGGGCATACCCTGGCCACTTAGGGTGAATATAGCAAACACAATAAGATGATGGATGGAATGCTGAAACTTTTCAGATACTCACCCCTAGTCACAGATCTGGGATGAATCCAAGAGCAGCACCATAACCCATGTGGAACCTGAACACAGTTCTCTCACAATTCATGGCAAAACCATTTGAACCAATGCACTAGATGGAATTGAATTTTTAATCCTAAAGACAGCGGGGCATATTTACAAGCCCCTTGCGCCACTTTTGCGCCGCTGTTGCGTCACGCATGTGACGCAGCGGCGACGCAAACCATGTGCCGCGTTGCGCTATATTTACAACGTGACGCATCTAGGGAGATGCGTCACGTAGTAAACCCCTGCGCCACATGAAACCTGCGTCAGGATTCATGTGGGCGTACCGGCGCAGGGGGGGGGGGCGTTCCGGCGCAGGAACGCCTCTGCAAAGTGACGTAGTGAAATCTACAAGATTTCACGCAGTCACTTTTCCGATGCTGGTGCGTCAAATCCTTACGCCTGCTTCAAGCAGGCGTAAGGATTGACGCACCATGTTAGGGATAGGGAAGGTTGGAACAGTGCTGGAGTTGCGTCGCGCTTGCGACACAGCTTCAGCACTGCGCCAACCTTCCGCCGGCAGAATGCGTCACGCATCTGCTTATCCTTGCGACACGATGCGCTGCATTGTAAATGCGGCGCATCGGACGTGGCGCAAGGGTAAACTTGCGTGACGCATTTTCCCTGGCGCATCCCTGCTGATATGCAGGGATGCGCCAGGGAACGTAAATATGCCCCAGCGTTCTTAATAGCCATCACATCACTGTGCAGGGTCAGCGAGCTGCAAACACTGACAATCCTAGAACCATGCCTTCAGTTCCTACCAAACTATTGCCTTTTCACGTCAACCAGAGCATACAACTGCCGGCCTTCTTGCAGGATCCAAAGACTCAAGCAGAGAGGACACTTCATAACTTGGATGTGCGAAGAGCACTCATGTACTGCCTACAGGAGACAAAGCAATTCGGAAGGGGAACCAGCTCTTCGTCTCCTTTGCCAGGGCAAGCAGCGGTACACTGGTAACCAAGGGAACGATTGCACAATGGATAGTGGAGGCGGAGGAAGACTTTACCCACACACCCCAGCGGGGCATTCAACCAGGAAGGGCACAACCCTAGCGTTCCTGACAAACATACCACTTGCCAACATCTGCAAGGCTGCAACTTGGGCATCCCCACACACTTTAACGAAACCTTACTATGTGTACATTCATTGTGAATAAAGAAGCATAGGTGGAACAAAGAGTGGTACGACACCTATTTGCCAATTCATCCACATTTCAAGCTATCCTTCCCAAGGAACCATAGACTGCTACATAATCAGATGCAAAGCATGTAAATACAGAAAACGATTCATGCTGCAAATTGAGATGGTGACTTACCAGTAGAAATAGTTTTGCAGCCTGAATAAAAATCTTCTGGCTGCAAAACTACTCCTACTGGTAAGTAACCATTTTGTTACCCCTACCTTGATGATTGGCAGGGAAAGGCAGACTCTCATAAAATGCAAGTGGCTGACTTAACACTACACATATTGGGTTTCTCTCCAAACCTACAGAAGTCATTGCCAGTCCAAGACAGAGAAAAGACATTCCTAGGAGCGAAACTAAATTCAAGAGAGGTCAAGACATTTCCATTTCCGAATCCTGGCACGTACTGTAAATTCGCCTTTGCCAAAAGGGAGAATCTCTCACAGCGAGGACTATATAAATTAATGCGCATTCTGCATACTCTTTATTCCCCACACCAGGAACCACATTAGGTCAGTCGAGGAGTGGCTCCAACAACAATGGTCACAAGCAAGAGCGAGTTGGTAGGATTTTGTGTTTGTCACATAGTGTAAATGAAATGCAGTGGTGGAGCATGGAGATCATTTAAGTAGGCATACTTTCCAAACTGCCAACTCTCTCTGCAACCATTGCTGTAGATGCATTCCATTTGGGGGGCACAAATGGGAGAACTTATAGTCAACTGGTCTATTTAGAGAAACGTAACCTTAATACCCTTACACCTGCCATGTGTCTAAAACCCAGAAGCAGACAGGTTAATTAAACAGTCACCTTGTATGAATGGGAGCTAAAACAAGGAATAGTCAGAAAGCTGTTCCAAGGATGGGACACTCCATAAATAGATCTCTTCACAACAAAAGGGAACATAAAAAGCCAAAGCTTCTCATCTGGGTAGTACCCACACCACCCGTCATGGGAATTCCCATTGATACATTGATAAGGCAAATTTGCATACACCTTTCCCGACAGTATCACTAATACCATTAATATGAACAAACATCTGTGCCACTAATGTTAATAGCCCCACAGTGGGCCCAGCAGACATGGTGGTTTGACCTGAAGGAGATGGCATGGGACATGGTAAGGTTTCCGGCACAGTAATCACTAGGGGGTTACTATTCCTAATGGAGAAAGAAGGGGAGCAGCCTAGTTGCTGAAAAAGACTTGAGTGAATGTAGCTCACAGTGAAGGTTGGATACCGATGAAAATGGGGGGAATTCCTCCTTTCGGAAAAAGTGCCCTCACACACCCATGCGGGTGTCATGCTTCATCATCGGGCATGTGCTCCTCGTGGGGGTGGCGCTGCTGTCCCCCCACAGGCCCCGCGAGAGGGCTCTTTGTTAAAGATCTTTTCAGGAGTGACGCCGCAGTTGTGCGTGGGGTGTGTGGGTCTGGAAGCTGTGTGAGTGAGTTAAAATTACCCCCTCGGTACACGGAAATAGAACTTTATTCAGGGGTTCGGGTGGTAAAATTAAAAGCAAGGGATAAGGAGGACCTCTTTCAAACAAATATTGTAGAGGAGTGAGTATTATCTTGCTGCTCTCTTATCCATGAGTGTAAGTGCAGGTTATAGTGAGATTAGGTCGACATGTTTCGTGCTATGACTTGGTCCCTAGTGGATCCGATCGCGCTTCTTCAGGACTGTGGTGTGATATAAGATAATAAAACTAGGAATCAGAGACGGCGACAATCTATATTCCTATTGTACCTAGTCAGGTTTATAGGTGCCAATGTGCCTATTTGAACGTCCAATAGGCGTTCCAGGTTCCAACCCCTTAATTAGTAAAGATTGGCCTCCTCAGCTAGACCGTGTGGTAATTGAGAAGTACACTGTTCTCCTCCTTAGCTGCAGCCCATTACCTGCCCTACCGCTTGGTTCGCTGGTTTCCGGCACATCATAATTTGCTAACCATACAAAAGGAGCAGGTTTGCCACCCAGAGCCGGCCTCAGCCTTATAAGCTCAAGAGGGCTTGGAATTCATACAACTATGACTTTCCCTGAGGATGCATGGAAATCCTCTGAGAGGCTTGAAGGCCTACCATACGCAAATGCTTCACCATGATGTGGAACAAGTTTATCCACTGGTGTTCCAGACCAGAACGTATGGACCACAGAACAAGGGACACCACTATTGTTAATTACCTCAGTAGATCACCTTCTAGATGATGACTTTTCCTACATTTGCCTTAAAGTGCTCTCACCCCCAGTGGCATAACGTGGGACACCACAGGGAGGAGAAGCTACATTATACCAGTCATCAAAAGAATCCTAGAGGGAACAAAAAGGCTAGCATCACCAAAGTCAGCACCCATACCTATGTAGTACTTAAATATAGTGCTAGCACAACTAATGAAAACATCATTTGAACCTATATATAAAGCAGGGCTGAAATGCACTCCAGATAGCCATTTTGATCACCATCATGTCACTGTGTAGGGTAGCAAATTTTAAAGCACTCTGAACACAAGAGCCGTATGTTCAAATACACAAGGACAGAGTAGCCATGAGGACAAACCCACGGTTCCTTCCATTAGTCATCATGCACTTCCATGTCAATTTGGTCTTATAATTGTCTGCATTTATCCAACAACTAAAAAATCGGGTGGAAAGGGCCCCAAATACATTAGACATCAGGAAAGCAATCCAGTATTACTTGCAGGAAACAAAATCAATCAAGAAGGGAAGTCAATTCTTTTTAGGTCTCGCGCCTAGCGTTGCAGTGTGCAGCAGTGTGCAGCACTGCTCGCGCAGCGCGAGACCTCTAGAAAGGGCTTTTGAAAGCTAACCACACGCTCGTGCGTGTGGTTTTGCTTTCCGCGGCTGCCATTGGCTTTCGCGTGCTTTTTTAAAAAAAATCCAGTACGCAATTGGGCAAAGGCGGGCACATGTCCCGCCTTTGTTCCACCCATTCCCGTCGGTGGCCAGCACGCACAGCAGCGCGCGTTCGTGTCGCTGCCGCGCTCCCTCCGCTCCTCTGTGTTTCTGATGGAATCGTCTCCTTTGAAAAGCTGCTACTTGCCCTGACGTGTTTTAGGGTTCAGCTTGACATCATCTTCACGGTGCTCTGAACAGTGATATTCAGAATAAGAAAATGTCATTCCTCGCCCCTCTGCCTTTGGTCACACATCTCAACGTCCTGGGGACAGACTAAGTATATTTCGTCTTACATGCTAGTTTCAGCGAACCTTGCTATGCAGAGCTTGGCTAGTACAACCGAGCAAGGGGGCAATCTCCTGGTAAGTTGGAGGGCAGGCCAGGAAGGGGTCAGGGGGTTTCTTGTGAGGCAAGCTGTTTAAGGGATCCAGTCCAGAGGGGAACCCGAAAGAGCGTCACCAAAGTGTCATATAGAAATCAACATGATTTGCGGTTGCGAATAAATTATGCTCGTGTATTGTGAGTGACCAAGAAAAGCTGAAGACGTTTTTTTTATAGGAGTTTATCGTCGTTCCCGTGAAACTGGCTATGCTCACTCAGTACAATACGGGGCTCGTATTACAATTTCAGGGCTCCTTTTAAATTCCTGCCCAGCATGTCCAGAACCAACATGTATTTATTTTATGTGCGTTTTAAGCACAACATTTTGAACGTTTATTGACAACACCGCATACCCAGGGCCACTGGAATTATGCGATTGTGCGGCCGCGGCATTTTACCCATCTGTCAAGTTGTTCATCCTTCCATCTATTAATGCTTTCACATGTTGATCATTTCATTCTTCCATTTATCCTTCACGCTTCCTTCTGGTCTTCCTTTAACCCTTTCTTTCTTTTACCAATCTTTCTTTCTCCTTTGTTTCTGCCCATTTTTTTCTGATGTCTTTTTTTTCTCATGCTCACTTTTTCTATTTGTATTCTGTTTTCTCTCCTATTTTTATAATTTCTCTTTCTCTATTTACATGTCAGCCCATAGCCTACACACCTTTGTTATGCTGTTCCCCAATAATGTATTTATAAGCATTTTGACACAAGTGGCCCATAAATATCTAAATAATGTTTTAGCGGGACCCAGTTCACCAACCCAATGGCAGCGCCCATTTAAGCTGTGAAACTGGAGTTTCAGCCTGTGACATACCCTAGACATCCAACCAAGTTTGTTAGGGTGTAAAACAAGTTTCGCATCACACATGCATGGGGAGGAATTCAGTGCTCCCAAGTGCAATATCAGCGCTCTATTACCATTTATCTGAAAAGGTCCTCTCCCTACCCACTATGCTAGACATAGGCTCGCCTTAAGTTCCCACTCCTCTCTTGGGCCTGCATTTCAATACTAGGTCCATCATCAATTACTGTGCAAGCATACAAGAGCTTTTTATTGACAACTCCTTACACTTCAAGCCCGTCACCTACACATCGATTCACCAATATGTGCCACATAATTATATGCTACATAATTACACTGCACTCAATGCAACATACACTCCAAATACCACTCAGTGCCACATAATTACACACCACATAATTACACTCTACTGAATGCAACATACACTCCACACAATACCACTTAGTGCCACATAATTATAGGGTACATAATTACACTGCACTCAATGCAATATAAATGCACTCCACATAATACCACTCAGTGTGGCATAGTTACACGCCACATAATTACACTCTACTCAATGCAACAAATACACCCCACATACCACTCAGTACCACATAATTACACGCCACATAATTACATTCTACTCAATGCAACATAAATACACTCCACATATTACCACTCAGTGCCACATAATTACACGCCACATAATAACACTCTACTCAATGCAACATAAATACAGTCCATATAATACCACTCAGTGCCACATAATTACATGCCACATATTTACACTCTACTCAATGCAACATAAATACACTCCACATATTACCACACAGTGCCACATAATTATGCTACATAATTACACTGCACTTAATGCAACATACACTCCAAATACCACTCAGTGCCACATAATTATATACTACATAATTACACTGCACTCAATGCAATATACACTCCAAATAATACCACCCAGTGCCACATAATTACACGCCACATAATTACACTCTACTGAATGCAACATACACTCCACACAATACCACCCAGTGCCACATAATTATATGCTACATAATTACACTGCACTCAATGCAACATACACTCCAAATAATACCACTCAGTGCCACATAATTACACGCCACATAATTACACTAAACTGAATACAACATACACTCCCCATAATACCACTCAGTGCCACATAATTACACGCCACATAATTAGTCTACTCAATGCAACATATATACACTCCACATAATACCACTCAGTGCCACATAATTACACACCACATAATTACACTGTACTCAATGCAACAAATGCACTCCACATAATACCACTCAGTGTGACAAGGTTACAAGCCACATAATTACACTCTACTCAATGCAACATAAATACACTCCACATATTACCACTCAGTGCCACATAATTACACGCCACATAATAACACTCTACTCAATGCAACATAAATACACTCCACATATTACCACTCAGTGCCACATAATTACACGCCACATAATAACACTCTACTCAATGCAACATAAAGACTCCACATAATACCACTGTGGCACATAATTAGACGCCACATAATTACACTCTACTCAATGCAACATAAATACACTCCACAAAATACCACTCAGTGCGACATAGTTTCACGCCACATAATTACACTCTACTCAATGCAACATAAATACACTCCACATACCACTCAGTACCACATAATTACATGCCACATAATTACTCTCTACTCAATGCAACATAAATACACTCCATATAATACCACTCAGTGCCACATAATTACATGCCACATATTTACACTCTACTCAATGCAACATAAAGACTCCACATAATACCACTGTGGCACATAATTAGACGCCACATAATTACACTCTACTCAATGCAACATAAATACACTCCACAAAATACCACTCAGTGCGACATAGTTTCACGCCACATAATTACACTCTACTCAATGCAACATAAATACACTCCACATACCACTCAGTACCCCATAATTACACGCCACATAATTACTCTCTACTCAATGCAACATAAATACACTCCACATAATACCACTCAGTGCCACATAATTACACGCCACATAATTGCACTGTACTCAATGCAACATAAATACACGCCACATAAATGCACTCTATACCACATACCACCAATCAACATAAATGCACTCCACACCATGACACAATTTCACTAAGCATAATTTCACTCAACACCACAGTTCCAGGCCACACAATTCAACTCCACACATTTCCAATACACACCGCATAATTACACACCAAACAACATATTTCAACTCCACAACGTACCTCCAATCCACACCATATAGTGTCACCACCTGAGCACTAAACATCATTCACCACCACCATTTTGCATCAGCGCACCACCTAAGCATCTGGCCTTGGAATCTTGCATCTGTTGATTCTCCCCTAGTGTCCGTCCGCTGCTCGTGTTCTAATTAAATTACTGTTTTCCAACCTCCACTCCCCCGTTATTTATGTCCCGCTCCCCCATAACAAAAAAAATTATAACAAACAAGCATGAGAACAGGAAGGAAGAAGTTGCCAGCAGTGCAAGTACAAAAAAACTAGAAGACATTTTTTATGTTAAAATCTTTTTTTAATCAGGTTTTTCAGTTGTATATAATGTCGTCTTCGTTTTATATAAAGGTAACAAGAATGTTTAACACTTTTTATTATAACTTTTCAACATAATGCACAGCAGCCACAATGCTCTACAACCTAGCCAAAAGTTCTGGCTAAACACATAATTTTAAAAGTCGCTGCTTGTTTGGTTTACTTTTGGCCAGTCACTCTCCAACAGAGCATTTTGGCACTCCGACACCAACTGCTCCCTTCATCCTCCCTTAGTAGGTAACAGACATTGCCATTTACAATGCCAATAGCTCTAACTTAAAAAAATGCGAGTCCTATTGCATTTCCAATGCTTGTTTTACTTTGCAACTGCAAATAAAGGCTTGCCACTAATTAAGGGGGCCATTGCAAGATGGATAGTGCACACAATCCACCCATGCTACAAGACTGCTAAAATAGCACTGGTGATAAACCCAGAGCACACTTCAAATGTAAAAAAGGAGCAACTCTGACATTCATGACTAACGTTTGCATAAACAACCTCCGTATGGTTTGCTAAATGGTTATCATACATAGTTTCACAAAACACTATTGTAAGGATATTCTGGCCAACAATGAGGCACAAGTGTGACAGAAGGTACATAAACACCTGTACGTGAATACACACACCTCTCAACCCAGCCTTCCAAGGAGTGGGAATACTGCTACAAAATCAATACCCTGAATGTGAATGCAGAAAAGATTCACACTGCAAAACAAAATGGTTACTTACCTCTAGGAATAGTTTTGCAGCTTGAAGAATTTTCTGGATTCACATAAGACCCTCCCACTTTCTCAATAAATGAGGTGATTTGGAACCATGAAGTGGAGGGAGCAGGTAAGAAGAAGTAGGAAACCCAAAAAACTATGGAAGTCACCAAGGCAAAAGAAGAATCTGAAGATGGCAACCACGTACAGGGGTTTCCAGGGCATATGTCTGACATCACAGGAGTATGGGCTTGCCACCAAATGATTGACAATGCCTGTGGGGTGGGGGTGTCAGAATGACTAGGAAGACCACTACATGGGGGAATAATGTACAGCATGCGAATCTAGAGAAGATTCAAGCTGAAAAATTATATTAACAAGTAAGAAATCCATTTCTCAACTTTGAGTACTTTTGGAAAACACGCTATAAAGCACTATGCATAACATAGTTGTTTTCCAAACAAGTTCAAGGAAACAGTGTTCCCTTTTCTCTTGAACTTGCCATTGTTCCCTTTTTTTGGGTAAGGGATAATAAAGCAAAGTCCTTTTCTTATAGGCTCAAGCTGCAAACCATTTCTTACATAGAAGTATCCTTTTCCTTACATGTAACTGAATTACAGTGCATAATAGGAGGGCATCAAGAATGGGTCAATTGTGCCAGACCATTGCCTCATAGGGCCAGAAGCTGAGAGAGGACATGGTAACTATTGTAGAGTGCACGGATTATCACGTCTTGCAAACTGAAATACCAATATTTAGTTTGTGATGAGAATTAACCTTTGGTCTCTTTGTCGTCTTCTTCTCCAGGTGTTATAACTGTGGTGGACTCGACCATCATGCCAAGGAATGCAAGCTCCCACCGCAACCCAAGAAGTGCCATTTTTGCCAAAGCCTCAATCACATGGTGGTAAATTGCCCAAGCAAGGCCCAGCTCATGCCTGGCTCTCCGCAAACTCCCACATCACCGCCAAAGGAGGAAGATATACATAGGGAGAGGCTCGTGGACCACACCGTGACGGGTGAATAACACCCGGAGAGATGTGTTTTTGAGGGCATGAGACGATGGCTGCTCCTTCCCAGCCTAAGTGACTCTGGGGGAATTCCTCCTTAATTCTGTTAAAAAAAAAAATCTCAGGTTCGCTCTATCTCACACTATTCCCATGCCTACAATGTCTCTTGCCACTGCCTTTTAAACTTCATTCCAGAACCTTGAAAACTCCACTGTGGCCACTAACCCAGGTTAGGTTGTTGTCAGACGCAGCTAATCTAAGCTGGCAGCTGTGCTTCCCACATTGGAAATAACCATGAGCAATGGAGGGACTCTAGGCGGCCAGGCTATCAGGTGCTAGGTTAGCTGTGCAGTACCTGAAGCAGGAACAACAGAGAGGACATCCAAGGACAGGTGGCCTCTGCTAGGCAAGCACAGTAGCTGTGGAAATGTAAAGTTAACTTGTTGCCAGGACAAGTGATGGAAGGTTTGTGCCTTTGGCTTCAATAGATACTTTAATATCAGGCTATGTTCTGAGATGTTAGTGAAGGATTTGAGTGAAAAGATTCCTTTCCGTGCTCTTTTGAAATCTACTTTTCATTTGTCCTTGCAGCTTGTGTTTCTTTGTATGGTTTATCCTTCTAAACCGATTCCCCAGGCTGGGGTGGCCCTTGCCTTTTTCGGGGGCTAATTTTCTTAGGGTATTTTTCATAGTTCTGGGAATGGGGCGTGGCCTTTACCACCGTGAAATATCAGTGCAAATAAGAATCTTTGATAATTTGCCAGACTCTGCTAATAGTGTTGTAATCTTGGGGGGGAAAGCTTTTGTCGAGAAGCTTTAGCAACAAAGATTGCCTGCCACAGTGTCGGCATTAATGCCCTAACTTGGAAGGTTAGGGAGTGTCTAGGAAGGAATTGAATTTTCGATGATCCTTGGCTGAAGATTGCGTGAAATCTTCTCTTACATCGACATACCCATATTAATTCAGCAAAGGAAAACTGTCCAACCTTCCCAGGCATGATCATGTGAACTGGAGAGGTGGAGACTGCATAGGTGTGTCCGTGGCGGCTTAATACAAGGGAAGAGGAGTGGTAGATGTCTGTTTTGATGTCATTGGTGTCTGATCTGGTGAAGGTGGCAGCAACAGCAAGGACACCAAGATATGTGCCCAACTCTTCCAATATTTAACCACAAAGGAGGGAGGGAGGGGCGCGCTTTATGATGGGACTGAAGATCAGGAACTGCTGCTTCTGACATCTGAAAGCAAGCCTGCGTGAAGGAAGCAAGTACTGAAATCCAGAAACTGTATTCCAGGCCTCACCTATGTTTTCCTTGTCTAAGAACAAACATGTCCTCATCCACTCACCCTTGCACTTTGTGTTAGTGATAACAAACTGGAAGATTCCCGCATGGTCCCCGAACCCTTGTATCTATGTGCGCGGACATAATGCTGTGACGTGGGTCTGCCTATCCTGTGAAACCTCATAGGAAAGTCCTGCACATTGCTTTTTTTAATTGCTTTTATTTAATTTAAAACAGATTTTTATGGTTTATTGTAGGTCTAGCCCTGTTCTGGTTCATTTTGCATCAACCATTGCTGCTGCCGCCTCCTCTGCTATTGCTGAGGGCTGATCCCTCCTGGGGACTTGTGTGGGGAAGCAGGACACTGAATTCCTATAAGAGAGCCAGGCTTTCCTCGTGGGACTCTGGCACCTCCTGTGGACTCCAAGGGACCTTTGGTTGGCCCATGGATCCCTGTAACTGCCACAGGATCCCCTCAGGCACTCAGTGTGGCCACAGCTTCTTCCCATGAAGATTCTGAGTACTTTGTTGAGGTTCAAACATAACTCGTGTTCCTAGAAAGCTGTGAGGACTTTCCTTTAAATGCCAATGTGTTCTCCCTCATATCCTTTGAAGATAATCAAAGGTCACGCTTTGAGTAACTAAATGTGGCCCTTACTAACCGTATCCAAAGTTGTTCCTCAGAGAGCACTGGTGTGTCCTCAAATTATGTTGAAAATCATCCGACGGGGCAGGTGCATCCTTACTAGCATGTATGTTTACTCAAAGTGCCCACGTACGGCACGGTTTTCTTCCTGCGCAACAAATCTCCAGGGGGTCCAGGTGCGGCTCCTGCTTCTTCCTTGCTACCTCTATCCGAGCTTTCCCCCACAAGCTCCACAAAGTGTCCCTGACTTCCTTTTTAAGGTTATTTGAACCCCCAAGTCTCCCCAGGCTGCTACTTGTGGCCATAATCTCTTGGCTTGCAAGCACACTGGAAGTGGCTCTCATCTTACCCAATATATCTCCAGGCCTAGGTGTGGCCCCTGTTTGATTACTAATATTGTTTTAGGGTCCATGTCGGGACATTCTAACTAACATTATCCATAGAATTCCCTCTAGGGGTCAACGCGTGACCCCCCTTTACCTCTCCCTGCTTCTTCTAATTTATTTCTTAATTTTTTTCCCCCTACAAATGACCGGAAATGTTTATGTTGGGAGTGCAGGTGAGGTCATTTCTGTCCATCACAAGGTATTTCTACTAAAGGCCCAGGTATTGCAGATAGAGCTGTGCTATTTTTTTTCTTTTTACTTTTTTTTCTACCAAGGCTCCATCTGAGGCTTCTCACCTTAGGGCCTGGGACCGCCTCCTATGTCTCTAACTATCCTTAATGTTTTCCCTCCCAGGGCCCATGTGTGGCCTGTCTCATGAACATTCTTTGAAATCTGTGCCCAGGTGTGACCCCCTGAACCATTTGAATTCTCTGGCCCTCTTAATTTATTTGATGTTCTGTAGCCTTGTCAGTCAGGGTTCTAGGGGAAGGGTCATCCTGCTGATGCCAGAACACATTTTCCAGTGCAAAGTGTACTGAAGGCCTGCGTTTTATTTTGTATATTTTTAAGTATAAATATTACATCTTTTATTTTTGTATATTTTAATCAAAGGGACATCTATCCCGCAATGTATTCTCAGGTTATTGGACGATCTCAGGGAGCAGTATTTTGACCGCAGCCCCTTAGGAGGGTTGCCCGGCCGCTGCCTAGCACTGGATGCATGTGCAGAATTTAGGGATGCAGGCTGCTTTGTTGTTGGCAGGATGAGTGGCTTTATGTGTGTCTGGTTTGAGGGAAGGTGCGTTTTGCGTGTGTGTGTGTGTGTGCGTGTGTGTGGCGAGAGAATAGAGGGTACTTATACATATTCCTTTTGTTTGCCTGGGGTACTTTGAAGGCATCAGCAGTCACAGCACGTTTTTCTGAGGCAAATCACACACAGCCCTTTGCTTTCGTGTAGCCTTGGATTTAGATGGGTACATGGCTCACTGGTCTGGTACAAAATCCCCTTAACCCTGATCCTCGCACAGCTGTGCACCAAGATCACCTTCTGCAATGATCCCTGCATAGGCACACCGGATCCTCCCGGACTCAACTTGATAATTAAAGGTCTAAACAAGTTTTGCAACACATGTTACTATTTTTAATCCTGCAATCTGATTACTTTAAGAGTAGAATATAGGTAACTGACAATGTTGATTTGAAGTAAGTGCCTGCAATCTGACCACTTATGACATGGATCAGAACCCTGTTATACCCCGTACTGCATGCAATTGTTGGGTCTTCCCACAGGGTGTAGCTTGAAAAACATTTGGGCCAAAGGACTCCGACTGCAAAGCTGGTGCATGAATTTATTAGAATAGCTATGGCACTAGAGTGGCTGCCCACTATTACGTTCAAATTTAACAGAGCATTCCAGAAGGTTTTGCACCAAGTGAAATCTGAAATTGAGTTCTGTGTAAGTAGGACTGCCAACTGCAAAATGACCAAAGCCGTGCTCTGAAGAAAGCTCAGCATCCCACTTGAAGCAACATTACGCTAGCTCTGCATCTACAGCACCATCCTCTTGACACCATCACCGTCTAAATTGTCCACACTTAAAGATTTCGACCTGTGGACACCTAGAGGCCATATACAATGTCGACTGGGATCCCTCATGCCGAAAAGTGCAGTTGGAGCCTACAGTCACTAGGCCCCACTCCATGACTCTCCCACCATCTTCACGTTCACAAGGCCAACTATTTGTATCCGCTGGTCTGCCTTTACTTATTCTGCTTACCAGGATCAAAGATGTTTTCTGGCAGCTTGATGTGCGGTGACCCTTAGTGAAACCATGAACAGAAGTAAGGGGCTGGATAGTCTCCCTCTGTACTGTGACTTGCTGCTTCCTTCTCACTCTTACATCTAGGAAGGTGTATCGCCATCTATATGTAAATGTGCAGCACCCCCTCCAGTGTTGTCATTTGTGTGCCCCTCAGGAAAGGCTTGACTGCATTGTTGTGGAATGTATGGTCTGTCTCAAGTGATAGTGGCAGAGCATGAAACCAAGGGGAGAATTTGAGGCTCAAGAGGTACTTTAAAGATGTCCGAGACCCTGGGACCAGCGAGCATGGATGCGTCAGAGAGAGTTTCTGTAGCGGCACCAGCCCTTAGTGGGACACCCCTGTAGTGCCTCTTTTCTCCTACCACCCCTTCACAGCGCCTTCTCTGTTGATATCAAGACACCAGATTTCGTACCTTAGAGGCTCCTCCTCTTTTTGTGCTCTGTCTTCAGCACAGGATTGGTCTTTGTATGGCTTCGAAAGGGCAACAAACGCTCCATAAATTACTCTGCAATCTGTACAAATCTACCTCATTGGGGGTGGGGATGGGTCATGTGCTCTCAAGCACTGGGTGTCCTACAGTCCCAAACTGCCCTCTCGTCGCCATAAAGAACCGAACTGTCCCACTTAGTTTAATGTCTGTGGAGAGAATGGGGTGAGTGTTGAATTGTTCTGAATGCGCAGCTACAGTTCTGACAGTATGTCTTGTATTCCTAGCTATGTTGACCTCCGACTCAAGTGTTTACAGATTTGTAAATTAATTTGCCAAAAACACAAAACTTTTTTTGTATTATTTAAAGAAAAATATTGCACTGGAGATATCAGCCCTTAAGTGTGGACTCAAGTGGCTTCTTCCTTCTGGATATGGTGTATGCTGTGGAAGAACATCTATTGATTTTATTTTTAGTTTTAGTTCTTGTTTTTACTGGCAAACGAACAATACCATGCACAGATGTTAGTCAGGCCACAAATACAATTATCTCTCTTGGCTGTAGAAAGCATAACCAATTCGAAGTTATATCACTATTACAGATGTGATCAGATCAGTGGAGACTAAGTCCTAACAATACATATCTGCCTCTACCAATACAAAATCTAGGTCTCGTAACCAGTACAGATCAGATAGAACCAATAGAGACCAAACTCCTATGGTTATAGACTTGGCTCTAGCAATGCAAGTCTAGGTTTCTTCACTGTATAATCTATGTTCAGTCACCAGTACAGATCAGGTCCTACTGACATACCAGGCCAAAGTGACTGAGATGTATATAACACCTGGGCTAGCTGCAGACTAACAAGGTTACCCACTGGTTATTAGACTACCGAACTCTTCAACTAATTGTTCCAAAGGGGCCACTGACTTGGCTGTGACACCAATGAAAGAAAAACACATTCTTGTGATAATTGTATGTAGTTGTTCTCATTTTTTAGAGCTAGGGAATCAGTACTACGACAATCGTAAGGCGCATCTCTTGAACTCAACAATCATTCCCTGCTTCTGGTCGTGGGGTGAGACCGATAACATTACGTTAAACGTGGCAGAAAATTGTATCCAAGTTGAGAGTCCAGGGGTGGGCTCTGCAGAATTGGGGTGCAAAACACTCTTCATCTGCATCTCAGGGAAGCTGACCTCTGACCTCGCTGCTCAGGACATGGTGAACTCCGCCTTTGTTTTGAGGACAGTCAAACGAGAACCCAGGCTAAGGATGTGAGATCTCCAAACGGTGCAAAAATCAAAGAATAAAACAGCAAAAAGATTGTAGTACGGAGACTGAAGAATGTATTGTGTTTATTGCTAGAAACCAAAGTTTGTGTCCAATGCTTGAACGTTTTGTGATGGGAGGAAGAGGGTTCCTTTGTACTTTTTGTTTACTTTTGGATAAGTGCAAATTCTTCTGGTCCTTAGGTAATGACTGTTACAGCAACATCAATGTGCAACCTTCCGCCTGCAGGATGGCAGCAGCAGGTGTAGATCTTTGCCTGTTTTCTAACCAGGACTATAAAAACTTGAATTGTTTCTTTTGTCTTTGAAAATAAAAATTATTGGTACCTCTAGTGCTGTTTCACCTTCCATATTTAAAATTCACAGTGTTGGAGTCTTCTCATTTCCACATTCTGTTTCTAAACATCTGTGTTTTCTTGTCTAGGTTCACATGCTGTGCATTAGTCCACCAAATAGTGGTGTGGTCCTGATGTGCTGGATTACTACGCTTTTTATCTCCATCTGTGGTGGGCATCGAAATGTGCGGAGCCTCTATGACTCACCGTGACATCGACCAATAACCTACAATTCGTAGCATGTGTTGGCTGCAGATACACATGTTATTCATGCTCCTGCCGTCTAGTGGCCCGGACCCTACAAGTTGTTTTTCTCGGAACTTTTATGAACGGCATCTTTTCTCCTCACCCTCGAGGTATTGCGCATGTTCAACTGCTCCTTTGTTATAAAGTTGTTTTCTGCCATCGGGCTCAGATGGACTGCGTCTGAGCTCTGCAGCATTTGACCCCCACGCGGCCTACAATCACAAAAGAATGCGACCAGAAATCCAGTAGACAACATCCATGGATTCTAGGAGCAAGGGACCGCTTACCTGGTGCCAAATACACACACGCCTGTCCAGAATGACCGTCTCTGGGTGATGGAGATGAAAAAGGACCTCTTCCGACAGTGCCCTCGGGGCAGGGCCGAATACGCACACACTTACATACACAAGATGTGTAATTTGTGCCTATCCAAGGAGCACAAAGAAGATGAGTGCACAGCTTGCACATTGTTCAAAAACAAGAAAACACTTCGGACCCATAGTGATTGACGCCTGGCACACACCATGGAACTGGCGGGCAAGGTGGAGTTCTCGCATGACAGTAATGTGGAAAACAGAGCAGCTGCTGTGTTGCTTCAGATTCATCCTCTGGGGAAGAACATGCACAAGTGCATGACGAGGGGCCCACATCGTTGAGGCTGATCCCTGGATCTAGGCCTAGGACCAAGGTCACACCATGTATTGTGAGTACTGTCGACTATGTAAAGAAGATCAAACACTCGCCACCACCCCCGCCATGCCATGGTGCGCCACAGCCCTCTGGCTCAGGCCAACACAGTGAGCACGCCGAAGGGATGAGAACGTACTCCATCCCAATCGGGTTATAAGGCCACAGCTTGGGGACGGCTCAGGCACCACACCGACACCTAAGCACAAGACTGCACCAACTGAGCCACTGGCACTGAAGCACAAGTCTGCACTGGCAGACAGATTGGCACCAAAGGATGCCAAGCAGGCTGTGACCCCCCAAAAATCATCGGATGTGAAAAAATGATCTGGCTCGAGCGCATCGGAATCGAAACTGTTCTCTGTTCCGAGGACTGAAAAACAATACGGACACTCTTCTGGCCAGATGAAAAGTCTTATCTCTGGGGTTCCAAAGACACACAGAGTTTCTGAGGACACACCCCAGCTCCAAAGAAATAAAAGACTACAACATAAACAGCTGGTGAAGACTAAGGCATTTTTGAAGGACTGAAACAATTTATGAAGGAAAAACGTAAAGAAAATGCCAAGAGACCGGCTCGGGAACAATCCTTGCAACAGCCTATACCAAAAATAGTGGCACAAGGTCACAAGCCCAATGGCTTTTAGCCCAGAGTCCTCACAAACAACACTTCCCCTCTCCACAGGAGAAGGAAGAGGGGAGATACAAAATACAGATTCCCAAGAACACAGGACACCCACCATACCCCTGACCCATGGGATGATTATGATGTGGTCCTGCCTGACCCAGACGTGGAGCTGCCAACACCTACTAATGCAACCCCGCCAGATGAGACATTCTCACACCAGTGTCATCCAAAGAGCAGTAGAGTGCCGCAAACTCCCCATGCACACTACAGAGGAGCCAACCGACTTCCTAATGGAAACACTTTCACGCACAGAGCGCGCAATTCAATATCTGCCAATGATTGGATCCGTCCTCAATGTATCCAAAGACCCAGTCAAATCCAGTGTCCTAACTCCTCCATCGAAAACAAATATATATATTTATATAGGCCACCTCCAACTGACCCTATATACATATAGGGACATTACCCCAGCAGATTCCCTTGTCACCACTGCCATGAAAAGAGTGGAGCACAAGGTACTGGAGAGTCGCTTCCTCCAGACAAAGAGGCTAAAGAGTTGATGCAGCAGGTAAAGAATAGCAGTGAGGCACGCAAACCACTGGAAGATCGCCAGTTCAGTTGGCCTACTCTCCCGATACATTAGGGCTATCTGGGATGAGATGCAAAACCTGATGCAACATCTCCCAGATGAATACAAAAAAATGAGGGGAAAACCTGGTAAATGAGGGAAGGCAGATATCAAATGCAACAATCAAATGTACATTAGGTGGAACTGTCACTGCTGCAAGGTGCATTAATACATCATGCATGCTCCGTAGACCTGCTTGGCTATGCAGATCAGGGTTCAAACCAGACAAGGCCAAATCCATGGCTGCCTTACAGACAACGCCTCAGAAGCAACAGCCCTTTCGGTGTTACCAGGGACATGGGGCAGCAAAAGTCTCTACCCCAGAAAACAATACATACCCGTGCCAGCAACATCACCAGCAAGGGCATGGATTCTATTGTGCAGGCTACAAAATTAGGGGCCGTGGTAGAGGTACTCCCAACAAGGGCACCACCAAGTAAATGACTTGCCCACACTCGAACCTCCCCCATTTCCCCCCTTCCGAGCACAAAACACATGTGGGGGGGAAGGCTACAACAATTCCACCACTTGTGGCCAAACATCACATCAGATCAATGGGTACTACAAATAATCAGGCAGGGATATTGCCTAGAACTAATTCAACAGCCACCAAATATCCCACCAAAATGGCAGATGTTAAATCCACACCATCTACATCTGCTAAAGGAAGAAGTAAAGGCGTTATTACTAAAAGGGGCCTCAGAACTAGTCCCACTCAAACATCACAACAAAGGAGTCTACTCCCTTTATTTCCTCAAACCAAAGAAAGAAAGACTGCTCACCATGGCCCATTCTGGACCTATGAATGCTCAATCGATGCATACTATCGGAACACCTCATATGGTCACATTGAAAGATGTAATACCACTACTACAATAGGGAGACTTCATGACTGCATTAGACATAAAGGACGCATACTTCCAGATTCCAATCCACCCAGCACACCACAAATACCTACGGTTTGTGGCAAGTAGATATTGTTATGAATTCAAGGTGCTACCGTTTGGGGTAACAACAGCCCCAAGGGTGTTCACAAAATGCTTAGCATTAGCAGCAAAATTAAGACAAAACATAAATGTCTTCCCCCATCGTGACGACTGGCGGATCAAAAGTCCAACCAAAGCCAAATGTCTAGTAGACACTCAAAAAGCAATCAACCTACTTCACCATCAATGCAACAAAACCACATCTCCAACTACTCCAGGTACAACTATACCTACAAGGATATTTAATTCAATATCGGGAACAGCTTACCCCAATCTCCAAAGGGTTCTCAATCTCCAGAACCAACTGGGTCTTTTTTTTTTTTTTGCCACATCACCTCCCAGTCAAAACAGTGATGTGCCTACTAGGGATGACATGTATAGCGATAGTGCCACATGCATGACTGCACATGAGACTCCTACAAGAGTGTTTAGCATCGCAATGGTCACCGGAGGGGCGAGGGGAGGAGACACATGTAAGGTGTAGTGTTGGTTTCACCCAAGGTCCATCAAGCACTACAGTGGTGGAACACCCATGGACTTCGATTCACCAAAATGCCAGAGGTAGTGGAAGTGACATCATATACCCTTTGGTCTTAATGTCACAGGAAGTGACCTCAGATGACCTTTGACCCTGCATCAAACCAAAAACTGATGCCACATAACCTTAATCTTGATGACATCACAATAATTCACATTGCTGAAGTTACATAATTGCATAATTAATATTATATATTCTTCTGGGGGAGAACAAAGGGTGGGGTTTCTCCTCCCTGAGAGAAAGTTTGAAAAAATGGGCTTTACTAGTGCTTCGTTTTAATGCACAATTTTAACATAAATTTGCTAAAAAGTCATAGGCTCTTAAAAAAAACCTCACTAAATAGTCATGTCATTTCATGGTGTGACAAGCTACTGAATTCTGACAGACCCCATGAGTTCACTAAATTATGTTTTTAAATGTCCTATGGGTGCCCTCTTGGGTAAAAAAATTACTTCCATTTCTAGGACCAGCATTTCAGCATTTTGCCATGGTGGCCCCTTTTGCCTAAACATTACATACAATATGCCAGTGCCAGAATGTTCCTAATACTGTTTCTCTTGCACTATGAAGGTCCTGTATGTCAAAGGTTATGTCTAATATGTCAAGGACCACATTTTGTCATGGATGGCCCCATGCCCTCGCTACAGTTGTCTTTCCATATGCCAAGCATTTCCTTCAATGTGCCATCACCAGCAATTAGCCACAGGTGCCAACTATTCCAAGAATTTCCTCCAGGAGGTCGGCGCTGGCATTTTTTCATGGGTGCTCCATGCCAAAATTTACCTACAGAGTGACATCAGTAAGCATCTTGCAGAGGGTATCCCATATGCAAGTATTGCCTCTAGTGCCAATATTTTTTCAAGGGTGCTTCTATAAGCCAAGAAGTGTGCCAGGTCCAACAGCGGATCTGCTCACATACATTCACTTATTCACACTCATTCTATCATTAGCACTGATTTGCACTCATTCACTTTCATCTACTCTCGTGCACTCACTCTCAACCTGAATCACTCATTCACTTTATCTTACTCTCTCTGGCTCACTCATTTTGACACACACACACACACACATCCACTGTCCCCTATACAAACATACATGCTCACACATATACACGCTCTCCCACATGCCCGCACACAACCCACATTAAAACCATTTTATTTTTCTTATCCAAGATGCCAGTGAAGGTCCAAATCTTGCTGCTCCGCTTGTTATTACACTAATTTTGAATAATAAACTATTATTCACTATTAATGTAATAATAATGAGCAGAAAACGAGGTTAGAGCCTGATTCAGATAATGCAAGACACCCCTGTGTTCTTAGCACTGATTCTGCCACCTCTGAGGCCAGGTGTCACAAAGGCAGTGCCAGGGGTAGCAAGGGGCAAGCTATGGGTTGGATCTGCTACCCCTGGTGCCCTCTAAATGACGTCCATGGGAACACCTCAAACATACTAAAGGGAAGAGCCTTCAAGGACCCAATCCCGCAAGTGATAATCACAACCGATGCAACACTCATGGGGTAGGGTGGTCATATAAAGGACATTACGGTTCAGAGACACTGGACCTCACAACAACAGACCATGCACATCAACATGCCTGGCTCTCAAAACATTCCTAACAAACATTATAGGGAAAACTGTCCTCCTATGAACAGACAATATGAGTGCAATGTATTACATCCTGAAACAGGGCAGGAGAACTCTATTGCAGCACAAACAACAGTTCAAAAAAGGGGAGGGCCGAAGGGAAAAGTTTAAAGACCTGCACAAATAAAATCCCCACTATCAACAATCTATCACAACAAAAAATTTTGCTACCAGCTCTCGTAAGGCCCGGGGTACCGACGGAGAGAGCGGTGCCTCACGCCCTGAGCTATCGCCAGGTGAGGTATGCACCCGTAAACCACGGGTGACATCTATATCCTTGTGACATCTCTACAAACCGAGACCACAAGTGTATGTAGGTTGTATTCGTTCCAACCACTATTTTTTACAATATTTCTATTTTTTCACTAATACTAGCACTACTTTGCTAGGTTTGCAGTAGCAAAATTACACCTAGGTCCTGAGGAAGGCCTCGATCATAACTTGATCGATATGGCTGAAACATGTAGACCTGTTTTATAGGACTAGTGCAGTTTCAATTTTTTTTATACTGCACTTGCACTGTTTTTTGTTTTTGGCACCAAGAGATATCTAATAAATCTTTTTCTGTTGGTAGTCAATTTTAAATCACTTCACATTTCATCACATGCACTGCAACCATCACCCTAAAAGTAGAGCTTGCTTCATTTCTCATGGATTTTAGTTAATCCTCTAATTTGATCAAACTAAAACATCCCTGAGCTCCTCCCTCACAGTGAGGGGGTTGTAGCCCTTGGTTGCACTAGGCGTTGCAACTAAGAGGAGATCCCAGATGATGAAGCATGCCACCTCAGTGGGTGAGGGGATTCCGTCCTCTTTAAAGGACTTCCCTCTCTTTTGAGTGGGTAATAAAAGCCTGTATTGTTTTGTGCTCAAAGAGCTCTGTTGAGTTCAGATAGACCCGCAAATCTTTTTGTTGTGATAAACTCTAATGCAGACCTGTTCAGCAGGACACAACAACAAGTTCACGAGTGGGAAATATACACTGCATTACTGTAAGAATAATTCCACCGCTAGGGAACCCCTGCAATAGACCTGTTTGCCACTGCCGAAAACTCAAAATGCCAAAGCTTTGCATCCAGTACCCACACCCACAGGGAACACTCTATGGATGAACTGGTCAGGGATATTTGCTTATGCTTTTCCTCCTCTCCCACGCATTCCATACGTGGTCAAGAAACTCAGACAGACTTCAATGACCCTAATACTGATTGCTCCCACATGGGCTCGACAGCCATGGTACACAACACTGCTGGAGCTATCGCTATTACCTCACGAGAAGCTATCCAAACCTTCTAACTCACAGAGGAGGCAGGGTGAGACATCCCAATGCCAGACAGCTCAATCTTGCGATCTGGCTCCTGAGCTGATAGTTTGGACACTTAAATCTATCTCCAGAATGCGTGACTATTCAAAAGGCGGGTCAAAGACCAACCACAAGGGCTTACTATGCAGCAAAATGGAAACATTTCGTCCAATACTGTGTGTCCTTAAACATCAACCCTTCTTCACCAACAGAACAACAGCTAGTCTGTAACATATTACACTTACAAAAGGCACATTTGGCATATACCTCAATACGCTTACATTAAGCAGCCATTGCGGCATACCTACAAAACAGGAAGCACCAATCGTTTTCTGTATTTGTCATCAAAGCCTTCATGGAAGGATTAAAATGAGTCACTCTACCACGTACACCTCAAGTACCCGCGTGGAACGTAAACATTGGCCTAACACGACTTATGGGGCCACCATTTGAACCACTACATAACTATCAAATACAATTTTTAACATGGAAGGTGGCCTTCCTTGTAGCAATAACATCTCTGAGGGTTAATGAAATACATCCGCACACTGTGGAAGAACCATATTTCCAAGTGTTCCCAGACCATGTGCGATAAGCACAAATCCAAAGTTCTTACCTAAAGTTGTATCTCCTTTCCATTTAAATCAAACTTTAGTTACCAGTTTTCGTTCTAAAACCAGAGACCGTCGCAGTGCGTGCTTCACTTACACTGGATATTAAACGGGCACTTCTGCACTACTTGGAACGTACAAAACCCTTCAGGAAAGCACAACAACTATATGTTTTAGTTTTCAAATCCACATAAAGGAAAGGCTATTTCATAAGCAGGAATAGCAAGATGGATTGTCAAATGTATCCAAATTTGTTACGCTAAAGCAAAACTAACATTAACAACTATGTCAAGGGCTCATTCGACAAGGAACAAAGCAGCAACCATGGCCTTTTTGGGAAATATCCCTCTTAGTAACATTTGCAAAGCAGCAACATGGATGTACCCACATACGTTTACAAGACATTATTTTATTGTGTGGATGTTCAAGCAAGACAACAAGCTCTAGTTGGACAAATAGTCCTTCAGACATTATTTCAAACAAACGCACCATCTCCTGTCTAAAGCCATGGAAAGAGGGTTACTGCTTTACAGTCTATGAATAGCACGTGTATCTGCAACAAACACATGTTATGAATGGAGTATGTTACTTACCCTGTAAGCATCTATTCGTAGCATTTAGTACTACGGATTCACATGCACCCTCCCATAGATGGTGAGAAGAATACACACAAATACAGCATGTTCAACAGCAAATGCTAACTTGGCAGACTATATCCTTATTCCGTATATGGCAAGGGGGAAAAAACATCTTACAAAGGAGCCATTGAACATGTGCAATACCTCGAGGGGGAGAAGAAACAACGCAGATAATAAAACATATTCGAGAAAAACAACTGGCAGTCTAGGCCCAACACTAGATGGCAGGAGTATGCATAGCTTGTGAATCTGCAGCACCACACACTACGAATAGATGCTTACAGGGTAAGTAACATACTCCATACCCTAACGTCATCTGCATTTTAGATTCTTCATTTGCAATTGGGTTCAGGGGTGTGCAAAAGGAATTTCTGAAACTTTAGATATTCTTCTAGAGGTACTCCAGAGATCATCGAAAGAGAGAGTGGTGGAGTTTGACACTGTTGGCTCTAGATTTTGGGGTTACTCTAGGGGGGAGACTTTCACGTAGCCAGAGAATTGGATATTGTGAAGGCGGTGTTCCAGAGATTACTCGATGCGGTTTAAGATTACCTTGGACTATCTCTTTGAATGAGGAACATCCAGTGTACATATTTTGTCTTCCGAGAAACCATAAGTCTGAGGATTGTTATGCATGTTCTCTTTCCAAGACAAAAACTCTGGGACAGATCCATAAGGAATGATGCGTTCTATACAGTAGGAAGAGAAGACATTATGGGAGAACATGGAAGCAGATTCCCCACAGGAAGTGGTAGACTTTAAATTTACTTTGGGGGGGGCGAGAGAGTATTAGATGCTCTTCAGGTACAAATAGAAGTAGGACAGGAAGACGTATGCGTACTATTAGTGACATTGAGACCAGTGGAGTGCAACAGGGCAGTAGATCCTCAATGTCTTAAGGATGCAACACCGTGTATAGAGAAAAACGCACAAGGTGTAAACACAAGACCCAAAGTATATCTGAACATATGCAGACCCTGATTCACTCTAAATCCCACAACTAGGAAGAAAGCTCAGTCACTTGAAACCGTAAGCGCCAGATAAGGACAGTAAGTAGTAGGAGGACGTTGGGAGAAAATTGGGAAGTGCAGCAGACATCCAGTGGTGGATTGCTAACTCTAAGGTGCTCTTTAATAGATCTGTCCATTAAGATTGGAAGGACATAGAAGACCTCATGAAAACCTTCCTAAGGGGTATCGGAAGAGAGCTAGATCGGTTATTGCTGGGAGAAGATCTACTCTGGATTGAGCTGATGCAGTGAGCATATAGCTGTCTATGGTTACAAATATCAGGATTTAAGCCAGATGAACAGGCCGATATTATAGATATGCCTGTCACAGGAAATCTCTTGTTCGGTCTGGAGGTAGATCAGTCCCTGAAAAGCATGAAGAAAGTAAATTAAACCACAAAGGCAATGGGGGGGAGGGGGCGCATTGCAAACTATGACCATACAAAAAGGGTGGTATTTCGGGCAGACGAGGTCAGGGAATACCACTTAACACACTCCAATTCCACAAGGAGAACCAAGGGAGTCAGTTTACCCAAACTACACAGTGGCAGCAACCTAAAAAAAACAAGATTTTATTGTGGACATGGAAGACCAGAGGAAGCACCTCTACGGGATTAAGCGCCCTCCTCAAAGTGACTAGATGCAAGAACTATCCTCCCCTTACTTGCATGCAACACCACTTGAGTGAGGATAAGGGTTGTCCTGAGCATCTGGGAGTCCAGAACTACAAATACTGACAGTAAGACCAAAACAGCCAAGGTACAAAAAGACCAAAGTACACACACTTCAGAACGAACTACAAAAAATTATTACACATAACGTACTAGAGGAGATCCCTCTGGAGGACAAAAACATGGGGAAAATCACGGTTTACTTTCTAATTCCAAAACAAGAACAGTGTCCCCAATTTTGGACCAGCAGATTGTGAACAGATTCATCAAAACACAATAGTTCCGTACCATTACTGTTGGAGAAGGATTACCTGGCGACAGTAGCTCTAAAGGATGCCTACTTTGATATTCCTATACACATATCACACAGGAAATATCTCAAGTTTGTGATGATGGGGGTACATTACCAATTAAAGGTTTTGTCATTCAGCATAAAATCTCTACTGAGAGTGTTTACGAAGAAACTAGCAGTCGAAGGAGCCCACCTCATAAGACAAGCCATTCATGTGTACCCTTACTTGGATGACAGGCTGATAAAGGAACCGAAAAACTGTGGTGAAACTGCTGTATCATTTGGGGTTCACAGTCAGTTGGAAACAATAATCCCCAGGACCAGAGATGAAAAAGTAATTCCTGGTGGGCAAAATTGGACACAGTGCGGGCAACAGCATACTCCACTGTGAACAGGGTACACGCATTACAAGTTTAGATTTGCCTTTAGTAGATGTCTCAGTATATGACGGTGAGGACAATTATGAAGTTGGATCTAGAGGTGGTAAAACAGGGTCAGCAAAGAACGAAAATAGTGGAACAAGACATATGTGCTGAAGGGAATGCTACTACCATAAGCCATCAGAACAACAGATATGATACATGTGGATTGAAGTGCCCACATGGCACAGCTCAAGATAAGTGGACTTTGGTCTCCCTAGGAGGTAGTAATCATAAACCAGAGGGTTCAGAATCTGAGAAACAACACAACTGTAGTTTTCTATTTGATCAAGCAAGAAACATCTATATGGTGAGCAAATCATATACCAGGAGTAGTAAATGTTCACACAGATGCATTAAGCAAACCGATGGACACGTCTCATGAGTTGGAGCTCTAACATTCATTTGTAGAAAACCTGTTTATACAGCGGAGAACACCTCTGGTAGATCTATACCTAACTGCAGAAAAAAACAAGTGAATAAGCAACAAGGATAGTTGGCTCCTTTGGGAGCTATTGGCTTTGCCAATGTTTTCAGCTAAGAGCGGGGTGCTGCAGCTCCCTGTGGTGTGAAGTCCTGCATAACCCACCTGGAACAGTTCCACAGACTCTGTTGTAGGAGGGCCATACAGGACTCCACACCACAGGAGATCAGAGGGTATTTCTGGCCTTACGTAGATGCGCAAGCAGCTGAAGAGGTGGTGCGATGGAAGTAAAGGCTGTCCCCCAGAAGGGCCACTCAAACAAAATCCAACACCCAAGAATTTGAAGAGCCCACACCGAATCCTGGGGAGGACCCAATGCAGGTCAGAGGAATCCACTGATGTGGAACACAATCTAGTAATAGCACCCACCACTTCTAGGTACTTTGGGCTCTCTGATTTTTCTGGGCAACACGTCATACCAAGTGCTGAACCTT
This sequence comes from Calotriton arnoldi, assembly GCA_963921515.1. Taxonomy (NCBI): domain Eukaryota; kingdom Metazoa; phylum Chordata; class Amphibia; order Caudata; family Salamandridae; genus Calotriton; species Calotriton arnoldi. The sequence continues at coordinate 2,569,616 of CAWUFW010001137.1, forward strand.
GATGAAGAGCAAGAGACCGCAGGGATGCAATTTCTTTGAACTGTCCGGTTGTCACAGGCACAGCAACTTCAGAGCACACTCTGGGGACCACAAGGCCTTGAGGTCTCACCACCTGTCTTGGAAGTGTTGATCTTTTCCAGTAATTAAGCAGCAGAGTTCATTCAGGCCACGCCTCCTGCCTTTGGCATCTCGCAGTTCTACATTTGAAGGCAGCATCTTCTTCGTGCAAGGGTACCTCCAGCTTCCTCGGAGGTCATTCACCTCTTTCCCTCAAAGCAGGTCTCAGGCAGCTCTTCTCCTGGCAGGTTGCTGAATTTTCCAGGTTTCTGGTCCTCGATCTGACAATGGGGAGCTGGCAGAAACCCAATTCCTGGCACCCAAAAGAGTTTCTTGGTTTCCACTGGTGTGGGGCCCTGGATTCTAGTTGAGGAATGTGGGCAAAATGGCACATGGGTTTTACCATCCCAATAGAAGCAGTCCTAATCTTTGGATAGATATGTGAAAATTACCCGAAATCTTTTCAATTTACTTCTAAAAAAAAAAAAAGGCAAAGTGCTTGGAGAAGATCTAAGAATTTGTGAAAACATCAGTGAAAATATACAATAGTATTTCTCAATGTAATGCTAAAATTAAACATCAAAAGCCACCTGCTGCATTTATTTATTGTCATCATTCCAGAATGCTGTCAATGTAAACTAACCTATGGAAGAGCTCCGTGTCCTTTATATCGACATTTGTCATTATGTGGCCAGGTACTGTTCTATCTCAACACATCATAGCAGCACACCTTTGAGACTGTGTCTTTGACAGCACGGATGTACTTGCCACATTCACTCACACCAATAACAGAGGAGACCACGGCGTGGGGCAAATTGGATCGAGCAGTATGGCTTCCATAAAAGAACTGACTATGCCGGTGCCCACTATACAACCTAGCTTGCAACTTAGTTGAGAATTGCTTACAATAAACGAGTATCTGGTTAGTAAATAGTGTTGCTTGACTATGATGATTCTGGCACAACTGCTCTTCTTTCTTGGCCCTGTATGACTATGTCCTTTCTGATCTCATGCGCACCTTCTCTTTGCCTGGAAATTTAGACAGAGAAAATCTGTGGCGAATATCCAATCTATATTAAAAGAGATGTGAAATCAGACTGTGCCCAGGGTGTTGGCACTGTCCCAGCAAATGCATACTAAGATGGTGCCCAAGGCACACCTGTTTCCCGGAAATGCCAGGACAGATTGTGAGACACAGTGTCAGAGCTTGGGCTGATAGAGACAGGCAGAGAAAAATAGATAAAAGGGTATAGAGATTGATAGAGTTCAGTGTCCCCAACTCTCTTTCTCTCCCTATCTTGTGTCTTTATGACCCGTTTTGTCTGTCTGTGATGGTCTTCACTCTCCCTGTTTTTCTGTTTTTATCTCTTCCTAATTCTTTCCCTATGCCTCTCCCTACCTCTATCACTTCAGCTTTCGCTGTCTTTCTCTTCCTTGCTTTTTTCTCAGTCTCTTGCTCTCAATCTTTCTTTCTCTTATTCTGTCTCCCCTTGTCTTTGTCTTTCCTGATCTTTCTCTTGTTCGTCGTGTCTTTTTACCTGTCTTTCCATGCCTTTCTCTCTCCTTTGCTCTCTGTCTTTCCATGTATTTCTCTCCCCTTCCTGCTCTTCCCATTTCTTTCTGTCTCTCCCTAAATTTATCTCTCTGTACTTTTCTTTCTATGCTTCTTTCGCTTTGTCTTTTTGGCTTTTCTTTCTTTTTCTAGGTCTACCCTGTCTTTCTCTTGCTCTCTCCGTGTCCCTCTCCTGCCCTGCCCTATTTCTTTCTTTCTCTGACTTCTTTCTCAGCGTCTCCCTGTTGCTCTTTCCCCATCTTGCCATGTCTTTCTCTGACTCAGCCTTTCTCTTTCTTTCTCATGCTGTTACTCTCTCTCTCTCCATGTCACTCTTTCTCGTCATCTCTCCATGTCTCCATGCGCTGGACAAATCTCAGTGTCTTGGCTGAACTACAGTTCTGTTGGTGCTTCTGTCCCTGCCTTTCTCTCTCTTTCCAAGTCTATTTCCTCTGACCACTCTCACCTTCTCTCCATGTTTTTCTCTGTCTTTGCCTCTACCAATCTTTCTCATGCTGTTTCTTTCTCCTGTCACTCGCTCTCTCTGCAGTGCTCCCTTTCCCTGCACTGGGCCGTTATCAAAGAACTGGACGGCTGTTATGTGGTGCAGGGAAGCCTTTTAAATGTAATACTATTTTCATCCATTTTGCTATTTCAGTGGCAGTGATGGTTGGGAAATCTTTGGTCCATCTCCCCCGAATCTAACTTGCTAAGCTACGCCCCTGGCTGAACTACAAATGTGTTGGTGCTTAGTTACGTATTAAGTACCAATGTTCATTTTTAAACGCATTCGAAAACACTGCAGCTGCTTTTGTTACAGGGGGCTGGTAACAAAAACGGCCCCGCAGGGGTCCAAAAACGGCCCCCCCCACCCTGTCAGCCCCCGGGGAAATGCCCGGTGCCCGCTACGACCAGTCCAGCCCTGAATTCTGTTCTATACCAATTACACTCCATCCTTCATGCCCTTTCTTCCTGTTGTAAAATACAAACTATGCTTGTTTAAGCCTTTTCCTTTACTTACAAACTCACCTAAGCGAGGTATGTTCTTGTCTCCACCCAAACATGCCACCAAGTCTTTCTTTTCTGTCCCTATACAACTACACTTACCGGGATGTAACTTTATGAGGTGCAGTGCCACCATAACCCCAAAAATAAAACCAACACAGATGAATGCTTTATTTCACTTCTCTCTCAGAAACACAGCTGCCCATTTCCTGACTTGTACTGCAGCCAATGACATGCTGGCCATGACGCTGCACTTTTTTTTATTAACTATGTAGTTGCTGCTGGTATTCTCACCTGAAAACTATAAGGACATATCCTTCTGAAACAACAACTCCCATTACTGATCTTCTATGGTGCATCTCCCTTTCCTGCCATTTGCATCTGCACTTCCACTAGAGTACTTTCCATTCATGCAGCAAGTGCAGTGGCACCAGGACACGGCAGCTTCAGGGACCAATTGACCACATGTTAATGCTTCATTTTACATTTTTAAGCACCCAAGGAGTCTATTTGCTTGCTGGCTGGCATTGAGGCCATCACACACGGTCTACCCCACTGCTCACTTCCACACATTTTGTACTTGGCTCCGTTGTTAACTACAAAGTGCCCTCTTTCATGCTTGTGCTATAATAACACCACAAGCAGCTGTCACCCTTCTTCTCTGCACCCCTCCCCCAACACATCTCTCTGTCCTCTCCCGTCCATAGCCAGCGCAGCTACACTTCCTGGCCCATAGCTTCCTTATGTGAAGCAAGCGCAGTGGCACCTTGCCCCAGACAAACCTATTAACCACACACTTCTGCATCATTTCACCCATCTACATATTCCTCTCCCATCCCTAGTGTTTGCTCTCCATTTCCAAGGAAATAGCTCCATTGATGCAGCAACTTCAGCGGTGCCCCAACACCTTTCTCTCTCACATTGTGCGTTTTCAACTCAAGCCACAGCTTGTGGTGCTTTTATTCCCCTGTGTTATTTGAAAACAACCACAACTGTTGTCCATCCGGAAGACCACACCCACTCCATCTGTCTGTTTCACTTCAAACCTTCCCAACCTCCCTTAACGTTCTTTTTGCCCATTGGCTGCTACCACGTTCAATTACATTTTAACAACATTTACATGCTGCTTATGCTCCTTGTTGAATTCTGTTCTACATCGATTACACGCCATCCTTCGTGCCCTTCCAGTCCATTTGAGAATGCAAGCTTTAGAGGGCGTGGCTTGGAGTCCACGCAAGATGGCTGCTTATTTCGGAGCTCCGCTGAGCCCGCCGCTTCTCTGCCCGACTCCCCCGGCCCTCACCATTTTTCAATCATCCTGCTGTAAGGCCCTGCACCTCGTTATGAAGGAGTGCCTTATTTGAGAGTTTTAAGGCTCCAGGACCCCGAGAAGTGTGCTTCCCCAACGAGCCATGTGAAACCACTGCGTCTGCTAAGATGGCGACATCGGCTACTCAATCAGCGACCAGACCGGAGTGTGTGGGAGCCATCCGCATACCTTATCCTACTGAGTATTCAGCAAGCACTATAGACCTTGCCTTTTCAGCGTCATCGTTGGACCAACGTGCTTTTTCCACCCGGTGAGCCTTTTCCGCCTTAGCAGTGCTATTCCTGCACGCTGATCTACACATGCGACCCACACACTGATCTGCTCCTGCGGCCCTTGTCGCACTTCCGGGAGAGCAACCTCCGCAGCCTACGCTGATAGGCCCCGATGCACCCGTCTCTCTGATCGAGACTGGGGCTTTGAGGGTGCAACCACCATAATTATGCCTGTACTATTCCTCACCGACAGCGCAACCCCCGTTGCCTGGGCTGACCATGAAGTGCCCGTCTCTACTATCAAGACAAATACGGCACTATTCACCCACAATAGACTGTTAATAAAGCCATCAAGCAGGCTGATAGACTGTAAAAAGCCAATAACCAGCTAACGAAGCCATTAAGTGGGCTAATAAGCAGGCTGTGGTCCCCACCTGGATTTATCTGGCTCACCTAGACTCATTTGTTCACCTGGCTCTGTCTATACGCTGTGCCTCCTGACCGCTCTAGCCCTCCCTGTGCCTGGCTGCCAATCTGCTCACTCCTCCATCTGTTCATCGCCTCTGGCACTGCTTTGGCATCAGTTATTCTGTGGCTCCTACACAAGAGCACTGTGTATCCACACACCAACAGCTGTAAAGCGCCAGCAACTGTGAGCAGGGCATTCAGGGTGATCTTCTACTTCCAAGCCTACAACGACCTAAAGCTACTATCACACAGCATTCAAAATACAGCACCTACCACAGCGCCTATTTCTCTGCCTAACCGCTGAAGCTGGGCGGTACAGCTATAGAGTTTGCCACTCTACCTTGCTACGGATACACCACAGTGTTTGCACAGTAACTGGACTGAGACTGAACAGACCAGCTACGGAGGGCTTGTGTTCCACTAATATCTCCACTGGCTAACTCTCCCTGCCCCAGCGGGCCAACTGCAAGCCTACTGACTCGCTGCCTCTCTCTCCTGGTCCTCTCCTCCACCAGAACCCAATAGACTCCTACAGGCATGGCGGACCAGAGAGACCACAAGTCGCCCAAAAACAAGGATCCTAAACCTGGGCTGAAAAGGTCGAAACATGAAGCTCTGAATCCTGACTCCTCCATTAAGGACAAGCATGAGAGTCAATCCACACCCGAAATGATTCTCAAAAAACTGAACGACATGCACAAGATTGGCCAAAGCACAAAGACCAACACTGATATACTGCAAACTGAAGTCAATGCGATCAGAATAGACCTCAAGGAACTACATCTGAGAGTAACGAACGCTGAAAACCGAATAAGCATGATGGAGGATCGCCTGGCAGCGCAGTCCAAACACCTACTTGAAAATGACTAATCCCTTGCCACTCTCAAATGCGAACTAACTGAGTTGGATGACCGCAATAGGAGTGGGGCAACCTCAGGATCTCCAGTCTACCAGAGGGAACATAAGAGAAAGCCCTCTCTGTGATCTCTATCCTCGAGTCATTTATTCCAAGGGCCCTGGGTATTAACTTCAGCAAAGACTTTGAAATTAAACCAGCCCATAGGGTGCCCTTCTACAAACCAAAAACATGTCCAGTCCACGGGCTCTAATTATTTTTACCCTTGTGCTACCAACACACAGAACTCATCTTATCCCACATGAAGAAAACCAGGTCACTCGCCTGGCAAGGGGCAAAAATCAACATCTCCCACGACTATGTCAGAGACACAGCTATCAAAAGGAAAGGATTCCTAGCCCTAAAAAGTGCACTAATGGACAGAGCCATCCAACACTTCTTTATTGGCCCAGCCAAATTCAAAATAAACCACCATGGTGAGACTCAGGTGTTCTCTGAGCCGAACGATCTACGAATCTTCTTAGAGAACACTACAGAGACTCATATGGAGGCCTCCACGAGTGGTTCTGGATGATGATGATGGCTACACCAACTACAACTAGCTCAGGCCCTTGCTATCCTTTGTAGCATGTCACAATGTTTTACATTGATCTACAAAAATGTGCATAATGCCTTGTATGCCTTTTATCTATGTAGTGTGACATACCTCTACAAATTTCACTAACTCCACTATAGGCGTCTACTGCTTATAAAGCTTTAAATGTTTCCAATGTTGTGCTTTTCAGAACTCAAACATTACCACAGGGTTTAAGCATTATTACATGCCCACCGGGCAATGCACGCCGCTTACTGCACTCTACTTAAGCCAGTATACCTCAAACCCGTCACCTACAGTAACAACACAACCTCGATTTGCTCCTGGCCTCATGCCACACCTTCTACAACTCATCCCAATACCCCCATCACTCCATCCTGCACTCTACTGGCACAGTCCAACTCACCGAGTGCACTCGCAGGGGACCCAACACATGATATAACTCAGGGGCTGATGAATGGCCCATCATGAACAACCACAAAACCCTAATACTACACTCTTCAAACTTCACCCTTGGGTGACCCTCCATAGTGAGTCTCAGGGGGCTGTTACATACCCCGAACCTGATGCCCCAACTATGCAACACTTGGTCCCCTCTCATTCTCACCCCTATTAGGCACTTTACTTAAGTACCACATCCTTGCACTCTACTCCCTATGACGCCCCTCCTTAAGGCAACCGTGCCCTCCGATAGCATATCAAATTGTGCGTCATATTTCCTCAGCTCACAAGATCCTCCCCGGCAATATCAAACCTCACTTATCAACAACCCTTACCCCCTCACGATACCTCACAACACCTCCTTATATGCCGTAGGGCTCCATACATTCATGTACCTGTCTGCTAGTACACATGTCAATACTCATACTAGTGCTCATTCTAGTACACATGCCACTGTGTAATAAGCTACTCATGTGTAATAAGTTAGTCGCATCAAGTTACTTGTGATAAGCCACTTGTACCAAGTTATCTTTATTACCCGCGAGAGGCTCCATGTTGGCTAGTCTGCCTGTACCATATTATCTTAAGATCTATGTAGTCAACTTACTCTGAGTAACCTATGTGCTCTAAGCGAATATGCATTGCCCAACAGAGCCTCAATGCTTATACCTTATCAATCTGTAAGAGTTGCGGCGGGCCTGTGCCCTGCCACCTTTTCTTGTTCTTACTGGTTGTATCCTGCAAATGTCATCCACTGCCCCATAATGTGCACCTCGTCTCTTGAGAACTTTCTCCACGTTGGAGAATGACTGCTCTCTCCATAACCCACCACACTATCCCTAACATTAACTATTCCCTTCCACCTTGTCCCTATCACGTGTCATGTGATCCTCATGATTCCTCACCGGCCGTGTCACAACCTATGGTCTTTCATAACACCACATACACTATACACTCACTGAACCCCAATGGTTAATCCTACCACCACCATGCTTAAAGTGATTTCCCATAACGCCAAAGGACTTAATCACCCCGTAAAGCGAAGAAGATTTTCTGACTACTATCACTCTCTTAAGGGTGATTTGGTATTCCAACAGGAAACCAAAACTGGTTACAAAGAAGCCCTCTCCTTCAGCGCAGGATGGGTATATGACGCTGCCTGCTCCCCCACCATTTCTAAAAATAAAAAAACGTGGTCCTCACATTGATCTTTAAGTCCTCTGGCCTCTCAATCATCTCAGAAGAACCAGACCAAGATGGCAGACGGTTAATCACATGACTACAAACAGACAGTACAGAAATCTATGCAGTGAACATATACGCTCCTATCGCTGATGCTCCTAAGTTTAGGGATAACCTCTCTGCCAAACTTGCAGTCCTTCCCTCAGACGCACAGATTGTCCTTGGTGGCAACTTTAACCTCCCAGTGGTCCCTCTCCTGGACAGACAATCTGTTTTCAGACACAGAACCCCTAGATCCCATAAGGCTCTTCGCACTCGGCTCACAAACTAGCAGAGGTCTGGAGACTCCATAATCCCATTGGCAGTGATTTTACCTTTTTTTTTTTTTTTTGCCACAACACAACACCTTCTCCAGAATTGACTACTCCTAGTTGACTCCTCTCTCCTCCAACACGCCACCTCTGCTCCCATAGAACTGATCACTACATTGGATTATGCAGCCATTTCAATACACCTCTGGATCCCCCTTCCCCCCAACGAAGGCCTGAGACGTATGAACTTAGAGATTCTGGAGGACTCAAACATGGCCAAGGAACTCCATGACGAATTAACATAAGTCATCCAGAAAAACAAACTCTGTATACTCCCCAGTTAGCCTTTGGGACTCCCTAAAATGCCACTGTAGAGGCCAAATAATAAGCCAGATGTCTCAAAAAAACAAACTTATTTAATCATCTCTGAACCACTTGATGTCAGAAATCAAAGCCAAAGAACTGGTTTTCCTGCAAACCAACGACCCAGCCAACCTGGCAGTCCTGAAACGCCTCAAATACAAATTTAACTCCATATTCAGCAAACGTGCACACCTGTGGGTCTGTGCCCAAAAAGGTAAAAAGATATTCTACTTTAATAAAGCAGGGAAATCCCTGGCGGACTACCTGAAGTTTAAGGCAACTCCACCCTTGTCCAAACAATCAAAAAAGGAGCACAATGTGCTACAGACTTCAACTGATGCGATTCTTAAAGTATTCCAACATTTTCACACTAACTTATACACACCCACAGTTAACACCCCCTTGACGCCTGTTCAAAATTCTTAGAATCACTACCAATAAAACAAATCTCCAACTCCCTGCGAACATCTCTGTCCAACCCAATCATAAAGGAAGAGATTAACCGCGCCATCAGAAGTATCCCCCCTAGTAAGGCCCCGGGACCGGACGGTTTCCCGATTTAATTATATAATACCTTCACACATTCACGTACAGACACACTAGAAAAGACTCTTTCTTCCTTCGCTGCCTCTGGCTCATAATCAGGGTCTGCATCTGAAGCCATCATCCTGGTTACTCCCAAGGAGGGTAAAGACCACTCCAACCCTAAAAATGTCAGACCTATATCCTTCATTAACATGGCAGCTAAAATCTATGCTAAAATCCTTGCAAACCACCTCACTCCCCTGATACCCAAACTTGGCTACCCAACACAATCCGGCTTCACTAAAGGCTGCCTAGCAAGCGACAACACCCGCCTCTTCTCCGATATTATTGAGACAGTCTCCAAACCGCTTTCTTACTCTGCAGCCACTATTGCGCATGCCACGGAGAAGGCTTTCGATAAGTCTCATGGTCCATTCCTAGAAGCTGTTCTCTCAAGACACGCCCTAGGGGAGGAGTTTATTTGGATGACCATAGCTCTATACTCCACTCCCTCAGCCAGAATCAGGATTAATGGAGCTCTGTCCCAACCCTTTATGCTAAAACAAGGAACCCAACAAGGCTGTCCCCTGTCACCACTCCTGTTTCTACTTGCAATTGACCCTTTACTGCTAATGTTAAATAAATCACCGGACATCCCAGGCATATTGTTTAACAACATACCGTATAAAACAGCTGCATACGCTGACGACATTCTGATCTTCACAGAATCCCCTGACCTTGTAATAACACCGATCTTACCCATTATTGATCAGCTGTCCCAATGCTCTGGATACTCACTAGACAGGGACAAAACATAGATCCTTCTGTTGAATGTCCACTACCACCCGTCAGTAGTTGGCTCCGCCAACTTCCAATGGAATTCTAACATCAAGATATAGTATTGCAAGAATTTCGCTGTATCTGTCTCCATCAATGAAAACAATACCCTAGATACAATCAACGACTTGCTCTCAGCGTGATCACTGAAACATATATCCTGGTGGGGTAGATTTGGAACCATCAAGATGATGGTCTCACCTCTGATCAACTTTCTGTCTAGCAAGTTTCCTACCCGACTCTCCTCTGACTTTTTTCTCAAGATCGGTAGGGTTGTTTCTAACTTCCTATGGAATAACAAAAAACCTAGAATTAGTCTTAAAAAGCTGAGAACACCTGCGAAAGTAGGCGGTTTAAACTTCCTTAACTGGTCTACATATCAAACTGCCCAAGGTTCACAGTGGTTTGGAACTGACCCTTTAAAAAAAAATAGTACGGCTCGATTTGGAATACTACATCTGCCACCCTTTTTCTCTCTTATCCACACTGTTGATGATGAACTACCCTTATTGCCAGTCCCGTACAATTTTCAAAGACACCATAACTACCATTTTTAGGTCTTGCCTAGCGACGCAGCGCATGCGCTGCTCGCTTGTTAGGTCTCGCCTAGTGACACAGCGCATGCGCTGCTCGCTTGCGAGATCTATTGTTGTCGATTTAGCTTCCGAAGCGGGGGACAGGAGATGTGCACGCACCCGGACAGGCGATGTGCACGTGTACGGCTCGCGGCGTTTGAGTACAACGCGCGCATGGCGCGCTTTCTCTTTCCCTCCCTCCCCCCGTCGGCTCCAGATCATCTCGGCTGGCTCCGCCTCCTTCCTGGCGGTGACTCACTTTCTTTGTGTGATGAGTGGCCGTGAAGTGGGAGAGCTTTGTGGAACTTTGCACGTGCGCTGGGAGGCGAGGCTCCTCGGCCAGCCTTGGAGGGACTTAAGAAAGGGGTGTGAGCTCTGCCGGGACAGAGTGTAGAGCAGGAGGAGTGAGAGAGCACTGCAGCTGACTGAGGCTTCTTCAAGGCGCTGCCAGTGATGGCTCACCTGGGAGTTTTCCGCTCCACGGCGCGACTCAGCATGAAACTTCTCCTCGTCGGCATTTTCGGCAGCTGCCGGACGGTAAGACGCGTGTTGCGAGTCCTCGCGCGCACTCACACCCAGAGCACAATGTTGTGTGAACTCTCTCTCCCGCATGCCCCCGCACAGAACCAAGGCACTCGTGGATTCTCACCCTCGCGCGGTCACGGACAATTCTCTCCGGTTTCACAGTCACTCCTGCGATCACTACTGCACACTGACCGAGACATCCATTGCACTTCTCACTGATTAAAAATATCACAATGCAGGGTTTACATTCACTCTAAATACTCAAATACACATTCATCTACACACACCAGGCCCCTCACCCCCACTTCACCCAACGGCTGTTGGAAAAAGATCTCCGTTAAAGTGCCCCTACTATAGGAAGCCCGTCGGGTATTGCACCGCCGACCCGACGAGGAGCAGCCCGATGATGAAGCATGACACCCAACAGGGTGTGTGAGGGCATTATGATCCAATAAAATGGATTCCCAACCTTGAACTACTTTGGTCAGGTTGGTTTATTTTCCCTATATCTGACTCTTATTCCAGAGGAACAGCGTAACTGTTTTGTTGAATACCTTCATATCACTGCATGTGTCAGTGGCGATAGTTTAACTCACTACACTATCTGTAACCTGAAATAAATGCACTGTGCGAAGATGTAATGAGCCAAAACATCAAAAAAGAACCAGCAGGAGTCTTGCTTTCAAGAGACCCTGATGGTGCACATGTAGCATGCTCTTTCCAGCTGCAATTCATCCATTGCACGTAGCATTAAAAAAATACCGCTCTGTGAAGGGTGAATCATTTGACAAAGCCAATAGGTCCTCTCTATGTGAGAACTGTTGGCTTTGCCAAAGTTTCTTAGCCATGTTGCAACATGGCTAAAAGTAAAGAAAACAAGCATTTGCAATGCAATAGGTCTCGCATTTCCTAGAGTTTGAGCTATTGGCATTATAAATGACAATGCCTTTTATTAATGCGTTTTGAAAACCTGTGAGCGGTGCATAAGCACACACTTTGAACTTCTAGTCATTGCTTATGACAAGCAAGGCTGGCAGTAACTGCGCCTCTTTTACTGCCAGCCTTGCTTCTCGTAAGCAAGGACTATAAGTACAAAGTGCGTGTTTACGTACCGCTTGCAGGTTTTCAAAACATAAATAAAAGGCATTGTCATTTACAATGACAATAGCTCAAACTCTTGTAAATACGAGATCTATTGCATTGCAAATGCTGGTTTCTTTAGACATGGTCCTGACAACCAATATTCACAATTCAACTCTTACATCATTGTGGTACAAAAAGAAACTACACATTCCCAACTCCCCAACAATCGGTCCTATTTGGGCTACCAAGGAGATCTTAACGATATTGGACCTCTACACTAACTCCAAACTGCCAACATTCGCCTCACTACAGCACAAGCACGACCTCCAACATGGATTTCTATGACTTCTTCAAATTAAAGCCAAGCTATCCAAGCTTAATCCCACCCATAATTCACCCCTAATGCAGAAACTCTGTCTGACACTTTGGAATGGCCATGCTGCTTATAAATTCTACAGAATGCTTACGACTGCTAAAACCCCACATCACCCACCCTTTGCACAGAAATGGGTTTCTACCTCTCTGCTAGAGACCTTACTCTCCCAAGCGAGGATGCCTGGACGAAAATTGGATCACACTCAATTCGACATAAATTGACTCTCTCATTGATCCAGACCAAATTCTACACAACACACTTCATGTATTGGACCCTGGCAAAACTATTCTGGTTCAAGCTCAAAGATGCAAACACGTGCTGGGCATGTGACTCGTCACCCAGCGATGAAGAAAAGATGTTCTTTTCTTGCCCCCATCTGCGTACATATTTTAGCGAGATATCTCCCTCCAACTACAAAAAATATTCCAAACACCCATCACACTATTGTTCCCACTTATTCTATTAGGCCCACACTTTGCAGACCCCCCACCAGTCGATCTCTCTAACACAGATCTTTCCCTCCTTAACCTTTTTCTCACCATCGCTATCAAAGTAATACTGATCGATTGGAAATCTAATAATAAGGTATCATAACACACCTGGTACTGTTAAGAACAAAACAGAATCATGAACATTCTGCGCCATCTTGTCTGATGAAAGTTCCTACGTGCACATAAACTACAGTCATTCTGATTTACCACAGCCATTTTGTACTCTGTTGGTCACCTTCATTTCACCCTGTCCTCAAGCAGCCTTCTGACTCTCTGACCAAACCTGATATGTGTGCTGGGGGCTATAAACTATTTCCACGACAAACATCAACATCACCTGCTGCCTCAAACTCGTCTTTCCTCTCATCCCTGCACAAACGGGTTACAAATACCAAACAGACTCTTGCAAACATGGTTTATTGCACTACACACAGCAAGACTGGTTTTTTGCCAACAATGGGACCTGTTCTTATCAACAGAACGGACTCTTAGATCTGGCCGGTCTCACTCGTTTTAGACCCTGAAGCAAGGTCCAGCTGCAATTAAATTGTCTGTTTTTGACCTGGGTGGGAGGAGAGTTAATGTTGGGCTTGTGTAACCATGTTGATAAAACAATGTCAGGCTTGTGTGACAACCTGCCCGGGGCGGAGACTCCAAGCTTGTAACCATGATAAAAGAAACAAATACATTGTGTAAAACTGTATAAAAGGAAGAGTCAGAAGCATTGCCAGTAGAACACCTCCCTGAAGACATCCTGGTGTCAGCAGTTGACGTGGTCTCCTCTAAGAGTAATAAACCTTTTTCTTGCCTTCCAGCTTCCAGCGCCTGCCTCGTTATTTTAGATAGTGAATCCAAAGTGGATTAAAGGTGACCTTGCGCCGGGCAGCATTGGGGATCTCAGGAGACTCGCTGCTTTTCACAAATTGGCGACCCAACTGGGGGCCCATCAGAGACACGTGGGTCCAGTAGAGAGGTCCTAACGACGGAGTGAACGACTAAATGATTGGAGTGCACCTGCCTGAAAGAGACCCTCGTCTGGCTGCCAATCGACTGAACTTCACCGGTTCCGAACGGACCTCTCTCGAGTGACCTGCGGTCCTGACTGGGGCCTTACAGGAACGCCGCATTGATTGTTGGAGTGAGAGGACAACCAGGCGCTGGAAGGGGAAGACTAAGAACTGTCCATACGGTCCGGGTAAGGTCGTGAGAAACCATGACTTAAATTGATTGATTGATAGAAATACTAGTATTCCTTTTGAGTTATTTGAGACATTCCCTGCTTGCAAACAACGTAGAATAGGAATATTCTCTCTTTGCAGACAGCGAAGGACAGGTAGTGCAGACTTTTGTCTAACATTAATTGAGATATTCATTTTGACCGCTAAATACGTCATGCCTGTTTTCTCTAGATTGTTTGATTGTAATTGTTTTGGACCGGACCGTTTTGTTAGAGGTCAGTCATCCGGCACCGCCGGAAGGCACCCCTAACAAGGACATGTACGTAAAATATGGATTAGCCACCGTAGCTTATAGCAAACTATGGCATAAGTACACTAGGAAGGACCGGGTAAATCAGTGGCCACTGACGGGATCTTTCGATCCCGCTAAAATAGAAACGTTAGAATTAGCTCTCCACAAAAAGAAAGCTAGACCAGCCATGTTTGATAGTTTTGGTTTATGGCGAAAAGAAGCAGCTCAACGAAAGAAAAGAGACGAAGCTAGACAAGATAAAGAAACGCGAAAATCAGCTTACCAAGCCTGTAAAAAGTTAGAAGAAGAACTAAAAGAAAAGGAAATCGATAAAAAGGAACAGGAATCAAAAATATCAGGTCAATGCCCTGTTAGAACGCCCCTTAACTCTTTACCCCGAGTTACCAGCAAAACAGGGGGTAGATGATGATTTATTGTTAGGTCCCCCAATGATATACATGCCACCCCCTTATGCCCCTACTCATCCCATAGTACAACGCCAGGACCCCCAAAGTATAACTAGAGATGGCACGATCGCCTCAGTCTCCACCACTTCTGCTCCCACCGAGCCACCCACACCAAATGCCTCATCAAAGGAGGCAGTAGTAGAGGTAGGAACCAAGGAAATAGGAGCGCCCAGGGTCCCGCGATTAAGTAAAAATGAGCGAGCAGGCATTGATAAAATAGTTAAAACCCTCATAGATAGGAAAGAAACAGAAGAACACGTAACAGACATATGCGACTCCTATGTTGAAAACCGCAAACGATACTTTATTGTACGTCTCTGTTACCACACCCTTACTGCATATGAAGAGAAGTACCAAAACGTAGGGCCCGAGCGATTAGTGGCTCTCTACAGGAAGGTAGACATCGGAGATGAAGGCGACAACGATGTTGCAGAACTATTTTCATCCACACTAGAAGTATTGCGTCACCTCATAGAACAAGGACAGATAGATAGGGACAGGACAACTAAGGTAGCAGGACCCCCAGTGGAAAAAACAGATAGCATGATGCCAATAAAAGAAGCTGCCCCTTACTGGGTACCTCCTAGAGGACAAGGGACTAATGACGATATAAACCATCAAGACGCTAGAGGAAGGGTGGTCTACAATTGGGTGTATCAGCCATGGGACAAACAGGACATCCTGACCTTCCGTAAATCTTTGCCGGATTTACGAAAGAACCCCACCGCCTTTACGCCGAGCTAGGTACCGCTCTGGGATCAACAATAATGACACTTGCCGACATAGACTTGTTCTTCGGGTTATGTTTGCCAGCAGATGTGTGGAAACAGGTTAAGAAAGTAAACCATACCGAACTGTTTGGTCATACCTGGGAACAACTCGACACACTAGATAAACAGCGGAACCCTGGTCAAAACCCAGTTAAAGCAATATTAGACCTCCCTGACAAAATAGTGCAGAAAGTGAAAACGCTGATCCCAGAGAAAAAGATAGACTGGTCCATAGTAACCGCATGCCGCCAGAAACCACAAGAGGACGTCTCAGAGTACTTCTCCAGATTTGAAACTGTGTTCTCTGATTACAGTGGACAAGACATGTCCACCGCAACCGGACACCACTTATTTGTGCAGAACTACGTCAAAGGATTACTGCCAGATGTATCCCAGAAACTACAAGCCAGCGAAAGTAGTTGGGCAGCATCTAAACCGACGGCCATTCTCCAAATGGCCCAGTATTACGAGCATCAGAGAAACGAAAATGACAGGGCTACAGAAAGGAAAAAGAAGGACTTGAAGGAAAGGGTAATGATAGCACAACTCCAGGGGCGAATACAGGAGGGGAGCAATATAGGGAGGAAACCAGCAGAATACCCCTAGAGTACAGCCACCTAGGAACAATCCATCTACATCATATGTAGGACGCCAAGACCTAGGACAGGATCAATGTGCATTTTGCAAAAAATATGGACACTGGAAATCCCAATGCCCGGCTTTGTTAGGAGCTGCTAGGGGCAGAGGGGCGAGGGAAATAGCAAGTGGACAGAGAGGAAGAGGACGTGGGAGAGGGTACGCGAGTGAAGCAAGCGAGGAAAGGCCAGGAAGAATGAACGCATTTGACCATCCCAGACCGAATCAGTACCAACAGACAGATTATGACAATACGTACGACTTTGCATAGGACAGCCACGGGCAAGGAAGGGATCCAGTCGAGCTCCGCGTTGATCAGCAAGGCCCTTATGTTACCGCTGAGGTCCTGGGCACAAGGTCGCCATTTTTGGTAGACACAGGAGCAACACGTAGTGCACTATCCAAACGACTGATTCCAAGGGCACCCTGGTCAGGCTCACATGTGACCTCAATAGGATTTGACGGTACGCCCTCCACCAACCCTTTGTCCCGACCCATCCCTTTTAATCTTGACCGCAATGGCGTCGAAACGACATTCCTCCTCTCATCTAACACCCCAGACGCCATTATGGGCCTCGACCTTTTGAAACACTTCCATGCGACTATCAGATGCTCACCAGACGGAGTGCGTGTCATCCTGTATGACAACCCCAACGCCATAGAGAGAACCCTTTTCAGCACATGTTTTCCATCTCTGAGACTGACACATCCCTACTGGACACTTTGCCATCACACTTATGGGCTAGGGCTGATTCAGACGTAGGACGAATGATGATTGACCCAGTACACGTAACAATACGACAGGACGCAACCCTACCGAAGGTACCGCAGTACAAAATATCGCCAGAGGGTGAGAAAGCACTAACAGAGATCATACACTCTTTGGTAGAGGCAGGGGTGGTAGAGGAAGTAGTGAGCAACATTTGTAACAGTCCCATACTACCGATTGTAAAGAGACAGGGAGATGGGAAAGCCTACCGCTTCATCATTGACCTGCGGGAGGTAAACAAAATCGTAGTACCACAATACCCAGTAGTTTCCGACATCACGACAATTTTGACTTTAATCCCCTCCACTGCCACCACCTTCACTGTGATCGACCTCAAGAACGCCTTCTTTTCCATACCTATACACGAGGACAGCCGCTATCTTTTTGGATTTACCCTAAACTCCCGTTCGTATAGATTTTGTAGAGCACCTCAGGGGTACACTGAGAGCCCAAGTATCTATAGCCAGGCGCTTAAAAGACAGTTGGACGCCATACAATTGCCAGATGGAGTGGCACTAATACAATATGTAGACGACATCCTTCTAGCAGCAGACACCATACCAATAGCCGTCACAGCCACCATCAAACTACTCCATTTCCTTGCTGAGAATGGTCACAAGGTCTCCCGAAAGAAACTGCAGTTCTGTAAATCACAAGTGACCTATTTGGGTCACCTTTTATCAAAAGAAGGGAGAAAACTCACGCCTGACAGGATCCAGACAATTCTAGACACCCCTGTCCCCAAAAATCAGAAGCAAGTCCGCTCTTTGATAGGCCTCACCTCGTTTTGCAGACAGTGGTTACCGAACTTTAGCCTCATTGTCAAACCCCTTCTCTCCCTCCTAGCTAAGGACATCCCCTCACCTCTCCCCTGGACCCCCGAATGCCAGACAGCCTTTAAAGAACTACGCAATACCCTTTGCTCAGCACCAGTCCTAGGAACCCCAGATTACTCCAAACCATTCTTCCTCTACACACACGAAAGGGAGGGATGTGCATTGTCTGTCCTAACACAATCAATTGGTCACAAACAATGCCCTTGTGCATATTTTTCTGCCACCCTCGATCCAGTAGCCAGAGCACTGCCAGCGTGCCTGCGCGCTGTGGCAGCTGCAGCGGTATCAATACGCCAGAGCGAAGGAATAGTGCTCTCCAATCCAGTCACTGTTTTAGTACCCCATGCAGTCGACACACTACTGAACCAGACCAAAACCCAACACTTGACTAGCGCCCGACTGACAGGATATGAGTTGACCCTGCTAGCACCGCACATTACCCTAAAGCGATGCACCACCCTCAATCCAGCCACACTGTTACCCCTACCCGAGAACGATTCTAACGTGGCTCCACTACACGACTGTGTGACACTAACCGATGAACAAACAAAAAGTAGAGTAGACCTCGGAGACACCGCCTTTCTAGAGCCAGATGGAGAACTATGGGTGGATGGTTCGTGCATCAAACTCCCCGACGGCACCACCTCAGCTGCATACGCTGTCACCACAGCCCGAACCATTCTAGAAACAGCCCGTATTGCCCAACGTTCCGCCCAGGCAGCAGAACTCATTGCCCTCACACGAGCATGTATTTTAGCAGCTGGCACGACAGTTAACATATACACCGACAGCCAATACGCCTTCGGGGTGTTTCACCATTTCGGGATTCTATGGAAAGAAAGAGGGTTCCTGACTTCACACGGTACACCCATCCTGCATGGAGATTTAGTCTCCGCCTTGACGGAAGCAGTCCTCCTCCCCAAAAAGCTAGCAGTGATAAAATGCCAAGCACATAGGAAAGTGACAGATCTCATTGGACAGGGAAATGCGCTAGCAGACGTTACTGCCCGAGCAACAGCAGAAGACAGAACCATGACACGAATGTATGTGACCAGGTCACAAGCTGAACAATGGACTGATGCTAGGACCACTGTAAGGGACATACAGACTACAGGCACACAAGACGAATTGACCGAGTGGGAAAAGGTGGGACTAAAAACGAGGAAAATTGCTGGAGAACTAAAGACGGAAATAAATGGCTGTTACCCAATGCCTACCTCATCCCCATATTGACCATGGCACATTTACCAGCACACATAGGCTCCACCCCCATGATTGAACTAATCACAACAGTATGGCATAATGTCAAGATAACAGAATCTGCAAAGCGCCTAGTACAACAATGTATAGTATGCCTACAACACAACCCAGGGAAAGGGACAGTAGTACCACGGGGAGGGTTTGGAGTCCCTGATCACCCCTTTGAAGTCCTTCAAATGGATTACATCCAACTAGAGAGATGCCATGGTCTAAAATATGTCCTGGTGGTTGTGTGCGCTTTTAGCAAATGGGTGGAGGCATATCCCACCCGCGACAATACTGCCATAGCCACTGCAAAAGTATTGTTGAAAGAATTCTTCCCCCGGTACGGCCTTTGCAGAATTTTATGGAGCGACAACGGCCCACACTTTGTAGCCGAAGTGATACAGAACATACTGAAAGGGTTGGGGGTAAAACAAAAATTCCATGCCGTCTTCCACCCCCAATCAGCGGGCCTGGTAAAGAGACACAATGCAACATTGAAACTAAAGCTAGCCAAAATAGTTGCCACAACCGGGTTGAAATGGCCCGACGCCCTTCCATTGGCATTGCTATCAATGCGCTCCACCCCGACCAAACACAGACTGACCCCGTATGAAGTGGTCTTCGGCAGGCCTATGAACATTTGGGCGGCACCAAGACCCACCTCCATTAACGATGTCCCGAACATATTAATGTCAGACTATCTGCATAAATTGACAAACGAGCTAACAATTATCCACCAACAGGTGCAGCAAGCCTTGCCTGACATATCCAGGGGCCCAGGACATGTGATAAAGCCTGGGGACTTCATCCTAGTTCGCAACTTCCAAAGAACGAAGAATCTGGAGCCCAGGTGGACGGGCCCCTGGCAAGTCTTGATCACCACTCGAACTGCCCTCCGAGTGGAAGGGAAAAAAATTGGCTGCACGCCCACCACTGCAAGAAAGTCCCTCCAACGCTGGCAACCTGTGAAGAGGTGGAGGTGCAAGAGGAAGTACTCGCAAAAGACCGACCAGCTCTGAGTTGCTACCCACAAGAAGACACCCTCCAACTGTCTGAATTTCCCGACCCCACGGTGCCATCCAAGGAAGGGTACAACCTAAGATCGACGAAAAGGGGGAGCTCCAACAACCAGGCCACTAACTGAGTCAGAGTCTCAGATCGGTAGCACAGCCAAACGACGCTACCAGGAAAAACACCAGACAAAAGTCTGTGGTCCTAACAGTTGGTGAGCTCCTCGAAGATGATGGAAGAAACGGAACACCTGCAAAGCCACCGCAAAGACACCAAGACTTTTGAACTGCACAGTACAAAGACAATTGCACTTGTAGCTGCATTTCTCACCTGCCTCCTGCTAATGGTCACACTCTGGATCATTGAAGAGAATGCACCTGCATACAGAACATTGTCACCAACCATGCAACCAATCACAAAGAAAGAACACTACCTGGTATCACTACCGCCACATCTCCGAGAACGACGCAAAGAATTCTGGAATAATTCTTTCGTACAGATGCTGCACCAGCACAATCTTGCCACCAATGCCACTAACTGTTGGGTCTGTGGGCTGCTACCACATGCCACTGAACATTCCATCCCTTTCATCCCTTCACCCTTTTCTGTTCATGGATCTTGCCTTGCCTGGATGATGCTCCTACAAGAAAGTTACAAAGACAATGCCACTTCCGATGGGACAATCGCTCAGTTCTACAACGAGTTCTGGCTAAACCAAACAGGAAGAACAGCAGCTCCCTTTTGCCCTCACACCTCCAATACGACATTCCCAATGAATGTCCCCTCCAAAGAACGAGTGGAAATACAAGTGTTCAATAATCCTGTCAGAGCCACATTTTCCTACCTGAAGAAAAGAACTGCTGCAACACTGACTGTGGCCCTATCTGTGGTGAACGTCTCTGGCCTTGTATGCATTGAAGGCCGTGGGACTAAGAATGTGGGTCACAGCACTTGTAACATTGTAAGGACTTTGAACACTGCCAATCCTCCAGCATTTGTTGCATCACCCAATATGTACTTTGTCTGTGGAACCAAAGCCTACACCTGGCTCCCAAGAAACTGGGGGGGCACGTGCTACATCGCCTTTGTTTTGCCACCGACCTACACAGCCCCTGCAGAGCATCATCGAGAAAAGCGTTCTAAAGACACTGATCAAGCAGACTCTGCCGCATCACAGTTCGTTGACGCAGCAAAAGGGCTCGTCCCGCTATGGGGTCCGATGGCAAACAGCCGAGCCATCAGACATCTGTCTCAAGCGGTAGAAACCGCCCTGAACATCACAGCTGGCATCCTCACCAACAACACTGCCGAGCTTCAAGCGGTCCGTCTGGTGGCCCTACAAAACCGCATGGTCCTGGACGTGGTACTAGCGGATCGTGGAGGAGCATGTCGCATCATTGGTGCCAGTTGCTGCATATACATCCCTGATAATTCACCCTCTGTCTATGAAGCAATCGAACATCTCCACAGACTGTCTTCAGAAATTCATCAAGGATCAGAGACTTGGACAATTGGAAGTTGGCTTTGGGGCATCTTAAAGGACTGGGGTTGGAAAATATCAATGTTTCTCTTGGTCCCAGTATTGGCAATATGTGGTTGCTGTTTGGGTGTACACTGTATACCACCTTTGTGTTCTCTTTGCATAAGTGCCTTGCGCCCTAAGACTATGGACACTCAGTTAACAAAAATGAGAGTAATGTATGAACAAGAAATACAGGACATTATGGAGATCGAAATAGACTGACAAGATGGCTAGTTATGTTCAAAGGGGCGACTGTTAAGAACAAAACACAATCATGAACATTCTGCGCCATCTTGTCTGATGAAAGTTCCTACGTGCACATAAACTACAGTCATTCTGATTTTCCACAGCCATTTTGTACTCTGTTGGTCACCTTCATTTCACCCTGTCCTCTAGCAGCCTTCTGACTCTCTGACCAAACCTGATATGTGTGCTGGGGGCTATAAACTATTTCCACGACAAACATCAACATCACCTGCTGCCTCAAACTCGTCTTTCCTCTCATCCCTGCACAAACGGGTTACAAATACCAAACAGACTCTTGCAAACATGGTTTATTGCACTACACACAGCAAGACTGGTTTTTGCCAACAATGGGACCTGTTCTTATCAACAGAACGGACTCTTAGATCTGGCCGGTCTCACTCGTTTTTAGACCCTGAAGCAAGGTCCAGCTGCAATTAAATTGTCTGTTTTTGACCTGGGTGGGAGGAGAGTTAATGTTGGGCTTGTGTAACCATGTTGATAAAACAATGTCAGGCTTGTGTGACAACCTGCCCGGGGCGGAGACTCCAAGCTTGTAACCATGATAAAAGAAACAAATACATTGTGTAAAACTGTATAAAAGGAAGAGTCAGAAGCATTGCCAGTAGAACACCTCCCTGAAGACATCCTGGTGTCAGCAGTTGACGTGGTCTCCTCTAAGAGTAATAAACCTTTTTCTTGCCTTCCAGCTTCCAGCGCCTGCCTCGTTATTTTAGATAGTGAATCCAAAGTGGATTAAAGGTGACCTTGCGCCGGGCAGCATTGGGGATCTCAGGAGACTCGCTGCTTTTCACAGTGAGCCTGGTTCACCTACCTAAGAAGCACACACATAACTCAATCTAGTAATTTTGGAGACACTTGATCTCTTTAATCGCAACTTATCACCATAATAAGAAATCCTCCAATGTCATTCCCTCATGGCCACAAACTTTTTTTTAACCATCGACACTATGCATAATATAACACCCTTGTTACCGAATCACATGACACTGATTCTCCTCCCCCATGTTTAGTTCTTGCACTAGATCACACATACACCTACAATGATGTGTACGATACTCATATGTTACTGCCACCCTCCACCCCCCCGAGTAACCATATCCTCTGCCACCTTTTTTCTCATATCTCTTCCTCACACCAACGCTGTAGCCTCAATCCACTATCCCTTGTCGCAATTTCTACCAAACAACAACAGGCTGATAATCATAAATACTACAGTGATGTACGTGTCTTGACATGACAATGATTCTTGCTAATTATTTTTCCTGTCCGTCCTTGTTTTCTTCTCTGTATAGTTTTTGTATTACTAAAAATTATTTTGAACTAAAAAAAAAAAAACTAAAAAAAAAACAGGCTTTGCTGTTTCACACAGAGTCCCCGTCATACAAAACCAACTACTGAGATATGCTGTTCTCTCCCGTCACTACCCCACACTACTACACCCACTGGACTGTAAGTTCATCATCATGTGCTGCAAGTGCAGTAGTACCGTATCTCAAAAATACAATACTTTACAAACAAACATTAGCAAAGCCAACAGCTCAGGGCTCACATTATAGGGCTGAGGCCTATTGGCTTTACCAATGCTTGTTGTGTTTGTCCACCCTCTGAAGCATGACATCTTTACCATCCTTTTGTTCGGCTGATTTGTATCCTTCCATGGCTGACACTAGGGTGCAACTTTTTTCTTTTTGTTCCAGCATTCCATCAAAGTGCTAGTGTTTTCCTGCTTTCTCCTATATGCTTTTTCCCCCCTCACATCCCTCCACTCTCCGTATTGCTACTCCCAAACTCATTTATAGAGACAAAGCACATCCAAGAATCAGTCTTCAGGCACCTACGTTATCCTGCTAATGTGAACACGTTTTTACTTCCTAATTTTCTCCGAAGCGTAACATCTGCCCTGACTGGGAAATGCAGTTCAGCTTCTTACTGTGTCAGCTGCATGTGCCTCTTACTGTTTACAGAGACAGCCAGTGGTACCCATTTTCCTGGGACATTGCACCATCAGCTCAGCTGAGATCATGCTGTAACAGTGGCATATTTACCCGCACAATATGAAAATCTAGTTAGGAAATACCTGTCATGCTTATTTTGGGAGAGAAGCTGCAAGTGTCTTTTACTATTCATGCTAAATGTACCTTTTACCTCGTTGAGGTTTATTAATTGTGCACGGCAAGATGAGCATCTCAGATTCGAGACTGATGGCATTATTTGTTTCCCCGTGTGTTTGCTGTTTATTTTTATGCTTGGTTACTGCTTTTTGTGTCCTTTGGGGCCTGTATCAAGTTACAACAGTAATACCTGTACATCTTTATAGGTACTCCTGTCCCCTTTCTGCTCTCTGCTGAGGGAGAACACATATTTTGATCGAACATGAAAGCACAATCCCTATGTACGTGAAGGCATAGAAAAATCGGGTTTTGCACTGTGCTTCCTTAATTATGACAGGTGAGTGCTAACTATAATGATGCTCAACTTCGTTTTTTGCATTTTTCATTTGATTCTAGAAATCAAAAGGCGAAGTGTTTCATGAATTCTTAATAAATCAGCAAGTCTTTCAAAATATACCACAGCCCACTATTGGTGTGTGATTCCCCCGCACCTCCAGTCTGTAATTGGTACAGGCAGGGATCGCAACTATTTCAACATACATATTTTTGCTACTTGATGTTTGTGTTCTCCCATTACACCCTGTTGTCATATTCAATTCCATACGGTTAACCACACATCCAGAACTTCTACTGGTGGAGACAGAAGGAGAACCTATCTACTCTGAATATACTATGAAGGATCCCGCCATGATTTTCAAATGATGCATACAAGATACCAAAACCAAATATACACCCAGTAGAGGAAAACAATTCTACTCTGAGAACAAGCATACCACTAATACCCGATGTAGTACCTGAAGGAGGAAACAGAAGCGTGTCGTCGAAGCAAAGTGAAGGTTTTTGTCCCAAAGTCACACCATCTTTACTCTCCCCATCATGGGTAGACTATGCAAAATATATCAAATTTAGAATACCTCTTGACCAATCCCGAATCAACATGTACTTGCATTTCCTGTCTCTCCAAAATTCCTTGTCCACTGCAGAGCGCAGTGGTGTAACCAGGTTGCCATCAGCCTTGCAAGCAAGGAAAATGACATGGACAACAGCGGTTTTTTTTCTTATTATTTAGCCATGCTGCACAGCATCAGGATACTGTACAGCATGGCAAAACATATTGACAAAGCCAATAGGTCTTGAAGCCAAGATCTATTGCCTTTGCCAATTCTTGTTTCATAAAACAGGGTAATAGCAGAGGCATCACCCCTTTGTCATACAACTGGTACATCTTGGGCATAAACAGTGCAAGCTTCCCTCCTCCATACGACAACTAGAGATAGGGCAGCAGCGCCAGCTTATCCCATCACAGGACACACACGGACACACACAGACGGACATTATATATATATATATATGTCAGGCAGCAACAGCGCAAGCTTTGCTTTCTCACAGAAAAGTACATAATGGTAGTTCTGATACCATTCACTTAGACAGCATCCTGAAAGTCCTGGTGCTATCACTCAGAGACCTGCTGTTTGTTTTGATTCTTTGATTTTACACATAGTGAGGAGTACTAGCAGGTCTTTGTTATCTCTAGCAGCCCAGCCACAGCCAAAGTAACTATGCTCCAAGAGGTACACAGGTGCCAACTTCTCCGAAAAGGTTTTGAATGCGCGCATTCAACAGGAGCTGTGCAATCTCAGCTTCGGTGCTGCACCTGTTCAAAATGTTAAGGGCCACCACTGCTGGAAAATGAAGTTTTTGAAGGTCTTGGAGGCGATACAGCTCGTCTTTCAAGATGATGCTGGGTTGCAAAGGGGAGCCAGTGTAGCTCTTTTAGAGTTGGGTCGACGGAATCAAACTTTCCCAAGCCTTTTGATGAGACGTTGTGCAACGCAGTACAGAATGCCTTAAACAGGCACTATCACTAGGACAATGATATTGCTACATGCTCCTAGAACACTTTATTTCCACCACCGGGCTTTCCTTATTCATATCATTACTAGCATCAGTGTTTCACCAATGATTCAATTAAACTGAATAGAAACGACAACTCCAACAATGAATTGCTTTGTAAAATAAAAGAAGCCTGGTTCGCGGATGTCTATTGACAAGGAGTCGTTTGGCAGCAAGCACTATGCGAATTATTAACTAGTGTGTAGACTCTCTTCCGCAAGAAACGCCTCACTAATACTGACTAGATAGTGACCGCTGTCCGCAGCCTAAAGTCTGCAGTCGCACGACCTCTTGGTTTACTCTCTGACTCATTTCCTCTTGGAAACCCGTCACTACCGGTGCGGCAGAGATCGACGTCTGCAAAAACTGCACGTTGCCTGGTGTGGCGGTCCACAGTAGCTGAACGTTTAGTTCCGGGTCAGAAGCGGAGGTGATTTCTTCTGGTGAGTCGAGTTGTCTTTTCCGGGGCGGGTCATTACTATTTAATCGTACAATTTATAGACAGCCCAGTCCATTAAGACTTCGTGTGAACGCCCCTTTTCCTGCTAATCATTAGAAACTGGCTTTCTGATTGGTTCCCATGTCTTCACTTATTTAATGTCGGGAAGTGAGTGAGTCCTTCATACATTGAAGTTGGCCGGCGTAGAAAGCGGAGTAGCAGAGATTGTTTTTTTAAGTTACCGAATCACAAGGTAAGGTTGTGTTCAGGAACTGCCCACACCCCTCCAAGGTCTGTAGTGTCTGTAGGCGAGGGGAGATTTTTTTTTGGGGTGGCGGTATGGGTGGGTTGTGGGTAGTCTTGTGTAAAATCACGAAGAGCACAGAACAGTTTTCAAAGGTTTATTCTCGTCTCGGAACCCCTCACATCGGCAACGTACATAGGGAGCAACTCGTAGGATGGGCTCTCCCACAGCTGCCCTTCCCGGAGTTCCGCCCCAACGTTCCTCCCACAACGCAAGCACATTCTACTAAGGGCTTACAATGGAGCTCAAAACCATGCACGAGCTCTACTCTCGAGCTCGCCATGACAGGGGACACACATTTTGCAATCCCACGGAAGACTCCTTTTTGAAAATCGACACTGAAATGTCTTTTTGTCCATTTCAGCTATTTCTCAATTTGTAGCCTGCTTCATGATGCATTCTGTGGACCGTGGCTTCCCCAGTAACACTGTGTAAAATGTAGGCTCAAAATCCCAGCTTGCGTAGCGAAGGCACCCTCCACCTGGTCGCCCCACCCGGATCCCACAAACTTAGACCGCACCAATTTCACGTTATGGCAGAATTGAGGCTGCAGTTTATTAGGCAGCTTTAAACTTACAAGCGATCCTTCAACATGCATTACTTCAATTTATTTGGAAGCCTGTGACCTCTGTACCATAGCCAGAAGCACTGTGCCCTACATTCAGTGCCGTCCATCATTTACTTCCACTCTGGGCAAGCGTCTGCTTTCAGCCCCAACCAGGTGACCTTTCACTTCCGGTGCAACCACACGTTTCGTTCGGGGTAAGATTCTGCTTCCAACCCGACCAGGTGACCTTTCACTTTCGGTGCCACCACACATTCTATTCCGGGTAAGCGTCTGCTTCCAACCCAACCGGGTGACCTTTCACTTCTGGTGCAACCACACCTTTCATTCCGGGTAAGCGTCTGCTTCCAACCCGACCGGGTGACCTTTCACTTCCGATACCACTATGCCTTTCCTTCCGGGTAAGCGTCTGCTGCCAACCCGACTGGGTGACCTTACACTTCCGGTGCCATCACACCTCCCAACTTCTTCCGGGCCCAGACTTCGCCCTTGACTATTTTCTTCCGGTTCAACCCCCCAGGCCCTTGCGGTAGCCTGCCAGTACCCCCTGGTTCCTGACTGTCACCTGTTTGTGGCCTGTTCCCCTTCGGCAAATGCCAGCCCGGGTTCTGCTCCCGGGGGGTGGCCTCCACTAAGGCCCCCGGTCCAGCCACTCCCCCCCCCCCCCCCTTTGGGGAGGGGAGGGCCGAACCAAGGGGCTTAGCAAAGGCACCCCCCACCTGGTCGCCCCACCCGGATCCCACAAACTTAGACCACACCAATTTCACGTTATGGCAGAATTGAGGCCGCAGTTTATTAGGCAGTTTTAAACTTACAAGCGATCCTTCAACATGCATTACTTCAATCTATTTGGAAGCCTGTGACCTCTGTACCATAGCCAGAAGCACTGTGCCCTACATTCAGTGCCGGCCATCATTTACTTCCACTCTGGGCAAGCGTCTGCTTTCAGCCCCAACCGGGTGACCTTTCACTTCCGGTGCCACCATGCCTTTCCTTCCGGGTAAGCGTCTGCTTACAACCCGACCGGGTGACCTTACACTTCCGGTGCCATCACACCTCCCAACTTCTTCCAGGCCACAGGCTCGGCCCTTGACTATTTTCTTCCGGTTTAACCCTCAAGGCCATTGCGGTAGCCTGCCAGTACCCCCTGGGTCCTGACTGTCACCTGTTTGTGGCCTGTTCCCCTTCGGCAAATGCTAAGTTTAAGTAGGATCGCTTTGTAAGTACCTCCAAGCATTTCTGGGAGCTTTCGCTGCCAGGAAGGCCCCCCCCCCTGCCATAGCTGCGCATCAATTCTTCTAATACACCTACAAGACTTTGCATTAAATATTACCCATATGTTCCTTAGAAGATTTGGCATGAGGTTGTTTATGGTTGTATCTGACAACTGTATACCTCCCTCCTTGGGATGGAGCCCCTGCCAGGGACCTCCCGGGAATAATCTAAGAGTATCCCACTTTGTGTCATACATGCTCCTGGCCAAGTTAGGAGGTATTCCTTTATAATGAGAAAGAAGTTGCCCCTTCCTATAGTAGGGAAGTTGTTTCCTACCGAAGTCAATGATCACAACATTAGCATTTGTTGACCGGGTGCGGCACATTTGAATCTTAAAGCAGTGCACCCTTGAACGTTGAAAGAGGAATGCTGAATTCCCCTCTTATTGCCGCCAGCTCTGTCTGTAGCCCTCAAAAGGTAAGTGTTCGATCACCCACACTGCTCTGCACTCTGAAGTAGAACACAAACACAGCAATGGTGAACAATAATATTTTAGTAATGATTTTAATATACTGCTTAAGCGTTACATTTATTCCATGACTTTTTGCACCGATGTCCACACAAAGTTCCCCCTGAACTCTGGCATCCCATATTTGTGGGTGAGGATGTATCCTAGTGATTGACTCCTGCAGGAGCCTAACTGGGCAATAAGGGCTGTCCACCTCTATGCTATATACAGTGATACAGGGTCACTTGCTAATTTGATCTGTTTTATATGGCTTAACTGATAAGGCTATGTTGTGAGGTCTGAATTAGCTATACTTAACAAAAGGGGGGCGGGGCCTGTTGCTTTTGTCACCTTTGGCTGTTTGTACCCGCACAATAACCCGGAAAGCCCAATTTTTGGTCTTAATTCACATGTGGCCCATCCTGGAAAACAAATTACTTCATTTTGGTATTGTACCATTGAGCTTTACATTGCATGCTACTGCCCGCAGATCCTTTGAGACGCAGGACCTATATTTACTTGCGTGTTACAGCAAACAAATGATGGACGGAATGCTGACAATGCAAACATTCTCCCCCCAGTCAAAAGATCTGGGTTAAATCCATCGTTCTTTTGCCCACTACGCCACCCCAGTTTGGACCCAGCCATATGCAAATCAGTCTTGACCCTGTGCCCCATGGGAACAGTCCAGACCGAACTGCCAGGCCAGGTGCTCCCTGGACCGGAAACAAGCATCCTGGGACCGGTTTCAGGGTATGTCACCCTTCTTCAGCCAGGCTAGCTTGAATCCAGTGGCACAGTGAGCAAGGGACCCACGTCTGGGCATACCCATCCCACTTAGGGCGAAAAGTGTTACAGCAAACAAATGATGGACGGAATGCTGACAATGCAAACATTCTCCCCCAGTCAGGAGACGTGGGTCCCGTGCTCTCCATGCCACTGGAGTCAAGCTATCCTGGCTGATGAGGGCTGAAAGCCCGAAACCGGTCCTAGGATGCTTGTTTCCAGTCCAGGGAGGACCTGGCCTGGCAGTTCGGGCTGGACTGTTCCCATTGGGCGCAGGGTCAAGACTGATTTGCATATGGCTGGGTCCAAACTGGAATGGCATGGTGAGCAAAAAAACGATGGATTTAGGCTCAGATCTCTGTACTGGGGTGAATGTACGACATTGTTCTGCATTCTGTCCATCAATTGTTGTTTTTGCTATATTTACTTGCAACCTTGGCCCACACCACAAAGTGTAGCCCCGCACCACCAACTCCTTAAAATTGTCTGTTGAAATTGAAACTGTAGCTGTAATGTTCGCAAAAGTCTGTACACGCCAGTACCGCGACTTGTTCCAACCGCTACATCCTTCTCTGCCATGCCCGTTTACTGTGCTCCTAATTCCTGCAATGCTTTACCCAGCTTCTGAACAATACCATTTTTGCCACCTGACTAGACTCTTTCCCGCTCATAACCTATAATGGAAAGCAACTTATTAATATTTATGTTCAGGTTTTGGCTCTCCTCCAAAACTTGTGCCTTCCTACCAGCTATGTCCTAAGGGCGACCCCATGCCTCTTCCTCAATGCTTCCTAGGTTCCTTTTACTATCCTTGACATTATTTTTGTAACAGTCTCCTTCAGCTCTGCTGCATGCACTTAAATTGCTTTCAGTACCAATTGATCCCTGTTTCACCTGTTCACACTTATCACTGGGTAGTACCTAATTGCGTCCAGGCTACATGCTCTTTCTTTCCCTATGCCCTATAGCCTAATTGGTTGTGTTTTAAAAAAAAATAATAATAATAATTTTAACATGTGAAGAATCTCTGGAGAAAACGCCTTCTGTTTAACGTTTAATCGGCTATCGTGTTTGCCCTCTTTTATAACAACCGTGTTAACCCGACAGTCCATCCCGCCATATTTCAATACTGGTATTACAGTATAAAAAAAAACAACACTAGAAATCATCTCTTTTAGCTCCGGTTTAGCAAGCTGTTACTCCTTCCAATGCCTGTATGTGAAGATGCTTTTGTTGCATAAACCTCCAACCTTTTCTGACATCCCATATACCTTCTACACCTCCCTCCCCTGGACCTGTGTTGCACTGGTGTGGGCATGCTGGGGAAGGGGGGGGGGGGGAATAAGGAGCAGGGAGCGCTTAGTATCCCCCAACCGGACCCCTTTCCCCCCTTCCAGCATGGTGGCCTCGCACACCCACCCCCGTGAGAAGGCACCAAGGGATACTCCACACTATAGCTGAACTAGTGTTTTCTTTTTTATTTATTTATTATTCATTTTGAGTATAATCACGTATTGTGAGCGACTCTGGCCCATGATACAAAATGTGCTTTGAATTGTCATCATTATGCAATTGTCAGTGTGAACCCAACCTTCTTGAGGCCTGTGGAAAGCGTAGTGGCCTCACATTGTCAGAATCACTCCAATATGTAATCACTCCATTATGTAGATGTAGACTATATGTGTAAAAGATACGCCTTTTCTATCTATGTCTTTCTTTTGCATATTTATTTATACTGCCTCCTGAATCGCAGTTGGCTTCAAACTTTGACGTTGTATAGGCAAGCTCGACCAGACGTCTCACGTTGGCGCCTTTTGTTTGGGAAGCACAAGTATTTAATCCATAAAATTGACATTTTGTGTTGCTTATATTTCCATTTATTTATTTTTTCTTTCCATTTTTGATCCTAAAATATTTCACCAAAACCTCCTCCAACCACCTCAGCTCCCTCCACCTGCAGTGTGCCCTCACTGTGCGTTCGCGTCTGTTGAGGTGAACTGGTGCTAGAACGGCACCTATGCCTTTGCAAATCGGCCAGTGCACCCCCCATGCACTGGAAAAAGGGGCCCCATGGCAAAGCGCAGTATACTGGTGGCACCTTGCACCTAACCATCTGCCATGAGCTACTAAACGATGTCCAAGTGAAAAATTATTGAGACCTTGTTACTGTGGCCTTTTTTATAAGTGGTAGGTCCCTACCTACACTTACTAATAACCCACCTTCTAAGGACATGTGTCCATGTGCGCCTGAGAGCCACCAAAGACTCACTCCAACTACCTCAGTTCCCTCCAACTGTGGTGTGCCCTTACTGCACATTCGCATCTGTTACGGTGAACTGGCGCTAGAACTGCATCTAAGCCTGCGATTTGGCCAGTGCACCCCCCATGTTCTGGAAAAAGGGGGCACTATACTGGTAGCACCTCGCAGCGAACAATCTGACAGTCTGTGAATAATGGCAAAAAATCCCCTGTAATGTTACGGAAGAAAACATTGGTTTTGTAGGCACTGGGATATCAAGTTATCTGCCCAGAATCACAGGATGTCAAGCAAACTCTGAGACTGGAAACCATGTTCCCCTGTTCCAAAAAATCGGCCACCCTGACGGTTACACCACGCCCTGTCTCTTA
The DNA here is from genome assembly GCA_963921515.1 of Calotriton arnoldi. NCBI lineage: Eukaryota > Metazoa > Chordata > Amphibia > Caudata > Salamandridae > Calotriton > Calotriton arnoldi. Next base: position 2,601,842 of record CAWUFW010001137.1, read on the forward strand.
ACCTACCACCTCACGCCCATCGTACATCGCCGCCGGAGCCCACGATCAGTACACAAGACTCCAGTAAGGTGCCTGTCTTTAATTGTGGCCTCTTTCGGTTTTGTTAAAGTCAACACCTTCTACCCTGTCATAAGGTTTCTGCACATACACAGAGCTATGCACAGGAAAATGGGACCCCGGAATACAGTGGTTTGCCACCATATACCGTAGCACCCAAAAACCCCAACCCAACTAGCTTAGCATCCCATTAGCACCCAAGTACTAATGTTTGGACAACCCAGAACACGGTATCTTTATCTCAGGACTCGCAGAAGCAAGAACACTCTTTCGTCACTCACTCGTACTTGTCCACAAGGTGCGTAGGAAGAGACACTGGATAGGTTAAAATGTTTATTCCAACTTACGTGCTCTAATGTACAGTACACGTGTCAGTACTAATAGCATAATGCATATGACTAATATAAGCAGCATGGTTACAATTCCATAGAATACAAACGGGGAAAGCATCTCAGAGCTCAGTGGATAAACGTATAAATAACATTACCACCCTCCCCTTGCAGTAAGATAGTTTATTATAATAATAGAAGACCTCTGGGCTTTGACTAGCGAACCCCCATACCTCAGTCTCTAGATGCAGAATTACATCAGCAGGACATCATAGCTCTTCTCACTGAAAGGGATTTCTCCAAGTGTGTTAAGCGCTAGTAAATCACAGTATTAAAAGCATACCAAATTCTTCATGGCAATTGCACCTAATGTTATGTCTGGGTGCGCGAGACTGGCCATATCAGGAAGAACCAAAATACATTGTTATGCGACCTTGTACATGTTTGTGCAGACTGAGCCCAAAAAGGTGAACAACAGAAAATGCAGACAGTGCAAAAGAACTTGGCACGAGCAAAGGGCGAGGGAGGCCCGGCTCAGTGTAACGTGCGCAAAGGAAAACAGCATGGCAGCCAGGCCTAGGCCAACATAACAAGGCAGGTAACAATCCACAAGACAACCCTTGTGTGAACACCTCCCAAACGGGGAAACCCGCGGTGTGACTCAGAAGAACCATCCGTAGAGTTAAAGTCCAATAGTGTCCCTCTAATGACACCAAATACCTATATCTAGTCCCGCATAGCGCGGAGCAAGTCAGTGAGACGTCAGAGCGCCTTGCACACAGACACCAAACATGCCGTGGCAGCTGGAGCATCTCATACATATCCAATCCCTCCTCAAATGCTCGACATCTCCCCACATGGGACTTGAAGCCCTACCTAGGACAGACCGCAAGAGACACTGGGGTGGGCAGGAGGCTGGCAGAGCACCCTCCCTGCCAAGATCCACTCCACCCGACACCACCCTTGTGCACGCCTTTCATCTCACCTCCAACACTAGCATTACTATCACCGTTTATAGTATACTTTTGTGTATACTCTTGCTGTGTTTGTGCTTACTGTACTTACCCTATGTGTAACTCCGGCATTGGTGTAGCATGCTGGGGAAGGAGGTGTTAGGAGCTCCCATTCTCCCAAACCCCCCCACCCCAAACCCCCGGCGATGTGCCTTGCACACCTACTCCGAGGCCAGAGGGGCCAGAAATGATTTTAATCCCTTTCCCAGGACACTGTTTTACTATAATCCCTGAAATGGAACTTGGAGCAGGACCCGAGAAACTATAACTAACTACACGGCCCTGCTGCCATCCCCTAATAACCGCACCGTAGCCTTGGGGCAACGCTGCTAGGTCACTGCACTGCAGCTTAATGCATTAGTTGATATACTGTGCTCCAAGAGAGATGCTGCGTATGCGACGATGAACCATAGCTTCCCCCATCGCTGCACGCCTTCCTTACTGTTTGACAGACATGCATTACGGTATTGCGGCCTTCCCTGCTCAACCCTCATTGAATGGATATTGCTGCGTTTGAAAACACCCTTCCTTTCTGTTTGCCTTTCCCCTTCTTGTATTCGTGTATCGTAGTTACCCCTTTCTCTCTTTCTTTCTTGTACTTCCATGACTTGCCTTTTCTCCCTTGCAGCTTGTGCCGTTTTTGTCTCCTTTTTCTACCTCTCTATAGTCCTCCTGGACATCTGCCGTATGACATCTTACATTTGAACTCCGAAGCCCCGCAGTCTGCACACCCCACCAAGCTATGCCTGGAAAACAGCCCCCATGGAGAGGCCTGCCTGTACTGCAGTTCTGCTGTGGGTATATCTGTTGTAGAGACGTAGCTCACCCAATTTTTTTTTAATATATTTTTTTATTTATTTATTTATTAAACACTGCCCTGCAGGTAGGAAAATGCTTCAGAGAGCACCAGTTGCATTACAGATGGCCCTTTTTTGTTCAGAAAACGCTTCATTGTTAGGCCCAACATGCTTTAAGTGAGCACCCGCACATTCCGCCGGATCATATATTGCTAGGCACGTGGGGGGGAAGTGATTTGCCCAGGATCCTGGTTTGTTGATCTTCAAGCTAGCCCTGAACCTGGTTTCTTGAGCATTAAAGTGGGCTGCTCCAGCCGTTATGCCACCTTCTATATTGTTTAAGCAGTAACTTCTCTGGTACAACTCTGAATGTGCTGCCTTTTTGAGGTGTGTGCAAACCTGTGACTGCTTTGAGGAGGGAGGACCGACTAAGTTAATGCAGAACATGACACTAACTGCAGGTATCATTGTAACAGTACCCCAAAGGACGGTGCAGCCAATTGACAATGTAGGCTCTCCTGCGGCCCAAATTAACCAACCGCCACGGGGTGAAACACTGCCAGGTACCGCTACTTCCAACCCTCCCTCTCCCTGCTGTGAAAGGGGAGGGGGGTGAAGCCTCTTTTCCCTAATCACGGCGGCAATTAGACTTCTGTAAACGTTTCGCTGCCGTCTTTGAGCACCAGCAACACACTCCCATCCTTGCACACACTGCTGCCTGTGTGTGCCCACGAGCACGCCACCAACTACCCCTTCCACACCAGACTGGTGCCTCTATCCCCGGCGTGCCACCCCTGGGGGCTCATGGCTCCTGAGCCTGCCTGGCAGTAGAAAGCCACTTGCCACTGAAAGTGTATTGCAACTCACCTTCTGCTATTGTACGAATGGCGCCAAATTATTATTAATGGGGGCCGCGCCCTGTAGTGCCTGGTGTCGCAACTCCCCCTTCCCCACCAGATGCGAAAGGATCCATGGCAGGCCCCACCCCGTCCTCCTTGTCTTAAAATCCTCCTGGTCAGCCCCCGTTCTCCCCATAACCTTGTAATTCGACCCTTAGCCACCCCTTCCTTAAGCTGCCGCAATGGGGGCCCTGGACGACCTCCTCCCCGTTGTCGCACTCGCGTTTTTTGTTGTTTTTTTTTTCCTTCTTTCTCCTTCTAGCCCGACTCGACGGTATTGGAGCACTATACATGAGCACCAGTTGTGTCACACCAGGACAAATTCATTTTTGTGGTACTCACTGGGATATTAAATAATTTGCACAGGATGTTGAGCCACGCCGAGATTCGAACCTTATTCCCCTAACCCAAAGTTGGCAGCACTGAGCATAAGGGCCACCTCTCTTCCCCCTTAGTCCCCGCTATTGTCTGCTGTAATAACCTTGAGCTCCCGAGCCCCATTACGATGGCTGATATAGCCCTAACCAGCGAGCATTTCCCTGTATGCCGTCCTTGCAAGTTACTACTTCACAACTCCTAAACTGAGCATCCGGCTGCCCAAGAAACCGCCCCCCCCCACGAGCAGTATCCCTGCACCAAGCCTTCCTGCGCCCCCCCTTTGCCGTATGCATTCTACCATTATTCACCCCCTACCCCAAAAATTGTACTCGGACCTCCCAACACCCCACCTGCTGTCCGTGCGCATTTAAACTTCACTGGACTCATCCATCCTCATCCCCTGCGCATGCACCTCAAAGCTCACGGGTTGTGGCATGTGTGTGGCCTGAACCTGCAAACTTGAAGGACTCTTGGATGCTATCTCCGGTATTTGGGTGCACCTGCATTGCTACCGCCAACCCTACCACACGTTAAAGCAACCCGATCGTGCTCACCCCCCTGTGGGGCCATGCTCCCTGTGCCTACTTTTTTCCAGGCAAGGGACGAGTTGTCTGTGGTCCGAATCAAGGGAGTCTGAGATTGAGACCACTAGTTGCGTGTCATCCGCATATGACACGGTGGAGAGGCCAAATTCCTGTATAATGTGGGCCAAGGGGCTAAGGTATATGTTAAAGAGTGTAGGACTTAGGGAGGATCCCTGAGGAACTCCCCAGGGAGCTGAAAGGGAGTCTGACGAGAATCCGGCCTCCTTGCATTGGAAGGATCTCTCACTCAGGAATGACGCAACCCATAGGTTGGCCATTCCTCTAATTCCAACATCCTCAAGCCTTTGGATAAGCACTGTGTGGTCTACCGTATCAAACGCCGCGCTTAAATCCAAAAGTACTAGGGCTGCAGATCTCCCTTGGTCTAGGATATATTTAAGTTTTTCAGTGACCACAAGCAATGCTGATTCCGTACTGTGTTTTGGTCGGAATCCCATCTGGGTCTGATGTATGATGCTGTTGTCTTCTAGAAAACTGGAGATCGTGCTGTTCGCGTGCTTCTCTGCTATCTTGCCTAGAATAGGCAACAGGGATATTGGACGATATTTGGCCAGAACTGCGGGGTCTAGTTGTGTTTTTTTTAATAGGGGTTTGATAATGGCTTGTTTCCACTCTTTGGGTACTTTGCCGTTTTCAAAGGAGAGATTAATTAGATTGGAAAGTTGGCTAAGAACAGCTTTCCCACCCTGGGCAAGAATATGGGGTGGAGCCGGATCTAACGGGGAACCTGATTTAATATTCTGTAATATGGAGCACCCCAGATCTTCACTCATTTTCGGAAAGGACAGGAGGGCAGGGCCGGCGGGGTGGGGAGGTCCTGCTCGTTCACTCTTTCCAGTGGTGTTTGAAGTGCTATGGTGGTCCTCTGGGCTCCCTAATGTCTTGGTGGATTTAAGGTGGAGAGAATTGTAAATATTTTCCACTTTGCTCTTAAAAAACGAGGCTAACCCATTGCATTTTTCTTTGGAATATTGGAAGCTGTTTGTTCCATGGTCAATTGTGGTAAGAGATTTGACAATTTTAAAAAGCTCCTTAGAGGAGTTGGAGGACTTTGCTATTTTTTCTTCAAAGAAGGCTGCTTGTGCTTTCCTGATGTTCTTATGGTAGAGCTGTATGGCTAGTTTGTAAGCTATTTTGAGCTCTGGGTCATAGGATTTCCTCCAGTCACGTTCCAGTTTCTTACAGCTCTTCTTTTGAGCGACCAGCGTAGGGCAGAACTAGGATGATCTATTGGAGGTTTTTTGCATCAGTGGGCCTGGCTTCCTGAAGTTTCGATCAATGGAACTATTTATCCAAGTTAGCCAGTTGCTGTGGGCCTCTTCCAGGTCTTTAGTATCTGGTGGGGTGGAGGACTCAAGATCAGTGATCCAGGCCTCAGGCACTTTTCTAGGCCATTTGCGCCCCACTGCTATACGTTCTTTTTTTTGGTCACCTAGATGAGGTTTAAGGAGGCGCAACGGGATCATGGAATGATCTGTCCAAGGCATCCGCTTGGGTGCTAGCACCTCCAGTCTGGGGTCGTTTGAAAAAATGGGGTCTAGAAGATGGCCTTTATCGTGAGTGGCAGACGTCACCAGTTGTGAGAGCTGTAGGGCTTCCAGATCAGCTAGGCATCTCCTAGCTGACGGGTCATTGGGATCGTCCAGATGGATATTAAAGTCACCTAACACTGTAAAGGCGCTTTTTCCTATTACCATGCTCGCCAGTGTGTCAGGAACGGCTTCTAAGAACTGTGTACAAGCGCCTGGAGGTCTGTAGATAAGTCCGCCTGAGAAGGAACACGACGGAGTAAGGGATAATCTGAAGGCAAAGGCCTCACATTTAGCGATGTAAAGAGGGGTGAAGGTACACCCTAGCTGTGTTTTACAAATGATTGCAATACCCCCCCCTACAGTTCCGACTCTATCCAGGCGGAAAATTTCAAAGCCCTGGGGAAGGGCCTCTACAATCTCTGGGGTTGAACTTTCTCGAAGCCAGGTTTCAGTTAGACAGTTTAACATATACCTTAGCCCCTTGGCCCACATTATACAGGAATTTGGCCTCTCCACCGTGTCATATGCGGATGACACGCAACTAGTGGTCTCAATCTCAGACTCCCTTGATTCGGACCACAGACAACTCGTCCCTTGCCTGGAAAAAATAGAATCTTGGATGGCTGATTGCAGCCTTAAATTGAATGGGGACAAAACCGAGCTAATGATCCTGGGCAGCAACTTTAGCCCTCGCTCGGAGATTCCCTGGCCAGCCAATTGGGGGCCGCCACCCCTTCCTAAAACAGCCATAAAAATTTTTAGGCATGTGGCTGGACCAGAACCTGACGATGGAGGCCCAGGCCAGAAAACTTTCAAACACCTGCTATGGGATACTCCGTATGATCAGGAAAATAATTGCCCTGCTCCCAGAGAAGTCGAGGAAGACTGTAGTGCAAGCCTTGGTGGTATCGAGGCTGGACTACAGCAATTCTCTCTTTCTGGGCTCTCCTAAATATGTTACAAATAGACTGCAGGTCGTACAGAATGCAGCTGCCCGATTGCTGTTGAATATACCCAGACACCATTCCGCCAGACCCTTATTGAGGGAGCTTCATTGGCTTCCAGTCCAAGCCAGGATCAAATTTAAGTCCTTAAACCTGGCTCACCGGGCCATGTATGGGAGAGGCCCCTCCCTGATCCAAAAGCTGGTCTCACATTATTCACCCTGTCGCCAGCTTAGGTCAAGCTCTAACTTTCTGATGAACCCTACCAGATTCAAGAGAGCCAGATGGGGCGGAAGGTCATTCACTCATCTGGTACCCAAACTGTGGAACAGTATGGACCCAGAACTCCGATTAATTGAAAACGAAGTGTCCTTCAAAAAAAGACTTAAAACATGGCTTTTCCCCTAATCCCTTGTGCTAACATCTGCCTAGCCTGTATCACTGTAGCGCTGAGATGCCCAAGGGTAGTCACGCGCTTTATAAATCCACTAAACCTAAACCTACTCCAATCCCCCTGGGGCCCACCCAAGCTCTACCCGGCAAGGACACAACCCCTCACATATGGTAGCCACACCGCTTGTGGCAACTACCGCAACTCTTGCCCTCCGCCCCCGCCGATGCCCAAAGCACGTCTGGGAGGCCACAAACCCCAGCATCCTATATCCCGACTCCTGATCCTCCCCCTGTTAAAATAGCAGAGATGCGGCCCTCCCCGTGTGCTGCCCCCACTCGCGCGCGCTGCTACCCCTCCCCTAGCTACTTCTATTGTTTAAAGCCCTAAACCCTGCGTTCCTTTAACACCATTTCATTGTGACGTACCCATAAACAGACACGCATCTCCTTGTCCGTCCTTAGCTACTAATTAAAGAATGCGCTCTTCCCCATAGAGACCTCCTGTCACCCCATCCGCCCCTCGAGCCCGGCATGTCACTAACTTGCAAATCTTCTAACCACCATTGTGCCTGACTCAGAACCTACACCTGAAGAGCGTCATTCCTGCCCCCCATTGTCCTGTGCAAGCGGAGGCACTCTGAGCCATCCATCACTCATCATTCATCCATCACACATCCTTCACCCATCACACATCATTCATCCAGCACACATCCTTCACCTGTCCTCCAGCACAGTGTCCCACCGCTGCTGCCGGATGAACTTGGAGAGGGAGGGGGTGGTGCAGTCCTCAATAGCGCTGCTGCTTGGCCCGCAAGGTGGTACCTGGGCTAAGCCTCGGGTGCAGCCTCGCCCTACCTCCCAGCGTAGTTGTCGATCATTTTTCACCCAACTGAACCCGGACCCCGTCCACGTTCCTGTGCTGTCCATTGGCCTCCTAGCCTCACGGGACTGCATCATCATCCCAGTGTGTCCTTAATACCACCCGCCCCCAGGGCCCTCCGCTTATCCCGAATGTGACCGTCCGCTCCACAACCACCTGAGTATCTACCTGCCGGCTGACCTCCCTACTCCCCAGCATTCCTCCCTGCATAGCGCCCCCTCATCCCTCCCCAGACAAGGTCTCTTGAGCGCCACCGTAGGCACCGCTGTTATCCCCAAGGAATTGTAACTCATCCAACCGCCCTCGGAAGGATGAAGGGCCCAGTGAATCTAGACTGGGGCTCGAAGCGCCCTCTAAGGATACTAGCGGCTCTTTAAGTTCTCTCCTTGTGCCATTATGGAGCCAGCCCGGCAGTCCCTTTGAGGGCGGAGGACTGACAACCTACCCTCCTCGTCCCACCTGTGCCCTCACTACCACCGGCCCATTCAGCAACGCTGCCCGGCCGATCAAGGAAATGTTCGGCCCCCGCTCCATCAGTCCACAAGCCAAGCACTGGAAGGAAATGCCGAGCTCCCTCCCCGAGCCTGCGAAGCCCTCTCCCCCATGGCCGCCAGTCTACAAAATGTCCCCAAATTCTTCAGAGACTCCGATGCCTCACTCCTCCCGGACGAAAAAAAAAAGGAAACCTGGCGCGCTCAACAGCACTGAGACCCATCCAGTGATCAGTGCAAGGTCACGCAGCTGGTCTGCTGGGCACACGTCTCCGAAGCGGCGGGGCACTCTGGGGCCTGGTAGATGGGTGCACTCACTCTCCTAACCCACCTCGAGGCCCAGCCTTCACTACGGCTGAATGTACCCCAGAGCTGGCAGCGGCTCCTGCGGGATGCCCCCAGAGATGGCCGGAGCGCAGGAGAACTCGCCAAGCCCCCACTCCCCTCCCCCCGCCCCCCCTGTCAGATGCACACAACCCTACACATCCCAGCCCATGTGCGAGGGCGGGCCAGGGGGAAACCCGATGCCCCAAGTCCTTCCGAGCCAGGGGGGGGGAGGGCAGCCTGTGGTGTTGGGGCCCTGGGAGGGTGGGGGCTCCCTGCGCTGTTGGGGCCCTGCCATGAAGGCGCCAAGGGCCGTGCACCACGCTCGCTCTCCTCGCTTGACGAGGATGGCGCTGCACACTGCCCTCGCGCCCCTCACTTGCGTAGACACTGCACTGAACCCTCAAAAGACTCCCCAGAGGGACTCCAACCCCTGTCTGATGCCCGTCCTGTGCGATCTGGCCTGACCCCACCCCCCCTTCTTCCACCCCCTTCTTCCCCCCCACCCCCAACGCCATGCACTGCCACAAGGCACTACCCTCCTGCCTGGCAGACTATCCCTCCTAAGGCCTTACGGCTCCCCTAGCCCACCCCCGCCCCTCACCTCACACAGTGCAGCAGCAGCACCTCTCTCCTCTGTAACATTCCCAGGAGAAAGAGGGTGTCGCGACCCGCGCTTGTGTTTAAATACCCCACCACCCCCAGCCAAATTCCTTTGCTTAAATTTATGGCTGGGCTGAACCCAGTGTCCTAATCTGCTGCCCAGCAACTTCCCTGCCTACGCTCCCCTTACCCCCGCCCTTTCCAGCCGGGTTCTGCTCCTGGGGGGTGGCCTCCACTAAGGCCCGGGTCCAGCCACATCTCCCCCACCACCCCCCCCCCTTTGGGGTGGGGGGGGGGCCGAACCAAGGGGCAGTGCTGTTGGCTGTTCTCAATAACCAGTATTGACTGTAGTGTTACAAATTGTAATTGCTTTTATATAGCGCTTACTACCTCTGACGAGGCGTTGAAGCGTTTTTCGGCGAGTAGCATGCTGCTCTAGAACCCAAAAAGGATTAGTGGTGAATTAGTATAGGGAGAAATGAAATTAATTTGAGCAGTGGACGTGTGAGTTTGCTATTTGGATTTAAAAAGGATAGTGAGTTAGAAGAGGGAAGGGTTTACATTTATATAGTGCTTGCTACCCCTGATGAGGTGTCAAAGTGGTTTTCGGCGGGCAGCACACTACTCTGGAACCCAACCAGGATTAGTGGGGAATTAGTATTGGGAAATATTAAATTAATTCAAGCAGTGGACATGTTAGTCTGTGACAGTAAATCACTTTGCATCAACACATATGACCCAGTTCACACTTGTCGCAAATAGTAGTTTGTGCAAATATTAAGGCCAATTGTGGAGTTGAAGGTTGGGGAGAAACTGGTTCCTAATCTGTGGGTGTGTGTGGTTTGTTTTCTCTCCCCTCGCCCCCATCCATTGCAGTCTAATACCCCAAGTGCTTCCAAAATATGGTATCCATTTGCTCACCTTTAGCTTTTGTGATCTTACCCATTTAGAAGAGTATTTTTGGTTCTCGTAATGCTGGCGGGTGTCATGGAGGAAGTATAACTATAAGGGTCGGAATGCAAAGTGCCCATGGATTAAAAAATCAAGTGTGGCTGAAAGTGGCCTATTGCCAGCTATAGTTGTAGTCCTTTATTTTATCTTACCCGTCCGAATGCCAAGAAGACCCATGAGTCAACTGTTTTTAGCTTCTGACCGCAGGGAAACTATTAATTGAGGCGCTAACTATTCTCCTAAGACCCCTTTTTACTGCGCTAAAAGATCGAAAATCGGGTGCGGCAGTCTATTAAAATTGCTTAGGCATACAATGATAATGGATTCTGGAAACATGATAAAACTGGTGTTTGACATTCCAGGATAATTAAAATTGCAGAAAATGAAATAAAATTCCATCAATATTGGAACATTAATTGAAACGCAGGTGTTCGCATGCGTGACCTATTATCTGTTCTAAAAAAACATTTGTGGTGGGGCTAATAAAAAAGGAGAGTATCTTTGTAAATTATATGTGGGGGAGGTGAGAATGTAAGGCAGCAATCTGAGATTTTTTGCTATTCATCTGCACTCCAACTAAAAAGGATAGTGTGTCACGCAGGTGTCCAGGGGCGGCCATGGGGAGGGTGTTCTATAAGAAGACCTTGGGAAAAGTTGCCAAAGATCAAAAAGTTAAGCGCAAGGGACAGGCTTGATCCCTATGAGGTGGTTCAGCGTGCGCTCCAGGTGAGTGGAGGGGTGTGGCATTCATAAGCCACACGCTATGATTCATTGTTGTATTATCAACATTTGGAATTTGAATTTACAGATTCACCAATTTTCCCAAAATCACATGACTTTATTTGCTGAAACCAGTAATAGATATCCACAGAATGGAATTTCAAAATGAATATATTTGAATATGGTCATTTTAAAATTTATTTTTCCAATTGGAAGGTAGGACCACAGGAGTTAGTGGACTATTAACATGCTACCTCTTTCTCCATATTCACTGATTCACAAGAGCGAAATGGCGCATTCCTTCATTCAACAAAATTGATTTTTTTTAAAACATGATGTATAGACACCAATTTGCCAATTGTAGGTTTAGAAGTCAGAATTGTCTTGCTAAAGACGGATATATGGGAAGTATGAACCAGTGTATGAGGGACCTTGGAACATTACTTGCTTCCACCTATTAAAAACGAACCAATAAAGCTAATTCTACTTTTGTCCTACTCTTCTACTTATGTTCATCTGCTTCCAAGAAACCTAGAGCTACCAAGTGTTGGATCATTGGTATTTCCTCTGCTTTCCCCCTTCTATTCTCCCATATCCCACTAATACAATTTTGACATAGTGTGGCTGTGCGCGTCCAAGTAGCAGATTAAAAAAAAAAAAAAAAAGCAAAAAATTGAGGACTCCTCTCAATGCATAAAAGGTAAGAAGCATTGTTATAAAAGTGGAAAGCTTCTCGGCGGCAGCTGATTTTTAGAACCTCAGGTCTCAGTGCGCTGCCTTTGTTTACATTGTCCATTTGGATTTTGTGAGGGAGTGGAAGAGTTGCTCTAAAGGAATACATCTTGGATGGTTCAGTGATGCAGGCGTCTGTCTTGTAGATGATGAAACATGAGCACAGGCACTGCCACATGCAACACAAAGTCTGGATCTAATGATAGGGCGACCAGATTGCACCAAGCAAAAACCGGGACCGGCCAGACATCGAAGTGGTGGTAAAGGTGTACAATGATTTAATTCAGTTATATGTGCTAGTTGATACCACGGAGAATAAATATAACGTGTGGCGACATCTGCAGTATGTGGCACTGATTTTAAAACACTGAAAAAAGTTCTGCGTTTCCAGATTAAACCTCTGCTGAATGTACAGATGTGCCAGAAACCTATCCAAGCTATTTTCATGTAGAGAGCATGCTTGCTACTTTGTAAAGGGAGAAGCTGGTGCATCCAATGTAACGCTGCCCAGCACTGGCTCGTTCTGTAAATTTAACTTTCTTGTTCTTTTGAGTTCCTCTTTTACAAGAATTCTTAATTTACTAAATATCAGCAGTCTGAGTATCCGCAAGCTGTGGCTCTTACTTTTAGATTTGGCAAGACCTCCTCCCTTGACCAAGTAATCTCCCCTCCTGTGGGAGCATGAACCTAGGGTCCAGGTGACCTTTTGCTGCGCTGCTTGAAAGAGACTGATGCAGTACAGCTACTATGTTTTGAAAGCGATTTTATTACTTAAATGAATTCAAACTAGAGAGACCCCTGTAGAAGTGAGTGTATACCGCAATTGTATGCGTGCCCACGCGGCCTTCTTCCCGAAAACCGGGTCATGTATTTAAAAGTGACCTCTGAAAACCGGGACTGTCAGGGAAAATACAGGGCATGTGGTCGTCCTACTTGATTGCCCTATGTGCCATAGGAGCCCAAGTTGTAACTCACTGGCAAGGAGGGGATGTGGCCTAACAGCTAGGGTGGTCTACCTCGAAGCTGGGGAACTGGGTTAGAGTCTCGGCACGAACGCTCAACATTCTGTGTTTCTCGGCAAATCACTTAATCTCCCCGTGCCTAATAATAACAAGCATCTGCAATGCAATAGGTCTCGCATTTACGAGAGTTTGAGCTATTGGCATTTACAATGCCATTAGCTTAAACTCTCTTGCGAATGCAAGACTTATTGCATTGGAAATATTTTTTTGTTGCACTTTCACGTTAATGGAGGCCGCGCCCCTTTCTTTAGACAAGCTGTCTAAAGAAAGGGGCGTGGCCTCCATTAATGTGAAAGCGCCGCATGGGCGCTAGTAAAGAGACAAAAAAAACTTAATTAAATAAAGAAGTGTGGCTGCTATACTTAAAGCAGACCGCTCTGCTAAAATAAAGAAAGAAACGCGGCCGCTATAGTTAATTAAAATAAAAGCAGGCGGCGTGCTACGACATAGTAGGTGGAATAGGGGCAAATCATTGAACAAAATAGTGCTCACAGCCAAGATAAAGCAGACTGTGTGACAAGACAAGTAAAAGGTCCAGTCGTTCTGGGAGGTTACAAATGCAGACAAGGTGGTACCAAGGAGGGACTAACAAGCCTATTCAGGAATGAAAAGCAACCATTTTGCAAGGACGGTAACAGGAGCCAATTGAAAAGATGGTCGGGACATGGGCAAAGCTTCAAGTCTCTAACTTAATACAGCATGCCTCGCAGAGCAGTGCATGTGTTGCCCAGGCTCGACCTAATAACATGGTGCCCTCCTTTCCCAGACTAGGTCTCCTGAAAGATTTAGATGCATCCGCTTTAGTGCCCATTACATCAGTTCTGCCACTCATACCCCTGGTGCACGCCCTAAGCCCGATCATGATTGGACAGGAAATGGCCCTGGCACCAAAATAACAGTGCCCCCAATTAACAAATTAGACACATAAAAGGTGGCCCACAATGTGCAAATTACGCCAGTTTAGAACCTGTAAAAAAAACGTCTAGGATTTTTGCAAGGTGTGGGAGAGTGCATGCATTTGTGCTTGCTGCAGAACATGTTTATAGTAATATAAGGGAAATCAACTGTAAAAATGAGCCCATTAGAACACAAAACAGGCCCACAAAGCGATTTGTCTGACCAGCCATTCTGGCACTGCCCGTTTGCCCTATAGGCCAGGCCATTCAACCATGGGCAAATTCAGCAAGCCATGTGTATGCAAGTCCCCTTCTGGAAACAGTCTGAGATTTACTCCTCTCAAAGACGGAAGTAAATCCCTTTTCTGAGGTTAATGGGAACAAAATACTCTCAAAATTGCAGCTATCTAGGGGGTTAGGGTTTCTGGAAAAAAGTATAAATGCAGTTGCACCCATGAGAGGGCATTTCCCCAGTCACCGTTGTACAGTATGACAAGTTATGCATGCCTTTTATCACTTTGTATGGTAGTAATTCCGAATTCACAACTGTTTTCCAAGAGCACGCCAGGAATCTGCAACCGTCAGACATCCTGAAACCTTTGATAATTCTGTAAATTTTAACCCATGAGAGGTTACACACTTGCGAATACAGATTCACAGTCAAATTTGCACTTTAACAGGTTCGACCTTAAAAGTGTGCAGATCTGTTGAAGAGTCGTTGGGATGACTGTGTTGTGTTGCGATATAGATGTAGACCTTACTTGCTTGTATACCGAATTGATTATCCAGTGGAAACGTAATTCAGATTCAACCTGCATGTCCTGTATCGCTGGGTGCTTCCAGTGATATTGTTATGGCACTATCGTTTGATGTTATGAGTTCTTTTCTAATGTGTTTAATACATCAACACAGATATGTTATTATTGAAAATGTTGAAATCAATACTGCTTGTCATTATATATTGCTGGCGTTCTGCGTGACGCCGAACTTGTATCGGCTTTCAACAATAAAATCAGGTTGTGAAAAAAAAAAGGTGTGCAGATATCCGATTCACGAAACTCCCAAGTCTCCAACGGTTTGTCTGGAAACCTGCACCACCTGGAAAACAAGTGATTTCCGACCACGCAAAAGTATTTCAGGATGTGTAACTGTAGTAAGAGTCCATTTGCGGATGGGGAAACACTTTTCTATGTGCGCACCTGCACTTTGCTTATCAGCGGTGAAAGGATGTTTCCACTGGATAATCTGAATTATGTTTGATAGTTTGGAAAGCAAGTGTTAGATCATGAGAAACAGTGAAACTCTGAACAAATCTCCCTACTGTATCTTAACAAGCATTGGCATAACCAATAGGTCTCGCCTTTGGGACCTTATAAGTGTTTAGCCATGCAGCACATTATCACCCACCAGGCAGATTTCTGTAATGGAACTAGTACTTATGTAAAGTGCTTTGATACCGTCATTCGCGCTACATAATGCAAAAAATAAAAAGGAATGAAAGGAGAAGTGCTTGCAGATTTTTGAGGTGGGGGAGCGAAAAGATAAGTTAAGATTGCATTATATAATGCCAGTACCAAATCAGAAAGCGAGCACAGTAGAGAAAATCAGGAGCCAAATTGAAAGGAGGCGAAAGTGAGTTATTCCAGTGTGCAAGTGAAGGCGGGGCTGGAGTATGCTGCATCTTGGTGCCCAGTAACAGATGTTTATTGACAACCAAATGAATGTTAATTAGTTCGTCGGCCTCTAGTAGGATGAAAGGCTGAGCAGACGCGCTGGGGTTCGAACCTGCGGTTGTGAGGTCAAACATAAGATTAATAGGGTGGAAGCGTCAGCCCACTGAGCCAACAGAATCTGCTTGGACCAGAGCGGACCGGGCAGGCTAACTGAGTGTGGCCTATTGTCGGTATTTTCGTGCTGCTGGTGTTTCTAGAGAAGAAGCGTCTGAAATGCAAGGTTTTCACGTTCAACCGGACACTGCAGTCTGGAGTCATTTGAAAGTAGTGTGGATGGACATAATAAGCTTATTTGTAATTTCCCGTGAGGCTCTGTCCAAGGCCCGATCATTAGACGGTGCTGACGATTCCACTGAAAAGTAAGATGTCACCGTAATTGATTTTGTTTCTGTTCCTTTGTGTTTTAGAGAAAATGAAAGCGCACTCTTGTGGAGGTGGGGTGGAGGGGACGCACCTTCTAATGAAAGCGGAAAGGTCTGGAAATGAAACCTGACCCAAAACAGATGGCAGCCTGCGCGCCGCTGCTGCTGGCTCCCGAGCAAAACGCTCTGGGAGTAAACATTTCCCGAAAAGCAAAGAATGGCGCGAGAGAGAAGCGGGGGCGAGTGAGCACGGCAGCGCGGCGAACGCACTAATTAAAAACAGATGGCGCCCCTGCTCGTAACCGCAGGCCGTGGGCGGATACATTAACTGGGAAAGGTGGAACATGCACCCGCCTTTGCCCAATTGCGTGCTGTCTTTTTATAAAGACGCACGCAAAGCCCAATAGAAAAAATGCTTAAAAAAAAAAAAACACACGCACGAAGGTGTGAAAAGTCCAGAGTGATTCCAAGAGGTCGTTTTCCTAGAGCAGCGCATGCGCCCTGCGCTCGACCTAAAAAAAAGGCATGGGACAATTTTAAATCTGAGGTTTCTCCTTTGATTGTAGTTTGTATTGTAAGAAGGTTGGTCCCTTCCTGTTGACTTCCCAGTGTGTAATGAAGAGGGCTTTGAATGATCTTCTTCCGACCACTGGTAACCAGTTAAGATTTTTGAGAGCGTGAGGTGGTGGAGGAGGAACAGATTGGTCTTGTCTGTTTAGGATGAAGAATCTTCGGCCAACAGCAATTTGGATTCTTTGTATCCTGACAATTCCATTTTTAGAGAGCCCCACATAGATCCCATCTGCATAAGCCATGTAGTTTATCACTAGGACCAGCAATGCCTGTATCCAGTGTGAAAGGCACAGACAATGGAAGATTTGACAAAGTATTCTCATTGTGTAGAAATGATGTGTGCACCACACACAGATGGGTAGTGAGCAGCAAAGAATTATGATTTTAAATGCCTATGACTCAGAGCAGCAACAGTGAGAGAGACGCCAAAGTAAATCCAGAGAATAGGAATGGTCTTGTTCAATCTCCCATAGGTGGAGAAACAGTAGAGTCATTATTTAGTGCCAGTCCTCTGCCTGATCCTTAGTAAAGCTGGAACACAGCTGGTACCCCAAGAGGCTTTTTCTCAACTTGCCGGCCTGCCTCACACCCTTGAGGAGCAATGCAGCCTTTTGTTTACCACGACTGTGCACATTTTCTGAATTCCTTTTGTGTTCTGTATTACTTTACAGCGTGAGCGTCTGCATGCACGGGCAGCCCTTAGGTAGCAGGTAAGTATAATAAAAACATCTATGTAAGCCTTCTTTATTATAGGTACCTTCTTTCTTAACCAATTTGACAGTTCTGTGTGATAAAATACGAGCAGTGCAAAAGAGAATAATAGATATGTCAGTAACAGAATTAATTAGCCAAAGCAAAAAGTGACTGATGGAATGCTTGAATTAATATTA
This sequence comes from Calotriton arnoldi, assembly GCA_963921515.1. Classification (NCBI taxonomy): domain Eukaryota; kingdom Metazoa; phylum Chordata; class Amphibia; order Caudata; family Salamandridae; genus Calotriton; species Calotriton arnoldi. The sequence goes on from CAWUFW010001137.1 coordinate 2,618,966, forward strand.
GCCATTAATTACCACTGTGGGCAGGATTTGCTTGCATCGGTTTTTGTCGCTTCTGCCATTATAGATAGGGGCAAGACATATGCTAATTAATCTGAGCCCAGAGCCACAAGGCGCATGCCACACTGAATTACTGAGCTAGGACACCCCCCCACCTTACTTTAAATCAGAACACAAGCAACTCCAATGTTTCAGAGGGCCATTAACATCGATCCAAGTTGACAAATATAATGCGATTCCACACCCATAATGTAAGTTTTGATATGGTCAAAAATTATCTTGTGCAACACTTCCACATCACGTCGGGTCAGTGCAGAGGACTTCAATAAATCGAAAGTTTTGTTCTGTGGGACGGTAAGATGTGGAGTCGCAGTTCTCTCGATACAATCACATCAGCAAAAACACCATCACAGCTAACATCTGTCTTGTGTTTCTTGGGAGAGATAAGGATACAATGAGCTCAGAGCCTGAACAACCCTCCCTGAACACCGTATAAACGCAAATTATCCAGTGCTTCAAATTCACCATGGATTTTACAAGGTGGGGTCGTAAATCCCATTTTGAACTGAATCTCATCAAAAATTCAGTTGGCCCTGGCCGCTGCTACGAGGCCGTGGGAGGAGCTGAAGTCTCACCACCCTCTTCAATGGTGGGTTAGTACTTACTGCTCACTAAGTCACCTGTGCAGGCGTGCGCACTGAACAGGATTGGCGGCATAGTTCAAAGAAACGTGACTATGTCCTTGAGGAAAGAGAAACTCCGCCTCCAATAGAACCTCTGTGAACTGAGATTCTATCCTATAGCCTCCGTAAACTCTTGTCTCTCCCGTGGGTATATTAGGATGAGAGTCGTAAACAAATATCACTAACAGTTACATAATCACGGAAACCAGAACTTACATATAGTCCAGCCTGCATTTCTCCAAAGAAGGGGAAGGGCACCGAGATGGCAAGCAAACCCGAGCCGCAATCCTCCTGCTTGCGGGTCACTGCGTTGCCTCTCTCCAGCCCGAAGGGGTAGAAGTTCTCGAGGGGCACCAAGCCCCTCACTGCTACACAGCTCAGCATGGAGATTAGCGGCATGCAGGAGGTGAGCTCCCCATGCCAGCCGAAGGCCTAGTGGGTGACAGGGAAGGCAACACACAAGGAAGGCTTACAAAAGTTTAACGAACTAGCGGCGTGCAGATGGAAACGTGTGTCCCAAAGAAAATCCCACATAACGTAAATTATACGACAAAGAACTCAGCCCCGAAGCAAACAAGGAGGCGGGGGCAGACACGAGGGCGACATTAATTAGCGAGGGGTGGGTGGTGTATTTTTGATAATGAATGCCGGGCGCCCGTTTGGCTTTTGAAAGCGGGCGCCCATGTGCTGCCTGTAGCAACGGGGTGGGTGGGACATTGGGATAATAAATGCCGGGCGCCCGTGTTTAAGTGAAAGCCGGCGCCCGTGTGGTTTCTGAAAGCGGGCAACCATCTGAAGAACGAGCAATCGGGTGCCTTGCAGTCTTCAGTTTATCAGATCTATTTGGAAAAAGTATTTAGAAAAATGGCATTGCAAACGGCCGCCATTGTCCCAGCTGCGTTTGGAAAGTGAAAGCGGGCATGGCCAGCTTACTGAATGTAAGCAAAGCACGTCGTCATCGTGCCTAAGTAGGAGAAGCTCAACAAGCACGGAGGAGCGGGGGCGAGCGAGCGCGGCAGCCTGCAAAGCAGTCCCAAAAACGCTCGTGCGTCGTGGCTGGCCTTTGGATGAGTACGCGCCAGAGATGTGTTTCCACTTATCGCGCCCGCGTCTGGGCACGATAATTGGAAACACATGTTTGCCGCGCGTACCCATCTCAAAAAGGCCAGCCACGACGCACGAGCGTTCCTTGGACTGCTTTGAAAACTCACTTACAATAAGTCTTCGCCTCTAAGCGGCGCTTGCGCGCTACTCGAGGCTCGACCTAAAAAGGAGCCCAGCCCATTGCTATTCCAAACACACAGACATTTTGAAAATTCTCTCCACATATGCCAAGCACAACCTTCATCTCGCTAGGAGGTGACAGCTCAAATTAGTACCTTTGTAACGCCTAGGAAAGATGGCTACTACAGGCTATTATACTTAGCATGGTTTTGTTTTCATACCCCCACCAGTGTATGGGGGTGGAGGGGTAATGTTCCACTTGCCACGCTGGAAAACAATTTTCCGTGGTTCTTGACAGAAGTAAATCTACTATTTCAAAGTTGCCCTTCATTAGTACCAGTTGTAACAACTGAATTCAGCAATGAGGAACTGAAAGGTCACTTGTCAACGTTTGGAAAGGGCCTCACATTGGGAGGGCCCACATTTTGGTGCGTTTTAGTAACCTTTAAACTGTTTGAGCTAGAAACATTTTTGTTTATTGAACTCTGCAAAGTAAGCTGCACATTATGGGTTATGCGACAAATCTATAAGTATGCGGGAAATGCCGCAACTGGGTGGAGTAGCATAATTCCAGTGACTGTATATATTCAGGTTGACTTGTATGCCTTTAATTGTATACTCTGTGAGTTAACAGCAGGCAACAGAGAGAGGTGTGCAGCTCTCATGCCATAAATTCTAATCTGATTGGCTGACTTCTTGGCCGTTTATTCTTCCAAGGCTGAGATTGATATATTGAGAACCTTCTGTTCTCCCAGTGCTGCAAAACCTTGTAAGATGGGGTAGCAAGCGTTACTTAGAGACATCTTGGAACTTTTTAACTAGACACTGTGCTATTCTTGACTGAAACTATTACTAATGGATTGCTCAGTGATCTGAACGCTCGCCGCTGACAAATGTGGTGTTCTGGAGGTCATGAGTATGAATTCTGGCAAGGCACGCATCCTCCCAAGAAGGGTACAGTGAGTACAATTGATTGTGTAATAGTCACATGTGATATTTAGACCGCTTTGAAACAGCAGAAATGCAGTAGTTAGTGGTATGTAATTAAGAAACACAATACTAAAAATAATTTGGCGTAAGGCATATTTCATTAAATAAAGCCATTCTGAAATATGGCAGGTGGCGTTTCACTGTCGGTGTCCATAATATAGATTTTGTCTCTTCGATCTCTCTCCCTCACACATAACAAACAGAACACGTCACTCCATTTCTCATTCGCTCTCTTTCGCCCGCTCTCTCTTGTAATTCTTTAAACAGCCTTCCTAGGTAGGGGCCTTCGTCGTCTGAGAACAGTCGATTTGAATTATTGATGTCTCCTCTGCCACTCCCTGGTACCCTGAAGCCTTGCTAGGATGTGACCAATTTATTTTTAAAAAATCCAAATATAATCGCAGTCGCTTAACATAGATCGTGCTCACCGGACACCCAGTGTTCACTGATGCCATTTTCCCACCTCAAGGCACTAGATGGATGCCTGCACGGCTCCGTGTTCACCACTAGTGGTGCCATGTAGGAGTCAGTGACTAATATTCCAAGGTCACGCATGCTGTACACAGCTTTATTAACACTTTCTGCTGCCTCGTTTGGAGTAACCTGCCAGCTAGACTTGTAAATAACTTCTTTTTATGGTCTTCCTTTGCTTCTTTATAAATAGGGGTTTAACAGCATACATTTTCAATGAAACGTTAGATATGTAAGTATCGAAACGGCGCTGGTATGTACTAGCTGCCAACATGGAGAACTGTACAGTCCTAAACACAAGGTTTTGATCAGCTAACTGAAGACCTTGAAATGAGGGCATTAAATGTGGTTATTAGACCGCAGTCCAAATGTCTCGGGTGTTTATTGCCCAACTCAGCTCGGTATGTGGAAAGATGGCAGGGCAAACACAAGGAGATAATGGACGGAGCGCTGAAACTTTTCAGACCCTCACCCCCAGTCGCAGATCTGGGTTGAATCCCTCCTCATTCTTTAGCTCACTTCGACACCTCAGTTCAGACCCAGCTATATGCAAATCAGTCCTGACCCTGTGCCTCATGGGAACAATCCAGCCCGAACTGCCAAGCCAGGTCTTCCCTGAACCAGAAACAAGCATCCTGGGACCGGTTTCTGGGTAACACCCTTCATCAGCCAGGCTAGCTTGAATTCAGTGGCAAAGTGAGCTAGGGACCCACGTCTGTGCATACCTTGCCATCTTGGGGCGAACAAAGCAAACACAAGGAGATAATGGACGGAGCGCTGAAACTTTTCAGACCCTCACCCCCAGTCACAGATCTGGGTTGAATCCATCATCATTCTTTAGCTCACTTCGCCACCTCAGTTCAGACCGAGCTATATGCAAATCAGTCCTGACCCTGTGCCTCATGGGAACAGTCCAGCCCGAACTGCCAAGCCAGGTCTTCCCTGAACCCGAAACAAGCATCCTGGGACCGGTTTCTGGGCAACACCCTTCATCAGCCAGGCTAGCTTGAAACCAGTGGCAAAGTGAGCAATGGACCCACGTCTGGGCATACCCTGCCAACTTAGGGCGAACAAAGCAAACACAAGGGGCCTTTCATTTTCAGATTCTGTGCAGATGCCAGGCGCACCAAAGCAGAACGTTAGGAGTGTTCCACATCTGTAAGGGGCCTCGGAGTTAAAAGCTTGTTGCAATGCGGCGCCGATGGCCTCCAGTTCTCTGTGTGTCTAATGGGAGCAAGAAGCACATACCAGATTCACTCAGACTTCTGAAACACTATTAGAAAATTAACTGCGGCAGGAATCGTTTGCAAGCAATACGTGTCCATAAAACAGATGATATATAACAGGTAAGCAGCACATTATCACCCATAATGCCCTAGAGTGGATGTGAAGACGTTTACTAAGACAAACGTTTCTTTGTATAGCACTTACGTTCCCCGACGAGGAGCTAGAGTGCTTTAACAAATCTTATCGAGTGTTCAAATGGGAACGAGAAGTGTTCCTCACGCCGCTGCCTTTACTGTGGCACACAAAGTTGACTGGTCATGCACAAAGAAATATTGGCCCATTTTGAATTGTTTGGTGGCCAGAAAATGTTGGGTATTGCCTCAACTTTGCAGCGACACACGCCACGAGGTGCACACAAGCGAAATTATGAGTCGCATATAAAAGCAGCCTTGTATGTGAGGTACAAAACGAGACTGTGTGTGTGTGTGTGTGTGTGTGTGTGTGTGTGTGTGTTATGATGTATGTAGGTACACGCACGACAAGCCCGACGTGGAGCAGGAAATGCACATGGACAATGAGCGTAGTTAGATACAGTAGGAGATGGATGTGTGTGGGTGATACTTGGAAGTGTGGTCTTTGCGATGAACACAGATCGAGGCAAAGGGAGATACTTGCATACTGTGAGAAAAAGCTTGCAAATGAGTACATCATTATTAAAGTAAAAAAAAAAAAAGAGTGCGGTGTCCCTGAAGCGGGCACTGCACTCGGTATTAAAGTTTAAAAAAAAACATTTAAACGGAGCGCGGTGTCCCTAAAGCATGTGCCGCACTCAGCATGCAAATACCCAAAAAAAGTAGCCGCCATTGTCCCCATCAGTGTCCATTATCAAAATGGTGCTCACCCATTAGATAAAGCCGACTGTAACAAGCCAAGTAAAAGGTCCAGTCCTTATGGGCGGTAACAAATGGAGACAAGGCGGTACCAAGGAGGAAATAACAAGCCTCAGCAATCGGAAGCCAGCTTTTATGAAAGACAATGACACAAAGCCAATGACCAATATGGGTGGAGCTGCTAGTGCATACCCTAATACAGCATGCCTCGCAGAGCGAGCAGCACGTGTGCGCTGCCGCTAGACTCGACCTAAAAAACGCATGTATGTGTCCGTCTGTAACGCAACTGTGCTCATGTAAAGCGAGCTGATACCTTCGGGACTAGTTTGCGCTATATTAACCCCCTTCCCCCCAAAAAAGGCCTAACAAAACTAGTCTGGGGTTGTTTGTGCCCCCTTTTTGGTTGGGGAGGGGGGGGGCAAAGAGTAAGCGTGCCTGGCAGTAGGGAATGGACTGTTCCCATAAGGACGGACAAAGGACCGTTCTGAATTGTATAAAGCAGACCTCTGTCTAGAGTGGCACAGTGAGTTGCAGTGCTGCCCAGAACAATTCCAGTGGTTTAGACTATTTGCAAGCATTCCTCCAGTCACATTTTGTGTAACACCCTAAGTGGACAAGAGCATACCTAGACGTAGATCCCTTGTTCGCTGTGTCATATGAGCCAAACCACACTTCACCGATTGAGGCCTGGTAAGGCCAAAATTGGTCTGGGATTGCTGTGCTGGCAGTTCAGGATAGGCTTTTCCTATGAGGAGCAGTGTTAGTACTAGAGTGGCACGATGGGCTGGCAGAGCTATTGTCCGAGGTTTAGACTATTGCACCAGTTCTTCCATCACCTTCCATATATTTGAATCTATCTGAAAATCAGCTTGGGAATTCAAGTCCTAAGGGGCAGGTGAGGATACTCTACATGCACCCCGATGGTGTTTCCCTGCTTGCAGCCAGCATCTGTTTGGGCTTTGTATCCTTTTTTTAGTGGGAAAAGCTCTCTAAAGAAGGCTACACCTGTCGCTAAATATTTTCAAATGCAGAGGCTGTGGCTCCAGCAAGACTCCCATTTCAAGATGTCTTTTCTCTACGCTTTACTGCAGTGGTTCTTAACCTTTTGACTTCCATGGGCCTCCTCCGAATCACTCCTGGAAGGCAGGGACCTCCACCTAAGCAAATTCTTTTGATTTGAACCTCAATACAATACACAAAAATACAGAAAAATTGTACATCAAGTACACAAATTCTGAAATATTTTATTTAATTCACACACAAACATTTGCAAAAATCGAAATTTTAATTGGAAGGTTGGAGCATATCAAAATTTTGTTTTATTTCTAAAAGATGAAGTGCTATGCTGGACTCCAGCATATAATTTTTCCTTTTTTGGTCCAAATGCATGCCTTCTTTTTATTGGTGCTTACCAGTGCTTCAACTAGGGCTACCAATTATTCGTACTAGATTACTTTTGCTGTACTTGTGCTGCTTCGACAAATCAAGATAAGGATTTCAACTTACTTTTTATCTTCCAATTTGAAATTCTGTCCACAGAGTTTCACATTTTTAATATCTAATTTTCTAAACGGGTGCAGACCCCCAGGGGTCCATGGACCACAGTTTAAGAAACACTGCTATATTGAATTACATTCTCAACTTCTTTTATTTACCTGGCTTGCAGTGGCACGTTTGAATAGGATTAATGTATAAAATGGTTCTAAAAAGTCACTTGCATTCTCATGGGCACCTTCTTTACCAAGCAGGCATTAAACAACTGGGTGTTCAGCATTTTCTAAGAAGCGCCACCACGTCTCAGTCTTAAGAATGTCATGGATCCGCGAGGGTGAGCTCAACTTCTTCGAAAGGATTTGTGCTAGCCTTTTGAAGGTAAGAACAAGTTCAACTTCCTGGGGAGGGTGAGTGGGGCTAGTGGTGAGACACGAAAAGATATGAGGCAGCATTCCATTGTTGCCCAGTCATTGGAAAGCAGGAGGTGTGAGATAAATGAAGCTACATGGTTCTCCAAGTACATAATCTTGGGGTTGGAAGCTGGGAGTAGAGAATGATGGTGTGTGAATAAAGCACATAATAGAAGGCATGTGAACTGAAAATGCAGCTGGATATGGGAAAGTAATGTAGATGGGACTAGCTTAGGGTGCAGTGGGATTTGTGAACAGAATTCAGGACAGGTAAGCTCTTGAATGTAGGATGGTCTTTGAGGTCTGAGAATAGAGTTCTGGTGGGCATAGATGTAACCAAGCCTTCTCTTTCTTTGCTTCTCAGGCTGGGCCAATCCCTAAACACGTGGCTTTCATCATGGATGGCAATCGGCGCTATGCCCAGAAGCAGCATGTGGAGCGGCAGCAGGGCCACTCACAGGGCTTCGAAAAGTTGGCACAGGTATGCTGTCCTCCCTGTGTACTTTATCGGGGCTGGTGATGGCCGTGTGGGGTGTGATGATAATACCAATGACTGCTGTGGGATTGTCTGTGTGCCTAGGAAGCAGGGTGTTAAGACCACTGGAAGCAATGTGATTACAGATTGATTTTGGATCTCTCCATGCTGCAAGGTGCAGTATCTCCCTATTTCCTCTTCAAGGGGAAGAGGAAAGAGCCTCCCAAAATAGTGTGACGTTATATGATCTGCACCTAGTGGAAAACCGATACTGCCTACATTTGTGATTGGGGCCTGGGAAAGTGGCATTTATATGTGTGATGTTTGTGGGTGATTCAGTAATTGAAGCGCATAGGTTGAGACGGAAACAAATAATTCAGAAACCTTAATGCCAAGTTCTTCTCTAAAATTAACAATAGATGGTTCCCAATGGGAGTACACCTTTAACATATGATGATGAATACGTTGGCACTTCTCTATAGGTTTTCTGTGACTGCTTTTTAAACATAACCCTTAACTAAAGGATGAATGCTTTTTGTTTTTTATAGACAAACTTGTTGCTTTCCAGTTTTTTTTTTTCTACCTTGTCTTCATCTTTGTCTCTTTCTTTTATGATAGAAGCTGTTTGTATATGCTTCTCCATTAGTTGCTTTTCTCCCCATCTTTAGTGAGAGGACTTTTTTTTAAAGCTTTACTTCCTCACTAGTTGGATAATTCGATTCTGATTTGCGTTGAAATTGCCAGTGTTTATTTACTGTCATCCCAAATCTGGTTGAGTGAAAAATTTGCAGCTCAGGTCAAAGAATCCTAAAAAAGAGACAGCAAATGATAAGGGAGAATTTAAAAGATTGATTAGAAAGTTGTTCAGTATTTAGGAATACCAGATGACTCCATGTCACTGGAACACAACTTATCCAGTTCTTGGTTTCTTTTTTAAAAAGTATTGTTCTCCGTTATGTTCGTGCAGATGGATCAGTTCAACAGTACAAATACCACAATTCCCAGAAAGCGCTGATTTGCGAAATGAAAGCGAGGGCACGAAAAGGGTGTTCTGGTACCACTTTGACAGTGTAAGCATGTCTTTTAGATGCAGAATAACCTGTGCACCCTGTGCTCCCATATCACCTTCATTCATCTGGTACCTCCTTATTTGATGACATTAGTATATAGGGGCTGGTGGCTTTTCAGACTTGCCCCCATAGTGTGTCCACCCGACGAGAATATAATGTAACATCTCATGTAACCTATTCATCAAATGCACATCGGTCAAAGACAAACGTTTATTTACGTTTACCATTAGCTCTGCAGAGAGGGCATATTTTCCAGATTCGTAACCCTAGAATGATTCCAGGCGGTCAGGCCAGGCCAAACGAACACAAAGACTTTTATTTTTTTTATTTTTTTTTTAACAAACACAGATTTTCTTTTCCCATGGTGCACATGTTTTAGATATAGGAATGGTCCAAAACCGCTGCATGTAGAGAGAAAGGTGGTTATTAATAAAATGTTTGTTTCTAGGCTCATTGAAGCCTATTTTAGCTCCGAGAGCTGGACACCAAAGGAACCGTTTTGCCTCTTGTGTTTTTTTTATCGGTATCTAAGTAGGCATCCAGGTGAGCCTGCATGGGTCAGTTATTAATTTAGGGTGAGAGATGCATGCTGGTGAAATATTGATGCAGGTATATAGTAATTCCTTCACCAGCAAAGGATTCTCTCTAGATTCAGAAAAATAGAAAAGGTTTTATAGCATTACCATAGGACTCACATTCCATGGCCAGAAATTAGAATTGATTGCCATCCTAGATTGTAAAAACCTGCGGGTATCAGAATTATTGACAAATGTTTGATTTCTGCACATATTTCTGTGCATTCGTTCGTAAATATGGCCACCAGTATCATTGCTGTAACATTGATTCAACAGCACTGATGCCAGCTTGTGCAAAAGCTAACCTGTCATTCACTGCTCTGACTATATGTAATCTAGCTCTTTTGTTGAGTATATGCCTATACCCTGCCCCTGGTATAAACACCATGGGAACCTTGTCTTTGGGGAGAATATGTGTATACTTGAAAGTGAAAACCTCCGAGGCTTTTCTCCTTTTGCTATTGCTTTTTTTGCCATCATGATTTCTGCATCGATCTTGGTTTGAGGTCAAGTTACAGCAGCAACTTTAAAGGTTTGAAAAGCTGTCTTTGTAAGTATGTTAGCTGCACAGATCTCTAGCATGAATTCCTTCACTTTTATGGACCATGTTGTATTGTACATGGACCAGAGGAAGCCTGCCCTGGAGGGCAGCCACCTTTTCCCCAAAGTCTTAAACTATTTACTTTTCAAATCTATGAATCAATTCAAATGCCATTGTGGCAAATCCACATTGTAACCTTGTACATAGAATGCTGAATCTGACATGGTTAGTGTGGGAACTGATGGATCGGCTTTTGAAGGGCAAATAGAAGGGCATTCTTCTCAGCTACTTGCGCCATGTAATCGCCTAAAATTGTAGTGTGATTCTGCAGTGCCTTGAAGTTACCGTCTTCAAAAACTTCCTATGCTGCAGCACAAGCCACCGAGTTTTTTTGCTTGGTGCTCAGTACAGGCTGCTCAAAGCCATCCATGTAGAGCATTCTCTTATACCCATTTATAGTTAATGCATGTGCAGTAAGCACAATTGTTAGTTGATTTTGTAGAAATTCTTGAGTCCTAAGGGTATGATCATGCTTACATTTTACTACCTCATTAGAATTTTGCCTGGTAACACATTTCACCCAATGTATGTGTAGTTAATATGATTTGGGAGAAGCTAGCTATGGCTGCTGCTTCTAAGGAAGATGTAATGGAAACTACAATAATTTCCTTTTGCCACGCAAGAGTACGTTTTTTCAAAATGACTATCTGCACAGCTCTGGAAATTTTCTCGGTTGGAGTGAAACCTTCCTATACAGTCGAATACAGATTGGATTTGTTTGTCTGGGGATCATCTGTTTCTTATTGTACACTGGATATGTGTAGCCTGAACTGCTAATAATAACCCTATTCACTAGGTTCTTATTCTATCGCTTCTGGAAATTGTTTGTCTCTAACATGTCTGCTGGCAGTCTTCATAAAATAGCTGTATGTATAGTTGCCCACTTTTTTTCAGAAAAGAGTAGGCATCCTATAAAGGCTTCACTTGCTAAGCTTCCAACTCTTCCAAACTTCAAAACGCCATCAGATTGTGTAAATTTCTCAACATATTTGGAGGTTATAAAGTAACACTTCTCTTGACCGTCCGATGCTAAAGCTTTCCCCTGCATGAATATTTCCTATCCAAAGAATGTCATAAAATATGCAAGTTTGGATTTGCTAGCTTGACACAATTACAAAATAAACATTAACAAATCACCATGCTGTCCACCATACCCGGGTGTTCTTTTAAGTACTCGTCTGCAGCTTATATGTCATCAGTGTATGGCAGTACATCAAGATCTTCTTGTTAGATCGCTATAATTCTTGATGTAAAAAATCCCATTTGTGTAAATTGTTCCCAGAGGCAATCTTTCATAAACCTATTTGGTACCACAAAACTAAAACCTGTTAGGTACTGTGATACAGGCACTATATTTTGGCTAAGGAATCCATTAGCAATTTTAGTTTATATTTTTGTCATTAATACAGTTCTGTGAGCATTTTGCACGTGTCCCCATTCAAATGTTTGTAATCCAGCAAAATTCTATAGGTGTTTGGTTGTAACACTGGGACGTTGCTGTGTGTTTGACCATAGGAACCTAACACAACCCCTCATGCATTCCCCTCTATATTCCTCTCTTCTGATGAACACATACATATGTCAGGAGATGTGCAGCACAATTTGCACTTGAATTTGTTAGTACTGTAAACCTATGAGCTAACACATTACTTTGAATTACATCTGTGATTATATATTTGCGACCACTGGTGTAAGCATGCCAAGCAGGCAATCAGTGCGTATAAAATTCATACAAGATCATCCCAGTGGAAAAGGCTGGTGAAGGTTGTCTGCGTCAGTGGCATGTACTTCAGCCTTGTTGGGTATGTTATTACAGGAAATTAAAAGCAACAAGTCGCACAAATCCATAAGACTGCTGTCTTCTGACAAATACCAAAAGTCTAAAACATTTGTATGTTAGGAGATGTCCAGGACTAGCTGTAGTTGAATGTGTTAACAAATACAGCTGAAATTAGTTCACAGACTACTCTGATACCTTGATGCATTTGGGAGGACTGGTGCAGGTTTGCTAACGAAGTGTGCACTGGGAGAGGTGTAGACTGAAGTTTGGTGGGTGGCAGTGATTGCTGTTGGTGGGTGTAGTGATAGCATGGTGAAAACTACTGTATGGGGGAAGAGCTATGATAGCAGGGCAGAGAGGAATAGGGGAGAGACGTCAAACCTGTGTGAAGTGATTGCTGGGATGGGGTGGGCTTCAAAACAAACACTTTAATATTGCGGAGAAGCCATACATGAGCTGTAGTTGCAGTAACAAAAATTTCAAGAATACTACTGGCTATAATACCAGCAACCATTGGTTTAATCTATTTCTAGCACTTTTCTCCAAAGCAGATTACTTTAGAATGTGTATATGTATAAAATTATAATCACTGTGAGGAAATGCGGTTTATTATATGGTGTGGTTGTACGACCTCACCAAGTAAATATATTCACAAACTCGTCTTGGGTCCAGTCAGGTTCATTTGCAAGACATTAGCTCAACCCTGGGTAGCTGTGTTTTCGAGCAGTTCTTTGTCAATAGAACAAGTGTAAAGTATTTATACATACTATAACAGCTATACAAGAAAGCAACACAAAGTAAATCCAGCACCAATTTATAAAAATAGAGCTTATTTGAAGGAAGCTGGCTTTTTATGTAGTGTGCTAAAAAAAGGTCAACTATGTAGAAAGTCTAGATGACCCTTATTGGTTTAAAGGGCTTAAATTAATAATTCCAAATGCTCTCTTATGTGGTAGTATGGGGGAGTAGTTTAGGCTTATCAGAGGGTAATGTTAAGCATTTGTTTTTGACAGTCGATAAATGGAACACACACTCAAGAAGAAACTCGAGGCCAATTGTAGAAAAATAACAGGTATTTTTATATATATTTTAACACCAAGAACTTCGTAATTGGATAAGTACTTTTTGAGATATCAGTTTTTACAGGTGAGTAAAAATGTAACACACGTGCGTTTTACGTGGTAAAGCTTTCCTATGGAGAAAGAAACATATACTGCATACAGGTACTAGCAGTCATATTCTGGGGGGGTCCTTTAAGACTTAGGGTGCAAGGGGGCCAAGGTCCAAAGTACAAACAGTAGTTCGGTTTTACCTGCCTTGGAGTGTCCTGGTGCAGAGGTGCTGGACTGGTTGGTAGCCTTCCACGCTACACCATAGGCAAAGGGGGTTGGAGGGGGGCACCTAGAAACAGGCTGCAGAGGGTGACTTGGGTACAAGACTTGGAGCTCCAATTGGGGGTGGGGGCTCGGTTCGTGGGGATCCTGGGAGCAGGGGAGCACAGTCGGTTGTCGTGGGACCGGACGTAGAGCTCGGTGCAGATGGTTTTTTTCCAGCTGGTGCCTGTGTGTCAAAGGCATCCACGGTTCTTTGTCAGACCTTCAAAGGGGGACTAAACAGGACAGCTTGGCCACTCTCGGTGCTGGCCTTTTCGATGCGGACACCCCTCATCGGCTGATCTGTCTTTGCGGCTTTGGAATCCAGATTGGACTCAGACAAGCTTTGGTTGCTTTAAGGGGTCTGGTACCCTGGGTATTGGTGCAGGGTGGCTCCAGTTGGTCCTGTCATTTTCACACTTGGTGGGTAGACAAATCTGTCCTGGAGCACGATGACCTCCTGGGTGGCGGCTGCATCCGAAGACTCTGTGGTCAGCAGAACAGTGAACCGGACATTGTGGTTGATGTTTGCAGTCAAGAGGCTCCTCCACTTCAAGGGAGCTGCTGGCAGCTTGGCAAAGTGCTGGAGGCCCTCAGACTTTTGGAGGATGCACAGTTGCAGGACGAGTCAAGTTGTCTCAATTGTCAGGATAGGAGCAGGCAGTCAGGGTTGGCGCCAAAGTCCACCAGTAGTCCACAGTCTCCGCTTCTTTGGCTCTTCTTGGTCCTTCTTGTGTCGGGGAAATCTGAGTTCCTGTTATCAGAGGACCACCTAAATACTGAATTTAGAGGTGTCAAGGGGAATAGCTAATGGGCTACTTACCCTTGGGGTCACTACACCCCCTATATGACTACTTCCTGTGAGGAGTGGGCATAACCTTGTCCCAGAGTTCCTAATTCCACCAAAATCAAGATGGTGGAATCCTTCTTTCGTGGGGCGCATCAGGCAGCCCACCTAATGGGTGTGACTGGCCTGGTAGTGCGCCACACCTCCTTGCATAGCTAATTTCCCGCCTGCCCTGGTGCCAAATAGGCCTCAAGGCAGGGGGTGGCATCTTCCAGGTCTGGGGGAAGCAGGGGGCGCATATCAGAGGCAGCAGGGGCTTTGAAGTCCCAGGCCTTGGTATGAAGATTCACTAGCCATCCTGCTGGAGGAGGTGTGAACACCTTCCTCCGGAGCAGGCATTGTTTCTGGTCTCAGAGCGTGGGCTCTCACCTTCAGGGGGTCAAAAACATGTCTGTGGGGGCAGGCAGGACAATACCAGTCAACCATCTCACTAAGGTCGGTGAAGACATAATATACCTGGGGAACTCGTAATGACAAGTGCCCAGTACATATACTTAGGATGGCTTCCCTGTTCACTTGTACCATCTAGTAATCGAACTAGACAGCACAGGGGCATATCTCCTCAAGCAGATATGTCCTCAAATGTGATGTAATGCACCCTGCCTTAGGGCTATATGGCTTGCTGTAAGGGTGACTTGCATATATTCGCATGCAGTGTCTGTGGGCAATGCACACAGGGTGCGTGCCATGTCGTATTTTCACATTTGTTTGCACCATTTCACGCAGACTGCAATCAGTCTGCATGAGTATGGTGGTGGGTCCCTTAGGGTGTCACAATACAAGCTTCAGCCCTTAGGGACCCTCTTTAGTACCCAAGCCCTAAATGCTAGGGGTACCGTTTACTACGGAGTTACAAAGGGGATAAAGGTCTTGCCAGTTAGGGAACAATTTAATCGTTAACTTGTTTTAGGGAAGTAGCACTGGGGACCTGGTTAGCAGGAACCCAATACACTTCAGTCAATATTGTATCAGATACCAGGCATAAGTGGGGTCAAAAAGGGGCACTTTCCTACATTATTTTTATAAACATTTAGACACCAAAGTGAACAAAATCTGGTTCCGAAGATAAGTTATTAAGCAAATCTAAGTCACTGCTTTTCAATCAATATACAAACCAGCATTAGCAACTACTGCGGTTACTTTGGAAATTTTGGAAAACTTTTATAAAGTTGTGTTCGTTTACTCTGGCCTGCTTTGGCTGACCAACTCTGGCAGGGACCAAGTCACAGGGGCCAGTAAGGTTTGACAGTACAGTTACCTTGCAGTCAAGGCCGTCTCTAATCCAGTTCCAGGCTCTTCGGGTGAACCGCTATAGACATCAATAGTGGTCCTGATGCAAGGAATCCAGTCTACTGAAGGATGCTGATCCGGCCAATTGGGGTTCTCCTGGGGCCACCCCTTAGTGAACTAACATGGTGATGTGACTCAGTCCACAGAAGCTGATGTTCCTTGAAGTCTAGTCAAACACCTGTCTCTGGTTACAGCGAACCCTACAGTTCCTTTTAACTGTAGCTGGTGTCCTCCTTGGACAACCAAACTGCACCCCAATAACTCTCCCGAGTGAAGCAGACTTGGGTGCAACTTTTGAGCTTCGAGACTCAGTCTCCCAGGCTGCGCTTCAGCGGTCACTGGCATTCAAACAATTATGGCTACCAACTCACCAAGGCAGGCTGCTTCAGCTTTTGTGGCACTGGAACTGTAACGGGAAGTCAGCCAACTGACTCTTGCAGTTTATCCCTTCTGTTTGGGGTTCGGGCCACTTTCGTCAAGCAGGGCACCTCGGGCACTGTCCTGTCTTTGCTAGCCCATTGATCAACAGTAGGCCTTAAGAAATCTACTCGCCCAATCGCTAGGGCGAGTCAGATTTCATCAGGGCAAGCTATTGTTTTTGGGCCTACTGATCCGTTCTGGCGAACTGTCAAATAGCAGGTGTTCTGTTCAATCACAAAGTGAATGAGCATTAAAGATGTGGTCGAAATGAAGGTCAAAAGTCAGCTTGTCTTCTTACATTTACTTTTCTTTCTCTGACTGTGAAATTAGAGGATTTTGTAAAGTGTACTGTCTGACAATCGTACTGTGCAAAGCGTGTGAAAAGAAAGGATGTAAGACTTTTTTTCTAACAAAACATTGAAGTAGCCAATAGGTGAACAGTACAAACATTACAAAATATATTTCCGTAGCTATCAAAGCACACTGTTGTAATTATGTGTGATGAAAGATTTTTATAGTTTGAAAACAAATCGGCAAACTTTACTTGGTGATGTGCAAGTGATAAATATTTTTGCTGAAACACAAATTCCAAACCTTGTTTATGCGCTATATAGTTTCATCAGTAAAACTGCATGTAGTGGCCATTTTAATGGGAAATGTGCTATCTGTAAATAACAGATCATACTTTAGTATATATATTATTAAAAGTGAGATTTTAAACATGAACTGAGAAATATTCCTGCCTCCGCTCTGATGACAATGCTATTAGTGAACTAAGAAGCAAGTCTGGGGTCATGTGTAGCCTATATGTGGGCTGGATTCGTATTCTATATGGAGCAAATGTTTAGTCTATTAAACTTTTTTTGTACAGCAAGTATGCTGAACTCCCATATTTGAGGGTGCTCTCATATGTGATGATGAAGAACAAGGCTGCTCCATAAAAAAATGTTTTTTGCCAAGATCACTCAATTTGAGACCGGTTTATGGGTCAAGTACATTACAGTTGGGTTGAGTAGATGATTCAAGTTAATAGACCTTCAGGTCTAGTAACATTTATGTAATGTTTCGAGGCCTGATCAGGTGCAGTCCAGTCTTTGGTGCACCCTTTCTTTGCCAGGTCCAGAGAACAGCAGGGCAGTCCTTCGGTCCTCTCGCCAGTGCAGACGTGTTCTGAGATTTGGGTGCTAGGGGTGCCACATTTATGTCCACAACTTGCCCTGTGGGGGATGTGATGATTACTAGCCAATGGGCTACCAGGTCCTCTCCCATCTGATGATGACTTCCTGCAAAGTGTGGCATTTAGCTATCCTAGAGTGCAATATTTTTCCCATTCCCAAGATGGCAGAACCCTTCTTTCTGTGTGGAGCTTGATAGCCCACCCTAGAACTCTTTCTATCTGAGGACTACATGCCCACTGGAAAATCAGTTTGGAAACCGTTTCCACCCCTCGGTCCCAGGCGCGAACCTGTCTACCAGAATAAAAGAGCAGCCCCTCTCGTGTTTGTTCACCATTTGCCCTTCATAGGCAACTTCCCCTTTGAAGCTCGTCTTTTGGGCTCACCCTGTTTGTGCTTCCTGCCAGAGAGAGGTAACACCTCTTCCAGTGGCAGGCTCCTATTGTGCCCTTCCTGGGAGTCGCTTGCACATCTTCTAGTACGCTGTCTCGTGGCCAGCAACTGTAAATGGGCCCTGGAAAACTTGGGCGGCAGGGTGGCAAGTTGCTATTTATTCAAAAGTTGCATTAAATTCAACTTGTACATCAATTTTGGTTTAATGTTACGATTCTTTTGACACCTTGAAGTACCAGCTTTTGTTGTCCCATTCAGCAAATATTGCAGTTGAATTGTCAGCCTGTAACCCTGTACTCACCAATGTGGCTACTAGCCTTTTATACAGCAAAAATTACTATTTGGGTTTTTAAAGTTAGTACAATAAAAAAAATACATGTCCTACTTTTTATTATATAGTCCCCTGCCTTAGGGCTTGATGGGCCTAACTGAGGGGTGACATCTATATTAAAAAGGAAGGTCTGGACTTAGCCATTTAAACTAATAACAAGGTCGAGTTAGCAGTTCTAGAACTGCTCCATCAGCCAGCAATGGTGGGCTGCGAGTCATGCTTTGCTTTGCCACACTCGTGGTGGCCCAATAAGTGCTGCAGTCCATGTAGAACACTTCAACTTACAGGCCCTGGGTACCACTGGTACCCTATACTAGGGACTTACAAGTAAGTTAACTTATGCCATTTGTGCGTGAGACAATCAGACATGCTTCTTTTTAAGGGTTGGAGCACTGGCACTGAGGTCTGGTTAGCAGTCTTCCGTGCATGCTGGGTGTAAAACTTGGATGATCATGCTAGGAGGCATTTCTGTACAATCACCCATTGAAAACAGACACTCATTTCCATGTCTAGAATATAATAAAAAGATTAATGGAACCCTCTGGAATTTTCACCTGTAGATCAAACTCCTGCAGTCAGCATTTAAGTTGTAGCTCTTTCTCACCAGTAGATGGTAAGGAAGCACGTCCACTATAAAACAATGTAGTAAAGCTCAAACCTATCTGTAATCAGCCTCCCGATGAGTGACTGGAATTCCAAAGTGCCCTTTTTACGCTAACCTTCCAGGAGCCATAAATTAGATGAATGTTACCACAACCTCTTACTAAAGCTTGTTTAACTTGCTATATAAATTTTAAGTAAGAATCCTGCTGAATTTTACATAATTCAGTGCTTAAATTGTTAGCAAGGTGTCTGTTGGTGCTTTATAGCCCAAAAGAAAGCAGATCCCAGATGTGTGAAAGGCTGTCAATTTTTCACTAGAATGAGCCATGAAACCTCTTCGCTAATCAGTATACTCTCAAACAAGGGTCACCTTATAGCACTGGTGAGTATTAATGCAGTTGAGCTGTACAGAGAACCTCATTATACCAGACTCGATTCTGAGGGGATCCTAAAGGGCACATGACTGTGTCAAAGACGGCAGTCTATGTAACTAGACCCAAAGTGGTACACAACTTGAACCTCTTAACAGTAAAAAGGCTATTTACCCAGAGTTGTGTACGCATGCCAACCACCACAAGAGGTGTATGACCTAATTCAGCAATCTGATGTGTATAGGGTGACAGTCACCTTTTGTATGCTGATAGTTTGTCTTCCAAACCCCATCTGATTATGAGTATCTACCAAGCACAACGAATACTGCAATACTAGTATTGATCCCTAAACCAGGTTGGAATCCCCTAATTTAGCTTCATAACGTCTGCTGCTAATTTTAAATCCCGGATACAAGATCGTCGATGAAATCTTAGCACACAGGCTGACTTTATTAGAGGAGGGCCAAAATGTATTTTTCACTTGCCACAACACATCCCTTAATATTAGAAGCCTCTATAGTATTATAGAAAAGGCTCCCAGTCTTTGGCCACATATGGCCTACCTTTCTTAGTACTTGGAAAAAGCTTTTGACACAGTTAAGTAGTGCCATATGTTGAAAGTACTGTCAAAATCAAGGCTAGGGAGGTAAATGATCCAATGGATCAAGATGCTTTATTCCAGACCAACAGCTAGGGTTAAATCTGGGCTATCCATACCAGCATCGTTTCAAGTGGGGAGAGGAATCTGGCAGGGGTGCCCACTCGCGCCTCCGCTCGTCTCGCTAGCAATTGAACAATCGGTAGTCAGAATGCACATTTTGCTGGAAGAATGTGGAATTCAGGTGGAAGATGCTAAACATGCAATCTTGTTATATGTAGATCATATACTACTTTACTTTAGAGAGGTATGGCATAATCTATCAACAGTTTTTAATATTCTTAACTCCCTTACACTACCACCGTGTAATTATTTTAGAGGGAATGAGATTCAATGTTATGTTATTGAAACTTATAAAGCTCAGTATACCCTAGTGTGTCAAAGCGCTAGTGGAGAGAACCAAAAACCGGCTAGAAAACCGAGAACCCCATAACTAAGGAACATGGGAAGGAGTTATGTTCTGATCTTTGGAGTTTAGTACATATTTTCAGGAGGCCAATCTATCGGAGAGCAATTTGGGATCTGCGGTGCATGGTACCCAGTCTTCTTTATTGTTTCATGAATCTTTAGTCCTCAAACAATATTTTCGTGAACCCTGCTGAGTGATCTGATATGGGCTTCTAAGAAAAAACGAGTGGCATTAGCAAAATTAAAACTGCCAATGGATAAGGTGGTTTGGGGGCCCCTAATTTTGAACCTTATTATCTGGCAGCCAGCTACATTGGGTGGTTTACTGATTAGCAGGGTGTCACTCTACTGAGTCTGAGTATACGTCTAATGGTGGGATGGCCTGCTATGTTAGTGTGCAACACACTGGGTTGTTTGAAGCAAAGTCTGAACAAAACATATGCAATTATTCCAGAGACCTATCCAGGAAAAGCAGCTCTGAGATTTATTGATTTGGCATTTACAAAAGTTCGAGTAGTACTTTCTCCAGGCCTACATCTGTAAACTCTTGTGAATCTGCATGAATGAATTAGGGGCCCAATTCTTTAAGAATCGGGGCCCCTAATTGTCATGTATTTGTATTATGTTTTTATAAATATTTTCATGCCGCAGACCGGTTTTACTAAATGATCCCTCAGAGAAATCATATTTGAGTTGCTCAATAGTTTAGCCAAACCTTTTTTAAAGGTTTTTTTTTTTTTTTGCGTGTGCATTTAGTTTTGAAAGCAAAAATCCAGTCTTGCTTTCATGCTTCTACATATATTTGCATATAATACAAACTTTCACACCAGTATAAACATAAATCACTGTGTGCCTATGGCGGGGGGGTTGTTTTTCTGCGATAGAATATATCACAGAATGTAAATATGATTATAGTGAAGACTTGTGTACATGTATCAATTTATTTAGATTAAAAATAAATAAAAGCAACACGTTGTGATGTCTGAGCATTTAAATATTACTACAAGTGTATACATATGGGTGTTTATATAGTGGAATTTGTGCCTTATACATAAAAATAGATATTTATAATGTGTGTATGCATGTATACATATTGTAATGTAGACATAACCACATATCTAAATATAGCAGAGTGGCTTAGCCGCTCTGTATAGTTAGGATTCCCAGAGCTAAGAATCCTCAAATTGTTCCTTGCTAATAACTGTCACTGTTTGTTTGATAAATCTCCACGAAATTTTGCAGACCTATTCTTTTTTCGAAATTGGCTGAAGATGCAAAGTTTCATGGTGATTAGTTAAGGGGATGCAAAGAAAAAAGGAGGTCCCAAAACACATTTTCCCCCTAATGCGTTTCCATAGACTTTTATATCCGACGTAAGCAAAATGGCTGAACAGACTTTTATGAAATTTGGTAGGAATATAGATTATGGTGGGGAAAGGTTCCTTTTTTTATTCGATATAAACTGTTTGAGTAGTTTTTTAGTAATAAAGGACAAAAATGTAGGGTTATATTGGTCTGCTGTACTTTCATGGTATACTGCAGTACATAGCGAAAGTCCATACAAAATGTAAAGGCAGCCATATTGTTTAGACCACACTTCGGCTGTTTTCTGGTTTTCTACGTGAGATATAGGTTATTACAATTTTTTAAGCAATAGGAAAGCATGAGGCACTTTACCATAGTTAAGGAAAAGTATTTTTATTGTTGTATGTGTTTTTCAGAGTACTGTGGTACTTTCTTGAAACTACCTAAAAGTACTGCAGTACCTATTGAGTCTAGGGAAAAAACTTTGACAAAAGACACTTGGGGATACCCCACGACACTCCACTGTACGGCACTCCCCTCCACGCCACTGCACGACACACAACTCCACTCTACAACATGCCAATTCACTCTACGACACACAACTCCACTGTACAATACTCTTAACACGCCACTCTGCTCTACGCCACTTTACGACCTGTAACGATACACCACTCTACGACACGCCACTCCACTCTACAACATGCTATTCTACACCACTCTGCCACTTCACACTATGACACGCTACTCAGCGTCACTCTGCCACTCCACACTACGACACTCTATGCCATTGTACGACACTCTCCTCCACTCTATGCCACTCTACAACACTTTACTCCAATCTGTGACCCTGTACTCCACTCTGTAAAACTCTGCAACACTCTACACAGCTCCAAGTACGCCAATCCACACCACTTTACACCATTGTACTCGAAGACACACTACTCCACTCTACGCCACTACTCCATTCTGTGCCACTTCACTGTACAACACTGTACTCCACTCTATGCCACTACACGCTATGCCACTGTACTCTGTGCCATTGCACTCTCCTCTAACCTGCAACACTCTCTTCCACACTGCGATTTTGAAACACGTTTTTGTTTTATTAAAAAAAAAATAATGTGAAATTCAATGAAAAAACAAAGGTTAAGGGCAATTTTTAGTTAGGAGGCTGAAAACATTTATATTTTTTGTATACAAAGCTAACTTTAAACTAAAACTTTAGAAATTCTAAAGTTATAGTTATAACTTACAGGTATAAATTCTGCCTCAGTCGAAACGTACTAGAACTCACCACCTCCATACACAGAGTTGTCAACTCGATAGCCACACTACATTAACTATACCTGCTCTCTACCATGCACACTGTTCTCATAAATGTCATTTGAACTGTCATGAGTCTTGTTATAAATGGTATTGTTTGACATTCTATCAGTAATCTAATATAGATGGCTATCGACGGTGCATGAGGAAGGCACAAGTTATATTCAATGTAGTGTGGCTAGTGAGCTGACAACCCTGTGTATGGAGGTGTCCAAGAAAAGAAGAAAAAAAAAACTCCTAACATTTTTTACTAATCTACTAGCTTTTTACCTCAAACTTCGCTTTTTGAATTGGTGTGCGACTCCGCAAAGTGCTTTGTCTCCTCATCAGGGGTAGTAAATGCTATATAAATACAATAAAATATATATATATATAAGAGCGTAAAAACTTTTTTTTTTTAAACTGCAACTCTTTATCTAATGAACAGTGCATTACTTTGAGGTCCCTAACTTTGGAAAAACTTTCAAAGCAGGAATGTGTTTGGTTTTCTTCATATATCTGCAAGAAGATGAACAACCATCAGAAAGGGATGTTGTCATGCTCCATTGGCAAATCTCCTTGACCTACATATGTGTTTATCGTGCACTCTTGGAAATTGGTTCAAATGACAGAATAAAGTAGAGTGTATTCACTACAGTAAGTTTGAGTTCATAGAACATCTACGCAGGATACTCTGTAAAAAGGGAATGGTAATGTATTTACCTGGGGAAAGAACCAGCAGTGCCAAAGACAATCGATCTTGCATATATGAGCTATTGGCTCTGATTTTTAACCATGTTGTACAGTAGCATTGCTACTGTGCAGTATGGTTAAAAATAATTTTTAAAAAGGCAATATTACGCGCCCAGCGCTAATGCACTTTTATTAATCCTTTTTTAAAAAAAAAGAAGCATTCAGGGTAGTGGGTTTGGGGACGAGGTACCACGGAGGAATAGAGGGCGGGAAAGGGGGTGGGGGGTGTGACTGTGTGTGTGACTGTGACTTCAAAGATGACGGGATAAGTACACAGATAACGGACTCTGAGCGGGAGGGACTGGGGAAGCAAGCTGACAGCGGAGACTGGGTGGGAGGGGATGGGGCATCAAGCTGACAGCGGAGACTGGGTGGGAGGGATTGGGGCATCAAGCTGACAGCGGAGACTGGGTGGGAGGGGATGGGGCATCAACCTGACCACAGCAGGAAGGGATGGGGCAGCAAGCTAACTAATGAGGGTGGGAGAGTTTGGGGCAGCAAGCTGTCAACAGAAGACTGGTGGGCGAGGTCGGGATAGCACCATGGAGAATGGTATGCGGGAGAGAGAGGATGAGGATGTACACGGACAACGGAGGGCGGGCAGGAGTGGATGGGGAAGCATATGGGCAAGTGAAGGTGGGCCAGGAGGAAACAAGAATAACAACTGAGGAAGGGCAAGAAAAAAAGAATACAGATGGAGAGAACAAGAGAGTTGGGAAAACACACTCAGCCTCGTAGAGTGTTTGAATCAAAAGTAAAAAAACAAATCTCAAAGTGAGCAGTGACAGAACACAAATAATGCACCCATCGCCCCAGGGAGGGACAAACGTAAGAAGAGGAAGGAAAGCCCACGGAAGCTGACGAATAGGGAGCAAGTGAATGAGTGATATTGAAGCCAACGAGTTGTAAGCAATGGGTGGGTTCTAAGCCTGCAGTTAGCTAACTACCTGTCTCTTAACAGACCGTGCATGCGCGGTTTCAAGTGAGACCTAAAAATGTTGTCGTAAAACAGTTCTTCAGACTAAAGTCTGAGACTCAAAGATGCATCTACCACAGATCATGGTCAAAAATGGCAACTGCGTGAGTGTTGGTTTGTCTTATTTGGTGGTGAGGGAAGGAAAAACAAGTAGCTTTACATGTGGTTCATTACGTAAGCTGTTTTTCCAATGTAAAATGAGATTTTGGCTCCAAACTCCCATTCCACAAGGTACACAGGAAGATTCTACCTAAATGCAATATAAAGAATGAGACAACTGCCCAAAACACAGAAAACTGTAATGGCAGAATTGTAAATAATGTTTCAACAGTTGGGGGGGGGGGGTGGGCCTAGTACTCTACTTTTTGTCTGGGTTCATAAGCTAGTTCTGCCTAGTAAACCTTCAGAGGTGTAGGAAAGTGCATTATGTGGGGTAGGTGTGAGACCTCCCCATGTAATCATGTCACAATATTTATCAGGTCCAGTTAGGTTCATTTGAAAAACCTTAGCTCATACCTGGATAGTTGTGGCACAGAACAGTCTAGCTTAGTAAAAGGAACAAGCGTAAAGCATTTAGAAGTAACAATACAGTTAATCGGAAAGAAACACAACACAATAAAACCCAACAGCAATTTTTTTTTAAAAGAATTTATTTTTAGCTTTAAGTAGACACCAGAACAACAAAAATCAACCAAGGGGAACCGGAAACGTGACTTTTCAAAAAGAACCTAAATCACTGTATTTCAAAAAATGCAATCATTGTAATCTACTGTGATCGTGGTTTGGGTTAGTCACAAACAAAAGGGCTGGAAATACTCTCAGGAGGTACTTTGACGGGCCAAGTCATAGAGGGACTCTGTCAGGCCAACCCAACATGACCAGAGGGACAGTTACTTGTCGTTTTGAACAGTCTCTAGTCCACTCCCATATTCTTCCTTCAGACCGCCATAGAAGCCAATGAAAGTGGTCTTAGTGTAGGGGTTACAGGAGGCTGAGGATACGGTTGCTGTGAAGGAAGCTGGGAAGTGATGAGAGTCCTTTGGGGGCCAATCCTTGGATCCACAAATGTTGGCGGTCGTCTCTGGCCTCAGTACTTGGTTTCCGTGACGCTCCAGCAAAGTACAGTGTGAGACCAGTTGGCCCTGGTCAACTGGCTTTACAGCAACCGCAGGTTCCTTGGGGTTTCTTCTGCTTTCGTCAGTTGTGCGGGAGGCAAGAGTCCACTCTGACCACTAGCCACGGGTCAGGATTCAATTTCCCAGGATGCGCCAATGTCAACACAAGCATGTGGTGGCAATCAGTGTCCTTAAGCCTTTTGGCATCCTGTAGTTTAACAGAGGACTAGTCCAACTAGTCTTTGGAGACACTTTGTGTCCTTGGCAAGTGGGTGTTTGTTCAGCCCTTGGGATCTCTCCACATCTATGACTGCAATCCCTGTCCTCTTTGCCAGTGCTAGGGTGCAGCAGGTGCAGTTCTTCTTGGTGCCGCCTCTTTGTGCAGTCCAAGGACTCGGCAGGTGCAGTCCTTCTTTGGTCTTTCTCGGTTCCAGCTGTAATCTGAGGTCTGGGTGCCGGTGTGCCACTTTTATGTCATTTACAAGTTTGTGGGAGGGGTTGGGTGATGAGCCAATGGGCTACCAGTTCCCATGGGCTATCCCACCCACTTGGTGACAACTTCCTAGGAAGTGTGACATCTAGCTATCCCAGAGTGCACTGTTCTGCCTACTCCCAACATGGCCAGACCCTTCTTTTGGTGTGTTGGGCTTCCTAGCACATCCCATAGGTGTGGTTACCTAGGGGCTACACTCCTCTTAGAAAACTAGGCTGACAAAAGGTGTAATTTACCAACCTGTGTGCCTTAATAATGGGTGAGTCCTTCACTAGTGTGGCTCTAATTTGCCCTTCAAAGGTGGTTACCCTATGAAGCTCCCCACCTAGACTCTCACCCCCTGTGACCTTCCTGCCAGGAGGAGGTCGCACATCTTCCCTTGGCAGGTCTGTTATTCCTCTTACTAAGAATTGTTCACTCTTCTCTCCAGGAGGACAGCAGGCTGTCTCTGGGTCAGCGGTTGTTTGCTGCAGAAAATGGCTACTGGAAAACTTGTGCAAGGAAGTGGCAACTTTCTAAAGTTGCCTTTTGTAAAATAGTTACATTAATTCTGACTTGGGAAACAAGTTGGGTTTAATGTGCCTATTCTTTTGATATCTCGAAGTATGCTGCTGAGTTGTCAGTATGTAACTTCATAGTAGCCATTGAGGCTACTAGCATTGCCACAGTAAAAATGACAAAACGCAATGTGGGCTTTTTACTGTCAGGCAATGTAAAACATAAAAAAACATGCCCTTCGTTTAATTATAGTGCACCCAAGCTTCAAGGCTCTTTAGGCTTACCTTAGGGCTGACTTATAAACTTTAAAAAGACAGATTTGGACTTTGCCCTGGGTTGGAATAGAAAAGACAAGTTAGCAGTTTAAAAACACCTCTGCCAAAACGCCAAAGGGGGATTGGATTGGACCCTGGTGGCTTCCTAGGCTTATCCAAGCTTTGGGTCTCTTTATCCTGAGTTCTTCAGATAACTCTGTCAAGGAGGGAGAAGATTCATCTGAATAGCTTTGCCCTGGTTGGCCTTGGTGATTGATTTGGAGTGTGCTCCAAGGGTGGGGGACTTTCATCAGGGATGCCATTGATTGCAGAGGATGGCTGGCTCTGCACATGACCTTGAAAGCGACGGCTTTGCACACCATTGCAACATGAGATGGCTGATGCCCACCAAATCGGTTCGAAGATTTAGAAAGAGCACTGTCTTTTCCATTTCTTCTTTCTTTTCTTCTCCTTCATCTTTTTTTTAATTCTGTATTTGAGATGGTTTTGATAACGATATCAATGATTGGTGTTTGTTTTCACATTCTAATACTGGATGAATATGCATAGAAAACACCGTCCATGTGGCCACAATCTGTGACCTAGCAATGTGAATTTTATTATTGTTCTGCTTAAGAGTTATTGTTTTCTCATGCCCCTCGTGACTGCTCGACTCCTGAGGTAGATTGATATGGGATACACGCTGATAACCTCACTGGCGTCCGCTATAAAGTTCACCTGCGGATAACTGACCTGCATATTTGATCATAGTTGCTTCCATGCTTTCTTCTGTTTTTGAATAATGCGCAGGACTACAGAATTGTCAGTGTATGAAACAACACAACCATTCTAATAATTGTTTGTTTAATTGGAAAATAATAAAACCTACTTAAACACCTCTGCCAGTCTGCAGTGGGAGCTTGGGGGGGTGATGTTTTACTCTGTCACTCTCGTAGTGGCACTAGTACTTCAGTCCCCAAGTGACCTTTAACTTACTGCCCTTGGGTACACATAGTGCCATAGACTGGGGTCTTATAAGTAAGTTAACTTATGCCAATTGGCTGTCACTCAATTGCACATATACTTTTTATGGGTTAACGGGTCCTGATGCACTTTCAGAGTCTAAAACCAGCAGCGTCAGTCCAAATGTTTGGGGGTGATCGTGCAAAAGAGTCCTTTCCTCACAGGAGGTCAATCTGTAAACCTGCTGCATCTATAATGAAATACAGGTGATTGCACCCCATGCAATTGAGGTTGAAAAGGAGAAACCAACAACATAACTGGGAAAATCCTTACCAATCAGATCTGAAGAAGCCAGAGCACTACAGCAGTCCTGTAACACATGCAGTGCTCCTTCCCCCAATTCCTTTGTAGCTGGCTTTTAAAAAAAAAAAAAAAAAAAGTTAAACTCTTTTGATATAGAAGATTCTTGCCCTTAAGAAATTTGTAACAAGTCCCGTAACATAATAGAATATAATTGTGCATGCCCTTTAATAAGACGGAGAACTATTTGTAAAAAGCAAAATGTATTCGGCATTGAAAAAGATTAACTTTCTCCAGGTGGAAACAAAGACCATACTGTTGCAGAAAAACAGTTCAACATAGCATTGCAAGCCAATCTTTAAGAACTTTATTTTTCCCAAAGGCATATTTCCATTTGAGCAACTCTAAATTGAAGACATTGAATTTTGTCCCAATCACGTTTGCCCATTCTGCAAGCAAGGCTTGCTTTTGGAACTGAGCAGTGGTTTCAATAAGATGGAACCACTCTTTCAAACTAACTTTCTTCGGACCAAAAACAGCACAATGATCAGTTAAAGGCTGCATAGAAATGCTTGACCCTCACACGAGGTGCAGCCATTTAGATGCATAAATATTCTTCCTTCTTGGAATGGGTCAAGTAGGTTCCATGAGTATTTCAAAATTGCTTAGTCCGTAAGTACGGAACCCGGGGGTTATTTGCCCGTCATTGGTACCTTCAGTCGTCTTGTACCCTCAGTTGAAATACTCATGGAACCCACTTGAAAGAATGCTAGTACTCCTCCTGTGAAGTGGTTTCTCGTGAAATGGGACAGCCATTAAATACCATGGGGTAGTCCTCCCGACTCACACAAAGACTCTCTATGATAGCAATATTCCTCCCTTACTCACTGTTCTTTTTAAAGACCTGTATAGGTGAGGCAAACTGGAGATTTCCTGGTAGACTGAATAGCCTGAAAGTTAATGTTATGCCCCGATTGCTCTACACTTTGTAGACTTATCCTCATACAATACCCAGACAAACATTGCTACAAATTAAGAAAAGATGCTGGACTTCATATGGCAGGGTAGATCCCCAAGAGTAGCTCTTTCAACCTTATTGTGACCTGTGGCCGAAGGAGGACTAGGATTCCCTGATGTAACTGCCTACACTTGGTCGGCACAGCTTGGTCTGACTCTAGATTGGAACTAGACCCCATGAGTACAGGTTGAACAGGCTTTCTCTTCCATCCCGCTCCAAGATCTGCTATGGCCACTGGCCTTGATTCAGACAAGTTCCCAGACTCTTCTCCCCACAAAGAGTACCCTACTTGAATACTGGCGATTGCTCCTTCGCAAAAAAGTATTTCCAGACTCTACCCCATCCCCCCTCGGCACCCCACCTGTCCCCAGAATCGCAGATCCAGGATTCTGTACCTGGAAGGAAGGAAATCCCCCTTGTTTAAAAGAGCCTACTGATGGTGAACTCTGGACCAGGGGCAACTTAATTCAACAATTCCAGTTGGGCAGAGGGGATACCTTCAGATTAGTGAAAGCTCTACACTGGGTAGGAGAGAGACATCTTCGTGACAAACTGAGCAGAGAAGGGTCACCCCTATAATCTCTTTTCGTGAACAATGTTTGTCGTAAAGGGATTTCTTAGCTCTATAGATACATCCTACACCTATATCCCTTTAGAAAACAGACCTATAATCGCCAGATGGGAGAGGGACCTAGAGACAGAAATACCTGATGAAACATGTAAGTCGATATGGCAGAGGGCTGCAAAGTCCTCCGTATCCGTTTATCGCAAACCGAATGGCTATAAGCTTCTCACACAATGGCACCTCACACCCACCAGATTACACAAAATGCTTGGCAGCCCAGACACATGTTGGACTGGCTGTGGAGAATGTGACCTGCTACTCCACACATGGAGACAGTTTCTAAACCCTTGCCTTTGCTGTGTGGTGTCCCTCAGGGCTCATCGTTAAGCCCAACTCTTTTTAATGTGTATATGGCCCCGCTGGCGGCTATCGTGGCCCCTTTTGGAATCCATATGTTGACCTACGCCGACGATACCCAATTGGTCGTTGCGTTGAATCAAGCAAAGCAGTTGTCAAATGGCCTTTACTCATGTCTTGAAGTTTCTAAATGGATGGGGGCGTCCCACCTTAAGCTCAATGGTGAAAAGACTGAGATCATGATCCTGGGCAATCCCTCAAGCTTTACATTGAGCACTATGTGGCCAGTATGTATGGGCCCAGTCCCGGTCCCTAAGACCGAGATAAAGAGTCTGGGCATCTGGTTAGACCAGAACTTGACATTTAGGGTGCAAGCAAGGAAGACGGTGGCCACTTGTTATGGCCTGCTCAGAATGGCTCGCAAAGTGCTTCCTCTTCCTTCCCAGGCCAAAAAAATATTAGTCCAATCACTGATACTCTCTAGGATAGATTATGGAAATGCACTATACTTGAGGGCCCCAATCGCAGTAATTACGAAACTTCAAACTGTTCAAAACTGCGCAGCCAGACTGTTGTCGGGAATGTCCAATCGCCTCTCTGCAAAACCTGCCATTCGCTCCCTTCTTTGGCTACCAGTGAAAGAAAGAATTAGCTTTAAGGCCCTCTGTGTTGTCCATAAGTCCCTGCAGGGGAACGGGCCTCCGATTAACTCGACCATGATCCGCCCCTACAAGGCCAATAGGAAACTGCGCTCGGATGAACTTCACTTGGTTGAAGTCCCAAGGATTAAAAGGGCCAGAAGTGGCGGCCGACTTTTTTCTCATAATGCAGCCAAACTCTGGAACGCACTGCCACTGTATCTCCGCAGGGAATCTAGCCATCTTGCCTTCCGAAAGCAGCTGAAGACACTACTGTTTCCCTAAGTTTCTCTGCTACTGGTCACTTGTCTCGCCCAGCGCTGGGATGCCCCCGGGTAGCCATGCGCTACATAAATGTCTTTTTCATTTCATTTCATGCCTTTGCATCCAAGCTTTCTGGCACAATATACTCCTGTTCGTATGCGCCATCATGAATATCGCAGTCCAACAGGACCCATTAATGATCTTATTAGGAGACTCCGGTGATCAAGACCTTTTATCCCCTGACCACTCCACTAGGGAAATTGTTCACCCACCTATTACTGGTGGCTCGCCTTTGCATAGCTCAAATGTGTAAGTTACAGAGCCCTCGAGCGCTTGCTTTATGATGGGGAAGGTGTGGTCTTTATACGCCATGGAAAATTTGTCGGCAATTATCAATGATAGAAGGCATAAGTTAGATAAGACTTGCTGTCTGTTAATGACCTATATCAAAAGGGATTGCAGGGTGGGAGGTGCCACAATGACTGTCTCAGACTCTCTTCGCTCTGGCATCTGCGACACATTCCATTTGCATGACCGCAACCCCTCGGACGCTACCGGCCACTGATTATGAAAATCGGAGAAGGCTGTTTTGATGAATGGCAGATGTAATCCCTGTTCCCCCATTATTGTTCGTCAGTGTTCTTGATCTATCCATGTCCCAGTGGTGTGGTTAACTAAAGCATGTGGTAATGTTTGCTCATGTGTACTCTTTCCCTTCCCCATTGCTCCTTCTTAATGTTGTTAATCCCAAATATAAAGTTGTTGTGCGACCTCACCGTGTAATACACTTACCAACCCCTTTAGGTCCAGTAAGTTTCATCTGTTAAACCCTCAGCTCAACCATGGGTAGCTGTGGCACTGAGGAGCAAGGCTTATACAGAGAATTAAGTGTAAAGCATTTAAACAGCACCAAAATAATTGAAAAAGAAATCGACATGACGCTCAAGAAATTAGACACCAATTTATAAAAATAGACTGTATTTTTGTAAGAATTTAGGCACTAGAAAGAAGATCTGCCAGAGGGCTCTGGAGATATAGATTTTAAAAGTAATATTAAATCAAAGCAATTTCACTCCACCATGAACAAGCCTTGGCAAAGTCAAAGAATTGGACACTTAAAAACTTTTTTTAAGGAGAACTAGGGTAAGTGTCAATGTGGTCTGTTATAAGTACTTGGGGCTGTCAACTCTGGCAGGGAGCTAGTTAGGAAGACCATTATGGTCCTCAGGAACAGGTACCTTCAGAGAAGAAGCAGCCCTCAAGCAGTTCCAGGTACTTTATCCGTGTTACAATGGATTCCTATGCAAGGGATTAAGGCTGCTGAAGATGCTCTAAGGATGCTGTGGATGCGACGGTGTCTTCCTGCAGGGATTCATCAGTTCAGTAAAAGACAGATACATAGCATAATAGTGCACTGCTATTTCGAAAGATTGAATAAAATCACAACCCTTTATATACTCGACAGAACCCCCTCCTACCCACCAACTCAGTCGACATTTGTGAGGAGCACAGATTGACCTGACAGTGCCCCACCAGCAAATTGCACATATTTCCCCTGTAAGCATTCCATGTCCCCCAAATTTTCATCCACTTTCGAGGCCAATCCCGTCCTTCATATACCACCCTCTCGGCCAGCATACACCGTTCCATATCACATTTCCAGCCCCCCCCCTCCCCAACTGGGCTGGTTGCTCCGCTTCCCACAGTCTTGCAATACTATGTTCAGCAACCATTAATCCCAAGGTCCACCATATTTGTTCATGCGATTCAGGTCCGTGGCACTCCAGACATTGAGGAGACATAATTTTGCAGAGGCCTTCATCATGCCCCCAGTCACTTCACACATACATGCCACCACTGCTGCCTAAAAGCTTTGTAGTGCAGGGCATTCCCACACAATCTAGTAAAATGGGCCCATTTGCCCACAACCTCGCCGACAACTCTCCGTCCTTGCTCTACCCATCTTGACCAGTGTAGTCTGTGCATAGTAGGATCGATGTAGCAGTTTTAATTGAACCAGTCGGAAACCTGCCCTTATGGCCACCTCCCAACAGTTCAATTAGCCTATAGTGTTCTGAGGTCTGTTATCACCCTTCTTAAAAATCGGTTGGAGTATGGAGCTCCACCATGAGTCCGGGACACCTTCGTTTAGTTTGCATTCAGCATACAATGGGGCGAGAACTAAAGCCTAAAATGGAGGATCTTCTCTGAACAGTGAGCCAGGCAAGCCATTTGCTCCGGGGCCGCCGCCGTCCTTTCTGATGTTAGTCAATCAATCAGGGTTCTTATAAAGCGTGACTAGTCATCTGTGAGGGTCTCAAGGCGCTGAGATGGGGGAGAGGGGAGAGGAGGGGGGGGGCGGGAGCTGCGGTTCAATTGTAGAACCAGGTCTTGAGGTCCTTCCTGAATTGCAGCAGCTATGGTGATTGCTTGGAGTGCAAAGGCAGGGAGTTCCAGGTACTCGCAGCGAGGTAGGAGAAGGATCTTTCTCCAGCCTCTGTCTTGCGGATCCGTGGGATGGTGGCCAGGGTACATTGAGCGGGGATGTCTGTTGGGAGTGTAGAAGGCGAGGCGGTGGTTGAGGTATGCAGGTCCGGCATTGTGGAGGGCTTTGTAGGTGAGTGTCGGGAGCTTGAAGGTAATTCTTTTGTTGATAGTTGGACAGTGTATGTCTCTCAGGTGGCCGGTGATGTGGCTGCGGATTGGGATGTTCAGCATGAGTCTGGCTGAGGCGTTCTGGATATTCTGCAGTTTCTTGTGGAGTTTCTGGATGGTGCCAGCGTAGTGTGTTGCTGTAGTCGAGTCTGCTGCTGACAAGCGCTTGGGTGATCATTTTTCTGGACTCAGTGGGATCCACCTGAAGATCATTTTCAGGACCTTGGTTACCACCTGGTCGTTTGATGCGGACTGTTCACTTCTTGCTTCTGGTGTCGCTATGTCTGCTTCATTTACCTTATTTGAGGAAGCTGGACTTGGTTTTTGATTGGGTGGCTTATCTGGGGGCTCAGTGTATATGGTCATAACGAGAGTTACCCACTTTTCTGCTGGTACTGAGTTGCCCCTTTTGCTCTTCCTGTGGCACAGGGTGCTGACATACTGCCAAAATTGTTGGTGTTTGTTGGCTGACCATAGGTCGGAAATTTGTATCCACTCTGCCTCGTAAGTTTTCCTTTTGTTCCCCCATACAATTTGCTTGTGCTTCTTCGCTGCCATTGCTAGCTCCTGGCTCGAAGTGATTGTTTTTAAGTTTTTGTTTGCCCTTAATGCCGCCCTTAACTTCTGAGTGCTTTTTTTTTTTTACATCTCTGGCACATATTCCACCGTGTAGTTTGTTACCTTTTTTGCTTCTGTTTAGGCTATTCCCTTGCAGGAGCAAGCGTAGTTCTAAGACCAGAGGGGTCCAATCCTTGAGGATGTCTGACTTTTGTCAACAGATTTGCCCAGCCATCACATTTGGTCTTCATCCCTCTATCATTACTGCAGATTAGGGTGACCATTTTATCCTGCGTAGGAGTTTAAAATGTTCTTCGCCTTTTTGTTTTCCCAAGTACTGGTAATGGTTCGCGGCACCCTCCTAGTAAGGTCAGCTGTACAAACAGGGCGGCATGGTCACTCATTGGAAAATATTGAAATTCACGACCACTTCACTCAGACCCTGACTCAGAAATATGTAGTCAATTGTAGTTTGATCATTGAGGTTGTATGGATAGAGGTGCGAGGGTTTGATCCTTTTTGTTGTCTTCTGTGCCGATTCCGTTGTATGTCTGTAAGAAGGCATTAAATCTCTTGGTTGTTTCACTGGGGCCCATAATGCTTGTGCTGTCCTCTACCATGTAGTGCTTATTGAAATCTCCCAGCAGAATCATTTCTGATTTCGTATTGGGTGCTGATTAGTTTTTCTAGATGGCCAATCAACTTTTCTAGTTTTTCCTGTGTGTTGCTACCTTGGAAATTGAAGTAGACGTTGACGATTAGCAGCGACTCAGTGCCTCTGTTGCCAGTGAGGCCCTTTAAAATTCCTGCTTGCAGCATTTTTAAGTTTATATTTATTTCCGAGATGGACAGATTAACTGAATGCTTAATATAAAGTGATGCACCCCCAGGGGGCCTCCCAAATAGGTTTGTCTTTTTGCAGGGCTTTTGATATTCTGCGTACTCTGGTAACAGCGTGGGTATTAGTGCACGTCCCTTGGAGACGGATGCTATCTGCTTCCTCCAGAAAGGCAAGTGCGGCCTCGCTCTGTAAAATCTTGGTGATCCTGGCCACATTCCAGGTCACTATTTTAGTTATTTGCCGATTATGCATTCTCCCTGCCTCTGTGTCCTTTATGCTGGGCATGACTCAATTTCTCTCAAGCTAGGCTAGCGGCTATCCTCTTGTAAGAGGACAGATTTGCCGAATCGCGCTCCATGTCTCCTTTGTTGAAGAAGTGGCTCCTGACTTTGTTCAAAAACTTGTGGAAACTTTTTTCTTCTCTATTTGAACTTGTAGGAATTTTTGCCGAACTTTTTCAAACTCTCCTCCACTCATTGGGAAACTTTTTAGCAACTCTTTGGAGACCATACTCTGTAGTTTAACAATATCCACAGAAAATACTTTTTGGGAGCAAGATTTTCTTTTGTAGGTGTCTACCTATGCGAATTCTCAGAGGTCTTGACTTCAACAACTGTATGGTACTGCTATTTCTGCTATTCCTAGTTCTGGATCCCATTGCTAGGCACCAATGTGAGGAAATGGGGTGTTACATATGGTGTGGTTGTGCGACCTCCCCGTGTAGTACACTGAACAACCCATTGAGGCCCAGTAGGTGTTGGCTGTAAAAACCCTCCGCTCAACCCTCGGGAGCTTTGGCACGGAGCAGAAATGCTTACACAGAGAGACAAGTATAAAGTATGTAAACCGCACCAAAACAACTGAAGAATAAATCGACACTCTAGAAACCTGACTCCAATTAATAAAAATAGACTGTATTTTTTTTTAAAGAATAGAGGCACAAGAACAAAAAAGATCCAACGGAGGGTTCCGGAGTTTTAGATTTTACAAGCAATAATAAATCGAAACAATTTCACTCAACCGCGAACAAGCCGTGGCAAAGTCAACAAATTGGACACGTACATACGTTTTTCTTAAAGTTTCTAAGTGTCAATGCAGTCGATTAGAAGTACTTGGGGCGACCAACTCCAGCAGGGAGTTAGTCAGGGGGACCGGCAAGGTCCTCAAGAACAGTTACCTTCACAGAAAAAGCAGCCCTCCAGCAGTTCCAGACACTTTATCCACGTTGCAGTGGATTCCTGTGGGGTGGTCCTGAATGCAAGGGAAAGGATGCTGAAGATGCTCCAAGGATGCTGTGGATGCAACGCGGTCGACTGGGGTCTTCCTGCAGGGATTCCTCGGTCCACGAAGTTGGTGGGGTCCTAGTTGCCGGGTCGACGTCCCATGAAGTCCTCTTCGGTCTAGCCGAAGTCCAGTCGCCACTGGACTACCAGTGGCCTGCTGTCGCAGTCACAGGCCAATCCTTCCTGGGTCGACCGCTCACCTTTTGAGGGTCCCAGAAACTCTCCAACAGCACTCCCGGGCTCAGCGAACTCTGGTGCAACTCTGTGCGTTGGGTCTTGACCCTCAGTGCTGCACGGCTGTGGTGGTAGCGACTTGAAGACTTTGGGCCACCAACTTGCCCCAGCAGGCTTTTTCAGCTGATGTGTCCCTGTGCCGCGAGCAGAAGGCTAGTCAGATGGCCCTTGGAGTTCCCTTGGCTTGACTGAGTTCTGGAGAGTGCTTCTCCTTGAGCAGGATACAGCAGGCTCACTCCCTCTCTTCACTAGCCTGCCGGGGCAGTCTTCAGCGGTGCATCCTCTTTGCTGATCCCTAGGTGCAGCAGGGCAGTCCTCATTTGTTACTTCTTTGAAGTCGGTAGAGATCTGAGGTCTGGGTGCCAGGGTTGCCCCCTTTATGCTCCGAAAGTGCCCTCTGGGATGGATGGGGTTAGTAGCCAATAGGCTAACAAGTTACCTCCTGCCTGGTGAACACTTCCTGTGGAGTGTGGCATCTAGCTATCCCAGGATGCACCATTCTGCCCACTCCCAAGATGGTGAGACCCCTCTCTGCGTTAAGACCTCATTAGCCCACCCCGGGGTGGGTCTAACTTCGGACAACAGGCCCCTGGGGAAACCGGTTTGGCAACTGGTTTCGCCTCTCCTTTCCATGCCAGCCTGTTTACCTCAACAATGGGGCATCCCCCCTAGTGTTATACATCTGCCCTTCAAAGGGGGCTTCACCTTTTGAAGCATGTCTTTAGGGGCTAACACTCAAGTGGCTTCCTGCAAGAGGGATGTGACGGCTCCCTGGCCTTCAAACCCTGACTCCTTGCTTAGAGTTGTTTGCGTGTGTCTCCAGGATGGCAGAAAGCGGTCTCAAGGATCAGTCTCCATGTGTGCCCGGGAAGGCACAGGAGCTTAAAGGCAAAAAATTAGCCGCTTTGCACATTAATTTCGACTTGATATACAAGTCATGTTTAATGTAACAAGTTGTTTGATACCTTGTAGTGCCCACTTTATTTGCTGTTCAGGAGTTAGCACAGCTGACGGGGTCAGCGTGTAACCCCGTACTCGCTAATTGGGTAGCCAAGCCTTTCTACAGTAAAAATTTCTGTTTTGCATGCTTTACTGTGAGGACATGTAAAGTACATGCCCTGCCTGTGTCGTATGTTGCACCCTGCCTTTTAGGGCTCCATAGGCCTGTCAGAGGGGTGACTTGCACTCATGTCCAGGTGAAGTGGTGACTTTGACTTTCATTCCTTTCAATGACAAGGTCGGGTTAACCGTACACGACTGCTCTACCAGTCTGCAGCGGCAGACTTGTTTTTCTTGGGGGACCTCCAAGGTGGCAAAATCAGTGCTGCAAGCCCTGGGGTAACCTCCTACCTTACTTGCCCTGGGTAACAGGGTACCATCTACTAGGGACTTAAGAGGTAAGTTAGCCATTTCCAATTGGGTATAGCCAATTCAGCATACACTTTAGGGTCGGGGCACTGGCACTGAGCTCTGTTTAGCAGGCCTCATTGCACTCTGAGTCGAAAAACCAGAAGCATCAGTCAAAAAACTTGGAGATGGCCATACAAAAAGAGCCATTCCCTTACATGCGTGATTTTTCTCTGAGAGATAAATTGTTCCTTTGGCACCCGCCACCCTTGTCCAAAATATTCTCTGCTGTCCATAGAAGCAAAAATTTACTTTTTTTTTTTTTTTTTTTATCCAGTGTGCAGTAACTGTTTTGTTTTTCTGTTCATTTTCAAAAAATGATTTGAGAAGTGAAAAGATTAAAAAAACTTGTTTGCCTTCCTGAAATTATTCTAAGTTTATGAATTTTCAATGGATTGCTTGATTAAGAAAGGTTTCTTCCTGTCTTTCCACAACTGAACTGCAGTTTGTCCTAGAGATCGTGGACAGCAGGGGGCAGGTGGGATGATGTTCAGTTTCGGATTAAATATTTGAATGGTAGCCATGCCAAATTATGGGAGTGACCATTTGACAAATCATGGTGCTACCAGGTTTAACTGTTATGCATCTTAAGTGATTTTAAAGAGGCTATATCCTTTATAGTGTTCTCACCCTTTCCCACCAACGCTCAGTTGCAGCAGTGTGATTCATGGAGCCATACTGCAGCAGCACACTACAGCCAATCTACAGATTTTCCAGATTAGCTGGGATTACATGTGCACATTCATGTGTGTCAGTGACGTTGGATCAGTTTGCTTCCAGAACCCTGTGTGGGTGTCATTACTGGCAGAGCTTTCGCCGTTGAAAGGGGTAAGTTGTGATCGCAGGAAGAGATTCACCGAAGGCCGGCACTTTATAGTATAGATGTATTTTCAATTCGTTTTATCACCTGACATGTTGTGGCTCATGTCTCCCATGAGCGGTAATGTCCCAAGTTCCTGTAAAACAGAAGAGCCCATGACTGGGTATGTTAAATTCTGCCTCTCTGTTCTTTTACAGACTTTACGCTGGTGCCTGAATTTGGGTATTCATGAAGTGACTGTTTACGCTTTCAGTATTGAGAACTTCAAGCGCTCGAAGGAGGAAGTGGATGGCTTGATGGAACTCGCCCGGCAGAAGTTTGCAAGGCTGCTGGAAGAACAGTAATGCTAAATCAATGGCTATGCATGTTTGGGAGTTGAGGGAGATTTGGTTATTTGGGGCCACTGAGTAAAAGAGCTTGATATGCTGGTGGTCAGGCTTGACATGCATTGTCCTTGTTGTGTGAGAGTTCTTATGCTTAGGTTCCTGTAAAACCACACGATGTGACAGTTCACAAATTGTTTCCCTAATTAAAGTGCACAGTGGGACAAAAAGTTTGATTTTTATTTTAACAGAGAGAACCTTGAGAAGCATGGTGTGCAGATCCGTGTGCTCGGGGACCTGTCGCTGCTGCCGGAGGATATCCAGAAACTGATTGCACAGGCTGTAATGAGGACTAGGAGCTACAACAAGTAAGAATTGAATATTCTTTAGGAACTGGGTAGTGTGCAGCTACTACCCCTTCACTGCTGTCAAGGCTCATCCCATGCAGTAGTATGAAAAAACTAGCCAAAATTAATGAGACCTGAACACCCTGTATGTATTTATGTAAGAGCCATATGAAGAGGACAGATGGAGATTTGATAAACTTGTGGAGGATGATCATAAGACTATCATGAATACTTAATAGAGTAACATTCAGTCATCCTGTGCAACTCTTATAGGGTTGTGCTGGAAATGGGGAATAAAAATGTGCCTACCTGTAAAAGTAGCTCACTAGAAAAGGTGTCTTCCCCATATGTTCAGAAAAGTTTATCCCGCCGGAAAGCTATCTAAAGTTTCCAAAACCTTTCCACATTTATAAATATAAAAAAGTAGAATCAATTGTTTTTGAGAGATTTGTATATCCAAAGCGTACATATTTGGAAAAAAGGGAACCAGCTTAACTTTCCCCGATTATAATCTGTAGAGTTCAAAATTTAAGAAAATTAATTTGAGTGTTCTTTAAATATTCAGTTTTAACAGTACTGCAGTGGTTTGAATCTGCCTACCTGTTGACTTCTTCCCAGCAGCTCCCCCCCGAACCACCACTAAACTTGCCACCCTCTCATTGTTACCTACCTTAATATTGTCCTTTTACCCCCTAGGTGCTTCTTGAATGTCTGCTTTGCATACACTTCCCGACAAGAGATGGCAAATGCAGTGCGAGAGATGGCTTGGGGCGTGGAGCAGGGGTTGTTGGAGCCCAGGTATCCTTTCCTATGCTTTCCTGGATCTTGCTCTTGATTATTTTCTCTTTGTAGGAAGCTGGCTCTTTATACAGTGGACCAAAATGAGGTACACTGTGTAGAGAGTCCAGGCAACGCTTATTGGTTTACAGAGGCAAAAATGAAAACACTAAATGCTGTCTTTTGTGGTGGTGTGAGTAAGCAGTTTAGGCTTATCCGAGGATAGTGGTAAGTATTTGTTGTACTCACAGAGGCAATAAATGAGACACACACTCCAGAATGAATCCGAGACCAATTTCGAAGAATAAGTCATATTTTTATATACTTTTTGATACCAAGAACTTCGTTATCAGGTAAGTACTTTTTAAAATATTGAATTTCGCAGGTACATAAACAGTTTACTTAAATGCGTCTTTACGCAGTAATGCTTTCCTATGGAAGAAAAGGCATTTGTTACATTTGGTTATTTACAGTCGGTTTCTGGGGCTCTCCTTCAGGCCTTAGGATTGTAGGGGGCCAAGGTCCAATGTACCAAAAGCTGTTACTCATTACCTGCCTTTGGGCGTCCGGGTGCAGAGGTACTGGTCGGTTTGGTAGCTGTGTGCACTACGCCGGTAGAAAGAAGGGGGGGAGCACCTAGAGGGGGACCTCGAGACAAGTTCGGGAGCTCCCAACGGGGAGCTTTGATCACAAGGATCCTCGTAACAAGAGGACACAGCCGGCTCGTCGGTACCTGGTCTGGGGCACTTGGGTGTAGAGTGGAAAGGTCTGCTAGGCTCTGGGCTTTGGGGGTCTCATGGGTTGAGGGTGCAAAAATCGGGACTCCTGGGCCACTCTGGAAGTGGGTCACTGCAGTGCTGACGTCCCTCGACAGCTGCTCAGTCGCTGTGCTGTTAGAGTCTCAAATGTGGCCTACCAGCTAGGGCGGTCGACCTCGAATCTGGCGAACCGGGTTCGAGTTTCGGCAACGCTTTACATCCTGTGATTCTGGGAAAATCACTAAATCTCCCTGTGCCAAACAAAATGAATGTGTCCGTCTAAGCAACTGGTGCTCATGTAAAGCGCTCTGATACCTGATACCTTTGGGTCGAGTTTGCGCTATATAAAACTCCCCCCAAAAAACTGGGCTTAAACAGGCCTTTGCTGCTGCAAGGGGCCTGGTACCCCGGGTATTCGTCCTGTGCGGCTCGGGTTGGTTCTGGTATCTTCTCATTCAGTGGGGGGGGGACAGATCTGACCTACTGAAGCACAGGTACCTCTTCCTGGGGGGCTGCTGCATCGGGCTGGGCGGGAAGCGGCAACACAGAACCCGGACTCTGCTTCTTTGGTGCCTGCAGACTGCGGAGTAGCTCCTCTTCTCCAAGGGAAATTGCTGGCAATTTGTGAAAGGCTGGCAGTCTACTGGGGTTCTTGGTAGTTGCTCAGTTGCAGGACGAGTCACTTGATCACGATTGTTGAATCTTGTGCAGGCAAGTAGTTTTGCACCAAAAGTTCACAGCAGTCTTTACTTCTCGTTGTCTCGCAGCTCTTGTTTGTCCTCTACTTCTGGATCAGTCTAATCTGAATTCCTGGCATCAGGGGTGCCACCTAAATACTCAATTTAGGGACATTAAGGGGAGTGACGGGTAGTAGCCAATGGGCTACTTCCCTTTATGTTGTCTATACCCTCTATATGACCACTTCCTGT
The DNA here is from genome assembly GCA_963921515.1 of Calotriton arnoldi. Classification (NCBI taxonomy): domain Eukaryota; kingdom Metazoa; phylum Chordata; class Amphibia; order Caudata; family Salamandridae; genus Calotriton; species Calotriton arnoldi. The sequence goes on from CAWUFW010001137.1 coordinate 2,660,455, forward strand.
GGGAAGTGTGCATAACCCTGGCCCAGTGAGCCTAATTCTGCTGAAACCAAGATGGTGAAATTCTAAGTTTCATGTCAACATCAGGTAGCCCACCTTAGGGGTGAAACTAGCCTGAGGGGGAAACACGCCTCCTGACTAGCTAACTTTCCTTCCTGTCCTGGTGCCAAATGGACCTGGGGCAGGAGTGGTATTTCCCCTGTCTGAGGAAGCCTTGGGTCGCATATTAAAGGCAGCAGAGGCCTTTGAAGCCTCCTGCCTTGATATGCTAATCACTTAACCATCCTGCTTGGAGGAGGTGACAATCCCCCCCGGCCGAACCAGGCATCGTGTCTGCCCTCGGAGAGCGTGGACTCTCACCTACAAGGAGTCAGAAATCTGTCTGTGGTTGCAGGCTGGTCTACAACAGTCAGCACACTAGTAGTTGGTAGGTTTTCAGGGAGCTACGTTAAGGTGCCCTCTGAGTCCATGTATTAATGAATCCATCACTGGAATCAGTGTGGGTTTAATAATACAAGATGTTTGATACCAAACATCTCCAGTTTCAGTGAAGCCATCATGTAGTTGGGAAGCTCGTAATTGCCAGTGTCCAACACATCTGCTTAAAATGGCTTCCCTGTTCACTTGTATTATCTAAGAATCGACTTGGACATCACAGGGGCATATTTGCTCATGCAGATATGTCCTCACATGTAATATAGTGCACCCTGATTTAGGGCTGTAGGCCTGCTGTAGGGGTGACTTACCTGTACTGCATGTAGTGTCTGCAGGTATGGCACACAGGTGGTGTGCCATGTCGTGTCTTCACTTTTCTCTGCCCCATGGCACGCAGCCTGCAATGACAGTTTGCATGATGGTGCTGAGGGGTCCTTTAGGGTGGCACAATACATGCTGCAGCCTTTAGGGACCCTCTTTAGCCTCCTCGCCCTAGGTACAGGGGGTATCATTTACTAGGGACTTGGGGGAACAATTGTACAGTTTTGAAGAAAGGGATCTGGCACTGGGGACCCGGAACCCAGTACGCTTCCGTCAAAATTGCATCAGATACCAGGAAAAAAGTGGGGGTGACAATGTCAAAAAGAGGCACTTTTCCTACAAAACTCCACCCGCCCCCCCAAAGGAAAGAGAATGAGACTAACCTTTCACAAGAGTCTTCATCATCTAAGTGGGAAAACCTGGAAAGACCATCTGCATTGGCATGGTCATTCTCAGGTCTGTGCTCCACTGTAAAGTCCATACCTTGTAGGGAGAAGGACTACCTCAACAGTTTGGGGTTTTCACCTTTCATCTGCATCAGCCATCTGAGAGGCCTGTGGTCGGTTTGGACAATTAAGTGAGTACCAAACGGGTATGGTCTCTGCTTCTTCAGGGACTAAACCACAGCAAAGGCTTCCCTCTCAATGGCACTCCAACACTGCTCTCCGGGGAGTAACCTCCTGCTAATGAAAGCAACAGGCCATCATGATTGGTCTGGTAAAGGACTGCGCCAATCCCATTTTCAGAGGCATTATTCTGCACTATGAACTGCTTTGAATAATCTGGAGCTTTGAGAATGTGTGCTGAGCACATTGCTTCTTTCAGGGTGACAAAGGCCTTTTGACAGCTCACTGTCCAGTTTATCTTCTTTGGCATCTTCTTGGAGGTAAGTTCTGTGAGGGGTGCCACAATGGTGCCATACTATTTCACAAACCTCCTGTAGTACCCAGTCAAGCCCAGGAATACCTTGACTTGGGTCTAGTTTGTTGGAGCTTCCTAGTCCAGAATTGTCTGGATCTTGGACTGTAAAGGGCGAACTTGGCCTCCACCTACAAGGTGGCCCAAGTATACAACTGTGCCCAGCCCTATCTGGCACAGGCTTGCAGAGCCTTCAGGACCTTCACAAGGTGGATCCGATGACCCTGCCAAGTGGAACTATAGTCCGCAATATCGTCCAGATATGCTGCACTAAATGTTTCCAAGTAAGAAATCGAAAAAGGGAGGTACCCTTCAATTTAAATAAGGGACAGGGTAGATACAGTCAAGAAAAAGAGTCCCTACACATTTGATTATAAACACTAAAAAATCACCACAGTACTGGAAGTCAGAATAACAATCAAAATTTATACATTTTACTATGCCAAAAATATGCTAAAAAGAGTTTTACTAATATTCTAAAATACTAAAAAGCAGTGGGTCAAAAGCAACAAATGACAAAAAGAATTTAAAAATATTAATATTTATTTGCAAAAATATACACAGTCAATATTAAAAACAATACATCATTAAGATATTACAAATTCATGTCAGTCATGATTACAATCACAAATATAAGAAAACAGAGTTGTCGACGCTGCGTTTCGGTGACTAGACAAATGTACACCTTCTTCAGGACAGTTTTCTAAACAAAAAAACATTATAAAAAACAATATATTATTATTAAAACATTTGTTGCTGACCTATTATACACTGCTAACTAAATACCAACAGGAAATTTATTATATACTGGCAGTTTTAACGGTTGATAAAAATTACAGCCAGTCATTAAAATTATTACCCTCCGCTATTCATAGAAGAAGAGTGTTATTTAGCCTTATTGTTACTTCATATACTCAAAATTCATCCATCATCTTTATAAATCCTAAAGGTAGTGATGTTAGAAAAGTACCACGTACCTAGAAACACTGTAGACCAATTCTAACGTTCAGTGCTACAACACATTTCAATAAATCAGATTTGTAGGGGTGAGGAATTTAAAATGTTCACCTCATCAGAAACCTTGGGGTTGTAAAAGAGAAACAAGAAAAGAATATATGTATTGTATGAGTGTTTCCACTACAACGGTATCTCCAAGTTATATTTATATTAGTGGAATATACTGAAGGTAACCAAAAGTCTACACGTACCTTGCTATTGGTAAGAACTTATACGTTTAAGGTGTTCGTTGATGCCACCGTTCTATTCTAATGCACTAATTGTGCCAGAATCCTATGAGGAAAATTTGTACAAAGGGCATTATACCAAAGGCACCCAATTCATATAATAAACTGCCCGGATACAGTAAACAAGCTTACCAGTAAAACAGATAAAAACTGGAACATCAATAGGAAGGGATACGCCGTAATCAGAGGTATCAATTCCACAAAACAGGTTCTTCGCCGGTATTGTGCACAATATCTATGATGAATAATATAGATTAGTCCCTCAGACACTAAGAGAGCCAATAGTTTAAAATCTACAAGGAGACGTTCTATAATCTGATTCTAATGCGGTCACGAATCTCTATCATAACTTAGAGCCGCTTGTCTTCAATTTTAGCTTTTAATATGTTTTTGGCAACAAAGCGCCTAAAGGTCTCAATAATATGCCACCGATCGCGTCACTCGAACAGAACAAAACTTTGCATCACCAGGTTAACCTAAAACGAATGAACCATGTATGCGGATATATTCATAGGGTATAATCGTTTAAGAATCTGAACATGCCCACTGGTTTAAGAGAAATTTCAACATATAGTACTCTTTGTCTTAACCATGTGGGTATCGACAAAGTATGAGTGTTTAAAGAACTATAAATAGCGCACATTATTATGTGCCACCTAATCATTTACGAAAAGTTTTATGTAAATTCAATTTTAAATTTTAAAGAACAGAGGAGAAAAGCATCCTGCTCCAAATACTAACGGTACGTGGTATATGGTATATAACAAGGAACTTACATACTACACATTCTGCCCTATTTCCGTAATATTATACATCCATTACTTCTAGAATAATTATTTAATTCAAGGACAAGGACTAGATCCCAGCGTCTCCCCGCTTACCGTATAAAATTAGAACGGCCTCCTTGCGATCAACATAAACGGCTTCCGGGTCAGGATACACATTCGTGTTTGACCCGGAGCTCCTATTTATACTAAGTTGCGGGCGGTCACATGATCTATTCTATCTCCACAATCAGAATCATCGAGGAATGTTCGCGATGTAAATAACGAAAAAAAGATTCTCGAAAAACGCAATTCAAGACTCATGTCCTATTATTTATATAATAATAAAAAGTCATATTGTATGTCGTGGCCGAAAGGCAAACCGAAGAAACGTAAACACGGCGGCCATTTTATAATGGTAGCACTGTATTAAGGCGCCTGCATGGAGACCCTGCCTATTACCCTACTATTAAGGGAGAGGTAAGTATCAACCCAATACCTATGATCCTAAACAACATCTAAACACCAACCTGTCCATTGCCAGGCGCCCAAATGTATAAACATGCCATAAATTAAATATATTAATACCACGTAGGTATGTCAGCCATATTATAGAATCAGTATACGAAAGGAGAATTATACTCTGTTAAATGTCTACACGGGACAATGTCCTCCTATCTCACGACCATACTCATACCCCCTGGAGTCATCTCTCGTCGGGTCATTTATATGGTTTTTTTTATATATAAAAGACATGAATGTCAGAAGTACTTGACCATAATAAAAAACAGTATCGAAACAAATTATTGAAATACAGAATCTAATATCACAAACTAGACAGGGTAAGAAGGATCAAATCAACTTCTCCCAATCTTCCTTGCTGTTTAATCCCTTTCTAAAGGTATTAAAACGGGACATAAAGAATTGTTCTCGTTTCTTTCTTTTTAGAGTTGAGTCCCCACCCCTGAAACTCATATGGATAACTTCTAATCCACACCATTTTAGATCTTCAATTTTATGCTGTTTTTCAACCCAGTGTTCTACCAATGGGGCAGTTTTCTTTATCGTTCTTATCGCTGACTTATGTTCATTTATTCTTATCCTGATCTCTCTTGAGGTCTCCCCCACATATCCCAAAAGGCATGGGCACATGACAAAATATATTAAGTTTTTGGTGTGGCAATTGATAAAGTTATTAAAAATATGAGTTACACCATTATGGACAATGGATGCACCCTTCAGGATGTTAGTGCAATTATTGCACCCACATTTGCGTTCTTATCGCTGAACATAAGTCAGCGATAAGAACGATAAAGAAAACTGCCCCATTGGTAGAACACTGGGTTGAAAAACAGCATAAAATTGAAGATCTAAAATGGTGTGGATTAGAAGTTATCCATATGAGTTTCAGGGGTGGGGACTCAACTCTAAAAAGAAAGAAACGCGAACAATTCTTTATGTCCCGTTTTAATACCTTTAGAAAGGGATTAAACAGCAAGGAAGATTGGGAGAAGTTGATTTGATCCTTCTTACCCTGTCTAGTTTGTGATATTAGATTCTGTATTTCAATAATTTGTTTCGATACTGTTTTTTATTATGGTCAAGTACTTCTGACATTCATGTCTTTTTATATATAAAAAAACCATATAAATGACCCGACGAGAGATGACTCCAGGGGTATGAGTATGGTCGTGAGATAGGAGGACATTGTCCCGTGTAGACATTTAACAGAGTATAATTCTCCTTTCGTATACTGATTCTATAATATGGCTGACATACCTACGTGGTATTAATATATTTAATTTATGGCATGTTTATACATTTGGGCGCCTGGCAATGGACAGGTTGGTGTTTAGATGTTGTTTAGGATCATAGGTATTGGGTTGATACTTACCTCTCCCTTAATAGTAGGGTAATAGGCAGGGTCTCCATGCAGGCGCCTTAATACAGTGCTACCATTATAAAATGGCCGCCGTGTTTACGTTTCTTCGGTTTGCCTTTCTGCCACGACATACAATATTTTAGAGGACAGTGGTCCCTAGACAATTCGATGAAATATAAAGTTAAATATAGACCCAGTCAGTACTATATTGTCTGTCCAGCCGGACAGTTTATTAATATACAGTGATTGTATAAAACCATTAAGACAAGAATTTACAAGCGGGACACAGCCTGCGTCCTGCTGACGTACATTTTACAAACAACATGAGGGAAGGGGGTTCAGGCAAGAAAACCGTGTCTGTAATTACATTGGATATAAATACAACAGACAAATTACGTTCGCACACCATTACAAATTAAGCATTATAATATAGCCAATGTATATGGTGTACAGTTGTCGACGACGTTTCGATCCCGTTTTAAATCAGTGGGATCATCTTCAGGACATTGATAATGACATGCCTGTATTAAATAGCTCAATTACTTAAACCATACAATGAAGGCGAGAAAGAATGGGGGAAAAAGGGAGAAAAAGACAAAAATTATGCAGAGAGAGAGTGATACACATAAATTGATCCAATTTATTTCAAGTGACGTACATGAATTGGCCGTGACCAAGTAAGCCTCTAAGTAATACCAGAAAGAGGTTCAAGAAAGATGTGAACCAGAATGCATGTGGCATGCTCTGGTGAAAGAGGATCTAGTGACTATGAAAAGGCCGTGTCTCGAAAACAACCAGGTACGCGCCGATACGTTGCGTGAATTACAGTGGTCTCATGAGGAGAAGGCCATGTGAGAACCTGTCAAGGATTGTTAATCGTGATGACCACACAAGTAGATGCGCGAGGAAGGAAAGAAAGCGCACGCTTACTGTGAGCTGGTGTGCCTGTCAATTCAAGGCAGATATGGGGGACACCATCTGGCGTGTTAAGTCAGCGCCTAATTATGAAGGGAGAATTAAGTTATCAGAGAATACAAGGGGGCTAGATTAAGGTGCAAGGCATGGGAGGTCCTTACCAACAAGATTAGGTGAACCGCGATGATCGTGGGACCGCAACAATTAAGGGAGCAACCTAAAGAGAGGGTTCACATGAGTGGGGTTACCACAGCAATGGGGCTAAGTGTAACCAGCAACAAGCAAGGCAGAGCTTACCTTAATAGGGAGCGTGCCAGAGTTGCAATGGAGCCGCTTCTGCGTACTCCGTGTTTATGCCTTAGACAAATTTCAAGGACAATTATTACTTAGTGAGCGAAACAAGTGGGGCGGTGATAGAGTCTAAAACCTGCTCATTGGGATTGCTTACCGTGCGAGTCAAGGCTTCAGGAGCAGTCCCCGCGGGAGTGCGTGCGCGAGCAGATCCTCAGCGCATTGGTAGCACGGCCATGAAGGCGGCTAGTAATATTACAATCAGGTGGTCAAGGGAAGGTCATGTGACCAGGTGCTAGTATAGCTGATATCTCGCTTGCGGCCATGTTAGAATGGTATAGGGCATGCAGGGACACCACGAAAGTGATGAGTTATGTACCATTTGGAACAGAAGTCGAACCACCATTCATGAAGGCAATGTATGCATATACAGCCGATATAATGTAAAATTACATTGCGAATTTAACCAAAAACAACCAAGGAAAATAAGGTCTAAAATAGAGTCGGATATTTTACAAGTTGTAATTATATACCAAATCAAGGCTTAAGGAACAATCCCCGTCAGAGTGCGAAACCCCCTGGGCATGAGTAGCAAAAGGCCATGTTAGCGGCTGTTAATATTGCGATCAGCTGATCAAGGGTTGGTCATGTGACCTGTTGTCGGTATTGCTAAAAGGTCTACCTAACTAGGTGGCCATATTTGAGTTGGCAAAAACCATATAAGGACACCAGTAGGGTGAGGAATTGTATGCCTTCACAGCCAATGACAAGGTGTAATTATGTACAGATATGGTTCATAGTGCAATATGATTGTGAGCATGAAATTGCAGTGACATCAATATTAAAATCCATTTTGACCATAAAACCAGAATTTTAACAGCACATCTTATTGATGGTGGACAATTAGAGCAAGGAGGTCCAATCTTCAAGACGGTTTAGACCCGTATGTATACTTCCAGTTTTCAGGATCCATTTCAGTTCCTCTTTATTGAGTAATTGATGAATATCGCCTCCCTGGGAGGTGGTTTAATCACGTTAATGATAGTCCATTTCATATCATTTTCCGAGTGTCCCATGGCATTGTAATGTTCAACTAATGGGGCATTTGGCGTGTTGCAACGAATCCTGCTGCGATGCTGGCAAATTCGTAAGCGTGCTTTCTGAGTTGTTTGCCCTATATATATCTTGTTGCATGGACATACAATGGCATATATGATGTTACATGTGTTACAACTCGAGAACAATTTCCGCTCAAACTTAATTTTGGCATATTCAAAATCTCTACCTTCTACTGTCAATTCACACACAATACAATCCCCGCATTTAGCATGTCCAGTTAAAGGAGGTAGACCCCAAAGATCGTTCAAAGTATTTTTGGTGTCTGAGGGCGGTAGAGCCGCTCGTACCAAATGATCTTTAATGTTTTTGGCTTTGCGAAAGGCAAACAGGGGGCGTTCAAGATTCAGTACTCCTGCATTCAGTACTGTCCAGTGTTTGATGATACTTTTACGGATGGCATGTGATACCGGTGTGAAAGTAGTGTCACTAGAAGGTAGAGATTTTGAATATGCCAAAATTAAGTTTGAGCGGAAATTGTTCTCGAATTGTAACACATGTAACATCATATATGCCATTGTATGTCCATGCAACAAGATATATATAGGGCAAACAACTCAGAAAGCACGCTACGAATTTGCCAGCATCGCAGCAGGACTCGTTGTAACACGCCAAATGCCCCATTAGTTGAACATTACAATGCCATGGGACACTCGGAAAATGATATGAAATGGACTATCATTAACGTGATTAAACCACCTCCCAGGGAGGCGATATTCATCAATTACTCAATAAAGAGGAACTGAAATGGATCCTGAAAACTGGAAGTATACATACGGGTCTAAACCGTCTTGAAGATTGGACCTCCTTGCTCTAATTGTCCACCATCAATAAGATGTGCTGTTAAAATTCTGGTTTTATGGTCAAAATGGACTTTAATATTGATGTCACTGCAATTTCATGCTCACAATCATATTGCACTATGAACCATATCTGTACATAATTACACCTTGTCATTGGCTGTGAAGGCATACAATTCCTCACCCTACTGGTGTCCTTATATGGTTTTTGCCAACTCAAATATGGCCACCTAGTTAGGTAGACCTTTAGCAATACCGACAACAGGTCACATGACCAACCCTTGATCAGCTGATCGCAATATTAACAGCCGCTAACATGGCCTTTTGCTACTCATGCCCAGGGGTTTCGCACTCTGACGGGGATTGTTCCTTAAGCCTTGATTTGGTATATAATTACAACTTGTAAAATATCCGACTCTATTTTAGACCTTATTTTCCTTGGTTGTTTTTTGGTTAAATTCGCAATGTAATTTTACATTATATCGGCTGTATATGCATACATTGCCTTCATGAATGGTGGTTCGACTTCTGTTCCAAATGGTACATAACTCATCACTTTCGTGGTGTCCCTGCATGCCCTATACCATTCTAACATGGCCGCCAAGCGAGATATCAGCTATACTAGCACCTGGTCACATGACCTTCCCTTGACCACCTGATTGTAATATTACTAGCCGCCTTCATGGCCGTGCTACCAATGCGCTGAGGATCTGCTCGCGCACGCACTCCCGCGGGGACTGCTCCTGAAGCCTTGACTCGCACGGTAAGCAATCCCAATGAGCAGGTTTTAGACTCTATCACCGCCCCCACTTGTTTCGCTCACTAAGTAATAATTGTCCTTGAAATTTGTCTAAGGCATAAACACGGAGTACGCAGAAGCGGCTCCATTGCAACTCTGGCACGCTCCCTATTAAGGTAAGCTCTGCCTTGCTTGTTGCTGGTTACACTTAGCCCCATTGCTGTGGTAACCCCACTCATGTGAACCCTCTCTTTTAGGTTGCTCCCTTAATTGTTGCGGTCCCCGCAGTCATCGCGGTTCACCTAATCCTTGTTGGTAAGGACCTCCCATGCCTTGCACCTTAATCTAGCCCCTTGTATTCTCTGTTAACTTAATTCTCCCTTCATAATTAGGCGCTGACTTAACACGCCAGATGGTGTCCCCCATATCTGCCTTGAATTGACAGGCACACCAGCTCACAGTAAGCGTGCGCTTTCTTTCCTTCCTCGCGCATCTACTTGTGTGGTCATCACGATTAACAATCCTTGACAGGTTCTCACATGGCCTTCTCCTCATGAGACCACTGTAATTCACGCAACGTATCGGCGCGTACCTGGTTGTTTTCGAGACACGGCCTTTTCATAGTCACTAGATCCTCTTTCACCAGAGCATGCCACATGCATTCTGGTTCACATCTTTCTTGAACCTCTTTCTGGTATTACTTAGAGGCTTACTTGGTCACGGCCAATTCATGTACGTCACTTGAAATAAATTGGATCAATTTATGTGTATCACTCTCTCTCTGCATAATTTTTGTCTTTTTCTCCCCTTTTTCCCCCATTCTTTCTCGCCTTCATTGTATGGTTTAAGTAATTGAGCTATTTAATACAGGCATGTTATTATCAATGTCCTGAAGATGATCCCACTGATTTAAAACGGGATCGAAACGTCGTCGACAACTGTACACCATATACATTGGCTATATTATAATGCTTAATTTGTAATGGTGTGCGCAACGTAATTTGTCTGTTGTATTTATATCCAATGTAATTACAGACACGGTTTTCTTGCCTGAACCCCTTCCTCATGTTGTTTGTAAAATGTACGTCAGCAGGACGCAGGCTGTGTCCCGCTTGTAAATTCTTGTCTTAATGGTTTTATACAATCACTGTATATTAATAAACTGTCCGGCTGGACAGACAATATAGTACTGACTGGGTCTATATTTAACTTTATATTTCATCGAATTGTCTAGGGACCACTGTCCTCTAAAATAGTCAATGTACCCAAGGTCCCTGACCAATAGCATATTGGGTTCCCTTGTTTTTTGTAACAACGACATACAATATGACTTTTTATTATTATATAAATAATAGGACATGAGTCTTGAATTGCGTTTTTCGAGAATCTTTTTTTCGTTATTTACATCGCGAACATTCCTCGATGATTCTGATTGTGGAGATAGAATAGATCATGTGACCGCCCGCAACTTAGTATAAATAGGAGCTCCGGGTCAAACACGAATGTGTATCCTGACCCGGAAGCCGTTTATGTTGATCGCAAGGAGGCCGTTCTAATTTTATACGGTAAGCGGGGAGACGCTGGGATCTAGTCCTTGTCCTTGAATTAAATAATTATTCTAGAAGTAATGGATGTATAATATTACGGAAATAGGGCAGAATGTGTAGTATGTAAGTTCCTTGTTATATACCATATACCACGTACCGTTAGTATTTGGAGCAGGATGCTTTTCTCCTCTGTTCTTTAAAATTTAAAATTGAATTTACATAAAACTTTTCGTAAATGATTAGGTGGCACATAATAATGTGCGCTATTTATAGTTCTTTAAACACTCATACTTTGTCGATACCCACATGGTTAAGACAAAGAGTACTATATGTTGAAATTTCTCTTAAACCAGTGGGCATGTTCAGATTCTTAAACGATTATACCCTATGAATATATCCGCATACATGGTTCATTCGTTTTAGGTTAACCTGGTGATGCAAAGTTTTGTTCTGTTCGAGTGACGCGATCGGTGGCATATTATTGAGACCTTTAGGCGCTTTGTTGCCAAAAACATATTAAAAGCTAAAATTGAAGACAAGCGGCTCTAAGTTATGATAGAGATTCGTGACCGCATTAGAATCAGATTATAGAACGTCTCCTTGTAGATTTTAAACTATTGGCTCTCTTAGTGTCTGAGGGACTAATCTATATTATTCATCATAGATATTGTGCACAATACCGGCGAAGAACCTGTTTTGTGGAATTGATACCTCTGATTACGGCGTATCCCTTCCTATTGATGTTCCAGTTTTTATCTGTTTTACTGGTAAGCTTGTTTACTGTATCCGGGCAGTTTATTATATGAATTGGGTGCCTTTGGTATAATGCCCTTTGTACAAATTTTCCTCATAGGATTCTGGCACAATTAGTGCATTAGAATAGAACGGTGGCATCAACGAACACCTTAAACGTATAAGTTCTTACCAATAGCAAGGTACGTGTAGACTTTTTGGTTACCTTCAGTATATTCCACTAATATAAATATAACTTGGAGATACCGTTGTAGTGGAAACACTCATACAATACATATATTCTTTCTTGTTTCTCTTTACAACCCCAAGGTTTCTGATGAGGTGAACATTTTAAATTCCTCACCCTACAAATCTGATTTATTGAAATGTGTTGTAGCACTGAACGTTAGAATTGGTCTACAGTGTTTCTAGGTACGTGGTACTTTTCTAACATCACTACCTTTAGGATTTATAAAGATGATGGATGAATTTTGAGTATATGAAGTAACAATAAGGCTAAATAACACTCTTCTTCTATGAATAGCGGAGGGTAATAATTTTAATGACTGGCTGTAATTTTTATCAACCGTTAAAACTGCCAGTATATAATAAATTTCCTGTTGGTATTTAGTTAGCAGTGTATAATAGGTCAGCAACAAATGTTTTAATAATAATATATTGTTTTTTATAATGTTTTTTGTTTAGAAAACTGTCCTGAAGAAGGTGTACATTTGTCTAGTCACCGAAACGCAGCGTCGACAACTCTGTTTTCTTATATTTGTGATTGTAATCATGACTGACATGAATTTGTAATATCTTAATGATGTATTGTTTTTAATATTGACTGTGTATATTTTTGCAAATAAATATTAATATTTTTAAATTCTTTTGTCATTTGTTGCTTTTGACCCACTGCTTTTTTAGTATTTTAGAATATTAGTAAAACTCTTTTTAGCATATTTTTGGCATAGTAAAATGTATAAATTTTGATTGTTATTCTGACTTCCAGTACTGTGGTGATTTTTTAGTGTTTATAATCAAATGTGTAGGGACTCTTTTTTCTTGACTAAATGTTTCCAAGCCAGCAAGGACTTTATTCACCAACCTCTGGAAGGTGGCACGGGTATTCTTTAATCCAAAGGGCATGACAGTAAACTGATAATGCCCATCTGGGGTTGAAAATGCTGACTTTTCTTTTGCTCCTGGGGTCAGACCCATCTGCTAGTACCCTGATGTCAAATCAAAGGTACTAAGAAATTTGGCTGCCCCCAACCTGTCAATTGGCTCATCAGCTCTAGGAATTGGGTGTGCATGTCTTGGTTACTGCATTGAAGCCCCTACAGTCCACACAAAACCTTAGCTCTGATCTGCCACCCTTGGAATAAGGTTTTGGGACTAACAAAACTGGACTGCCTATGGGCTCTCGGGGGGTTCAGTGACTCCCAATTCCAGCATTTTGCTGAATTCCGGTCTAATGCTGTCCTAAACTTGGTCAAACTGTCTATATATTTTGTTTTTGATAGGTATGTTGTCTCCAGTGTCCACATCATGGGTACACCAAGTAGTCTGATCACCAAGTAGTCTGATCAGGGGTTAGGGAGAAGAGCTTAGCACACTGTTCCAGAACTTGCCTGCAGCCAGCTTGCTGTTGGGAGAGAGGGTGTCTGAGAAGACCACTCCATCTACTGACCCATGTTTTGGGCTGTAGGCGAGTAGGTCAGGGAGAAGTTCACTCTGATTCCTGATTCTGATCCTCATCAGTGATCATGAGCATAGACACATAACCCTGTCATAGAAAAGCTTCGGGCCATTGACATGGATGACGCTGTGAGGGCTCCTGCTAGTGCGTAGGTCTACCAGATAAGGGACATCACCTTTCCTTTAAAGGATAGGGTAGGGACCACTCCACTTGTCTTGGCGGGCCCTAGGTGACACAGGCTCCAAAACCATTACCATCTGGCCTGGATGGAACTCCGCCAGTGCAGCCTTTTGGTCATACCAGTGCTTCATGAGCTCTTGACTGGCCTCAAGGTTTTTGGATGCTTTACCCATGTACTCTGCCATACTTGAACATAGGCCAAGCACATAGTCCACAATGTCTTGTTAAGGCTCTTTGAGAGGTCTCTCCCAGCCTTCCTTAACTAGACACAGTGATACCCTTACAGGATTTCCAAACAGAAGTTCAAAGAGACTAAACCCTTCTCCTTCTGAGGTACTTCGCTGTTGCCGTGTAGTTCCTATATTACCCATACAGGACCTGCGCGTTCAGATAACATAAACTGTGGGTTTGGTGGCAGACTGATTCTGAGCACCCCCCACCGAGAAATGTTAGCCTGTTTGCATAAGCTAGCTCACAGTGCCACTAGTGTCTCCTCTTATCGGGGAGAGAATAGTTTCTGGCAACCTCGGAACATGACCACCCTGATCCCTCAAGATCGTGGAAACAATGTACTACTTTTCGCTCAGTCACTCGTGCTCACTTATCTTGTCTCAGAGATGCACAGAATAAACAGCCTGGGCGTTTCAATAAGGGTTTATTGAACAGTCGTTATTCTTGTGTAGAATATATGAGCATATACAAGAAAGATACTTTCTATTCATCGAAAAGGCACATACATTTTATCCAGATCATTTGTTAAACACATATAATTGTTGTGCATTAGGTTTTAACGAGAACAAATCACAAATGTCACCACAATCTACAGTGTGCCTTTATATAGTTTGCGTCGACGCGTTTCGGTGGATGTCACTGTTCTTAGAAACCACCTTCCTCAGGACAAGAAATAAAACCTCCCACATGGATATTTTGGATCTGTCACGGTATCAGGGTACACATCTGATTTAAACTGCAGTGTTGTCTCCATTTCTCCAGATTACAGTGCCAGACAGCCATAGCAGTTGTTTCAACCCCACCCTCTAAAACTAAAGTGACCTCAGTGTGCTCTCTGACAAGGTCAGGGCATACCAAGGATCTCCTCTGTAGCCTCGCCACCCCATTGTTAACTGGGGGTGCACTAGAGAAAGTATTTTTGGGACAGATAGGGTCTTCAGTTCGGTGCCCATTGGCTTTGGAATTAAAGTGCCAAGCCTTCTTGGGACCCTAGATCTTACCCTGGTACCCACCCTTGGTCTGTGTATTGTCTCAGGGCCCACCCTCCTGAACAGGTTTTTTGGGGCCTTTAGAAGACTCCTTGTTTCTATGCTTAGGTTGCCCACTCTTTCCCTTGGGAGGGATTAGCAACCCCTTTCTTTTGGTCACCTTCTCCATAATACTTCTTGGACACCCTAGTCTTCTCCCATTCTTCCTAGACCAGACTCTGAGGACCTCTGACAGGCTGCCCAAGCAGGAGTTCAAAGGGTGAGAACCCCACTCCCTTCTGTGGCACTTCCCTGTAGGCAAAAAGCAGGCATGGAAGTAGGACATCCCATCTCCTGAGTTTTTCAGGGAGTCCACCAATCCTGCCTTTCAATGCCTGGTTGAATCTCTCCACCAGGCCATTGGTTTGTGGTTGGTATGGTGTAGTGAACCTGAAAGTCACTCCACACTCCTCCCACATGTGACCTAAGTATGCAGACATGAAGTTTGTACCTCTGTCTGATACTACCTCCTTCGGAAAACCCACCCTGACAAAGACACAAAGTAGGACCTTTGCCACTACTGGAGCGGTAGTGGCCCTTACAGGTATAGATTCAGGATACCTGGTGGCATGATCCACTACTACCAGAATATATTTGTTCCCTGAGACTGTTGGAGAGTCCAGGGGGCCAACAATGTCGACCCCCCCCCCCTACCCTTTCAAAGGGTACCCCAAGCACTGGAAGTGAAATTAAGGGGGCCTTCCGGTGGCCTTCTGCCTTGCCACTGGCTTGGCAGGTGATACAGGACTGACAAAAGTAGTTCACCGTCTGAGACATCCCTGGCCAGTACAAGTGATTGACCAATCTACTCCATGTTTATTCCTGACCAAGGTGCCCAGCTAAGGAAATATCATGGGCCAAGGTAAGGAGAAACTCTCTAAACCTGTGAGGTACTACCACTCTCCTGGTTGCACCATATTTGGGGTCTCTGGCCTCCGTGTATAGGAGTCTATCCTCCCAATAGACCCTGTGGCTGCCACTGTTATCACCTTTTTCCTGTGCAGCAGCTTGCTGCCTCAGGCTCTTAAGAATAGGACCGGTTTCTTGCCCCTGGCACAGGTCCCCCTGGGCCCCAGAGATCTGCCTGGTAAGGCCCAACCTCATCAGGCTCAGTTCCCTCTGAAGATTACAAGTCCTCTTCCTGAGAAGAGGGGTTCTGACTTGGGATCTATTTAGAAGCTGCCCCCCCCGTCTTCTTGCCCTTTTTCTTGGAGGGCTGGTCCACTCTTTCAGGATCCAGCACCTGTTTTTCACTTTGAGCTTTGCTCTCTGCTCTGGTTGTCACAAAACTCCATTCTGAGAGTCCTAGCATTTTTGCATGGGTTCTCAGTTCGAATTCAGCCCAAGGGGAAGTCTTCAGATCATTTCCAAGCAGGCAATCTACAGGGATGGTTGAGGACATGACCACTTCCTTCTTTCCAACTACTCCCCTGCCCCCCCCATCTCCCTCCCTCCCATCCAAAGACACCATAGCCATGGGATGGACTGTGGTGAGACTGGTGACTGGATAGGTCCTTCCAATCGGGTACTGATTTTTTTTGTTTTGTATATTTATTTTTATTGGATGAGTTGAAGGTCAAGATTGTAAAAGCATTGCATTTAGTTACATAACATCGGACATAAGATACGATTCATAGCCAATAAATACATTATAAACAATAAATATTATATTGCACACTTTCCCAATTCCTCCTTTCACATTGGCTAAGAAATTTCTATCCCAAAACCCCCAAAGACTGCTAAACTTAGCATAAGAACCTGATCTGAAAGCGTATCTCCTTTCCAATTCCTTGACTCTGTTTAATTTTAATCGCCACTGCTAAAATGTCAGAATTGCTTCCAATCACCAATTTTGTAAAATAAATGATCTAGCAATCAAAGCAAAAATATATATTCTTTTTCTTTGCAAAAGACCCATGTTTATATCGGGTAAATAGCCCATAACCTCAGTCTGGACAGCTATAGACAGAGTCAGCTCTAAAACATGAAGGCAGTATAGTTCAATCTCAGTCCAGTATAATCTTATTCTTGGGCAATTCCAGATTATAGGGGTCCATGATCCCGCCCCCTCCTTCTTACATCGAAAACAATTCGATGAAATTTCAGGGTTTATTCCATGCAATGACGGGGGTTCTATAAAGTAACCACTTAGAGTAAAATTACATTCCCTAAAATTTGCCCCTTTTATCAAAGTAAAATTGAATTTATTAATCTTGTTCCATGTGTCAAGCTGAAATGTCTATCTTCTTTAGAATGTCATTCATTCCGAGCCATCTCATACACTGTTACTTTTATTTTGCCTCAAAATTGCGACCCATCCACTGATGGATCTGCTCATTCTGGGTTCAACCAATTCCTCAAATAATTCCTGACATGCCTGAATTCTATTTGCATTTGTTCCCTTAAGAAACTTCTAATTTTAATGAAGGACCATTGGAGTATATTTTTATGAAACCTAATCCCGGATTCTATATCACTCCAAACCTTCCACGATTCTCCATTCAAAAAATCTGATCTTGTACTAAAACCATTACATTGTTTTCTAAAGGGGTCCTTCCCCTATATAAACATCCATAATTGAGTTATACCATTAATCATCAGAACTCCAAAATGTTTGAATATCTGTTCCTTACGTTTTATATACCACTGCAGAGTCTTAGATCTAACTTTTTTAGGTGCTTTGTTAGGGCATACAAAATCTGCAATAGGATACCCCAGAAAAAATAATTTCAAGAAATAATCATCGAACCCATGCCAATTTAGGGATTTGGGAAATCTAAATGTGCTGTGTTCAAAATTCGCAAAATAATAAATTCTTAAATTAGGAAGAGCTAATCCACCCTCTTTCAGTGGCCTATATAAAATGTGTCTAGTGCTAAACAAGGTGATTTATTTGTCCAAATAAAGGCTGTAAACATACCCTCCATTTCCTTAAAGAGCTTTATCTGAAGAACCAAAGGAATAGCAGCAAGCAAGAAATAATACAGTGGTAAAACAGACATCCAGATTAAAGCAATGCCACCCATTATGGAATGGAATGGGCATTTATAGAGCGCAGACTGTCGCTCCCAAAGGAGCCTCCTGGCGCTATTCAGATAACAAGCGAACTAGCAAGGCGATAGAACCTAGATGAGGGCAAGACTACATACGTCACTTAATCCATAAATCCAGGTCTTTAGTGCTTTCCTGAACAGTTTTTCTGAATAAATCATTCTCAGTTTGTTAGGCATAAAATTCCAGGCTTTTACTCCAAGGCCTGTAGCAGTTTTCCCTCCCCTGGTTTTTAATCTAAAACCAGGTAACTTGAGGAGGTTAGCAGATGTGGATCTGAGTGTCCTTCCCGGAATATAAGGTGTAAATCTCCTAGAGAGATATTCTGGTCCGATTTGACAGATAGCTCTGAAAATGATGACCAAGAGTTTAAATAGAATCCTCTTATGCAGCGGAAGCCAATGAAGAGTTTTCAGTGCTTCTGATGCTGATGACCTGCGTGGAAGTTTCAAAACAAGTCTGGCCGCTGCATGTTGCACTACCTGTAGTCTCTTCAAGATGGATTTATTGACCCCTACTAACAGGCTGTTACAATAGTCAAGTCTTGAGAGTAATAACGCCACGGCCACCGTTTTCCTTGCAGCCAGTGGAATCAACTCAAAGAATTTTTTCATGGTTTTAATCATTCCAAAGCAGGAACCCACCACCTTGTAGAGAGAGGTAGCTAAATAATGCCTTAATCTTGCTGATAAGGGGGATGTAATTCAATTAAAAAAAGTTATTAAAATTTTACATAAAATATACCCCAGATATCGATTGGGTCTGGAAATGATTAATGAATAAAATGTGTGTAGTAAAGTGACGTGCGCAATTACATAATAAAATCTCCGTTTTAGCTTTGTTGATCTTCTAGCCTCCCAAGTCTTGATATGTTTGAAAAATTGAAAAAACCTTTTTCTGATTTTCAAATCCGGTTGTAAAAACACTGTCATCTGCATATAATTTAATTTGGTTATACCACTTACAGGTAGGTCTATATTTGGTGTTGTGCAAATGGCAATAGCTAATGGTTCTATAAAAAGGGCGAAAAGTATAGGTGATGCAGGGCATCCCTGTCTTGTCCCCATATTCACTTCACATGTCCCAATATTTATAATTTATAATTATTTGGGCTTTAGCTCCCCTATAAAGGCTAGATATTAACTGAATCAATCTAATGGGGAATCCACATTTTTAAAGAATGATAAAGACTATCCCAACTCACCAAATCAGCACCTAAAAACATCACCTGTGCGGGTATGTTTTTTTGTGCAAAATAGTCTAGGGCTTCTGTTAAAAAAATTGTATTAGAAAATCACTGTCTACCGGGGACGAAGCCACACTGATCTGAGTGGAATACTGTTCTCATAACTTGACTAATCCTATTAGCTAAAAGTTTTGTAATCTTGTAATCAACATTTAAGAGGTTGGTAGGCCTAAATGAATTGATGTTCTCATTATCCTTCCTTTAAAAAAATTTAAAAAAATAACTACCGTTGCTAAACTAGACCGGAAACTCCACCCGCCACCCCCCTCCCAGAACATGATTAGCTAATGTTATCAATTCTGGATTTAAAACTAATACAAATCTTTTATACATTTCTGCCGGAATTCCGTTTTCCCCACAGGCTTTGCATTTGGCTAAGGATTTCGCAACTGCTTCAACCTCGCTAAGTGTGATTTTTTTGCTTCCAATGCTTTTACTTGGTTTGCTTTCAATCTTGGGATAGCTAGCTTATTAAAAAAATTGAGTACTCCCAAGTCACCCTGCTGTTGAGTGCTGTATATTGATTGCATCGTAGTGCTTGAGAAATTCCTCCTGAATTTGAGTCTTTACTACACCTCTTTGTCTCTGCGTCTATTATTGATATCTTATTTTGCTCTTCGCGCGCTCTTGTCTGCCAAGCCAAAAGCTTACCCGCGTACTCACTCTTCAAATATTGTAAATATGCGTTATTAGCTATGTATCCGGGTTCATAATATTACTCCACCATTCGTAATCTAGCTTTCCTAAGTATTTTCTTGTTAGCTGTCGTTGGCAAGCGTTTCGTGTCCACACTTGCCTGATTTAATTCTGTCTCAAGCTCAGCCCTGAGTATCGACCTTACTTTCCTCTTTGCTATCTCTTTGGAAGTGATGTATCCATGTACTGTAGCTTTATTAGCCTCCCATACATTATCAATACCAGTTGAGTTATTTATTTTAAATTAATCTCCCTCTGTGTCTCGTTACACCACTCCTCATCTTTGAGATTTCTTTTGTTTAAAAATCCATCTTCCACCTGGCCTCTCTACCCTAATGCCGCTTATCTCAATTTTTACTAAGGCATGATCAGAAAAAGCATTTTGAATATGAACGTATGCCTTAAGCTGCAAATTTTGTGTAGAGAGGCAATAATCAAGTCTGGCAGCTGACTTATGCCTTCCTGAATAACATGAATATTCGCGTTTATCTGGGAACCATTCCTTCCATAAACCTGAAAGGCCTAACCCTCTCTTACACAGCCTTTGGCTGTTTATTCTGCCTGCGTTTATCTGAGGATGAATCCACACCTGGATGTTGCAGAAAATTAACCCTCCCCCTCCCCCCTCCTAAAATCGGAAAGCCTGGAATATTGAGCAGTGCCTGGTATAAATCTATAATTGGGGTCGGATTATTAGTTAGTGGGGCATATACCGTAGCTATCGTCAGTCTGTTATTAAGAAGTCCACTAATAAGGGCCCATCTGCCTTCTGGATCTGTTTGGGAAAGGTGACTTGAAGAGGGAAATGTTTGCTCGCATACAGTGCGACCTACCCCCCACACCCCCACCTCCCCCCCCCCCCGAACCCCCCCCCCATGTGCTGCACTCGCACATGATAAACACTGAAATCCTGCCCATTGCTTGCACACTTCAAAATTTGGTCCCATTTTTAGGTCTCGCGCCTAGCGTTGCAGTGCGTAGCACTGCTCGCGCAGCGCGAGACCTCTAGAAAGGGCTTCTGAAAGCTAACCACACGCTCGTGCGTGTGGTTTTGCTTTCCACGGCTGCCATTGGCTTTCGCGTGCTTTTTAAAAAAAAATCCAGTATGCAATTGGGCAAAGGCGGGCGCATGTCCCGCCTTTGCTCCGCCCATTCCCGTCGGTGGCCAGCACGCGCAGCAGCGCGCGTTCGTGTCGCTGCCGCGCTCCCTCCCTCCGCTCCTCTGTGGTGCACGCGCACCAATAGTTTTTGTTGACGAACGCTCCTAGCACCCGTTGTTCTTCAGGGGAAGTGTCCATTCGCAGGTCGGTGAGCGTCAGGGTGTGAGCAGGATTAAACACGCTCTGGATGCTCTATTTAGACAGGTCAGTAAACCCTTGTTTGTCGTTCTATCGTTACCACGGATCAAAACGTTTGCAGCACTAAACTACACAGGACACACACGACTCTCCCGCACGCTTTACAATTCTTACTACAGTGCTTATTTAGAAAGCCTCTCATGCCAGTAGCTCGTAACCTTTCTTGTTTAACCTGTACCCGTATTGGTCCCGGAACGGAACACGTCTTCCGCTGTTTATGTTTTAAATACTTTTTCCAAATCAATCTAATGATCCGAAGACTGCAAGGCACCCGATTGCTGGTTCTTCAGATGGTCGCACGCTTTCAGAAACCACACGGGCAAGGTACAGTTTTACCGAGCCGGAGACTCGAACCCGGTTTCCCCAGCTCCAAAGTCTACAGCTCTGGAGATTACACCACATCCCCAGCCCTGCCTAGTGCCCCACAAAGTGGGTTAGTCCAACGCATTTTTAGCGTTTCCCCGCATCGCCGCACTAAAATTAATTGTCGCGCATTATAGCTCCTCTGTCTGCAGGTCGTTGTGCTTTGCTCTCAGTGCAGCATTGTGCCCTGCCGGAGCTAATCAGAAAAATATTTGTACATTCTTGGCATTGCAAGCCGGGCCCACAGAAGAGGTTACTGTGGTTATGTGAACAGCCCCTGGGCCCGTCTTGTTACAATATGCACTTTGTGGCTCCTCGCTGGGATTGGGTCACACTGCACATGCAGTTGGTATGGGTGTTGGACTCTTTCCTGCCCTGACAGGATGGCGCCATATGACCCCTGGAAAGAAACGTGATCATCCCAGCGATTCACAGCAGTCCTTTGAGTAGCATGCACCACTACTCAGGAGAACGAGATTTGGAAGTGAACCCTGCAGGACCGGTCGAAGCCCGGCCAAGACCCAGCACCACCTGAAATGTGAGGTACTCACTGAAGTGATCAGGAGCTCGTTCCTCGTGGTCAGAAGATTGCTTTCTTTGGCTGAGTCACACAACGACATCGGAACCAGCATGCCTAATTGTAGCAGGGGCAGTCCGTGGGCTAGTGGATTATCTAAATCCTTTGTTCCATGAGTCTATTCCCCATTCTACCTCGTTCCTCTTACCCCTCCCACCTGCCTCTGTCTCTACAATCTCGAACTAAAAAGCGCTATGAAGTGGATAGCACTGGCTACTTTATAGCGCTTTTAAAAATCTTCCTGTGATCCGCACCCACCAGCCCCTGACCCGTTTGCACATTGAGAAGGTTCTGTACTGTTGATTCTTGTAGCAGAGGGTGCCTGTTCCGTGACCCCACCCCCACTGCAGCCCCACCCCCTAGCTTTCAGAGACCGACAATGAGTAAGGACTCGAGTGACTGACTGTGCCCCAGCCCTACTGCTGTATTGCGTAATCTCAGCATTTCAGCCCTGTCGTGCCTCTAGTCATTGTTTGTCTTTCTCCTTCTCTGTCGGGCAGTTGGACAGCGTTAACATTCTGTGCTCTACCTCCAGGGTGCGTGTTTATTTATTTATTTTTTTAAATCGAACTCGATTCTGCTGCTGCAGCCAGGTTTTCAAGATACCACGCCTAATCATCAAACGTCACACAGGTGCTTGTGGGGCCCAGGGGCGGACTCGTAAAGCCTTTCGCCTTGCCTCGTGCCTAAAGGGCAAAGGCGATTTAGACATAGGTTACATCGACTGAGTTTGCTAAAATAAAAGTTATGGTTTGGTGCCACAAAACCTGCACATTGGGGGGCACAGCACAAGCCACAATATGCTACTCTCATAGAATGCTAAATAGTTTAATAACCCTCAACAAATGGCCGTCACCTACCCAGCCGGACTTCGGACATTTGTCTCGTCGTTTTCTCTGCTGCTGTCTCCTCCCAATGGACTTCCAGCTCTCGTTGGTCTTCTTGGGTCTTGATTTTTATGTTCGCTAGTAACTCCTGTCTCAACTATGTAATCATTCTGTAATTTGTGTGAAATTTTGTAACTTGCTGTTTCCTTATGTAAAGCGCTCTGATACCTTCGGGTCTAGCCAGCGCTATATAAAACTCATCAAATAAAACAAATAAATAAGAAGTGTTTTAAGGACCAAAATAAACACAGACTAATTATGCGTTTAAGTAAAGGCCCACGCCGAAATTTATAAGCTGCCTCTTAGCTAGTCACAAGTATACAACTGTACCATCACAGCTAGATGTGGAACCCAAATCGCCTAAGCTCTTCTCTCCTCCGCAAGCAGCACGCCCTAGACTAATATACATGCACCTGCTTACCAGGGCCTGTGGAAACTCTTTAAAGCTCCACCGGCCACTACCGATGGCGCGTTGGGATTGGTGGGAGGGTGTCACGTGTCCGTGCACCTGGCTGAACCAGTTCCCCCTATGTTTTTGGGGTGGGTTCACGGCAACAGGCCCTTACTGTGACTCGTTATCCAGGAATACGTCTCTCAAATGTCAGCATTCCTCTGTGCTCACATGGTTGGATGCGGACATCAAAGTCAGGTCAGTCAGAGAGCCTCTGAGCTGACATTAGAGGGGCCTGTTGAACCACTATCCAAGTGATATACATATCCAGTGTCGGATAAATTCTAAGTTGTGCTATAGGTATGAGTAGCTCCTCTTTTTCATATGCATTCTGGTACTGGCAGGGGCATAAACCAGGCCCCCACAATGCAGCATCTCTGCCCAGGACCTCTGCACACACGAGGGAACCAGCCTCAATGACATTTCAGGATACTTTCACCAAATACTGGAGAGTAGCCCCCTCATTCGTCTCAATGTGGCTGACTACAAGTACCAGAATGCAATAGAAAAGGCAGGCTACAATAAACTATTCATACATCCATAGGCCAGCCTGGGCTCTTATAAAGCCTGGATGTTTAGCAGAGATTTCGCGTTTTTTGTGTCCTAATTCGTGTTTGAGTACCTCCTCCCACCCAGGAGTTTTCTTTGCATTTTGTGACCGGACGTCAGAACTAGATTGCTCTTTGGGGCAGTATCGAAAAACCTGCAATGGGGAGGGTAGATAAAAGTACAACACCCCACCCCTCCAACAGCAGTTGTGGGCAGATTGTTATAACTCTTTTTTTCTTCTGCAAATGTGTTGTATTGTCGTTTCCGTTTTTTCTCAGTCCTTTTAATATTGCAATGCATACATTAAACAATCGTTTTATGTAAGCAAGGGCCTTGGCTACGTGAAGGTCAAGGAAGTATTATTTTTTATGTAATAGGCAATGTTAATTGAATGTTGCCACCGATTGCAGATTTGACGTCGCTACTTCTAATAACTAGGTAGCAAGGTATTGTGTACAATATTTACCTTACAGCAGAGATTCATCCTTCAAGGTATGCCCAACAATCATTTATGCAGAATGAGAATTAACAGAAGGTACTTCTACAATTACTCAAAGTACAAAACATGGTGCTTTCATTAGCTTTTTTAGCAATAAACATCGGTTATTCAGCGCCAAGAGACCCCGTTTGGGTGAACGTTATTAATATCCACGGTATATTTCTCTCAGATGGGGGAGGGGGCTTAACATGGGGGGAGGGTGTACAAGAGACCACGTCATGCTCTCAGGTGGGGGGCGGGGGCTTCACATGGGGTCTGAGGGTGCACAACAGACCACACCATGCAAAAAACATTGCCATTTACAATACCAACAACTTTAAACTTTACAAATGCGAGACCTATTGCATTGCAAATGCTTGTTTCATATGTGTTTCCTGAATAAGTACTAAATCGAGGAGTGTCCTTTCACCCATGTATCTATTGCCCTAGCCTTAAATTTGTTATTCAAACCATTAGCTTTCAATGTCACAATCCGGATTCATTCTCTGTACTGTGCTGTCATTTCTTATTATCAATATACCTAAGGTGTCTATATAACTTCACTTTATTCTCCTGGGAGAGCCCTATTCCAGTTTGTTTATCAAAGTGCCATTCGCTTCCTAAAAGTGTAATGTGCTTATAGACTGTATTGTTTTCTGCATTCTCTCTAGATTCATATGCCTTCAGTGTGGTGCCTATACATTTACCATACTTAGTACTCGCATATCTAAGCATCGCATAACGTACCACTCCCCCAGCTTGTTTAATAAAGTGCCACATGCATCCTAAAAGTGCGCCGTGCTTATAAACTATATTGAGCTTGGTATTCCAGTCAGGTACTGATTTGAGTGAACCAGTTCCTGGGTCACCATGGTGATACTAGCCCCAGTATCTCTCAAGATCTCTACTCTAGATCAATTAATCAAGGGAAACTGCCTGTATTTTTTCATATTAGTGGTTCAGGCAGCACAGGTTAAGTCTACCCCTCCCTCAAAGACTATGGTTGCCTCAGTGAGGTCACAGACCTGGTCAGGCCACACCTGGGATCCCATCTGGACATTAGCAACTTCAGGTGGACTAAAGACCGTTTTCTTATTTTTGCAGGTAGGGTCTCCAGTTCGGTGTCCTAGTGCTTGACAGTTGTGACACCAAGCCTTCATGGGATCCCAGTTCTTCCCCTGGTACCCACCCTTAGACTGTGGAGAGACTGGGCCCACCCTCATGAGCAGGTTTTTGGGGGCCTGAATACTTTATTTTTAGGGTTACCCTCTTTCCCTGGGATGCATTGTTACCATCTAACCAACTTCCTAGTGTTTTCACTGAGAAATCTACAAAATCCACCCAGATTTGGCTTTGGGTTTTCTTGGCCTCCCTGAATCTGATCCTATACTCCTCAGTGCTGAATCCAAAGCCCTCAATCGGGGTACCCTTCATGAGGTCATAGGATGTAGCATCTTTCTCAATGAGTCGAAACCACATCAATGTCCAGGCAAAAAGTGGGGGCTAACCATGTTGAAATAGGCACTTTCTCACAATCTGCATCTTCCTCATCTACTTCATTTGGGATACTACCAGAGTTACTCACAGGGGAGATGCCAGTTCAATCTCCTGACCCACGCATACAAAGCCCTCCACAACCAAGGACCAGACTACATGAACCACTGCCTGAGCTTCCACCTACCCTCCAGAAACCTCTGCTCCCACACCTCGCCCAGACACCTTGTATTCACAGCAGCTGCTTCGGAGGACGCTCCTTCTCCCACCTCGCTGCCAGAGCCTGGCGCCCCGTCCTCCTCCGCATTTCACCCTCGCTGAACAACTTCAGAAAGAAACTCAAGACTTGGCTCTTCAACTGATAAACCTGCAGCACAGCGCCTGGATACCTCCTGGGGTGATTAGTCGCACTCAACAAATACTACTTGATTGATTGGAAGTACTGTTAGTAGGGGAATTAGAGGACTCCTCATCCTCACTGGCATTTCCCTCCTCTGTATCGATGGAGCTTTCTTCCATTGCCATGGCCCTATCTTGCTCAGCAAGCAGGGTCTGTAAATGAGCCTTTGTAGGTTTAGACCCCATGGAAAGGTTCCATGCTGTGCCGAGGCCCTTAAGTTGGATCAACTTAAATTTCTTGTAGGGACACAGGTTGAGCACCTGGCTAGTACCCTCTGCCTCAGACATGGTATTAGATTTTTTTCTCTTTCTAAAAAAAGGTTCCAAATTATCTACCAGACATTTTTTTACAGGCCTAACTGTCTAGGATACTTTTAAAAGTCTAATATAATTGGACTTGGGAACTTAGCCAAGGCCCTAACAGTTCAAGTTAAGAATTTCTGAAAAATTGACAAATTCTAAAATATTTTTTAACTAATGTCAATTGTGGATTTACCTCATGGATTCACCTATTGACCAAGTGGTATCAGCAAATGCCAAGTCTTGTATCCCACTGCTGAAAAACCAATGTAGGAAGCTGGCTTTTACATAGTGTACCTCATTTTGCTCCACTTTATAAAGAGTCCAGGCAACCCTTTTTGGTTTACAGAGGCCAGAATGATAACACTAAAGGCTCTCTTTTGTGGTAGTGTGGGCGAGCAGTTTAGGCTTATCAGAGTGTGGTGCTAAGCATTTGTTGTACTCACAGAGGCAATAAATGAGACGCTCCAGGATGAATCCGAGACCAATTTAGACCGGGTTCTGCATTTCCTCTCTTCCTTATGTCTTCAGGCAGATCTGGGTTTCCCCAAATGGAACCCAGTGTCGACCATGTAATGTACCATTGGAGGCACACTTGCACACAAGGTACATACACAGCACACGTACGGTCACCTCCGTGTATTGTCAGGTGCACATACATTCAGCACACCCAATCACTCTGTGCGCACCGCTCAGTACTGTATCCTTTCTGAATTGTGCCATGGTGTGCTATTTGCAAACACTTGCTGCCAGCACACACATTGACCATGCGCTCTTTGCACAACACTTCACCCTTCATGTACTGTACGTGCAAGCACACATATATCCAGCACATGCTTTCATTGCACACTCCCTGCTTAGCGCTACGTCTCATGCAATGTATTTCATGCAGGCATGCATACACTTTGTGCATGCACTAACCATGCATGCACTCCACAGCACTGCTCTATTCTTGTACTGTACCCTTCCTAGGCACACACATCCAGTGCTAATTCACCACTCCTGCACTGCATAGCCCTCAGCATCTAACTGATGTAGGCCAAGGGCGAGTTAAGCTCATAGCAGTGGCACTTTATAAAAGGTGAGAGCACCTGTAAGCCTCACCCCAGTGACACAGGGTAAAAAGGACCTGTTCACTTCTAGTGATCAGTGCACGGTATGCTGCCACCACCGTGCTTGTGCTGCTTATCTCTTGGTGAAGGCGGTAACCTTCCACGACTGAGGATAGCGCTTTGGACGCTCATCCCAGTCCAACAGGATTGCAGTCCATGAGACAGGACTATGTCATGTGCCACACATATGATCCGTGTTTGCCTATGGCAATAAAAATAAACATTAGGGATACAGACAACAGTACAGTTGGGCACTCAGGGCAGGGGTACATGTATTTTACCAAATGCCCCTCCCAGATCAAAACACCATGAACCAACTCTTAACTGGGAGAGGTTGGATGGTCCGATTGGTAAAACCGGCAGGAAAGTCAGTCTGCATTCTCATTGCTCAATCCAAAACACTTCGACCAAACAGTCATTGGATCTCATGGAGGCTCGGAGCTGGTGGACCCCGAATTCAGACGTCTATTGGGGAGGAAGTACACGGTTTCTCTGACTTAAATGCAAACACAACAGTCATACAAACAATTAATGGAAGTAGGTGAAGTTGGTCCTAAGAGGCGTTTCAGACAAATTCATCAGGTGCAGGTGGAACAAACGGCACAGGACAATATAGCCACATTGGAAAAAATACAGTCCCCTGACTAAATGTTGGAACTTCCAGAAATAGAATATAAGTGGGGTGGAGTGTGCGCTTAGGCACTGATATGGGCAAACTCTTGTCCTTGTTGGTGAAAAGAGAAATAAGGATGGGAAATATGCTCCAGATTAGGAACTCCCAAGGTAGGCTGAAAGACACCTGGGTGGACATCAGTCAGGTTTTGCATGGTCACGTCTGACCGCTATATATTCCACTGAAGCACCAACCTTGGGAGGGGGGTGGGGGGGTGAGACAGACTTCCTAGCTAGAATTGAGATCAAGCAATTGACGAATGAACAGAGACCAGGATTGTAGTTACCACTAGTATGCAGTGAACTAAGAGGTCCTAGACCAAATGAAAAGGGCCTGGACCTGTGAGCTGAATGGCATTTCTTTGGAGCTAATTCAGGAATACTCAAACTTACTAATAGTGAAACTGCATGACGTTTGTGATGAGACCATGGTGTGTGATGTCCTCCTGGACTCTGAGGGAAACATCAATAGTGGTGGCGCCTAAGCCTGACAAGCATCCTGTAGAAAGTGCATTGTGCCAACCCTTGTTGATGCTTATTAAGGACAACAACATATAATGTCAGGGCCTGGCTAATCATCTACATATTTACATAACACATACCTAATATAGCCTGGTCAATCGGGGTTTATCCCAGCCGAAATAAGAACCTGAGATGCAGCGGCCGCCACCACTATAGGGCATCTGGGCTGCAGCCACCCAGATTAATTCCAAGTTATGTGGATGGTAATTGCTACGGGCAATTACCATCAACATAGCATTTTTAATGAAGTAAGGCTTACTGAAAGCCTGACTGCCTGCCTCTTGTCCTGATGTCATTTCTGACACAGGAGTCAGGCAGCCACGCACTATCCATAGAGGTACATGCTCTAGTTCGCATGTGTCAAATCACTTTTTTATTTTATTTAAGCAGGCCTGGGCTGCACTAGCCCTGTCCTGCTAGTTTGGGGGTCTCAGAGGACCGCCCACTTGTTACACACAGAAGCATCACATTTTCAAGCAGCCCCAGATGTGTAAGGCATCAGCCCTATACTCCTGGGGCTACTCTCAATCACTTTGCAGGCTTCACCCTTTCCTAAGTCATTACAGGGTAGGGTGGGGGTCAGAAAGCATCACTGACCCCACCCTACCTGGTGACGATTTGGGAAAGGGTGGGGTTAGAATATGCAGCCTCAATGTGATTGAGGGCATGTGACCTGACAGCCATGAGACTCTGACATGAGGTCACATGCATGCTGTAAACGGGTACACTGCACATGCTTTACCATGCACAGTGTATCTGTTTACAGCATTATCTCCTCATTAAATTGGGGCGGCAACGCTTGGCACTCTGCTTCCTGGCTTCTCCTCACGACGTCACCTGACTGGCACAGCAGCAGCACATGGGCCGGCGTGAGTGCTGCTGCTGAACATCTGGGCCAGTCACTCAGGTAAGGCAAGGGATGGAGGCCTTGCCGCTTACCTGAAAGCCTAAAAGCAATTGAGCCTGTTAGTTGTTTTTAGGTCTCGCCTGAGCCAGCGCATGCGGTGCTCTGCGAAACATTTAGTAAGTGGGTTTTCAAAGTGCTACCACAGGCTTTTGCTGGCCTCAAGCTTGCGGTTATGCACGCGCGCAGCCGCCATCTGCCTTTCTGTCATGGGTCATTAAGCCTTCCAGCGCGTGAATTATGCTCCTCCACCCCCTTGCTCTCTGCTATCACTACCCCCCCTCCCTTCTCCCCCTCCCTCCTCGTTAGCTTCATGGCTCATTAAGTGATCGCGA
The DNA here is from genome assembly GCA_963921515.1 of Calotriton arnoldi. Lineage (NCBI taxonomy): Eukaryota > Metazoa > Chordata > Amphibia > Caudata > Salamandridae > Calotriton > Calotriton arnoldi. The sequence continues at coordinate 2,690,688 of CAWUFW010001137.1, forward strand.
TCGCGGGCACCCTCACAGCCCGCGATCGCGATCACTTTCACTTTGACGGCCGTTTGTGTCCCCTTTGCACTCAGGATTCCCACACTTTTCTTATTACACTTCTACCGCTGCCTGGCAGGTTCACCAAGTGACATGGACATTACTACCATTGTCACCTGCCGTTGGAAACATCAAGATGTGTTTACCCACTGCCTTTGTGCACTTACGCAATCCACCATATGGAGTGTCTGTTGCGTTTTGTTTTTAATGAAAATCAACAAATAGCACTCTAAAAGAAGCAAACATTAATCAGAATACACCTAGATTACGGAATCCCAGTCCGAAACTAAACGGCGTCGCGGCTCATCTAGTGCAAGTCTGCCACCTAGTGGTCACCAGAACCAACAGCAATAAACCAGGGCCTCAGGCTGACGATGAAATAATTACCACTGACATCCAAAGCGTGTACCCGCAAACAAACAGACGTTCGATATCAGTTTATTTAGCATGCATCATGAAGGCATTTGGCACAAGACAACAAATAAAAAGGTTTGAAAAAAACAACAAAAACTTAGATTGCACCTGCAAACACGGGCTATGTTCGTACTGGCTGTGCAGAAGAAGAGCATCGTGTACTATAATCAAAGTGCTACATAAGCATGCCTCCCTTAAGTAGAATTATACTAAAGTGTGTTTGCACTGTTCGTGAATCCTGTGTAAAACCACCTTTCCTCCGTTTGCTCTGTCAGAGATGCACACACAATACTCAAGAGTGCATATGACCTAGAGTGGTTATATCCGTTACATACATCTAAGATCCGTTTTCAAGCTGCTCTGTTCTCGGCCCTGCTTGCCTTGCTGAAAAAACACATTATTTACAAGCGTGCCTTGCCTTTGCCCAGGACTTAAAAACTGCAAGTTGGGTAGCAGGAGGATATTATAAAGAAGGTTGGATCTTACAGGTTGTTTACTAGGCACTTTGAACCACAGTACTGCCATGTATGACTATGTAAGCAGGTGTTCTGGTTAAGCACATTAACGGTACTCAATCGATCGCGCTGAGAAGGTTGGTTCTAGCTAGTACTCAAACACGTGGCGCGCGTTATAGAATCTCAGCAACAAGCGCTTAACACACTGATCCACCTTGCGGGCTGGGTTGTAATTTAGACACATTTAAGCGGTAGTACGACTCCGATTCATTGCCTTTATTACCTCGTTAATCAATGACATCCCCAGATGCATTACCTGTCCGATTTTAGGAATACTTTGAGGTTTTTCTATTCCCCTAGTCCACAACTACTGCCTCAAACGGACCTATTGTGAATCCGTCTCACAGGCACAGTCTGCATGCAACCTTCCCAGAGCTCTAATGTATCAGCGAGAGCGTTTAATTCACTGGACGCTAAAGAGAAGTGAATTTGGCGAGACACTTGGGTCTGATTTTTCTAGAGGTCAAAGGTGTAAGGTGGCGATTAGACGGTGTCTTGGCGCACCCTATACCTATTCCACGCCGGCAAAGACGGGTACTTCTCAGCCTTAAATAAGTGGTACCGATGAGGAGAAAACAAGCTTGGAACACCCTTCTTAACTATTCTCTCAGTACTCAAATAAAGGTCCATGCGCTACAACCACAAGCACATTCTGTTTCCCTCTCAAGCTCCTACTCAACGTGCACAACAACAGTGCCTAATTTGTAAACCATTAAGTGCCGGGGCCCTCATAGTATGCCATTCTTCTCATCAGTCGCCTTCCTTCTGCCTCTTAATTTTCTTCCCCTCACTCTCCTACCTTATTCCTCATTCTCCTCTTTTCCCCACTTTCCTACCATATACCTCACACTACAACTCTCCTCACTCACTTCCTTTATACATCACAATACACTTCTCCTTCTCACTCTTCTCCTTTAAACCTCATGCTGCTCTTCTCACCACTCTACATTACTTTTACCTCACACTACTCTTCCCTTCACCCACCTTCCTTATCTCATGCTATTCTTCTCCTCACTTTCCTTCCTTATACCTCATACTGATCTTCAACTCCTCACTCTCCTTCCTCATATCTCACCCTACTCTTCTCCTCACTCTTTCCTTACACATCACACTACTTTTCTGTTCACTCTACATCCTTTAACTCACACTACTCTTCTCCTCCTCACTCTCCTTCCTTATACCTCACACTTCTCTTCTCATCACTCTACATCTTTATACCTCACACTACTCTTCTCCTCACTCTCCTTCCTTATTCCTCATACTTCTCTTCTCCCCACTCTCCTTCCTTATACCTCACACTGCACGTCTACTCCTCTCTCATTCCTTATTCTTCACACTACTCTTCTCATCACTCTACATGTTTATACCTCACACTACTCTTCTCCCCACTCTCCTTCCTTATACCTCACACTGCTCTTCAACTAATCACTCTACATCTTTATAACCTATACCACTCTTCTCCTCCTCAGTCTCGTTCCTTATCTCACACTACTCTTCTCCTCCTCACACCCTTTCCTTATACCTCACACTACTCTTCTCATCACTCTACATCCTAATACCTCACACTACTCTTCTCCTCATTCTCCTTCCTTATACCTCACACTGCTCTTCTCCTCCTCACTCTCATTCCTTATACCTCACACTGCTCTTCTCTTCACTCGACATCCTTATACCTCACCCTACTCTTCTCCTCCTCGCTCTACTTCCTTATACCTCACACTACTTTTCTCATTACTCGACATCCTTATACCTCACACTATTCTTCTCACTCCCCTTCCTTATACCTCATACAACTCTTCTACTCATCACTCTCCTTTTTTATACCTCACACTACTCTTCTCCTCCCCACTCTCCTTTATTCTTCACACTACTCTTCTCATCACTCTACACCCTTATACCTCACACTACTCATCTCCTCATCACTCTCCTTTCTTATATCTCATACTACTCTTCTACTCCTCACTCTACACCCTTATACCTCACACTACTCTTCTCATCACTCTACATCCTTGTACCTCACACTACTCTTCTCCTCACTCCCCTTATTTATACCTCACACTGCTCTTTTCCTCCTTACTCTCCTTTCTTATAAGTCATACTACTCTTCTCCTCCTCACTCTCCTTCCGTAATCCTCACACTACTCTTCTCATCCCTCTACACCCTTATACCTCACACTACTCATCTCCTCATCACTCTCCTTTCTTATATCTCATACTACTCTTCTACTCCTCACTCTCCTTCCTTATACCTCACACTACTCTTCTCATCACTCTACATCCTTGTACCTCACACTACTCTTCTCCTCACTCCCCTTCCTTCTACCTCACACTGCTCTTTTCCTCCTTACTCTCCTTTCTTATAGATCATACTACTCTTCTCCTCCTCACTCTCCTTACTTAATCCTCACACTACTCTTCTCATCCCTCTACACCCTTATACCTCACATTACTCTTCTCCTCCTCACTCTCCTTTCTTATAGCTCATGCTACTTTTCTTCTCCACACTCTCATTCCTTATATCTCACGCTATTCTTCTCCTCCTCACTCTCCTTCCTTGTCCCTCGTGCTGCTGTTCTCCTCACTCTCTATCCTTATACCTCACACTACTCTTCTCCTTCTCACCACCATAGCATCACTCAGGGCCACCACAGGATCACTCGCCTTCACCACAGGATCACTCGCCTTCACCACAGGATCACTCGCCTTCACCACATCATCACTCACCTTCACCACAGCATCACTCAGGAACACAACAGCATCGCACAGCGCCACCACAGCATCGCACAGCGCCACCACAGCATCGCACAGCGCCACCACAGCATCGCACAGCGCCACCACAGCATCGCACAGCGCCACCACAGCATCACACAGCGCCACCACAGCATCGCACAGCGCCACCACAGCATCGCACGGCGTCACCACAGCATCACTCGGCGTCACCACAGCATCACTCGGCGTCACCACAGCATCACTCGGCGTCACCACAGCATCACTCGGCGTCACCACAGCATCACTCGGCGTCACCACAGCATCACTCGGCGTCACCACAGCATCACTCGGCGTCACCACAGCATCACTCGGCGTCACCACAGCATCACTCGGCGCCACCACAGCATCACTCGGCGCCACCACAGCATCACTCGGCGCCACCACAGCATCACTCGGCGCCACCACAGCATCACTCGGCGCCACCACAGCATCACTCGGGGCCAGCACAGCATCAGTCGGGCCAGCACAGCATCAGTCAGTGCTTCTTACACTTTTTAATTACAACTTCTCAGCATGCTGCACAGCAGCCACACTTCTCTACAGCACAGCTTAGAAACATTGCCAAAGTCAATAGCTCTACCTAAACACTTATAAGGCCCCCCAATGCATAGCCAATAGGTCTCGCTTTTGGGGCCTTATAGGTATTTAGTTATGCAGCACAATATCCTTGGTGCAACAACATCAACTGTTGCATGGCTAAACACTTATAAGGTCCCAAAGGCGAGACCTATTGGCTATGCAAATGCTTGTTTTTACTGTTTTCTTTCAGCCGGTGTGCTGCAGACAGCCCTTCAAGCCTGCAAATCTGTTATTTACTAATAGAGTAGAGGAGCAAAAAATTTAAATAACTACCTGCGCTGTAAAATCATTTTCCAGAGCAGACATTTATTTAAACTCTTGGCTCTTGTCTCCACTGTCTAGTGGTAAAAAACAGCTTTGGTAATGAGTGATTTTTGTGCAGCACTACTTTCTTCTGCAACATTAATGAAATACATATACGTATGCATACATTTTTCATATATATTGCAGTACAATCTACTGCGGCACATAAAGCCCTACCACTTTCATATTTCACCAGCTGTCACTGCTGAGATGATTGGCACATGTCTAACACTATCTCAAACTACACCGCCAACAAAATGCAGCTGCAGACTTTGATATACAGAATACCTTTGCTGTGGTAGGTTGTAGCTACATTTTTTGCGGTGCTGAATACATTTTGGTTGGACTTGTAAATAAAATGGATCAAACTCCCATACAAAGATCCAACGGCAAATGTAAGAACTGGTAGTATGGTCCTAGACCGATACTATTTGAGCAGGGAAACGGATGATTCCACTGTCACTGCTCCTATTTGCCCTGGCAGAAATGATGCACAAAGACTTGTTGGAGTTAGGGATCCCGATAGGACAAAGAATACATAGCTTCTCATGAAATGCTGGTGGTGATAGTCTTCACGAGAGACACCAGAATGGCTGTCCCAGCTATGCTGAGGGCAACATAATGTGCAGACCAAACGAAGCAGTGCTAAGTCAAGACTGTTGCCTAAGGGCTGTTTAGAGGGGAGACCAGAAGCCGACCATCTGAATTGGGGCTAATGGAGGAGCTGAAAGGGTTTAATATGGATTTGTATAGCAGCCATAAGTGGTGAAATGTTGGAACAGAATAAACTTGTGGTCCTAATCGTGTGAAGAACTTTATGCAGTTTCGGGCTTCCTTCTCATTATGGTTAGTGGGCAGAACAGTCCCATCATCAAAATTATTGTATTGCCAAGATGCCTATATCTTTTCCAGGGTCGCTTCATAAAATCTCCAAAGGGACTTTTAAGAGAAAGGGATAGATTATGTCCTTCATATGGAATTCCATCAACCAAGAATGAAACTAGAGACTCTAAATGTACCCTATGATAGATTTAGAAAGCTTTTTAGTGGCACAGCTGCAACGTCTACTTCTCGGCATAAGGGCTCTTGCCCAAATGAAAGACCAGTTATTGAATGGCTGTCATGGATAAAGGCCACTAGACTAACTGTTCATGTCTCTACTGGAGATAACAAGGGAAGTGACTTAGTCCAGTGCCATGTCAACCTTGTGACATTAGCCAAGACTAGTATTTAAAGAACTTTACCACTTCATGGGGATGTGTCATGGTGGAACCACTGGTGTTCAGGGAGCTGAACAGTGAAGCTTTAGAGACCGGATGGATCACATGGGGGGGATACACCAAGCTGGCAGACCTATGTGATGGTGACAGGGCAGTCAAATTGAGCATGCTAGAGAAATGTTCAGGGTGCTGGTGAGCTTGTTCTTTTTGTGCTACACTGCAGCTAAGTCACCTTCGGGTGAGCTTTACGGGCCCTGGAATGCTTGGTGACCTGGCTTTGGTGGAGGGCTCTAGGCTAATACCCACCATATATGCAGCCTTGGAGTTGAATGCCCGGAACATCAGTTGAGAGTGAAGGAAAAATGAAATGCAGAAATACGGCGAACTCCTGGGCCAGGTCCTACGGCAATACTAAATTAACGGCCACTAATGCTAGGTTTTGCTCCTAGAGCAGACCTGATGCATATGGTAATGAGTTCTGATGTGATTGGACGGTTTTGAACTGGAGTGACCATGACGAATCCTTGAGTCACTGGGTACCTTGGTAGTACTAAACAATTTATTCTGGCTCAACACCCCAGACCCAAGGACAAAAAGTTGTATATAAATTTGTGAGACTTTGCTTGGTGTTGGTATAGAGATGGATAATGACCTGGCATCTAAATGGGAGAAGTATCTCTGAGTGAGCACTAGTAAAAGAAGGCAGAATGCAGCTGGTGGGAGCAGATAAAGGAGAGGATGTGAAGGCATTGAATGGTTTTGGATTTACTAATAGTACATAGGACCCAGCATCCACTTCCTGTCGATTTGGAAATACCCAATTTGTTGCGGGTGAGCATTCCAATGGGGTTTAGACCCTTATTACCGCACTCATAAGTAATGTGAAGGCAAAGTAGGAATGTCTTCCCTTTCAGGATAAATCAAAGTAGCATCCATTTGTTGTTTGCTGTGCACTTCTTTATTTAAAGGTGAATAATTCCATGTTCAGAGAGTAGGGTGTGCTGTTTGATGTATGGTGTAGCATTTGATAAGTCAACCTGCGTTTCACCCCCTAAGGCTGATATGCCTAGGGCTTTCTCAAGGCTCAGAAAAATAGCATATCCATTCACGTCATTATTAAAATAAGTTTTGATCTATGTATATCTCAGTTCATGGGCTGAATCCCTCATAAGCAATTTTTTCAGTGTGGTATTAAGGCGTCATCTAATGGTGTGGGGGCTGATGCTGTGCAATTTTATTGAGTTGCCTGACACCCAGCCCCAGGTGGCAGATGAGGAAATGGAGGATGATGGTAATGTGGAGAAATTGTGATCAGTGTGATTGAGTCGCACTGAAGTATACAAAAAAGTAATGGATGGAATTTTTGAAATAATCTCAGCCACTGGTAATTACTCAGGGGTACTTTTGCTGGGGAAACTGCTGACTCCAACTAGTGGCATTCCAACTCTGCACTCGAATGCGGGGCCCAAGCGAATACCGGGCCAAGAGTTGGCCCATCTGTGCTCATTAACTTATGAAAGAGAGAGAGAGCCCAGATTGGCTTATCGCCTGGTATTAAAGAAGCCAAATGAAGATGGGCAAACTGAGAGCTGCAGGTACGTGAACAGGGCACTCAAACTACTCCCTAAAGACCTCTTCCATTGACTGCTATCTTGGCCATGCAGTTGGGGTCATACAGGAGAAGATTGAGTTGGCGGAGCGCAGACTTTTTCTTTATGGTGATATACCGACACTCTCATTGCCTACTAATACAACTTACACTGAAGTTCTGGTCCTGGAGGGAAATACTTCAGCTGGAGATATAAGGGCTTTTGAGCACATTTCAAGAGTGCAGTCCCCCATTATAGAGCAAGCCGTTAAGCGCAAAAGAAGGTGAGTTAAAAGCTCTGGAGCTAGAAACAGTCATGTTAATATGCCTGTTGTTCATCCTGCACCACTGCCGGAGGAATCTTTTTTGACTAGATTCCTGTATTTCGACAATTGAGTCTATAATCGGGAATCTTCTTAAGACAACCTAGGAGAGGTTGGCTCTCTTTGAAGAAATGCTGAGTTAAAATTATTACAATGCCTGTACACCTCAAACGTCCATACTATAGGGCAGATCTGTGGTCAGCCTTTCCAATCCAGTATTACCTCCCTGCTACCTCTAGTCATTGATTCTAATCCGGCCGCAATAGCTGTGGCCTCTGCACCCAGTACAGAAAGAGCGTCTGCAGATGGAACTGGACGGCCTAGTTTTGCAGACAAAGGGATCAACATTGCAATCGGTGATGATTTAATGCATACACAACTGCCCTCTGGTTTTTGTGTGGACCCCTGCCATTCACGTTCTTTGAGTTTCCTTCCGAAAGCTCACCCCTATGTTTTTAATACTTACCAATGTTCCAATCTTAAATCTCCACTAGTTATCTAAGCACCAGTATTTTACCACTTTTAACTCCAAGTTAAACGGAGACAAGTCCCATGGATTTGGGCCTGCTAAGAAATTATTTCCAAGGAGCTGTGTTGTAATAAATTTTAGCTAACCAATCTTTTTTTAGAACCTAGCTCAATAGTTGGCACCAACATGATGACAAATTAAGTTGTATCCAGGTTCTGCCATTGGGTTTTTTTTCTATAGGCCGCCTACTTGTCTGCCTAGTTTAGTTATTGGTCTTGCTGCCTGTGAGGTTTCAGTCATGAGATCTAAATCTGTGCCTTTGTTTAGTAGGTTTTCTCCTTTGGAGGGTATATGCGATCTGGACGGACAATCTTTTTGACCTGTTACTGCACATTCAGATTATTTTCTTACTGTCTGCATTGGAAACGTTCATCCATCTACAGCTTCTGCACAAATGATGCTTACCTCCACACCAGTATTATTGGCTGGAACATTTCTGGAATAGCATAGAAAATTAATAACAGCAGATGGTTATCTTTAATTAGCACCTTAAACGTTGGTCTGCAGGAGACTGGGTTATTTAATAACCTTACTGTTACGGATATACTTGAATAAGTTCCTGCAGTTGGATCTAGCTCTGGCAGAGAAAAGGGGGGTTGGGGGGAAAGGTCTTAGTCTGATTCAAGCTTGTACTCAACCTGAGTTTTAGAATCATAATTGTTGAAAATATAGGGATCCAGGTTTTTTTTGTTGACTGCCGTAAAAATTAGTTGTTAATTTTTACAATGATTATTTCACCTTTACCAATTTAATAACTTTAGCAAATTGTTTAATCTAATAGATTTTATGCTTGTCACATCTAGGTTTCCTTTCTGTGCCCCAAACTGGATTATTTGTGGGGATTTCAATGCTCAGATAGGTACAGATGCCATCCCTGTAATCTTTGAGAAAACCTTGGCATATCTCAAAGGCATTTACGGGCTGTGGCAAAAACTAAGAGGTTAAGATAAGTAAACGTGTCCAGAAGCATGAATTGATCAATATACATGAGAAGACTGGACCCTAGCATGCCATTTAGTCCCACTTTTTTGGCAGAGGTTACTCATCAACTATTGACTACATATTCTTTAAGTCTATCCCCCCTATAATATCTTGTGATATCTTAGACAAGCTATGTGGGGATCATAACTCTGTCATTAGTCTTATCTGTATTGTTAAATAAGTATTGTAGCTCTAAGGTTCATCAAACTCTGTGCACTTTGATTAAGTCTGACCTAATTTATTTTTTTGACTGTCTCTGTGACAAAGCTGAGTTTAATACCATTCTGTTCACTTTTGTGGGACTTTGGGCTGCAGTTAAAAGCCTCTTAATGAAGCCCATCAAACCCCAGAGGTTGCTATCCCTGAGATATTTCCATTGAGCTTGCTCGACTGCTTGCAGGCGGGCTTTTCGGTGGCATACAAGCCATAAAAGATGAATAGCCATGTAAGGCTTTGAATACAAATTGGCTCTCAGCATCAGGCGTAAAGAGATTAAGGAAAAGAACTGTGCACAGCTTATTCTAGCATCCAAAACTAGCAACTTTAAAGTTATCTGGGACACAGTAAACTCCATTAAGTAAAATAACATCAACTCATCTGCTATTAGCTTTCATATACCACCTGAGCAATGGGTGGGACACTTCTTTAAATTCATACTCTACCCACCAATTGTTGCATTAATCCATCTTACTTAAGTGGCTTCAGTTATCCTCTAATGCTTGAGATTGAACTTCAAGACGTTGAAAAGGCTCTACATGAATGCTTATCCGGTAAGGCCCCCGGACCAGGTGGTATTCCAAGTGACCTGCTCAAGTGCAATGTGAATCTCTGGTCCCCTCTGACTAATATTTTCAACAACCTAAAACGTTCCAATTTGCCTAATTCGTGGTTAAAATTTATAATTGTACCTATTTACAAAAAAGGGAACGTTGCTGATCCCCGCTTTTATCTAAATACAGTCCTAGTAGGGCAGCATCTGGATTTTCCCATGATAAATTCTTGCTATCCCCATACTTCTGCTTGCGGACAATGTTGTCCTTCTGGCCCACACTCCTAACAGTCTGGGCAAATTAGCTATAGCCTTTGACAAATTTATGAGGAATCTTGACTTAGATATTGACTGTTCCAAGTCCCAGACAATCAAATGTGGCAAGAAGTTGTTTTATTCGTAACATCACCCTAAAAGATAGTAACCTGTCTATCCCTGTCTGGGCATAATTTTTTTATTCCTCCCTGAGATGGCATGGCAACACCTCGGTTAGGAAACAAAAATGTTTGCACTCTGTTGGTGCACTTTTTAATTTCTGCCTTGGATGAAAACAGATTCTTCCTTTTCTCTTTATTTATAAAAGTCAATGTCTCCCTTTGACACCCACAGAGCAGCCTTTTGGGGATACTCTGATACCTTACTCTTGCAAAGAGAAGAAAACCGCTATTGTCAGCAACTTCTTTCCATCCCTCCTGGTAGCTCAATTTAAGTGTTATGAGGAGCAGAAACTACAGTACATTGGAGACAGTGTTATGGTTGCCCCCCGCCCCTTTGTTGCTTTGGGCCAACAAGTGTACTTTCCTTAACCATCAAATTATTGAGGATTGTTTGCTTTGTGATTAGTGGCAGTGTTATATCCGTATTGGCAAAGTGGATTTTATTTTAAAAATAATCTCACTACTATTTTAAAACTGGATAAAGCCTTGGCCAAGAGCTCCTTTATGGCTCTGAAATGGTCGGAGAAATAACAAGCAGCATTTGGCAACGCCCCATATGCATTATGTTGCGCTTGTAACTACACCGCTTACAGGAGCATGCACACGTGATGAAGATAGAGTGCTGGCAAGTGGCCGCGCCCAAGAACCTCTGCATTTGGATAGTCAGCCAAGCTTTTCTTTCCTTGATATTTATGATCTTCATAGATGGTCACTGTTGAGTTTGTTTGGGTCACTTGCTTTAAGACAAGTATGCTGTTTTTAAATTCTGTGACCAGCCCCTCCAATTTTCACTGATTTGTGTTATCTATTAAAAGCTCTGCTTGCATCAAAGCTGCCCGTGTGCACCTGTATTCAACTCTCCAACTTCTGTGGGACTAACTAATGAGCTTGCATGTCTGGGGTGTTTCCAGGTACATTGTGTCCACTCAGTGGGGCTGTTCTTCCTCCTACCCCCTTCTATAACAAATAGTAAGAATATACTACATTAACCTTTCAAATTAAGACACATAGTATCTGAGGTAAATGGGCAAATTGAATTTCAGGCATACACCACGCTTGGATTAGGAACCTCTCCATTGGGATTTTGCGTGCACCTTAGAAATGTCTTCAGAGAATCCGCACCCAAGCAGGGTATGGCTGAGCCCTCCACAACCGTGTAAATCGCGTGCTTGTCAAGTCACCATGTTGTGGAAATTCTAGATCACAAACTCGTCGTTTGGAGGTTTCTGTATTCTGCTCGCTTTCAAAAGTTTGAAGCGCCTTTTTGAAAAACAGGATGTTCCTAGAATCAACTTCTAGTCCCCCGTTGCGTAAATACCAGGGTGATTTTGATTGTGGTTATTTTCTAGGGGCAAAGTTCAGATGTCACTGTAAATTTACTTCTCGAATCACAGTTTCTGATGAGAGCACATTCACTCATTTGAATGTTACTCTGTTGGGTGTGTCTCCTGCCTCCTCTCCTTTTATTGCTTACTGACCACCTGCCATGGTATAAATGAACTGTGCCTCCAGTGAGGCTCCAGAATAAATGAGTATGAGTTGAGTTCAGCCTTGGTCCTCCTGTGCACCTGGCAATCAGCGTATAGTTTGTAGTTATGTGAGATGTGTTTCTACAATCCATTAGATTGCACCTTCGGCGCATTCTTCTTGGGCTTAAGCAGTCCTGCGCACTTTGTGAAAACTTTCACATGAAATGTTCTGCTTCCACATTGAGTTTGGGACAGCAATGTGTAACTTTAATGTGATTGATTGGTCTGTGAAGCATAGTATTCTGCCATCTCCCTGTCTGAGAAGGTAAGGTTATTATCTGTGCAGATTTCTTTCATAAGCCTTTGGTTCACTCACACTTTACCAAGCTGCACAAATACAGCACCTGCTGCTGTGCAGTCATCAGTTTCGACTTGGAGGTACCTGTGAAGCTGTCTATAACTGGCATGTGTTTTTTTTATTAGAAACTCTGCACCAGCTGTACCTGTGAGATGTTTGGAATGTCTTTGATTTTTTTAGGTTGGTGGTTCCCCATCCATGTTGCTTGGCAAACTTGCAGCAATTGATGATGAGTTCTATTTTGCTGACCAGCTGGGGCAAATCTAGTTTCCACTTTTTTCATTTTAACAATCACTTGGTGTCCTGTGTGGGCTAGGTGCAGTATGACGGACTAGTGATGTTGGCAATACCACAGAGTTCTTTTTGAGAGGAGTTTGTCAGAGAACATCGATAAGTATTGTTACACATTTTGAAGAGCCATCCGGATTCTTTGTGTTTCATGTGTGCGCACTAAAAAGCTCTGCAAGAATGTCCTCTGAAGTTTTGGAAAGTGACCTGCATCATGGATCTGATGCCAGTACCCACATCCTTTTTGAAGTTTTCCAGAGAAATTGGTATGGGTTGCGACCCTTTAAGCTAAGTTGTGTATGTTTCAGTGTCTGTGGTGTTAGTTTCTTCTTCTTTGTCATTACAACCCATTGTCTTGAAATAATTCAGCTAGGTTTTGTGTTTTAGTGCGGTATATCGCATGTAAACCATACTCTTGTAGTTGAAGTATCCATTTATTAATGATCAAGAGAGAATGGATCACTTGTACCTGTGTAACCAGGGTCAGGTATGTTGGCCATCTTAAAAACCCTCATTCACGTACATAGGTGGTTTGGCAGTATATCTTGGTTGTCCGCCTAATTCTTTAACGTGACCGCATCATCATCTGGTTTTTTTGGGTATGCTATCCTCCACCCGGAGGTAGACCAACTGGTAATACAGTAGTGATCAGTGATAAGTAGTGCTAAGGTGAGGCGAGTTAAAATTACCTACATCTCCGAACTGAATTTTTTTTATTCAGTTGGAAACGTGGGAAAGTAAAAACAGAGTGGTGCGTATGAAGACGAAATTACTGATCCAACGCACTTATTTGTCCATGTGAGAGGTCGACATGTTTCAGCTCGATATATGCCCTGTCGGGTCAGGGGGCTTTCTTCAGGACCTGTGAAAATGTAAGGTTGCAAATTACGCAGCCAAGAAGGGTAGGTATTTGACTTACCACTCTTCTATGCTCGTTATCGGTCAATTAGTACCTATAACTTAGATTCCCCATTGTGGGCTTCCTCGGGGTGCCGGCCGGCATAGTAACCTGCTGGTGGTGCTGGTTTCCGCGGCTTGTGCTTGCTCTGGAAACCTACCCTTCTTGGCTGCGTTATTGGACAAATAAGTGCGTTAGATCACTAACTTCGTCTTCGTACACACCACTCTGTTTTTACTTTCCCACGTTTCTAACTGAATAACCTTTTTTAAGTTCGGGGATGTAGGTAATTTTAACTCACCTCACCTTAGCACTACTTATAACTGATCACTACTGTATTACAAGTTGGTCTACCTCCGGGTGGAGGATAGCATACCAAAAAAACCCGATGATTATGCTGTCACGTTAAAGAATTAAGCGGACAATCAAGATATACCGCCCAACCACCTATGTACATGAGTGAGGGTTTTTAAGATGGCCAACATACCTGACCCTGGTTACACAGGTACAAGTGATCCATTCTCTCTTGATTATTGATTACCGTTTGGAAGCCGAATGGATCTCGGCTTCTCTCTCCCCCCTTTGATCAAATAGTATCCATTTATTACTCATTGCGGAGGCTTGCACACTGACCTTTTGAATAGTGGTATTAGTGTTTTGTGGTCCATAGCAATGTGAAAGAGTGGAAATCTTAATACCCACATAACATTGTAATTGTTCTTTTCCTAATGTGGGAAAGTCTTTTCTCTGCATCTGATAGTGATTGAGCATTGTATGACACTGGGGCTCATTCACTGTTTCACTGTTGTACAATACTGTGGAAAACTCTGTGGAACTAGCATTCACTAGCAGTTCTGTTTGTCTGCTCAGATCGAAATTCCTCATGGTTGCGGATGTAGAGCGGGCATCTTGGATGTTGTTCAAAGCTTGATCTTGTTCAGAGTGGTTTTTTCCTCTGTAATTCTCTTGGGGATTTTGTCAATGTTATCAAGTCTTTTATTGAGAGACTGTAGTACTGACCACCCCTAGAAAACGTCTGATTTAAGAAATGGTTTGTGGGGCTTGTGCAGCCTCACATACTTTGTTTTCAAATGATCACGGGGGCCACCTGAGATTGACCAGTAGTATCCCATGAATGTTTTGTCTGATCTAAAGTGTAAATTCCTTTGCTTGCTTAGGGTTAGGCTTTGGGCTATCAGCTCTAAGTTCTGCTCAGTGCTTATCATTGTGTTAATTGATCAATGTTGTGTGGGCTAAAATGTCATCGGTGACCTTGATGGCTTTTCAAAGCTGCACTATGTCTTTACAAATGCCTTGTTGAAAGACTTAAGCTGCTCTTGATCTTTAAAGGTTTAGTTTCCCAAAAGCGACTTTGCACTGAGTAGGCCTTGCTATCGTATGTAGAAAATCAGAATACAGAATAAAATCTTAATACTGTATCTCAGGATGAGACTAGCTAGAAAAATAATTAAGCAATTATTTTTATTAGTCATTAAAATTCTGTGGTGAAGTTGGATTTTTAATAAATAGTAAGGAAAAGAGTAACTTTTAGAAAGTTACATTTTCCCTGTCAGAAGTTCCTAGAGGCTAATTTACATTTGCTCTCCCACTTCTAGCTAGGTGTTGGCATTAGAAGAGGTGTGAAAATGGTGAGAATTGCTTTCCAGGAGTAAAATGTGCAGAGAGGATTCTTCTGAACCTGACAGAATATGCAGGGTTTGACTGTGAGCAGTCTTTTTGTCATTGGTGTCAAATCTTGCTTGAAAGTCAAATCCTGTTTGACAGGTCTGCTGGGTTTTTACATATCTAAAACTCAATAGGGCAACCCAATCTTCTCTCAGGAGATTGGTGAACAATGTATACAACAAGAGGCTCCTGAACAAATTCTATGTAAACCGATTTTTGTAAAATTAAGAGATTGGTACAAGATCCAATCAAGCTGAATTAATCAATAAATATAGTTTACATAAGCAAATCATTAAGGGCAAATCATTAAGGGCAAAAAATTCTGTGCTATGGTATGTAAAATATGGTAGTTTTTTAATTGAGCAGTAAACGCAAATATCTTACACTAGTTACACAACAAAGAGATACACATGGGTCCCATAATATAAATAATTTATACACTTCATATAAGATATACAGGTAGTTAATATGCTTAATTTTTATGTGAGGCCTTATGCAGCGTACAAAGTCGCTCACCTGCAAAGTATAGCCAAAAAAATAGTACAGAAAATTATGATACAAATGCTTTTATTTGATGGGCCGATGTTGGTTGGTTGCAGACGATTCGATCGCTAGTAGTGGCCCAGGAGGGGGGCCACGCTCGCTAAACTTTATGGTCATGGCTTAGCATCACCATACCCGTACCCGTAAGGCGATTTTTCTTTCCTATTGCTAAGCCTTATAAGTCCACTATTCTATCACCCAAGACATAACATTTTTACCTCAGTCATCATTTTCTGATTATATGCATCTTGTCTTGGAGTTTTGGCATCCATTTATATGAAAGTCTTTAAATACACTCTAGATGTAAGTTGTACATTTCTCACCCACGTTTTTGGTCAACTACTCATTAATTTTCTGTAAAGCAGAATTAATTTATCTGTGTTTCGAGAAGTGCCCCCTTTTGCCAATAAAGTGGCTACTCAATGTGTATTATCACACTGTGCATGTTAGACACTAGACACCAGTAGTTTCACTATTTAGCATGACAGTGGATTGCGACAATTGACATGCGTTTTTTGTTTTTTTTGCATGCTCCTCACGATTAGCCACAGGTGCTTGATCTTGTTGACAAATGCTCATCATATACCCCAATTTTTGGGGGTAAGTCTGCACAGTTTCTTTCCCGACAATGTCCCTCTCTTATTTCCCACTCCTTCTGATAGTATCACACCCCACGTATTGTGACTTTATAGGCTTTCCAGAGTGTGGCTATGTCGCACGTGTCGGTGTTTTCTTAAAAGTAGAATTCCATGGCTTTGTGTAGATGCTCCACTTCTTTATTATTCAGTGCCATGTAGCCATTCTCCACTCACCCTTACCTCAGAGCTTAGGTTTTCTAATGTTATTCTGAGCGGTCGGATATTCCCTTTGCCACGTACTCTGCCTCTGAGAATCTATGAAGTGTTATGTTTGGAGTAAAGAAGTAATCTATACAGGAGTGGGTATTGTAAGCTCCTGAGTAGTGAGTAGCATTTCTGTACTCCGTGCAGCGTTCTCCAGATGTCTTCCATCCCTACTGCTTGTATAAAGTTATCTAATTTCCCGACTGAGGGTTGGTGTACCTGTCTGACTTGTGTTCTATCAAGATGGGCATCTAGCACCACGTTGAAATCGCCTTCTAAGATAGTTGTGGCTTGTTGCAATTGGGTAACAATCTCAACATAGATATTGTTTGTCTTTGTAGTCCGAGCAGGTTATAGATATTGATAAGTGCTAGCGCCTCCCAGTCTAACACTGCGGTGCACCTCCCCAAGTCGTCCTTCCATGTCCTAGACAAGACCAATATAGCTACTCCTCTGGAGCTTGTGGTGTATCCCGCGTGGCTCACTAATGCATATTTCCCCCTGTCCAGTGCCTTGCAGTTGGCGCCTTTCATGTGCGCTTCTTGAAAAACACTACATCTGCCGCGTGTCTGGTCCGTGCTATTGCCACCAGGCCTCGTTTCATTTGCTCCCCAATCCGTTGACATTCCATGTCAACCGCTTTAGAGTGTGTACAGTCATTGTCTTCCTCTTTCCACCCATTCTTTCTCTTACCCTACCAGGTTCGCCGGTTCCCCTTTTGAGTCCCGTGCATCTAAGTTTTGCCAAATTGAAAACCGATTCCCAAATCCCATGCCTCTGTACCTTACCGTGCTGCCGTCTTAAAACTGGCCACCACCCCAATTACGGTATGTCTGTCACCCATTTATATGAAGGTTCTAAAATATAAACATCACTTAAGCGTAGTCTACAGTTTCAATGTGTGAGGTGTGGGCCGGCAGAGTTTCAATTTGAGCCTTTACGAGCCCTTCTGATGGCACCCAGCAGGTGTGTAGGCGATCTCAGGGAACCTAATTGATGTTTGTATCTTTTGCCCTCATTTCTCCTATGATCTCTTCAGATGTTATAGGGGTTACCTTGGACAGGCTTGTTTCCTCATATTGTGTATCTCGCTCCGATTCCTCTGGTCCGAATTCCTCCATCTCTCTATCCAGAGCTACCCATTAATTAGTAGTTTCCAGGGAGCCGTCCCGTTGAATCTCAGCCACCACTTTCGCTCATTCAATTATGGTCTGATACTTGGAGAGGGGCCATGGCTGGGTACTGCTGATCTACAAAGTATTTTCCTCTATTGCCATCGGGACTCGCAAGTGTTGTTCCCATTTTCTTGGGGTGGGAATCCCTGCCCCCCCTCCCCCCCCCCAGCCACTCCCAGACCAGTCACTGTTGTGAAGAAATGGGACTTCCTGTGGGCAATTATCCATAGTTTCGGGGAGGATCAGGGCATATTTCAGTTCCAGTTTAAGTGTTATTTGAACCTTATAAAGGCCTCCCTTTGTCGCTGCACTGTTGTGGTTTAATCTGGGTAGATATTGACGTTCTCCCCCTTTATCTGCCATGGCCCCTTTGTTCGTGCCATTTGCAAAATGGCATCCCTGTCTCTGAAGTTTAGCAATCTGGTCACTATGGCGCAGGGGTGTCTTTAGTCGCCACTCGTCTGCCCTGGCTGCCTCTGTCTCACCTCCCTCCAGCTGTTCCAACCGGTGTAGAGGGTGAGGTTTGGGTTTTGGCTGTGTTCTATCTGCCCTACCAATGCTCCCGTTGCAAGTAAGGCCCAGTTGTCACCGTTCCTCTCCACTTGTCTCTCCGTTCGCATCAACCAGGGTCCTGTGGTTGGTGTGCCCTGTGGGTCTATGGGCCGGGGTAGTTTTCCACAAGTTGGGTCCTACAGCAGTGGGCACTTAGCAAGCTCCCCCCTCCCCCCCGACCCTTGATTATCATCCTCCTCACCTCCGGCCATGTGCGAACTCCATTTTCCACAGCTCCCCTCGGTGTCAGATTCTTAGTTCCTTCCTGTCTTAGTGCCCCTCTGTGCCTGGGTTTGTGTGGTCACGGAGCTCTTGGGCCCCCTGTGGGGTCCTTGATGACGCTGCTCTGTGGTCTCTGTACTGTATGCGGGCACTGCCTCTGTCAGTACCCTCCGTCGCATTGTGGTTCCAGCCGCGCTGGCCTCTGGGCATTCGATATTTCCCAGCGGTGTTTGATTCTCATTCCTCTGTATCACCGGGGCGTCCGCCCCCTTCTATGGAGCCCTGTACGGCTCTTGGCTGGTGCAGCCTACCTTTGTTTACCGCTCCACATTGTTGTGGTATCTTGGCGCCTTTGTGACCTGGTGGGTGTTACAGTCCCGGGTTTGGTTAATCCCGGGAGCTCTCGGGCCTCAGATGCTATTCTGAGACTCTTTCTGTCTCGCCATAGCTTGCGAACCTACCAGTGCTGCGTGGCCTCCGCCATCTTTATTCGCCGCACTGCAGTCCAAATAAAAGGCGCTGGTGTGTTTGCCAGTTTCTCCTCCTGGGTGCCACAGCTCCACAGCTATTGTAGGCCCTTGAGCCTCGCTCCATCTTTTCGGGTCCTTTGGGGGCACGGTAGGATAAGGAGAAAAGCACTTTCGGGCCTTAGGCACAGCAGCTCAGCAGTTACACAGCTGTCTCAATGCGTTCTTGACCACGCATCCTCACTTCTTAGTATGTTCTTTGTGTAACGGGCAGATTGGGACAACCTGTCCGCTTGAGTATCCTTGGAAAATGTTAAGTCAAAGAAAATGTCATGATTTTTTAAATTTTATTTTTTATTTAACAAATATGACTATATTTGGCGGAGGCCCCAATTCATCTTGATGAAGATCGCTTGCCAATGCAGTTATGAAGATCCCACAGTAAAATAGATCAGGCGCATAAATCAGGGAGCACCTTCATTCAGTAATCCTGTCACAAAAATACTGTGTTGCTAACAGAACATGGAAGAATTGTATCAGGCAAAAGGATCGAGAAACAAAACCATCATCTGTTTTTCTCTGCCCCCTAACCCTATGGGTCTTTCCGCCCAACGTTATTAGAAATCGGACAGGTGTCAGCGCAAACAGCAGTAAAAGGGAAGCTTTGATGCCCAGAAAAACCTGTGGTGTGCTTCTCTTTTCTTACCAATGATCTGCTGGTAATTGAAGAGCCTATATATGTTTCATGATGGTGTCACTGAAGCAATAAAATGTGTGCCTCTCCCACCCCCATGAGATTGGTGAGTTCATGGGTTTGATTTAAATACTTCCAAGAGCGTGGGTAAATAAAGGGCCATTAGTATGCTCATTGTGCAGTTTTAACTCCGGCTTGACCCGTTCTGGTTTGCAAGACTCTTACAGTGCAAGTCCTCCTCCCAGCTATAACTCTCATGAAGGGGATGGAGAAATGCATATAGCCAGTTTGGAGGCAGTGCACGAATGATGCACATTCAAGGATGACAGTTGCAAGAGGCAGCTCAAGGTTCAGCTACTATTTCCTTTTTTCTCTGGTAAAAACACTTTATATACCGAGACTGAAGGTGTTGGATTATAAATGCTCGAATTGATTACAAGTAATCTTCATTTGTCTGAGTCCTAGTCTTCTGTTTCCAGATTGAGCTGCTGCTCCGTACATCCCAGATGGCACCTATAATTAAAAAAAACTTCCTATTGGCCCCTCCTAAGACTGGTTTCATGACTACACTGATCACATGACCTATAAAGGAGGGATCATTCCAAAAGAACTTCCTGTTCTAACCAAGCATCAATATATAAACACCAAATTTACAATTTTTTGTCACTCTAAATTATTCCTCAAGTGGTCGGAGGATGGGAAAGTAGGTCTGTGAAGGAAGACTTTGACTCATAGTAATGAAGATTCCTATTAAGTAATCTGGGCATTACTTTTCCTGCTCATCCTCTTTGTCACAGTCCACAAGGATTGAGCGTATACCTAAAGCCATGTAAGAAAAAAATGTTCAGAAAACACACCAAGAGGATAATATGCATGTGCAGATTTATTAAATGAGAACAGAAAAATATTGTGCTGTGGGCAAAAATGCTGATCCAAAGGCAGAAGACACAACCTCCCCCCATCCGCAAGCTTTAGTGAAAAATGAACGTATTTGGGAGGCCCAAGTTGCTGCAGCACAGATGTCCTTCAGGTAAGCCCTCTTAAAAGTTGCCCATGAAGAAGACACATGCCCAGTGGACCGATCTTGTATCAAAGTAGAAATTGGAATATTTGATATACCAAAGTAATGGTCATTCTCACCCATCTGCTGAGAGTAGATGTACAAAGGCGATGAGCTTTGTTTGTCATACCAAATATGGCAAACAAGAAATCTACTAATCGAACGGTGCTATTCTGAGTAAATAAAGGAATAGAGCCCTATGCACATCCAGTAGGTGCCAAAGAGATTCTTGCTCAGTGTATTAGGAAGGGAAAAAATGCAGGTAGAACTAGATCTTGAGGTAAGTATAAAAAAAAAAGAACCCTTGGGAAGAAAAAAGGTCTGGGCTGAAAACCACCCTGCCTTTGGAAAAAGCTCAAAAAAAAGTTAAACAGCTAGAAGGGCCCCAGTCTACACCCCGAGAAAATAGCAACAAGAAAAAAATACCTTAAGAGTCGAACTTTAATGTAACTAACTCCAAGAGTTCAAATTAAGGTGAGGACCCTGAAGTGTTGCAACGCCCAATGGCAGAGCCAGGAGGGAATGGGAATATGAACCACAGGCCTTTTTAAGGAAAACTCCACAATAACCTGGAAGTTAGAGAGTCAAATGCTCCAAAAGAAGAGCCTCTAATGTCCCTGATAACTGCCTATTGGTTACACAATGTAGAAACTGATGAGCCAAAACCAAATCCATTTCTCAAACATTCCAGAATTGAAGAACCCTCATATGAAGCAGCGACAACACCTTTTGAAACACCAAGTATTAAAATGCCTCCGATGTCTCTCATACAACTTCAGTGTACGGAGACTCCTTGAATTATGGATAGAGAGCTATTCCAGGAGAACAACCTAAGGACTCTAACCTCTACCTTTCAATCGCCAGATCATCAAGGAAGGCAGCTGAGAGCACTCTCTGGAAGTACTGTGTACCTCAGGGGAGATTTGGCAAAGAGGATGAGGCCATGGACACAGGGACCTGAGGAGCCACAAGCAGCACCTCCTTTCGTTTCGCCTCAATCTTGGCTAGAACTTTGCTTAGGAAAGTAAACTGAGGGAATGTGAACAGGATACACCTTAAGCAATTGGATCTACTTCACAGGACTGCCAGTGTGGCAAGAGGGTGCAAAATCTTGGAAGAAGAGCATCCTGAGTGGAGGCAAAAAGATCTAACAAAGGCCTCTCAATTCTTCTGGGTTATCTGAAACTCTGGGACAGAGTCCTGGAGACTGAAGATGGGAAGGCATGACTCAATCGGTCTGCCTGGACATTCTCTCTCCCTGGAAGATATATCACTGTTATGTTCTATTTCATATAGGTACCCCGATATAGGTCTAGGTAACATCATAACCCTTCACCTACATTCTCTCCTATACTACATACATAACGGATTTGAAGGACTGACCTTTTACCCAGTTACAATAGTACACACAAGTTCGTAGAGTTTTTCCCTGGACACTGGCCTCATAAATTATGCATGAGGATTCTTAGTTTCTTGGAATCACAGCAGTACCATCATCTCCTGCATAATAACTGTGTCTAAAGTTCATTCCCGATGTCATCCTAAGTCCGACACTGGCACAGCAAGGTAGAACCCCTGGGGATACCTTAGGGTATATAAACACCACAGCTTTCTGAGATAGGCAGAGGAGATCAGGACTTCCTGGCCGACACACTGACTCAAGACGCTGAGGTCCCTGCATGCAGATACTCCAGCTCGCAGTGGTCTGACATCCCTTGCGGGGTGTTCAGCTCGAGACCAGAACGGGGTCCCGCAGTCTCGCATCAGGTAATGGGGTTGGCTTTATCCTAGAGGGATTCTTGGCTTTACACCTACTCACATACTAGGTACACTTAGGCACATCTAGTTAGGGTGCATAGTAGGAGTACGCATTTTATTGCCGTGTATTCTATATACTTGCCTGTATTTATGATTTTAGCAAAATGGTAGAAACCTACCATCTGTTTACTTTCTTAGTGCTTCTACTCATTTATTTATGCTACTGTCTACTGGTGATTTCAGTGCACTTATTTTACGCTAGAATAACGACTGTTCAATAAATACTTATTGAAAACGTCCCAACCGTTTATTCTGTGTATCTCTCTGAGAACAAGTGAGCACGAGTGACTGAGCGAAAAGTAAGTTACTGTTTCCACGGTCCAGAGGGATCAGGGTTGTCATGTTCGATAGTTGCCAAGAACTATTCTCTCCTTGGTAAGGGGAAGTGATAGTGGCATCGAGAGCTAGCTGGTACACAGGCCAACATACCCGGTGGGGGTGTCTGGAATCAGTCTGGACACCAGTCCCGCAGTGCATGTTGTCTAAACGTGCAGATCCTATATAGGTCTTATAGGAACTACACAACAGTTAGAGCGACAAGAATCCCTTCTGACCAGATCCCTGTGAGCTTCACTAGATGGGCTATCTTGTGAACTCTTGTGCTTCCTAGGTGGTTCAGATATGCTCTTTAACCTTATTGTCCATGGGGACTTTCAATGCCTGATCCTTGAGAAAGGGGGCAAATGCTAGAAGAGCGTTGTATGCCACTGATAGTTCCTTCCACTTGAATTGAATAGGGAACTTATAAAGCGCATACTGTCACTCCGAAAGGAGCATCCTGGCGATATCCGGTTAAAGTCAAGCATGCTGAAGAAGGAGGAACCTATATAAGAGTGACAAACTTCGTCTGGTATACCAAAGATCCAGGTCTTTAAAGCCTTCCTGAACTGTTTTTCTGTTTCGAGGCATCTGTTTGTCTGGCAGAAGGTTCCATGCTCTGGTTCCTAAGACCGTAACTGATTTTCCTCCCCTGGTTTTGCATCTGTAACTGGGGGTTTTAAGAAGATGCGCTGAGGAAGATCTGAGGGTCCTAGTTGTGGTATAAGGGGTGAATCTTGCTGACAGGTAAGTTGGGCCCTGTTTGTGTGCTGCTCTAAAAGTAATTAAGAGGATTTTGAATAGAATTCTCTTATGTACAGGGAGCCAATGGAGAGCTTTTAGAGCAGCCGATGCGGAGGCCCTAAGCGGAAGTTTCAGGACCAGACGAGCTGCCCGTGTTGGACCACCTGTAATCTCTTCAGTGTAGATTTATTGATCCCTGCCAGAGGCTGTTACAGTAGTCCAAGCGTGAAAGAATCAACGCTACTGCCACTGTTTTCCTAGCCGTTAGGGGGATCAAATCGAAGAATTTTTTAGCGTTTTGATTAGACCAAAACCGGTTCCTGCCACTTTTAGTACATGAGGTTTAAAAGAAAGGGAGCATCAAATAATACTCCCAGATTTTTGCAACGTCAACCGTAGCCGGGGAGCTATGACATCATCCGGCCACCAGGCCCTGGGTTGAAAAGGGTTATCTTTCCCCATCAGAAGAATCTCTGTCTTGTCCGTATTGCACCGGAGATGATTATCTTTCATCCACTGGATGACTGCTGAGAAGCAGAGCTTGAAGTTTGCTTCCGCCGACGAAGAATCTTTGTCCAGAGATGGAATCAGCTGGGTATCGTTGGCATAAGATGTGACTTCAATCCCAAAGGACGAGATGAGAGAGATAAGGGGGGACATGTATATATTGAATAGGAGCGGGCTAAGGGAATAGCCCTGGGGTACTCCAGCTGTGATGGACCGTTCAGGGGAAAGGAAGGTGCCCAATGAGACCGCTTGCCTGCGGTTGGTCAGGAAGGACTTGATCCATGTCAGGATGGTATTTGAAATGCCGCTGGATTTTATTCGAGCCAGAAGTATCTCATGGGAAATGGTGTCAAATGCCGCAGACAAATCGAGCAGGATCAGTACTGCTTTCCTGCCTTTGTCTGCGATAAATTTCAGTGTGTCTGATATTTCTAATAGGGCGGACTCTGTGGAATGGTTTGGGCGAAATCCTGATTGGTGTGGATGGAATAAAGTAGAGGTTTCGAAGAATTTCGAAAGCTATTTATTGACAAATCTTTCCGTAATCTTCCCCAGAATTGGTACAAAGGATATTGGACGGAGATTCGATAGGTTAGAGATGTCTACATTCTGCTTTTTCTTTAAGGGTTTCACTATAGCAAGTTTCCATTCGTCAGGGACTGTACCAGTGAGGAGTGATGAATTTACGATGTGGTTAATCACTGGGTTGACGATGTGTAACATTTGATGTAAAATCCTTGGGGGACAAGCGTCCAATGGTGAGCCTGATTTACAGGCTACGATTGCTGACCATGTGTCCTCCAATGAGACTGGTTGGAAATCTTGCATGTTAGGCCTACTATCCGCAGGGCCCAGTTCCTGATCTATGTTGGATTCTGGTATCATAACTGTTCCAAAATCCTTTTGAATGGTCTTTATCTTGTCATCAAAATAATTTGCGATTTCATTGCATAGGGTCTGAGAGGGGGGAATTTCTTTATGCAATACTTTAGGATCAGTAAAGGATTTTACAATCGCAAAAATCAGTTTTTGATAGTTATTGGCCTCCACTATTTTGTTCTGAAAGTAATTTCTTTTTGCTATTTTGATGGATGTCTGATATAGTTTCCTACTTATTTAGAAAGCTTGTCGGTCTACTGGGTCATAAGCCCTTCTCCATCTGCGTTCTGACTGCTTGCATTGGAGACGTTGTTGATCTGGAGTGAACCAGGGGTCTTTGTAAAATTTGGCTTTGCTTATCTTCCTGGAAGGTTTAAGAGGTATTAATTTGTCACTTATTGGCGTCATCCAGGTGTGAAAGCGATGGGAGTCCTCTGTACAAGCCCCAATGAGGGCTGGAGTACGGTCTTGTGCAATTTTGGCCAGCATAGGGTTGGAGGCCAATTGAGACCACTTACGCCTGGGCTGTATCACAACCGCCTTCTTGGCTATATAAGTGGTATTAGGTATTATGATTTTCAGAGGAATGAAATCGTGGCCCGACCATATCTGGGTTATAGGAGGGTCAGTTGAGAGGAGGGGAAAATTAGTGCAAACCCCATCCAGTGTATGCCCGCCCGATGTGTCGACGATCCTACTAGTTGACATAATCCAAATGGTTTGATTACTTCCCTGAAGTTCGCTACCATTTTCCAAATGGAGATTAAAGTCTCCAAGAATGGTGAAATTAGCGAAATTAGCGTATCTGAGCAGGTAGTGGCTAAGCGTTTCCCCTAGAGTGTCTAGGAAAGTGGTACTAGAACCGGGTGGGCGATAGACAAGTGCTCTGGAAAAAGAGAGAGAGGGATTTATTGTGAGGCAGAAGCCACGGCTTTCTGCTCACTTGAGAGAGTGTAAATCGAAGTTTTTACATTGTAGTGTGTCCCTATAAATGATAGCCAACCCCCCTCCTCTATCTGCTCCTCTATCCTTCCTACAAATTGTGTACTTGGGGGGTGGGGGGGTGCAGCAACAATATCTGGGTTGCACTTATCATTTAGCCAGGTTTCAGTTATACACATATAGTCTAATTCATTTTCTACAATTAACTCTCTAATATCCAGTGTGTGTTTAACCATAGAACGGGCATTAATCAGTCCCCCTTTAATCGTAAGATTACCAAGAGTGGGATCTTTTTTCTTTCCGGTCACTGTGTGATCTGGGTCAATAAAGGGTAGCTCAAAACGACCGCTAATACAGGTAACAGGTCCTGCAACTTTGTTAACTTTTAAATGAATATCACATTCCCTGTAGGTGTCCAGTTTCCTTAGTGACGTGGGCGCGAGCGGCTCACCTGGCTTAAAACCGGGAGCATGGCTGGCGCTGGCCGCTGTCCGGACGCGGACGGGCGCAGACTGGCTTGCCTTTGGCGCGCCCGCTGCGCGTCCAGTGATACATGTCTTTTAAGTAGTCAGGCAAACTCCCGCCACCGACCCGATAGCCTACCGGAAGTGGGGGTGGCCTAGGTGGGAGGAAGCGGGGTTACACAGCGTTTCTCCGTGCAATCGGCAACAAGGATGCCGCAACGGACCGGAAACGCTACGATCTGTGCAAAATGCAAGTACAAATGTGCAAGCAAGCGCGATTTATAATAAAATCAACTATGTGCTGACATTAGAGACCAACAAAAGTGCCAATCAGTAGGTAAAAAGCAAGTATCTTAGCTTGGGTTAAAAGCAAGTATCTTAGCTAAAAGTAAAGTTTTAAAAAGACAAATTCCCTTTTTAAAAATAGCGTTTTTCAATTCCCCCTTTCCTTTTTATGCCGACCTTAATCCGAGTTGTTCTGCTCTTCCTTGGACCATTTCCCCTGAACTGAATGGTCCCCCATTATTGACCCCCAACCTAGGCTGCTGGCATTTCTGGTCACTGTAGTTAGAAGAGGAGAGGCTAACAAGACCCCATTCAGACTGGAAAGTTGAGCCATCACTGCAGCTTGTCCACTATTTCCGGAGAGATGGGAACCATGAGATTGTAGTCCTTTGATACTGGGCTCCAGCATGCCAGAAGGTAATTCACCAGATGATAACGGTGAAGATTAGCCCAGGGAACTAGCAACAGTAAGGCAGCCATGTCTCACTGAACAGCAAGTCAATGCCTCGCCAGAGCCTTTCTGCAGCTAAGGAGAAATCTTGATTGATCAGTTTTTCCTGTCTTGCTGGAGGAAGAAACAACCTTTCCACATCTGTTATGAACAGAGCTCCGATATTTTACAGTCTCTGAACTGGTAGATGTTGTGACTTGCCTTTTTTTAATTAGAAACCCATAGGATGATAGCATTTGCAGACCACTTGCACTGCCTCCAAACCCTTTAAAAAAGAAGAGGCAGATATTAACCTGCCATCACGGTAGGGAAAGATTAAAAGACCAAAAGCATGCAGGATACCCACCAACAGAGCCAGAGTCTTTGTGAACACTGTCAGGGCTGGTGCTAGTCCAAATGGCAGGACACAAAGCTGAAAGTAATTTTCAAAAACATTGAACCTTAGACACTGTTGAGCACTGTAATGAATAGAAATAAGCAGATATGAATAATACTGGAGGTCCAGGGAAGCTAGAAACATTATAGTTGTCACTGACAGGATGGATTGCAGGGTCATCTTTTTGAACCATTATCTGGTATGTATTTGTCAAGTCTTTAGATCCAGTACAGTACAGAATTCTCCTGACGCTTTTTGAATTAATTGAATCAAGGAGTAACAGCCCAGTCCTCTTTAGTGAACTGGACCTGGGATAAAGAAGCTTTTGTTGAGGAGGTCATGTAATCCTTTCCTTGGGCTCTGTAGATTTACAGGACATGTTGGAGTTGACAAGAAAAAATCATCTGGTTCTGTCAAAACCCAATCTGATACCCCTCCTGAACAACTTGAAGGACCCATGCCCCATGCGTCTGACATGTCTGCTTGCCACTCCTTTTTGAAATGGTGAATCTTTTCACCCACTTAGTCAGGATAGTCATGATTTTGGGATAGCTGGAGGGTTCTTAGCAGCTGGAGGGCTTTTGCTGGGCTTTATGCACGCAGGGACCTCTCTGGCCACATCCCCTGCCACAAAAGGGCTGACCGGTTCCCCTGGAAGTGGATTAGTGCGCAAAAGCCCGGCGATAACCACAACCTCTTCCTTTACCAGGAGGGCGGATTCGATCCAAACACCTTGCGATCCTTGGCTGACCATTTTTTATTTTTTTTATTAGGTCTTCCCATTCAGGGCCAAACAATTTGTTGCTGTTAAACGAGGATTTTGGGCTCTCTGACCTCATCGAAATGGTGCCTCCTGGCTGCCATAGCTTAACCTGAGGCAGCTTCACATAAGCTATTGAAAGAAATGTAAGAGAGAAATCTGACTTGTTGTTCCATCAGCACCAAACAGGCAGTGCCTCCTCAGCTAAAGCATGAAAGTCCTCAAGGACCGACTGGACTGTTTATCTTGCATACGTCCCAGCCCTTAGAGCAAAGTTGGGGGCAGAGTAAGCTCTTTTGGTAGCTCCCTCCACTTTTGTCAGTTGCATCAGAACTAGTCACTTCTTCTGAAATAATTCCACTCGAAGCAGGAACTGCCATCGGAGAGTCCACCTTGATATTCGAGGTGAATTCCTCCTGGAATTTTTTATGTAGGTAACTTTTTGAAAGGAATCTTTGAAAATGAGACTTCTCCAATTCTACCCATTCTCCAGACAGAAGCCCCTTGATAGCTGTATTGATGGGAAAGCAATCTGAATCCTTTCATCGGCATTGGGAGAATAAAATCATCCTCTTCCCCCTGAGAGGCAGCAGACAAAGAGAGAATCTCCCTTAGATGATTTAAAACCTTCTTTAATGCTGCTCCCTGGATAAATCTCC
This sequence comes from Calotriton arnoldi, assembly GCA_963921515.1. Lineage (NCBI taxonomy): Eukaryota > Metazoa > Chordata > Amphibia > Caudata > Salamandridae > Calotriton > Calotriton arnoldi. The sequence goes on from CAWUFW010001137.1 coordinate 2,719,611, forward strand.
CGCTCAGCTCGCCTTCCTCTTCTGACACATCTGTGTCTACTTCATGAACCACCTTAGACTTTTTGGCAGTGGTTTCTCTTACTGTAAAAGCGGCTTCTGACGCTTTATTTATCATATCTTGTAAGGGATCTAGATCCGGGTGAAGGGGGTCGGAAGCAGACACATGGGGCAGTTCTAACTCAGAAGGGATTTCAGCATTATTTCTCTTTGCGGAGTGTTTTCAGAACTCCGTTACTGCAGCACTAAAACCGGCACCAACCACTGTCCTACAGTCACACTTGACAAATGCGAGAAAAATACCGGCCGCTTTTATTCACTTCCTGTGTCTCTGTTGCCTAGCAACAGGAGCGCGAGCTAAATGCAGATGTGTTGCGGGGCCGCAGACACGCCCACCGCGCGGTCCCACTTATTTAAATATCTCCCTCCTAATTCCCAAGCTGAAGAAATGCCCAAATGGACAATAAGACAGAAAATACAAATTCCGACTTAAAGGATTCTTGCGGAGGAAGGCGTTTTGTGCAGGCCTATCTGCCATAAAATAAACATACACAGTAAAAACCACACTTTCACTTACCTGAAGGCTTCAATCCGTACGCCAACAATCGCAGCAAAACAAAAAGGATAGCCTTTTGGTATGGCCTCTCCTTTCTAGGTCATGTGATAGATGTGGTCATGACACCAATGTTAGGAGGGGTCATTAGAAAACTTTTTTGTGTGCTTTTGTTTTGGGAAGATGTAGTCCTTTACTTAGTTATAATGGTGGATTCGGTCGGAGAAGACTCCTTTCTGTACCAGTGGTGAAGAGCTTCTGAATGTCTACATTTTGATGTTTGCATCTGGCTTTAGGTCGAGGATGTACTGTGCAGAACTGTACATTCAAAATCCCGTTAATAGTTTCCCGAGGGGGTTGATTGACGGCCACTTGATTCTGATATATCACTTCGATTAGAGTCTTTTCCATTGAGCAGTGTCCTTGATCATTTCTGCGGAATGGATAGCATGATTGGGCTAGTCTTCAGCCCGCACCCCCCATGTCAGGATTCTGTCTGTTGGCATCAATTGATTTGGTATTTTGGCATGTTCAGTATTTGGTTGAGCCAGCATTGGGTCAAGCTGATCCACTTAATTTTGGAAAGTGTTTCTTTGCCAAATGACAAGTTTCTTTCCTCTCCTTGGGTAGCCGGCTGTGTACAAGGAGGCTTTAGCGCAGTATCGCCACGTGATGGCAGTTTGTTTTGCTGAATGGATGTTTTCCAAACGTTCAGTCTGAGAGTGAGTGGCATACCTGATTTTCCCCCATTGCAGACTCCTTTAGTTCGAGGTTATTTTGAGTTTGGCATATGTTCTGTGTGCCCTATTTAGAGTGTATGCATAGTCTACACACGTGTATATACTTTGAATAGGCAGATTGGGCACCCATTAATTTTTGGCAGATGCTCTGCCTCCGATGAACTCTAAATTAGCCCATTAATTTCAAGGGTGCATATAAAAGAAATGAAATAATACTTTTTTTTTATTGAGAGTTCGTGCAAATTACAAAACTACATGACTGTCAAATAAAATGCATATTACACAATGATCAGAATACTGAAAAATACATTATTTCATACAAAGATAAATACCTTATAAAGTGCAGAGTGCTAACCATTTGAGAATGAACATATCTTCTCAAGCTCTCACATCACCCTGTTACAAAAGGTAACTACTATCTAAAAAGTGCAAAGTGCTAGACATTTAGGCATAGGCCTAAAAAGGATAAAACAATCATGCAAAACAATTACTAATCACAGATACGATGGAACGTAGAGGATGCTAAATCCTAGGAGATAAACATGACCCAATGTTCTGAAAAAAAAAAAACAATTTTCATTATCTATACCCTATGTCCCCAATAAGCTCCAACGTTTCTCATACTTTTTTATAGTGCCTGATCTTATCGCATATTTTTTTTCCAGTTCTTTGATTTTACTTAACTTCGCTCTCCATGCTTGAAAGGAAGGTACCTTATCTGATCGCCAACATTGTAAAATTGAAGACCTTGCTACCAATGCTGCAATGTACAGGCATTCTTCTTGTGCAGTAATATTAGGAGAGCAACCCAGAACTGCGATATCTACATCTATGGAGATAGAGGGGTCCAGGATAGATCTAAGATAAATTTCGATTCCTTCCCACAAGCTGCTGATCTTCGGACATTCCCAAACAATGTGTAACCAGGTGCCACCGCCCTCTTTTGCGCATCAGAAACACCTGTCCTCAATTTGTGGGTATATCTTATGAAGAAAGGAAGGGGTTCTATAGATCAACCATTTTGAATAGAATTGCATGCGCTTGAAATTTGCACCTGAGTGTTGATGCATTAAATTTATTTATTCTATCCCAGGTTAATTTTGAGACCTGCATCCCTTCCCTTTTCCACCATCTATCCCGAACTTTTTCATATATCGAGAGAGCCTTATTTTCATCGAGAATTTTGACCCAGGCGCTAATCTTCCGTTGTGTCGGGGAATCGAAAGCTTCACTTAAACTTGCTCTAACGGATGCATTTTTAATATCAAATTTTTGTAGCAAGGATTTTATTCTGATGGATGACCACTTCAGGATTATTTTAGAGTGTAAAAGCCCCATTTTGATCTCTGGCCATGACTTCCAACAATTACCTATAATAAAATCCCGAATCTGCAGGTACCCATTTTCTTCCCACATCTTTAAAATACTAGACTCTAAAAAACATCTTCCCCCTGTGTAAAAATGGGACAGTCTAGTTGAATTAAGTCTCGGGGATATTATAAAATGTTAAAAATTGAGATTTTTGTTTGAGTATCTATTGAAGAGTCTTATAACGTACTTTTTTAGGGTACTTAGTTATTCTAGTAGGGTCAATGATATTCTATTCCTATAAGATCTTTTTCATTAAAAAATTATCTGCCTCCTGAGGGTCCAATAGAAAAAATCTAAAACTGTGATGTGCAAAAGTCGCATGATAATAATTCCTGATATTTGGAAGGGACAGCCCTCCTTCTGCAGCAGGGTAACTTAAAGTGCTAAGTGCCAATCTCGGTATCTTATTAGTCCATAAAGAAGAAGAAAACATGCTATCTATCTCTTTAAAAAAAGCTGCTTGTAATACGCACTGAAGAGAAAATTAAAAAGTGGAAGAATATACATGCAAATTAATGATACTCGACCCATTATTGATAATGGGAGCTGGTTCCATCGTACTAACAGATGTTTCACTTTTTTCAGCAACGGAGTATAGTTTAAATAGAATAGATCTTCTATTTTCTCCGTGACAAAAATCCCTAGATATCTCTTTGGGCGGGTATTATATACATGCCTGAATTCTAGCAATAGAGAGTCAACAGAGCATTTACACAGTATGATCTCTGTTTTAGTCTTATTTATCTTATAACCTCCTATTGCTTGGAAATCTGAAAAAATCTTCAAAATTTCTACCCGAGTGTCTGTTTCTGAGTCCAAAAAAAGGACTATGTCGTCGGCATAGAGTTTTATATTTGTCATACCTTGAAGCAGAGCCGTAAACGCCTTTTTTTTTTGTCTAATTGCTATTGCAAGTGGCTCAATAAATAGTGCAAATAAAATCAGAGAAAGAGGACACCCTTGCCTAGTGCCTCTATTTATTTGACATGTGCCTATATTCACCGAATTAATTAAAATTTGCGCCTGAGAGTTCGTATAGAGCTGCCTTATTAAGTGTATAAACTCTATTGGGAAGCCGAATTTTTCTAAAATCAAAAACAGACAATCCCATGAGACTAGCTCGAAAGCTTTTTCGGCGTCTAAAAACCAGATCTGTGCCTTTGTCTTGTTTATGTAAAAAAAATCCAGTGCTTCTAATAAAAAATTTGTGTTGGTATGTAGCTGTCTCCCAGCTACAAAACCACACTGATCCCTCTCAATAAGTGAACCTACCATTCTATTTAGCCTATTAGTGAGGAGTTTTGTAAAAATTGTGTAGTCCGCATTTAAGAGGCTTATAGGCCTATAGGAGTTTACGTTCTCACTATCTTTGTCCTTCTTTAAAATGCTGACCACTACTGCTGTGCGAAAAGATAACGGAGGGTCGCCCCTTGTAATAAATGGTTCGCAAGATTTAAAAATTCAATATTAAGAGTTGAGGCAATTTTTTTTTTTTATTCCGCGGGAAGACCATCTTCACCCGTCGCTTTACAATTAGGCAAAGAGCTTATGATTAAATCAAGTTCCTCCTTCGTAAAATCAGCTAATAGTTCCTTTCGAAAGTTCATATTTAAAGTAGGAACTGGCAAATCACTCAAGAAACCATGAATAGATTCCGAAGGTGCATTATAGTCCGATTGATAAATTCCCTTATAGTGCTTGAGGAAAACTTCGCCTATATCCGGCGTTCTGGTTGAATGTGTTTTAGTTGATTCATTCCAGATACTCTCGATCCTATTACGCACCTGATTCTCTTTTGCCTGCCAGGCTAGAAGTTTCCCTGTGTGCTCGCTGTCTTCATAGACTGTCTGAAGATAAGTCCTGCTTGCCATATCACCTAACCCATAATAAAATTCTCATTTGTATTTTGGCTTCTGATGATAATTGCTTATTGTTTGGGCCCCTATTCATGATATATTCCTGATTCACACGAGAAAGCCTTGTTTCAAACATCAATCTCTCCTCTTTTTTTCGCCCTTTGTTGTGGGATATCCTTTGAAGTTATTATGCCTCTTAATGTGGCCTTGAATGCATCCCAGGTTACATTAATTGGGGCTGAATCTTTGTTTATACAGAAAAAGGCCCTAATCTCATTATCTATTTCTGTGCACCATAAATCATTTGCTAAATTAAGTTTATTAAAATACCATCTTCTTGATGCGCCTTTATCCATATTCCCTGCAACAATTTCCATTTTCATTAAGACATGGTCCGAAAAGGCGTTTAGAATGTGTTCATATCTACTAACTACAAGATTATGTGAGGTCAGGAAAAAATCTATTCTTGATGCTGAATCATATTTTGCTGAGTAGCAAGAATATCCACGTTTAACTGGGTTGTTAAGTCGCCACTTATCTATAATATCTAGATCAGATTTACAACTAGACAAAGCAATAGCAACTTGCGGTTTATTTTGTTTACATTCTAACTTTGTCGAGTCAAGTGAGGGGTCCTGTAAAAAATTGAAATTTTCTCCCCATATGATCTGTCCAGGTATGCACGATAGAGCTTGCTTTAGTTGTAAGATAGGGAGTGGATCATCTATCACTGGTGCATAAATCGTAGCCAATATAAGGTTTGCCTGATTTAATTTTCCATGCACGAACGTCCATCTTCCACCCAGATCAGAGTATGATCCATTAACATGAAATTGGACATGCTTACCTAAAAAAATGCCCACGCCCCTCTGCGCAATACCTGAGACAGATGAGCAATAGAAACCCGCCCAATTCTTAAAGATTTTACTAGCATCTGCAAAACTTCGAAAATGTCTCTTGAAAAAAAATCACATCTGGATTATGCCTTCTGAGCCAGCTCTCTACTGCATAGGCTTTGCGCCTATTAGCATTAAAGGACAGGATTGTTAATTTGTTCCTATTCATCATTTTTATACTTTATGGGATATTTCAAGATCGTCTGAAAACCTACAAGATACATATCTCATGATGACATATTGTGCATACCTCCCTGACCTTGACTCTGTTCCTAGCTCTGACCCTGATACAAATATTAGCATAAACACATAAAGATCCTTCCGATAAAATCTCTTCCTAGCAGTTGACCAGCTAAAGTGCAAATTGTGCGAATTGTGCAAATTATGCATTAAACAGCAGCAGCTCTTGATAGCAGCAGAAACGTAGCGTGCAATAGAGCATAAGTACCTACAACAACTAAAGTGCAAATTGTGCAAGCCATGCTTTAGGCAGCAGCCCTCAATCGCAGCTAAAAACATAGCATGCAGTAAAGCATAGGTACCTACAACAACTAAAGTGCAGATTATGCAAATTGTGCACATTATGCTTAAGCAAAAGCACTCATTAGCGGCTAAAACATAACATGCGGTAGAGCATAGGTACCTATAATGCATTCTACAAATGCCCTTTATCTGACAACTTAACATCCTAAAAAATCATTTATTTTTTTTAAATAACCAACTAATGTGCAAATTTTAGCCTTGAGCAGCAGTTTGTAATAGCAGCTAACATATAAAGTGCAAAAAAATAAATAAAAAAGACATACTCAAAAAGCTTAAAGTGCGTTCTCCCCTAAAATACATAATATATTTCAATACATGAAAACCGTATATTGGCAATTTCTCTGCAAAATCTATCCGTATTATGACTCAATAAAACTTCGTCTAAGAACTCTTTTTTTCTAAATGCTTCACCCCCTCCACCTTCCCCCCCCCCCTCTGAAGGAGAAAAATCCCTGCTAATCCCACTATTCCCTCCTTCTCCCTCTTTTTTTCCCGGATGCCATCTTGTTGCATCCTTTTGTGACTCCTGATTCACCTCATGGCCGCCCTTGACTTCCTTCCATTAACAGTTCTCATAATAGTTTCTAATAAAATTCGAAACCAACTTATAACTACAGAATCCCTTTTCTTACGCAACGCTCAGTTCTTCCAAAAAAGTTTGAGCATCCGATATGTCCGTGAAGATGAAAAATTTTCCTTTAGCCAGGACTTTTAATTTAGACTGTTGAACAATTGATGCTTGCGCTCCTTTAGCCTTGAAGGAGTCAATCATTTTAATAAAGTCCTTTCGTCTATGTGCAGAGGCTGCAGACATATCAGAAAAAATTCTGAAATTTTGAATATCGGAAGTGGAAAATGATTTCTTTGCTATTGCTGTACTTAACATTTTTTCCTTAACTCTGTAGTCTGAAAAGTTCATTAAAATTGTCCGTGGATATTTGGCATTCGGATGTTTCTGAGCGGGAACTCTATGGGCTCTGGTGATTATAAGATCTCTTTGTAGTTCTGGTATTGCCGTTTTCAAGAGTGACTCAGACCACTTTACCATGTCGGTCTTCTCTATACCCTCCGGTATTCCGACCAGACGCAAATTAGATCGTCTGTTATAGTTCTCAAGGTCTTGAAGTTTTAGCTCCATCTGATGTTTGTTTTTGTTTAATATGTGGAGCTCCTTTTGTACAACCACAATATTATCCTCGAAGACCGAGACACGATCCTCCACTTCTACAATTCTTTTAGGGATATTTAATAAACTTTCCTCAAGCTTCGACAGCCTATCATGCAACTGTGAGATTTCAAGTGCTTGGGATACTTTAAAGTCTCTTAATTCTTGTAAAATGATTGTAAGCATTTTTTTTATTGAAGAATTTCCTTTGGGTCTTTTAGATTCCTTGCCTGCAGCCAATAAGACTGGGTCCATATCTTGGTCCAGATCTTGTTCTGACTCGGATGAGGACTCAGACACTAACACATCTATCCTGGTTTGCATGTCACTCGTCCCCCCTTGGATCGTCTTTGAGTATTTGATCAACTTGAGTGGATGGAGAGTTAACAGGAGGTGTTTCTAGAAGAGCTGTCTCAGATTGTAAATATGATTGAGGCTGTAGATGGATTGCCTGAACAGACGGCACGGACTGGCCTGATTGGAGTTGTAAAGTCTGCTGGTCTAACCGGTCCATTGGGTCCTCGGATCTTAGGCTCTCAATGCTAGAGTGTGGAAGACTTTGTGGCTTACCCTGCGCGGAGAGATGCTTGCTAAAAAGAGGATATTGCTTGGGACTAAGCAAGTTGTCATCTCCCCTATTGGGTTCACCACCTACTCCGCCTCTCCCCCTATGGCTAGGGAGCTTGGATAATATTCAGATGGAGTTTCATCTTCATCCGAGAGTTGAGACTGCTTGTCTTTTTCAGCCAATGCTTTTGCTTTTAGCTCCATTCTTTGCTGCGCGTTTCTTTACCCCTTCCGTACTCCTCTAGGGGCAGGTGACGGTGTTTGCGATGGAAGTCCTGATGACTCTAGGGGTTCTTTTCCCGTACCTACTTTATTTTGTTTGCCGCGCATTTTCTAAATTCTTTTATTTCCTTTTATCTGAGCTTGAGCACCTAAGTGCCTAAGTGCTGGATTTCAAATACGCAGATACTCAAATAGTCCAATACTCCAACACTGTAGAGCCTCCCTCAGAGGCCGAGCTAAAAAAAAGACAAGTCTCTAAGCTCAAGCACACTGAGCATGCCAATCACGCTGAGCAAGAAGCAAAAAAAAAAGGAAAAGAAAACCCTCAAACGTCCTCTCCGCCTCGCCTCTGCACTCTCTTCGTCACCCCCTCGCTCCGCTCTTACCGTCCTTACAACCGATAAAAGGAGTGTCATTAGTATGTCACTGCCTGATAATAGTGCATCGGTGGTAAAACTTCAACGAGTTGCAGGCAGGTAGGCAGCGTAGGGGCTGTGGTGCAGACTTTTCGATGCAGCAAATGTACAGATGGCTGAAGGCTCCCAGGGCAGATAGGCAAATAGGCAGAAACTCGGGACCCGGGAACTCAGAGCAGCCAACAGCCGCAAACAGCAGACCGCAACCGGCAGACCATAGAAGCGCTCACTGAGCGCTCCAGCCGCTCTGATACAACCGATACCACCGCAGAGCTTCCGCCGCGCCGTGCTTCCTCCCCTGGGTCCCTTCCACTCAACGTCTCGTAGGCGTAGTCATAATCGTCTCGCTTCTTGCTTCCCAGAGCGCCTCTCCAAGGCACTAAGAACCTCTCAGAGCTCGGAGCTCCTAGCACGCATACATGGGTTCCTTGCAGCGATGAACGAAGATTTTAAACTTTCCAGCTTCCAAGCTTAGGACTCAGAGTCGTCGGAGCCTCGAGAGAAACGGCCACCACTCCACTCCACAGTATCTCATCTCGTGGGCGGTACCTTCGGTGAATCAGGTGGCGTTAACTGCTACGTGCATGGGTCACGTAGCCATCCCTTGGTCACCACTCCTAACGAAATAATAATACATTTGTAAGTGTGTTACGGTGGACGAAAATTAGACATGCTAGTGCTAGAGGATTCAAACGCCTGTCAGGGCCCCCAATATAGATAAGAATTATGGTTTTGTACTTCTATGGATTTAATGTATAAACCGGATAAAGATGACTTGAATTGAGTGATGGTTAAAAACGCATGTTTTAATGGCTATATGGATTGTTCGATGATCTGGTGCCATTCGCATCCCTTCCAGCTTGCGGGACACATGTTTAAAAGGCATCTGTAGATATGAGATTTCTTGGAAGGGGTTGGAGGGGTAGTGCCGTGTAAGGAAATGCCTCTATTTGTAAGGCTACCCCCAAGTTTTTCAACTGATGCTGCTGAGGCCTGCTAACCAGACCTCAGTGCCCTGACCCTAAAGTCTATGTTAAAGTGGCTGTGCCCAATTGGAAAGGGCTAACTTACCTGGAAGTTCCTAATAAATGGTACCCTGGTACCCATGGCATGTAAGTTAGAGGGGTACCCCATGACTTGCAGCAATGGTTGTGCACCCTGGAGGTCCCCCAAGTAAGACAAGTCCCCCAGTCTGCCACTGTAGACTGGCAGAGGAGTCGTACACTGCTAGCCGGACTTTGCTAGTAAAAGCAATGGCAAAGCCACTACTTCCCCTGTACACCTGTGTAAGTCACTGTAGGTAGCTAGAAGTTTGTTGCCGTTGTCTCCCCACTTTTTGCGCCAGTTTTGACTACTAGATGCTGGTTTTCAACTCTTGACAGTGCACTGAGGCCTGCTAACCAGACCTCCGTGCCAGTGCTCTTTCCGCCCAAAAAAGTAACGTCTAATTGTAACCCAATTGGCATGGACTTTAGCACCCCTGTAAGTCTCTAGTAAATGGTACCCCTGGTACCTAGGGCATGGGTACTAAAGAGTTTCCCTAAGGGCTGCAGCATGTCTTATGTCACCCTAATGGTGTCACACACACAAATTGCATGCAGAGTGCCATTGCTGACTGTGTGCCATGGTAAAAACAATGAGTGAAAACACGACATTGGCATGGCACACAGTGAGTATGCAAAGTCACTGCATGTAATATATGTAAGTCACCTCTATAGTAGGCCTTGTAGCCCTAAGGCAGGGTGCATTATATTACATGTGAGGTCAAATCTGCATGAGCAGATATGCCCCGGTGTTGTCTAGTTCAATTACTAGATAGTCCAAGTGAACAGGGAAGCCATCTTAAGTATATGTTCTGGGCACTGGTCATTACGATTTCCCCAGCTACATGATGGCTACACTGAAACCTATGGTGTTTCGTATCAAACACCTTGTCTTAATAAAGTTGTACTGATGCCAGTAGTGGATTTATTAGGGTAATGCACCCAGAAGGCACCTTACAGGTGCTGCCTGAAAACCTACCAACCTCTTAATGTGCTGGCTGACTGGTATCTTCCAGCCTGCCACCACAGACAAGTTTCTGACCCCCTGGAGGTGAAATCCCATGCTCCCAGAGGTCAGAAACAATGCCTGCCCTGGCAGGAGGTGTTTACACCTTCTCCAGCAGGATGGCTAGTAAATCTGCATACCAAGGCCAGAGGCTTCAAAGTCTCTGCCACCTTTGATATGCAATCCCGGCTTCCCCAGACCTGGGAGATGCCATTCCCTGCCCTGAGGCCCATCGGGCCCCAGGACAGGCGGGATATTAGATGTGCAAGTAGTCGTGTTGCACCATCAGGCTAGTCACACCCCTAAGGTGGGCTGCCTGATGTGCTCCACGGAGGTAGGATTCCACCATCTTGATTTTGGTGGAATTCAGAACACTGGGACAGGGTTATGCTCCTTTCCAAAGGAAGTGGTCATATAGGGGGGTGTAGTGACACCAAGGGTAAGTAGCCCATTGTCTCCTACCCTTCACTTAACGTCCCTAAGTTCAGTATTTAGGTGGCCCCCTGACACCAGGAACTCAGATTCACCTGACAAGACAAACTGAGAACTGTGGACTACCGGTGGACTTTGTTGCGATTGCCAGGATGGGAACAGGCAGGCAGGGTTTGGCGCCAATCAGACTCTTACTGCAGCTGTGCATCCTCCAAAAGCCTCAGAGGGCAACCAGCACTTCGCCAGGCAATCAGCATCTCTCTTGAAGGGGGGGAGCCACTTCCCTCCAACCTACATCCACTGCCCGCAACGTCTGGTTCACCAAACTGCTGATTGTCTTTTCAACCACGCAGCAGCTGCCCAGGAGGAGGTCACCGTGCTCTGAGAGGTCATATTAGTCTCCCCACCAAGTTTGTAGACGCCAGGACCCCTAGGAGCCGCTCTGCACCAATGCCCGGCTTACTGGACCCTTGCACCAACCAATGCTTTTTTGAAGTCCAATCTGGACTCCAACACCACAAAGATCGACCAGCGGATGAAGGACATCCGCATCGCAGAGGCCAGCACAGAGAGTGGTCCAGGTGTCCTGTTTTGTCCCCCTCTGCAGGACTCACCGAGAACTGTGAGTGCCTTTGCTACATGGGCCCAGTCGACCAAAAACCCTCTGCACCCGAGCTCCCCAGCACGGGTCCACCAACTCCAGCTGTACCCCCCTGCTCCCAGGGCCCTCACGAACTAAGCCCCCTGTTGGGAGCTCCTGAACTTGTCCCCCTCTGCAGCCTGTTTCCAGGTGCCCACCCCTTCTTTGCCCACAGTGTAGCACGCAAGGCTACCAGCCTGTCAAGCACCTTTGAACCTGGACACTCCAGGGCAGGTAAACTCGAGCTGCTGGTGTATCTTATGACCTTGACCCTCTCGCACCTTAAGTTCTAAAGGGGAACCCCCGAAATAAAATTGCAATTACCTGTATGCAGTATATTTTTCTTTCCCATAGGAAAGCACTACTACGTAAAAAAGCATTTGTGACCTTTTTTACTTACCTGTAAAAATTGATAACTTAAAGTACTCACCCAATTACAAAGTTCTTGGTGTTAAAAATATTTTAAAATACCCATTATTTTTCTAAATTGGTCTCTAGTTTCTTCTTGAGTATGTGTTTAATTTATTGACTGTGTTCAACAAATGCTTAACACTACCGTCGGATAAGCCTAAACGGCTCGCCCTCACTACCACAAAAGAGCGCATGCAGGTTTATGAATTTAAGCCCTGTAAGCCAATAAGGGTCGTCGGGACTTCCTACATAGTGTGCCTCATTTTGGTACACTGCATAAAAAACCAGCTTCCTACAGTCACCCATCTGGCAGGCCTACCGAGCCCTAAGGCAGGGTGCAACCTATGATGCAGGCTGGACATGTAGTTTACATGTCCTGACAGTAAATACGCGAAAACAGTTTTTACTGTTTAAAGACTTGTTCGCCCAATTGGCAAGTACAGGATTACACGCTGGCCCCTCAGCTGTGCTCACTCCTGAACAGTGCGACCAATTGTGCACTCCAAGGTATCAAACAGCTAGTTACATTAAGCCCAACTTGTATCTCTATTCGAAATTAATGTAACTTGTGCAGCTTTTACAAAGCTGCCACTTTGTTGCCTTTAAAACTCCTGTGCTGTCCCGGGCACACGTGGAAAGCCTGTCCCCCAAGACAGCTTTCTGCCCTCCTGGAGAGACGTGCCAACAACTCTCAGGAAGGAGAACAATGAGGGATTGCAGGCTAGGGAGGTGTTACCTCACTCCTGCAGGAAGCCACTTAGGTGTTGGCCCCAAAAGGCAGGCTTCAAAGGGGAGGCTGCCTTTGAAGGGCAGATGTGTCACACTAGGAAGGAGGTCTGCCCCATTTTTTAGGCAGACAGGCTGGCACGGGAGCAGAGAGGAAAGCAGTTGTCAAACCAGTTTCCCTAGGGGCGTGTAGCCCTGAGGTAGCCTCACCCCAGGGACGGGCTAGGGATGACTGAACACAGAGAGAGGGATCTCGCCATCTTGAGAGAGGGCAGAATGGTGCATCTTGGGATACCCAGATGCCACACTCCACAGTAAGTTGCCACACAGTGGGAGGCAACCTGGTAACCCATTGGGCTACCAACCGCATCCTGCCGTGAAGAGATTTTCCAAGCATAAGAGGGGCACCACTGGCACCCAGACCTCCAATCTCGACCAACTTGGAAGAAAGACTGAAGGATTGCCCTGCTGCACCGAGGGACGAACAAAGAGGCTGGTCCATCGAGTGCATGACTAGCAAAGAGAGGGGTTGTGCCTGCCATGTCCTGCTCAAAGAGAAGCTGTCTTCAGAGCCCAGTCAACCCAAGAGTCTCTAAGGGCCATCTGACTGGCCTCCTGTTTGCAGTACAGGGACACAACAGCTGAAAAACCCTGCTGGGCACGTTGGTAACCCAAAGTCTTCAAGCTGCTGCAACCGCCGCTGTGCAGCACTAAGGACCAAGACCTGATGTACAGAGTTGCACCCGAGTCCGCTGAGCCCAAGACTCCTGTTGGAGAGTTTTTTGGACCCTCCGAAGGAGAGTTATCAGCACAGGAAGGATGGCCTCTGAACACGACAACGGGCGACTGGTAGTCCAGTGGCGACTGGACTTCAGCAAGGATGGGGAGGACTTCGTGGGACATCGGTCCTGCAACCAGGACCCCCTCAACATCACTGTGGACCAAGGAATCCCTGCAGGAAGACTCCCTGCAACCGCGTCAAATCAACAGCATCCATAGAGCATCCTCGGCTCCCTTTATCCCTTGCATCAGGACCACTCCATAGGAATCCATTTCAATGGGAATAAAGTGCCTGGAACTGGTGGAGGACTACTTCTTCTTTGTATGTAACTGTTCTTGCGGACCTTGCTGATCCCCCTGACTAGCTCCCTGCTGGAGTTGGTTGCCCCAAGTACTTCTAACCAACGCCATTGACACTCAGAAACTTTTTCACAGAAAACTTAGGTAAGTGTCAAATTTGTTGATTTTTGCCAAGGCTTGCTCGTGGTTGAGTGAAATTGCTTTGATTTATCTTTGTTTGTAAAATCTATATCTCCGGAACCCTCTTGTGGATCTTTTTTGTTCTAGTGTGAAAAATCTTATAAAATATAGTCTACTTTTATAAATTGGTGTCGGATTTCTTGAGTGTTGTCGATCTTCAGTTGTTTTGGTGCTGCTTAAATGCTTTACCCTAGTTCCTCAGTGTAAGCCTTGCTGCTCAGTGCCACAGCTACCCTGGGTTGAGCTGAGGGTTTAATAGACGAAACCTACTATACCTAAAGGGGGTTTGTAGGTGCATTACACAGTGAGGTCGCACAACCACACAATATAATACACCCCATTGCCTCACGTGCCCTGAGAAATTAGGCTTTAAAAAAGGGGGCCTAAGTGATACATATTCCAATGGAAAATATAAAGTGCATTAAAAATTGTGAAGCTATAGATAGAAAGGATACTTCTGGAGGAGAGGGGGCAATTATGTGAGGGTTCACTTGTGTTGTTGGTTTGGGTTTGTTTCCCGTTAAATATAATGATTAACTCATCCAACAAGTTATTGTTGCATGAAAGCTTTTAACTGGTTGGTTGGTGTGCTGTTTATATGGAGCCATACTCTAACCTTAAGTATGGCTGTGTGCAGAATGTAGGAAATTGAAAATGCCCATAAATACTGGCAAACATGTATGTGTGATCTGATAAAAATGAACTTTTTTAAGCTACAAAACTGCAATTCATGCCACTATCATCCCACCAGAGGAGGCGGCTGGGATGTCTTATTGGCTTTTTTTGTGGTAGCAAGCTTGGCCACCATTAGGTGAGGACTCCTTGTCTCAAGTTAATAGTCTGCCTTGTGGCACTGTCACACATGTGCTCGATTTGCATTTCACACAGGTGGGCAGAATTAAGCATGAGGGAGTACCATCTTGCTGGGTCAAGCTAGTGCCATGTAATCCCCCTGGGTACATCACATAATGGCAGAGTGCCAAAAGAAATGAAACACACACAACATTCTCTTCTTATAGGTACAGATCTGTCTAAATTTCCTACCCGCTCAGACCTCTGTGTAGTATCTGTCACTAATGGCTCCTAGTTGAACAAACTGGAATAAATCACAGGTTGTTGCCAGGTGGTTATGTCCATTTCTGTTGCTCTTCAAAGCAGGGTAACTAAGTATTGCTGTTGTATCTAATGCTGCTCAGGAATTTATGGTGAGAGTAGGTTTGGGAGCAACTATGTTCTGTGATAATTATTACCTCTTAGGACAAGGTTCTGCTGTTTTTCAGGAGAAAAGATGCGTTTTAATTCAAAGTCTATAAAGTACAACACATGACTTTAAAAACAGTAAATTAATACATCAAAGTACACAGTATTCACATAAATGTGTCAGGTAGTCAGATAGGCTAAATTGCAAATAGTGACTGAAAGGAAGTAGCAATCACAGTTTTCTAGTTTTCACAATACAATAAGAACCTGTTACGAGTATACATTAGAAAGAAGAAAGGTGAGACATAAAAAAAGTCTGCTTTTCAAAATTGTGTGAGATAGTCCACCTACAAGGCTATTTCCCCTCACTGCTTGGATTGACCTATTCACTTTCCAGCAAGATTAATACTAATCCTAAATCTAAGTAACTCGTTACACTATTTAGGATTAGTGAGATCGCTCAAGTAGCTAGAGGATCCAGCAAAACCCACTTGAGGAGAACCATTTCAGTGATCCTTTGCCCAATAAATATACCATGTTCTTAGAAGTAATTGCAAAGGTGATTGGATGCCAGAAGGTTTTCCAACCAGTGCCAAAAAGGCCCATTACCCGAGGTTAAGACAAAAGTTATTCAGGGTATATTGCTGAAAAGTCCACCGAAGAGATCCCATCAACACAGACTCTAATGTTTGAAATTTTCAAATTTAACTTGGACAAGCCCTTGAAAAGACAGAATTCAGCAAATTTCACCAATGACCAAATTGTCTGGACCATAAAGCTCAGTGGCAGTCCATGTGTAATTTTTGGCACTTCCTCTCAAACACGTTAAACAGAGCTTTTTGAGCTAGCCTAACTATATCACTCTGTATAAGGCTAATGAAATTACCTTACTTTTAAGTGCTTTACAAATGGATTGATTATAACCCACATGCTGTATGTTAAAACAGTGGAATGAATTAGCTCAATATATTCATAGCAAGTGGCTCCTACAACTTGGTGCCACTTGCAATATAATAAAACCTCAGTTTTTCCATGTTTATAGTTAACTAGTTTGATATACCGTAATCCGATTAAGCATCAATTTAGCGTGAAGACTCACTTATCACACTGTACTGGTAAAGTAATGTTTGTATATGGCAGTTGCCAATGTAGTGGAAAAACCTTCTTCTGCAAATTTGGCAAGGAATAGTTAAATAAATTTGGGACCAAAATTGTTTCCTGTTTTAGCCGATTACTGAACTTGAATCTGCCACTAAGGTAGCCTACGCCACTTACTTGCACTTCAACAGAGTTACTAAATTGGAAGCGCTAGATGATTGAGAATAGCCTGCTGGCATGTCAGTCACTTTTAACTTTGCCCATATCCCCTCTTGTTCTCCCACATCAAATATGGTACTCAAGTTCACAAAGCAGAACACAAAGGAGCTGATATATAATCTCTTATTGTATGTATTTGTGTAGCACTTTACTTTAATTTGTATAGTCCTGCTGCGCTTTCAGAATCCGAGTGCCTTTCACCTTCTGGAGTGCAACTTACCAGAGTCGGTGATCTTTTGACATTTGGTTATTTTTCAAATTGTCAGATGAGTTTCAGTCTATGTAGGAAATTATGTACATGGATTTGTTTGCTGATGGTACATTGCCTTTTGTTTTATCGTGCTGGAATATATATAGGTTTCCATTGCTGGATTCGGGTGGCTGTTAGTTTCCAGGCATCTTTGCAATATTACTAAGCATTCGGACTCAAATCTCAAATGCAATATTACTCCACAAATAATGTAGATCAATTGTCCATGTTTCATTGAAGCAGCAGAAGAATCCTATTTGCAGTTTATATTAAATTCTTTATTATTCATTTTCGCATTAAATTGTTTTGATATTAACCATAGCCAACGCGTTTCGTTTTCCTTGGGACTTCTTCAGGGCTCCTTCCAATTGTATTTGATGTTGTCAAAACAATGTTTTTTTTGTTGTTTTTTTTCCAAAGGTGAATTAGTATGTGCATGCTTCGCGCATTCTGCATAGATGCCATTTGGATACAGACCGCATTGGGGACTATACCCGATTACTAATTCACCTTTGGAGGATAAAAAAACATTGTTTTGACATCATCAAATACAATTGGAAGGATCCCTGAAGAAGTCCCAAGAGGAATGTTGGCTCTCCCTCTCCCTCTCTCTAAACTGTCTGATCTCTTAGATCATCTCTGGCCGTCTCTGAGCCATTATCCTGTTGTTTCTCTTGCTTTCTTCATGCACTGACAAGATAAATGCACACCGTCTCTGGTTCTCTGTTTTAGTGATGTTTCGGAATCTCTACTGGATAAGTGTCTCTACACCAGTAACTCCCCAAATCCCGACCTCTTGATCCGTACCTCGGGCGAGGTTCGCCTGAGCGACTTCCTTCTGTGGCAGGTATGCTGTGACGTCTTTTGCAACGGGCGGTGGTGTCTCATCATTATTGTTTTTGATTATCTTTACCAGAAATCTGATCTATGAGCTAGACAAGATAAAGGGCCTAGGCCTGCTGAACAGGCTGATGTGTGATCTCCATGCTTGAATTAATCGGAACCACTGATTACTTTATTCCTCTGTGAGATGCCCACCATGGTACGGGTACGCTCAGACATCGGTCATGTGATATTCAGTGCCGTGGTTACTCTAGCTGCACATTGAGGCTAAGTAAGGCCAAAACACATCTGCGGTTGCTTGCCTTTCCATTGAAGGGGTATGCGGCCTAGATGTGTCTTGTACACTGTCCCTTTGTTAGGCCTAAACTTATTTGTGCATGGTTCTCTTCTGTAATGGCAAAGTATTAAAAGAAAATGCAAAGTATCTGTGTATAACTGTAATAAAGCATCCCTTCATCTTTTTCTCTTGTTAAAACTGGGGAGGCTAGCGAGGGAGTCAGCGAGTTGAGGTCAACTGTTGAGGATGTTCCAGAACTCAAAGAGGCCATCTATCGGGATAATGTATCATTGAAGACAAGGCACCTGGAGAAAGCTTGATAAAAATGAGAGCCACCAAGAGTGCCCGTATTGAACAGGGCTTTACCATCCTCCAGGGATGCCAGTCATGGCTTGACCCACGTACAGGTTGTCCTTGAATGGGATACATGGAGGGAATGTAATTTGCCCTCATCTAGGAACCCTGTGGGGGGGGGGGTCACCTATTGAGGATGCACTTCAAAATAGGCATCCACTAAAGATGCCATTAAAGACTGAACACCGAAAGAGTAATATAGACATGGGTGCCATAAAAGACATACAGGATAGGACAACTGTAGGTGAGGTCATGAAGAGTAGGAGACCTCTTTGATGCTTGAGCATCAAGAGGGAGACCAAAATGAATCTTAGACACACTAATGATGGGACAGGGCCCTCTTTGGGGGTGTCCACCAGAGTAGGGCACCCAGAGTAGTGGTAACAGTTGCACAGGGAGATCAGGTGATTTGTCTTGTGGGAAACGAGATTAAGGTGTGTATTCTAAACTCTGTCTCTCAAATGGGAATAAGTTAAAGTGAGATCCTTGTGGGTTATCGTGGGGGACACAAGGTTTGAAAGGAATGGCAGACATCTGACATATTCTTGAAGTGGCATTAGAAATTAAATAGGTCATTTTCTCCCCCAAAGTGAGTATTTATCAGCGAAGACACTTTTTTGCTGTTGGGAGGAGCCGAAGTGTCATTTTCTTTTTCATACGTTTGCCTTCTCACCCACAGACCTCTCACTCGTGCCTAGTTTTTCAGCATGTCCTGTGGCCTGAATATTCCTTCTGGAATCTGTGTGAAGCTGTGCTCCAGTACCAGCTGAATCAAAGTGCACTGGAGGTAACTACAATATGTATGTCAGTTTATGCAGGCATTGAATGCGTTTCCTCTTCTTCCCTTCCACCCTAACCCAACCCTGATAATTTTGCTTTAGCAGTTGAATATCTACTTTGTCTCTGGGCTTTAACTTTTTGTTCATTTTTATGTTTTTTTAGGCAAGCTGTCACTGCAATGTAAATGACAGCTTACACTGCATATTTGTACTTTTTGAGTTGATTCAGATTGACCGCCCTTATGGAATAAGGAGCATGTCACCTCAGACCTGCTTGGAAGTTAAAGGGGAAAACAGCATGGTTCAAAGTCTACCAAAGGGTGTTCATTCCATGCAGGAACCAAAGGTATATTGTAGCTACGAATATGAGGAGGAGGTTGCTTGAAGTGTGAGCACTGTGAAACAGTGGTCCTTCCGCCATCTCATCCTGAAATATTTATGGGTCCTATTTGTGACAAAATACCATTTCAAGATGTCCATGCCAAATTACCTAATCACCTCTCTGCTTATGCAGAAACCTACCCCCGCATCCCCTTCCGTCCAAAGAACTTCAGATGTCCGTGACTACTCAAGCACAATAGAGCTAGGGAGCAACAATGAGGCAGCAGAAGAGGCCCATTAGATGTAGCAGCGGTGTGAGCACTGGTCCACCATTAAAGAAAAGGTCCTTTCAAAGCTAGAAAGACGTGACTGTGTAAGAATTTCTCTCTTGGATCCACTACAGTTAATGGGAAAATGCAGTAAGACATGAGAGATAATCAAGGGAAACCCATCCATGTCGTCTTCGAATTTATGTGAAGTGATGTCCCGGTGAGAAGGAAGCTCAGATGCCCACAACCGTGACAATTAATCTAAATCTGATGATCTAGCATAAACTGAGCTGCATACTCATAAATATTTACAGGCAACGTTTTGTTATGAACCCAGAGATGCCCTTTAGAATAAAGTACAGCCTCGACACACAAGGGTGGCTGAGCGTAAATAGGCCACAGGAAATCAACAAATTACCAAACGTCATTATAGCTGATGCAAGTTCCCAGAGATGCCCTTCATTTGTAGAGCTCACGTTCACCATACGGTTTCATGGCACTTGAAACCATCTTGCTGGAGGAGTTCCCTAACCAGCTGAGAAGTACTGTGTGAAATCCCATTATCCCAGTGGTCTGATGAGTATTATATAAGATAAAGAATAGTGCTGCCACTGGTACTTTAGATCCAGGCATTGTACAGCATATACATAATTATCACGGCACTAGTGTGCTTCCTGATATCTTCCGCCTAACGGTCTACTCACATAGTCTTCTTTGCTCTGGAGATCTCCTGCTGGAGTTCATTTCTTGTTCGTACTCTGATCCGTGGCTCCATTGATTGCATAAAAGTCAAGGAGGATTCAAGATGGGCTTGCTAACAGAATTACTATAGCTGGACAAACTCGGCCATAGAAGTTCCAAGTCTCCAGAAGGCCCTTCAAAATCTGCCTTTCATATCCTTGAAGCATGAGCTTACCCAAAGAAGCTGTCAGACCCTTTACGTGAGAACTTGTTTGGTGCTATCCAAAACGACATTGAAAGTTAAGACTAAGTTATATGAAAGTCCCCTTCACGTTTTTGATTCAGTTGTTCAGGAAGGACAGATTGGTAGAATGCCGCCAGACTAGTCCTCAACCTACCGCGCCAGTGCCACATCAGCCAACACCCTACGAACACTACACTGGATCCCCATCGGGAAGAGAATCTCTTTTAAGCCTCTTTCCCATGCCCACAAGGCCATCCACAACACCGGACCCGCCTACATGAATCACCACCTCTCGTTCCATGCACCCCAAAGATCCCTCCGCTCAGCCCAGCTCTCCCTTGCAACGGTACCAGGCATCAAGAAGACCAGAACAGCAGGACGCTACTTCTCCCTCCTCACGGCCAAGGCATGGAACTCCATCCCTCTCCTCCCCCGACAGACATCAACACTCCCCAAGTCCTCCTACGACAGACACCAACACTCGCCAAGTTCTTGAAGGACCTCAAGACCTGGCTCTTCGACGAAACACCATGAACTCCCAGGAGCTGCGCGTGCCTCCACCCCCACACCCCCCGCTCCCCCTCAGCACCTGGAGACCCTTTCAGGTGAGTATTTGCACTTTACCAATCCCCTGATTTATTGCTTGATTGATTGACACCAACCTCAACAGAGCCTGCAGTGACTTTGGGGCATGGGTTGAATTTATCTGATGTTGTCTTGTGTTATTATTTTCAATTTTTTTCTGTTTCCATTATTTCTCACTGCCCTTCTTGTCAAATTTCCTTTTCATTCAAGTTGTAGTGTTTTTATGCAGAGGGCAAGGAGGTTGGTTGCACAATTAAAAAACATTGACTCTAACTACACTAGACGCTGTGCACCAAGCTGCAGATATTGAATAGCTTTGGCCATGAAGTTTAGACTCCTGGAACTACGGGAGTCAGTGGAACGGTTGGACCCTGGGGATAGATGTCTGATATGGTGGTACACGGATGTATGGCCTCTGATGGATGGACCCATATGGCTGTCTGATAAACGATATTGTATGTCCTTATGATCTACACCAGTGTGTGATATAAGAGAATGTATACATCCTGCAATTTGGTTATTGTTTGTAATTTAAATAACAAATAAAAGCAGTTGGTAAAAAAAGAACATCTGTTTATGCAGTGGTGCTACTACATTTGTAAGAATTATGATACGCGAATTGGGGACCATAGGTCTACACTGCATTCACAAAAGAAATTGTGCTGGTTCTGGCTGCCCTGGACACTCTGACATGTCATTTGAAAGGAAAGATAGGTGAAAAAGTGTGAATTAGTGACTTATTTGGCCTTGAAACCCACCCTTGAGATGGTGGCCATGGCACAGGAGGTTAAAAGTTCACCCCCCTACACGGTGGCTGATCTGCACGGTCACTAGCCCCCACGGTTTATGTTCTACAGGGAGGGTGGGATCCATTGGAGGGGGTCTCTGGGATCCGGGGTTGGAGTCCTGGGGTACTCCTCACCGCGACAGATGCTCCTTGTTTTTGGCAGTATCGGGTGGTGGGTGGGGGGACATTGGGAGGGGGGGGGTGGTTTTGGGGTAATATTGTTCAGTTTTTAGTTGTTTACATACGCAGACGCTTTCCTCATTCCCCATTAGGCATGCCACCTCGTTTAGACCTAGACTAGATCCATGGCTTCTCAAGTACAGGTCTCCCATCTGGGCGAACTGACGGTGGTAACGTGGAACGTACGGGGACTCCTTAATATAGTCAAGCGAGGGGCCGTTTTACGGCAAGCTAAACGGTACGGAGCCGACATTCTGCTCCTGCAAGAGACGCACCTCCTCGGCAATAAGGCCCCTTGTCTGGAGCAATTCGGGTTCCGCCAGGTATATCATGCGGGCTTCACCAGGGGCTCCCGTGGGACTGCCATCCTTGTCCATGGTCGTGTTCCCTGCCTTCATAAAAAACATTGGCTGGATCCTGGGGGCAGGTATGTCTTCCTGACAGGCACGCTATATGGTGAGCCGATCACACTCTGTAGCGTGTATGCTCCTCCGCCCCTTGGGGCCACGTTCGTAGAAACCCTGACTAGACTGTGGGGCGACCTACCTGATGGTCTGTCCCTCATGGGTGGGGACTGGAATGATACTATGACACCACTGGACAGGAGGCGGAACCCAGGTGCTACTGCTCCTCTTAGCCCTTCCAAATTGTCGTCGCTGGCGGGAACCTTGGGTTGGGCTGATATTTGGCTGGAATATCATCCGGCCGAGTTAGGTTTTGGTTTCTTTCAGCTGTACATGGCTCAGTATCTCGCCTAGACTACTTGTTCACTCCCCGGAGTTATGTCCACAGATTTGCCCAGGCCGTGCATCTCCCGAGAGGGTTGTCGGATCACTCTCCAGGTTCAGTGACGCTCCTCTCGGGAGCTCAACGGCCCCCAATTAGATGGAGGATGTCTCCGTGGCACCTGCGTGTCCCAGAATATCAAGAACGCCTCCATGCAGTGATCCAAGAGTATCTTGCGCTTAACACTGACTCTGCTCCCTCCAAAGCGACCCTATGGGAAGCTCTGAAACCCACCATTAGAGGGGTGGACATCAGTTATAGGACCCATGAGAAACGCAAGCGTTCCGCACAAAGAACGGACCTAGAGACCTAGTGCGCCTCCCTGGAGGCACGATACACGGACGAGCCCACCCAGAATATTCGAAGAAACTTATCCCTTGCACAACAACAGCTAAATCACCACCTGACCAAGGAAGCGAAAGAAATATGGCTGCCGTCCCAATATCGAATTTATCAGTGGGGGGATAAATCCT
This sequence comes from Calotriton arnoldi, assembly GCA_963921515.1. NCBI lineage: Eukaryota > Metazoa > Chordata > Amphibia > Caudata > Salamandridae > Calotriton > Calotriton arnoldi. Next base: position 2,742,801 of record CAWUFW010001137.1, read on the forward strand.
GCAAAATGCTGCATAGACTCTGCCAGGCACGGCAAACCACGGTCCCAGCTATTAGGAGTAGGGAAGGTGTCCTGTATACTTCTCCCAAGGCAGTGGTAAAGAAATTCGCTCGCCACTTCTCTACACTGTACGCCCGGCAGGAGCTGATCTCGGGCGACCTCATCGCTGAGTTCCTGCGAGATATTCCCCCCCAGCGACTCTCTGATCAGATACAAGATCAATTGGACGTCCCCATTACGGTCGACGAGCTGTCGGCTGCGTCGCATGCGTTGCGGCCAGGCCCCAGGACCCAATGGGTTTCCCATGGAATTTCTTCGCAACCACGCTGGGCCCACATCTGTTGGGCACGATTCACAAGGTCCTAGAGCAACAGATACTACCTCGTGACTGGCGCCAAGCCGAAATAGTCCTCTTTTTGAAACCCGCCTGCCCACCAGAAGACCCGTCCTCATATCGCCCTATTTCTCTTATCAACTTCGAATCCAAAGTGCTGGGGAAAGTTCTAGCAGACCGTTTGCGGTCCAGCATTCAGGACCTGGTCCACTTGGACCAGTCGGGTTTCATGCCACACCGGGCCACCCGGCATAACATTCGCCGCGTTCACAATGCTATGGCCAAGGCCCCTGAATTGGGCCGCCCCACGGCCTTATTATTGGCCGACATAGACAAGGCCTTTGACTCCCTCAGTTGGGAATACCTATTTCAACTCCATGGGGCGATCAATTTAGGGCCACGCTTTCTAGCATACGTACGCTTGCTCTATACCGATCCACTGGCCTCAGTCCGTATTGCTGGTCACCGCTCTCACTTCTTTTCCATTGGTAGAGGTACGCGGCAGGGTTGCCCCCCTGTCCCCTCTCCTTTTTGCCCTTGCAGTTGAGCCTCTCGCAGCATGGGTCCGCAGCGACCCGGTGCTCAGAGGCTTCGATTTGGCCAGGGCTGCAGCCGGACCGCATTGCTTTATATGCGGATGATGTATTGTTTTTTATGACAGACCCCTGAATATCGGGTCCACGGATTTTGCAAATTCTCCGGGTCTTTGGTCAAAATACCGGGCTACATACTAACCCTGCTAAATCTGTGTTATTCCCAGTGTGTGGACACCAAGGCAGGACTACGTGGGCCTCTCAACTGAAACATGCCACGGAGGGCTTTCAATATCTGGGTGTGTTTGTATCCCCTTGCCCGCAGACTTCATGGGCCCGCAATATCAACCCGCTCCTTGCCAACCTCCGCGAGGAGACCTCTATTTGGTCCTCCCTCCCTCACTTTATGGCCGGTCGGCCATCTTCTAAATGGTCTCACTCCCCAGGATGCTTTATCGTCTGCAGAACTTTCCATATCATATCCCACGGGAGTGGTTTGCACAAATCAACGCCATTCATAATAACTTTTTATGGGGGGGGTGGGATGGTTCGGGTGGCGCTACAAGACATGTACACAATCTACTTATTGCGGGAGCATTGAGCCGCCGACGTCTACTCCTACTATGTGGCGGCCCACCTCCTAATCCTAAACGACTGGTGGTACAACTCCCCTGCGGACCCGGCATTCACGGTGGAACATGCGGCCATGGATAGGACCCCCCTCCTGCGACTACTCTATGGCACACAGAAACTTGACTTCTTGCCACACGCATGTCAAACAACAATCAGGTTATGGCGGTACACAGTCTGACGCATGGGATGGAACGGGCGGTTGACGCAGGCAACACCCTTATGGCATGGTAATTATTTACGCCAAGTGTCCGCATTGACGGGGTTCCGCCAATTGGAATTAATTGGTATTTCCACGCTAGGTGACCTCATGCGGAGCACTGTTCTAAAATCCTTCCAGCAATTGCAGGAGGAGTTTCACCTCCATAAAACCCAGTTCTATAAATACCTTCAACTGTGCCACGCTTTGACCCCTGCACTTGTAAATCTTGCTGACCTCCCTGACTTCCATCCATTCGAGGGCCGCCTTCTCATGGGCGATCTTGGTGCACACAATACGACAAATATATCAGACTTTGACGACACATTCCGCCACGACACGACACAAAACGAGGAAGGCATGGCAAGACGATATTCCTGACTTGACAGATGATGACTGGGCGGAGGCGATTGCTAGCCCGCGGGGAGCTGTGGTAGCCACTAGATACCGTCTCATTCAGTTTAAATATGTGCACCGCGTGTACTATACCTGTCTCCGGTTCTTGAGGATGGGAGTTGTGCCATCTCTCATATGCTTGCGCTGCGAGAGGGAGGAGGGGATGTTCCTCCACACTGTGTGGAACTGCTCAGCATTACAGCCTTTTTGGCGCAGGGTGTCGTCGTGCCTTAGAGAGGTGCTGTCCTGGGACTTGCCACACGATCCCCGGTTGTTCTTACTCCATGGTACGGAGGACATCGGAGGGAACCGATACAAGCAACGCCTGTTATTCTTGGCCCTTACGTTCACCAAACGGGACATAGCCCAGCTATCGAAGAATACCTCTCCACCAACGATTGGGAAATGGCGACAGGAGCTCAATAAGTGAATGGGTGCGGAGATGGCTGTGTTCCAAGCGAGGGGTTGTCCCTTAAAACATAGAAAGATATGGTCTCGGTGGGCCGCATACCGTGGCATTGATCTCCCCCCTCTTCCTTCACAATCCCCATAGAAACAATCTTATGAGAAGCTTGTGGGTCCAAATGTATGATATACCATTTCTTTTTCTTAGCCTAATGTGGGTATTGATTTTTGCTCGCCATTGCTGGAGGTGTGGGGCAGTCTGCGTACAGTTCTCAGTTTGTTTTGTTCTGTTTGTAGATAAACTGTACCCGTTGATATCTCCTATACTCCTTTCCCCTTCAACATTTTATATCAAGTGGATTATGTGGGCTTTTGCCCAAGTGGTACTGTGAAAATTTCAATAAAATGTTATCCAAAAAAAAAAAAAAGTTCACCCCCAGAAAATGCCAAAATAGACTTCCTGTGGAGGCAAGTGACGTTTTGGGAACCCTCTTTGAGGGCCATTTTGGCACGCCAACAGAAGGAAGAGCTATATTGGTGATATGGCTTCATGCCACTAACCTTCCATCATGCCCTGAGCTTAAGAAGTTCTTTCTCATGCTCTTATATGTCCAGAGTCAAAATAGATGCCAGAGTGCCTGGAAAAACGAGGCTTCATGTATGCTTTTGTTCGACAGTGTGACATTTGCTTCTCCCAGGAGCACCTCTTACTAATGAAAACAGGCCAGGTATGTTCAAATCCCAGTAGACTAATAGCACATACTGCACATGTGGCGCATGCTGTCTCTTGCATGTGAGGTCTTGAAGAGCCTCTGGGACCTGAGCAGCAGGCTTATGGGGGCATCACTCGCCTGCCTTAAAAGGCAGCAAGAGGGGTCTGGGCATCTGCAGGTACTTGATTGGCAGACGCACCAGCACAACACCAAAACGCATGCTAAGGTCTCCATACGGAGATACATGAAGTATTGATTCGTATCCCTTTACTCTGTCCCTGTTCTTGCATTGAGGTGCACAAGCAGCTGATCTCTACCATTGTGTTCTTTTCAGAAAGCCAGAGGCCTACACTTGGAGGAGACTACACGGCAGCAGTTGATCGCCGACCAGGCTGTGGTGGCAGAAAAGCTCCAGCAGGCTGCAATGATGATGCCCCATGCAGACCCTCAGCTCCACAAAATGTTGCTCCTGCAGCTCACCACGCAGCGTGAAGAGAGGCTACAGAACTTTCTGCAGGCACTGGAAGAAAAAAGATGTGACTTTTTCAGTGGCCTGTGCATGGTGCCAGCGTAGCAAGATTGGTTGCACTGTGCCTTCCGGCCAGAGAGGACAGCTAACCTGCAGTAATTTGACTGGCCGCTCCGAAGGAGTTTAATGTACTGTACCATCTCCACTGGTGAAACTGGAGCACTTGTGCTATGGCAGAATCTAGGGAAGGAGTTCTAAGAAGCTGTCTGTGCACTCCCTCTTCAAATGGTGCACCCTTGCTGCCACTGGAGGCCGGGCAATTGAGCTGTAACCGCATTGGACCGTTCCACTACCCTCAGCCGAAGTAGTGGCTCCTCCGAGTCCATGAAAAGGCATAATGCCTACACCCAGGCAGTGGCATCACTTCTGAGAATATTCGTGTGAAGTGCATCCATTTTGTGGGGGGATGTGGGGTATTTTATTTCTTAAGGAAAACGAGATGGCATCTGATTGCTTTTGGGCTCTCCTCTTCCTCCTGCTTTAAGTGAGTAGAAAGAGCTGTTTGCCTCTGTGGCAGTGAGTGAAGGAACTCATTCGGCCTGATGTTGGATGGCTGTGGGCTCTTCTAGACTGTAATTTAATGCCCCAGGGGAACCCTGGACTATAGTATGATGGGTTTAGACTCTAGTAGGTTGGCCCTGGGTTTCCTGGTCTGCAGTTCAGAAGGATGGATTTGCCTGGATGGTGGTCTGATGGCTTGGGATTCTCCTTGGCTGCAGTATGATGTGTGTGACGCTTCCTGGCATGTAGCATGGTAGCTGTTGCTTCTCTTGGGAGGTAGATGTGGCAGCTATATATTCGTCTGGGTGTAGTATGGTTGCTCTGATTTCTCCAAGGATTTAGTATGATAGCTCTGGATTCTCCTGGTCTGTACACATCATGACTCCATCTCTTGCACATATGCCTATGATATATTTGAGTTTGTGTGGGCTGTTTTACAATGGTTCAGGGCTCTCTTGAGTTGTAGTATCATAGCAAGGGAGGAACTCTCCTGAGGGGTAATGTGATGGCTTGTGGCTCTACTATGTTGAAGTTTGGTTGCCCAGGGCTCTCCCAGGCTGTAGTACGATGCCGCCGGTCTTGCCTTGATTTGAGGGCTAGTAGTGCAGGACTCTTTTTAACTGTGGAATCACGAAAGGCAATTACCTGACTGTAGTAAGACTTTGGAGCTTTCTTAATTTGTAAAATAAATGATATGAACTCACCTGGCTGTGATAAGTCATCAAAGCTCTCTTGTGCTATGGTATAATGCCTGAGGGCTCTCTGAGACTGTGGAACTTCTGTTGCCTCCCTTGCCCTAAATGCAATGGTTTGGCACTCTACCAGGCAGTATGAACTGGTCTCAAGGTTCTGCTGTCTATATTGCACTGGCTCCTGTCCCAGGCTCTCAAGTAATGGAACTGTAGAATGTCTCTAGGCCGGCATTTCCCAAACTGGGGGTCAAGACCCACTGGTGAGTCACGAGCCGATTTTTGGAGGGTCGCGAAAGTCCTATCTATAAGTAGGTAAGATGTAAAATGATCAGCCCTGTTGTGCATTATTGCAGAAGTGCAGAACAATGTCCCTAATTCCAGTTTTACAACAAACTCTTGTAAGTATTTCCAAGCAAGACTCCGGGTGAGCCTTCCAGTATTTGTTGCTGCTGTCTTGTTACTTCACAAAGCCATTTTAACAAAAAATGAGCTCCTTGTACATGATCATACACAACTTACCACTTGTGCATGACTTTCACTCATAGATCCGAACTTTGGATCTGAGGAACAAGATTCGAGTCCCGGTTGTGGCTCAACTTCTTTTGATTCTGGGCAAATCACTAAATCTTCCGTGCTTAAAATAAAATTAATCTGACCTTGTGTAATGTAGTCTAGTTCTCATGTAAAGTGCTCCAATGTCCTTAAGCTGTGTTTGCGCTATATAAAACTAGAAAATGTGTAGAGTCCAGAATGAACAACTGGACCTCGTTTTAAAACCAAAATGGATGAGGACTTACCCCAAGGGCTTGGTCTAGGTTTTGACATTTATAAACAATTGCGGTTATTACATTAAAAATCACCCCAGCCTCATGTCCATTAAAATAGGTGGGTTGAGAAAGTTTGTCGTTCTAAAAATCGTGTCATAGTTCTAAAACGTTAGGTAAGCGCTGCTGTAGGCTCTCATGGATCTAGAACGATAACTCTGAGCTCCTCAGTGGTAGAATTAAAAACCATGGTCTTTTTCTGTAGTCCATTGGTTCTGAGTTCTCCAGGACTGTGGCACTCCTGTGGCTGCAATGGTTTGGCATTCTCTTAGGCAGTGTGAATAGGTTTCGAGGCTCTCCTGTCTCCATTGCTCTGCCTCCTCTACCAGGCTGTGGAGTAAATGAAGTGTAGAATGTCTCCTGGCTGTAGTATAATGGCTCGGCGCGCAGTGGACTGTAGAATAAAAGTGCAGGACTTTTGTAGCTGTGGTACGACGGTACGGATCTCGCAGGGCTGTGGGAAAAAATGCACAGCTCTTGCAGCTGTGGTATGATGGCTCAGTACTTTGTGCTGTACAATAGAAGTGCAAGGCCCTCGTAGCTGTACTATGATTAATGCACCCAATTTTCGTTTTTACTGATTTTCTGCAGATAAATACAGACAGAAAACAATGTTTCCTGTCTGTATTTATTTTTAAAAGTGTACAAATACTGAAAACGGTGCTTCTTGTGAGAAACTCTTCATGCTGTCCTTCATGATTTCCAGGCGACAACTGAGCAGGTAGACAGGATGGGGAGTTAAAAAACAGGATGAGATTTCCTTAAATACAGGTATATGTTAACATATATTTGTAGTATAATGCTAATATGTACCTGTGAGTGTAGTGTTTGGTTATATGTGGCTGCTTAATTTGCTGAAACGCGACCGGCATCTACGTATGAGTGCACGTCCAAGAGTTAAATGAATGTGCTAATATACCATTTTACAGCCCCGTTTATTCTTAGAACACAAAATAAGTATGGATAAAAACCAATAAGATGGCCAAAAAATAAATACAGACAGAAATGTTAAAAACAAATACCATAAAACGGAGAGCCTAACTATGATGGCGCGAGACTCTTCGCTATAGAACACAAGTGCGAGGTCCTCGTGGCTGTGGTACGATGACACATGGTTGCCCCAGGATTGTTTCTCCCGCCCTAGTGATAGCACCCAATGCAGGGCCCAGGGACGCCAGTCCGGTTCCCACCAGATATTTCTTGTTCTGAGAAATGCTGAGCAAGGCAAGTGGTGGAACCTGTTACCTTCGTGAATGGAAAAGAGAGGGAACGACAGGTTTGCATATGTTAGCAAACACCACTCTTTCCCTCGCCCTGTGTGCGCACGCGACTCTACCCCTCCCCATGCTGTCAGGGCGGTGCCGCTCACTGTTGTGTAAACGCGTTTCCGGGCCCAAGGGCACGCACTTCATCAGGCCTGCGCAGCCCCTGCTGTCGTACATCTGGCAATGTTTGTGGACACACTGACCATCCCATCATCTACTCCCATTTCTCCTGGAAGTCGAACGTGTCATTTTGCCTTGAGGTAACTATCTCTAGGAAGGGTGCACTGAATGAGAGGTGCACAAGAGGCCAGTGAGGTGCACAAGAGGCCAGTGAGTTAGCTGTGTGGTGCCCCTGCTACAGAATGGTGCTAGGTCCGTGTTCAGAGCACAGTGCTTACGTGGCACCTGCCTGCGTCCCAGTCGCCTGTCACGTCGTGCACCTGTCTTTTAAAGTTTGGCTCTGGTTCACCTGAACACCGCTTAAAGTTTAGTAGGCTGGTTGAACTCATGACTAGCTCACCTCTGTAAGCTGGGTGGGGCTGGGTCAGGCGCAGTTACTTATTGCTCTTTCCTTTGCTGGGTAGCTTGCCCAAGCTCTACTGGACTTACAGAAAATCCTCCCATTAGCTAAAGGGCAGTCTTCCTGCCTCTGCCTTATACAGTAAATAACCTAATAACTGCATTTCATCCTTTAAATGTGAATAACCCGGCCACGCTTAAATCTAGCCTGGGGTGAATTCAAAATGCACTGCTTTCCAAACGCAAGGTGGAGCCCGTGCAGGTGTCTACATAAGGGCGGCACTTACTTGAGCACACCTGGCAGCACATCTGGAAAGATCTCTCCCCACCCCACACGCTCTATGACGCGGGAGTGACTAGGAGGGCGTATATGGCCTTAGCTGAAGGCAAAGGCACTGGAATATTCCCGCGTTGGCAGCTACCAGTCCAGGTCTTGACACAAAACCGAGTGTTTCCCAGCATGAAGCACTCACGCCAGAGCTGCCTATGGAGAGTAAACACGTGCTGAGCTGAAAGAAAACACACAGAAGAATATGAACGTATCCCCTGGCCCTGATTATTTCACAACCCCCTCGCTGGCAGGTTTTAGCACCCGTGTGATTGTGATGCACACACATCATTGAAATCATCCCAGACTCCTTCAAAGAAATCTGAAAGATGAGAGCCACGTTCTGGGCCGAGAAAGGATGCCAGGCTCTAAAAAGGCCTTGAAGTACGAGTACTCGATGAGGCAGTGGGTTACAGAGCAGTGCCGAAGAGTATTATCGGTCACAGTGATGTATCCATGCAGAGCGACTCCGCTTTTCATCCTTCTGATGCTGATCAAATTACCACAGTCTCTTGGGTAATAGTAGTGTTTTCCCAAACCCTACATCGCCTAGACGCTGTGGAGCCGGTACTCTGCCGTAACGAATACAGCCTGGCAAGTTCACACTATTGTTTTTCCACAAGCCCTCTGAAAGCAACGGTTTTAGCTACAGTCGATTCCGAGTTTTTTTTTTTCTTTCTTTCTTTCAATACTTGCGACTGGAAAGGCAATAATAGTGATACCTCTTCTTTATAAAGTCCACGGTTTTATGGTCTTTATCATGTCTGTCTATATTTCTCCATATTTACTTTTTACTCATCTTATTGGCAGTTAGCCATACTTATTTTTTGGGTCAGTGGAAAAAATAAAGTTGCAACTAGAAATTTTAACATTAATTTATCTAAAATATGTACAGTCAGACTTTCAAGTCTGTATACCTTTTGTACGCTATAAAATAAATCATTGGACTCCTCTGAAGCATTAGCATTATTATGAGGCTATCGCACAATTTGCCTCTATGTAATTTTTATTAGGAAATTGTATCTTGTTTTTATACTCCCTCTGCTTGTTCATATGTACCGCTGTTGTCCTGGAAGTTATGATTGACAGCATGGAAAGACCCATTCTGATGTATGCATTTTTTTTTTTTTTTTGTGAAAAATACAGACCGGGTAATTGGATGTTTTCCATCTGTACTTGCATGTAAAATCCAATAACCACGCAATACTAGGAATATATATTTTTTATAAACCATGTTCCGCAAACTGAATTGTCTTTGGAAGCTTAAAAACCGCATGTAAGTATGCAGGCCCAGTTCTAGAAGGTGGGCCAGGCCCACCAAAGGAATACCCTGGCCCACCCAAGGCCGTTCAGTACTGAAAAAAAAAAGTATTTTTCACTGTAATGTTTCTCAGGTGCGTGCAGCCCCCATGGGCTCTCCCTTCTCGTTTATTTTAATTATTAACATCGTTAAGATAGGCTACTTTCAGGTCTGGGGAGAGGTGTGAAGTCAGCAGAGTTTAATAGCTGCTATGATGCACAAATGCCGAGCACAGATATCCTCAAAAAATGAATTATGATTCTGGACTTATTGCATCGTATTTTTAAACTTCAATGCTTTGCAAAGTAAAAAGCTGCAAAAGTTTTTTTAAATACATGAAAAGCTGTAAAGTGGTCCTTTTTGTCAGCAGAAACATTTCTGCTGATGCACATGACCAGGAACATACTACAGTCTTAAAGTTCTGCATCTTGAAGTTCTGGCAAGCAGTGTCCCTCCCCTTCCCCAAAGCTGGAAGCACATCAGAAAATGCGGAGTACGTAGCTCTTTGGACGCTGAAAATTGTGCTAAAGATGTCAAAAGCGATCAGATGCCAATACCTAAAATATCAAATCGGTCGAATACTTTGTTGTGTTTTTTGGCCAGTACCCATTCATTTTCAGAGCCCACCCATGCTTCTTTACGGCCCTCTCAAAGAAAAAATCCTAGAGCCGGGCCTGTAAGTAATACCGAAGTCAGTGGTGCTCTACGTCTGACGGTTGAAAGGTTCAGCCTGAGTCGCCCTGCTGGTATGTACAACCATGACCTGCAGGCTGCGCATAGACACCTGGATTGAGTACCTAACTCAACTGTTTGATTTTAGTAAAGGGAGGCTGGGTTACAGCGCTCAATCCGAAGAAGGAGCGCAAGAAACATAGACCTTTCTCAAAGTTTCAATAGATGTCTGAACTTTTACAGACCCACTGTTGCACTTACTGTCCTGAGCAGCTTCCAAGCAGCGAGAACTTCTGAGCCTTTATCCATGCAATAGGCTGTGGAGCGGGAAGGGGCTGATGGTAGGGTGCATTTCTACAGATCTCAAGAGATATTGCGCCCTCACCCTACCACATCCTGTGATTCTGGGCAAATATCTTCATCGCCCCGTACCTAAAAAAAAAAAATATGAATGTGTCTGTAACAGAATTTGTGCTCATGTAAAGCGCTTTGATACCTTCGGGTCGAGTTTGCGCTATAAAAAACTTTTTTTTTTTTAATAACTACATCCTTTGCTACTAAGAACAATTCTCCGGATTGCCCATGGTTTAACACCCATAACTGATACGCAGATTTTTAGGACCATGGGGCCTCTTTCAATAGTTTGGTACAACAGATCTCTCTATGTGTATTTTATGATTTACCCTGATTACCAAAGGAAATCAGAAGTTCAAATGCATAAAGGAGGCTGTGATTGTGATGACACCTAACTGGGCCAAGCAGGAGGTGTATCCAGACCATCCTTATCTACTGATTACATTTTCAGACGAATGACCAGTATCTTACTTCTGCTCTTTCTTACACCGATATTTGGCTTCAACAAGAGTTCGTAAAAAAGGAGCTGTTATAATTGCCTCGCTGGTAAACTCAAATTTTAACATCATTAAGTCTTTAAAGTTGTCTAATGACTTCTATAATTAGTCTGTTTCCAGCAATTTGATAATATTGTGCAATTTCTTCATATTTGTTTTGGATATGTAATATGATATATACTGCAATAGTCCACTTTCGCTCTTTCTCATTTCAATGGAAATTTCCTGCAACACAGGTAGGACTTGAAAATAGCGTCTCCGAAGCTTGCCCTTTGTTTGTATTTTTCTTCCCCCATCTGATATTCTAAGAAGGAGGCGAGTTCAGCATTTTTGCTTAAATTGAATACTGAAGACTATGCCTTCCTCTCATTTTGAATCAAATTTCCACGGCAAGCTTATTTTTTCTGACCACTCTTTAATCTCACATCCACACATCAATGTACGGGCCAACGGGTTATGTTAAATATTTCTCATTTTATTTTCATGTACAATAACAGTTCTGTAGTTTTAATCAATTTCACAATATACATATCTTGTTTTTATCAATGCAGACACATATCCAGAAAAACTTGAATACAGGTCAATATGACAGACAAGAATTTTCAACTTAAACAAGTCATTCAAAACACCACACATTCATACATCCAAGCAGTTGTTCATACATGCATACACATCCTAAAACATTTTCTAATATCTACAACACCATAGTTCTTGAATCATTATAAACATTTCAAACATTGTACAGATTTTTCTTTCTTGATCTGTTTGGTCTCCTGTACGATAAGTGTGATCGCCAAACCTCAAATTTCACACACTATGGCTTAGATTCAATCAAGCGTATAGCGCCTTCTTCAGGAATGCCACAATTCAAGGCCCACTTTGCTTCCCATGACCGGTAAAACAGATACATAATCCCTATTGAGCTGCTCATCTATATACACTTTTACTAAACTATATGGTGTAGTGAGGAACCACCACCAACCATGTTCCCTTCACCCAATGGTAAACCGTCACCAACCGTGAAAGAAGAGATCCACCTTCTATCCCAAAACAACCACCAGTGTTCGCAACCAGTGCCCTCATCCTTTCCAGTGACATGTGAGCCCCTATCCATTGTATCTCCACATCTCCAAATAATCTGAATGGCTACCATCATCAAGGGTGATATGTCCTGACCAATCTACTCAGTACAGAATTCAGCCAGCGCCTCCGAATTTGATCGGGGTGGGGGCACAAAGGTCCTAGCTGTTAAAACAATACATCAAATCAGGCAATGAGGTCCTTCCCATGATTTAATACAAAGCAGAGTATGTTGGGATGGTGGGTAACACTATACCTGTACAATTGTTTAAATACAGATGAAAATAACTCTCAAAGGTTTCTTTATTGGGGAGCGAACACACTCAAGACCATACGGATAAGTCAACATATCGTTCAATCGGACTGCTGTGGCACATAAAAGCATGGCCCTATGAGATGTTAGACCTCTAGACAATCCTCTTATTTAACTCCTCTCTAATGTAGCTACGCTATCAAATCAGTGGACCGGCAACTTTTGCTTCAGCTTACTGGCAATCTTTAGAGGTCTAATACATTGCAGATGCTATTAATAGCGTGGCCAGTGTTCCCATTACAGAGATGTTGTTTCTGGTATTGTATTGGTTGCGAACATTTGGTGGTTGTTTTGGGATATAAGGTGGCTCTCTTCTTTCACGGTTGGTGACGCTTCACCATTGGGTGAAGGGAACATGGTAAGTGGCGGTTCCTTGCTGCACCATATAGTTTGGAGAAAGTGTATATAGATTTGCGGCTCAGTAGGGAATATGTTGCTGTTTTACAGGTCATGGGAAGCAAAGTGGGATCTTGAATTGTGGCATTCCTGAAGAAGGAGCTATACCCCAAAACGCACATTGAAAAGGTTGAATCTTAGCCACAATAGTATGTGAAAAATGAGGTTTTGGCATCACACTTTTATCGTACAGATCAAACGGATCAAAAAAGAGGAAAAAATTTACAATGTTTGAATTATGATTGAAATGTTTGTAATGATTTAAGACCTATGGTGTGGGGGAGATTAGAAAACGTTTTAGGATGTGTGTGCATGTATGAATAACTGCTTGGATGATTGAAGTAGGAATGTGTGCTGTTTTGAATGACTTGCTTTTAAGTTGAAAATTCTCGTCTCTCATATTGACCTGTATTCAAGATTTTCAGGATATGTGTTTGCATTGATGAACACAAGATATGTATATTGTGAATTTATTGATTAAACTACAGAAGTGTTATTTTGTATGAAAACAAAATGAGAAATATTTAACATAACAATTAACCCATTAGGCCATACATTGATGTGTGAATGTGAGATTTAAGAGTGTGGTCGGAAAAAAATAAGGTTGCTGGGGAAGTTTGTTTCTAAATGATAGTTTTGCCCTGCCCGACGAACCTTGAAGTAAAGCACAGGGTCCTGTTCTCAATAATTAGTATGCCTTCCTCTGCAGCCAACTTTCCAACAGGCTTCAAGGGAGGCCTCACATGCAGCATGCAGTTATCGACAGCTGACCCCCAGGAGATCTCTGTCTTATCTTTGGAACGGACATCCAGTGAGTTGTGGTATCTTCTGCTCTGCAGTTTATCTGAGGCCACAAAGAACAGTCTGTTGCCGATGTCTAAGGGAACTATGAAGGAGAGCCTGTACTTCATTGTGGGAAGGAAGGTGCTGCACATGTATAGAAGGTATTCTCTAACAAGCCCTTAGTCGTTGTTTGGACAGAGGGCTGCAAGAGAGTGGATGGTGTTCTGTTTTAAACTTGGATGCATGGTGTATTGCATGATTGAACTGAGTGGGCAAGAGAAATGGAGGCCAAAGATTTTCAGTTCCATAACCAGTTTATGGTGCCAGACTCGCTCAAGGAGGAGTGCTCTGCCCCACTTTGGCAATGCCTGTCTGATTTGACCGAGAGGGATCAAGAGAAACTTTCAGTGTTGGCTGACAAGTGGTTACCTAACAGGGTTGAGCTTAGAGCAGCATGATTCTAAGCCAGAGGGGGAAGGAGAACTTTCAACAGACTGGTTCTAAAACTGAGGATAAGAGCCATGGTAATTCTCATGGGACGCAAGGAGGGCCCAGGAAACATGGGAATGGTAATGGTGTGTCCAGGAAGGAGCATCATGAGGACAGGGAAGTTCTTCTAAGTCAAAGGTGGTGACTTGCTTCAAGTGCCAGCGAGTGGGACACTTTAAGAGAAATTGCCAGACGAAAGATCCTGACCTAGCAACACCCATGGTAGCCAGTTTTTTACACTGGGGACATTTGAGAGAGGGACCAAGATGCTCTGAAGCACATTCATCCTAACAGAATGGGGGGGGTCTGCAGTTAGTATCAATGGGAGGACAGTGCCTGCCCTGAGGGATACTGGAGCCTTCCGCACTATAGTTGAGAAGAACCTTAAGCCTGAGGAGATACTCTCTGGAACCAAGGCTACAGGTTTGGCAGCTAGTGAAGAGGACATGGAGTACCTGCTTGCCAGTGTTGAGATTGAGCTCAATAGCAAGGTATCCATGATTGATGGGGTAAGCGAAACGCAAGGTGCTGAATGTCTTATGGGCAATGATTTGATTGCCCCTGGTTTGGTGCCGGGACCAGAAGTCTTTGGCTTTGACAACGTCAGCTGTGTCGAACAGAGCACAGGCTGCACATCTGTCTCAGAGTGGGGCTGTGATCATTCCTGATTAAGAAGTGACCAGGACAAGGAAGTTTGCAGGAAAGGGCAGACTCCGGAAAGGCAATGGCTGTGGAGCTCATCGCTTCTGCTCCAGAGTGAGGGGAGGATAATGCTCCTGAAGCAGACTAGGTGCTGGGGTCGGGGTCACCATCAGAGCTGCAGGGTTTGCTAGCTGTTGGAAGGCTTACTCAGGAAAATTTCTACAATGAACAGGAGTGCCCTACACTTGTGGGACTTCGGAAGGAGTGGCTCTGCAACTCTATGCTGGCTAGGAGGATGTCCTACTTCATAGGGAGCCAGTAAATCCTGAGCCAGGAACTAGTAAGAAGCTTGTGGTTCTGTTAGTGCACAGGAAATTCCTATTGTCACTGGCCCATGAAGTGCCTTAACAGGACATTTGGGAATTAAATAAACCCTGGATTGGTTGAACCCTTTGTTCAACTGGCCACAGAAGTGCAGAGACACACGTTCTGTAGAACCTGTCCCACTTGCCAAATGTGTAATGACAGGAGGGAGGATTAAGGCACCGTTTGTACCTTCACCAGTTGTAGGTGTTTCATTTCAACAGGTGGGAATAGACCTAGTTGGTCCAATCGATTGTCGTCTCTCCCCGCCCAATCAGGCAGCAGTTATATCTTGGTTGTGGAGGGTCATGCCACCAGCTAGCCGGAAGCTGTACCTCTGAGGAGCACGACTACGCGGGTGGTAGCAAGAGCTCTCCTTGGGATCTTTTCAAGGGTCAGATTTCCAAGGATGGTAATTTCTGACCAAGGAACTAATTTCATTTCTTCTTACAGTAGGGATGTGGGAGCAAGATGGTGTGACATACCACTTCTCCACAGCTTACCACCCGCAAAGCAATGGTTTGGTGGAGCGGTTTAACAAGACACTAAAGAACATGATGGGAACTCTGCCAGAGATCCTCAGGAGGAAGTGGTATCTTCTACTGCCATGTCTCTTGTTTGCCTAGCAAGAGATCCCACAGAAGGGGGTAGGGTTCAATCACCTTGAGCTTCCTTATAGACAACCGGTGTGGGGTCCACTTGCCTTAGTCAGAGAAGGGTGCGAAGAAATGTCGGTGTCTTCACAGAAGGATGTAGTGGACTATGTGACTGGTGTCAGGAGGTTGATGGCACAATACAGGAGTCGGGCAAAGGAAAACCTCAGGCCAGCCAAGATCTCATGAAGGGATGGTATGACCAGAAAGATACACTGATCAGTGTATCAGGAAGGTTAGGAGGTGTTAGTACTAATGCCTATTTGTCCCAATGCTTTGAAGGACAAATGGTGTGGGCCATATAAGGTAGTTTCAGAAGGTTTCTGAAGTAAACTAATTGGTGGACAAAGATGCCATTAGGAAACCTGAGAGGGTGTTCCGCGTGAACTGTCCGAAGCCTTACTTCTGGAGAGAATACACAGTGAATGAATGTCATGGCTATAGCAAAGGAAGTTGACGAAGACTGTGAGCCTCTTCCTGACTTGCTGCATAGTGCCATGAAGGATTGCACTGTGGAAGGGGTTCAGTTAGACTATGAATTAACACCCGAGCAACAGAAAGATTGTAGAGGGGTGTTGGGATGGTTTGCCAACCTCTTCTCCCTGACTCTAGGGTTGACACCTGTCTTTGTGCATGACATAGATACGGGTGTCAGTCTGCCAGTAAAAGGCAGAATGTACACAAAGTCTGACCAGGCTTAGGGATGTATTAAGGTGGAAGTTGCCGAAATGTTGAACCTGGGAGTCATTTACAGCTCTCGTAGGCTTTGGTCATGTCCTGTTGTTCTAGTACCAAAGTAAGTGCCTACTGATTTGTGGTTCTGTGTGGACTACCGAGCCCTCAGTAAGGTAACCAAAACCGATGCCCGTCCAGTTCCAAGATTGGTTGAGCTTGTGGATCGGTTGGTTGCTGCAAGGTACTTGAGCACATTTGATCTGACGGGGATATTGGCAGATTGATTTGGCATCAAACGCCTAGGAGAAGACTGCATTTTCTACACCACAGAAGCTGTATCAGCTTAAGGTGACACCCTTCGGGTTGAAGAATGCTCCTGCCACTTTTCAATGCCTGGTAAACCATGTTTCCGCAGGGCTGGTAGAGTTCTGTGTAGTTAACCGGGATGATATTGTAGTGTTCAGCAATTCATGGCAGCACCACCTGAGACACCTTGGACATGCGTTGGTTAGGATACAGGAGGTGAAACTGACCATCAAGGCAACCAAGTGTCAGGTGGGGCTGTCCTCTGTAGTCTATCTTGGGAATGAGGTGGAGAATGGGAAGATTTACCATTCCTTGCCTAGAATCAGTCTGTGATAGAGTGGGAAGTGCCTACTTCCCAGACTGAAGTGAGGGTCTTTTTTTTAGGACTCACAGGTATCACAGGAACTTTGTGACAAACTATGGGAGTATAGTTGCCCCATTGACTGCTTTGACTTTCAAGAAGCAGCCCAGGAAAGTGATATGGACTAAGGAGTGTCAGAAAGCATTTGCACAATGTAGTCAGTTGCTCTCAGTACAGGTGCAGTGCAGTCAGCCTTTCATTGTACAGACAGATGCCTGGAGTTAAAGCTGTGTTAGCACCACTGAATGATAAAAATATAAAGCATCTGGCAGCATTTATTAGTAGGACATTACTACCAAGAGAACAGAACTGGGCAACTATTGAGGAGTGCTTTGCCATAGTGTGGGCCTAGCGTAAGTTCCGTCCTTAGTTGTTTGGCACTGAGTTTGTGGTGCAAACGGTTAATAAGCCCCTGAAATTCTTGATGGCTAAGAAGGAAGAGAATCCCATGTTGTTGGCATGGTTTGTAGTGGAGCACAGAACTGGATAGAGCCACAGGAATGCTACTGGACTTTCAAGCAGGTTTTACCGATCTGACCACCCAAACTCTCCCAAGAGTTGGTTTGGGGTGGACTGATCTGGGAGGAGCATCTGTTGAGACAGAAAAGTCCTTGGCATTGTAGTGGACGTGCATCCCTGCCCTGAGTGCCCAACTGTACTGATGTCTGGATCCCTAATGCAGATTTTTCTTGTCCTAGGCAAACTAGGATTGTGCATGTGTGCCATGACATAGGCCTGTTTCGTGGACTGCGGTCTTGTTAGACCAGGACGGATGCCCAAAGCGCTACCTTCACAGTGGTGGAACGCTACTGCCTTCACCAGGAGTTCAGCAGCTCAAGCGCGGTGGTGACCGCATACCGTGTAGGGATCAGTAGAAGTGAACAGGTCATTTTTAACCTGCGTCACTGGAGTGAGACCTACAGGCTCAATCATGTTTAAAGTTCTGCTGCTGTGTGCTTAACTCACCCTTGGCCTACATCGGTTTGCTGTGAAGTGCTGCACAGTGCAGTAGTGGTGTAACTGCGCTGGGTGCATGTGTGCCTGGGAAGGGTTCAATGCAGGGATAATGCAGTACTGAGTAGTGCGTGCATGGTAACTGTTTGTGTTGGGTGTATGTATGCCCATTAGTGTTAGAATATGGAGGATGCAGTGCTGTGCGCTGCATGCATAGTAAATGTATGTGCTGGGTGCATGTGTACCTATGAGTGGTACAGTACATAAAGGATACAGTTCTGTGCAGTGTGTGTAGGTTGTATACATGGCACTGGATGTATGTGTGCCTGTGGATAGTACACTACATGGAAATACCTGGGTTCCATTTTGGGAGACCCAGGCCTGCATGGTGAAACATGGAGAAGAGGTAGAGAAATCGCCTCAGATAGTTGTGTATGGCTACATTCCTGTGAACGGAGTGGGACACAAACTGGAGAGAGTGGAGAGCCAGACTTCACCTGTACACTTCATGGGGTACTCTTTGATTCATTGAGATGTCACAAGGAAGGGGCGTGGGCACATCTCAAGAAGGATATGGCACTCCTAAAAGAATCATACAGAGTACGACAGGGGCCCTGGGCTTACCTTTTGATTCAGATATAAATGTGTCTGACATCTGGGTGTAAACTCTAGTCACTTCCATGGCCTGTCTTGTGAGGCTTTGGAGTCGCTCCTGCTGTGACAAACTTTTCAGAGGAGGAGAGAACAGAGGATTGGACACTTAAAAAGAAGCAGACCACCAACATAAAACTTCAAAGACTCGAACCATTAAATCACATTTGGTATCTGAAAGTGGACTATAAGAATGGGAGTTTCAGACCTCAAAAATTGTCATCTGCCAAGCAGCCTGACTGGCTGTATGAGGAGGGGAAGCTCTGCAAGACTTCTGCCTGTGACCAGGGCTGGGGGGCCAAGGCCTGCTTGTCTCCCTGCTGGGTGAGGGGACATCACCCAGGGAAACCAAGATCACCTGCTCTGGAGCACCAGCACCTGCCTTCTTGAGAAGATCAGTGTGCCCTGTGAGGAAGAGTACTGTGTTGGATGGAGCAAGGTCCAGTAGGGAGCCTTGTCAAGTGGATTCCCTGTGCAAGGTGAAAGGAGAGGGCTGCTGCAACGATCTGGTTGTTGCCCATGTGCAGGACAAAGCCGGTGGCCCTTGTATGCGAGAGGATGGCTGCTGCGAATTCAGCCTTGTGTTGCGCCGATCAGGCCGGAACCTTTCATAGTGCAGAGCCGGCAACCCTATATGCCAGGATGGGCCGCCATGAAAAACGTCCATGTGATAAAGGCCGTAGCTTTGTATGTTAGCGTGTAACAACCCCGTATGTCACTAAGGGGCGCCCTAAGGACTTCATTGTGCCGATCAAGCGGGAGCCCGTGTAGAGTGAGGATACAGTGACCCCGTATGCCAGAGGGGGTTACCAGTAGCATCAAGAACTGTGATCTAATCTGTAACCCCTGCCGCAGAAGTGAAGATGCCGTGGGAACATCTGTGCACCATCACCCAGGTAAGAGACTTGCGTCAGGATCATCGCAACAACCATCACTTCGAGACGGATCGAATACTCACCCCACAGGAGGAACCACAAAGAACCTCCGGTCTCTTCTGGAGAGCGACTCCATGTGAGGAACTGCTGAGTGCAGCCTGCTGGGGCCACATGCGGCAAACACACCTGATCGTTGTTGCTGCTGCTGCTCCAAGTGCCCATGGTCAGGGTGCGGTCAGGAACTCCAGATGGTTCATACCTCTCAGTACGGGTAAGGATGATTTCGGGCCTGTCGGCCCTCGGGGAACTTGCCGCAAGTTAGCGCTGTGGTTCTGAAATTCTGTTGACTTTAAATTAGGTTCAAAGTGGACTCTTGAGACTCGGACTTCTATTGGGCATACCTTGGATGTTAATAGTGAATGGGGGATAACCACTATCGCTAGAGCGAGGTGGGAGTGAAACAGGGGATCGCCAGAGCCCTGACCTCAGGCGGGGATTGTGTGATTGTGAATGTCATATTTTTCCTTTTTGTTAGTTAGCGGTAGAAATATAATCGCTCTCTTTTTTCATAAGTGTGTATTTGGCTCGACAATGATGTGCAGCTGTGAGCCCATGTTCACTATTCTGTACCCCAACACCCCCGCCCCTAAGTGAGCCTTGGTCTGCTCAACCACGTTACTACTGAGAGTCAAGTGCAGAAGGGCTACTTGGCCCAGATGCTCTGGATCCATAGTAGATTGGGCCCTGGGACATCAGGAGTAAATGGCTTCAACCTCCATGGTTTGGCCCAGGAGCCCCTGCGTGCTCGTGGCCCTCTGAAAGGGGTTCTGACATTCGTCAACACCTATTGGTATCAGTAAGGTCACTGTTCTGGGGTCTTCTGCCACCCATTTTTGAGGGTGAACCTCCAGGTGCACATGCTTGCAAGTAACTTTTGAAGGGAAAACGCTATGACCAAAGTCATCGAGCCCTGCAATACTATATTGTTAGAAACTGGGTTGTTGTTTGAGTGGGGTGTTAACCCTGCTCAAGCAACAGCCACAATCCATGTCGGGGTGAACCACAAAAGTCACTAAAGTAATCTATGGTAGCTTGGCACAAAAGCAGTCAGGCTTAACTTAGAAGCTATGTGTAAAGTATTTATGCAGCACACAAACAGTAATAAAGTGGAAACACAGCCCAAGAAAAATCCCACACTAATTTAGAAAAAGAGTACATTTTATTAAATTATTTGACACCAAAACAATAAAAATCTAATCAGTAGAACTAGAATATGAATTTAATATTTTAAGTTTAAGGTAAAAACTAGCGTGTAAAAGATCAAAGCGCCAACCGCAGACATCTAGTCGTGGAAGACCTGGTCAAGGTTGAAAAATATGGACAACCATGAAGGAGCACAAGTCTGATGCAAAAAGTGGATTGAACCCAGTTGGCCTTTACTTTTGGACTTAGAAGAAATCTGAAGAAAAAGGTCTCTGAGAAGGTAGAAGTTAAGCGGAGCAAGGCTGCAGGGAGTGTCCGAGGAGGAGGAGACATTGTCAAGGAGGTGCTGGACGAAGTCGCAGTGGAGATTGCTACGTTCAGACTTAGTTAAAAATCCCCTGTGGGGGGAAGTTAGAGGCTATAGCCTACGAGAATTCCACGAGGCTGGTTACCCCCTTGATGAAGGACTGTTGACTTGATTTGCTGCTGTGGAGAAGAACGTTTCTGGAGCTGCCACAAAGTCAGGCCAACCGGCGATGCACCTTGGGCGGATAGATGAGCAGGTGGGTCCCGGTCTCCTCTAAGTTCTCAGAGCAGTTTTTAGCCAAGAAGTTTTCGAAGTCACAAGTTTTGGATTTTGGCCATCTGGGCACCTTTAACACCACCATCAAGAGTCCAGCACTGGAGGGGCACCACTTGGCAGGGTTAGGACTCACTCTGGTGGTGGGTCCAGGAGTGGGTTCAAGATGGTTGGAGCCTTTTTTTGTCCCTGAGCCTCTGGTCAGGAGGCCAGCCAACTAGCCCTTGAAGTCACTCTGGTAGTCCTGGGTTCAAGAAGTGTAACGAGGCTCAAACAGCAGGGCAGGCCTCTGAGGGTTCAAGGCAGGCTTCAGACAGGAAATCAGTCCTACCAGGTGCAGCAAAGCAGTCTTCTGAAGTGCACAGCAGGCAGTCCTCTGAGAGCCTTTCTGCAAGTCAAGAACGTGAACTGAAGAGTGGGTTTGAGGGTCCTATTCTTATATGTGGTGCCTTATTTGAAGTAGAAGTTTCTAGAGAGTTCTGTTTGATGTGCTTGAAATTTCCTGCCCTGGCTCCAAGCTGGCTGCATGAACAATGCAGTGGTGGAAAGTCCTCTGTGTGAAGGCAGAACATAGCCTATTCAATTGCAAGTGGGGTTGTGCCTAGTTCCACTCCCCCCATCCTGCTATTGGTGGCCCATCCAAGCACACCGAATCCCTCTATTACGTGGCTGTTTGGGAGGAATAAACAAAGTCCAGCTGCAGACTACACCCAGTCCTGTGACCCAAGCACCAAATAGTTGGGGCTGGAAAGTGCTAACTTTCTAAAAGTGTTAAAGGAAGGCTTGGGTCCTTGACGCAAACTAGATTGGACCTCCTTTAACTTTTTTAACTGACAAAATATCTAGTTGCCACAATTTTTTTACCCACTCCAAACAAAGGGACCAATGTTCTTATTTCATTAGCCCTTATGATTTATTTCACTTTTCTTGTTCTTACAGTTTTTTGTTGCATTATTACATGTCTCTGCGAAGGGCAACACTTTGTTTTAAAACAAGAAATTCAAATATACACATCAAAACACATTTGATATTACAACAATACAAAAAATCATATAATGACAAAACAACATATTCTTGTCTGTGAAAAAAACACAATGTGGATAACCTTTCTTTGACCAGTCCTTCATTCAAAACATGTTAACACTTGGCGGAGTATTCCATTCTTGTTGCTATGCATACTATATCCTGCCAGTGTAATGTGCCCTGGGGCCGCTAGCTCTAAATGTTATCAATGAGAGAGTTGATGTGTTATAAATCTCTCTCACACTCTTTTAATTGCGAGTGTCCTTTCCCCAGAAGCATAGGCCAACGCGTTTCAAACCCCAACAGTTTAGGCGTTCTCTTCAGGACCGGGACTTGGTCGTTTCTGTGAAAGGTAAAGTAAAGTAGTGTATTAGAGATTTATCAACTGTGACTTAACCCTCTTAATTAACTCCACAATGCTTTCTATTGCCCCAGCGTACCTCTATTTTTCTTGTGCTGGGTCGTAAAGCCTGTTCAATGTGACTATCCCGAGTTGATACTTAGAAAAACGAATTCCTGTGAAAGGAATATAGCAAAGTATTAGTCCGGTAACGGCTTAAGGCTGTGAGCGTGTTTAATTAGGCAAAACAGGACCGAGGACTGTGTTACAAAACTTTTTTAATATACATTCTGAATATGCCTGGACCCAGGTAATCTTAACAATAATCCAGTATTGCAATAATTTTACTCGCCTTGTGACTTGAAATTTGGCTGTTGATTCTCTTTTAAGCCAGCAATGATTTTCTCCACGCCTATAATACAAAAAACACACTCATTAGAATCGTGTTGCTGGGTTCCCATTCCTAACGCGCTTGTTTCAAAAAGCTGTTTGCTTTTTCACAGTGTGTGCTGGATTAAACCACTACAAGCGCGCTTTTTATCCAGAAACAATGTATCAAGTCCGCAATTATATTGAAACACTTGCCTTCAGCATTCCATGTTGATTATTCGGTAGTTCAAAGTTCCAGCTTCGATCTCCGAGCTGCTCGGCTGTGAGCTGCTTTTTGGCAATTGAATTGACAAGGGATCATGAATCAATGACCGATGCTGACTTGTCTGGATAGTGTGTGTATTTTTACCTGATCCAGTGTGTTGCATGTTGGGTATTGTGGTCCAGATCTTTCCCGTTTGTAAAATGTTCGGCGCCTCCAATAAAAACGATTTAGTGAAATGTTTCTGTTCCCAATCAAAGTTCAGCACTTATTAAATGTAATAAGGCATCCCAATGTAATCCTATGGGAGAGGTAGACCTCACAGTAGTGAAAAACGAATTTAGGAGTTTTCACTACCAGGACATATAAAACCTATAAGTATGTATGATGCTTTTTAATTATAATGCACCCTGCCATATGGGCTACCTAGGACCTACCTTAGGTGTGACGTAAATGCAATAAAAGAGGAGGTGAAGGATTGGCAAGGGGGTTATATTGCCAAGTCGAATCTGCAGTTTCCCGCTCCCACCACCGGACAGGGAGGCTTCCGGGACCGCAGGAGGGGTGCGGGCAACAATGGATAACTTCTTCAGCGTGGGGACGCGGGTCTGGTTGCGAGAAAATGGCCAGCACTTCCCGAGTTATGTTCAGTCTTGTGCCGGTGGCGTCGTCGTTTTCAAGACGGAGTATGGCCAGAGCTTGGCTTGCAGCGACATTTAAACAATCTCCTTTGGATGTGCACGAGTCTGATCTGCCTGGACTGACCTGTTCACTGATACCTGAGATGGTGGCTCCACTGTGGAGATGCTCTCGGTAGGAAGCCTGACGTGTGATCCCTATCAAGTGTCTTGCCTTCCAAGAGTCCTAAGTAAATGTTACTAGTTCACAATCCAACAGGGTCGCAGCTGAGGCTGATGGGTGCCTGACCCTAACATGGCCGCCAGTTGTGACTTTTTTCCCCCAGCTGAAATCTTCCTTACATATTCCTATCAGGACTGTGCCTGACCTCAAGATGGCGTCTGGAATTCATTCGGACCATGGTTTCTCCCCCCACCCAAATCTGACAATCTCTGAGTACTCCTGATCTCCATCCTGACAGCGGAGTCCGAGCACTATGTCTGACGCCCGGTGGAGCTGCTCTGTTCAGCTATTGAGGAGATCGGCCTTGGTTCATCCCCGGACCGTCACCTACCCAGCCGGACTTTGGGCACAGTTTTTCTCCCCGTCTCGCCCCCCCCCTCCCCCCCCCCATCGTATTTCTGTAACTCTGCTTTTTCCTTGTCTCCTATCTATCTATCTGTTCCCATTTAGCACTCTTTCTTTCTTACTTCCTTTGCTCCTATCACCTGAATCTTTCCCCTTGCCCGCTACACCGCCTAGCCCCCTGTCCTTTTGTGCCCTTTGAATAAGCACTCCTTCTCCCCTTGTTGGGGAAAGATCCAATATTTATACTCTGGAGTCTCAGCGAACCCGCTGAGAGAGTCCACAGCGCCTAGGGAGCCACTCACAGTTGAGGTATGGTATGGCACCCCTTGCCAAAGCACTCCCTCTCCCCTTTTTGGGGAAGGATCCAGTATGTAGGCCTTGGAGTCTCAGAGACCCCCTCTGAGAGAGTCCACTGCGTATAGGGAGCCTCTTGCAACAGAGATGGGGAAATTATACCACTTCCCCTGGGATCACAGCTTACTGGACTTTGGACGCAGCTCTGACTCGTCTACCGGTTTGTGTGTCCCCGTCACCCTCCCCCTCCTCTTTCCATGCTGTGTCTCTCACCCTCCCCTCCTCTTTCCCTCCTCCATTCTCTGTCTACTTCCCCTGCTCTTCCCCCCTCCCCTGAATCTCTCCCCTTGCCTGCTTTTTCCCTTACGTATATGTCCTTTTTGTTTGTCTCGACCTTACTTGTCACTATGTTGCCAGGCTCTAATAACTGTGTAACCTTTGTAACGATGTAACCTGCAATTATGGTCTGATAATCATGTAAAGCGCTCTGATACCTCCGGGTCTAGCCAGCGCTATATAAAACCTTTAAAATAAAATAAATAAATAAATTGGCAAGGGGGTTATATTGCCAAGTCGAATCTGCAGTTTAAAACTGCATTCAGGCTACAATAGCAGGCCTGGGACATGTTTTAAGGGGCTACTTGCGTGAATAGAACAATAAGTGCTGCAGGCCCACTAGTAGCATTTCATTTATAGCCCCTTGGTATATGGTATACCACTTTATAAGGTAATTATAAGTAGGTAAAATATGCCAATCAGGTCTAAGCCAATTTTACCATGTTTTAGGGAGTGAGCACAAGCACTTTGGCACTGGTTAGTGGGGGTAAAGCCCTTATGTCAACAAAATCGATTTTAGCAAAATAGAGTGCAGCCAAAAAGTTTGCGGGAAGACCACCCTAAGACTGACATATCTAACATATGAATTGCCCTCTCTTTGCCTGCTCTGAGCAGTACAGCGGAGGGGTGCTCCTTCCTCAGAAGTTCACCAAACCGTTGGAGAGCATCTTGCGGTTGATCCTCGTGCCTGTACGCTCAAGAGGTACATGGTCACTAAATCCCTCACTTTGGAGGTTAAACTGATCTTCATGGGTTTTCTACCAGTTCACTTATATCTGAAGGTACCTAGTTCTAGTGCTTCAGGAGTAGATAACGCTCAAGACCCTGAGCTGTCTTAACATCACTTAATTTACCCCTAAAGGTCTTGAGAGCAATGGCGGTCAAGTCTAAGTTGGCCCTCTCCTTTGGAAACAGAACCAGGGATTTTCTTCTACCAACCATAAGAATAAACAAATTAGAATGACAAGAGGGCAAAAGAGGTCAGACTCTTTACCAAAGTCAATGAAAACTGTTCCAGCTCCTTTCTTGACTTCTCCAAAGATAACTGAAACAATTCTTCAACCATCCGAGCATCATGTGATTGAAAAAATTCAAAGCTACTTTAAAGAGGGAGTTTGAGACCAGACATTTTTCTTTTTCACCAGAACAATTTTTAGGTTCTTCGGGATAGGTTTGAATTTGTCTCCTGCTCTTCAGAAGTTGTTGACCCCATCTTTCGTCCATTAAGTCAAATTCTCTCTTATTCAGAGCAAGAGTCTCGGTTTTTTCAACCTCCTCACATTGACGGACATCTTCAGGATACATGATTAGTGTACAGGTTCCTAAACCTGTAGTTAACAAAATGGAACTGCAAACTGTTGATACTGTGCTGCTGCTTCCATCTTTATCTGCTGTTTAACCCATGATTATGAGTGATTCTACTACTTCCCAAATGTGTTCCACAGGGGAAGATATTTTGTGGCCAGAGTATACTGCAGATTTGCAAAAATGTCACTGAAGCAGTAATTCAGCCATTTTTTTCTGATGCTTTCAGAACTTGGTTCCTTTTTTTTGTTTTAAGTATCTTTATTAGCATTTAAATTTCAGCATTCCATTGCCACATACATATGTTGATAGTCATCCATTGTCAGTACTGTTCGCAGATAATCTGTGTTTAGGCCTGATGCACAACTGGTTTCTCTAGCTGGCTCCCAAATGAGGGCTACGACTTCCATTGTTAGCTAAGTTGTTGATACCGTATCAAAATATTCAACCACAGTTATAACATAAACAGTATTGCACGCGTCTCCCTCCCACCCCCAACCCCCTATCAAATCCATCCGTTATGCCCCTCTTCCAAATAGGCTGTACCTAGTCCTACCATCACTTTCTTCTCAACTCACTCTGGAGGGCCCAGGGCAGTATCTATATTATCTGGTGAACCCCCTGTCGCCAGGTTCCTGCACACCCCCCATTCCTCGCCTTAACATCAACACCTGCATGTGTCACCCTTTCTGTTCATGGTGGGAATGCGTCCCACTTGTTCTCTAGCTTATCCAGATAGGTATCCCAGAGCTCCTGGGACACCGTTCCAACCCCCCGGACTGTATAGCTGTGTTAACGTCTATCTCCGCCCTAGCCCACTTGACCACTTGGGGTGCGCTAGTGGGTCAGGACTGGTGTGGCCGTCCATGTCATGGCTATCCAGCGTTTTGCCAGGATCAGGACCAGGCTCTGGAAGTGAACAAGGTACTTTGTCTTTTTATTGACAGGCCGCACATCCAGTAAACACTGAACGGGGTCTAGTGGACGAACATAAGTTGTCATTTCCAAAAAGCACTGTACCTCTTGCGACTAGAACCCGGATTTCACCGGGCAACACCATGCCATATGTAACAAATTTGGAGTGCCTTACATACACCAAGGGCATGTGGTCCTTGCCCATAAATGCATCTTCCCAATTCTTTCCGGGGTCTAACAAGTGTGATGAATATAATTAAATTGAATGAGTTGAAATCATGCATTCCTCAAAACCTGTTTAACTGAGGTCAGGCAGCGAGCCCATGTCTTATCCAGGATGAACTCTTGCAGAGCGCGGTCCCACCACTCCTTGACTCTCGCAGTTCCTTTAGAGTAATGCAGTAGTAGCACCATGTAAAGGCATGGTATAGCTTTTTGGTCTCTCCCCCCACGCCCAATTGGTCAGTATTACCTCTAGTGTCACCCTCCGGGGGGCAAGGCCTGATCCACGCCCCATGTCGAAAACATCACCCGCTTCAAAGCTGAGTATAATATAAACTGTACCAGTCCCAGACTGTATGTTACCATCAAAGGTACACAATTTACCCTCTGTCACTAGGTCTGCCCAAACTTGCACTCCCACTTCTGTCCAGTCTCCAGTCCAAAATAATGGGCCACAATTCAGTATCGCCCAGATAGGAAGACTCAGAGCAACAGGTGTCACCTTACTGTCCCCATGTAAGAATCGCCTCCAACACCACATAGCCACTCGCAGCAGTATATTCTTGATGCTGCCAGGTGTTACAGTACCCAAGAGCCAGTTCAAGAGGGGCTTCTCCCAGTTCGTTCAGTATCTCACCACACTCTGAGATCAGTGTCTGCACCAGCCAACACATGGGCCACTGCAATTGTGCTGCGGCATAATACAGCTCATAGTTGGGGACCTCCAATTCACCTTTATCTAGAGGGGCGTATATCTTGCCGATCCTGACCCGGAGACTACCATTACTCCCACACTAGCATTGTGAATGATTGCTGCAGATCTCTGAAGAAAGAGTTCTTGAACACTCCTGGGATGGCCACAAAGTAATAAAGGAGCCGTGGGAGTATCAATATTTACGAGATGGAGACTTCTCCCACATGAGACAATGGCAACCGAATCCAGAAGGGGGGTAACCGATGGATCGAGTCCAGCGCCCGGCCCAGATTACCATCTATAATGTCATTCTCTGCATGGCAGACTTGTACTCCCAAGAATTTAGTATTGTCCAGCTTCCATTGCAATTGCACACTGGGTAGCGCTTGACTTTGGGGTTCAGAGAAAGGTACCAGTAAGAATAGACACGATTTATCCCAATTAATTCGAAGCCTGGATATTTGCCCGAAGTCATCCAGTACAGCCATCACCTCAGGGTCTGCTCTGAGATATATCAATACATCGTTGCATAAAGCGGCACAATATGTAGGAGTCTGCATGTCATAATGCCCCACTGCGGCAAACGCAACAGGCATGCCAGTGGCCCCAGGGCAAATAGAATAGGAGAGAGAGGGCAACCCTGTCTGCTGCCCATGCCCACCAGGATCGGATCCAATATAACACCACCATGAACACCCTTGCCACTTGTGTTTCATATAGCAGTGACACCCACTCTAAGAAATTCAGGCCCATTCCCACCTGCGCAACACCACCAGGAGGTATGGTAATCCCAAGGTGTTGAATGTCATCTCAATATTTAAGAAGGTGACCCAGCAATGTGTTTCCGTACGTCGCGCCCAATCCATGATACGGAACATCTGTGTAAGTTGAGAAATGTGAACCGACCCAGAATAAATCCATTGTGGTCAGGGTGTACCACCATATTAACTATTGAGGTAAATTCAGTTACAAGTACCTTACCCAGCACCTTGTAATCTAGATATAACAATGACAGTGGACGGTAGGGTGCCACACTCCGGATTCCCATCCTGGTTTCGGGAGCACCACAATTAAGGCCTCTCTCATGGAGTCCAGTAGCTCGTCCTTCACCATAGCTCTCTCATACGTCTTCAACAAACACGATGCCAGTTGTGCTTGATAGGTTATGTAAAACCTGGGAACCCCTCTGTGCCTGGAGTTTTCCCCTTTGCTATCTGTGTGATTGCCAGTTTAATTTCTTCTAATGTTAGAGGGGTCTCCAGTTCTTTATGTAAATGACTGATAATGGGGATTTCTATCCATTCCATATTTCGAGGCTGCCAACTGCGCTATACCCGTGGTATCCCTATACAAGTCTTTGTAATAGGACTCAAATACTTCAATGATTTCTCTTTGAGAGTTCACTATCTGGCCCTCTCCAGAGTGGCAATGGGGGAGTCTCTTTTGTCAGTAACCAGGCCAGTATGTCGTCCAGTTTCCAGTAATCAGTAGGAACTGTGCGTTTGTGGACCACATAAACTTTAGGATGGTGCCAGACTAATTCCGTGCACCACCACAGGATATGTTGTCCCTTAGACCAGCTAGCTCACAGTGCCACCATAAGCTCCCTAAACCTAGACAGGGAGCTAACAATTCTGGCAACCACTGAACATGACAACCCTGTTCTCTCCGGAACCGTGGTGACAGACCTAGAACATTTCGCTAAGACACTCGTGCTCTCTTTTGCCCAGAGAAATATACAAAGAATACACAAAGGGACGTTTTCAATGTTTATTGAACCAAAGTGATTCTTGAATAGAATATATGTGCTGCGATGGTCAATAGAAGTAGATGAAAGTTATAATAAGCGTCAGGACAGTGAACAGAACAAAGTGTTCCACCATCATGCTGAGACAGCGAATATTTGCAAACATATGAAATAATATAACAATCTGGCGTACTCCTACTATGCAGAGCCTAACCTAAGTGTCTAGGGTGTATGTTCTGCTAAGAAACCCCTTACTGGATGATCTAACCCCATTACCTGGTGGGTAAGAATGTAGGACCCCATCTTGGTCACGAGCTGGACACCCCTCTCGGAGATGTCAGTCAGCTGCTGGGCAAAAGCTTTAGCATATAGAGACCTCTCGAAGTCAGCAGAAGTGCCTCCTCTGACTATACCCGGGAACATATGTTTATATAGAAAAAGGCATCCCTGCCTTGAGCTGAGATTGTGATCAAGCTGCCATTGTTTGTATTCTACAGATAGCCTTGTCGCCATATGGACCTTGTACACAATGTTAAGGCAATATGATAGTGTTCTTGTGAAGTTGATTCATGTAAGCAAGATCGGTGTTTAAAGGAAACTAACCCAAAGTGTCACGAAACAAATGTGTGTTAAAAGTCGATGTTAAAAGTGAAGGCAACTTTAGGAAAGATCCGTGTACATGTAAAAATGGCAACGCTTCCTACTAGGCCTAACTGGGACACATGACACCCACTCCTAGGACACAAGTTCTTCATGGAAAAAACAGACATTATTTAAAATGAGCTACAGACAACGAGGGAGTAGCTACCAACGAACTTACTCACCAGTACTCATCCATAACAGTCTGCTATACCTGTCGGCCACCCTGGGCATTCCCCAAAAAACAATGCCTTCTGGCACACATTCACCCCCCTCAAAAAAAGCGACATTCACTACTTGCTTGCAGTGCTGAAACCTTCCAATCGCTTCATCGACCCTATAACTCCGAAAATCTTTAAGGCGATCAAATCGTCTCTCCTCCCTTTATGGACCAAGATTGTAAATGACTCTCTCCTTCAAGGCACTATCCCTGACCAGCTTAAAGTAGGGCAGGTAACCCCCATCCTAAAAACAGCAACAGCAGATTTCTCAGGCCTAAACAATTTCCGCCAATCTCCAACATTCCCACTCTAAAGAAGCTTATTGAGAAATGTGTCCAGATCCAACTCTGCACCCACATAGATCATTACCAACTACTAGACCAATACGAGTCTGGTTTTTGCCATAGTCAGCACAGAAACAGCACTCGTATACATAGTGGATGACGTATTATCAATGTTAGATCAGAATGAAGCTTGTTTTCGTATCGTCCCCCCTCAAAAAAAGCGACATTCACTACTTGCTTGCAGTGCTGAAACCTTCCAATCGCTTCATCGACCCTATAACTCCGAAAATCTTTAAGGCGATCAAATCGTCTCTCCTCCCTTTATGGACCAAGATTGTAAATGACTCTCTCCTTCAAGGCACTATCCCTGACCAGCTTAAAGTAGGGCAGGTAACCCCCATCCTAAAAACAGCAACAGCAGATTTCTCAGGCCTAAACAATTTCCGCCAATCTCCAACATTCCCACTCTAAAGAAGCTTATTGAGAAATGTGTCCAGATCCAACTCTGCACCCACATAGATCATTACCAACTACTAGACCAATACGAGTCTGGTTTTTGCCATAGTCAGCACAGAAACAGCACTCGTATACATAGTGGATGACGTATTATCAATGTTAGATCAGAATGAAGCTTGTTTTCGTATCGTACGCGCATAGTGAGTAAGGCGCCGCTGTCTGTTTTAATACTGCTACTTGATGGTCTGGGGAGAGCGCAAGAGTTTTTATAATTTTAAAGGAATACCTTTTAAGTTCTGCTTTTATTTAAACATATCTCTGTTCCTACCTGCTGCTGCTAATTTGAACACTCCGGTCTGCCGCGGGGTGTCCCGTTTGTTGCCGAGAGAGTTGTTTCATCTTGCTTCTGCTTCCGGCTTGCCGCCATTTTGGGAGGTTGACGGTCCAGCTAGTTTCTGGCATTTCCAGCTACTCACTATAAACAGGATGGAAACCCTGGTGTGCAGTGGACGCGGTCAGCGGGCGCGCCGCTGGCATGCTGAAGGCGCGCCAAAGGCAAGCCCGTCTGCGCCCGTCCGCCCTGGACCGGACCTAGGGCCCGACATCCTGGTCTTTTTAGGCCAAACCAAGAAACCTTGCCTTTTACCTTTATTTAATGCTAGAATAGCATCTCTGTCAAGAGAGAGGGCTGCAATACCATTGACTCCTCCCTACTAATACTTAATCCTTCAATGGCCTGTCCCGTCTGTGATTTCAAAGCAATGGCGCAACCTAGTAAGCTACCTTGTAGGATTAATTCCTATCTTTTTAAAAGAGCCCCTCCTGAAACATGTAAAAAATACCATAAGAACAATATAATAAAAGGACCAGACAAGGAAGAGAATAAAGAACAAAAAGGGCTATTGTGTATTACTAAACACCAGATCTCTAATAAAACATAGCGTTGAGTTTCATCTATTTATGGAAACATATCAACCTGCGCTAGCTTTTATTACTGAAACCTGGGCTGACTCTTGCTGCAACATAGATATACAGGAAGCAGTACCACAGAGTTTCAACATCTATAGATGTGACAGAGACTTCAAGCGTGGAGGGGGAGTAGCAGTCATTGTTGGAGATGATATGGCATCTAGCTGCCATTCCTCCCTCCTCCCTTTTGGGGAACTAATCTCATTTGTTATAGAAATCAGTAAACAATAATCATTTAAGGGCATGGTCTTATATAGACCACCTAACTCCCAAAAAGTTTTTCCTCGGGAAATAGCTAGCCTTCTGGAGCATTTTATCTCAGATTCTAACTACACGGTACTGGGCGATTTTAACTATCACCTAGAGGAGATTACGAACCCTGAGACTTCAGTATTACTGCAAACTTTTTCAGCACTAGGATTAGATCAAATAGTTCGAGAACCAACACACCAGGCGGGTCATACCCTGGACGGGATTTTTTCCAACAACCCAGACATAGTTAATGTAAAGACATCTCAAGTTGGATGGTCTGACCATCGAGCAGTTTTCTTTGAACTATCCCCATCACAAATCGTCTCTAATGTAAATAAAATGCCATCCACCTTTCAAGCAAGAGTTTGGCAAAATGTGCAGCCCGAATATCTAAATGAAGTATTGGAGAATACATCTCTAGTCCTTGCAAAAGAAGCTAAGATAGCAGCTACACAGTATAATAAATGGCTGGAGAGTGCATCAAATTAAGTAGCCCCTGTCAAAACAGTTAAAATAAAGCGACAAAGTCCCTCAGCGCCTTGGTTCTCAATGGAACTTGGGAAATGTAAACAAGAATGTAGAAAACAAGAAAGAAAATGGAGAACAGCCTATAAAGAGGAAGAGAAGACAAAATATAAATAAACTATAGCTGCCTACAAGGACCTTATTTTGAAAACTATGGCATTATATTTTACCAAAAAGATTGAGGAAGCTAAAGACTCCACTAAGGAGCTCTTTAGGACAATCACGGAATTAACTGCCAATCAATCTTTCTGTGATGATTTGGCAATGAAATTTTCTGAAAAAGTAGAAACAATTTATAATAAATTTTCTAAATCTAAACAGATTTCCATTATATAATCTGGCAATATGAGCAGTCAGCCGGTGGAGGGAACAAAAATCCTTACAGATTAAATTGCCCCATCAGATGAGAATACGATAAAACTACTGAAAAACGCTACCTCAGGTTCCCCATACGACCCATGTCCACCTAACATACTTAAATTGGTAGCAGAAGTCTCTGCACCCAAACTAACGCTTATTTTTCAAGCCATGTGCAAAACAGGCATCTTCCAAATATTTAGAAGAAAGCAGTACAGATACCCCTACTAAAAAAAGCCTCATTGGACCAAAGGGATCCAACAAACTATCGCCCAATTTCCCGTCTTCCACTGCCAGCCAAAATAGCCGAAAAGTTTCTGAATAATCAGCTGGTGACTTTCATTGAATCAAACAAATTGCTGGATACAACCCAATTCGGCTTTCGGAAAGGCCATAGCGCTGAGACAGCGCTGATCCAGGCAACCGAAGAGATCAGGCAGACTCTAGATCAAGGAAAAGGGGCAGCCCTCGTTCTGCTTGATCTCTTGGCTGCCGTTGATACGTCAGCCATGAATTACTGTTAGCATGGATAGCAACATGCGGGGTCACTGACCTAGCATGGGACTTGCTAAAATCTTATTTAACGGATCGGGAGCAAATAGTAAAACTGGAGAACTTTGTCTCTCGATCGGTTTCCCTTCCATGTGGAGTGCAGCAAGGGTCGTCACTGAGCCCTACCCTTTTTAATATCTATGTTGCCCCATTAGGGAATTTGATGAGAAGCTTTGGGTTCTCTCTGACATCCTATGCTGACGATACTCAAATTGTCGTCTCTATAGGAAACAACGATATAGGCATAGAGTCTAGATTTCATGACTGTATGCTGGCTATCCATAACTGGATGGACAGTAATTGCCTTAAATTAAATGCAGGAAAAACAGAAGTCCTACTTTTTGTACTACAATCGTCTTTCTGGGGTCCAACAGTCTGGCCAGCTATCATGGCCCCTATTCATCCCTCCCCCGCCCCGCCCCGACCCCTCCAGTGAAAAAGGCTCGAAACCTGGAGATGATTATCGATAACAGATTCAACATTACTGATCAGGTAAATAAACTTACTTCTTCTACTTTTTACACTCTCAGAATAATTAAAAAGATTTTGCCCTTTATACCACTTAAACTACAAAAGGCATTAGTCACATTGCTAATTCTGTCCAAGATTGATTATTGCAACAGCCTGCTTCTGACTACTCACAAGTATAACATCAAGAAACTTCAGATTTTACAAAATGCTGCAGCTAGACTTCTGTTAAAAATCCCCAAAAACTGCTCAGTGTCTCAAGAATGAAAAAGTCTGCACTGGCTTCCTGTTAAACAGAGAATAACTTTTAAGGCACTGTGTCTAGTCTATAAAGCGTTCCATAATCTTGGCCCCGAATCCCTGAATCAGAGTTTCAAACCATATCTCCCTCTCAGAAATCTTCAATCAGGTTCTGCTAATTTATTAACACTACCTAGGTACAAACAAGTACGATGGGGGGAAACAGCATAGTGCTGGAAGCATCTAAATCATGGAACACACTGCCTCTCACCATAAAAACAGCATCCAGTCTTCTAGCTTTCAGGAAAGCGGTAAAGACCTGCCTGTTCAGATCTCGATAACCCTCGCGGACCTGTAATATGCCAAGCTTGAACTGAATAGCACTTAGACGCCTCTGGGCAGTAATGCGCTATAGAAATATTGTTAGCATAACGTAACATCCTCCTTGACTTATCGTCAGTTTTCGATACTATGAAACACGACAATCTTCTATACCTACTTGAAAGAAGGATGGGATTATCAGGGGCCGTCAATGGTTTACTTCATTCCTCCATAACAGAACCCAAAGAATCACGGTCAACCATTCTCTGTCCAAGCCCTCTGCATTCACCCTGGGAATCCCACATGGATCTGCCCTCTCTCCCATTCTCTTCAATTTATTCATGGAACCTTTAGCAGACTGTAAGAAAGTGGCTCTGTATATACTGCACCAAAGTAAGGTTCAGTGTGCACAGAGTCCACAGTCCCCAGAGGTTTGGCAGAGGCTAAAATTAGATATAACCTTACTCTCTAAAGTGGTAGCTTGGTCGAGCAGTAAGGCAGTATCAGAGGACAGTGTAAAGCATTTGTTGTACACACTCAGTCAGCAAATGAAGCCACACACTCAACAACTGAACTCTAGGCCAATGGTTTGTATATAAAAATATAGTTGTTTTATTTTAGAACCAACAATAGGTGTCAAAATACACTTTCTCAGAATGAGATGCTTTAGTTAAATACTGTTCAATAGGCAATAGACTTTTGAATGCAATAGTTACAGTTGTTGCAATATGCAACACAATTTTAAACACAATTATACATTGAGCTCAATGGAAATTTCTGGTTAAATGCAATAGATTACTTTTTGGATTACTTTTCTAACCACAGGACTGGATCTTGGATTCAGTCCCGGGACACTTCCTGTAAACAGGTGAGAAAAAGCGTTTTGGTTATAGTAGTGATTTTTGAGGAATATTACTGTATTTCAAAAGTTGACACTTAGAAACTTTTCTGGGTAAAATTACCAATGTTATCCTATGGAAGGAAATACAGTTTGCAAGCAAAGTATGTTTACGTTACTTTTGTAATCCAGTGCTGGACTCCTAGGTTCAGCACTGGGACATTTACTTAAAACAGGTAAGTAATTACGTTTTTGTAGTTTGTACGATTTTTAAAGAATATTTGTAAGATTCAGAAATCGACACTCAGAAACTTTTTCAACAAAAAGCAGGCAATGATATCCTATGAGAGGAATTTCCAGTTACTGGTAAGTACGGTAAAAATTACTTTTCATGGTCGGTACTGGACTAAAAGATGCAGTACTGAGGTCTCTCCTGATAGTAGGTGAGTAATTCGGAATTCGTTACTGTTGTGATTTTTAAGCAATATTTTGGTATTTCAAAAGTGGACACTTAGAAGAAATTTCACAGAAAACCAGTCAATGGATCCCTATGTAAGAAAATTCAATTAGCCGGTAAGCTACTTTTAACGTTACTTTTGTAATCCAGTGCTGGACTCCTAGGTTCAGCCCTGGGACATTTACTTAAAACAGGTAAGTAATTACGTTTTGGTAGTCTGTACGATTTTTAAAGAATATTCTTGTATTTCAAAAGTTGACACTTAGAAACTTTTTCACAAAGAACCACCAATGTTATCCTTTGGAAGGAAATTCAATTCACAGGTAAGTTACTTTTTAATTACTTTTGTTACTCAGTGCTGGACACCTAGGTTCAGCACTGGGACCTTTCCTGCAAACAGTTGAGAAAATTCGGTTAGGTTATTTGTGCGATTTTTAAGGAATATTCTTAGTTTTCAAAAGTCGACACTTAGAAACTTTTTGGAAGAAAAAGTGTCCATGTTATCCTATGAGGAAAAATGAGTTATCGGTTTTGAGGTAAGTAATCGGTCTTTTGAGTTAGGGTTCTGGGGTTAGACTCGGGGTCTCCCAGGGTCAGTGATGCACTGTTGTTGCACCCTCAGCGGCACTAGGGCGGCCGGGTGCAGAGTGTTGAGGCCCAATGTTATCCTATGGAGGATAGGGGACTCCGGTTGGTGGCGGCTGGCAAGCAGGCCACGGGGTTGTGGGAGCAAAGCTCCTAGGGTTAAGCTCAGGGCACGTTGGGGACCAAGTTAGCACCAAAGAGGCACCCTCAGCGGCACTAGGGCGGCCGGGTGCAGAGTGCTGTTTTGAGGTCGGGTGCCCTGTTGATTTCAATGGAGATTTTCGGTTTTGGTTTTCAGCTGCAGGCTCGGTCCAGGAAGACTTCCAGGAGGAACCAACAGCTGGGCAGGTAAGTTGGAGGGCTCGGGGACGTAGGTGCACCTCGGGTTCCTTTCTCCAGGGCGCAGGGCGGCTGGATGCAGGGGTGTCTTTGAGGTCGGATTTCACCTTACCGGGCCACTCGCGGTTGGGGGGTCTCCGTGCAGAGGCTGCAGGCGACGTCGGGGAGTCCTGGAGGGGTCAACCCACGGTGGACTCGGACTCTGGAGAGCTGGGGGACCTCGCTGGGACCGGTGGGCCACTTGAACTCGGGCTGTAGGCGACGGGCGCAGTGGTGGTTCCAGGCATCTGGTTTCTTTCTCCTCAGCAGGCTCGGAGTCTTTGTTTGGTGTTTCTTTTGAACAGAGCTGCTGTTCACAGGAGATCCAGTCTTTGTTGAAGGCAGTCAGTCCTCCCTGGGGTTCTGGAGGTCGCTGGCTGCAGGACAAGACTATTTTTGGCGCAGGATCTCTGGAAACTGCAGACGGGCCGGTAGGGCTGGGGCCAAGTCAGTTGTTCTCTGCAGTCTCCTCTGCTGGGCGTCTTCATTCGTCCTTTTTCTTCTTAGGTTGCAGGAATCTGACGAAGGGAAGGTTCAGGGTGCCCCTAAATACTAGATTTAGGGGCGTTACAGGTAGGTAAAGGGCAGGGACCAATGGGTCCCTGCCCTGGGGGTGGGTACACTCTCTATCCTGCCACTCTCCTGTGGGAGGGGGGCAGGAGCCTAGTCCTGATTGGGCAGGGCTCCCCATCTTCAAGATGGCGAGAGCCCGGAGATGTGCTTCACCTCGCCTCCCCCACCTGAGGGGTGGGGTTGGCAGAGGCTGGCACACCCCTTTCCTCCCTTGTTGTTTCCCGCCAGTCTTCCCGCCAGGATGGGGGAAGAACCGGTGGGGGCCAGTTGCTGAGTACAGCAAGTGGTCTGGGGAAGCTCAGAAAGGCGGAATGCCTTTGAAGCTTCCCCTGCCCATCCTGGGGGAGGAGGCCTAGCACCTCGCCCAGGACGTGCATTGTTGCAGGCCCGGGAGAGCGGATGGCTCTCTACCCAGGGGTCCAGCAACATGTCTGCTGTGTGGCAGCCTAGGCAGCCCCTCAGACAAGACGTAGATTGTAGGTTAGGTTCAGGGGGCAACTCTAAGTTGCCCTCTGTCGTGCATTTTACAGTAAATCCCACACTGGCATCAGTGTGGGTTTACTGTGCTGAGGAGTTTGATACCAAACCTCATTCTTCAGTGCAGCCATCATGGTGCTGTGGAGTTCGTGCTGACGACCTCCCAGCACCATATACTCGGAATGGCAGCACTGCACTTACAGTGCCCAGGAATGGACCTGGGTACTGTAGGGGCACAGGGCTCATGCACCTGTACCCTCACCACTGGCATAGGGCACCCAGCTAGAGGGGTGACTGAGGTATGCCAGGGCAGTGTGTTTGTGGGCATGGCACACAGGGATGTGTGCCATGTCGACTCTGTTTTGTTCTGCACCAAGACACTCAGCCTGCAAGGGCAGTGTGTGTGTGTGTGTGTCAGGGTACAGGGCCTCTAAGGGTGGCACAATAAGTGCTGCAGCCCTTAGGGGTCTTCTCTGGTCACAGTGCCCTGGGTACCTAGGGTACCATTTACCAGGGGCTTACCTGTGGCCAGAGATGCCAATGGGGTTTAGGCTTAGTACAGTTTTTAGGGAAGGAACACAGGCCCTAGGTACCTGATTGGCAGGGATCCAGGGCACACCAAGGAAAAGTGCATCAGTTATCAGGCAAAAAGTGGGGGTTACTGCAACAGAAACCCACTTTCCTACACAAGCCCCCCCAGCCCAAAGGCCAGGAGACTCAGCCAACGCTGGGAGAGTCTGTCTAGTCTTTCAGGCGAGGAAGAGTTGGGGAAGTGGTTTGAAAGTTGCAGGGCCTACTCTGCCTTATATCCTTCTGTCCAGGTCAGTCCCTTTGGGGAGCTGGCCTACCTTATCAGTTTCAGGACCTAATTCCCAAAGCTCCTCTCCTTGCTCTTTAGTGTCTTCACCCCATCTTTTAAGTTTGGGTTCAGAGGTGCCCACCTCTGCAAAGTCTAACTTAGCCAGGGCAAAGCCCAGCTTACCCACAGAGGTCACCCACAGTTTGAGCAACCCCACCATGACCAATAGGGTCAGGGGGCCTAGCTTGTTATTTGGCAGGGGGTTAGGCCACCATGCCAAGGATAGGGCTGCCATGAAGGCTAACACCCAGCAGAGGCTGCTGACAGCTGTCAGGGCCCAGAACCACACCTTTAGCTCCTGTCTGGCAAGTGAAGGGGCTATCTTACAGGTCTCTTTGGGTCCTGGCTGCCTGCCTGTTGCTTTAGGGTGGGGGTCACTACACTTTGTAGTGAGCACCCTTCCTCCACCCTTTGTTCTGCCAGCTGAGGAGCCACCAACTCAGGCTGGACAGTTGCCTGACTAGTCAGGTCTTCTTGTTGGCTAGGGGGCTTTACCAGGGCCACTTCTGGAGTTTTCCCTCACTGGGATAGAATCTCCCTGGCCCTCTGGGACTGTGGCTAACAGTTGCCCACCTTTCCTACCCTGTTCCTTTTTACTCTTTTGGGGCTCAGCTGCACTGACTGCAGGTTGAGCCCCCCCCAGGTTTCTTGGGTGAGGCCTGGCATTGGGCCAGTGCCTCTCTTTGGCTCAGATCCACCTCTAAGTGGTCATTCCCCTGGAGACAATCAAGGGGGAGGTCTTTACTGACTACCACCTTCCTCCATCTAAGGGACCCAGCTATGACTAGGGGCACTACAGCCACAGGCCTAACAGTGACTCCCCCTGGGACAGCCCTTACTCTCCTTGATTCCCCTGGGACATACTGGTGTGGGAGTACCAACCTGTCATGCACCACAGTGTGACTGGCACAGGTATCTCTCAGGGCAGTGGCTGGGATTCCATTCACCAGTAGGCGGTGGAAGTGTCTACTCCCCTCTGGGATCTCCAGCTTACCTCTTGGGCCCATTTTCCAGTTGAAAGCTAGGAGGACTTCCTCATCTGAGGACCCTTCCTCCAGAGCTACACTGGCAACTCCTGGGGCTACACTAGTCACCCCTGGGGCTGTACTAGGGATCTTGTTTTTAGGACAGCTAGGGTCCTTGGTGTGGTGTCCTGACTTCTGACAGTTGTGACACCATATTCTGTTGGGATCCCAATTCTTACCTTGGTACCCTGGTTTAGTTTGTGAGGTGTCTTTGGGCCCATCCTCCTGGACAGGTTTTTGGGGGCTGCCTGGGACTCCTTACTTTTATCCTTAAGGGGTTCACTATCTTTCTTCTGGGGAGGCTTTGTGACCCCTTTCTTTTGGTCACCCCCAGTGGATGTCCTAGTTACCCTTGTTCTGACCCAGTGGTCTGCCTTCTTTCCCAATTCTTGGGGAGAAATTAGACCTAGGTCTACCAAATGCTGATGCAACTTTTCATTTGTGCAATTACTTAGTATGTGTTCCTTCATAAACAAATTGTAAAGTCCAGGAAAATCCTGCACATTATGTCCAGCTAACCAACCATCCAGTGTCTTTACTGAGTAGTCTACGAAGTCAATCCAGGACTGGGTCTGGGTTTTGTGAGCCCCCTGAATCTAATTCTATACTCCTCAGTAGTGAGCCCAAATCCCTCAATCAGAGTATTCTTCATGAGGTATTAGGACCCTGCATCTGGCCCAGAGAGGGTCAGAAGCCTGTCTCTGCAGTTACCAGAGAACAGTTCCCACAGGAGTGCCCCCCAGAGAGGTTTCTTTACTTTTCTTATTTCACAAGCCCTCTCAAAGGCTGTGAACCATTTGGTGATGTCATCACCTTCCTCAAATTTAGGGACAATCCCTTTGGGGATTTTAGGATCAGAAGTTTC
The DNA here is from genome assembly GCA_963921515.1 of Calotriton arnoldi. NCBI lineage: Eukaryota > Metazoa > Chordata > Amphibia > Caudata > Salamandridae > Calotriton > Calotriton arnoldi. Next base: position 2,783,830 of record CAWUFW010001137.1, read on the forward strand.
CTCCCTATCCTTAGTTGCTGCCACCATTGATGGGTGCTAAACCCATCTCCTGTCTTTCCTTCTCTAGAGCCAGGAGTCTGGTCTCTAGGTCCAGTCTTTTGGCCAACCTTGCTAAAAGGTGGTCCTCCTCACTAAGGCTATCCTCAGTGTCCTCTCTGGGATCTGAACCACCTAGGTGGCCCCTAGGTCCCCAGAGGTTTACTCTTGGAAATAAGGGTGCAGTGACCCTGTCTTCCCTAGGAAGTAGTGGAGGTGGGTTACCATCCCCATCCTCCTCACTCCTTTCCTCCTCTGCGTGGTCATCACCATGCTCAGAGGGGTGGGCCTTAGCATACTCAGCCAGGAGCTCCTGGAGCCCTTGTTTGGTTGGATGCTGGCCCATTGGTATATTTTTAAGTTTACATAAGGACCTTATCTCTTTGAAAGACAAATGAAGATAAGGGGTGAGGTCGAGCTCCTCAACCATGTCCTGTATGTCATCATTATTTTCACTAATAGCTGGGTTGTTTTTTTGAGACATTCTAACAAAAAGTTCTAACCCCTCTACCCTTGACTATAGTGACTTTATTTTCTAAAATTCTAAAGGGACTTAAGCAAGGCCCTAACAAGACTTTTAGTACTTTGGTAAAAATGCCAATTTGAAAAAATCAGAATTCTAAAGGCAATTTAAGAGTTCTGTCGTGTGATCAGATGGTAACCAAGTAGTCCAACAATGCAAGTTTGTATCCCACCGCTGATCCACCAATGTAAGAAAGTGGCTCTGTATATACTGCACCAAAGTAAGGTTCAGTGTGCACAGAGTCCACAGTCCCCAGAGGTTTGGCAGAGGCTAAAGTTAGATATAACCTTACTCTCTAAAGTGGTAGCTTGGTCGAGCAGTAAGGCAGTATCAGAGGACAGTGTAAAGCATTTGTTGTACACACTCAGTCAGCAAATGAAGCCACACACTCAACAACTGAACTCTAGGCCAATGGTTTGTATATAAAAATATAGTTGTTTTATTTTAGAACCAACAATAGGTGTCAAAATACACTTTCTCAGAATGAGATGCTTTAGTTAAATACTGTTCAATAGGCAATAGACTTTTGAATGCAATAGTTACAGTTGTTGCAATATGCAACACAATTTTAAACACAATTATACATTGAGCTCAATGGAAATTTCTGGTTAAATGCAATAGATTACTTTTTGGATTACTTTTCTAACCACAGGACTGGATCTTGGATTCAGTCCCGGGACACTTCCTGTAAACAGGTGAGAAAAAGCGTTTTGGTTATAGTAGTGATTTTTGAGGAATATTACTGTATTTCAAAAGTTGACACTTAGAAACTTTTCTGGGTAAAATTACCAATGTTATCCTATGGAAGGAAATACAGTTTGCAAGCAAAGTATGTTTACGTTACTTTTGTAATCCAGTGCTGGACTCCTAGGTTCAGCACTGGGACATTTACTTAAAACAGGTAAGTAATTACGTTTTTGTAGTTTGTACGATTTTTAAAGAATATTTGTAAGATTCAGAAATCGACACTCAGAAACTTTTTCAACAAAAAGCAGGCAATGATATCCTATGAGAGGAATTTCCAGTTACTGGTAAGTACGGTAAAAATTACTTTTCATGGTCGGTACTGGACTAAAAGATGCAGTACTGAGGTCTCTCCTGATAGTAGGTGAGTAATTCGGAATTCGTTACTGTTGTGATTTTTAAGCAATATTTTGGTATTTCAAAAGTGGACACTTAGAAGAAATTTCACAGAAAACCAGTCAATGGATCCCTATGTAAGAAAATTCAATTCGCCGGTAAGCTACTTTTAACGTTACTTTTGTAATCCAGTGCTGGACTCCTAGGTTCGGCCCTGGGACATTTACTTAAAACAGGTAAGTAATTACGTTTTGGTAGTCTGTACGATTTTTAAAGAATATTCTTGTATTTCAAAAGTTGACACTTAGAAACTTTTTCACAAAGAACCACCAATGTTATCCTATGGAAGGAAATTCAATTCACAGGTAAGTTACTTTTTAATTACTTTTGTTACTCAGTGCTGGACACCTAGGTTCAGCACTGGGACCTTTCCTGCAAACAGTTGAGAAAATTCGGTTAGGTTATTTGTGCGATTTTTAAGGAATATTCTTAGTTTTCAAAAGTCGACAGAAACTTTTTGGAAGAAAAAGTGTCCATGTTATCATATGAGGAAAAATGAGTTATCGGTTTTGAGGTAAGTAATCGGTCTTTTGAGTTAGGGTTCTGGGGTTAGACTCAGGGGTCTCCCAGGGTCAGTGATGCACTGTTGTTGCACACTCAGCGGCACTAGGGCGGCCGGGTGCAGAGTGTTGAGGCCCAATGTTATCCTATGGAGGATAGGGGGACTCCGGTTGGTGGCGGCTGGCAAGCAGGCCACGGGGTTGTGGGAGCAAAGCTCCTAGGGTTAAGCTCAGGGCACGTTGGGGACCAAGTTAGCACCAAAGAGGCACCCTCAGCGGCACTAGGGCGGCCGGGTGCAGAGTGCTGTTTTGAGGTCGGGTGCCCTGTTGATTTCAATGGAGATTTTCGGTTTTGGTTTTCAGCTGCAGGCTCGGTCCAGGAAGACTTCCAGGAGGAACCAACAGCTGGGCAGGTAAGTTGGAGGGCTCGGGGACGTAGGTGCACCTCGGGTTCCTTTCTCCAGGGCGCAGGGCGGCTGGATGCAGGGGTGTCTTTTGAGGTCGGATTTCACCTTACCGGGCCACTCGCGGTTGGGGGTGGGTCTCCGTGCAGAGGCTGCAGGCGACGTCGGGGAGTCCTGGAGGGGTCAACCCACGGTGGACTCGGACTCTGGAGAGCTGGGGGACCTCGCTGGGACCGGTGGGCCACTTGAACTCGGGCTGTAGGCGACGGGCGCAGTGGTGGTTCCAGGCATCTGGTTTCTTTCTCCTCAGCAGGCTCGGAGTCTTTGTTTGGTGTTTCTTTTGAACAGAGCTGCTGTTCACAGGAGATCCGGTCTTTGTTGAAGGCAGTCAGTCCTCCCTGGGGTTCTGGAGGTCGCTGGCTGCAGGACAAGACTATTTTTGGCGCAGGATCTCTGGAAACTGCAGACGGGCCGGTAGGGCTGGGGCCAAGTCAGTTGTTCTCTGCAGTCTCCTCTGCTGGGCGTCTTCTTTCGTCCTTTTTCTTCTTAGGTTGCGGGAATCTGACGAAGGGAAGGTTCAGGGTGCCCCTAAATACTAGATTTAGGGGCGTTACAGGTAGGTAAAGGGCAGGGACCAATGGGTCCCTGCCCTGGGGGTGGGTACACTCCTATCCTGCCACTCTCCTGTGGGAGGGGGCAGGAGCCTAGTCCTGATTGGGCAGGGCTCCCCATCTTCAAGATGGCGAGAGCCCGGAGATATGCTTCACCTCGCCTCCCCCACCTGAGGGGTGGGGTTGGCAGAGGCTGGCACACCCCCTTTCCTCCCTTGTTGTTTCCCGCCAGTCTTCCCGCCAGGATGGGGGAAGAACCGGTGGGGGCCAGTTGCTGAGTACAGCAAGTGGTCTGGGGAAGCTCAGAAAGGCGGAATGCCTTTGAAGCTTCCCTCTGCCCATCCTGGGGGAGGAGGCCTAGCACCTCGCCCAGGACGTGCATTGTTGCAGGCCCGGGAGAGCGGATGGCTCTCTACCCAGGGGTCCAGCAACATGTCTGCTGTGTGGCAGCCTAGGCAGCCCCTCAGACAAGACGTAGATTGTAGGTTAGGTTCAGGGGGCAACTCTAAGTTGCCCTCTGTCGTGCATTTTACAGTAAATCCCACACTGGCATCAGTGTGGGTTTACTGTGCTGAGGAGTTTGATACCAAACCTCAGTCTTCAGTGCAGCCATCATGGTGCTGTGGAGTTCGTGCTGACGACCTCCCAGCACCATATACTCGGAATGGCAGCACTGCACTTACAGTGCCCAGGAATGGACCTGGGTACTGTAGGGGCACAGGGCTCATGCACCTGTACCCTCACCACTGGCATAGGGCACCCAGCTAGAGGGGTGACTGAGGTATGCCAGGGCAGTGTGTTTGTGGGCATGGCACACAGGGATGTGTGCCATGTCGACTCTGTTTTGTTCTGCACCAAGACACTCAGCCTGCAAGGGCAGTGTGTGTGTGTGTCAGGGTACAGGGCCTCTAAGGGTGGCACAATAAGTGCTGCAGCCCTTAGGGGTCTTCTCTGGTCACAGTGCCCTGGGTACCTAGGGTACCATTTACCAGGGGCTTACCTGTGGCCAGAGATGCCAATGGGGTTTAGGCTTAGTACAGTTTTTAGGGAAGGAACACAGGCCCTAGGTACCTGATTGGCAGGGATCCAGGGCACACCAAGGAAAAGTGCATCAGTTATCAGGCAAAAAGTGGGGGGGTTACTGCAACAGAAACCCACTTTCCTACACAGACTCCTTGTCATCCTCCAACATTCATTATCACATGTATGCAGACGACACACAATTGTATCTGAAAATCTCCTCCGCTGATGATTTCACTACCCTCAACGCTATTCTTCAAAATACTTAGAATTGGCTTGCTCTCAACCATCTCAAACTTAACGCCATCAAAATGGAATTCCTCCTCATTACTGCACCCAAACACAATCTCAAGATCAACTCCTGGAAGAAGCATCTAACTGCCCTAAATTGCACACCTCACTTTGTAGATTTCGCAAGATCTCTGGGAATTATACTTGACAAAACATATGCATATGTAGAGCCACATCAGTAACGCCACCAAAGGAGCGAACTACCAGATGAGTATGCTAAGGAAATTAAAACCCTTCCTCCCCCAGGACGACTTTAAATCTGCGGTCCAAGCCATAGTCATCCCCAGGCTTGATTACGGAAGTGCTACGTTCAGTGGCCTCCCCAGATACAAGCTGGCCCCTTTAAGGGCCTCTCTTAACGCTGCGGCCAGACTCCTCACCGGAACAAAAAGAAACAAGCGCATCTTCCCTGATCTGAAATCCCTAAACTGGCTCCCTTTATGAAGCACAAATTCAACAAAAAATCGCTTGCATTACTCAAAAAGCCCTACATATCAATACTCCCAGATATTTGGTATAAAAGCTGGAATTATCTGGCAGATGTAGATCATCGTGAAGTACCAGCTCCCTGCTGCTGAAACCACAGAATTTCCACAAATAGAAAACATGCAACAGAGCCTTTTCGGGTATCGCACCGAAAATTTCGAATTCTACGCTGAAGGAAATCTGTCTGATTCCGTCTACCGCCTCCTTCAAAATAGAAGTGAAAACATTTCTTATGAACAAATGGTTAGCCTAAAATCAAAATCATACCCTGTGTCAATTGATCTTACCTGGTATATTCTCATTTGTTGATCATGACTACTATCCTTCTTACCTCCTAGGGAGGTCTTGTCCTTCAATTTGTTATTCTTCTATGATCGTATATATGTCGTATCTGTGTTTTATTACTGTATCTTTACTCGTTTTTCACTCCTCCCCCCTCCTGCAAAACGCTCTGATACCCTCACGGGTCATGTTCACGCTATATAAAACTTTATAAAGAAGCTAGCTAAAGCTAAAAAATGCCACTATTAAAAATGCAACAGCATATGTAAAGGAAATTGCTAAAAATCATATGTTAAAATAATGATAAAAGTGCTTAAAAACAGGCACTCATGCTATTCGGAGACCCAAAGCATAAAGAAAGCCAATATGTTTTAAAAATATAAAAGTTATAAAAATGTAGGGCAATTTAAAAAACATTTGGAAGTTAAAACTAGGCCGAAAAAAATTCCCACCACTTGGAAGACCCAGATGTTTATGTGTTCCAAGTGATAGACTAAATATTTCTGCTCTCAGCATCCGCAGATGATGATCCCAGATGCACACCTCGGGGCAAGTTGATAGAGCAAATAGGTTCCCATCCATCCCCCACAGCACCGGCTGTGGGAGCAAAAAGAGCCAATTGGTGTTCTGGCAAGACAGAGCTATGATCCAAACCACCTGGTACAGAGGCAACCCAGGCAGGCTTGTAGAACGTGGCCAGAGCAACAGAATTCTCAAGGAACAGCTATACAAATGGGCCTTCAGCGGGTTCATCAGTACGTGTGTGTCCGAAGGATCAACCTATTGCGACCCCAAGCACAAGTCCAGGGCACACTCGTAAGTGCACAGGAGACAGCGCAACACGGGCTGCACGCAATGAAGTCATACAGGCCGGAATGACGGGAACTAATGCTCATCCAGTTCCCGAAGCAAAGGTGCGCCAAAGCAATGCACCATGTGTTCATGGCACAACAGGACGTGAGGCAGTGGCAGCTCCATTCGATCTCGAAATGGGACATTCATTGCAAAGCAAAAAAATTAAAAGCAATATCTCTGCAATTAGGAGGAGGACCAGCGGAAGAGCTCCAAAGATGCTTCCGAGGACGGAGTGGATAAAAGATGGAATAACTCCAAACACCTTCTGGAAGGTGTTGACCAACCTGGAGCCTATGCTTCTGAAAACCCCCACTATTCATGTCATACTAGGCATGTTAAAAATACCATGCACCAGTTCCCCAAAATGTTGCTGGAAGTTTGTGCGGAGTAGCGCCTGTATCTCAGAAGAAGAATGCGCCACCTAAAGATCAAATGTCTCCTCGGCCGAACTTAAGGCCACATCTTTTTGAAATAATAATAAGGCTTTCAATTTGATCAGAGCGTCAAAACCCACGCTGGTAAGATTAACTGAAGGCCATAGTGTATCCTCCCTAACTGTACGGGCAGGCGGAAACAGTACTTGTGTACAACAAGTAACAATGGAAGACATGGTCACCACATAGGCAACCCCTGGTTTCATCCCACAGCAACTTTGACTGTTCAACATCAGGTAACTCCCATTTGAGAGTAATCTGAAATTCGGACGTGTCACGGCCGCCGGAGAGCCTTTCAAACAGCAAGACAAGTTTGTCACGAACACGCTACATGCTCCGTGCAACGGAACATCTTTGCATACTAGGGACCCACTCAAGGTATTCTCGCAGTCAAAACCACTAAGAAAAACTTCAGTATCCTTATTCCGACACCGGAATTTGACAGGAAGCTCCCAATGTTCACGTATGTACCCTTCACCTAACACTTCATATCTGCTCACTTGATGGTGTTGTAGACCGTACTGAAAGTGGAAAGTCGAGATTGGTAGTGTAATGTACCCATGGATTATCCAATCAGAGGATGCTATCTCAGCAACGGTACAAGGTAATTTCTCCAGTCTTTCTATATGTATTGTAATGAGGCTGACGGATCCCATTGTAATGAGGTCGACGCTTCCCTTCCCAATATGGCCGACCAGGTGGATCCAAAGAAATTCTACGCAGCACTTCAGACGCTCGGACCCAGAGGGTACTGATGTCCGAGCCAGGGGATAGAAACGGAGGCAGTCAGAAGCCAGAGAAAGAGACACGAAACGAGCTGAACAGAGTGGAGGTGTGCACAACGCTGACCGTGGAGCAGGAGAACCCGGAATGTCTAAGACAGGAGCCGGGAGGATTGGAGACTAAGTTGCTACACAGAGATAGGGAAACTGGCGGAAGTCCCTTGCCGAATCTGCAGAACCACAGACAAATGCCGGGGACTGCCCTGCGGACAGGGCTAAGAGGCAAGTAACTCCAGGACGCCACGGCTCCATCACTGAGACGTGGCTACAGGCAAGTACCGCGGTGGGCATTCTTTGGGCAGTGGTGGGGCCTCTCTAGCTGACTGCACCACCAAAGTAGAAAGAGAGTGAAAGGGAGCGCTACTCTCACTACAGGGCACACTGTCATTTTTCCTATTGTGTGTGTAATTCACAAATTGCACGGGTGTCGGTGGCAGTATTAGGATGAGAGGAAGAGAGAGAACCTCAACAGCTTTTCTCTGTCTATTTTCTCTCCAGGTGTATATGGGAGAGAAGCATCTATATACGTCCAGGAAGTGCATCATTGAACTCCCTACCAACTCTCTATACAACTCAGGAGCTCCCAAGAACCAATTCCTAGAGAACGGCTGATGGTTATGAGAACTCTACAAAGAGTACTGCTTACCGGGTTGTAAAAATGAGTTAAAAGAAAACTACATAAAACTCTTCTACCATAAACCACGGTCTGTACCTGCTGTCACTCTTTTTACAGTGGTGTCAGAAGTAGGATTTTATCCCTTTTCCCCTCCCTCCGAAAGAGAGTGACAATGTCCCAACTGATCACCATCGAGGATATGGTGAAGCAACTGGCCGAAGGGCAGAGATATCTACAACTTGTTGTGGAACAACAAGCCCAGGCTGCCAAGCAAGACCGCGAGAACCTTCATACTGCCCTCAAGGCCCATGCTTCCTCTGTAGCAGAGGCTCGGCAAGTTCAGGATACTGCTATCCTTAAATTGGTGGAAGCCATCAACAATGCTAAAGTCCATCATAATGTTCCCAGTTCGGTCCTCCAACAATACCAAGTAGGAGAGGATCCAGATTTCTTCTGCACCAATTTTGAAAGAGTGACCTCCACTGAGTCTTGGCCTAGGGAATGCTGGGGTCAATATATTGCCCCACTTTTGTCAGAAGAATTGCATGCTTCATTGTTGTTTAGTGTTGTCTCTTGTTGCAGAGAGGAGGCTTTATTCGTAATTTATGCTTCCATCTCAACCTCCTGTATGGTAGCGAGAGGAGACTGGTAGCTACCCAGGAGCCCACGCGGCTTACTGTTGAGAACCGGCCATCCATTGATCTGATCATGTGGTTTGATCAGAACAATGGAGACAAACCGTTTGTCTCGACGGCCGGCAAGGGGCGAAAGAAGTACAGTTTTTGTACCTTCAACAGCCAAGACTGGCACAGACACTCTATACGATGGCCCAAACTCCTTTTTGTCCACACTCTTTCTCTGGCCAGATCCCCGACTCTCTGGATCTAGCCGGCCCTTGCTGGAATTACCTTTACTTCTCCAGTGGCAGTGCATTTTACTTGGAGGTTGATTTGTTCGTCCCGGAAGTCATTCAGTTCAGTTGATGTCAAATGGTGTTTCTGCCGCCACTGTGCTGGCATTATCAAAGGTCTGGGACCCACTTCATAACCCCAAACAGGATCTCATAGGGAGTCTGACCACCCAGGGACTTTCTTGGTGTGTTATTTAACTGCAACAAGATCCTAGGGCCTTCGCTATTAAAGATTGCTTTAAGTCACGTTTTTTCCTCTACCGCACATTTGCAGTGCAGCAGTACTGCGTTTCTCTCTGGATGGTATAGAGACGAGAAACACAGGGTCACACCCAAACTTCCCATGGCCTCTCTGTAAGCCCGAGAGCTAAACGCCAGACCCTGGTCAGGATGTGATGTGCCAACTGCATATGTCCGATGAAGACTTGCAGATCCTTTATAACAGTTTGGGCGTCAGCCGATCGCTGTGGCCAGACCCAAAGAAATCAAGAGTAGGAATCCTCTGCCCCCAAGATATTCTTGTAAGCCTCGTCTGATGATAGCGAGCCACAGAGGTCCAAGTAAACACAAGCAAATCGATTGTTTGAAATCAGCAGACGTGTCTGTGGTGGGCGTACCATGGTAGAACCCTTCATCTGCTGGCAGATGTCGCATCTGAGGACAAAGTCCTTGGTCTTTTTGTAAAGACCTGGCCACCAATAGCGTTGCTGCAATAGTGAAATTGTAGCAGCCACCCCTGCATGTGCAGAAGCCAGACCCTCATGTGCAGCTAGAATTAACCCCAGTCTGTGATCACTGTTTGGTATTACTCTATCGCCCACTCATGAAATCTGAGCATAAGGTGTGTTTTGTGCATCTCACTTGTAAGAGTACTTGAGTGGAAAGCCTTTCGGCCACCATGATGTCTCTGTCTATCCTCATACTAGAACGAGTGATTGCAGCAACCACAGCAGTGCGAACTGTCACCTTTGCGGCTTCATCAACAATTGAATTGCCTGCAACGTGAATGCAACACGTTGATGGCTCAGTGTGTGAATGACATGAGCCTGTAGCAAGCATTCTTTCAGCTTTGCCACCTGTTTCCAAAGCAGCTTGTGCTTAACTGTGCAGCCTTTTGAATCTCTGAATCTATTCTGGCACCAATAATGTAGGTACTCATAATATGACTGCATACAGTAATATGAATCAGACACCATAAGTGTAGGGAATCCAGCATCCGTATTCTGTAGTGCCAGTACTAGAGCCTTTAATTCTGCCAGCTGTGCTATGCAATCACCTAGTGACTGCGTACAGGTGTTCTCAGGATGGAATTCTCCATCATGCATACGCCCTTTTACAACAGCGCATGCGGCTCTGTATTGGTGTTTTGTCCCTACGGCAGGCTGAGCAGAATCATCAGTGTAAATGATGTAGTCATAGTGTTCTAAAGACATGATTTAATTAGGCAGAGGATTTTCTTGTTCGTACTGCAGGAATGCTTGTGTTTGTAGTGTAGAATCAAATCTGTAATCTACATCTGTTGCATTGAGTGAGCTTGCCCATTGTATCCATCTTGGATGTAGAGCTTTAACGTACAGAGCATTTGCTTGGGTAACCACCTCTAAGGTCGGTACCGGGGTCACAGCAATAATGCTTTTCCCTTGAGCTAGGGCTCGCTCTCCTACTACAGCAGTCTGTACTGCTGTCAGTATTTTTTCAGTAGGTGCAAAACGCATTTCAGTATTGGTATATAAATGCAATTTATATGCTATTGGTACACTGTCACCTTCATTGAACGTGACATGTGTACCCTGATGTACCCGCGAATTACATAGATCACCAGATTTGTAGTGTTTACACATGTGTGTAGGTGTTTGGAAGCTATCATGTCAGCTTGAACAAAACGTAAAATTTCTGTGTGTTCCTGTGTCTAGTGTGTGCTTGAAAAGTCTGGACGTATCAAGTCGTAGAAGGGTTTTACCAGTTCTGTGTAATGTGGAATGTAAGTTCTGCCAAAATTTAGAAATCCTAATATGGATTGTAATCTTTTTAGAGTCGTTGGAGGTTGAAGCAACACACATTTGTCCAAAAATTGGGTCGCCAGGCTTTTGCCCTCACTTGACAACGCTGGACAACAGGACACTGAGGTGGGTGATTTTTTTTATTTTTATTAAATTTATAGCCCATGTGAGCAAACCCCTGGATTATGCAGTCCACTCTGGTCAAGTGTTCCATAAGGTCATCATCCATCAAATATGTCATCGACATAGGACACTGCCTTATCATCAAAATTTTCAAGTAGTTCTGTAACTCTGGCTGAGGTTGACATGGACACTGAATGTAATGTCCGAAATGTATTTACATGATAATTATGTAAGATGGGTCTTAATTTGGTTTTGCAGCCCTGAGGAAGTCGTAGGGTGATGCACCCGCTGACGAAACACGTTGGCTGACAGATGAACTAAAACCCAATTAAAGAAAGAATTAAAGAACATAAGGACGACTGGATGATTTATTTGTATTAGTATGTTATTGCCTGTGCTAAAAGACTTGTTCCAATTATCTTAACTCCGTGTTAAGGGATGCACCGTTGACATTTCTTCTCTTTTAATCACTGCATCCAATACCATAAATGCTCTAATATCTGTGTAATGTGCCCTGAGCGCCGAACCCTTTATTCTCCCTCCAAGTCTAAAACTATGCATAATAATGTATGCAGCGCCTCTCTGTAGTCTTTTCTAAGTTTGGTCAATGTTTGTTACTGGTCTGGGTACACCACACATTCATCTCCAATCTTCAATAGGCCCTCAATTTCCAGTACCTCCTCTCTTAGTATCTTTTTCGTTCCAGACAGTTTTTTTATGCACAGCCCACTCATCACCACTTTAAACGCATCCCACTCCACCACCTTGTCAGTTGTCGAGCCCTCGTTTTCAGTGAAATGTTGCCCTATTGTCTCCCTCATTTGCGCACAAAATACCGTCTCCTTCTGTGCCATCGTCGCCATCGCCCTTCAGGCAAGGCCTCCCCCAGGAGAAAGTGACCATCAGTGGATTATGGTCTAAAAGTGTGTGCCCTATGTATTGCACTTGTGTGAATGTATGCACCAAGCGGGATGAGCAATACACCATATCTAGCGGGTGTTTAGTGTGAGTACTGCCGAGAAATGTGTGAGAATTCTCTCTTATTAGGGTGCAGCAATCACCATATGGCCTCTACCTGCATTTTAATGGCGTAATGTTGAAGCTGCCAGGAGGCCATGCAGGATTGGAGCCCTGAGATCGGGCGTGACCTATCTCTTATCAGATCCGGAAAGATCCAGAACACAGTAAGTCTCCACACCAACACTGCCAGTGCTGGTGCCAGGGTTAAAAAGGGGGTCTACCCACTGTTGGAGCATATATTGCTACCAAGACCAATGGTTAGACATCTCGGACACCGTCCAGTGCCACATAGCGCCCCTCCGGGTCCATCTGGGGCGCAGTACTGTGTATGAAACTCCTGGGGCCACTCCTATTAAGTCTCTCCTAGCAAACCCAAGTATATTGTGCCAAAGAGCTCCCCTCACCATCATCTAGGTACTTCAGTCAGTTTCCCGGCCATTAAGTGAGTCTCTTGAAGGCATGCGAAATGTATGTGACACCGTCTTGAGTATGCGTGAATCCTTTACCATATAGCAAAGGCAACCCACCATAGCATGCCGCACCTAACCCGTGTTCCAAAAAAGAAATTGTCACCAGTTCGATTTTCTAACTTGGCACTCACTACAAACACCTGCTGTCATGGTGCAACCCTTGAAACCAGGTTACAACAATGATACAAAGAATAGAGGTGCACCACATCGGAAATATCATAAAGTAGTCCCATTCAAATTTATGGATTGTGTTCAAATCTTCTCGTTATTTTTTTTTCTTAAAAACATCACACGTATACAGCGAAGACAGCCAACGCTTTTCATCCATAAAAATTGACTTCTTCAGGTCACAATTGATATAAATATCCAATCTTCCAATCCATCAAAGCACATTCAGTCACAGTCCCTCGCTGTGCAATTCAAATTTCCTACTATTTTCCAATCCTCCACTGTTCTCTATTAGTCAGTATTCCCGTTGTTACTCCACTTCACGGGATGTGAAGGGGACTGGTTCGTGCGGCTATCAAGCACCGATTAAAGTGCCATTTTGCGGCAGATTGGCCCAGATCTTCCACGTTGCTGAACTTTGACATGGAGAATAACAAATAGTGACTAACAGATAACAGTGGAGGATTGGAAAATAGTAGGAAATTTGATTTGCACAGCGAGTTGGACTGATCTAGACCACCTATGAAGTGAACCCATCAGGACTGTGAATGAAGGTTCTTTGATGGATTGGAAGTTTGGATATTTATATCAATTGGGCCCGGAAGAAGTCCTTTTTTTGGTGATCCAAAATCTTTTATTTTTTATTTCAAAGGATTTTATTGATTTTGCATGAGTAATAAAAATACAGCAAAGAGTCAACACAACCCATAAGAACAAAAACAAAACATAACGATTAGCAATAACATAAGATACTAAAGTCAATCATGTGAACATAATATGACGTATCATATACATAAAGCGATGGCTTCTACAAAGTGAACTGAAAAGAAGGGGTAAAAGCAGTTAGGGAGGGGTGAATATACAGATATAGTTCTGAGAGATGCCCTAACATAGTATGGGAACCTTCTTGTTCTGGTACCAATCAAAGATCGTAGATAAAGCAGTGGGTCAATGATGAGCACTTGATTGAAGTTGGAGCTAGGCTATTGATGTGACAGATAAAGAGTCCTATCGGTATCGAAGCCAATATGTTCTCGACAAATAATGCAGTGATGCAACAGCACTTAAGCCTCGACGAAGAAGTCAATTTTTATGGATGAAATGCTTTGGCTGTCTTGGCTGTATACGTGTGATGCTTTTAACAAAATAAAGAGAAGATTTGAACATATTCCATAAATTTGAATGGGATTTCTTTATGATATTTCTGATGTGGTGCACCTCTATTCTTTATATCATATGCGTGAATCCTATACCCATACCCTGCACATTCCATGTGAGTATCCTATAAACCTGTGTTATCATGGTGTTTCCAGATACCCTCCGTGAATGGGTTCCACATGGTGAAAGAGTGCAGGGTGTGCACCCACATGCAATGAACAGCAAACATAAAAATTCAAAACAAACCCCGTAAATGCCCCTTCCCAGGCCCATGCATAAGAGTGTCATGGTCAGCCAAAACTTATAGCAATGTAGGTTCCTTGTGGACTGTGGGGGTTGTCCAAGACTTTCAATAGTGTTCATGCTCTTGAAGGGAGTTATTCCCAATACCGTTCCATGTCTAGCTTCCACCGTCCCCTCTTGCCCCAAACCACTGCACATGCCCACTTAGTCTGCCACTCATCTCCGGAGAATGGCTCCTCAGTACCACTGAATGAAAAGAAAGGATACACGGAGTATCAGTCATTAGCAAGTCCGGGTCATCTGGGTGATCTGTGAATTGTACTGCAGGTCGCCTGGAACGTCATTACAGTAAGTATCTGTCCTTTGAGACCAGCGTGTCCGAGTCTGAGCCTCTGGTCTCCATTCCAGATGTTACATTTCATTCAAGATCGGCGACGATCAGTGCCCTCTTTTTCGCTCCTTGCTCCTTCGATGCTCTGCTTTGGAGTTTGCAGGCAGCCAGGCACCTGGTCTTCTGTACCATCTAGCCCTCCTATGTGTCTCCAAGGTTGGGGGGGGGGGGCTTTCTCTCCCTTTGTCTCCAGCTAGCTTTACATCTCCTTAGGGGAGGAGTAGACTGTCTTGTCCCATCCAAAAGTTTGAGTTTTGCTGGAAACAGTAATTAATTTGTATTTTAGTTTGATGAGCCATAGCGGCTGTTTTATCGAATAGTATGACTCACACCGTCTCTGCACGTCCGCTGTATAGCCGGGAAAGATTGTGGTATTGCCGTTTTCTACCTGCAATGGACCTTTAGTTCTGGCACTTTGCAGCATATTGTTCCTATCCTGGAAGTGGAACAATCTCGTCACCACTGGTTTAGGGGGTGCTCCAGGAGGAGGCGGCCAGCCAGCCAGGGAACCCGGAAGACATGCTTCACTGAAAAGAAGGCAGTGGGATTGCCAATCCCCCCCACATGACCGTATTCGCCAGCCCCGTCTCCATATGGAGGTCCATATCAGTCCGTCTACTTTCTCTGACAACCCCACCACTCTAATATTATTCCACTTTGAGCAACCTCCTGCATCATCTGCCCTACGTCTCAACAATCCCACTTCCTTTTGCAGAGCCTTTATCTGTATCTTTGGGGTAGGCATGCATGGTTGCATTGTCATCAGTATAGATTTTAGTGCTCACTCTGTCTTTGAGATTTTTGTGTTCTTCCTGAAGAATTCCCACATTAATCATCAAAGCATCCAATTTGGGTTATAAGATGTTTTTAGATTATGTACTGCATGTAAGGAGCTCCATGAATTTCTGACTGTGGTCACAGAGTCTGTTCTCCATGGTGGCCATCGCTGGTGTCGGCATGGTGCTAGCCATTTCCGTCATAGCCGGCGTTGCCCCATCACCAGATCGATTCCCTTTTTGTTTCACCATGGCTGCATGTGAATCCCTACCAGGCAAAACGTGTATTTATTTATGGCATTCCTTTCACTGTGTTGCACCGCAGTAGCTCAGTGACCCCTTGTTATGGTCCCGGCCTAGTTTGAGCAACGGCAGTCAATGCCAGGGCCCGCCCGCACCTCCTGGCTATCCTCCAGCGTGGCCCCAGGTTGACCATTTTATTGAAAGGTCTAGGCCACCGCGGTACCCTCAGCGCGCCCCCACCCTGACCACGGCCTCCAAGTCTCTCAGTGCCTCTCTTTACACACCCACCGCTGAGTGCATCAGCTTCACTGGCTGCAAGAGAGCCCGCCCCAAGGGCACCGTGGCTTACCTGTGCTGCATGTTCGTCTTCCAATTTACAGGACATAGTCGCCACAGTGGCCGTGCCCTAAGCCCATGACGGACATGTCTAATTCCACTGCCACTCACAAGCGAGCCTCTTTTGCACCTCTGCTGATCAGGACCCGCAAAACCGGCAAAGGTCGTTTTAACAGGCGTCGACGAAGTAGCTACTGAGCCCCCATTCATTTGGTATGCAGGAGGGGGGGATCGGGCCTCCATTTTGCAGGATCTTGTCGGAACGGAGCTCACAGGTATTCAACAGTCCCAGTTGCCATCTTTGTCATGCCCCCTCAGAACTTGGTTCCTACTGAATTCAGAGGTAACTGGGCTCCAATTGTTACAACTGAAGCAGTTTACCACTGATGTTGTGGGGTCACTATACCTTTGGACTCCAAACTGGACGACCAACTACTACCATATAGCACGGGAAACAGCCACTACAACGCGGCTGTTTCCACGAATAACCTTAACCACGCATGCGTTACAATGCATGCGTGTTACCACGCATAGCCTTTACCACGCATAACTTTACAACGAATTAAGTTGTAAAGGTATGTATGGTAAAGGTATGTGTGTGATGGGTAAACACTGTTACCATGCACAGCCTTTATCACGCATGCCATTACAACGAGATACGTAGTAAAGGCATGTGTGATAAAGGTATGTCTGTGGTAAGGGTGGTGGAGGCTATCGGCGTCGTTCGAGGAAACGGAAAGGCCCTTCTGCTTCCTCTTTACGACGTGCACCGCGCCTCAAAAGAACTTGGAGAGGAGACGTCGTGGAGAGGTAAGGGGATTATATTTTATAGATAAATTAATATTTGACTAAATAAAGGGCTGGGGGTTGGGTTGCGCAGGGGGCTGTTTCTAGGGTTCAGAGCAGGAGAGGGGGGAATCGTGCAGAAGTACTTTTTAGGGTTCAGGACAGGGGTGGGGTATTTGTTAGAAGGGTTTGGGGAGGGGGAATCGTGCAGAAGTACTTTTTTAGGGTTCAGGACAGGGGTGGGGTATTTGTTAGAAGGGTTTGGGGTGGGGGAATCAGGCGGGGTATTTGTTAGAAGGGTTTGGTGGTGGGGGAATCGTACAGGGGTCCATTTGTAGGGTTCAGGGGAGGGGTGTTTCATAGAAGGATTGGGGCCGGATGTGGGGGGGGTCCGCGGGGGAACAGGGGAGGGGTATTTAAAAAAAAAAAACAATCTGAGGGCTGGAGGTGGGAGGGCGCAAGGGACGAGTTATGGTACTTGGGGCAAGGGTCTGAGATAACCTTTAGCATGAATAGGCCCTTACCATGCATGGTTTTACAACTTAATTCGTTGTAAAGGTCTATGTGGTAAAGGCATATTCATGGTAAAGGTTATGCATGGTAATGGAATTCGCGTTGTAACGCATGCGTGGTAAAGGCATGCGTTTCAACGGAATGTGTTGTTGCGGCATACAACCCGTAGCACTTGACTCTCTTGGGGTCGCAAGGGAGAGGAGTCCTAGGCTTTGTCAAAGAACAGGTGTAGATTTAAATTCTCAGACTACAGGATCACACTTTGAAAACAATTAGGGCCATATTTATGACCGTTGTGGCACAGAGCAGCACAGCAAGTCACCTTGCTGCACTGCCCTGCGTCAAAGGGAAAGGGCAGGAATGCGCCATATCTATCCCATACGGCACATTCCTGTCCTTTTCCCTTGCGCTGGCATAGATTTGGCAACCTAACCCCAAGGCAGGCACCCTTGCACCATGGTGCAAGGGTGCCTGTGTTGTAGGCTGGATTGGTTTTGTGCAGGAAGAAGTGCCTTCCTGCACAAAAACAACCCTGAGAGACTGTTTGCTCTTGCTATGTGTTCTGTAGAATGCAGCACACGTAGAAGGAGGAAAATAAAGATATTTCTCCTTGTTACACCACTCATGGGGAGGCGTATCATTGGCACATTCCCAGGTTTATCAAGTTTGGTAAACCTGGGAACACGTCAAAAACCATGGCAGTTGCATGGGAACACCCACCACAATGCCCATGGAATGCCTCCCTCGCGCAGAGTAATGCAACACAGCGATTTGCGCTGCGTTGCATTACTCCACATTTTTAAGCCATTCAAAGCCACACAAAGTGGCTTTGCGTGACTTCAAAAATATGACTTAGAGGTTTGCATCATGCATGTATCACCTTGAATGTTGCAAGAATGACGCAAAGCTCTTATTTATATGCCCCTTAATAACTGACCGTCGAGTCAGTGCTTTATTATATAAAAGAAAAGTACTTGAATGTACATAAGCATATAAATATACATGTAAAATGATGCCCAGCAATCCTTCCGGATTAGAGATGTGACTCCAGACCCTTTAGCACTCACCAGTGCTATTCAAGGATTTCACATTGACGTTTATGGGCCATGTCTGTCATCCTTCAACAGAGTTCGTAGATATTTGCAAATCGATTGTGGGAAACAGTAGTCCAGGAGTACAATTGTGTAAAATAATAATTTAATGGCTAAAATTCACTTTCTACACTTCAAAAGCAAATCTATGTCGGTTTGCACAGCAGCAATTCTGATTTCCGTTACTGGAATGTTTTGATATGCCAACAATGAAAACCCTCTGGACCCCAATAAGTGGCCAGGGACCCCCCTTCCAAACCAATTAACTGCCCACCCAGGCTGGATATGCCAAAATGACAACTTTCAGAGGCAACATTCAATGACTGGGCACAGGGTACTAGAGTCCACTGATAATATTGAAACCGTTTGTTAAAGTGCCAGCACACTAGAATACCCACTAGGTTGGCACAAGGTGGTTCATGGACCAATATCTAGAGACTTACAGTTGTGATCAAAAACTTCTGGTGCTGGAGCTGCCGACAGATTAGACAGCTAACAGTGGACACTGACAATAGCTGGGTTAGGGATGAAGAAGGATCACCATCAACAGCAGCAGAAGGCAACTGCTCTTCCCCTGGGTCTCAGTTCATGCAGTGGATGGTGATAGTAGAATCTCAAGCAGCTGGCCGGGGAGGAACTTGTGCGTAGGAGCTGGAGCAGTCCCCTAACTGCTTCCACAGGTATTCTTAGCTCATTTGGACTGTGGACCTCTTCCCGAAAGGACCACTTCTGTGTCTTCTTCACAGGCAGCAGTTTATCTTTGCACATGTTTTTCATAGCAACTATTCTCGGGTCTTTGGTCCAGGCTTGGTCCGAGCCTAGCAAGAGGGTTGGCTACTAGCCGAGTCCTAGCCTTTGGTCATGAGCCCTTCCAAGTAACACAGTTGTATAGCTTTGTGGCTGATGGGACAACCTGGAACAAGCTACTGATCACGGAGGCCAGTAATTATGATCAGTCATGACCCATATAATTGGCAACCTTGGAATCTTCAGGGCTCCTCATGCCCAAAGGGGCATGGCCACTGCATGGCTGAGGCATACAGACATCCTGTTCAACTGTAGTTTCTCATCACCATGTTCTTAAGCGAGACAAATCCCAACAGGAAGATTAGGAGGGGATGCTAACTCTGATAGAGTCATTAAGACTACCTCAAAGGTTAAATAGTCTATCTTCCCATCCATAGGAACCACTGTATTATGGGGGGCAGGGAGGAAAGAAATGTAAGTGCATAGGCTCTCAAGTAAGCAAAGAGCTAGGCATCCTTTACTACAAAGCCAGCGAATATGTTGAATACCACACATGTAGAGTTCAATGGACTGTGCAATGATCTCAGAAAGACATGTACATAGACCACACCCTCACCCCATGCATACACAGGCATGTAGATTCACCATCCATACACATCCCAGACATTATGGCGGTAAAGGAGCCTGGTTATGGTGCAATGAATGGCTCTCTTACACCAGGAAGGCCAATATGTATCCCCCCTCCAAGGACACGTGTAAGAAGACCTGTCTCTTCACTTATAATTATACGTTCCCCAGACAGAGAGGGCAGTAGTCAATCTGGAAATGAGGGTTGTACTTTCATCGGTCCCTCAACCTTAGAACTAGGCTTGGGGTTACTAGAATAGGAGAACCATCAAAGAAAATGATTCAGGACAGCACAGCTTTCTGGAGTTCAAAGACTGTCCATCTCAACGGATTCATTTCGTATAACTTGGCTTTGTGTCTGGAAGATAAAGCGCCTCCTTCAGTTATGAACCTTTCACCAATTCCTCATGCAAATGGCAGAAGGTTCATGATGAGTCAGTACCTTCTGTTGGGGACAGTTCTTCAGAAGAACAGCATTTGTACTTTTCTAATCAGCTTAATGGCAAAAGCAATGGATAGATTTAACTGACAAGCCGCCAGTTATTCCTTCAACTCTTTTCGGACAAGAATGGCCCTGGCATGGTAAACAGGCATGAACCCCTGCCCTAAGTTCTTGACTGCAAGTGGAATTAGTATCCTAACTTTTATGTTGGCCTTGGCATCATTCAAATCTAGTGTGTGCACAGCGACCTAGGTCTTTCCCTGACAATGCAAGGTCCAGGACCTCTTCTGTGACTCGAATGAGTGCACCCTGTGTGTCCTCATAGTAGACAGTGGACTACTACCTATGCCCTGGGTCGATCATATAAAGCAGTATTTGTAGTGTACTGTGTTTTTGAGAGCACAATTTACAGACCCCTCTCATGTAAAGTTCTGCTGTGATGCCAAACCCAAATTCGTGTACTCATCTCCCATGTGTATGGTGAATGTGTGTATGTTCAGTAGTAGGTCTCTGTGTGTTGCGTGACTCTGAGGACCGGGGCCAGTGGGATCCATTTTGAATGCCCCTAGTTTAGCATGGCATAAGATGATGGATGAGGGCAGCTTCCCCAGCCAGCGGAAGTGTATTGGTTGCATTCCTGTTTCTGGAGGGTGGAGACCCAGACACTGAAATGAGGGGGATGTAAACCAGGTTCCCTTAAGAAATTCTCTGAGCTCCTCATTAGCAAAGAACTTCGGATTAATTATTCCTGCCAAAGGAATTTGGTAGAGGGGGTAGGGCTACAATTTCTGTTGTTGAAGGTTAGGAAGTTTCTTGGCAGGGCCTGCTCTTTTGTCTGTCTCTGATTATTGCTTCAGCAAGGCTGATGACAGTTTGGTGCAGAGAACTTCATTGTACCTATGTTTTGGGTACTCCTGCTTGGAGCGAGTCCCATTGCTACCTGTTCTGCGAGCAGCATGAAAATTACATTTGAGAGAGAACCCACCTAAACCATTTCAGAAGCCTTTGACAGTAGATCCACATCCCCTAGCTGGAGAATGTGTATAAAAGTGGGCTCCAAAACACCCCACTTATTTTCAGTCCTAATTTCTTCATGACCAAGAAAAGGAGTGCTTTGCAGAGTACTCAAAGATTTGTTGTGCAACCCAAGGCTGATGTTTCCTTGATAGCCAGTCTTCCTGAGGTAAGGGGACATCAGCTGATGGTCTGCCTATAGAGCCTAGCTGCCTCTTGTTCTGCTGAGAGTGAAGAAGTGTACCTGCCTTACAGGAGGAGAGACTGCTTAGGAGGAGCCTATTATGTTCTTGGTGTGAAATGCACCCAGAGAAAGCTGACGACCCAAGAAAGTGAGTCTGGGGTGATCTGTGCTGTAAGGAGGCCCCCACAATCTCTTTGTGCAGTTCATGAGTGAGCTTTTTTTTGCTGTTTTTTTTTATATATAGCGCAAACTCGACTGCAAGCTATCAAAGCGCTTTACATGAGCACAAATTGCATTACAGACGGACACATTCATTTTTAGGCAGGGGGAGATTAAGTGATTTGCCCAGAATCACAGGATGCGTGAGCCTCCAGCCAGACTCAAATCTGGTTTCCAAGCTTCAAAGTCGGCCGCTCTAGCCGTGAAGCCACATCCACATATTAAGATAGTATCAAAGCATGTATTTCTGTGTTGTCCAGCAACTTGCCACTGGCTCGAGAAACTGGTGCTACCACTGCCAATGAGAAAAAGAAAGCTGCGTTGCTACCGAAGCAGAGAAACCTGATCAGCCCTCAGGCTGAAACTGCCCCCAAAGACACCACCTTGATTAATCTGGCATGGAGGCCTTGCTGCCATTGCTGAGAGCCGATCGGCAACCATTGCTGCTGAAGATGGGTACTGGAGCTGAGTTCCACCTCACTGAATCTCTTCTGTAAATTTTGTCACAAGCAAGAATCTCGCTCTGATCCCCACATAGGAAGAATAATTGCCTTGAGGACGGGAGTGCAACCCAAGTGTGCTGTACAGGTCGGATTGCCGTGAATGACCAACAGCTAAACTACAGGGCTTAACTTACACTTTGGAATGAAAGTGTGAGGTACGCTGGCAAGTCCTCCATGCCTGCTTGAAACTATTTGCAAAAAGGAATGAAAACTGAGTTGGCTATGAACCAGTGATAACATTTGAGCCATCTGCAATTGAACTTAATTCCAGCCTAACCGATTAGCATATTAGATATGGTAATAGCAGGATCTCTGCCATCACAGGAAGGAGAACAGTTACCGGGAACGACAGGAATGTAGCATCTCTTTGTTAGAATATAACTTATGACAACACCGTATAACATACCCATCAGAGTGTGTAGTTTTTAGTTCTGCTGCGAAGAGCCAACTCCAACAAGATCTTGGATTTGAGAGTGATTGAGATATCTCATAGTCCTTGGGCCAGGCCCTTGGTGTTGGTGTCCAGGCAAGGTTCTACAGATTTGTGTTTTTATGTGGACTACAAGGTCCCCAAAGAAGTCATGAATACAGATGTACATCCAATTCCCAGAGATGATGAGCTTGTTGACCAGCTGGGTGCTGCTAAGTACTTAACTGCCTTCGATTTGACCAGTGGCTATTGGTGGTTCGCATCAGCACTTAGAGCCAAGGAGAAGACTGCATTCTCTACCCCAGAGGGATTGTACCAGTTTAGGGGCATGTCCTTAGGGCTCAAGATGGTCCTGCCACTTTTCTGCACCTGGTGAAATATGTGTTCTCTCAGGGATAGAAGAGTTCTGTGTAGCCTTCTGGGTGATATTGCATGTTCAGCAACTCATGGGAGAACAACCTGAAGCACATAGAACAGGTGTTGGTCAGGATACATGGGGGAAACCCACCATCAGGGCAACCAAAACCCAGGTGTGGCAGTCCACTGTAGCCTACCTCGGATATGAGGTGGGTAACAAGAAGATTTGGCTGTTGGATGACAAGATTCAGTTAGTGTCAGAATGTGAAATCCCACTACCTAGAAAAAAGCTAGAGCCTTTTTAGGACGTACTGGTTACTACAGGAATGCTGTAGCTAACTATGGGACCATAGTGGCCCCTTTCACAGCTCTGACATCCAAGAAGCAACCGAGAAGGTAATTTGCTAGTTGCAAAAGGATTAGCAAAAAATATCCATCTAAAAAGGAATAAAAAGATACAATTTGTCCTGTTCAGAGACACTCCCAATTTCTTTGTCATAGAAAAAATGAGAGACAAACATTTTCCAGATTTCAATGCAGATTTTGTAATTTTCTCCAGAAGTTGATGATGGTGAGGTTGCTATAAGTCTCTCAAAAATGAGAATATCAAAAGCACTGGTGCAAATGGTGTAATTGGGGATGTTGAGGGTGATGCTGAAATAGTTTGTAAAGCAGTCCCAGTTGAATCCGGCAACACAGACACTGTTTTGTTTATTGATTTTAACCATACAATACACCCAAGATTGGTACAAAGCCAGCAGTAAATTAAAACAGAATCTCCATAATACACATTGCGATTCCACGTAGTGAGCCACACAGTTTTGTACTAACTTGAGGCTAAACAAAGAGCATTAAACATCCAGCACTGTGGCAGGCAATCAGTCGAAGGCGGCCTCATGGGATTGTACCTCCACCTCCAAGGACCCCAGTCAAGATGGGCATGGCTCCAGGTGTATTCCTCAGTACATGGCCCAATCTTTCCAAACGTGATAGTGTTTCTGTGGGCAACCCCTGGCCAAGTATACTGGACGTTCCAAGCGCATGCAATGATCCATACCAGTGATCCATCTAGATATTGGGGGGAGCGCGTCTTTCCACACCCTTGCGATGGCGTGCTTGGCTATCACCAAGATGCACCTTCTTGCATCTGTCACCTCCTATAGCCTCCTGGATGTGTAAAAGGATCCATTTCAGGTCCATAGGTATCATTCAGCCCAGTATTGTCTCCAAGGTTCCCAGTACCCCCTCCCAAAAGTGTCAGCAAGCCGGCAACATCAAAATGTCTATAAAAGATCCCCCGTGGTGGATCTACAGTGCAGGCGGCCTCCCGAGCTAACCATTCCCATTTTGAACAGCCATGTTCTTGTGAGGTATGGGAGATGCATTAATGTAACTGCTCTGAATCTGAAGTTGAAGGACAACTGCCCGAAACTGGCCAATTCTGTAAATCTCGATGCACCTACTATCGACAGATGGATCAGGGATACACTTGACTCCCTGATCCCTGTCATGGAAAAAAAAAATCATAGAATCGGTCCACTGGCTCCCTGGATCAGTGACACAGCGCGAAAACAAAAAAAACCTGCAAAGCGCTGGATAGAATCTGGTGTAAATCTTATTGCAAATTGGATGAAGTCAATTATAAGCTGGCTTTAAAACAGTACCATAAAAAATGTAGAGCGGCTTCAGCTTCTTTTTTTTTTTTGGGACAAAGTTAGCGTAACCCAAAACTGCACAAAGACTCTTTTCCAAGTTTTAAAAACACTTTCTGATCCCATAAACAAACCCAGCCATTCCTCATTCTTAACCTCATTATGATGAGTTAGCTTCCTTCTTCTGAAATAAAAAATGGCGGATATTCAGGCTTCTTTCTCACCCACACCAGAAGGCATCCCTCAAGACGATTTTGTCCAACTAAGCCATGTGTACTTAGTACCTTCCAGCCTATGGACCAGCAAACTCTCTTTTCTCTTCTGTCTACTAATAAGTCAGGCTCACCTCTCGATCCTTGTCCTCCCTCGGTTTTTTGTAAATTGGAATCTCAACCATTGGATCTATTCGCCCAGTTCTTAAACCGCTCTCTTTCCCATGGCTGGCTCCAAAGCAAAGGAAACATGCAATGGTCAAACCCCCATTAAAGAAACCCAATTTAGACACGTACACCTGGTCAAAATATAGGCCGTTCTCTATTACCCACTCTGTTCAAGGTGCTAGAAAAGCATGTGAACAAACAGGTATGTTGTTCACAGAGTCTAATGCCATGCTCCACCACTCTCAATCTGGTTTCAGAGCAGGACATTATACAGAGTCAGCGCTCTTAGAAGTGATGGACTATCTTAGGCACCAATTGGACAACGGTGGCACTGCTGCACTGATCCTTTTGGACCTCATGCAGCCTCTGACACGGTGAACCACGCCACATTGCTTTAAAGATTAGAGGCCATGGGCATGCAGGGCACAGCTCTGTACTGGTTGACATCTTATCTGCAGGACAGGGTTTTTCAGGTACACTCATCAGCATTGCTCCAAGCCACACCCTCTTCCATCTGGAGTCCCTCAAAGGCTCCATTTTAAGTCCTACCTTGTTCATTCTCTTTGAAAGGCCATTGGCGGACATCGTGGAAAAGTGTGGTCTTACTATCTTGTCATATGCTGATGATACTCAGGTTGATGTGTCCTAGTCCTCCCAAGAAAATAACAGCGCAAAGGCCTTGAATAGCTGTCTTATACAAGCCTTTTTATGGATGAATGCCAACTCCCTTCAGTTAAACGAGGAGAAAACCGGGGTGCTGTTGGTGGGTTACCTTCCTCATCTCCGGGGCCCTCATCTATGGCCAGAGGTGATGGGTAACATTCCCAGCCCTGCCCCTGTGGTTAAGAACTTGGGAGTTTGGCTGGATAATGAGTTATCCGTGAGTCACCAAATTACGAAGGTTGGCGGCCACTTGCCTTGGCATCCTGAGATGGCTTAAGATAATTCTGGGCTGTCTTTCCACCTCTGCCCAAAGAACGGTCATTCAGGCCCTAGTTATGTCCAGATTAGATTATGGAAACATTCTCTATCTAAGGGTCAAGAAGAACTTACCCAGATGGTTGCAGATGGTGCAAAACACGGCGGCTAGACTTTTACTCCATCCTCCGAAGTTCTCTTCGACTGTTAATCTACTCCGAGAACTTCATTGGCTTCCTATCAAGCGCTGTGTTCAATTCAAAGCACTATGTTATGTGTTTAAATATCTATCTAATTCAAGCCTGATCTATCTGAGATCTTTGGTGTCTCATACACCCAGTCAATCTCTGCAGTCAAGTAACCTTAACCATGCGTTGGTTCCCAGAATCACGAGATCTTGACAAGGAGGTTGAGCCTTCTACTTTTTAGCCGCAAAGCCATGGAATTCCCTCCCTCCAGATCTGAGGGCTTGTTGCTCCCTTCTGATTTTCCGGAAGAGGTTGAAAACCTGGTTGTTCTAAACCTTTGGAATAGGAACTATCTTTTTAAAGTGTAGTCAGATTTGTTTGGTTGGCAAAGCGCTGGGAAACCCTTTCTGGGTAGCCATGCACTATATAAATCAAATTAACATAACATATCAATGGTGTTGTTGACCCTCCATATGTTGTGTCTAGTGGCCCGATGGGGCATGAACCCAGACTGATCCGGGTGGATGAGGTGGCCGATCACACCTGATAGCCATTTAGCTAACATCTTTTCCCACACTTTGATCTCCGTGTCAGCAGAGATATTGGTCTGTACTCCTCACAACAGGTGCCACTGAGTCCCGGCTTTGGGATCAGCACTATATCCGCCACTCTGAGGTCTCTGGGCAGCTCGCCCCTCATCAAGGCTTCACTAAAGGTCTGCAGCTTATCTGCCTGTGCCCATACAAGTCTCCAGAACTCCACTGGAAGCCGCTAGGCCCCAGCGTCTATTGCTTCTTCAATTTGCTGTAATCGTTCAATTAAAGGTTTAAAACTAGCATTAATCAGAAAATTAACTTTCCTCAAAAAGTTATCAAAAAGGTCTCTCGATGTATACACAGTCAAAGGATTTTCATTGGCACTGGCACTCAGCTTTACTTGCTCGGACATTAGTAGCTTTTTTGTTGCGCTTTGCTGGGGTGTTCGTTTGGGATAAGGAAGAACGTTTGCTAATGATGGGGTGTACCGTATAAGACACAGAAGCTTGATTTTGTTGTTGTTTTCAGTGTAGGGATGGGAGAATCTATAATTGTTTTCCCTATGCAAGAGGATGTTCTTTCGATGCAGCTGTCTGTACTGCGGTGAGAATTTTCACAGTAACGTAAATTGTTCCTCAGCAGAGAAATAATGTGTGCTCTCTATGCTATGGGAGTTGTTTGCTCCTCATTGTAAACTATGTATACTCTAAAGCGCTGGGAACAACCCTAATTACTATGTTTGTCTTGTTGTCTCATGTCTGTAAATACTTAGGGCCCAATTACGATGCTGTTATGAAACAGTCCTGAACGAATCGGTTCCAGACTTGTTTCCAACCGAATCAGGTTCTGCTAGTCCGGACGACCGATTACAATGCTTCCCAACATCGTTCGGTCAGACTTGCATGGATTCCAATGGGAGCCTGTCTTGTGACCGAGATCACAGGCTACCATTGGAAAAAGGGGTGTTTGGGGAAAACCTTGCACCCTGTGGCGGGCATCCACATTGTGCATGGTTAGGAAGAGAGGTCCCTTGGGTACCCCCATGGGCCACATTCTGTCACCTCCGGGTGAAGGGGGGCCCGCACTGGGCCCCCAAAGACTGATTTCAAAAGCTGTTTCGTCTCAGGCAAACCGAGTCGGAACGGCTGTCCAAATCGGTCATCGTCATCGCTCATCCGGAAACAGTGCCCATTAAGCTGAAAGATTAATCTCCAAAAGACTCGGACTGACCCAATGCCTTTCGGAACCGATTCGGACTGCTCGTACAGTTTCCGGACATCGTAATCGGTCATTGGGAAAACTGTATGATTCAGTAGGAAACAAGGGTTCCGAATCGGATTCTGCAATACCGAATCCCATCCGGAGCCCTTCCTAACGACATCGTAATCGGCCCCTAACTCTCTAACATGCCTGCCTGCAGTCCGTGTTTTTAGAATATGTTGGAGTAATTCATTCATACAAGGGCTTAACCTACTCAGCATAATGTAGCAATACACCCCATTAGGGCGTGTCTTTTTTTTTTTCTTCAGTGTTTGGAGGTAGTGAGGTAGCACTGGTCTGTAGGAAGTCAGGTGCCAATTCTTTACCCTCAATGGATAATTCATATCAAAGGCATCACATTAGGATATGCAATTTTAGATTTCTTAAAATTGATTTTATACCCATGCCAGGCTAAAAGTGTCACTATCCTATACCCACTAGCCAGAAGTTCAGTCAAGCTTCAACTGCTGGAGGAGAGAGGTTGTATTAACTTTCCATACTACAACACAAATCAAAAGGTAGTTAAACCAGCTCAAAGCTAATTCTGCAGACTCTGTCAAGTAACCTCATTGCACCTTCTCGGGTCACTTTGGATGCCTTTCTCATAACCCCTTTATCAATTAGCGTGACCACAAACAGCTGAAAAGTAGATCACAACTTTGTTATTCTCAGCTCTCTCAAAACAATATTACATAGTCAAACAAGTATACATCCAAGTTGCGTGTCCCAAAACATGTTTCAGACCCCAAAACAAGCTTTGACAAGCCCATTATACTTGTATCATCTGCACATGGGGTTGAAAAATGTCATTTACATGCACAAACCTGGGTGTATTCTTTTTTACCTATGTGATGAAGGATGATTGATATATGTGTTTTACATACATAGAATAACTTAACTAAATAGGAGAGACAAAGATTTATGACTTTGCGAGTTCCAGTGCCCCAAGATACAGATTTTTTTGGGGACAGAGACTAAAATGTTATTAGTGTCATATTCAGAGACTCACTGCGAGAACGAAGGCAAGGCTCCATGCCGCATGGTCATAGTTGTACCTTATGGCATGGCTAGCTGAACGTTGCTGCAAAAGGCATTGCAAGACATCAAGTAACCGCCAGTGATGGTTGGTACTATACAATGTTATTAATCAGTCAGACTCCAAAACTTGATATTCTGCCATGAATGGCAATAATTTGGACTACAAGCTCATATACCTAGCATGTCAAAGATGCAATGCCCACCACTACCCGAGTGACGGAGATGCCTGTATGACATACAACATCCTATGCCCTTTATACTCCTTACAGAGCCATATGAAGCTCAACTCAATTAACAGAAGCAGTGGCCTGAAAATATTCAAGACACCAATATACTTTCTTTTCACAGTGCTGCGTAGCCAGTAATGTCAGGCCAATACAGCTTAAGCATTGTTTATTACACCACCACTCAATTGACCATTAAATTTGGAACTGATTTATTTCCATTGTTGTCATCCAGGATATTTACGATTGCTTTTGTATACGCTAATGTATTAACTTGTATTGGCGATGAAAGAATTTCAAGTCACTTGATGCTTTCTCTAAATTTCCCTCCTAACCGTTTTTCAAATGTCGGTATGTATGTTTGTGATTCGGCAAACACGGCGAGGTTATACAGATAATACAAAAGAATCTGTGACCTCACATCAGCGCAGCGCTCTAAGGAGGGCGGGATTCCTGGAAGTCATACACAATGTGCCTTGGTTCTAGGGGGTGTGTTTTTTTTGGGATTCTGGACAAAAACATAAAAAAAAAATCCGAGCACGTGAACAGGCGAACGTGCTTCATACCATTGAGTTCTAACCCACTATACTGGAGAACATGAACTCCAGCAGGGTGATGTCAAGGGCAGCCATAGAGGCGAAATCGTGTTTGTCTAGTGAATAAAATGCGCAGTACTATATGGCCAGCAAGGCATGCACTTCATACATAAACCCAATGTACGGGAGGGGACGTTGACACTGAATGGGACATGGTCCAGGCAACTTTGAACAAACGTGAATGTATAGAGGAGCGTGCAGCTTTTAGAAGCAAGTGCCAGGGAAGGGGTGCGCGAGAAGCGAAGCGAGCAAGGGTGCGGCACAAGGAAGGATCCCGTAAATATCATGAGTATCACACCAACGTGTGGTGGGCTGTCGATTGCAGTTAACGTTGAGTTGTATACGGAGGTTCTCGTATGCAGATCTCGCACTTCTGGCAATTACGAATTTGTAGGTAAAAGCTTGAGACCCCCGCCCACCAATCTACGCCTATTACAAGTAATTACTATTGTAGCATCATCACAGTTTCAATCAGAGAAATCCAATTGCATAAATCACTATATAAATGAAGTTAAAATACAATGATGGGACCAGATCCAATAGAACATGGGTGGTCCCGTTTTCTTCGATAAGGCACGAGCAGCCCGAATACGGCCCTTTTAATGCACCGGGGTAAGAAAACTCCCATCTCAAAGGTTGCATGAGAACTGAACTGCCTCGCGAATGATCAAAGTGCATTGGGGACAGCGAATATATATGATCACAAAATTCTATGAGCCGTAGGCTGAGAAGCAACTATTGCGCGGCCCCGAGCCCCTCAAAACAAAGCGACCTCCCCGGGGGCGCGCGTAGCATCTACTTCCCGCGCTTTCACTACAAAGCCCAAAGCGCAACTGCCACTGTATACATTCAAATAAAGCGTACACGCGCTGCTACGTAAGTCACACGGCCGGCGCGCGCTTGCGCACAACGTCACTGCGCTCGGCTCCGCCTCTTCGCCCCGTTAAGCGCGCGCAGACAAACCCACGCTGGAAACCCCGCCCAGTAGACTCAAGAAGCTTCACAAGAGCCCGCGCTCTCCCACGTGACTTTGCCACTACCAATCGGCACTGGAGGCTTGACGCTAGATCCGGTTCTAACCGGTTCCTGGAGCCTTTTCATTTCTATAAAAGTTATACACCACCCGATTTCAAACCATTTCTCTCAGCAGTCCTCATCAACTCAAGCGCGGTTTCTTCTGTACCAGCTGCACGTTTGCTATACGCAACCATGCCCAAGAGAAAGGTAGGTCAAAAACTAACTGGTGTGGTACTTGGGAAGGAGATGCGCAGCAGGCAGGGGCATAGCAATCATTTGTAAAGAAAAAGGTTGTATAGTGAAGCAGTGTTTTTTTTTTTTTTCATTCCACGGAATCGAAACTAAAGGCGCGGGTTTAATGCAAACTGATTTTTTTGTAAGAATGCCAGGTAGGCTTGCAGTGTTTTGGGAACAAGTGTTGCAGGGCCTTGCGAGGCGCCATGATGGCTGCATGACTCTCTAGTTATTGATTTTGAATTAAACTCTGCGTCTATTGAGGTAAAAAATGTCTGTCGCGGGATTTGCGTCTCTTATAGATAAGGGAGATTTGTACTGTATTTTGTCTGTCCCAAGTCTCTGCATCACTTGGTAGCGGCCATTGAGTGCAGTAGGGCGCGCGAAGGGGTACATTCCGGTTGGGGTCTCCCGAGCCCCTGTAGGGCTGGGCGGGAACGCGCACACAACCTGTTTTCAGATTAAAAACGCGCGAAGATTAGGGGCGGGGTTACCGCCAAAAGAGGCCTGACTAACAATTGGGAGCTGCGGTGGGCGGAGTTAATGATGGCGAATGCGCGCGTCTTTTGTGCTTGTGGTGCCGGGCGTCTGAGGGTGGGACTGTGGCGGCCATCTTTTAGTATTGAAGGTTTAGTGAAGGCTGAGGCGTTTTGAGTAACGTTAAGTTTGTATTGCAGGCTGATGGAGATGCGAAGGCGTCCAAGGTGAAAGACGAGGTGAGTTTATTTTTGTTTTGTTTTTGTCTTTACAGGGGTTTTTCATAAAATCTACATAGCAGGAAAGCGCGTGGTGTTGCTTGTAAAACGGCAGTGGTTGGTGATAACTTGTGGGTCACGTTGAATCATTTAATGGGTTAGCGATTGGTACGCGTATTAGTGATTTCGTCTGTAAACGAGACCGTTCTCTAATATCGGGCTGTGTTGTCTTTTTAGCCCCAGAGAAGATCGGCGCGGTTGTCGGCGGTGAGTTGAATTGTTATTAATTATCTTGAAGCGCGTTTTCTTTTCCTGCCATCATACTGGGTATATTTTTATTTTAATGTTTTTGTCTTGCAGAAACCTGCCCCACCAAAAGCCGAGCCCAAACCTAAAAAAGCGGCCCCAAAGGTAAGGTGTCCGGGTATTCGTTTGTGGTCGGAAAATTATAATCAAGTTCTCGGGTCTACATGTCCGGTCCGGTGGGATTTGTGGTGCTTACCCACTGAACTGGGGGAAATTTAAGGTCTGATTGCCATGTTTTCTAGTCTCAAGTTTAGTAGTATCTGGTGTCGTTTTGTTTGACGATGGAGGGATGTCCTCCTAATTAAGCGAGATAACGCGGCCTCTTGGTCATTGCGTTAAATCTAGGCAATTGACGATGCTTTGTTATTCCAGAAGACCGACAAACAGCCTAAAGGCAAGAAGGGGAAGGACAGCAAAGAAGCAAACAACCCAGCAGAAAACGGCGATGCTAAATCTGATCAGGTTAGTTAATCTGTTTTTCTGACTTCGTTTTACTCCGCGACTACTCCCGTTTCCCTGTTTTATAGAACGGTCACAACGCGATTCATCATGATGGGCCTTAAACTGTAGTTTTACGGATGGGGGTGTACGTTCATTAAAAATTGCCTTGTGCAGCGATATCACTTTGACGGTTTCCAGTATTTTATTTCTATTGGGAGATCTTGTATGAAAATGTACTTGTACTTTGTTTACCCCAATAATGCATTACCATAGATTGTAATTGAGTGGTTTTTGTTTCTTACAGGCACAGAAAGCTGAAGGAGCTGGAGATGCAAAGTGAAATGTGTGACTTTTTGATAATTGTGTACTTCTGGTGACTGTACAGTTTGAAATACTATTTTTTATCAGGTTTTATAAAATGCAGAATTTTGTTTTACTTTTTTTTTAAGCTATGTTAGCACATAAAGCTTTGTTTGTGGGAGGGACTAAATGTTCTGTCATTAACTGTTAAAACAGAACTTAAAGTTCAAAGGGCCTTTTTTCCAGACGAGCAAAAGTGGATCTCAAAGTAAATATCTGAATGGTACAAGAATGCATTTTTACATTGTTGCTACGAGTGAATAGTTTGTGGCGTTCAGTACCATATTCGATCTAATCAGCAGTGCCCCATTGGCAATTCCCCCTCCGTCTATTTGTAGACTTACTCCTGTATAACTTGGGCAGCTATTTAAGAAAAACATGTGACATTGTCTACTAGGCATTAGTTGCGGTTTCTGGGTAAGAGTGGGCACGACTGCATCAAGGCTCAAACGTGTTTGTAACCTGGAGGCAACATGAATTTTATCTTCTGGCTCAATTCTGCAGTTTTAAACGTTCCTTAGGGTAGGCTTGTGAACTGTTGTTAAGAACAACATAAATGTGAAGTGTCCACCCTCACTCTAATCTTTCCCTGTTCTAAAAGACTTTATTTTTATTGGTTTTATAGTAAATTTGTTTGCAGGTCCACTGGGGAAAGGACGGTGGGGTGTTGAGTTGTAATGTAGCCCATGTCTCGCCTCAATTGCCATGACTGTTTGAGAAAGTATCAATTAATAAAACTTGGATGCTGTTTGACTCGGATATGTCGGTTTCTTTGGTTTGCTTTTTTGTCCCCTCGTCGCATTTATGCTGCAGCTAAACTTGATTTGGTACTGCTGATATTACAACGACTAACAGTCGGCTAGTAGGACATGAGCTGAACTGGCATGGTAAATTGTATTGCTTCTGAGAAATTAGTTATGATTTTTTTACCTTGCGTCCCTGGATAATCAGCCGTTAAAGTATACGGATTCTAGAGAGCGATTGGTACTAGATTGTCTCCCCAGGTAAGCTCGAGTGGGCGCCCATGTAGATCATAACCCCACGATGCCATGCAGCCTGCCTTCTTGCCCAAACACATGATCGGGGTTCAAACGATAAGCAAGCGCAGATTGGAACAACCGATTTGAATAGCCCATGGGGCAGGCAAGTCTTAAACCCTTCCTGCACTGGTTTGTGTACCACATGTCGGTTTAAAGAAGCCGTTGTCTAGTGGCATGGTGATGCAAACTACAAACTTGCTCAACCACATACCGTCCTGGGCCAAGTACAACCGTTTTTCTCAGGGTAGCTGGCGCAAGCAGGCACAGGCTTCTCGGGGAGGTAGACTTGTGGGCCCGCCTCAGTACTCAACAATTCTCCGCAACAGATAATCGCAGTGATGCCTTGTATTTGAGAGGGAGTTGTTGGGACTGCAATACATTACTCCTGATTGCCCCCCTACCATCTACGCTGAATGTGGTAGCCAGGTTTTTCAGATTATCCATATCTATCATAGACCCCCTCAGCCATTGGCCAATTACTTCAGTTTTCTGGCATGCAAATAGCTAACAGCCATTAAGCGACAGATAATTGTATGTTGAAAATGAGAACTTGGTTACAAAACCCTAGAAAATAACCTTGACAAATAATGCCTCCTTGCCAATAACGATAGGGCTCAGCCGTCGTCGGGTTAATTTTCACATTCTGGTGATTGGAATCTTAATGAAGGTGCTTGTATATCATACAATTTTTCTGGGAGAACGACGAGAAATAACAATTTTCTGAGACACTGTCTCGTCAAATCGATCGTTCCTCTCAGCAGTGCAAATACATAGTACTATTAAGATAGTATCTTCTTTCCACCCCTTTCTGAAACCATCATTACTTTCAAACTCAAAAGACCGCACTCTCGGTGGTCTATTATCTGTAGCTTCTGTTTAAGCATCCTTTCAATGTATGCTCCACTGGCACTTCCCCGAGCATCATGTCTAGTCTGCCATAGTCCAAATACGGCCACTCAAAAAGAGGTTCTGCAGCAAGCTCTGCTTTGTGCATTTCAGGATGAAATCTACCGTGCATTTATTTTTAGGACGGTCGTTCGACCAATTAAATCACGTTGGAACCAATCACACAACTACTGCTAGCTGTTGCATCCCACAATGAAATTGAAATACCATTGACCTAATGACAAACACCCACCAAAGTAAATAAATGCTTTATTTTAAGTAAATGAAAACCGTTCCAATTTTGAGTCTGGTTGTCATTGAGACTGGCTTTGTCCAGCAAATTGTCTCCAAGATAAAGCTAGGCTTGATAGTTACTGCATCTGTTCGCACAGCCAAGTAAAGCAACCTGCCGTGTTACTCCAGCCAGAGAACCCAGCGCCTGCATTTGTTTGGGGGGGGGGGGGGAGAGAGGTCATAATTTGGGGCCTCCTATTCATTGACTATCGTAGCAACGTACAGGGGGTGTGGCATAGCAGTTATCTCCTTGGGTATGATTAATGAGAAGCAGAAACCTGACCAGAAGATCATCTTGTGAAAGAAAAATGTCACTGGCCTTCACCATAGATATAGCAACACCCATGCTGAGATCACTACCGCCAAAGTATCTTTTTTAAGGATTGAAGTACAGGATTGTAGATCTCGACAGTGAAGCTTTATTTAGCAAACAATTAAAACTGATACAGATAGCGGACGTTGTTGCAGGGTTAAAAAAAAATCCTTTTGACGAAGCAAAGGTGACACAAATCAGACTTTCCCCCACTGTAATTGAGTAAAGCATTAAGCGGCAGCAAAAACAACGTGGCGGTCAAGAACCATTTCAGTTAATTTCCACACAAAGGAAAGGGAATTTAGTGATTGAAACTTTAACAATTGGACAAATGAATCCAGAGATGTTTAAAAATATGTACATGGTACATCTTGCAATGAAGCACCATGAAAGTGATCTAAAATCAACAATGTCCCTGTGTTCCCTTCATATCGTGCCATGCTTTTGCGGGCACCCACATTCTGTGTACACCAGGGTCTAGAGAGCTAGCCAGCGATCCATTAACTTTGCCCTTTCCTCTAGCCCTAGTGGGGTCACTATCTCAACAGTGTTTGGCAATATCTTTGCTGGAGCTATACCTAGACCAGAGGTCTTCAAACTTTGTTGCACCGAGCCCCCCCTAAGCTAAATATTTTGAAGTCGGGGGGGCCCCCCCTCCAAAACTTTATGGCAAGGACTGGAAGAGCTGGAGGGGCAGGGCTGAGCACAGGTTTGGACTTCTGAGTCCATTTCAGGGGTACTTTTTCTGTAGCTCATAACCCACAGTAATGTCAGACTTATAAAGGAGTAAATGCTTGAAACAAAAACAGAAATTGATCAACAAACACTGCTCCCCATATTTGGGGGTAGTTGTGGGCCTCAATACAACACCAAATGCTTCACTAATGATATATACATTCCTGAGTAGCAGGCGGTCACGTGTACCTCTTTCACCCCTTCCCCTCCATGCCTGGCCGTCACTCCAGTCTTGACACAGGCTCACTATACCTTTCAGAAAAAATAGCTACACTTGTCCCTTCTGCAGCAAGGGTTCTCTCTGCTCTAATGCTAGCAAAGAATATCAGCCCTAATGTCCTATTTCCAAATACACCCATGCGCTACCCATGAAACGCACCCTTGATGCAAAGTAATGCATGGCAGCATATAGCAAAACTTTGTGGTACTTTGGGAAACTATCCAATGCAAATCCTGACTTGCTTTGGATAGTAAATCCCAGTATAACACTTTGCATTGGGTTTGCATTACAAAAGTAATGCAAACCTGTTGCAAAGCATTAGTAAATCTGGTCCCTACAGTGGCGCTGCGCAGCCTTGTATTACATTTGGGTGCAATCCAGTGCAAATAGTGATTTGCACTGGATTGTTAATACCAATACACTTTGTGTCAGGTTTGTTTAAAAAAAAAAGTAACACAAACCTGAGACAGTCTTTGTAATTCTGGGCCTAAATCATTTTTCTGCAGCCTGTCTTATGCTGTGTATAACAGAATTTTAAAATAATGACACATACAGTGCTTTCTGCCAAAGACAGGGACCTTGTAGCATTATAAAAACAAAAGTCAGTATTCCCCACTGCACCAAGTAGGATTCAATTCTCTGACAGTCACACAGACAGAAATCTGCAGCGATTGCATTAACTATCATCCTTTAGGAGTGCCTTTCCCACGGATTAATTTGTGTGTGCATTATTTTATATGCAGTTAACTTAAAGTTGAAAAGAAAACACTTCAAACCAGCTACAGAATATTTTTTTGTTCTTTGTAGGCCAGTAATTGACCTGGCACCACACCGACTGACCTCTGCCCCATGGCACTTGAAATCGCAGTTCCTATGCTTTTTTTTTTATGCACTTTGGCTGCATGTAAATGAAGATAGCCTGGAAACTGAACAAATAAATACGTTCGCGCTTCCAGCCATCTTCATTTACACTTCTTTTCTGAAACATTTGCGCCCCCCTGAGAATGCCGCCACGGACCCCCAGGGGGGCGCGCCCCACAGTTTGAAGACGTCTGACCTAGACGAATGTGGCTATTAGCGACTGTCTTATGTGCAAATAAATTGAGGTTTGGACCATTATTGATTTTATAATCCCATTGCGATTTCTAATTCGCATCATAATTCAAGGGTGAGCATAGCATGAATGAGGTCCATCTTCTCCCCGCCACAACATGGGCAGGTTGGAGATTGAGTTCACCAGCATCATCAAAGTCTAGAGTAAAGTGTATTTGGTTGAGAGCGCAATTTCTCTGGGGTATCTTGATTTCCTGCCACTCCAAGAACCCATGTCTTCTGGGGGGAGCCATGACACGAGTAGACCTAAGCATATCAAAGAGGTGGAATTAAGTGGTGGGCGTTGCACACGCTTGACACAACAACCGCTTGCCTTACAGCCGGCCTGTGTCAGCCATAACAACTATATGGGTCTCTACATATCTGGGATGTTTGGAGGACCAAGGTGCACCATAGGAGTGTCACCCCTCCTTGTAATCTCCTTATAAAGCCGGGGGTGTATACCGCAGAGAAGCCCTGATGGACCAAGAAGGGGCCCTTGGCAACCTTAAAATGGGTGTCCTGTGTCAACACTACATTTGCCCCATAATGTGTGGCTGCGTTGAGAACACCCACCTCTTTATCTTATCCAGGGGTCCACTAAAATTTCAGTGCCTACATTAGTGCTACTCCTGCATTTATCTCCAAATCAATTGTAAAATCTTGTTTTTTAAATTAGTGCCCTGGCCTGTCTCAATAGAGATGGGCAGATCAAATCTTGGTGTCAATCCCCTTAAGAGTTTGGCAACTGTCAAGCTATCCAATCTCTGGGTGGGATATGACTCAATTTACAAAGCAAGATGACAATAGCGAGAATTGTTCATTAGGGCACTAGTACTCTTGCCATGATTATTTCTCTAACAAATAAAAAAACGCTGACACAAATTCTGCAACACATCTGAATTTAGCGTTTGACAAATATTTGTGAAAATACGGTGTGTAGCATTTCTCCCTACATTTGACTGATTATGAAAATACTTAGCCATGCAATTCAACATTGTGTCGGGCAGTAAATATTTATATTCAGGAGTGATGTAAATATCCAGATTTTTTCTGTAATCCAACATTTCTAATTTTTATATCTAGACCGCTTGGGGCTTACTCCTGGAGGTCTCTCAATTCACTGAAACATCTGAATTGGATTCAGTTGGAAACAACTTACACCTGCATTTACCACACTGTTTTCATTTGAGTCACTTTGTTCTGCTCCTTGAATCCGTTTCATTCCCAAGTGTGCAGTATCAGGCCACCTGATCTGTATAGTGTGACCTTATCTTTTCCAGTCTTATGGGCAGCACACTTGACTACACAATCTCTTTTGGCTGTTTTATTCCTTCCAATAAATTAGGTACGTAGGAACTATTGCTGATGGAAGCTCTAGATGATGTCATAAAACCCCTTTGTGACCCTAGTTATCCAAAGTAATGGTCCACTCCAGAACCATATTGGCTGTCGATATAAATACAACATGCTCTTATCATTGCAACTAACTGCCACTTGTGCTGACGTTACATTCAGAAGGTATGCTGCTTCAACAATTTCAGAAATGGAACTTACTGCATGACCCGCCATAAGTGCTCCACAATGCTCTTAAAAAAGAACGATTAACAAACAAAATCAGATCAGCCATTTCATGGGGAATTTGTTTTCTGTTTGGTCTTAGGTAAATAACTCTTGACACTGACTGGCAGTCATGGTCTTGTTCATTATCAGCATCACTCCTGTTTCTGTCTTCATTATTTAAAAAGGGAGCCGTGTTGCAGGATTCAATAAATCACATCTTTTGATTGAGAAACTCACTGCCAGAATGATGAGGCATTTATAAAGTGCTGCATATACCCTGAGGTGTCTAGGTGCTACCTCCAGACAGAACTAGATGGGGTTGTTAAAACTCAACCTCCTAAAAAGCCAGGTTTTCAGGCCCTTTATAAACCTTAGCAGGTTAGTTTCTTTTTTGAGTAGAATTGTCTGGGAGTTCTAGAGTCTAGCCGTGGTGGTGGTATGACTTGTTTGTATGTGGTCACACAACTGTCGTGCAGAGTCTGAGAACAGGTCAGCAAAGTTTCAACAGAATGTGGAACAAACATGATTAATGTATGTCCTATCACAATTCCTTCACTTTGCTCAATTGCAATGCAAACATCTGCAACCACTTTCAAACAACTAGGGAGACTTACAGCTACTATATCCAACACAGCTGATAAATAGGCCACTGGCCTCATGACTCTTCCATACTTCTGAGTACACCACCAATCTCTTGGCAATAAAGGAAGAACTGCATTACACAAACTCCCTCAGCACCCAGAAGCCCACTAAACATTTGTCATCAAATGGTACTGGATCTTTGATATCCTTGTGAGTCAGACTTACTAAAGGCTTTAAAATCAAGGAAACGTTTGGGATTCACTGATCGCAGCATCCAACAATTCCCAGGAATATCCTCCCCTCTCTCTGGGTAATTGGGGGATTCATTTTCCAGAATTGCAGTGACACATTCTTTTGTGATTTTTCTCGTTCCTTTTTCAATGTGATAGCCAAGATAAATCACTTCCTTTTTACAATACAGCATTTTTTGAGAGGCAGCCTTGTGACCATTGTTAGCTAAAGACCAGTGTGACCTATAAGGAAGAGGAGAGCATTGGAGAGAGCAAGGTCCAGTGGGGAGCACTGCACTGTCCTGTGGACTCTCTGAATCAGCAACCTATGTATGCCAGGAGAGGGCCACCATGAAGATAGCCATGTGAAAGACTGCTGCGCGGAAAGGGCGAAGCCTTGTTTGGTAGCAGTGTGACAACCACAGATGCAAGGAGAGGCTGCCATTGTAATATACTGCTGTGTGGTAAGCGTCAAAGCCTTGTCTGGTAGTGGTGCAGCAACCCCGTATGGCAGGAGGGATTGCCATGGATAACTTTGCCTTGTTGACCGGGCCGGAGCCTGTGGACAGTGAGCGACAAGGACTGCAACTTGTTCTAACCCATTAAAGCTTTCTTGCCAGAGCTAGGTTTGCCCAGTGGTGGTGCTGAAGACCTGGTTCCCAAACTATTGCTTCCTGAAGATGCATATACATTAGCAATAATAACGGGCAACTTGCGTTCACGTTTGGCCACTGCCACCGCAGCAAGTTGCTGGTGTATAGCGAAAGACGCTGCTTCACCAATATCATTAGAAAGAATAATTTCAGAGACAACTGGAAAATTGCCCATGAGTTTCATCCCCAAATCGAGTCAAGACCTGTCCCATGCTCATTCTGTATTTGTTTGAGGACATTCGAGTAGAATGGTCATCGAGGGAGTGCCATGACCAAGCGGGTAGACTGTGGCAATAATAGTCCCCTAGGAGTTGCCGTCAGCTAGAGTGGGAACCAGTCCAGTGGGTAAGCATATAGTTAATATTCTGTGCTTGTCCCGCGGTTCCATAAGGGGAAATACAGCTTCAAGTTGATAGATTTTTTGGAGCAATCAAAAACTGTATTTCCTGACGATTAGAGGGCCGTTTGCCCATAACTGAATGAACAATTTCAGGAATTGTTACAGGCTGCAGGCAACTGGGCTTGCACTTGCAGGCCAAGTCTAGCTGGACCAGCCAGTAATGTACATGAAATAAATTGAGGTAGCCATCGATATAGGACGACAAAAACATTATACAAAGCACATGTTTGAACTAGATTTAAATGACCTAAATCTGGATATGGTGTATGTCCAGCCAATGCCGGCCAGGTGGTTCCATCATTACAGAGAGGACCCACTAGAACTGGCCCAGGCACATGGGGAAGGGTGCCATTAAGTCCTGCGAGGTTCCGCAGGACTTCCTTTCCTCAATGTGGCACTACACGCTGGGACTTCCAAATTAACATGTATACCTATGCCCTATTTTGTTATTCCTGCATTATAACTGTTGTAAAGCGCTCCGATACCCTCGGGTCTGGCCAGAGCTATATAAAACTCCTAAATAAATAATATAAACCAAGTCTGGTGTTCCCAGACTGTAAGGAATTTCAACAATGACCTTTTGCCAATATGCTGCAGGTGCCTGAGGAAAAGAGTATTCATGAAAAGTGTTAGTGATAGCGTTCACAGTGGAAATGTGACCCAGGAATAAAAAACTTCAAAGCAGAATGCAGCGTCCACTACTACAAAAATTACAGAAGCTCCTGCATTAGTGACTCCATATTGTTGTAAATGGGCATATACTGCCGGTCGGCAGTTCGCCGCAATCACAATAGGTTGAGCTATAAGTAATTTTATAGCGGATTCAAAGCGTAGCACAAACGGGATAAAACCTTTTAATAGTAAAGCTTAAAAAGCCAATAGAACTAGGTGCTACCTAAAAACTGTGGAGGATCCCCAACACCAAGGGCATCTCTGATACAAAGGTACATGGGTATTACTCAGAGTTCCTGCAAGTAAGTATCTGACCAAAACGTTGGCAGCACCATGGTGCAGGGATTCTGCTCAGGAGCAGAACTATGATTGGGACCATAGAATATTGCCATGTAAGGACTGAGTCACCATACTACCTCAGCATCTATGAGCCCAAGTCTGACTAGCTATAGTGCCTCACTTGCCCTCCTAACCTTTTCAGAGAAACAAGTGAGTTGGCACTCCAGAACACCACACTCTCGATCCCCTCAGGAATCGTGGTAACAGGACACACCCTTTCGCTCTCTCACTCGTACTTCCCCACAATAAGGTAAACAAGACACAGAGAAAGTTTAGAATATTTATTTAAACTACTGTGCTCTAAGATGCAGTTTTTGCGCCACAATTAGAAAACAAATAGCAAAAATATTGCTAGCATGGTTAACAAACCATTTACAATGAAAAGCCCTGTCATGTTATAAGACAGATTAGCCTAAACCCCCCTTCTACTAAAATTAATGAGTATATATCAAAGATCTCTGGGATGAGTGGCAGGCCCTGTACCTTAGCAGGACATTCTACATCTCAACTGCTGTGGTAATCTTGCCTTAGGACCTACGCTCAGTGTGTGTTTTTTAGAACTTTCATCATCAATTATATGACAAGACGTGTGCTCACAAATAGCAGTTTCATGTTATGTCTAGATGCTAGTGTTTGACGAGAGAGAATAACAAGAAGCATTGTTGTTTGACCTTGTCTATGGTGTTCAGACTAAATCCCAGGAAAAGAACAGAACTTGAAAACATATGCAGGTTCTGTGTAAAAATAAAACGTGGCACAAAAGCAAGTGTGTTTATTTAGTAACATGCGTAAAAGAAAGCAGCCTACAATGTGTCCAACTAGGCTAACATAGGGAAAACGACAATGGGCCATGCACGAA
Source organism: Calotriton arnoldi (assembly GCA_963921515.1). Lineage (NCBI taxonomy): Eukaryota > Metazoa > Chordata > Amphibia > Caudata > Salamandridae > Calotriton > Calotriton arnoldi. The sequence continues at coordinate 2,826,283 of CAWUFW010001137.1, forward strand.
ACACACAACACTTCCTTCCACCCAGCATTCCTTCAAATCTCTAGATACAAATGGTACCTCATTTGTGTGGGCAGGCCTAGTGTCCACGACAGGAAACGGCTCAAAACACAATGTGGACACATCACATTTTCCCACTGAAACGTGACCTTTTTTTCGCAATGTGCCTAGCTGTGGAATTAGGGCTCTAGCACTTAGGGAAACGGGGCTATATTTACTATTCCAGCTCCAATCTAAACAAATTTGGGAACAGCATTGAAAATTAAATAGGTGACATTTACTATTCCCACTCCAATCTAAACCAATTTGAGGAAAAGTTTGGACTCCAAAGAAGTTACATTTACTATTCCCACTCCAATCCAATCCAATTTGAGGAAGGTGTTGGGCACTAAAGGGGTGACATTTACTATTCCCACTCCAGTCTAAAACAGTTTATGGGAGGGGCGTGGCCAAGATGGCGGAGTGAGCTGACATGCTTTATCGGCACTCCGTCCCAGCCCAACTCAAAGCACCTTTTAAGGCACTCCTCCCGGCTGGGTCGCTGCGGGGGGTATAACGGATTGACGGGGGCAGGTGGAGGTTGCTCATGGGCTGGTCCGAGCCTGGTCGGAGTGGCGCAGCGGGACCGTGAGCCCGTAGAAATCTTCAGCCTGCAGCGAGGGCACATTGCTACGTGCCCCGATGCTCGCGGAGGTGGAGCTGCTGTGCCTGGCTCGAAGACACCCAAGTGAGGGAGAACCAAGCAGCGGCTTGCATCGGCACACGAACACAGGCTCCCGTGGTCGTGGCCCGGACCGCTGGAGGTGTCTTGTGGCACGGTCTGGCGTTCTGGGGGCCCGCATCCAGGTGAAGGCCCGGTTAGCGGTAGAGGCCTCAGACGACCCGAAGAAATCAGCGGCACACACCGTGGGTGCGCTGCGGAGGCGGCAGAGGTGCAGTCCGTGGGCCGTCACTGAGACCTGCGGGAGTCCTGCCTTTTGTGGGGACTCACACCTGCACTGATTTGTGGGTCGGACCGCTGGAGAGACTTTGCAGTGGTGTTGGGCGCGCAGGGGCCTGCAGCTGGGAGGAAGCTCGAACCAAGGATCTGGGCGGTGAGTGACCTACGTGTGTGCTGCAGACAGCTGCAAGGGCCCACTTCTCCCAGCTCACGCCTCATTCCGGCCCTGCCACCTCCTCATTGCCATAGCCAGCAGTGGTTTTGGAGCCCCAGTGGGGGGGTGTCTGTAAACCTTGGAACTCCCGGCGGGGCCTGCGCATCGAGACTCCAGTGACTTGACCCCTCCCCCATCACAGAGATCAGCAATAAACGGGGGCTGCCACCTGAAGCCTATCGCGAGGAGAGGCCTTCTGGGTCAGGACCGGCGTGGAGCCTCCCCCCTACCTGCAGCCCACCCCGCAGCCTACTGGAGCAACCCCCAGATTCACACAGCGACTCCTGGACCTCAGGCCCCTAGCGGTGAGTGAAACACGCGCCCGCCACAGCTTGGCACTACAGCCCGCTTCTCCTGCACAGCCTTTTCCATATTGGGGCCCAGCAAGCTTTGAATCTCTCTTCATAAGGGACAACATACCGTGTCGACCCCTCCCTCACATGGGCAGCCACCTGAGGCCTAGAGCAGCAGGGGGGCCCCCTGGGACAAGACTGACGTGGGGCCTGCCCCCTACATACAACTCACTTCACAGCCTACTGGGAGCTCTCCCAAGAATCACACAGCGACAATTGGGCCTGTGCTCCTTATACCCGGTGGAGGCCTGACCCCCTTCTCGGCCGGCCAAGAAGCGGGTGGCGCCCTGTAACTCCGCACCCCCCAGCAATTCTTTGTGGGCCGACTACTGAAGACAGCAAGTGGGGGCCGCCGTCTATACTTGGGAAGCGTCGGGCTCTCTCGGGCTCCACCTGAAGTTCGTCCTGTGACCGGCGGCCTCCTTAGAGGGATATCTGAGTGCCCCCCTGCCTTCCTTCCCCCGCGGCTTTTCACTTATTGTGACTGGGGTCGTCCTGGGCTAGGGGCCCCCGAGGAGGCAACTATAGGGCCAAGCATACTGCTGGGGGCCCCTGGTTGCTGAGCGGTAAAGCAGCGGTACTGTGATCACGACCCTGCCTTTCAAGACTTGCACTGTCCGGACCCTGGTGCTGCAGCTGGACGTGTTCAGGCTGCGACTCCGTGTGTTCGGCCTAGTATTTTATATCCCGGGCCCGAAGGCTTAGATTCCGGGAGCTATGGCCACAGCAAAAGGGAAAAAAGACAGATTGGTCAAAGACATGCTGCTTAAAGGTACGGCAGACACCCAGCAGTAGAAACTACCAACGGAGGACCCTAGGGGCGTAGAGGGGGAGGAGAGCACGGTGATCCGTGAATTCTTAGAGGCGTTTTTCGCATCCCTGAGGGAAGATCTGCATACGGTTAAAAAGGACCTCACGATGGAGCTCAGGGAGGTTCGTCGAGATATCGATGAGGTGGGCGAGCGAGTCGTGGCCCTCGAGGAGAGCTCTCTGACCAGAGATGCAGAAATTGAAGCCCTTCAACAGGAGATCATTTGATTGCAGGACCAACAACTGGACCTCCAGGCCCACACCGAAGACCTGGAAAAGAGATCGAGAAGGAATAATATACACATTCGGGGGGTCCCCTTAGGCGCAGAGGGCACGGACCTCAAGGGCTATGTCCAGGCCCTATTCAGCAACATCCTCGGGGACAATGCGACGAGCAACATCAAGCTAGATCATTGTCATAGGGTCGGTCCCCCTCGGGCGCCTCCTCGTCCGCCTCCTCGTCCGCCTCCTGATGTACTGGTCTGTGTCCACTACTTTAAAGAAAAAGAGGCGATCCTCAGGGCTGCCAGATCTGATCAGCAAACGCAATTCAAAGGCCACATCTTTCAATTATTCCAGGATCTCACTGCCTCCACCCTGCAGAAGAGGAAAGAGTTTTGTCCAGTCACTAGCCATCTTCGACCCCAGGGTATCGCTTACTCATGGGGCCACCCATTCTGTCTTATTTTCCAAATGTCTGGTAAAACTCACCAACTGCGCTCCCTAACGGAGGCCTGTAAGATTCTTAATTATGAACTTTCCGATCAGGATTCCCTTTATCCACTGGCCGACGAGAAAAACCAGGGCAGGAACACTTGTGGTACTAGAAAGGGTGCATACCCGGAACTTCGCCGTCAGGATCTGGCCACCATTGCTAAAGAACGGTCAGAGGTGCTGCGTTCCCTCTCTGGCGAAAGCAAACCTGATGCAGATCCCCCCTTATGAGGTTCTATATGTTTGTGCAGGGAAGGTTCTCCTCTGGTTGGGGACGGAGGTGCCCAACTCTAATGTTCCTTGCTGGCTTGCTGTGCTCTGGCCGACCCCTCTGATCCGGACTTCTAAGTCATGAAGAATTCGTTGGACTTCTTGTTTATTCTAGTTTCTTATCCTATGTTTGGTTCTAAGGGTTTGTTTGGGGGCTCCCCTTCTGACTGTCTGCTGTTGTACTTGCTGACCCATCTCTGGATCACTCTGACCTCCCCCGAGCGCTCGACACTCGCGCACTTCATGACCAGCGCTATGCATTATATGCCCACATTTGCCTAGCCCTCTTTTCCCTAGACAATGGAGACAAAAATACTTAGTCTTAATGTGAACGGCCTTAACAACCCTACTAAGAGGTCAGAGATCCTTTCCTTTTTAGAACACTCGCAAGGGAACATATGCTTGCTCCAAGAAACACACTTGCTCGCCCAAGACACACATAGAATGCATACCAAGAGATTTCCACAGCAATTTTGGTCGTCAGGGTGGGGAAAGAGGGGAGGGGTGGCTATCCTTTTCTCCAAACGCTTCAGTGGGGCGATCTTAGGCAGTTGCTTTGAGATGAAAGGCCGGCTCCTGGCCATCTGGGTGCAAATAGGCACATTTCATTTCACGATAGGCTCACTCTATGCTCCAAACGAACGTCAGGAGGACTTTATAACTGATGCACTGGCTACGTTCCTTTAGTCCCCTGTCCATGCAATTTAGGTGGGTGGAGACCTCAACATCGTAATGGATGCAACACTGGATCGCTCCGGGCAAAGGACTGGGCATGCTGGGGCCTTTTCCCCAGAGGGCCTGGCTTAGTTAGCTGGCTGTGGGTTGCGCGATGTTTGGCGTCTGCAACACTCCGATGAACAGGACTATACCTTTTATTCGGCTGCTCATAAAATCTACGCTTGCTTAGACCACTTCCTGGCCTCCCCACGGCCTCGATTCGGATAACATCTTCTTCCATTGAGCCCCGCTCACTGTCGTACCACGCTGCTATCACAGTCACCTTAACAGCTCATCCGCCCCTTACCCAGCCCCCGCCATGGCGTTTACGTGAAACGCTGTTGCACTCCCCCGAAGTGGTCTCATCAATTATGCAGACGATCAATGATTACCTAGCCCAGAATGACACGGGTGAGGTCCCCCTCTCTTCGGTCTGGATAGCTCTCAAGTTGGTAGCCCGAGGAGCTCTCATAGCAAAAGCGACACACGACAATAAGGCCCTGAGAGGCAAGGGAGAGGAGCTGGAGAAGTCAGTACTGGAATTTGAATCTATTCACAAGCGCACCGGGGCTCACAGAATATGGCATACATTAGAACAGGAGAGATCGGAACTTAAGCGTCTTGACTTAGAGCAGAATACATGATGCTTCGCCTTAAACACAAATTTTATATAGGGACCAATAAAGGAGGGCAGATGTTGGCACACTGTCTGCGCAGCAAGCAACACACGAACACAGTCAAGTCCATACATACGCACACTGGCTCGGCGGCGTCTGAAGCCTCAGCCGTTGCAGCAGAATTTCGAGCATTCTATTCCAATTTATACACGGGAGCTCGTGATAGTTTCGGACCCGCAGGCTTACGTACAGTCGGCAGCGGTCACACCTCTTCCACTCGCAGAATCAGAGCTCCTTCACCAACCTATTAGAACTGCCGAAGTGATCTCGGCGATTGCGAGATTGAAGCCAATGAAATCACCTGGACCGGACGGGATTAGCGCTATTTTTTTAATTAATTTTTAGCGATGAATTAAAAGCATATATAGTACTCCTAGTGCGGTGGTGCGAGTCAACGGCGTGTGCTCTAGCAAATTCAATGTTGGAAGAGGTACAAGGCAAGGCTGCCCGCTCTCCCCACTTCTCTTCGCTTTATATATGGAGCCCTTTGCGCCAGCGGCTACGAGATGACCCCAGAGCGTTGGGTATTCCATTTGGGGCCGATAATCACCTGATTAGCCTTTACGCAGACAGTATTATATTCTCCATTATTCGCCCCCTGTCCTCGCTTTCCGCCATTATATCGGAGCTGAATGCATTCGGTGCCGTCTTGGGCTTCAAAGTCAACTCGCTAAAATCACAAATACTAAACCTCACCGTCAGTCTAGGCACAGAGCAAACCCTGTGCTCCCAGTATGACTTCCAATGGCTGTAGGCTGATCTCCCTTACTTGGGACTAGTACTAGCTCGGAGCCTCTCCAAGACTGCACAGGCCAACTACTCGAGACTCTTGGCCCCAACTCGGAAGGACTTAGAGCTATGGCAACGTTTATCTCTCTCATGGCTGGGCAGAATAGCTGCGGTGAAAATGAACGTTCTACCCCGGACCCTATATATCTTCCAGACACTTCCCCTCTCTCCCCCCTTCAGGAGCGCTACGCAATCTCCAAAGAGAGATCGATCGCTTTATCTGGGGCAAGACAAAGCCTAGATTACAAAAACAACTGCTGCAACTAACTAAGCAAGAGCGGGGCTTGGCAATACCTAACGTGCTGCGATATTACCAAACCGTGCAGTTGAGATATCTGATAGAGTGGAATCGTCCAATGACGGAAAATCACTGCGTCTTTATGGACCAAACGGTAGCGGGCTCGCATATTTGGAGAGAGGTCTGGCTCCCCCGCGCCCAGAGATCCTGGGGTCTCTACTCTTCCCCAGTCACCAGCCCTACACCGAAAATATGGGATAGGGTTGTGGAGATGGCCGGGTATTCGTCCTTCCCTTCTCCCATGACTCCTTTGTTCGCAAACCTGGAGTTTCCCCCCCAGTAAGTCCCCCGGGCATTGCTAAGCGCTGGCTGGCAGGTGGCTGCAAGCGTATCGGCTGCCTCTTTCATCATGAGGGTCTCATTCCATTTGAATTACTCAAAGACACAATACTCCCTGACTGAACAAGATAGATTCACCCACACTCAGCTGACCCATTGGTTGATTAACACAGAGATACGCCCTAAAGCCAGCAGACCTATGACCCCGTTCGAGAAATGGCTGTTCCTCAAAAAAGACGATAAGAAACTTGTATCTGAAATCAATCGTCACCTGATGAAAACAACACACAACCACAAGACTCCAGGTCAAATCCGCTGGGAGACAGAACTGGCGTAGTCTCACAGACAAAGAATGGGCAGACATATTTTATAGGGCGCATCACACGGCACATAACGTAGGTCACACCGAAACAGCATGCAAAATTAGCTCCTACTGGTACTATACCCCTGCACGCATTCAGAAATGGAGCGTGCAATGCAATGGTTTGTGCTGATGAGGCTGCGGCAACCCCGGGACGTTTATACATCTTCTGTGGAACTGTCCCAAGCTCACGAGATTTTGGGAGACGGTCCTGGACGACATTGATAAAGCCTTCAAAACTGAACTTCCCCGATTCCCTGCAAACACTCTCCTCGGGCTCCCGAATGCCCTCACTTACCCTCTCCGGTCGACTAGAGGCCCTCAATGCAGCGCATAGGTTACTCTTGGTAAGCTGGTGTTCAGACAAAATACCGGACCACAGACAATGGCTCCACCAGCTCTGGTCCTTGCTTGACATGGAGAAGTTGTCGATGGCAGCTAGTTCTGACCCTATAACATACACGAAAATATGGTCCCCCTTTATCACTATCCTGTCCAAAGAGTTCAGGGAACTGACATGCCTGTCATACTTATGCATACTTAGACTTCTACCGCAGGATCGGGGGAGTTCAGGACCCCAGGGACTCTGATCTAGGACAGATCAAATGTGATTCCGCACTATGCCTGTTTATCCAGTCGGAAGGGGTGAGGATGGGGGTGGATTAGGGTTTGTTCAATTCTGAGCTTTTTTCTATTCTTGTTTTTCTTTGTCATGCAATGTATTCTACCACACTCAGCGATACTGTGCTAAGACTATTGCCACGCATAGTTGATAACAATGCTTTTCCTTTTAATAAGCTTGAGTGGCCTCCATTTTATGTTGTCCCCACGCGGCCGGCCCAACATGGGTTGTAGGCGGCATGCTGTGTATTACCAGGTCCCCTTGTGGTTGCTAGCTTGACATGCAAGGCCCTGCACACTGCTAAATAATTGAACTTCGGGGCCGGCCCGTTGTGGGTTGTAGGAGGCTTGCTGTGTATCTGATTTGTTTTTTGATTGCCAATAAAAAAGATTTGCTCCTAAAACAGTTTATGGAAGGTGTTAGACACTTAGGGGCATATGTACAAGCCCCTAACGCCACGGGAACGTCACTTTTTGTGACATTTCTGTGGCAATAGGGTCTTTACCTTATTTACAAGGCAGCGTTAAGCCACTTAACTTGGCTTAACGCTGTCTTGTAAATAAGGCCCCCTTTCACGTTATGCTTAGCGTGAAAGGGGTGGACAGTGGGTGTTGCGGTGGGAGTTCCACCGCAACACCCATTGATTTTGACGCTGCCCCTATTTACAAGGGTAGCGTAAATAGGAGCCAGCGCCAAAATTAAGACCAGGGAAAACCTGGTCTTAACTTGGCGAAAGGGGAAGAAATGCTTTATTTCTCCTCGTTTTTGCGTTTTCCATGTGTGCTGCCTTGTGCAGCATGCATGGAAAAAGCAAAATGCCTTGGATTGTTTATGTTCAGGAAGGTGACCCTTCCTGCACATAAACACTCCTTTAAAAAATGACATTTTGTAACTTCCATGTGTGCTGCGTTAAGCAGCACACATAGAAGTGACAAAATGGCATTTCAAAATTGTTTATGTGCGGGAAGGGGGACCTTCCTGTACATAAACAAACTCCCCCTGCAGGTAGACACCCTTGCACTATGGTGCAAGGGTGCCTGCGTTGGCGCTACACTGCTAAGTGTAGCGCCAGCACAGGGGAAAATGCAAGGTTGCATCATATCTTTGTAAATATGGTGCAGCCTTGCGTTTCTGAAGTGGCGGAGTGAGGCGTTAAGCCATGACGGCTAACGCCTTACTCTGCCAATTCTTTGTAAATATCCCCCTAAATGAGTTACATTTATTATTCCCACTTCAATCTTAACCAATATGGGGAAGGTGTTGGACCCTAAAGGGGTTACATTTACTATTCCTGTAGAACTCACCGGATGTTTCTGCAGAAGCGAGGTGGAAGAACTGATGCTAGATCCCAACGTTCCTCACCCACTAGATCAGCCCAACAAGGTCAAAGCCGATGAGGTGAATGTGGGGAAGAGGGAAAAACAAAACAAGGGAAGGGAGAAGGAGTCGATCACAACTGGCACATCTAGCACACTGTCCTTAGGAGGTTGATTGCATGCTCTTCCTAAGTGAAATAATCATACAATGAGTATTCTTCATATAGATATTGGTGTAACAGTTAACAATAACTGGACACACGTTTAGACATAGTGTACCTGATGAACATCTCTCTTCCAATGCATCTGAAGGTATAAATATGCAGAAAACCAAGTGAGACCGTTTGTGTCTAAAAAGATAGAAAATACTATGCATTAACGTTAAGGCTGTGGAACCAGATACATAATTACAAAGAGAGTGTATGATACCAACCTTAATGAATGCCACCGTAATATCCACTAAACCCAAAAAGCATATATATTTATATCCTGTAATTCTGGAGAAAAAACATATTTCCCTAGACAGGATAAAAATAATAAGAAAAAACGCTACACAAAAAGGTGCTGGGTCAGATTAGAAAATAGGCTAATCCACAAGAGTCTGGGAATAACCTAACTATTTTCTCTGTTATTTCCAGCTCAGGTAAAATGCAGAAACAACCAATGAAGAAACAAAAACCACTCTGCATGGATTCCAAACGATCAGATAAGTATTAGGGCCACAACAATAAATGTCACGATCCTACCGTGAATTTTAGAAGGCTAGGATTCTTTAAATCTTTTTCTTTTTCTTCCTCTAGTTGCAGCTTGACAGGGACCAGATAAGACATCAAGTGCTCGGGACCCACGCTGCTGAAGAAGGAGCTGCTGGCGAGGGAACGCCAGAGAGAGAGAACAACCCGGAAGAAGAATCGATGATCCCAGAAGAGAAGACTCCTCCCGTCGTAAGAATGCATTGGAGACGTCTCGAGAACCTGCCGGCCTCAGGGCAAAACAACAGGTAAGGAGCGAACTGGAGTGCGGGGAGGCTATGCGGTAACTGTGACAGAATGCGAAGCGCGCTACATTCACAGTATGCCCTTTTTATGTGTGTCCGGGTCTGCCCCGCCTGCCGACTTCAGTCAGCGAACGGGGCGCGCCTGACAGTACACTCCCCCCAGACCCATCCCTGCAGACTTGAGTTTATTTGGATAACGCCTGTGGAACAACCGCAATAACCTGGGGGCATGGATATGGCTAACAGGTTCCCAAGTCCGTTCCTCAGGCCCATACCCTTTCCAATGTATCAAATACTGCAGTTTATGTCGCACTCGATGGGAGTCCACAATATATTCCACTTTGTACTCAGGCTCGTCCTCAGTCAATATAGGGGGAGGTAGAACAGGGGCCACCGTGCCCACAACCACTGGCTTCAGTAGAGATACATGAAAAACCGGATGGATTTTCAAAGAAGCAGGCAAGTCTAGTTTCATGGCTACAGTGTTCACCACTTTGGAGATGACATAAGGACCAACAAAACGAGGTTTGAATTTTCTTGTTCCATTTATATTAATGTTTCTTGTGGACAACCATACTTTATCTCCAGGTGCATAATAAGGAGATGGTCTTCGATGTTGATCTGCGCTATCTTTGTACCTACTCTTTGCCTCCTCTAAGTTTCTTTGAGCCTTTTTATGTGTTTCGTGAAGGTGATTCATGAATTCTAAGGCTGCAGGAGTGGAGGCGGCAACAGAAGGAGACAAAAGCCCACAACGAGGGTGGAAACCAAAATTACAGAAAAAAGGAGAGTGTCCTATGGAAGAGTGTTCACCATTGTTATAAGCAAATTCTGCAGTCCAAAGTAAGGTTTCACATTCCTCAGAAGTGTGAAGCAGGTGACACCTCAAGTATTGCTCTATGCACTGATCTACCCTTTCAGTCTGCCCGTCTCTCTGGGATGACGAGTGGAAGAGAGTCTCACATCTATTTCCAGTAGGGTACCCAATCCCTTCCAGAACCTAGAGACAAATTGAGGGTCTCGATCTGATACGATAATGGATGGGAGGCTGTGAATTCTCACTATGTGCTGTAGAAAGACAGAAGCTAACTCTTTAGAATTAGGTAGACTTTTCAAAGGTATAAAATGGGACATTTTGGACAACATGTCGACAACCACAAAGATTACAGTATGTCCCTGTTTAGTGGGTGGAAGCTCCACTATAAAATCCATAGATATGGAGTGCCATGGTGTCGGAGGTGTGGGAATTGGAGTTAATAGCCCAACAGGGACTTGATGTGAGCTCTTACTCTGAGCACAGAAATGACACTCCTGAATGTATAGGGGAGTGTCTTGAACCATAGATGGCCACCAAAAAGATCTTCTAAGTAAGGCAATGTTTTTTTATAACCTGGGTGTCCTGCTAACACATGTGAATGACACCAATCAAGAGCCTGTTGCTGTAAGGCCTTGGTAGGGAGCACCAAGCCTCCTTGAATGTATAACCGATCTTGCCTTTTCACTCCTTTGTGTTTTGTTTCATACTCCTTTGTTTCCTCTGTGTCTTGTGCATGAAGCACTGCTTTCAAAAATGATTCCTCTGAACATATAACCCCCAAGATACACTCTGGACTTAAGATAAGGGGTTGGTCATGAGTGTTTTGAGTGTCTGGTATATCATAGCCATAACGTGACAGGGTGTCTGCTTTACCAGGTTTCCTGCCTGCCTGCCTGGAACTGTATGATGTAATCAAAGTTGCTAAAATAATGTGTCCATCACAACTGATGCATGGACAGAGCCCTGGCTGCTTTAAAAAACTGTAGGTTTCGGTGATCAGTGATGATGGTAACAGTATGCAAAGCCCCTAACAGGTACTGCAGCCATTCTTTAAAGGCTAGTTTAATGGCCAATAACTCCCTGTCTCCTACAGAATAGTTCTGTTCGGTAGATGTAAGTTTGTGTGAATAAAAGGCAACAGGGTGTAGTTGTCTGGTTTGTCTGTCTCTCAGAGATAAAACACCTCCAATGGCTACCTGTGATGCATCTGCTTCTACTATAAAAGTTGAGAGGAATCGGGGTGTTTCAAGATAGGGGCAGTAACAAAAGCTGTTTTCAAAAGAGAAAAGGCTTCTTCAGCGGCTGCCGTCCAAAGGAAAGTTACCCCATTTTTCTAGAGTTTTGTGATCGGAGATGCCGAAGACGCAAAGCCGTTGATAAAATGTCTGTAAAAATTGGCAAAGCCTAAGAAACTCTGCACTCCCTTTACAGTACTAGAAGAAGGCCATTTTGTAATAGCTGCAACCTTTTGGGGATCCATTGTCACCCCTTTTGCGGATAACACAAAACCCCAAAAGGTTACTTCAGTAAAATGAAATTCACATTTGCCCAGTTTAATGTAGAGATTATTATCCCTGAGTCGTTCTAACACAGTTTTCACATATCCTATGTTTTCCTTGATGGTAGCAGAATAAATCAAAATGTTGTCAATATATGCAATGGCGCTCACATCCAAAACCTCTCTTAAACTTAAAGCTTTGTCAATAAAAAATTGGAAAGCAGCAGGGGCATTACAAAGTCCAAAGGGCATGACCAAATACTCATAGAGTCCAAATTTGGTACGAAAAGATGTTTTCCATTCATCTCCCTCTCTTACTCTCACTAAGTGGTATGCCCCTCTCAAGTCCAGTTTCGTAAAGACGGTAGCATCTTTTACCTGATCAAGTAAGGACTGTATAAGAGGCAAAGGGTATCTGTTCTTCATTGTCACATTGTTTAGGGATCTATAGTCTATGCAACACTAAAGACCTCCTTCTCGTTTGGGTATAAAAAAAGGGGAGAAGAAGCAGCAGATCTAGAAGGCCGAATAAACTCCTTTTTTCAACATATGATCCAAGTATTCTCTTAAGTAAATAGTTTTCTTCTCAGTCAAAGCATATATTCGACTGCACGTAATTTTAGCTCCCGGAATCAGATCAATGCGACAATTGTACGAACGATGAGGCGGTAAGACAGATGCCTTTTCTTCATCAAACACCTCTTTGAGAGGATGATAGCAGGCGGGCAATTCAGGTAAGTTGGAATTGGTGGTCATGGCTAAGTGTTGTGAAGGTGTAATGCTTTTCATGCAGTGTAACTTACAGAAATCAGAAGAAAAAAACAGATCCCGATCTTTCCAATTTATATCTGGATTATGCTCCCTCAACTAAGGAAGTCCTAAAATCGCCTGGAACTGAGGAGAAGAAATCAAGTCAAACTGAACCATTTCATGCGTGACAGGTCCTGATTTTATGGTACTCCCATTGAGAGTTTTTACTATCTCTGTTACCTTTATGTTTTTGACTGGGCTAGCCATTTGTTCAACCAATGTAGAGTCTATAAAATTCCCTGTTGCCCCAGAGTCTAACATGATTTGGACTTCTACAGATTTATTTCCCCAGGTCAGTTGTGCTTTTATGAAGAAATGGCGCAGAGGGGAAGGGCATGATTCTGAATCAGTAGTTGGGAGACTATTAACCCTGACCTGCCCGAGCAACCTGTCTCCACACTTCTTGGGTTTGCTAGTTTCCTGACTCAGGCGTTTTCTTGGTTTAACAGGACAGTCTTGTAGAAAATATCTTGCTTTCCCACAATACAAACATAGTTTTTGTCTCTACGTCTTTGTCTTTCTTCCTTACTCAAGGGCCCTTTGATACCTGGGACTCCCACTTCGACGACGGGGAATGATTCAAGCATGTGAATCTATGAAAGATACCAATACTGGAGAACCACAGTTTACAGGTAAGTAACTTATTTTCTTCCCACTCCAATCTAAACCAATGTGTGGAAGGCTTTAAACACTACAGGGGTGACATTTACTATTATCACTCCAATCTAAACCAAGTGGAGGAAAGATTTGGACTCTAAAGGGGTGACATTTACTATTCCAACTCAAATTAATCTTGCGCTCCCGGCAGTGGCCGCCCTTCTTGACGCCACCAAGGCCTTCGACACCTTGGAGTGGCCCTTCCTGTTTTATCTCCTCCCCCGGTTGGGCTTCAGCCAAGTTTTCTTACGCAAAGTACAGCTTCTTTATACTCTACCTACTGCCCGTCTTCGCATTAATGGTCAGGTCTCTGAGCCCATTCCCATCGGGCGCGGTACTCGGCAGGGTTATCCGCTGTCCCCCATGCTCTTTGCTATCGCCATGGAACCCCTCACGGCTCGTCTCCGGCAACACCATACCCAGAGAGGCATTGGTTTTGCGGCTCGCGCTTTGCTAGTCTCCATGTATGCGGATGACGTCTCTCTTTATGTCCGCCATCCCCAGGAGAACCTCAGCCCACTGGTCCGTGAGGTGATTCGCTTCGGCGGCTATTCCGGAATCCAGATCAACTGGAGCAAGTCGGTACTATTTCCTCTTACGAATGCTACAACACCCTTTGTTCCTGACTATCCCTTTGTGTGGGCATCGGAGCCCACTAGATATTTGGGCATTTGGTTGAGCAGGGACGTTGATGAACTTTGGAAAGTTAACTTTGGTCGTGCTGTGGACTGGCTCGAGTCTAAGATTCCTCTCTGGAACCGGCTGCCACTTTCCCTGGCTGGGCGTATCGCTAAAATGGTGGTGCTTCCGAAGTTTTTATACTTATTTGTCAATATCCCCATCCCTTTAACCGCTCACTTTTTTCGCAAGATTCGCTCTCTGCTCATCACCTTAATTTGGGCCGGTCGGCAACCTCGCATTGCCTACAGCATCCTCACTCTTCCCATGTCGCGTGGCGGGCTTGGCACCCCAGATTTCAAGCTGTATGCTCAAGCCAGTTTTCTTCACTTTTGGCTTCACCCCACTCCGTTTCAACCTCACGTCGCGGTAGAGGCTGACCTCGCTACCCCGTGGCCGCTCATGACTGCTCTATTCGCTCCTGCGAAACTCCTTCGCACTGAAATAGATACGGTTGGGACCCTGCGCTGGGCTTGGGACGGGCTTCGCAAATTTTCTGGCTCTGACATACTTTCCGCGAACAATATGCCACTCGCACATCACCCCGCCTTTCCTCCTCTTCATTCTTCCGGGATAATCAAGCACGCTACTCGTCTGGTCCTCTCCACAGTCTCGGATCTCTACCCTGGGGACACTTTCTTTTCCCTCGCCGCTGACTCTGGCCCCATGGGCACTCTGTTATATTATCAACTCAGAGCTATCTGTAGGAAGCTTCACCCCACATTTCCCCAGCCTCCCCCTTCGATGGCCTCTCTTGATCTTCTTTACACATCTTCCTCTCCTAAAAAACTGGTCACAAAAATCTACGCTTACACGCTAGCAGCATCTCACATCTCCACTGACCGGGCGCGCGTTGCATGGGGCGATGACCTGGGAGCCGAAATCTCCGAGGCCGATTGGTTATACTGTTGTAATCAAATCAAACGCCTTTCCCCAAACTATCGTCTGCGCCTTATCCATTTTAAGTACCTCCATCGGCTCTATCGGACTCCCGCTCAACTTCATAAGCTCGGACTGATTGCCAGTGATGGATGCCTGCGCTGCTCTGCGCCCGCGGCTGACTTTTCTCATCTCGCCTGGCTGTGCCCCCGGGTCTCGGCATATTGGCGCGAGGTATGCGCTGCGATCTCCACAATCACCTCATCTCCGATTCAGCCTGACCCTCTGCTCTGCCTCTTAGGCTTTGTTAAATTTTGCCCGGACGCCACTCGTCGCTTGACTGCCATGCTGCTGGTCCTCGCGAGGCGTAGGGTCTCCATGTGATGGGGCCGCAGGCCGGCGCCCAAGGTTGCCCTCTGGCTTGAGGATGCTTCTCGCTGCCAAACTCTACTGGCTGAGTTTTGGGACCTCCAGCCAGCCAGGTCCCGTCCAATTGATATTTGGGGTCCGCTTGTAACCTACCTCTCACGTCAGGACTCACAGCGCTCTGCGACCTCTCCCGCGCTCCCCGCCGGCGCCCTGCCCGCGGCGGCCGCCGGTGTAGGTCCATGAGCTGTCTCCCCGCTGTTCCCGTCCCCCTCCTCTACACCCCCTGCCTTTCTGCCCTACTGATGACGCTCTTTTCTAATGTATATTTCACTCCCTCTGCGCTTACCGGTTATTGTCTCTTAACATTGTCCCCAATGTGCCTTATGTTTCTGAATGTCTTAACTGTATTACATTGTCATGCTGTGCTTCATTCATTGCAATGGTGGAATCTTGTAATTGTGCTGTGCAATATTTCTTAAATAAAGGTTTAAAAAAAAAAAAAAAAGTATCAAGAGGACTCTGAGCATGAAGATCAAGATATGGATGAACAGGCGTACTATCAAGGACAAACCCATCATCAACAGCCACAGATGGTTTGTCTTCCTTCAGCCCTGGTCTCTGACCTGCAGTTCATGATTTCAGACTACAAAAAGAGGTTCCCTACCTCTGCTCCGTCTCCTGCTCCAGTTCTCTCTCCACCTCAGATGGCGCAAGTTCCACCTCCACCGCCTCCTGCCATTGAACTGCCTGTGCCGCCTCCCCCCTCTACGGACGACGAGGAGGATGAGCCACAAGAAGAAGGGGAAATTCAAGATACCCAGTCACATCATGACGAATGGGATGACTATGTTATCCCTCTTCCAGCGTCGCCTTTACCTCCTCATGAAGACTCTCCTCCAGAAGATATCGGAGGATTCCACAACCTCCTGGAAAGAGCAGCACAACGTTTTCAACTGCCAATGCCTTCTCACCAACAGGACTGTTTCCTTTACGATTTCAAGGAACCTTTCAAGAAATCTGTTAGATCTATGCCTATCATAGATTATATCTGGGATCAAGGCTTAAAAATAATGCAAACCCCTTCTACAGTTCCTCCAGTCTTGCCAAGGTTGGATAAAAAATATAGAGCTCCTGACAACGCTCCAGCCTGCCTTATAGCCCATCCAAAGCCTGATTCCGTGATTACTCAGGCAGATCAACGCAGATCAAAAAACCCATCTGCCCCACTGTCAGCACCTCCAGATAAAGAGGGCAGGCGCTTAGACAATATTGGGAAACGTTTTTCATCCATGTCGGCGTTAACTGTAAGGGCGTCTAACTCATTGGCGGTATTGGGACGCTATAACAGGCAGATGTGGTCAGACATTGCACCCTACCTAGAGACCCTGCCGCAGGAGTCTAAAGAGGAAGCAAAAAAGGTGTTGCCAGAGGGCGAAAGATCGGCTTCTGAAATTATAGACTGTGCGATGGACATTGCGTCCACTGGTTTCCGCCAACTGGCTGGGGCGGCGGTCCTAAGGCGCCAAGGATGGCTTAAGGCAACAACATTCAGGCCTGAAATCCAGACCAAAATTCTTGACATGCCCTATGATGGACAACTCCTTTTTGGAGCTCATATAGATGAAGCCCTCCAAGGGATCAAGAAAGATACGGATACAGCCAGAGCTTTGGGTCCCTTCAATATAAAACAACCCCTTTTCGAGGCTCAAGGGGTAGAGGGCAATCTTCTTACAGAGGAGGCTACCAGCAGTATAGGTATCCTACCTATTCCTCTTCTAACCAACAATACAAGAAGTCTTCCTTTCGCGGAAGGGCCGGACAACAGAAGGATTACGCCCGACGCCAATGACTTCTCTCTACCGCCGATCCCAGTTACATCTCCACCCTCCAAAGTAGGAGGAAAGATATCCCACTATCTTCAAAATTGGAATCAAATCACAACAGATCGTTGGGTTCTCCAACTGGTACAGTTTGGACATTCTCTAGAATTTGTGCAAACTCCTCCACCGACACCTCCTCAACCTATGGCTCACAAACATTTGCACCTCTTACTCCTGGAAATATCATCAATGATCGAGAAGGGAGCCATAGAAAGGGGTCCTGTTCATCAAAGAGGACAAGGTTTTTACTCCCGATTCTTCTTGGTGCGCAAAAAGGAAAAGAAATGGAGGCCAGTTCTAGATTTGAGAAGTCTAAACAAAATCTTGAAGAAACAATCGTTTCGCATGGTCACCATTCAAGAAGTCTTGCAGCTTCTCAATGCGAAAGACTACATGGTATCCTTGGATCTCCAAGATGCCTATTTTCATATTCCTATCCACAAAAGACACAAAAAGTTTCTGAGGTTCGCCGTGGCCGGCAGGCACTACCAGTTTCGAGTTCTGCCCTTCGGGCTCAAGTCAGCTCCGCGCATATTCACAAAGTGTCTTTCACCAGTGGCTGCATACCTCAGGCAGCAGCATCACCAAGTCTTCCCTTATCTCGACGACTGGCTCGTCAAAGGACCCTCTCTCGACAGCGCGAGGAAGTCTTCCAGAGCCTGTCTACGGCTTTTCAGAAAATTGGGTCTCACCCTCAACCCAGACAAATTGGTCCTGCAACCTTCTCAGAGGATAACATTTCTGGGAGCTGTCCTGGATACGGTCCTGAAAAAAGCTTACCCGTCACAGGAACGGCAACAAAAACTCCGGCAATTAGCAGCGCGCATAAGGGAAAGAAAGTCTCTTTCAGTGCGCCTATTCAAATCCCTCCTCGGAATGATGTCCTCCTGCATTCTCCTGGTACCCTACTGTCGTCTCCGCATGCGTCCTCTCCAAGAGGCTCTCTCCACTCAGTGGATTCAAATCAGCGGATCCTTCGACGACATCATACAGGTGACTCCTCAGATGGTCGCCTCTCTAAACTGGTGGACTCATCCACAAAATCTCTCTCGAGGCCTACCTTTTCTAACTCAAGCCTCTCCTCAAGTGATAACCATGGATGTGTCTCTAGAAGGTTGGGGAGCCTTCCTTCAGGAGCTTCAGATCAGCGGGAAGTGGTCATCTTCCTAGCAAAAGTTGCACATAAACCTCCTAGAGCTGAGAGCAGTCTATCTTGCCCTCCTGGCTTTCCTTCCCAGGATAAAAGCTTCACTAGTGCTCGTCAGAACGGACAATACTACGACGATGCACTACCTAAACAGACAGGGAGGAACTCGTTCGCTCACACTCTCTCTCTCGAATCTCAAAAAATTTGGAACTGGTGAATTCAACACAAAATTTCCCTGAGAGCGGAGTATGTTCCAGGAAAAGACAATACATTGGCAGATTCACTAAGCAGACTGCAGACAACCTGCCACGAGTGGGAGTTGAACCAAGATACTCTCAACAGCGTCTTCTCTCAGTGGGGCGAACCACTGTTGGATCTGTTTGCCACACAGCACAACGCCAAATGCCAACACTTCACAAGCTGGCATCCCCAACAGGGGTCTCTGGGGAATGCATTTTCAATAGCAAGGTTTGGCGTATTTGCCTACGCCTAGGCTGTCCGGAAATCGGTTAAAACCGACTGTGCCCGACAGTACCCTACCGCCTAAAAATCAGCTGACCCGGTTTAAACGAGTGTCACTGATTTTTCACATTCTAACACTGCTTGGCCACTTGAGGGAGCCAAAGCAGTACAAAACAGAACTGTACTGAAAAGGTTGCGCTTGGAAGTTTAGAACAACAGAACGTTTTGCTCTGCCCGCACAGTGCCCAGGGAGGGCTGCCTTGCTCACTGTGCCACTGGATTCAAGCTAGCCTGGCTGAAGAAGGGTGACATACCCTGAAACCGGTCCCAGGATGCTTGTTTCCGGTCCAGGGAGGACCTGGCCTGGCAGTTCGGTCGGGACTGTTCCCATGGGGCACAGGGTCAAGACTGATTTGCATATGGCTGGGTCCAAACTGGGGTGGCGTAGTGGGCAAAAGAACGATGGATTTAACCCAGATCTTTTGACTGGGGGAGAATGTTTGCATTGTCAGCATTCCGTCCATCATTTGTTTGCTGTAACACATTTCGCCCTAAGTGGGATGGGTATGCCCAGACGTGGGTCCCTTGCTCACTGTGCCACTGGATTCAAGCTAGCCTGGCTGAAGAAGGGTGACATACCCTGAAACCGGTCCCAGGATGCTTGTTTCCGGTCCAGGGAGGACCTGGCCTGGCAGTTCGGTCGGGACTGTTCCCATGGGGCACAGGGTCAAGACTGATTTGCATATGGCTGGGTCCAAACTGGGGTGGCGTAGTGGGCAAAAGAACGATGGATTTAACCCAGATCTTTTGACTGGGGGAGAATGTTTGCATTGTCAGCATTCCGTCCATCATTTGTTTGCTGTAACACTTTTCGCCCTAAGTGGGATGGGTATGCCCAGACGTGGGTCCCTTGCTCACTGTGCCACTGGATTCAAGCTAGCCTGGCTGAAGAAGGGTGACATACCCTGAAACCGGTCCCAGGATGCTTGTTTCCGGTCCAGGGAGGACCTGGCCTGGCAGTTCGGTCGGGACTGTTCCCATGGGGCACAGGGTCAAGACTGATTTGCATATGGCTGGGTCCAAACTGGGGTGGCGTAGTGGGCAAAAGAACGATGGATTTAACCCAGATCTTTTGACTGGGGGAGAATGTTTGCATTGTCAGCATTCCGTCCATCATTTGTTTGCTGCAACACTTCACAAGCTGGCATCCCCAACAGGGGTCTCTGGGGAATGCATTTTCAATAGCAAGGTTCGGCGTATTTGCCTACGCCTAGGCTGTCCGGAAATCGGTTAAAACCGACTGTGCCCGACAGTACCCTACCGCCTAAAAATCAGCTGACCCGGTTTAAACGAGTGTCACTGATTTTTCACATTCTAACACTGCTTGGCCACTTGAGGGAGCCAAAGCAGTACAAAACAGAACTGTACTGAAAAGGTTGCGCTTGGAAGTTTAGAACAACAGAACGTTTTGCTCTGCCCGCACAGTGCCCAGGGAGGGCTGCCACCAGCGCGGCAGCTGAGGCCCGGGCCTGACAGCAGGATTGCTATCTGGCCTGTAATTGCATCGGCGCGCGGGCTCTGCAGGGCGTGCGCGGGCACTCGAGAAGCGGTGTCTGCAGCCTGCCAGCGCGTGCAGGGCGGCGATAAGGGCAGCTCGGCTGCGGGGGCATGCCAGCCGCTGCGAGGCTGCAGTCATGTTCTACAACTGCGTGCCAATGCTTGTTTAATTTAAGAAGTTATGGTGGCATCACAACAATTTGGTGAAGCGTTGACGGACAGCCCTACATCTACACTTTACCTTCGCATCGTTCTGGGTTTCAGTCTAAAGAGTTCCACGCTCTATCCTTCCCCGGGGAGAGCGAGCGGCGCTGACCCCACAGAGCAGAGGAGTGACGCCGAGGCAGAAACAGGCACTCGTGTGCTCGCCCGTTATACGACCGCTGTATTTTATTTATGTGTCTAATATAACATTTTCCATATATTCGCTTTAAAGCGCTCTAACACCGTTTTAGATCATCTCTGCGCTACAGGAAAACCAAACTAAATAAAACAAACATACGGCAGCTACCAACGACAATGGAAATCACAATGACAAATAAACCTTCCCATTAGGTCCTAGCCAGACAGAACTGGCCTGGGCAGGATCAGATACGTTCTGGCAGGATAAAGGCGAGGGCTGATCATGTCCCATCGGGCGCCTTCAGTCTGGTACTTGGAAAGCGTAAGCGGCAGATTAACAGGGCCACTATAATTGCTTTTGTCCGCCTCCTTGGGGAGCCATTCTGCACTGCACACCACAGAAAGTGATGTGATTGAACCAAACACAAGGGCAATGTTCCCTTTTATTTTGTTGTTGTAGTTGTATATAGCGCGAACTCGAGCAGAAGGTATCAGAGCATTTACATCAGCCCCAACCAGGTGCATTACAGACAGACACATTCGTTTTTAGGCACGTTGAGAAAAAGTGATTTGTCCAGAATCTCAGTATGCTTGTGCCTCCCGACTAGGTTCGAGCCTGGTTCCCCTGCTTCACGGTCGACTGGTCTGCTCTGGCCGTTACGCTACATCCTCTCACCTCGCTTACATGAAGGACTTACTTCTACGTCAGATGTGTTTTTGTTTTTAAGTAATCAGGCTCAAAGGGCTTCAGCCCCCCCCCCAGGCGTGTGTCAGCCCGGGATGAGACAGCTTCCCGGGCACACACACAGCCGCACCCGAGTACTTCACAGGTCTTTAAAAGACCATTTACGTATTAACGAGGCTTTGTTGTGCTTTCACCCCGTCTTAGAGCCCCTGCATCTCCACTCTGCCTATTGCGGGAAGAATTTTAAATAGCCCCCCCGCCCCCCAACATTTGGCTCTAGTTGTGCCTCTGAGGATTCTTCCACAATTGTTATCATTGCAGCTGCTTACGTGTGCATTTTCCATTAATATTCTTAATGCCAACATAATCAGTTTTTTTTTAGGTTTATGGCCTCGTTCTGACTAAAACCGTACACAGTTTTAACTTTAAACTGTGCAGTGTGTGCTGCACCTTAGTCACGCTGGTGACAGCCTGGGGGCGGACGCTGCAAAAGACCTCATTAGTAATTGAATGTGACCCATGACGCCAGGGGACATTTCCTGGAAGCCCATGGAGGAGTGGAGGGGATTTGCCAATGTGGAGCGAGGGAAATATTGAAATGTGCTTAAAAACAGGTGGGGAAGACTTGCCACACCACCGCTTAGTAACTGTTTTCCAGTTACAACTGGATCGAGGGATAGTGAAAATCATTTACCACAGCAAGGTCACCTGGCACGTTGTGTTCTAGTTGGCAGGAGACGTAATCGCTTATAAACGTGTAATTCAACCAGCATGTTATTTCACCTGATGCAAAAATAATCTAAAACGCGGTCTCCTTTAAAGGTTAGTAATTAGTATGGAGACTATGCCTCATCTGATTTTCAAATCCAGGCCCACTCCCCCTCAGGGCTAATCCCCACCATGTCAGATAACCTTTTCCCTTTTTTAGCCGCTTTCTTGTGTTAGGTTAATCACAGCCCGTGTGTCTCTTAATTTTTGTCAGTTTTCATGTGATGTTCAACCTGACAGTCACGATGTTGGATTCATATAAGACACCTCTTCCTTTGTTTTTAGTATCTCAGGTTATTTCTGTCCACCGGATTTTATGATTGACTTCGCAGTACTCTTATTTCACTCAGTGTTGAAATCTGTGGCTCAGATTTTTAAGAGGAAGAAGCATATTTCACAATTGCATTTATTAAGTTTCCCAGAGATTGTGTCTGCTGAAAAGTGTGCAGGTGCAACACAAATGAAAGAAGAATTACTGGATGCACTGAAACTATCTCAGAGGCAGAATTTAATAGAAATGTTCCAATGCTGACTAGGATACTAGGTACCCCTGGCAGCTCAGCAGTTGTTTAGTAGTCTGAACAGCCACCACCAGAAATGCTGCCCAACTTAAGTCACTGAATCAATAGGAGGCACTCTTCTATACCAAATAAATGAAAGCGGTGAAAATAGCACTAAAAAGCTTTAAGTGCCAACCATGATCATCTGGTTGCATTTGACTGGTACCTAGGCACAAGCTATGTCAGGCCGCAATGGAGTTGAAATGGAAGTCAAAAATCCTCAAATGGGCAAGGCAACAGGCTGTGGCCAAAGAGGGCCTTAGTTGTTGGATAGCTGCTGGGCGAGGTCTGGATGAAGTCATTGACATTTGGTGGAAAATCTCTAACTCAGATATATTTGAATTTCACACCCAAAGAAGGTCCCTTGCCAGTTGGATATTTTTTGCACCTTCGCTAGTGAGGATTTCTACCTCCGGACGAAGGGCCAGATGTACGACCAGCAATTTTGCGTCGCAATAGCGACTCGCAATTTGCGAGTCGCAAATAATTTGTGACTCGCTAAATAGGCTTTGTACATGGCCCATGAGGCTTTTGCATGCACAAACGGGTTATACATCTGGCCCATAGTCACTTCTTTGGACCTCGTATTCTTCCAGTGGGGCAAGGCTGCAGGCTGTAGTCGAAGAGCGCTCCACAAGGCGAGATACCTTCTACACCAAGTCCAGCTGAATTGGATTTGCTGCTGCAGAAAAGCTCAGAGCGGGAGAAACCTAATTTTTGGGTCAGTGTCAATGCAAATTCGTCGGATCAGCTTGGCAGGAGGTCTTGAAGATCTGACTGTGATTTGGACCTTCTCAGCCTGTGGTGGACACTCCTGTTTTAGCAGATGCAGACTGTCAATCATTGGCACATCTGCAGCATTACTGAGTCTTTGCTTCCATACTTGGTACTGGGTTGGCATTCCTGCTCGCAGTGTGAGACATTTTGACCCCAGTAACTGACTGATTTTCTGCACAGACAGTTCTGCACCCACACTCATTTCTAAACTAGATAGTACGCTTAATCGGGTAGCCCCAGCCTCTCTTTGCCCTACAGAGCCGAGTGAACAAACTATAGAGAAGATAAATTACCTTCCTTACACATATATACCTTCCATGTACCTATGTACCTGTGTATCTTTATATTCTTTCTTTACTCCTAATTCAGCATCTCCAATACACTACCCTATACCACTCTCATTATATTCTCTACCACTACTCTCTGACTCATCCCATAGCTCATTCTACTAATCTGCACAAGTTCTAGATCCCTTCCGTAAGGGTGAATTTTCTCCGGACTTTGATAAGTGCTGCTTCATTTTTGACTGCTTCAATAATTCTCAGGGCATATACACCCTGTTCAATGCATTTGTTGCAGCACCTGTCCCAGAGAATCACAATCTTCAGGTGCACCAGTACTGGCATGGAAAGCTACGTCAGTGGCCAGAGTTGGCAAATTGTATACTGGCTCTTTTGGCGTTGCCAGTCTCAAGTGCCAATGTCGAGAGGGCCTTTTCACAAATAAAAGTGTACATGGGAAGGAAAGAGAGAGCGCGAATGACCAAAGAATCACTGAAGAAATATTGTATTGTGTACTACAATAAATTCGACTTGTAAAAATGTATTTGGCCCTCATATACACTGTACGTACACTGTCTATATACCATGCATCAATGAAGAAAGCTAGCAATAATTAAAGCAAAGCGTTCCATAAACACCGGTAAAACACCGTTTCCGTTGTTTTTTATGGCGCGAAAATGAGTAACCACTGAAAAGCACTGTTTTTTTTAGGTATTGAAATCACTGGAAAACACTGACAAAACACCACCAGAATTTACCAAAAATAGAAACTGAAAACAGGAAAGCCTACCTACGCCTTTCCACCGATTCCCCTGATTCCCAGGGTCCTCAGGAAGATGAAGGCAGAACCCTGCACACTGATTCTAATAGCTCCAGCATGGCCTCGCCAACATTGGTTCACGGAACTCCATCTCCTCTCCCTGCAGCCCCCAATTCCGTTGACACCGTTTCCATCTCTCCTCACAATGGACCCGGGACAAGTCCAACACCCGGATCCAGCATCTCTCAAATTATCGGCCTGAGTTCCACGAATTTCAGGGCCTAAACATTCCTCCAGACTGCAGGGCAGTTCTATCTCGCGCTCGAGCAGATAGTACAAATAGAACTTATTCTTTCAAATGGAAAAGATTCTGTATGTGGTGTAGATCGGCTAAGGTGCATCCTCTCACATCCTCTCCGGAAGAAATTTTACCATACCTTCTCCATCTAGCAACTTCAGGCCTCGCTCACGCTTCCATCAAAGTTCACCTGGCAGCTATTTCCCGTTTTAGGAGATCTTCTACAGGACCTTCTCTTTGGTCAAATAGACTGATAAAACAATTTCTCAAAGGACTATTTCGGACTTTCCCTCATGTAAAGTCTCCGCCTCCAACATGGCAGCTCAACACAGTCCTTGCTCAACTTATGAGACATCCTTTTGAGCCGATACACAGAGCTGACCTCAAGTTCCTCTCCTGGAAGACTGCACTTCTTCTGGCCCTTGCATCCGCAAGACGAGTCAGTGAGCTTCACGCATTCACAATACAAGACCCATTCCTTCAATTCAAGAACGATAGGGTAATTCTGCGGACTAATCCGAAATTTATACCCAAAGTCCCGTTGGACTTCCACCTTAACGAACCTATTGTCCTAAAGACCTTCTTTCCAAATCCTCAAACAGCAGCGGAAAGAGCCCTACATTCACTGGATTTGAAACGCTGCCTTAAATTCTACCTTGACAGGACACAAGCTTTCCGCAAGTCCAACCAACTTTTCGTGGCTTACAGTCTACCTAGGAAAGGTTTTCCCCTTACAAAACAAAGTATTTCTAGATGGATTTCTGGTGCTATTGTCTTCTGTCACCAACAAGCTGGTCAACCTTTACAATCAAGAATTCGTGCCCATTCCACTAGGGCAGTTTCTACTTCTATGGCATTGTTTGCGGGCGTGCCTATAACTGACATTTGCAGAGCGGCAACATGGAAGACGCCGCATACATTTACCAAGCATTACTGCTTGGATTCGGAGCTAATGAAGGATGCTGCGGTGGGACAGGCGGTGCTGCGTCATCTATTTCAATAAAGGTGAGCCTTCCTTCCCGCCAACCTCTATCTCTCTCTAGACGCACATTTCTCTGTTATTTCTATAACTTTTGCATTCTTTACAAAAGGAAATGTGCTCATCATTGCTTTTTATTCTGATTCAGGCATGTGAATCTATGAAAGATACCCTAATACTGGATAAGAAATGCGTTACTTACCTGTAACTGCAGTTATCCAGTGTTGGTATCTTTCATAGATTCACATGCAACCCACCCGCCTCCCTTGGAAGGGCTCACCTAGTACTCTCAGTTGTACCTCTAAATAGCACTGTGCTTACGAAAATCTGAGGGACTAGAGCTCCTTCCAGGAAGGTTCCAGAGGGTGGTGACAGCTGATTGGTTGTTCTCTAGAGTTTGGTCCTTTTTACAAAAGGACCTGGATATGTTACTAATGTGAGGCCTTAGGCCTATTACTCTCTATGTCTTATGAGACATTACTTTATTTATGTACCGGGGACTCCCATACCGACGACGGGGAAAGATTCAGGCATGTGAATCTATGAAAGATACCAACACTGGATAACTGCAGTTACAGGTAAGTAACGCATTTCTTCTAACTCCTATCTAAACCAATTTGAGGAAGTCATTGTACACTAAAGAGGTATAATTTACTATTCCCACTCCAATCTAAAGAAATTTGGGAAAGGCATTGGACACTAAAGGGGTTACATTTACTATTCCCACTCCAATCGGGACCAATTTTGGAAAAGTATTGGACACTAAAGGGGTTATATTTAATATTTTCGATCCAATCTAAACTAATTTGGGAAGGCGTTGGACACTAAAGGGCTGACATTTATTATTCACACTTCAATCTAAACCAATTTTAGGAACAGTTTGGACTCTAAAGGGGTTACATTTACTATTCCCACTTCAATCTAAACTAATTTGGAGAAGGTGTTGGACACGAAAGGGGTGACATTTACTATACCCACTCCTATCTAAAACAGTTTATGGAAGGTGTTAGATACTAAATGGGTTACATTTATGATTCCCACTCCAATCTAAACCAATTTGGGGAAAGCATTGACCACTAATGGGTGATATTTCCTATTCCAACTCCAATCTAAACCAATTTGGAGATGGCATTGGACACTAAAGAGTGTCATTTACTATTCCCACTCCAATCTAACGCAATTTGGGGAAGGCGTTGGGCACAAAAGGGATTACATTTACTATTACCACTCCAATCTAAACAAATTTGGGGAAAGTATTGGGCGCTAAAGGGATTATATTCACTATTCCCGCTCCAATCAAAACTAATTTAGGGAAGGCGCTGAACTCTAAAGGGGTGACATTTACTATTCTAATCCCAATGTAAACCAATCTGGGTAAGGCATTGGACACTAATGGGTGACATTTACCATTCCCACTCCAATCTAAAACTGTTTATGGAAGGTGTTAGACACTAAATTAGTTATATTTATTATTCCCACTCCAACCTAAACCAATTTGGGGAAGGTATTGGACACTAAAGGGGTGATATTTACTGTTCTAACTCCAATCTAAACCAATTTGGGGAAGGCGTTGGACACTAAAGTGGTGACATTTACTATTCCTACTCCAATCTAAAATAGTTTATGGAAGGTGTTAGACACTAAATTGGTTACTTATTATTCCCACTCCAACCTAAACCAATTTGGGGAAGGTATTGGACACTAAAGGAGTGATATCTACTATTCTAACTCCTATCTAAACCCATTTGGGGAAGGCGTTGGACACTAAAGGGGTGACATTTACTATTCCCACTCCAATCAAAACCAATTTGGGGAGGGTGTTAGACACTACATGGGTGATATTTGCTATTCCCACTCCACTCTAAACCAATTTGGGGAAGGCATTGGACACTAAAGGGGTGACATTTACAATTCCCACTCCAATCTAAAACTGTTTATGGAAGGTGTTAGACACTAAATTGGCTACATTTATTATTCCCACTCCAACCTAAACCAATTTGGGGAAGGTATTGGACACTAAAGGGGTGATATTTACTATTCTAACTCCAATCTAAACCAATTTGGGGAAGGCATTGGACACTAAAGGGGTGACATTTACAATTCCCACTCCAATCTAAAACAGTTTAT
Source organism: Calotriton arnoldi (assembly GCA_963921515.1). NCBI lineage: Eukaryota > Metazoa > Chordata > Amphibia > Caudata > Salamandridae > Calotriton > Calotriton arnoldi. Next base: position 2,853,968 of record CAWUFW010001137.1, read on the forward strand.
GGAAGGTGTTAGACACTAAATTGGTTACATTTATTATTCCCACTCCAACCTAAACCAATTTGGGGAAGGTATTGGACACTAAAGGGGTGATATTTACTATTCCCACTCCAATACAAACCAATTTGGGGAAGGTGTTGGACAGTAAAAGGGTGACATTTACAATTCTAACTTCAATCTAAACCAATTTGGGGACGGCGTTGGACACTAAAGAAGTGGCATATATCATTCCCACTCCAATCTAAAACAGTTTATGGAAGGTGTTAGACACTAAATTGGCTACATTTATTATTCCCACTCCAACCTAAACCAATTGGAGGAAGTTGGTGGACGCTAAAGTGTTGACATTTAGTAATCCCACTGTAATGTAAACCAGATTGTAGAAGGCGTTGGACACTAAAAGAGTGACATTTACTTTTCCCACTGCAATCTATACCAATTTGAGGAAGGTGTTGGACACTAAAAGGTTGACATTTACTATTCCCACTACATTCTTTGGGGAAGGTGTGGGGCACTAAAAGGGTGGCATTTAATAATCCCACTCAAATCTAAGGCTATTTGAAAAAGGTATTTGACACTGAAGAGATACATTTTACTATAGGCACTTCAATATAAATAAGTTAAATACACAATTAATACTACATACTGATATAATATTTTTAGTCAAAAATAAATTAAAAAATTGTGTAAGAAAGTACCCTAAACTACAAACCTATATCCACAAATGTAAATATTACTATTAATAAATAAAATAGTTTCAATTTTTTTATATTGTGAAACTTTAAGCCAAAAATAATAAACATTTTTCCAAATTTAAAAATCATAAAATATAAAACCATGTAAATAAATGTTTAAATGTTATAAATATAAAATATATATTTTTTAAATAAAAACAAATTAAAAATATGAAGTTTTATAATGTAAACTTTTTTTGCAATAATTTGCCAAATTTAACATTTTACAAAAAAATCTTTGCCGTGTTGCTTAGGCCTGAGCCCATGGACAATGAGCGGTGGTGACCACATGTGTCGGAGGAGGTCACCGGAAGCACCAAGGACTGTGACTTTTTCTACCCCATTGGAGAAGTGGAGAAGATCTACTACTCGAGTTGCAGCAGAGCCGAAGCCTTGTGTGGTAGCGGTGAGGCGACTCCTTATGCCACGAGGGGGCAACATGGATAACTTCACTGGGTTGATCAGTCCGGAGCCCATGAACAGTGAGTAGTGGTGGCCTCATGTTTTGGAGGAGGTCACTGGAAGCACCAAAAACGGCCACTTGTTCTACCACATTGGAGAAGCATGGACACTGTGGGAACGTCGTCACCCAAGTGTGGGAGCAACAACCACTGGAGCATTTGTTCCAGTTCACAGTCGTGTGTAATCGTGTTGTGTTCATCTTTAAATTCTGAGATACCTGGTAACAACTAGTATGGTGGCTATCTATTACATTTTGTGTTTGTTAATAAAGCCTTTTACACTACAATTAGCATGTGAGAATGTGTTCTTTACTAATCCTGTGCATTTGTCTGTGCACGTAATGTTGAAATTTTGCTAGGAGGCATATGGAATTGGTCGAGTAAAGGTCATGAGGCTTATGTGTTGTGCATATATATGCCTAAACAACTATGTACTAACCACCCTGCAAAGACACAGCAGGATTTCTCACCACCCCTGATTTTTTTCTAGGTCTTTGCTGTAATTTCATATATTAGTTTTTGTATGAGTTCAGCTTACGTCACCTGACTGTGTGGTCAGTGTGGAATAGTATTGTTTAGGTTGTGAAATGTACAGTAATACATTGTCTGCACAGAAAGAAATAAAAATATATATGCCTTCCACCTTCAAACCATTACAACTTTGTTCTGGTTTATGGCCTTGGGGATGGCTTCATCTCCAATGAAAATAAAATAGGGGATAGTGGACATCCATGTCATGTCCATCTCACAAGACGCTGTAGTAGTCTGAATTTAAGAGTGAAAGTGGGCAGTATGACAAACTCTTAGTGGGTTCTTTCCCTGGTTTGTAGATAACTCTTATGGTTGCTTTTACCAGGGTGTAGGTATGGTTTGGTGTGTTGTTTATGTACTTTAATAGCCCAGCATCAAGAAATCTTTGCTTTTCTAAAGAAATCCTTAGTGTAGCTATTAGTCTCTATGGAAGAAGAGTCTCGATTGCATTCTTCACGCCTTCAAAGTGAAGTCTTGTTTGGGTTTCTCAGCGGATTACCTTGACAACTTAGTTATTGCCTCTCCACTATGGGGCTGATTACGATGTCGGTCGGAAAGGCTCCGAATGGGATTCGGATTTGGAGAATCCGATTCGGAACCTATGTTTCCGACCGAATCGGATACATTTCCGATCAACCGATTACGATGCAAGGAAACTGTTCGGGCTGTCCGAATCGGTTCCGATCGGCATTCGGACAGCCCGAGTCATTCGGAGCCGAATCGTACAGCTCTATGGACACTGTTTCTGACTCTGAGATTACAATGTCCGATTCTGACAGCCGTTCCGAATTGGTTTGTCCGACACGAAACAGCTGTCGGAATCTGACTTTGGGGGCCCGTAGCAGGCCCCCTTCACAAGTAGGCCTCCAGTTGGGGCCCATGGGGGTACCCATGGGTCCCCTCTTTCCAACCATGCACAGTGTGGCAGGCACCATGGGGTACCCGTCACAAGGTTCAAGGTTTTCCCCAAACACCCCTGTTCGAGGCATATGAGCTGTAGATAATATGCTTTAGCATAGATCGCCATCTGGTGTTGGGTCCGGATGTTTGCACTTTGTTTTTGTTCGAAGAAGTCTTTGCAGTCACAAGGTAGGTGACTCCTCCTTTCGGTGATAGTGCGCATGGGCATCGACTCCATCCCCAGATTGTTTTTTCCGCCATCGGGTTCGGATGTGTATTGCTGCGCTCCGGTTCGGTATCGTTTTCGAACCCCTTCGACGCGCAATCCTCTACCCTCGACGGTATTGTCTTTCGATCGCGGTTTCCCATTCGACGCGTATCGTGTACACTGTAAAACCTTCGATCGGGAACTTCGAGGTGGGCCGTCGGGCCTACCCGTGCCGACCACACCAGCAGTCCATGGAACGGACTTCGTTCAAGCTATGTCCCGGGTGTCGTGCTAAGTTTCCACGCACCGACTTGCACGAGGTCTGTAACCTGTGCTTATCCTCGGAACACGAAGAAAAATCCTGCGAAGCGTGTCGATCATTCCGATCGAAGAAAACCATCCGTGATTGTCGGGCTCGACGCCACGAGATGCAACGCGGCAGCGGCTCCGTACCGGACATCTTCGGCGAAGACCTAGAACACCACCGTCCTGCCGCAGAAGCCGAAGAAGAAGAAGAAGAAGAACTGGTCTCCGTGTCAGAAGCCGACTCCGACATGGAGGAAGACTTGAGCGTCACTCCGGGTCAACGTACCGTGAGTACAGATCCTCATGTGCCCACTCGAACAAAAGATAAGGCTCCGGTATCACCCTCGCCCTCAGGCTCGGGTCGACACCGAAAAAAAGTTTCAGATGCCCCGCCCTCCAGCCTGGCTATGGCCTACCGGCTCGGCCTCGAGCCGGCCCCATTCCGGTGCCGAACCAACACCTTCCGCACCGAAACATAAGGAGAAACACGTGCCACTTCCCACGCCGTCGGCACCGAAGACACCTTCGACACCGAAAACCTCGGAGCCGAAACCCTCCGAAACAAAAGACTCGGAACCGATATCGTCCAAGCCTAAAGCCTCGGAGCCGAAACGTTTCACACCTAAAAGCTCGGAGTCAACACCCTCCACGCCGAAAAGTTCGGAGCCGAAACATGCCACTCCGAAAACTCCACAGCCTAAACCGGCTAAAACTAAGCATTCGGATTCCAAACACTCGGCACCCAAAGACATTGAGCCCAAATCTTCAATGCCGAAATCCACTCCTAGAGGGAAAGATACTCCTTCCAAAGAACTTCCATCCGAAGACACACCTCTGGATCCAAAACAAAAAAGACTTAGGGGCCGATTCCGATTCTGGCCGGAAAACATACCGACCGACTCGGTACGGGAATATAGTCCGACCGACACGTACCGGCGCTGCCCGACCTGCATAGTACGATGAAATGCATGTGAATCACGACCGACTCGTACGGAACACAAGCCGAACGACCGAACCGGACGGAAACAAGCTATCCGGCCGGGAAACTACGCGAATCGAACCGACCGACACACACCAGGAATGAACCCGACAGAAACGTACCCGCGAACTCCGACCCGCGCAGTACGATGCAATGCGTGTAAAACCAGACCGAGTCGCACGGAGCCCAAGCCGTACGACCGACACGCATACAAAACCCAGCCGAAGCAACCCAATACTCCGCGACCGACGCGTACGCCGCACATGAAACCTAGCAGAAACACAGCGTGAACGACTCGGAGAAGCTCGCACGAGACAACTGCAGCGTCCTACTCGGTCAGAAGAACGTCTCCTACATGCCCAAAAAATACAAAGGAAAAAATACCAAAAAAAGGGTCAAACAAGCAATGACAAAGCCAATAAATACTGGGGGGAAAAAACATGGAACAAAGACACACCTCCAACTCCACCCATATAAAGGCCACAAATCCCTACCATGATCCTTTGCAAATTCAACTGACCTGCCAGCACAGAACACCATCAGACAGCAACCACAGACACACTCACAGCTCATCCATCACACAAGCCACACACCATTAGCACCTCACAAATAGCACCCTCACATACACCCAGCAAAACCTACACTCACCCACCCTCACTTGCACACTCACACACACATCATGCCCCCAAAGAAGAATCCAAAGTTCCTAGACAGTGAATTGGAAGTCCTGGTAGATGAGATCCTCAGGGTAGAGCCACAGTTGTTTGGTACATTGGTCCAACAGACCCCCATGTCGCAGAAAACCAAGATGTGGGAGAGGATCGTCGACAGGGTGAATGCACAATCACCATGTTTGCGCACAAAGGAAGACATCCAGAACAGGTGGTATGATGTGCGCAGGAGGGTCAAGGACCTACTAAAGAAGGATTACGTCTTGAGTCAGCGCACCAGCAGTGGCCCTCCTGCCAAACCAGTATACCTCAGGCCCTGGGAGGAGAAGGTGCGGGCCTTCCTACCACCAGTGAGCGTATATGGACTATCAAACATCCCAGAGCCTGGTGAGTACACAACAAATATACACAATATTGTGTGACAATACACACACATCACTGTCAAGGGGATAGTCAAACCATGCACCCTTAGCAAATCCACAGCAACCAAAAGATAATCATCCCAAGATATGTATGTTAGTTAGATAAACACGATAGATGCCATCTCATAGTGATATGTAACTGTGTCATGACATGTACAAACCTAACAACAAATAGAGCTAGGCAGTGGCACAAATCTAACCAACAAACACAGTCAGATATTTTGCCACCACTAGAACACCACCTCACAGGGAAGCTCACTGAAAGGAAGGAATTCTGTGTATGCTGGTGAAGTCAGTGTAGCCAATAGCATGATGGGAGTTGTAGTCACAGATATTGGTCACCCTCACAATTGGCCCATCAACACCACTCTGAACCATGCTCACATCACAGGGAGTGGAAAACAACTGACAAGATGGCTGACACTGGGTACTGCTGTGGGGAGCACAAGGCCTTGCTGGGAACTGGGTACCAACCAACAGCAGGACACCACTGACTGACATCCTGAAAGCCAACTTGCACTCCCTGCAATGGAAGCACGTTCCATGGTGGGATATCTGGCTGGGTGGGAAGGAGGACTGACAGCTCTGACCATAGTCACCAGCAGCTTTTCTCACACACCCCCTTAACACAAACTCCACACAACTCACCTGGGAGAATGCAATGCCTCACACTCTAATTAAATATCCCACAAAGAACAACCACACTGGGTTATGCTGTGTGAAGCACAGGGACACTTTTGGGACTTGTAGCCAAACAAACGCCAGGACAACACTGTCAGCCATCCTGTCAGCACAGGCATACTACCCCACAGGGAAGCAGAGTCAAAAGGAAGGAAGTATGGGCATGTTGGGAAGGGGGTGTAGGCAATAGCATGATGGGAGTGGTAGTCACAGCTCAACATCCCCCACCCACATGGCCCAGCAAGCTCACACTGAAGCATGCACACCTCACAGGGAGTGAAAAGCCACTTCAAAGATGTCTGACACTGGCCTCAGCTGTGGGGAGCACAAGGCCCTGCTGGGAACTGTGCACCAACAAACAACAGGGCCACACTGTCAGCCATCTTGCCATTGCTGTCACACTCACACACAGTGAAGTCCACTCAAAAGGAAGGAAGTATGGACATGCTGGGAAGGGGGTGTAGGCAATAGCATGATGGGAGTGGTAGTCACAGATATTGGTCACCCTCACAATTGGCCCATCAACACCACTCTGAACCATGCTCACATCACAGGGAGTGGAAAACAACTGACAAGATGGCTGACACTGGGTACTGCTGTGTGGAGCACAAGGCCCTGCTGGGAACTGTGCACCAACAAACAACAGGACCACACTGTCAGCCATCTTGCCATTGCTGTCACACTCACACACAGTGAAGTCCACTCAAAAGGAAGGAAGTATGGACATGCTGGGAAGGGGGTGTAGGCAATAGCATGATGGGAGTGGTAGTCACAGCTCAACATCCCCCACCCACATGGCCCAGCAAGCTCACACTGAAGCATGCACACCTCACAGGGAGTGAAAAGCCACTTCAAAGATGTCTGACACTGGCCTCAGCTGTGGGGAGCACAAGGCCCTGCTGGGAACTGTGCACCAACAAACAACAGGACCACACTGTCAGCCATCTTGCCATTGCTGTCACACTCACACACAGTGAAGTCCACTCAAAAGGAAGGAAGTATGGACATGCTGGGAAGGGGGGTGTAGGCAATAGCATGATGGGAGTGGTAGTCACAGCTCAACATCCCCCACCCACATGGCCCAGCAAGCTCACACTGAGGCATGCACACCTCACAGGGAGTGAAAAGCCACTTCAAAGATGTCTGACAATGGTGCTCTGTTGTGGGGAGCACAAGGCCCTGCTGGGAACTGGGCACCAACCAACAGCAGGACACCACTGACTGACATCCTGGGAGTTAACCTGCACCCACTGCAAGGGTGGCATGCTTCATGGTAGGATAACTGGGCTGGGGGGAGAAGGAGGGCCGGATGTCCACCAAATACCACCAATGCTGGCCATGCACACACCTCAACATTCACATTGAAATGCTTCAGGTTGGCAGGACAATGCGCTACACCAATATCAACCTCTGACTGTGACAACTTAGGACAATGCAATGTATAGGCCTGCATCCAGAGGTACAGTCACAACTGTCAGGTGTTTGAACCATTGATGCCTGTAGAAACATAACATACATTGTGTGTCTCTTCCAAAAACAGGTGATGATGGGGACACAGCAGCAGACGATGCCTGTAGAAACATAACATACATTGTGTGTCTCTTCCAAAAACAGGTGATGATGGGGACACAGCAGCAGACGATGAGGAGTCCCTGTCCCTGGCTCCGGGGGACACTGAGCTCACTGGTGTGGAACAGCCTCTGCCCTCCTCGGATGGCGAAGACCTACCTGGCACCTCCGGTGTGAGTCATCATGCAGCACCAGCAGGACCAACATCTGCACCCCCTGCACCCACTCCTTCAACAACTGCCAACACACAGACCACCCCCGCCGACACGGACAGACCAAGGACCACCAATGACAACAGCACAGGGACCCCGGTCCACCGTGGAGCAACGGACAACAACCCCAGTACCAACCCCCAAGGGGGCCTAGGGTCACCTGTGCGTGCCACCGCAGATCCCGCACATGTGTGGCCTGGGGTGGTGGGAGGGGTGTTAGGCATAGGTCGCTGTTTGCAGAGGGGTCTGGACTCCATGATGACCCACAACTGGTACGCATTGCTGATGCGTACGAGAATAGCACCGGAGAGGTCAGCCAGGTAGTGGGGATCCTCAAGGACATTCAACAGCAGCAGGCTGCCCATCATGCCCGCTTGGACTCACACATGTCCCGTGTGGAGACACACATGTCCCGTGTGGAGACACACATGTCTGGCATGGAGTCCAAGTGGGACACATTGCAAGAACTGACAGCGGTGCATAGGGACATATTGACATGCCTCCACCAGATTAGCACCAACAACGCCCCACCTCCCTGTGTGCCCACAACATCTGGTGCTGCAACAACTGCAACTGCCACAGGGAGGGAGGATGACTCTGGCGGAGAGTCCTCTGCACCGCAGCAGCCTGCACGTGAGGGTCCCCCCCGAAAGAAGAGGGGTCGTCCGAGGAAGGAAAACTGAGAGGCCGATGGCCATGAACATCCCCCAGGAACCCAACACCTGTTCTGGAAATTCTCCTTTGTGTGCAAACTGTTCACCCTGTCGAATGCAACCCAACTCTCCCACATGACATGGGGAGTTTAAGTTGGACCAACGTATCAGATGACTGTGGACTTTACTCAGGACATTTCTGCTACCAACACTTCCAACTCATCTGGGAACTTTGGATTCCAATCCCAATGTACAGCACCCACCATCCTGTGCACTATCCTCACACATGTATGTAAATAAACTCACTAATACACCATACTTGCCTCTGTTGTGATTCCAACGTGGTTTCTGTCATGGAGATGATGATCTGCTAAATGACACTGTGCATTCTAACTGCTACAGCAAGTTCAACACCGTCATGTGAGTCATGGCGACGTGACACATATGAGGGAGACACACCACTAGGGCTACACAACACATAGACACCAGGGCCATCTGACTCATCGCCTACACTGATGTTGCCAGGAAATACAGTGGAATGCACAGACACCACACCTATTCAGAGTCTGTGTTAACTAGCCCACAGGTGCAGTAAGCAAATGTCAGTCAGATGTGTGACCACAGACAACGCACATCCCAAAGTGAAGCACAGGTTTATTACACATTTGCAACATGTTGTTTCCACTACAAATGCAAGGTAATCCCACGTGGCAGTGGCCACACAGTCAACAAGTGTAGAAGAAATAAAGTCCAGGGGTGTGTGGCACATCACCTGTAGGGAAAAGACTGCTTCCACCCTGAAAGCTGAATCATGGTGTCGGGGGATCCGACTAGACCAAACAACTCTGAAAGTACCCTGTGAAGGACAGACATGACACACAGTCAAAAGCACTGAGGAACAGGACAGAACTGCAATACTCATGCCCAATACATGTCACAAGATACCCACACAAAACCAAGTTAGCATGTCAACACTGTTGGGGAGTACAGACCACCTGTAAGGACACATCGCTGCACGCATCCAGTCAAGTAGCACATGGCCACACTCAAACAGCACCAGAGCACCACCAACACATATCATGCAAACTCACATCATTGACATGACATCTCTGGATACTCACATTCAGAAGTTGGTGATGAGCTGTGTGCGGACATCACCATCATCATCATCACTGGCATCGTGGCCCAGGCCAGGATCCTCCACAGGTGGCGGATGTTGGTCATCGTCATCCAGGATGAGAGGCAACTCCTTCCGCACTTCCAGGTTGTGTAGCATGCAGCAGACGATGACAATCTTGCACACCTTTGCTGGGGCATATGGGAGGGCCCCTCCTGTCTTGTCTAGGCAGCGAAAGCGGCTCTTCAGGAGACCAAATGTCCGCTCGATCACTCTCCTGGTCCGACCATGTGCCTCATTGTAGCGCATCTGGGCTGGTGTCACAGGGTTCCTGAGGGGTGTCAGCAACCACGGCATGTTGGGGTATCCGGAGTCACCGACATACAGACAATTGCACATTAGCTGAGTTGGAAAAGAGGGCGGAATACAACATTGCAGAACACACACAATGGTACAAAGTCAGTACACACCGACAAGCCAGGCACGCTGGTTCTGCATCTGTGACATCATCCTCGGGATGCGACTACTCCTCATCACGTAGGCATTGTGTGCAGAACCGGGGAAACGGGCACACACGTGTGAGATGCTCATATCTGCAAGACATACCACCAGAGCATTGATCGAATGGTAATGTTTCCTGTTCCTGTATGCCTGCTCATGTGCCTGTGGTGGTACTAAAGCCACATGTGTCCCATCAATGGAGCCAATGACATGTGGCATCCTCCCCAGGGCATAGAAGTCACTCTTGACGTCAGTGAGTTGTTGACGTTTAGGGAAATAGATGTACTGGTTCAGGTATCTCAACATTGCCTCCAAAACATCGCGTAGCATACGGCTGAACATGGTCTGTGACATCCCACCAGCAGACGCCACAGTGTGTTGAAAGGTACCGGTGGCAAAGAAGTGTAGGGCTGCCATCACCTTCACCTTGGGGGTCAGCGCTGTAGGGTATGGCCGGCCAGGTTCCAAATGTGGGGCCAACCGCACCGCCAATTCATCAATCAGCGGCCTGTTGAAGCGGTACCGTCGGATGCAGTCACGTTCACCCATCGTTGCAAGGTCAGGGAATGGTCTATGGACAGCTGGTGCCCTGCAGTGCATAGGTGAAGAAAGAAAGATTGTCAGTCACCCCACATATGTGGCATAGACCATACTCAATATCACATGATACATCATTACAAGACACAAGTACCTGATGTGTGTGCCGTTCTGTAAGGACATGTATGGCACCTACATGGCCAACATCTAACATCACAGTTCAACATGTGTTGACAACAAGTTCAAGGTTGTGCTATGGGATATCATTAGGCTGTGTCACAGTACCCATGTACTGCTGTCACGTTCCAAACACACACCACAGTGACATGTGAGGACAGATGTGCCCCAGGCATCACAGCTCATTGACAGGTAGATTCCCAGGGACCCTGTATTGCCACATGGACACTGGCATGACATGGCGTATCATGTACACGTCAGCAAAACAACAATGACTCCCACAGGTAGTGGCCCCTGTTGCCTCTGCAGGACAGACATGGACGCCTGTGACACACACACGCACAACATCAAAGTCCATGCACAAACAACGTGGATGTGGAGACTGTCTCCCATTGTGCACATGGAATCAGAGACATCGGAAACACAACATGCACACAGACTGTGGAGGGCCATCACTATTGTGGCAATGGGTCACCCTGTGACGTACATACCTTCCCACATGGGACTCAGGGGGTATGTGACATGACATACACATACACAACCTGGAAATGTGACCATGCCACATGCTCTGAAATGAACAGTTGCACACCACAGTGGTCATGTGCACAACACACAAAGGATTCTGTCCCCATGAACACATGCACAGACTGGGAGTGGCTGCCCCCAAGTGCCACCCAAAAAACCACATGTTGACCCCCATACACAGAAAAGGTAATGCAGCCTTCCATGCCTTAGGATACAGTGTGGACAGGCTGTGGTGTTGTAGGTGTGCCCCTGAGTCCCTGGCAAGTAAATGTGGCTGGCATACGTTCACCAGTGACAACCATGGTGACATATGTGAGTGACTTGTACAGGGACGTGTCGTACAGCAATGGACCGATCCGTGTGCACGCATTGGCCATTGCATATGATGTGGACGGATGCGTGTTGTCATCCGAAATACGCGTTGTACAGCAATGGACCGATCGGTGCGCACGCATTGGACATTGCATATGATGTGAACGGATGCGTGTTGTTTTCAAAATACGCGTTGTACAGCAATGGACCGATCGGTGCGCACGCATTGGACATTGCATATGATGTGAACGGATACGCGTTGTACAGCAATGGACCGATCGGTGCGCACGCAATGGACATTGCATATGATGTGAACGGATGCGTGTTGTTTTTGAAATACGCGTTGTACAGCAATGGACCGATCGGTGCGCACGCATTGGACATTGCTTATGATGTGAACGGATACGCGTTGTACAGCAATGGACCGATCGGTGCGCACGCATTGGACATTGCATATGATGTGAACGGATGCGCGTTGTTTTCAAAATACGCGTTGTACAGCAATGGACCGATCGGTGCGCACGCATTGGACATTGCATATGATGTGAACGGATACGCGTTGTACAGCAATGGACCGATCGGTGCGCACGCATTGGACATTGCATATGATGTGAACGGATGCGTGTTGTTTTCGAAATACGCGTTGTACAGCAATGGACCGATCGGTGCGCACGCATTGGACATTGCATATGATGTGAACGGATACGCGTTGTACAGCAATGGACCGATCGGTGCGCACGCATTGGACATTGCATATGATGTGAACGGATGCGTGTTGTTTTTGAAATACGCGTTGTACAGCAATGGACCGATCGGTGCGCACGCATTGGACATTGCATATGATGTGAACGGATATGCGTTGTACAGCAATGGACCGATCGGTGCACACGCATTGGACATTGCATATGATGTGAACGGATGCGTGTTGTTTTTCGAAATACGCGTTGTACAGCAATGGACTGATCGGTGCGCACGCATTGGACATTGCATATGATGTGAACGGATACGCGTTTTACAGCAATGGACCGATCGGTGCGCACGCATTGGACATTGCATATGATGTGAACGGATACGTGTTGTACAGCAATGGACCGATCGGTGCGCACGCATTGGACATTGCATATGATGTGAACGGATGCGTGTTGTTTTTCGAAATACGCGTTGTACAGCAATGGACCGATCGGTGCGCACGCATTGGACATTGCATATGATGTGAACGGATACGCGTTGTACAGCAATGGACCGATCGGTGCACACGCATTGGACATTGCATATGATGTGAACGGATGCGTGTTGTTTTTCGAAATACGCGTTGTACAGCAATGGACCGATCGGTGCGCACGCATTGGACATTGCATATGATGTGAACGGATACGCGTTGTACAGCAATGGACCGATCGGTGCGCACGCATTGGACATTGCATATGATGTGAACGGATGCGTGTTGTTTTTCGAAATACGCGTTGTACAGCAATGGACCGATCGGTGCGCACGCATTGGCTATGGCCTGACATGGTAACGGACGCGTTTTTGAAGCTTGTACGAGTCGGATGCAGTGAATTCAGTTGGCCAGCCACAACAATGTTGCAAATTCATGGGTGTCATCAAGTTAAACTTTTGAATGAGGCTGTGGGTGTGTGTAAGTGGTGCAATTCCATGGATTGGCCAGATTCAGAAGATGCAAACGACTTGGACCTATCACTTTGGACACATGGGACAGTATCTGCCTCTGCAGCACACATATAATGCTGGCTGTTCCCCTGAGAGCTCACTTGCCTGCACTACATGCTCCAGGACGTCATCTGCCACCAACACTGCTCCTGTCTCTGCATCCTCTGGCTACTGCAATGGCACGTACTGTGGATAGAGCCCCAGCCTTCAGCGCTGAGGAGAACCAGGCCCTGCTGGACAGCCTCCTTCCACAGTACAGCAAGCTGTATGGGAAACCAGGGGAGCAGGTGAGTGTGCTGTCCACTGCCTTACTAATTGTGCATGTTGTCTGACTAGCAAGACGTACAGTGTGTACACCAGTGGGTAGCATGCTCACTGAGTAGTTGTCACCCCCAAAGTGTGTAGTTACAGGCACTGAACAGGTATAGTGCAGTAACAGTGCATTCCAACAAGGTTTTACTTCCCAGGCAATGATACCATGTAGTAACTGCTGGCAAACTGTTCATAGCCATAGTTGCACTACCTGTGTAGATCATATGCCCCTGTGATTGAGACATGTATATCCAACTGTGTGATGCACGGAAATGTTGCATGTGTAGTAATGGCCTTTTCACTTTGTCATCCTCACAGGTTGATGCCCACCAGAAGCAGGAGATCTGGCTGACCATCGTCCGGGCAGTGCGATCTGTGGGGGTCTACAGGCGCAGGATCCGCAACTGCCAGAAGAGGTGGCAGGACCTTCGGGGCTGGACCCGGAGGATCGCAAGGGTCCAGCTGAAGCTGTCGCCTCCTCGCAGGAGGGGCGGACACCGGACCCTGACCCCCACATGCTCCGGATCCTGGCGGTGGTCTTCCCTGACCTGGATGGGCAGCTGAAGGCCAGACAGCAGCAAGGAGGGGGTAAGTGCTAGCCTCAACTGGGTACTATGACTGACATGCTCTATGCACTCCTTTAGCCTGGTTCCACTTCCACAGTACAACTGTCATGTCGTCCTGGACTCATGTCCCTCACTTGTGTCATGCCCCCTCCTCATCTGATACACAGGTGTGGCCCTTACAGTCTGTGACTTAGGTCACTTGGGTACTGTGTACTTGCAGTTACCTGTGGTTCAAGTTTGGGACAGCATCAGTTACAGGAACTTTGTGGTGGGCTGCATGGGTGGTACAATTGCTCACATTGCCTGTGATCTGACATGTACTCTGGGTATGGCTTTAATATGTGTTCCAATTAATGCTCTGACTCACCACGTCTGGGGTATGTGCCACACACCCATGCTGCTGCAGAGGCCAAGGTAGGGGGCCTCAGAAGTATGTACATCATGTGTGTGACACATGCATAGCCACCTGCCTAGTGTTCAGGGTAATACCATGTTGCACATGGACCAGGACTGTAATGCCTACTCCGTACATCGAAGGCACTCTGTTCTCCCACTCCCGTGTGTCAGCATACATATTGGGCATTGTGAAGAGTGCACTCAGGTGTGTGCCTCTGTGTCACCGTGGTGTGGCCTTGCTATTTGGACTCCTGGAGTGTTTAACAATTTGGGGTGGGCAGCCATCTGAGTTATGACTATGGGATCTGCACATAGGTCAATGCATAGGTCTCTGATCCCTTGACTGTGCACAATGTTGTATGAAACATTGAGGTGCAGGCAGCTTTGGTTCATTCTCATCAGACGGTGAAGTGCTCATGTGTATGGATTTGTGTTTGCAGTCACTCAAATGTCTCATTTGATTGACGTGGGATCATCTCAGTCCTCATGATGTGGGTGGCCAGGGGTGCACATGTGCACCTGTCAGCTACAGGGCTTACATTTCTAAAACTCCCATGATTGTGACACAGTGCAGACTGGTGTTGTGTGTATGCACTGCCCCTGTGACAGGAGACAGTTATGACTGACTTGCCAGACAGGCCTGTGCCATGACATTCCAATCGCAAAGGGTGATCCAGCAGTGGTGTGATATGTCCTGCATGCACACCATTGTTGCATTGTCTATCAGGACATGAGGACATCGTTGTGTCTGGTGATGGAAGCAAAACCCGCATATCAGAGACTTTGCCCATCACTTTTCCTGACACATGTACTGAGTCAGTGGCAGGAGATGGCATGTGTTTGGAGTGACACATTTCCATATATACTCTTGGATGTCCAACAACTGTGTATATGGTGCATGTGTGCACATATGATTAGTCGCATACAACAGGCAGCAGACAGATGGGTGCATGGACAGGTAGGATATGTGTGGCATGACTGACTGTCAGGCAGACAATGGGCTTCTTCAAATCCGTGTCAGCATTAATTGCAATGTCTAGCAAATGATGGCTCTGTGATGTGCTGTACTTACTGTGGTGTGTGTGGTCAGTACAGGTGACTAATGTTGCTTTGTTTATCCTGATTGTTTGCAGATACATCCATGGCCACAGGAGGAGACAGCTCCAAGGAGGAGCGGCAGAGCCAGACTGGGTCCACTGCAGGGGAGAGCGAGGGACCCAGTGGCACGGAGGGTGGGGGGAGCCACACTGAGGAGACCTCAGCTACGACCACCTCGGCTGGGGAAAACAGCACTTCCAGTGAGGACTCCCTTGTGGAGGCGGGTGTCAGCAGACCTGAGGCAACGCCAAGCAAGTCTGTCCCCGCCACCACCACCATCTCCACCCTCCCATCTGCTCCCATCCCACATGTCCGTGGAGGCTCCCGTGTAGGGGAGCATGTTTCCTTCATGCCAGGCACCGCACCCCCTGCCTCTGTCCCCCCTGCTGACCTGAGTGTGGAGTCTGTGGACTTACTTAAGCAGATCCATGTAGGGCAGAGATCAATGTTGAGTGTCCTCCATGCACACACGGGTCTTTTGACACAACTGGTGTCATTCATGGAGGGCATGTCATCTGGCATGTCTGCCCTACATCGGACCAATCAGTCCATGGCCTCCTCACTGACGGCAGCAGTGTCCCTCCTGCAACAGTCCCTCACCTCTCCTACCTCTGCCCCATCCACAATCCCCAGCACCCTACCTGTCCCAAGCACACACACACCGGCACCGGCACGCACCAGCACAGACACAAGCGGCACACAGACACACAAGCCAAAATCCAGACGCACACGAACGCACAGTCAGGGGACTGATACCTCACTCACAGGGGATGGGGCCCAGACACACACACACGCATCCACGAGCACTGCGCAGGCTTCAGATACCTCTCCCTCCAAAAGCCCTTCCCTTGCCTCACCTGCAACCCCCCCCCTCCCAGAAGCTCTTCCTCTGTGAGCTTGGCCTCTTCCCCACAGATATACCTGACACGAAGTCCAGGCGGAAGAGGCGACCACCACACACAGAGGGGAGTGCCCCTCACACCCGGACACCCTCCCCCAGGCACAGGCAGACAGAGGACCCCATTCGTAAGTCCCCCCGGACCAGGAAAGGCAAGACCCCACCACCACCACCACGCAGCTCCACCACACAGTCTCTCTCCTCCATCCCCCAGGCCACCACTGCACAGGTTCCACCGCCACACCCTGCCCCAGGTTCCCCCACACACCGATACCGCATCCCCAAACTGCTTAGGCCCTCCCCCCTACCACTTGCTCTTCCACCCCCAAACCAGACGCTCTGCCTGTTTGTGCCACTGGTGTGGAGACCGGGTCCCCCCTCTGTCCTGCCCACCTCATCTGCCCCCCTTCCACTCCCTTGGAGTTATGCACTGCAGTGGAGTCCACAACCACCCCGTCTGACTCGGGCGCTGCAGTGGGGACCCAGTCCACTCCATCTGACCCGCCCACTGCAGTGGTTGCAGCACCCACAGCAGCTGAGTTGTGCCCTACAGTGGTGCCGGCCCCCACTGAGTCAGACACCTCCACTGCAGTTGCCGGTGACACTCCTGCACCCACCACCCCTTCACTGCCTCCTTCTGGCATCCCCTGATCCTGTCCCTGCGGTGCCTGGCCTGCCCCTTGTATGCCCCTCCGAGGGGGATGTCCCCTGTCCGTACCTGTGCAGGCAAGCAATGGGTGACAAGTTGTCACGGATCACCCTGTTGGGACTGTGTATTTGGACTGGCCATTGGCCTTAGTTTCTTTTGGACTTCAAGTTTTAATTTAACATTTGCTGAACAAAGCCTCTTTTTGTTTACTTGTGGTTTTTCTTTGGATGTACATGATGTAGATGAGTATCATCATGCATTTGCAGTTGTAATAGTGTTCAGATCAGGAAAATGAAGTGTTGCTGTGATGGACTCCATGTGGTCCATGGGATATGTGTCCTAATGTAGTCTGGATCTATAGCATCCTTTGCTGCAGTCTGAGGGTGTAATGTTCAGCAATTGACACAGGGATGTACGTTTTGCATTTGTAAATTAACATCTTTGGCTTACACTGATGCACATCTGGTGGGCTTACCACTGTTCAATGTTTCTATTTCCCTGACTGTGTGCCCATCTCCACTGGACATGCAGTTTGGCACATCAATGTTGAAGGACTCATCTGTGTATACAGTGCAACTTGCTTGACACGTGTTTAGGGTGTATGCAGATGACTGACGTGACACTCCCGTGCCCAGGCTGATGTGAGCAGAGCCTTCAGTGTGTTGTAGTTGTTGACTCACTGACCGAGTGTTCTGCTGACATGTTTGAGTCGTGCACAGACAAGGTTTGGCACAGCGGACCTTCCACAGGAGTGGAGTGCCCTCATGGCAGTGTGTAATCCCGTGACATTGCCTGGGCCCGTGTTGTGTGTTGTGTGAGCATGTCTGTGTGTGTTCCCTTCCCTTTTCCTACACAGGCTGTGTCCCTAGGGATGTTCCTGTTTGTGTTGCTTGCTGAGTTGTCCTGTGTTCATCCAGCATCTTGGACCTGGTTTCTCCGGGATGTGGGTGCATGGCAAACTAATGTTCATCAGGTTGTCATCCCTAGTTGTCTTTGTTGTCAGGGCTGGGGATGTGGGCCAACGCAGATGGGACACAGTCAGGATTCCCCTTGGCACTTGTTGGTTACACAAGTCATGTAATTTACAGTTTGTGGTAGCTTTCAGTGATTGTGACACGTTGTGTGTGTGACTGCTGCCACTCCTCAGGGTCAGAGCTGCAATGTTGGAAGTTGTCTATGTGTGTTCTTTGTGGGTGACCTTGGCTTCTTCATTGGTGTGTGACTGTGGCCGGGATCCCATTTATTGGGGTGGATTTCACGTCATGCCCAGGTACGGCGTACTGTGCAGTGTGTCAGACATTCACGAGTCTTGTTGACTGGCCATGTGTGATGGGTTTCGCACCTTAGTTCCCACCACCCCCCCTGGGATTGTCATGGGTGCATGTGCAATGTCACCGGTCCATGTGAGCTTCACAGCTGCACATTGTTGGAGATCAAGGTGTGTGGTGTTGAGTGTGTGCAAATGTGAGTTGTTGCACGGCTAGACCCCTACCTCCATATTGGCCTTGGCTGACAGGCCGTGCTGATTGATTGGTGCTTGTGTAGGTGTGATGGTAGTTAGTTGCTCAGGACACATGGCTGTGGTTCACAGTGTGAACGACATCTACCTTTGTCATCACAGTGGGATTATCCTGCAGGCTAGTGTCACCACAATGTGGGGTCCCTGGGAGTAGTGCTGTGGTGGGTCTGTCTCTTGCTGTGTTAGTTGCTGTTGCTACAAGCTTGTGTGACATGTGTTATTTGGGCTCCCTCTCATCTAACAATGCCTGATTGCCCACATAGGGGAATCCCATCCATGAGCTACTTTTGTGTGGCACTGTATACACATCTGTGTAATTGTGATTCAGGCCTCCTCATGTGTTGTGTGGTTGCCTGGGGACACTGGCACACCACCCCATCACCTGTTGTGTTTGATATGCAGTGTGAGGCTGCCTGTTTGTGTTTGTGCATCTGCACCACTGCATTGGCATATCTTTAGGGTGCCATTGGCTGTATGATGTTTGGTGGATTTCCCCTGCTGTCCCTGGGACTCCTAGGTCATCAGTCAGCACAATGATCAGGGTTTGTATGTCCCATTGCTGCCATAGTATGGTATTTGTTCACCTCACATCTACAGTCTCCACAGGATATCTAAATTTGTGTGTCCATTGGTGCAGATATGTGGGTCTGCATTATGATGGTCACTTCTGTCATTGTGTAATTGATAAATGTTGACAATGTCAGCCCCCATGGGTGATGTTTGTCTGCACATGGCCAAAGGTATGTCTTATTTGCACTGCACTGTTTGCCTCACCCAATCTATGTTGCTATGGGACACAAGCACTACTTTGCCCCTGATGTGTTTGTTGTTGTGTGACCAGGAATCATCCATGCTGTTTGGCAGTTGCAGCTTTTTCCATGACAACACTTACCTTTTGGTCACTGTGATGATGGGGGTTTAGACCCCATTGCCACAATGTTCAAAATGTGCTTCAGCTATGGACTCCACACTTACCTTTTGGTCACTGTGATGATGGGGGTTTAGACCCCATTGCCACAATGTTCAAAATGTGTTTCAGCTATGGACCCCACACTTACCTTTTGGTCACTGTGATGATGGGGGTTTAGACCCCATTGCCACAATGTTCAATTGGGCTTCAGCTATGGACACCACACTTACATTTTGGTCACTGTGATGATGGGGGTTTAGACCCCATTGCCACAATGTTCAAAATGTGCTTCAACTATGGACCCCACACTTACATTTTGGTCACTGTGATGATGTGGGTTTAGACCCCATTGCCACAATGTTCAAAATGTGCTTCAGCTATGGACCCCACACTTAACTTTTGGTCACTGTGATGATGGGGGTTTAGACCCCATTGCCACAATGTTCAATTGGGCTTCAGCTATGGACACCACACTTACATTTTGGTCACTGTAATGATGGGGGTTTAGACCCCATTGCCACAATGTTCAAAATGTGCTTCAGCTATGGACCCCACACTTACATTTTGGTCACTGTGATGATGTGGGTTTAGACCTCATTGCCACAATGTTCAAAATGTGCTTCAGCTTTGGACCCCACACTTACCTTTTGATCACTGTGATGATGGGGGTTTAGACCCCATTGCCACAATGTTCAATTGGGCTTCAGCTATGGACACCACACTTACATTTTGTTCACTGTGATGATGGGGGTTTAGACCCCATTGGCACAGTGGTCATGGTCTGCTTGCATTGTGGAGGCCACACACATTTATGTGTGACACATGTGATAGGGGGTCACATTGTATGTTCATTGTCATGTTCAGTGTTGTAGGCATTTGACACAGACTACACACGCTTGTCATGATGTTGGGGTGATGTCTTTTTCTGACATTCCTCATGTTGGAGTATGCTGGTTGTGTCATGCATTACCCGTCCTATGAGTGGGGATGGTAGTGGTGGTAGGCATCCAGGCCACCATGAGTAGGGGTGGTGGTAGTGGTAGGCATCCAGGCCCCCCTGAGTAGGGGTGGTGTTAGTGGTAGGCATCCATCCCCCTATGAGTGGGGATGGTAGTAGTGACAGGCATCCAGGCCCCCATGAGTAGGGGTGGTGGTAGTGGTAGGCATCCAGGCCCCCCTGAGTAGGGGTGGTGGTAGTGGTAGGCATCCAGGCCCCCATGAGTAGGGGTGGTGGTAGTGGTAGGCATCCATCCCCCTATGAGTGGGGATGGTAGTAGTGACAGGCATCCAGGCCCACATGAGTAGGGGTGGTGGTAGTGGTAGGCATCCAGGCCCCCTGAGTAGGGGTGGTGGTAGTGGTAGGCATCCAGGCCCCCATGAGTAGGGGTGGTGGTAGTGGTAGGCATCCATCCCCCTATGAGTGGGGATGGTAGTAGTGACAGGCATCCAGGCCCCCATGAGTAGGGGTGGTGGTAGTGGTAGGCATCCAGGCCCCCTGAGTAGGGGTGGTGGTAGTGGTAGGCATCCAGGGCCCCTGAGTAGGGGTGGTGGTAGTGGTAGGCATCCAGGCCCCCATGAGTAGGGGTGGTGTTAGTGGTAGGCATCCATCCCCCTATGAGTGGGGATGGTAGTAGTGACAGGCATCCAGGCCCACATGAGTAGGGGTGGTGGTAGTGGTAGGCATCCATCCCCCTATGAGTGGGGATGGTAGTAGTGACAGGCATCCAGGCCCACATGAGTAGGGGTGGTGGTAGTGGTAGGCATCCAGGCCCACATGAGTAGGGGTGGTGGTAGTGGTAGGCATCCAGGCCCCCCTGAGTAGGGGTGGTGGTAGTGGTAGGCATCCAGGCCCCCATGAGTAGGGGTGGTGGTAGTGGTAGACATCCATCCCCCTATGAGTGGGGATGGTAGTTGTGACAGGCATCAAGGCCCACATGAGTAGGGGTGGTGGTAGTGGTAGGCATCCAGGCCCCCCTGAGTAGGGGTGGTGGTAGTGGTAGGCATCCAGGCCCCCATGAGTAGGGGTGGTGGTAGGCATCCATCCCCCTATGAGTGGGGATGGTAGTAGTGACAGGCATCCAGGCCCACATGAGTAGGGGTGGTGGTAGTGGTAGGCATCCATCCCCCTATGAGTGGGGATGGTAGTAGTGACAGGCATCCAGGCCCACATGAGTAGGGGTGGTGGTAGTGGTAGGCATCCATCCCCCTATGAGTGGGGATGGTAGTAGTGACAGGCATCCAGGCCCACATGGGGTGGTGGTAGTGGTAGGCATCCAGGCCCCCCTGAGTAGGGGTGGTGGTAGTGGTAGGCATCCAGGCCCCCATGAGTAGGGGTGGTGGTAGTGGTAGGCATCCATCCCCCTATGGGTGTGTATGGCATTGGTGATAGCCATCCCGCCCCTATGGTTCTGCTGTTGCTAGTGTACGTCATTTCTGCATCCCTATGTGTGTGTGACATATGTCGGGTTTGTTTGTGTTGTGGGTGTTTGACTTACCGTCTGAGCCGTACGCGTCCGTACCGGTCCCGGTAATAGATGTAGAGTATTGGGAGGACCTGCGCGATGGGATTCATGGTTGGGTCGTCTCGTTCGGGTTTCTCGTGGCTTCGACTCGTACTCGTCGCTGGCTTGTTCGTCTCGTCGCCGTGGATCTTCTTGTGGCGCGAATCGGAGCTTATGTGCGGCTCTCCCGGATGCTCTGACGTGCCAGACGTAGCGACGGGTTTGGCGCGTACGGAAGGCGCATCGTACTAGTCCGGCCGGAAGGTGCTGTGTATTTGCTTCCGTGCGACTCGATTCGGCGTTTACGGATCCGGCTCGGGTGGGGAACTGGAGCTGGAATGGGTAAGTACGGCTCGCTCGGAATCTGGGCAGTTATGCGCATCGTACTTGCTCGTTCGGACGACTGTTCGAATCGGTCGGGAAACACGCGTTCGGCTTGGTTTTTTTCCGGACGAATAGTGTTAGGTGCGCTTTCGGCCGGGATCGGAATCGACCCCTTAGTATTCATCCAGAAACTGGACACCTTACGGCTATTCTTCCTAAAAAACGGAAGTTAGACCTCTCTGGAGATGCCCCTATACCTCTGAAGGAAAAAAGAGATATTGGTACTAACCCTTCTCCCCCTTACATACCTCCCTCTCCTCCTCCTATACACATTACACCATCAAATTCACCACCTCCAATGTCACCTGACTCACAGGATGACGATTTTGGGGATGGTGATGGGAATGGGGATGACGATCATACCCCACAAGATCCGGACATACCACATGACACTGATCCCTGGGATGATTATAATAAGGATCCAGATCAACCTAATGACCCTGACCTGTATCCCTCCAGACCTTCCCCACCTGATGACAACATTGGCTTTGCACAACTTATCAACAGGGCTGCCCAATATCACGGGGTGGAGCTACATTCAGACCCTCTGGAAGAGGATTTCCTTGTAGAAACATTCACACACTCACAAAGGTCTACTAACACTTTACCCATGTCAAAGGGCATGTTAAAACATACCGGCGAGGTGTTCAAAGTCCCAGTTAGAGCCAGGATACTAACACCTAGGGTGGATAAAAAATACAAGCCCGCTCCTACAGACCTTGTATACATAAAAGGTCAGTTACCTTTAGACTCTCTTGTTGTATCTAACGCCCGCAAGAGAGCTAACTCTCAAACTACAGGCGACGCCCCTCCTCCTGATAAGGAGTCTAAACTTCTTGATGCCTCTGGCAAGAGAATAGCTTCGCAGGCTGCTAATTATTGGCGTATTGCCAATGCTCAGGCTCTCTTATCACGCTACAACAGGGCCCACTATGATGAGTTGGAAAAACTCATGCAACATTTGCCAGAAGAGTATAAAACTAAAGCTAACGACCTCATTCAGGAAGGGAAGCTCATCACCAACACTTCCATAAAATGCGCCCTAGATGCAGCGGACACAGCTTCTCGTGCTATCAACACTAGCATACTAGTGCGGAGACACACTTGGCTTCGAATCTCTGGATTCAAGCAAGAGGTACAATCCTCCATACTTAATCAACCCTTTGATAAAGAACATCTTTTCGGGCCAACAGTAGATACTTCATTAGAGAAAATGAAGAAAGACACCGAAACTGCAAAATCCATGGGAGCCCTACAATTACCTTCTAGCAGGGGTTCTTTTCGTCGCTTCTTTTACAGGGGTGGCTCAAAAAACACTGTCGTCAGAAAATCCCTCCTCCTCTTACAAAGGGAACAACCAATCTAACTCCTCCAGAGGCTATTTTCGAGGAGGTTACAGAGGAAATAATAACAAGGGAAGAGGCAGAGGTAACTCCACCCGCACTTCCCCTGCCAATAAACAGTGACTTCCCTCCACTACCCCCCGATCATTCCACTCCTGTCAGGGGACGTCTCTCACAGTTCCTACCTGTCTGGGAGTCAATCACCTCAGACAAGTGGGAAATACAAATTATCCAACATGGTTATTGCCTGGAACTTACCAGAACTCCCCCAACAATCCTTCCGAGACAGCATGCAATGTCACAAGAACATCTCACCCAGTTAAAACAAGAAGTTCTCTCTCTGTTAGACAAAAATGCAATAGAACCGGTCCCATTACGTCATCAAGGGACGGACGTGTACTCCCTATACTTTTTGATTCCAAAAAAAGACGGCTTCCTCAGGCCCATACTAGACCTCAGACAGCTAAACCTCTACATTCAATCGGACCACTTCCACATGATCACCCTTCAACAGGTGCTCCCATTGCTTCAGCAAGGCGACTTTCTTTCCACTCTAGATTTAAAAGACGCCTACTTCCATATTCCCATTCACCCAGCCTCACAGGAAATATCTCAGGTTTATGGTGGACAGACAGCATTACCAATTCAAAGTCCTCCCATTCGGCGTAACTACAGCACCAAGAGTATTCACCAAGTGTCTAGCAGTAGTCGCAGCTCATTTAAGAAGACAACACATTCACGTCTTCCCTTACTTGGACGAATGGCTAATAAAATCCAACTCGCAACACAGCTGCATACACCACACTCACAAAACAGTTCTGCTGCTTCACAACTTGGGTTTCACTGTCAATCTCACCAAGTCTCATCTTCAACCCTCCAACACGCAAACGTACCTAGGAGCCACAATAGACACTTGCAAAGCTCTAGAGTACCCCAACCCAGTCAGAATACGTAACATGCAAACCCTAATATCACAATTTCAACCGCAACACTCACTACCAGCCCGAGTGTTTATGCAGTTGATCGGAATGATGGTGTCTTGCATTCTAATTGTTCCTTACGCAAGACTCCAAATGCGTCCCCTACAAGAATGCCTAGCACGTCAGTGGAACCAGGCTCACGGTCAGTTAACCGATCTGGTGTTGGTGGACGGCCGCACTCATCGCTCTCTGCAGTGGTGGAATACACAAAACCTTTCCAAAGGGCGGCCATTCATCGACCCGGTTCCACAGATAGTGCTCACAGCAGACGCATCCCTCACTGGTTGGGGAGCTCATCTTCAAAAACATACCATTCAGGGCATATGGACACTACAACAAAAACAACTCCACATAAACCATCTGGAGCTGCTAGCAATTTTTCTAGCATTAAAAGCTTTTCAGATACATCTAGTACGCAAAGCTGTCCTAGTTCGTACAGACAACATGACAGCAATGTACTACATACAAAAACAGTGGGGGACACACTCTCTACAGCTTTCACACCTAGCTCAAAGCATATGGAGATGGGCCATACCTCAAAAAATATATCTCCTTGCAGAACATCTCCCAGGAGTAAACAATCAAATTGCAGATCTGCTCAGTCGTCAAAGACAACAGATCCACGAATGGGAACTACACCCTCAAGTTCTTCTCCCATTTTTTCAAATGTGGGGCTACCCAGACATAGATCTGTTTGCCACACACCTCAACGCAAAATGCCCAAACTTCGCATCCAGGTATACACACCCGTTGTCCAAAGGCAATGCACTATGGATCAATTGGTCAGGGATATTTGCTTACGCTTTTCCACCTCTCCCGCTAATTCCATTACTGGTTTGGAAGCTCAAGCAACATTCCCTCACAATGATCCTAGTTGCTCCCACATGGGCTCGACAACCCTGGTTCACAACCCTGTTGGAACTATCAGTAGTTCCTCATCAAAAACTACACCTCTCCCCCAAGCTTCTCACTCAGAACCATGGAGAGATAAGGCATCCAGATCCCAGTCAACTCAACCTTGCGATCTGGCACCTGAAATCATAGAGTTTGGCTACCTTAATCTCCCGCCAGACTGCATGAATGCCATTAAAGAGGCTAGACGCCCTACCACAACAGCATGCTATGCAGCAAAATGGAAACGATTTGTAATCTATTGTAATAACAATCAAATCAATCCGCTTGATGCTTCAATTCAAAACATCATTTGCTATCTGTTACACCTACAGCGGGCCAACTTAGCATATACATCAATAAGACTGCATCTTGCTGCAATAGCGGCTTACCTACAAAACAGACAACACTTGTCCTTGTTTCATGTACCCGCTATCAAAGCCTTTATGGAAGGACTCAAGAGAATCATTCCTCCTAGACTTCCACCTTCTCCTGTGTGGAATCTTAATATAGTCCTTACAAGACTCATGGGCCCACCATTTGAGCCGTTGCACAAATATGAACTACAATTTCTAACGTGGAAGGTAGCCTTCCTCATAGCCATCACATCTCTTAGGAGAATTGGTGAGCTCCAGGCACTAACCATACAAGAACCATTTTTACAAATTCACCAAAATAAGGTGGTTCTTAGGACTAACCCCAAATTTTTACCCAAAGTCGTTTCTGCCTTTCATCTAAACCAGTCTGTTGAGTTACCCGTGTTTTTCCCCAACCAGACTCAGTGGCAGAACATGCTCTTCACACATTAGACGTTAAAAGAGCATTACTTTATTACATTGAAAGAACTAAATCTTTTAGGAAAACAAAACAACTCTTTGTTGCTTTTTCACCACCGCATAAAGGCAATCCTATATCAAAAGCAGGTATTGCACGGTGGATAGTTAAGTGCATACAAATATGCTACATTAAAGCTAAACACATTAACAATTCCCCCTAGAGCACACTCTACACGCAAACTAGGGGGTTCCATGGCATTCTTAGGGAACATACCCTTAGATGATATTTGCAAAGCTGCAACATGGTCTACACCACACACATTCACAAAACACTACTGTGTAGATGTGTTAGCAAGACAACAAGCTAGTGTGGGCCAGGCTGTTTTTTTAGAACACTATTTCAGACCACTGCAACAGATACAGGTTAGCCACCGCTTGGGAGTAACTGCTGTACAGTCTATGCTAAAGCATATAATCTACAGCTCATATGCCTCGAACGGAAAATGCTACTTACCCAGTATGCATCTGTTCTTGGCATATAGAGCTGTAGAGCCATATGCGCCCACCCGCCTCCCCGGGTACCTTTATCTGTTGCAGTATTATCTTACTTAGATACACTATACATGGACATCTTTTTCTGCTCTTACTAACTCCATCATCACCCTTACGGCAAAACAATCTGGGGATGGAGTCGATGCCCATGCGCACTATCACCGAAAGGAGGAGTCACCTACCTCGTGACTGCAAAGACTTCTTCGAACAAAAACAAAGTGCAAACATCCAGACCCAACACCAGATGGCGATCTATGCTAAAGCATATGGCTCTACAGATCTATATGCCAAGAACAGATGCATACTGGGTAAGTAGCATTTTCCTTTTTCAATGGGAGCCTGTGTTCTCATTCGGAACACAGGCTCCCATTGAAGTCAATGTGAGTCCGACCGAACGATGTTCGGAAGCATCGTAATCAGTCAGACGGACTCGCAGAACCCGAGTTGGTCGGAAACGATTCCGAAACCGATTCGGTCGGAAGAGTTTCCGAACGACATTGTAATCGGCCCCCAAATTGGGGTACTGCCTCCACATTGTCCTAATAACCGTACACGTCCCGGAAAATGTGTGCAATTCAGAGGGGGTCATCGGTTTTTCTGTCTTGGGTCAGGTGTAACAGACTTCCCACTGTGTTTCAGGGTGGGTTATGTGTAATTTGCATTGCTTTCCTTCCCATCCCCATAACACAAGAAATGCACAAGGAAGGGGCGCCATAGAGAGACTTACACCTCTGTGATCTGAGTCAAGTCTAGCTAGGCAGCATCTCGTGTACGGAGCAGCACCGAACACAGAAGGGCGCGAGACTCTCCGATGAGGTTTCTCCCGAGTCCCAAGTCAATTCCCAGGCTTTGGACTTCACCGCCACTCACCTGATAACTGCATTCGATATCCTCAATACTCTTGCTTCAGGGGTCTACAGTGGAGACCCTTGGCACCTACGCCTCGTGCCTGGAGGCCCTGAAGATGGTCAATGGAGTTCTCACAAATAGGCAGAGTTTAGCTGCCTGCCGAGGCTGTCTCACACTCTGCGCGAGGCACCGCACCATGGGGGCTTATTTACTAGCCCCTTGCGCCGCCGGTACGTCACTTTTTCCCATATTAAAAGTGACGCACCGGCTGCGCAAGGAGCTTGTAAATAAGTCCCCATGTTTAGAGCTTCTCTTTAAACCTCAAGCAGCTCAACTACCTCACTGGCTTCTCCCACACCATTATTTTACATCCACCACGCACCACCCCTCGAACCATCATCTCCGAAAGGGAGACCAAGAAACGACGAGAATCTAAGAGCTTTGAGGCTTTGCCAGGGCCCATGGTATGAAGCGCTATACAGATGCAGCAATACAGTACAGGCACATTAAAAATGAGAGGCACTCAGAACACACAGAACAGCATTATGTTGTGTTTAATACGCCCTAATTACTCACCTCAAGACCGCAGGCTCTTCTGCTATAACGACGCCACCTCATCAACCCACCAGCCAAGAGCAAAACACTGATTTGCTCCTTCTCAAACAAGGTTGACGGTTCACTCACACGAGCTGGGCATCTAGCTTGCAGCACTTTAATTAAACAACTCTATAAGTAGTTTCCAGTTCAGTGATCCCGGTAATGCGCTCAGAATAGTTGTATTCCTCAGACACTTTAAGTGAAAATGTATTTCAACGGTGTTTATAGGAAATGAATTGCAGCCATTATTTTATGTACGGCTGTGCCCGGCAGAGGGCACTAGTGGCACACAGTTGTATTTCCCTGAGTAAAAAAACAGTCGCTGTTGTTTTCCATACATTGAACTGCATTAAAGAACGTATCAGAGGTACTCGCCGTTGGTTTTCAGTTTCTGGTAACGCCAGGCAGTGAGGTTGTTCCTTAGCACGTTGACTGCTTCCTCGGGTGCCTAACTGGAATTGATCCTAAGGGATTTAGCAGTTTAGCTGCATGTCGCAGACCTGCCAACTTAATAAATATGTAATTCTCCGTGTGAGGAGGGGGCGGGGCCTAGACAGGGCGTGGCCTCGTGCAGAGAAGAAGCTTAGAGGCACTTTCCCTCGCCCCCACTATGGCCCCCTTCTGCCAAAAAAAACCTTGCAGAGGCTGGTTGTGATGTTCTGGGTGTTTTCACACCTCTTACATACATGTCAACATTTTCCCGCCTGAATCTGGTCTGGTGACATGTAAGCAGGCCCGATCCTAGGGCTTTTGGGGCCCAGGCAGAAAGGGAATGCGTGAGGCACCCCCTAATTTAGATGCAATGTGAAGTCGCAGAAAATGACATCATAGGAAGTGCCGTCAATTGACTATTGTTGCTCTGGACATGGAAGAGAGGCAAGTAGCATAGCTATGGTGCCATGGGTGCTGGTGCAAAGTAAAAGAGCCCCCTCACTCTTGCCCACTGGCTGCACAGTAAAATAAAGCCATTATTTGGAACATTGGGCACTTAATACCCCTGGGCCAAGTGCCACTGCACCTGCTGCGCTACTTATGGCTATGCCCCTGACCAATGGCTACTCCACGCAGAAAGGGAATGTGTTAGGCCCCTCTAATTTGCATGCAATGTGAAATCACAGAAAATGACATCACAGGAGATGGACCTTGACGTCAACCTATGCACAGAGCCATGGTACAGAGCTGTGAGACAGGTTCAATGGGACCCAGGCGAGGGGCCCCCACAAACCCCACTAACCTCCTTGACCTCTCAGACATGGTGTAGCGCTGAGAGGATTAGGGGAGGTAGCCCACTAACCCATGGGCCTTGCAGGACATAAGCATGGCTACAAGGCCCAGGGGAGAGGGGCCCTCCCCATAGCCTGGCAATGCTACACCATGGCTACGATTCATAGGCTAGGGGCCTCCACCCCTAGGCCTTGCAACCATGGTCTAGTGCTGAAAGGCCCAGGAGAGGGGACCCAGGATAGGAGAGCCCTCTACCAGTGGCCTCTCAACAATAGTGTGGCACTGCAAGCCCAGGGAAAGGATGTTCCCCTCCCATGGACCACCCCACCGTGATCCACAGCTGTGAGGCCCATGGGAGTGTTGTCCCATCCTTTGGCCTCACAGATATGATGTAGTGCTGCAAGGCCCATGGTATGTGGCCCCACTGCCCTGGGCTTCACATCCATGGTATGGTGCTGGAAGACCCAGGGAAGGAGAGTCCCCTTCCCTGGGCCTCACAGCCATGGTTCCCAGCCATCACTGCAAGAGCCAAGTAGGGTGGCCAAATTTCCATTATCACCTCACAGGACAATTTATGCCTGTGGAAAAACACTGCACGTGTGGACACATTTTGTGGGCGAGACTTCAGAAAATGTTTACCTGGGAGCAGGGGAACTTAGAGTCACCTAGCAGATTTTTTGGGTTTCATTCTAATTCCCTGCCAAAACAGGTCATTTTAAAAGATAACTCACCTTTACCACCTCCTCGAGTAAGCCTTGACTGCTCGCAATTGCAAATTTTGAGCGACAAGTTTAGAAAGTGAACTCTTGTATTCAAACAGAATGAAATAGTCTTAAGCTTTGAAACACCAGTGGTAAATATCAGTATCTAGCACACATACTGCCCAGTAAGTTTGCACTGCCACAGGACCTGGTCCAAGTTGTACATTTCAACCAGGTAACTAAGATATTTTACATCTAATCTCAGTTTTATGATGGAAATAATCACCATGTTCTAAAGCTGAGCAGGACCGATAACAGAGTGGCGATTCCCTGTGAGGGGCAGCCCCTTCACCTTGCCACCAGAATCACTGACACCCCATTTGTGGTCTAGTGGAATATAGTTGGGGATATGGAACCAGGAGAAGTGTTTTTATTACTTCAGTATTGGAACTTTCATAGATTCCCATAGCTTGTATCATTCCCCGTCGTCGGAATGGGAGTCCCCGGTAAATAAAAAATACCATAGCAGTAGGTACAAAAAAGAGAAAAAAGGCCTAGGCCTCATCTCATTTTGTAGCATATCCACCTCTTTTTGTAAAAGAGACCAAAAACACTGAACAGCCAATCAGAACAGCCTCACCCCATAGCACCCTCCTGAGAGAGCCTCAGATTTGCTACCGCACGTTGTGCAAGGGAGTCTCCACTGAGCTCTGCTCAGTTTTTTCTTCATTCTTCAACTTCTCAACACTTCAAGTCTACATTATGTCTGATAAGGAAAAGAAGGCTCTGTTCAAGGCTTGTGCCACCTGCTCCAAAAAGAGGCTTTATGTGGAGGACAAACATAAAGACTGTATTTATTGTTTGTATCCGGACCACAAGGCTACTGACTGCAAGAGTTGTAGGACCTTATCTACAAAATCCTTGCGGGACCTTGAGGGACGTCTGCTCACCTGGCTACAAAAATTGAAGTCACGGAAAGATCCTGTTTCAAGTGACAGTGATGATGCCTCCTCTGCGACAGCTTCGAGGAGATCACAGAAAAGGGGTAGGTATTCACCTTCAACTTCTTCAGACCCCCCTGTCAAAGCCTTACAAAAGACCTCTGATAGGTCTGACAGGCGTAGTCCCATCAAATCTCCTCACCGAGGTGTAAAGGAGAGGGAAGGACTGGTTACTGAGGTGGCATCAAGTAAGAAGACGAGCCATGGGTCTTCTGTTTCTTCTCCACCTCTGAGAAACAACATTTTTTCCAAAAACCAGGTTCTGTCCCACCTGAGGTGAAAGCTGACAGGAAAATTCGTTCGTCGACGACGACGACATCAGTTCCGTCGACGACAGCTTCGAAAATTCAACCGGCATCGACTTTGGCTCCGTCGACGGGCTCGTCGACGAGAGTTTCATCGTCTCCGTTGACTTCGTCGACGACGACGCCCCAGAATGAGGTACTCTTCGTTATGTCGTCGACGTCTACGATGACTACTTCCACGTCGACGAGGATGATGACGATGATGGTGTCGACGGCGACCACGTCGACGGCGACGGCGACGTCGACAGCTTCCAGCTTAATACTGACGACGGTCTCGACGACGGTCCCGTCGACGGTGGCCCTTTCGTCGTCGACGGTTCAATCTTCGTCGCCGGTGGCTCCGTCGACGACCTCGTCGACGACCCCGTCGACGATACACAATGTGGCAATTTCTATAAGGAGGCGTCGCATTACCCCGGAAATGACTTCCCCAAGGAAGGTAACACCCCTGCCTCCTGCACTCCTTTTGGAAGAGGAGTTTTCTGAGGATGATGACGGACCTTATGGTGATGCAGATAGCCCATCTCAACTGCATGTGAAGTATCAGGACTCGGACTCTGACGACTATTATATGGAGCAACAACAATATGTGCCGCAATCTAGGTCCCAGGATCAGTATCAGCAGGACATGGTCTGCATGCCATCCTCACTCGTTACAGACCTCCAATTCATGCTATCGGACTACAGGAGGAGATTTCCGTCTCAGTCCTCCGGCCAAGAGACAGGGCAAATGCCTCCAACTCAACCTCCAACTCAACCTCCTTGTCCGGTTGCACCCTAGCTCCCTCAAACTCCGGTACAGGAGCTAACGGAACCGCGACAGAATGTGGTCACTGTCCAGGACGTCTCATCGGACGATGACCAGGGCACTATAACAATCCCAGACCCGGATAGGGAATGGGATGATTACATTATTCCGGATTCTGCCTCTCCAGCTCCTGATCCGGCAGATTCTCCTCCAGCTGATATAGGAGGGTTTCACAATTTAATGGAGAGGGCTTCTAAACGTTTCGATCTGCCCATTCCATCGGTACCATCAGAATGTTTTTTATATGACTTCAATGAACCTTACAGGAAGTCTGTTCGCTCTATCCCAATAGTGGGCCATGTCTGGGATGAAGGGATAAAGGTCATGAAGTCGCCGGCAACGGTCATGCCTGTGCTTCCTCGTCTGGAAAAGAAATACAAAGCTCCAGAGGATAGCCCCGCTTGTCTGGTCAGCCAGCCGAAACCGGACTCTGTAATTTCACAAGCGGCCCAAAGAAAGTCTAAAAATCCGGCGGCACCTCTTACCACGCCACCTGATAAAGAGGGAAGACGGCTAGATAATGTTGGGAAGAGGTTTTCTTCCATGTCCAGCCTCCTGGTCAGAGCGGCCAATGCCTTGGCTATTCTTGGACGGTAGGATCGCCAGATGTGGTGTGATCTATCCCCGTATTTAGACCAGCTACCCGAGGAAGCAAAGGCTTCAAGATCCAAGAAGATCTTGCAGGAGGGGGAACGTTCATCCTCTGAAATAATTGATTGTGCAATGGACATTGCTACTACGGCTTTCCGCTCTCTCGCAGGAGCAGCAGTCCTTTGACTGCAAGGCTGGCTTCGGGCCACTTGGTTTCGTCCGGAGGCCCAAAACAAGATCCTGGATCTTCCGTTCGATGGTGAAATGCTATTTGGAAAGCACATTGACGATGCGCTACAAGACATAAAGAAGGACACGGAAACTGCGAAGTCCCTTTGGACTCTGCAATATACCGCAAGGTTCCTTTCCGTGGAGCGAGAGGAAGAGGTTTTTCTTCATACAGAGGCGGATACCAACAGCAGCGGTATTCCTCCTACTCGCAACCCTCTCAGTCTTACAGGCCACAATAGTCACAGCGTCAAGGCCTGTGAAAAGCAGCGAGTCTCCTGGGATCCCCAATGCTGCCCGGCGCAAAGTCACCTTTAATCCACTTTGGATTCACTATCTAAAATAACGAGGCAGGCGCTGGAAGCTGGAAGGCAAGAAAAAGGTTTATTACTCTTAGAGGAGACCACGTCAACTGCTGACACCAGGATGTCTTCAGGGAGGTGTTCTACTGGCAATGCTTCTGACTCTTCCTTTTATACAGTTTTACACAATGTATTTGTTTCTTTTATCATGGTTACAAGCTTGGAGTCTCCGCCCCGGGCAGGTTGTCACACAAGCCTGACATTGTTTTATCAACATGGTTACACAAGCCCAACATTAACTCTCCTCCCACCCAGGTCAAAAACAGACAATTTAATTGCAGCTGGACCTTGCTTCAGGGTCTAAAAACGAGTGAGACCGGCCAGATCTAAGAGTCCGTTCTGTTGATAAGAACAGGTCCCATTGTTGGCAAAAAACCAGTCTTGCTGTGTGTAGTGCAATAAACCATGTTTGCAAGAGTCTGTTTGGTATTTGTAACCCGTTTGTGCAGGGATGAGAGGAAAGACGAGTTTGAGGCAGCAGGTGATGTTGATGTTTGTCGTGGAAATAGTTTATAGCCCCCAGCACACATATCAGGTTTGGTCAGAGAGTCAGAAGGCTGCTAGAGGACAGGGTGAATGAAGGTGACCAACAGAGTACAAAATGGCTGTGGTAAATCAGAATGACTGTAGTTTATGTGCACGTAGGAACTTTCATCAGACAAGATGGCGCAGAATGTTCATGATTGTGTTTTGTTCTTAACAGTCGCCCCTTTGAACATAACTAGCCATCTTGTCAGTCTATTTCGATCTCCATAATGTCCTGTATTTCTTGTTCATACATTACTCTCATTTTTGTTAACTGAGTGTCCATAGTCTTAGGGCGCAAGGCACTTATGCAAAGAGAACACAAAGGTGGTATACAGTGTACACCCAAACAGCAACCACATATTGCCAATACTGGGACCAAGAGAAACATTGATATTTTCCAACCCCAGTCCTTTAAGATGCCCCAAAGCCAACTTCCAATTGTCCAAGTCTCTGATCCTTGATGAATTTCTGAAGACAGTCTGTGGAGATGTTCGATTGCTTCATAGACAGAGGGTGAATTATCAGGGATGTATATGCAGCAAATGGCACCAATGATGCGACATGCTCCTCCACGATCCGCTAGTACCACATCCAGGACCATGCGGTTTTGTAGGGCCACCAGACGGACCGCTTGAAGCTCGGCAGTGTTGTTGGTGAGGATGCCAGCTGTGACGTTCAGGGCGGTTTCTACCGCTTGAGACAGATGTCTGATGGCTCGGCTGTTTGCCATCGGACCCCATAGCGGGACGAGCCCTTTTGCTGCGTCAACGAACTGTGATGCGGCAGAGTCTGCTTGATCAGTGTCTTTAGAACGCTTTTCTCGATGATGCTCTGCAGGGGCTGTGTAGGTCGGTGGCAAAACAAAGGCGATGTAGCACGTGCCCCCCCAGTTTCTTGGGAGCCAGGTGTAGGCTTTGGTTCCACAGACAAAGTACATATTGGGTGATGCAACAAATGCTGGAGGATTGGCAGTGTTCAAAGTCCTTACAATGTTACAAGTGCTGTGACCCACATTCTTAGTCCCACGGCCTTCAATGCATACAAGGCCAGAGACGTTCACCACAGATAGGGCCACAGTCAGTGTTGCAGCAGTTCTTTTCTTCAGGTAGGAAAATGTGGCTCTGACAGGATTATTGAACACTTGTATTTCCACTCGTTCTTTGGAGGGGACATTCATTGGGAATGTCGTATTGGAGGTGTGAGGGCAAAGGGAGCTGCTGTTCTTCCTGTTTGGTTTAGCCAGAACTCGTTGTAGAACTGAGCGATTGTCCCATCGGAAGTGGCATTGTCTTTGTAACTTTCTTGTAGGAGCATCATCCAGGCAAGGCAAGATCCATGAACAGAAAAGGGTGAAGGGATGAAAGGGATGGAATGTTCAGTGGCATGTGGTAGCAGCCCACAGACCCAACAGTTAGTGGCATTGGTGGCAAGATTGTGCTGGTGCAGCATCTGTACGAAAGAATTATTCCAGAATTCTTTGCGTCGTTCTCGGAGATGTGGCGGTAGTGATACCAGGTAGTGTTCTTTCTTTGTGATTGGTTGCATGGTTGGTGACAATGTTCTGTATGCAGGTGCATTCTCTTCAATGATCCAGAGTGTGACCATTAGCAGGAGGCAGTTGAGAAATGCAGCTACAAGTGCAATTGTCTTTGTACTGTGCGGTTCAAAAGTCTTGGTGTCTTTGCGGTGGCTTTGCAGGTGTTCCGTTTCTTCCATCATCTTCGAGGAGCTCACCAACTGTTAGGACCACAGACTTTTGTCTGGTGTTTTTCCTGGTAGCGTCGTTTGGCTGTGCTACCGATCTGAGACTCAGACTCAGTTAGTGGCCTGGTTGTTGGAGCTCCCCCCTTTTCGTCGATCTTAGGTTGTACCCTTCCTTGGATGGCACAGTGGGGTCGGGAAATTCAGACAGTTGGAGGGTGTCTTCTTGTGGGTAGCAACTCAGAGCTGGTCGGTCTTTTGCGAGTACTTCCTCTTGCACCTCCACCTCTTCACAGGTTGCCAGCGTTGGAGGGACTTTCTTGCAGTGGTGGGCGTGCAGCCAATTTTTTTTCCTTCCACTCGGAGGGCAGTTCGAGTGGTGATCAAGACTTGCCAGGGGCCCGTCCACCTGGGCTCCAGATTCTTCGTTCTTTGGAAGTTGCGAACTAGGATGAAGTCCCCAGGCTTTATCACATGTCCTGGGCCCCTGGATATGTCAGGCAAGGCTTGCTGCACCTGTTGGTGGATAATTGTTAGCTCGTTTGTCAATTTATGCAGATAGTCTGACATTAATATGTTCGGGACATCGTTAATGGAGGTGGGTCTTGGTGCCGCCCAAATGTTCATAGGCCTGCCGAAGACCACTTCATACGGGGTCAGTCTGTGTTTGGTCGGGGTGGAGCGCATTGATAGCAATGCCAATGGAAGGGCGTCGGGCCATTTCAACCCGGTTGTGGCAACTATTTTGGCTAGCTTTAGTTTCAATGTTGCATTGTGTCTCTCTACCAGGCCCGCTGATTGGGGGTGGAAGACGGCATGGAATTTTTGTTTTACCCCCAACCCTTTCAGTATGTTCTGTATCACTTCGGCTACGAAGTGTGGGCCGTTGTCGCTCCATAAAATTCTGCAAAGGCCGTACCGGGGTAAGAATTCTTTCAACAATACTTTTGCAGTGGCTATGGCAGTATTGTCGCGGGTGGGATATGCCTCCACCCATTTGCTAAAGCGCACACAACCACCAGGACATATTTTAGACCATGGCATCTCTCTAGTTGGATGTAATCCATTTGAAGGACTTCAAAGGGGTGATCAGGGACTCCGAACCCTCCCCGTGGTACTACTGTCCCTTTCCCTGGGTTGTGTTGTAGGCATACTATACATTGTTGTACTAGGCGCTTTGCAGATTCTGTTATCTTGACATTATGCCATACTCTTGTGATTAGTTCAATCATGGGGGTGGAGCCTATGTGTGCTGGTAAATGTGCCATGGTCAATATGGGGATGAGGTAGGCATTGGGTAACAGCCATTTATTTCCGTCTTTAGTTCTCCAGCAATTTTCCTCGTCTTTTAGTCCCACCTTTTCCCACTCGGTCAATTCGTCTTGTGTGCCTGTAGTCTGTATGTCCCTTACAGTGGTCCTAGCATCAGTCCATTGTTCAGCTTGTGACCTGGTCACATACATTCGTGTCATGGTTCTGTCTTCTGCTGTGGCTCGGGCAGTAACGTCTGCTAGCGCATTTCCCTGTCCAATGAGATCTGTCACTTTCCTATGTGCTTGGCATTTTATCACTGCTAGCTTTTTGGGGAGGAGGACTGCTTCCGTCAAGGCGGAGACTAAATCTCCATGCAGGATGGGTGTACCGTGTGAAGTCAGGAACCCTCTTTCTTTCCATAGAATCCCGAAATGGTGAACCACCCCGAAGGCGTATTGGCTGTCGGTGTATATGTTAACTGTCGTGCCAGCTGCTAAAATACATGCTCGTGTGAGGGCAATGAGTTCTGCTGCCTGGGCGGAACGTTGGGCAATACGGGCTGTTTCTAGAATGGTTCGGGCTGTGGTGACAGCGTATGCAGCTGAGGTGGTGCCGTCGGGGAGTTTGATGCACGAACCATCCACCCATAGTTCTCCATCTGGCTCTAGAAAGGCGGTGTCTCTGAGGTCTACTCTACTTTTTGTTTGTTCATCGGTTAGTGTCACACAGTCGTGTAGTGGAGCCACGTTAGAATCGTTCTCGGGTAGGGGTAACAGTGTGGCTGGATTGAGGGTGGTGCATCGCTTTAGGGTAATGTGCGGTGCTAGCAGGGTCAACTCATATCCTGTCAGTCGGGCGCTAGTCAAGTGTTGGGTTTTGGTCTGGTTCAGTAGTGTGTCGACTGCATGGGGTACTAAAACAGTGACTGGATTGGAGAGCACTATTCCTTCGCTCTGGCGTATTGATACCGCTGCAGCTGCCACAGCGCGCAGGCACGCTGGCAGTGCTCTGGCTACTGGATCGAGGGTGGCAGAAAAATATGCACAAGGGCGTTGTTTGTGACCAATTGATTGTGTTAGGACAGACAATGCACATCCCTCCCTTTCGTGTGTGTAGAGGAAGAATGGTTTGGAGTAATCTGGGGTTCCTAGGACTGGTGCTGAGCAAAGGGTAAAGCCTAGTTCTTTAAAGGCTGTCTGGCATTCGGGGGTCCAGGGGAGAGGTGAGGGGATGTCCTTAGCTCGGAGGGAGAGAAGGGGTTTGACAATGAGGCTAAAGTTCGGTAACCACTGTCTGCAAAACGAGGTGAGGCCTATCAAAGAGCGGACTTGCTTCTGATTTTTGGGGACAGGGGTGTCTAGAATTGTCTGGATCCTGTCAGGCGTGAGTTTTCTCCCTTCTTTTGATAAAAGGTGACCCAAATAGGTCACTTGTGATTTACAGAACTGCAGTTTCTTTCGGGAGACCTTGTGACCATTCTCAGCAAGGAAATGGAGTAGTTTGATGGTGGCTGTGACGGCTATTGGTATGGTGTCTGCTGCTAGAAGGATGTCGTCTACATATTGTATTAGTGCCACTCCATCTGGCAATTGTATGGCGTCCAACTGTCTTTTAAGCGCCTGGCTATAGATACTTGGGCTCTCAGTGTACCCCTGAGGTGCTCTACAAAATCTATACGAACGGGAATTTAGGGTAAATCCAAAAAGATAGCGGCTGTCCTCGTGTATAGGTATGGAAAAGAAGGCGTTCTTGAGGTCGATCACAGTGAAGGTGGTGGCAGTGGAGGGGATTAAAGTCAAAATTGTCGTGATGTCGGAAACTACTGGGTATTGTGGTACTACGATTTTGTTTACCTCCCGCAGGTCAATGATGAAGCGGTAGGCTTTCCCATCTCCCTCTCCCTGTCTCTTTACAATCGGTAGTATGGGACTGTTACAAATGTTGCTCACTACTTCCTCTACCACCCCTGCCTCTACCAAAGAGTGTATGATCTCTGTTAGTGCTTTCTCACCCTCTGGCGATATTTTGTACTGCGGTACCTTCGGTAGGGTTGCGTCCTGTCGTATTGTTACGTGTACTGGGTCAATCATCATTCGTCCTACGTCTGAATCAGCCCTAGCCCATAAGTGTGATGGCAAAGTGTCCAG
This sequence comes from Calotriton arnoldi, assembly GCA_963921515.1. Classification (NCBI taxonomy): domain Eukaryota; kingdom Metazoa; phylum Chordata; class Amphibia; order Caudata; family Salamandridae; genus Calotriton; species Calotriton arnoldi. Next base: position 2,893,203 of record CAWUFW010001137.1, read on the forward strand.
TAGGGATGTGTCAGTCTCAGAGATGGAAAACATGTGCTGAAAAGGGTTCTCTCTATGGCGTTGGGGTTGTCATACAGGATGACACGCACTCCGTCTGGTGAGCATCTGATAGTCGCATGGAAGTGTTTCAAAAGGTCGAGGCCCATAATGGCGTCTGGGGTGTTAGATGAGAGGAGGAATGTCGTTTCGACGCCATTGCTGTCAAGATTAAAAGGGATGGGTCGGGACAAAGGGTTGGTGGAGGGCGTACCGTCAAATCCTATTGAGGTCACATGTGAGCCTGACAAGGGTGCCCTTGGAATCAGTCGTTTGGATAGTGCACTACGTGTTGCTCCTGTGTCTACCAAAAATGGCGACCTTGTGCCCAGGACCTCAGCGGTAACATAAGGGCCTTGCTGATCAACGCAGAGCTCGACTGGATCCCTCCCTTGCCCCTGGCTGTCCTATGCAAAGTCGTACGTATTGTCATAATCTGTCTGTTGGTACTGATTCTGTCTGGGATGGTCAAATGCATTCACTCTTCCTGGCCTTTCCTCGCTTGCTTCACTCGCGTACCCTCTCCCACGTCCTCTTCCTCTCTGTCCACTTGCTATTTCCCTCGCCCCTCTGCCCCTAGCAGCTCCTAACAAAGCCGGGCATTGGGATTTCCAGTGTCCATATTTTTTGCAAAATGCACATTGATCCTGTCCTAGGTCTTGGCGTCCTACATGTGATGTAGATGGATTGTTCCTAGGTGGCTGTACTCTAGGGGTATTCTGCTGGTTTCCTCCCCTATATTGCTCCCCTCCTGTATTCGCCCCCTGGAGTTGTGCTATCATTACCCTTTCCTTCAAGTCCTTCTTTTTCCTTTCTGTAGCCCTGTCATTTTCGTTTCTCTGATGCTCGTAATACTGGGCCATTTGGAGAATGGCCGTCGGTTTAGATGCTGCCCAATTACTTTCGCTGGCTTGTAGTTTCTGGGATACATCTGGCAGTAATCCTTTGATGTAGTTCTGCACAAATAAGTGGTGTCCGGTTGCGGTGGACATGTCTTGTCCACTGTAATCAGAGAACACAGTTTCAAATCTGGAGAAGTACTCTAAGACGTCCTCTTGTGGTTTCTGGCGGCATGCGGTTACTATGGACCAGTCTATCTTTTTCTCTGGGATCAGCGTTTTCACTTTCTGCACTATTTTGTCAGGGAGGTCTAATATTGCTTTAACTGGTTTTTGACCAGGGTTCCGCTGTTTATCTAGTGTGTCGAGTTGTTCCCAGGTATGACCAAACAGTTCGGTATGGTCTACTTTCCTAACCTGTTTCCACACATCTGCTGCCAAACATAACCCGAAGAACAAGTCTATGTCGGCAAGTGTCATTATTGTTGATCCCAGAACGGTACCTAGCTCGGCGTAAAAGGCGGTGGGGTTCTTTCGTAAATCCGGCAAAGATTTACGGAAGGTCAGGATGTCCTGTCTGTCCCATGGCTGATACACCCAATTGTAGACCACCCTTCCTCTAGCGTCTTGATGGTTTATATCGTCATTAGTCCCTTGTCCTCTAGGAGGTACCCAGTAAGGGGCAGCTTCTTTTATTGGCATCATGCTATCTGTTTTTTCCACTGGGGGTCCTGCTACCTTAGTTGTCCTGTCCCTATCTATCTGTCCTTGTTCTATGAGGTGACGCAATACTTCTAGTGTGGATGAAAATAGTTCTGCAACATCGTTGTCGCCTTCATCTCCGATGTCTACCTTCCTGTAGAGAGCCACTAATCGCTCGGGCCCTACGTTTTGGTACTTCTCTTCATATGCAGTAAGGGTGTGGTAACAGAGACGTACAATAAAGTATCGTTTGCGGTTTTCAACATAGGAGTCGCATATGTCTGTTACGTGTTCTTCTGTTTCTTTCCTATCTATGAGGGTTTTAACTATTTTATCAATGCCTGCTCGCTCATTTTTACTTAATCGCGGGACCCTGGGCGCTCCTATTTCCTTGGTTCCTACCTCTACTACTGCCTCCTTTGATGAGGCATTTGGTGTGGGTGGCTCGGTGGGAGCAGAGGTGGTGGAGACTGAGGCGATCGTGCCATCTCCAGCTATACTTTGGGGGTCCTGGCGTTGTACTACGGGATGAGTAGGGGCATAAGGGGTGGCATGTATATCATTGGGGGACCTAACAATAAATCATCATCTACCCCTGTTTTGCTGGTAACTCGGGGTAAAGAGTTAAGGGCGTTCTAACAGGGCATTGACCTGATATTTTTGATTCCTGTTCCTTTTTATCGATTTCCTTTTCTTTTAGTTCTTCTTCTAACTTTTTACAGGCTTGGTAAGCTGATTTTCACGTTTCTTTATCTTGTCTAGCTTCGTCTCTTTTCTTTCGTTGAGCTGCTTCTTTTCGCCATAAACCAAAACTATCAAACATGGCTGGTCTAGCTTTCTTTTTGTGGAGAGCTAATTCTAACGTTTCTATTTTAGCGGGATCGAAAGATCCCGTCAGTGGCCACTGATTTACCCGGTCCTTCCTAGTGTACTTATGCCATAGTTTGCTATAAGCTACGGTGGCTAATCCATAATTTACGTACATGTCCTTGTTAGGGGTGCCTTCCGGCGGTGCCGGATGACTGACCTCTAACAAACGGTCCGGTCCAAAACAATCAAACAATCTAGAGAAAACAGGCATGACGTATTTAGCGGTCAAAATGAATATCTCAATTAATGTTAGACAAAAGTCTGCACTACCTGTCCTTCGCTGTCTGCAAAGAGAGAATATTCCTATTCTACGTTGTTTGCAAGCAGGGAATGTCTCAAATAACTCAAAAGGAATACTAGTATTTCTATCAATCAATCAATTTAAGTCATGTTTTCTCACGACCTTACCCGGACCGTATGGACAGTTCTTCGTATTCCCCTTCCAGCGCCTGGTTGTCCTCTTACTCCAACATTCAATGCGGCGTTCCTGTAAGGCCCAAGTCAGGACCGCAGGTCACTCGAGAGAGGTCCGTTCGGAACCGGTGAAGTTCAGTCAATTGGCAGCCAGACGAGGGTCTCTTTCAGGCAGGTGCACTCCAATCATTTAGTCGTTCACTCCGTCGTTAGGACCTCTCTACTGGACCCACGTGTCTCTGATGGGCCCCCCGTTGGGTCGCCAATTTGTGAAAAGCAGCGAGTCTCCTGGGATCCCCAATGCTGCCCGGCGCAAAGTCACCTTTAATCCACTTTGGATTCACTATCTAAAATAACGAGGCAGGCGCTGGAAGCTGGAAGGCAAGAAAAAGGTTTATTACTCTTAGAGGAGACCACGTCAACTGCTGACACCAGGATGTCTTCAGGGAGGTGTTCTACTGGCAATGCTTCTGACTCTTCCTTTTATACAGTTTTACACAATGTATTTGTTTCTTTTATCATGGTTACAAGCTTGGAGTCTCCGCCCCGGGCAGGTTGTCACACAAGCCTGACATTGTTTTATCAACATGGTTACACAAGCCCAACATTAACTCTCCTCCCACCCAGGTCAAAAACAGACAATTTAATTGCAGCTGGACCTTGCTTCAGGGTCTAAAAGCGAGTGAGACCGGCCAGATCTAAGAGTCCGTTCTGTTGATAAGAACAGGTCCCATTGTTGGCAAAAAACCAGTCTTGCTGTGTGTAGTGCAATAAACCATGTTTGCAAGAGTCTGTTTGGTATTTGTAACCCGTTTGTGCAGGGATGAGAGGAAAGACGAGTTTGAGGCAGCAGGTGATGTTGATGTTTGTCGTGGAAATAGTTTATAGCCCCCAGCACACATATCAGGTTTGGTCAGAGAGTCAGAAGGCTGCTAGAGGACAGGGTGAAATGAAGGTGACCAACAGAGTACAAAATGGCTGTGGTAAATCAGAATGACTGTAGTTTATGTGCACGTAGGAACTTTCATCAGACAAGATGGCGCAGAATGTTCATGATTGTGTTTTGTTCTTAACAGGCCAATCGTCGTCTTTCTCTCGACCGTCATCTAGAGGATGACAAGGGCGCCAGGGGAGGGATTCCTCTAAGCGCCAGTAGCGGCTTCCCGGCTCTTCCTACTGTTCCTTCGTCCCCTGTTACACCAGTGGGGGGCAGGATATCACAATACTTCCACAACTGGCAACTTATAACATCAGACCAGTGTGTTCTCAATATCGTCTTGTCAGGCCATACACTGGAGTTTCAACACCAATCACCATCCAGAGCCCCTTGCGCCACCGAATCCAAACATCTACACCTTCTACGTATGGAAGCCCACCAACTACTTCTCAAAGGAGCGATAGAGCCGGTGCCTCTATCCCAGCGGGGCAAAGGTTTCTATTCCCGGTTCTTTCTCGTTCAAAAGACCGTAGAAAAATGGCGCCCAATTTTAGACCTGAGGGAGCTAAACACCTATCTCATAAAGCTCTCTTTTCGGATGGTATCCCTACAAGACATCTTGCGGCTCCTCAATCCAGGAGATTACATGGCCACCCTGGATCTCGAGGACGCATACTTCCATGTTCCCATCCACCCGGCCCACAGGAAGTTTTTACGCTTTACAGTAGCCAAGAGCCACTTCCAATTCAAGGTCCTGCCTTTCGGACTCAGATCCGCACCGTGGATATTCACGAAGGTCTTAGCCCCAGTCGCAGCGTTTCTCAGGAGACAGACTCTACAGGTTTTCCCTTACCTGGACGACTGGTTGGTAAAGGCACCGTCTTCTCAGGCAGCAACAGAGGCAGTCGAAACATGCACTCAACTCTTCCGTCACCTGGGGCTGCAGCTCAACAAGGAAAAGTCAGTCCTGTGCACGTCCAAATCGGCCAAGTTCCTAGGTGCTATTCTGGACACAACTTGTTGCAACGCGTTTCCATCAGAAGAAAGGCAGACGAAACTGATGGCCTCTGCCCGTCAGTTGCAAAAAAGACGGTCACTTTCAGTTCGCCTATACAAGTCCCTTCTAGGATCGATCTCATCCTGCATTCCCTTAATTCCGCATTGCAGGCTACGAATGCACCCTCTCCAAGAACAACTGGATTTGCAGTGGCGCCAAGCAGAAGGCTCTTTCGACGACAAAGTAAGGATGAATCAGCCTATGAAAGAGGCTGCCAACTGGTGGACGATCAGAGACAATATCTCTCAGGGTCTCACCTTCACAGTCAGCCCAGCTCCTCTAATACTTACAACAGACGCCTCTCTAGAAGGCTGGGGAGCGGTACTACAAGACCTTCAGGTGAGCGGCCGCTGGCAACCCGAGCAACGCATTCTCCACATCAATCTGTTGGAGCTCAGAGCGATTCGTCTGGCTTTACAAGCTTTCCTTCCGCGGATCCGCAGATCCACCGTCCTGGTCCGTACGGACAACACGATGGCCATGCATTATGTGAACAAGCAGGGAGGAACAAGGTCTCGTCTGCTATCCAAGGAAGCTCAGGAGCTTTGGGAGTGGAGTATCCAACATCAGATCTCTCTTTCGGCAGAGCATCTTCCGGGTGCCCTCAACAAGACGGCAAATACACTAAGTCGCCTCAAATCGGTGAGCCACGAGTGGGAACTAGACAATCGCACTCTGGAAAGAATTTTCAATCTCTGGGGCACTCCGTCCATAGATCTATTTGCCACCCCAGAGAACAAGAAATGCCGACTCTACGCAAGCAGGGAACACCATCAGGGATCATTGGGGAATGCGCTTTCGATGGCCTGGTCAGGCGCCTTTGTTTACGCTTTTCCTCCGATTCCACTAATTCCAAGGCTTCTCAAGAAGCTCAAAGCGGAACCCTGCAGGATGATTCTGGTGGCCCCGGCGTGGCCCCGCCAGTTTTGGTTTACGGAGCTTCTCCTGCTCTCCCTGGACCATCCAATTCATCTGCGCCCAATTCCCTCTCTATTGACGATGTCCCAGGGCCAAGTGGTACATCCGGATCCGAGCTCACTTCAGTTAACAGCGTGGCTCCTGAGCACAGAGAATTTCAAAATTTAAATATCTCACAAGAATGTAGAGAGGTGCTAGCTCAGGCCTGTGCACCAAGTACGAATAAGACCTATCGCTTGAAATGGGAGCGTTTCTGCCTGTGGTGCCGGCAAGAGAACATTCATCCTTATTCCTCTGCTCCTCATCAAATTTTGCCATACATTTTGACTTTAGCTAAGTCAGGTCTCGCTCATTCCTCTATTAAAGTGCACCTGGCAGCTATCTTTAGATTCAGACGAACTTCTTCTGGTCCTTCCCTCTGGTCGGCAAGAATCGTCAAACAATTTTTAAAAGGAGTTTTTAGAGTTTTCCCACCAGTTAGACCTCCACCACCTCTGTGGCAGCTCAACTTAGTCCTTACTCAACTCATGAGGCCGCCTTTTGAGCAAATTCATAGGGCGGACCTTAAATTCCTCTCATGGAAAGTGGCCCTCCTTCTCGCTTTAACATCAGCCAGGAGGGTAGGTGAACTACACGCTCTCACTATCAAGGATCCGTGCTTGCAGTTTAAAAAGGACACTCTGATTCTGAGGACCAATCCCAAATTTATCCAGAAAGTCCCTTCTGACTTTCATTTGAATGAACCTGTCATTCTCAAATCCTTTTTTCCTCGACCCACTACTCCAGCGGAAAGGGCTCTTCATTCTTTGGATGTTCAAAGGTGTTTAAAATTCTATCTCCAGCGCACCAAAGATTTCAGAAGATCTACACAGCTCTTTGTTGCTTTCAGTGCCCCTCGCAAGGGTTTCCCTCTTTCGAAGCAAGGGGTTGCACGATGGATGGCCAGCGCGATCCAATACTGTCACCAAGCGGCCGGTAAGCCCCTAGAAGGGCGGGTCCGGGCGCACTCTACAAGATCCATTTCTTCTTCTGCGGCTCTCTTCGCGGGAGTGCCTATCAAAGACATTTGCAGGGCAGCAACATGGAGCAGTGCCCATACTTTCACAAAGCATTACTGCTTGGATGCTTCCACACGAAGTGATGCTGCAGTGGGACAGGCAGTCCTGAGGAATCTCTTCCAATAAGCGGTGAGCTTTCCCCTCTAACCCTCCTTCCTGTTATTGCTTTTGCACATTTTGTATCTAACGATGTTTTCTGACTACTGTTTTGGTAACTGTTATCCCTATGACGATATACATCTTGCAAAGTTATACAATGTATTATTACACAAAATGTGCGTTTTCCTAACTGCTGGCTATTCTGATACAAGCTATGGGAATCTATGAAAGTTCCAATACTGGAGTAAGAAAACAAGTTACTTACCTGTAACTTTGGTTCTCCAGTATTGGTAACTTTCATAGATTCCCATGCGCTCACCCTCCTCCCCTGGGAAAGCTCAGCCTCTAGCATCTTCTGTTATACTGTTATACAACGGCTACGAAAATCTGAGGCTCTGAGGCTCTCTCAGGAGGGTTCTATGGGGTGAGGCTGTTCTGATTGGCTGTTCAGTGTTTTTGGTCTCTTTTACAAAAAGAGGTGGATATGCTACATAATGAGATGAGGCCTAGGCCTTTTTTCTCTTTTTGTACCTACTGCTATGGTATTTTTTATTTACCGGGGACTCCCATTCCGACGACGGGGAATGATACAAGCTATGGGAATCTATGAAAGTTACCAATACTGGAGAACCAAAGTTACAGGTAAGTAACTTGTTTTCATCCAGGCCTCCCATTTGGCCAAATTGTGTACTCTTGGGCAATCACTTTTCTGAATTTATTGTCAGGGCCACTGGAATGATCCGATTGTGTGGTCGCTGCATTTTTTGCATAATTATATTTTGCCACATTTGCCACATAGTCCATCATCTACTGCATAACAAAAACTATTTTTGTTTCTAGCTCAAATGGTTCAAAAGCTCCTAATAAAACAAAGACATGTGTTGCAGCGCAACCGAAGATTCTTTGCAAAGCTAGACTGGTTGCCTTTCTGTTCCTTATTGCTACATTTGGATGTTAAACTGGTACGGATTGATTGCATCCAGTGCCCAGGCAGTGTTAACAAGTGCAAAAATTATAATATAGTGAAGTAATACTATCATAAAATGTGCTGAATTACGCCGCATAATATGCCTTTTTTTGGTGCATAATTTATCCATTCCTGTCGCATAATTTGACCCTTCCCTGCCACATAAATCCAATGGCCCTGCTTATTCCTCTGCTTCTCCCTTTTTGGCAAGATTGGGAGCATTTTGATTCAATGTAAAAACTGCTAGTCACCGAGATTAAAAAACGTAATGAATATTTCCTGAGAGAAGAGAGGTGCGCAGTCATGTGTAATAGTCACCTAGATGCAGTACAGTGGTAAATATATAGCTGTTGTGCCAAGTAGCAGTGTACTGCATTTTTGGGTCTACTAATTTAACAAACTGTTTGATCCTGGGGAAATAATATTCTGCCTGTGCCACGTGCACTGATCTGACAATACATCAGCACTTTGAAACAGGCTTAATGTGAGATATGGACACTAAAGGCGTACTCCCTGGCTCTAGCTCAGCTCGAGGTCCAGTTTGAACCACAAGCCATTAAAATGCAGAGCTTTCATGTGGCTTCTGCCTGCCACCCGCCGTCTAACTAGGATGTGGCATTACGGCTAGAGCTGCTGAGTTTGTAACAGGGGAACCAGGTTCCAGTCTTTGCGTCAGCTGAAGATCCTGTGATTCTGGGCAAGTCACTTAATCTCACTGTGCTAAAAAAAGAATGTGTCCTTGTGTAATGTAACCGGTTCTCATGTAAAGTGCTCCAGTACCTTAAGGTCGAGTTTGCACTATACTAAACTGCAAAAAATGGGTTTTATTCCTCATTCAAGGATGTTTGCATCTAGGGTTGCCAACTGGCTGGTTTTCTGTCTCATTCTGTTGTGTTCCACGTCCAAGCCGGTATATAAATAAGCAAAAATAAGCAAATCACCTAAAGCCATGATTTTTATCTCTTAGCTGTACAAAATCAAAACACCAAATATAAACAGAAGTCACATTTAAACGTGTTCTAGAGCTGTGTTTGATCCTTGAGTAATAATTAAGGTAAACAAAGACAGAAACGTACAATTAATACATGCAATTTTCTCTAAAGTGTATTTAGTACTGTGTCCCCGTCTTTGCAGACTCCTAAAACAACAACAAATGGCCTGGATTTTTGTCTTGGAAAAGTGGCAGCACTATTTGCATCCCAATAGTTGAAGGTGATCAAGAACCTGCATGGCGCAGGACCCGTCCTGTGCAGCAACGCTCCCTCCCCTGGGCCTCGCACTGCTGAAACATAGGTGCGAGGCCCAGGTCTGAGGGCACACTAGCGCAAGGACCCATGTTGGTAGGCTGAGCGCGGGGCCCTGGGCAGCTGCCCATGTTGCCCAATCCTAGCGCCGACCCTCCATGTATGGGCCCTTAATGGACATCAGCTATTCAAAGCTCAACATCCTGGAAAGACGAGTTGGAAACCCACTCTTTGTAGTGGTTTCCTGCTCGTTTTCCCTGCCACTAGTGTGATATCGGCACCTCATCGTGTGACTGACCGTGTGACGGGAGACGATATCATGTGACATGGTGGCACTATTTGAATTGGCAGTCAGTGGTGCCTAAATCACACTGTCCCAGTCCTGGCCTTTGAGCTTACAAACCATTACCATCGCCCTGAATATGGGTTTCATTACGTGTACCCTTTTAACTCCAATGGTCCAGTAATGGGTCTGGTATTTCACTTGGAGAATCCAGCTGGAGTGGAATTAAAACAAGTGAGAGTTATGTTATCAGGCTTCTGAGAGAAGAAGTGCGCTTGTTCCTGGTTGGGTTTGCGGGGCAAAAAACAACTCACGGGAATGCACTTATTAAAGCAGCCAGGCTAAGATCCGTCAGTCCGCAGACAGCAGTGTAGAGTGCCTCTATCAGACAATGCATTGCACCTCACAGCCCAAGGCCCGGGCGTGGACCGAGGGTATAAATAAAGGGCAGGGTGATCGCTCGTGGTCACTCCGCGACCCCCCCTAGCAGTACTGTGTATGTCTCCCGTCCATACCTTATTCCAGCTCATGTTGTGGCCTTGCTGAGTCCTGTGCCAAACTCCATAAACAGCAGTCAGAAGTCAGAAGTCTGCTGCTGGCTGTTCTTTGAACGCTCTGTTTGTAGGCGATCTGTCTGAGATGCCGCTTGTGCACTGACTCCTCCAGGTGAGCGAGTTGTATTGGAAACGTATTTGTTCTTCTTGTACAGCTATCTATAGGGCCTTTATTACTTTTGAGTAGTCTACCTGTGGCATGTATTTGTTGCCTATATAACTTTTATTTATTTAACACTGTGTTCAACTTACACTATGTCCAAACAAAGTTTGGTCATTTATATTATTATTATTATTATCAAGGTGAAGTGCTCTGTGCAGGACAAGTTACCATCAGTGGTCGAAGTACATAAAAAAAAGTGTGGGAACTGTGATGCTGTGTACAATGGTGGTGGGGTGAGTGAGCATGGGGACGGGGTCAAAAGCGTGGATAAAAAAATAAAATATTCTTTAACCTATTTTGGTCTTTCATCTTCAAGTAACTACATGAAAAATAAGGCACAGCTTAAATGAAAAATAATTGCAAGTTACGTTAATCAGTGGGATATGCACCATAGTACATTATGAAACCTCTATTAGTTAATGCATTGCAGAGGTCTGTGTATGTAACCAGAGAGCCACAAAACTAAATCCTTTTTGGTGCAGTGGAGAATAGAGACTTGTGTATGTTTAGTGCTACGTGGTCCCAGTCTGTGACGGAAAGCATGGTGAATATGTAAGTCATTATTTTAAACTTGCATACACACAGTGTAAGATAGACTGCTACAAAATGAGCACAAAGGTTTAAGATAAAAAAGTGCGTCCAAAATTTTGAGTTTAGTAATGCTCATACTGTACATAGTGCAATCTTTCTTATAACTGTCCTTTAAAACCACACACTTCACAGCTCTGCTGGTACGTCCCTTGCAATGCTACTCAAAAAGAATAAATCTGTCATCAGGAAGCTTCAAGTGATTCCATCAATTAAAGCCAATACCGGCTTCCAAGCACCCTTTACATTTGCATTTGCATTTGCAAATTGACCATTTGTGCATATTTACATTTCTTTCAGGCAAATAGGCACCTTGGCAAGAAAGTTTGTTTAGCGGTCTGCCCCTCCCTTGGTTTCACAGCAGAGGAGACTCCCTGCCTTACATTTCAGCGGAAGCATTTCAGCTCTAGGAATTAACCGTCCCACGATGGTTGTCTTTTCACAAAAAGTACAGGAACTGTTTTTCTTACTTTAAAAAAGTATTGGCATGTTGTGCCCCTCTGATCCCTCCCACTTTGACCACTGGTTCCCATGATCGCAGGTTTCATTTTTAATAGAAACAAAACATTCTGCAAATAAAGGTTAGAGCTTGTACATATTTGGTTTATCTCATTCCAATCATGAACAGCTAAAAGCAATCCACTCTTTTTTGTATTTTGGTTTTTTATCAATGTTTGTATTTCGATTTTTTATCAGTGTGTTAAAAGGTATTGGTACAAACTGTGCTGCAGTCCACCAGTGGCATTTAACATCCAGGCCCTGGTTAATTTTTTTACCATATATTAGAAACATATAGGCAAGTTAAATATACCAATTAGGAGTTTGCCAATCCGACTATGTGTAAAGAGGGAGTACGGGCATTTTACTACTAATCTAAGTTAATTTTTTTACCATATATTAGAAACATATAGGCAAGTTAAATATACCAATTAGGAGTTTGCCAATCCGACTATGTGTAAAGAGGGAGCACGGGCATTTTACTACTAATTAGCAGGGGTAAAGTGCACAGAGTTCTAAAGCCAGCAAAAATATACCGTCCAGCAAAAGGCAAAAAAATCTGTGGTGACCATGCAGAAAATGTGCATTTCCTACATCTACATTTTTACCTAAATTACTTTTTTTTGCTTTGACCTTCTGTTAAAACTTTGAAATGTTATTATTTCTTTTTCTTTTATTTAAAATGCCTTTAGTTTCCATATAACCTTCAGATATAATTTTGGACTTGCTTCTTTTGGGCCGATTCTGCCCCTTCACCGACACCACTGACCCAATAGAGGTTTGGGGGACAGCCGACTAAGGGGGAGGTGTCCCCCCCGGGATTATTGGGGTAATGGTGCAATCCAGAGCTCTGTGCACCTTTTGGGCTACATTCTGTTACAGGATGTATCCCAAGTAGTTTATAGCCGGTCATTTTGGGCTACCACCCACTATTTTATGGTTAGGTGACACGGTGACAGCCCAGTTTTGGTATTGGGTCCTGGTTCTTTGTCCCCCTCCCCTAGGCAAGACTAAGAATAGTGCAACATGGAGCTGATTCGCATTAAGGGTTTGGTGGCTTTTGTTTGGGACAGGTCCACAGGGAGAGAAGATCTATTGTATGGTTGTCGTTTGGAGACAGTTTCAGTGTTGGTTGGCCAAGAAGTTGAGGGATATAACTAATGTTATTGTTTTTGCCATCAGCGAACCAGGCTGAAAAAGAGGGTGTGAACAAGCTAACACCGGAACGAGGCAGGAAGTTAAAAATTATGTTATTGGAAGTTACATTTAGTAGAATAGATCTGCTGATAAGTGGTAGGGGAAGTTAAAAAGGTCACAATTGCAGAAGTGCAGTAGGGTAGGAGGTAGATACTTACGGGATGGGGTGACATTTAGGGGTGGGTGTAGGAATATTAGGTGACAAACTTTTATTTAGTGACTTTTTAGTTTTGTAAGGCGGAATGCTCAGGAATTTTGTGTGATGTGCACCTGTTTTAATAAAAGCAGCCTTCTTCACACACACAAAATGTGTCAGTGGTCTGTACTGTGCCTCTCTCACCCAATTGGGTGCCTTGCCTTGCAGATGCAGCCACCTTTTCCACCCCTCTGATTCCTCACCTGCTCACTATTTCCCATTGCCGCGGCTGGCTTTGGCCGGAGTGACAAGTGGCGGCGGTGGTCTTTCTTTGTAGGTGGAGAGCGGATTGTGGTAGATCATTGCGGCAATTGGATTCTCGATCTCTGGTTGGTGAGGAGCCATGGCGGTAAGTGGAGTGTTACAGGTGGACTGTGTGAATGGGCAGTGCTTGCATGGTGCAGCTAGGATGCGGTCAGGGTGGCCTGGTGAAATATGTTTTAGAACTTAGCTGATTTTGGGGGTTGGTTGGTTAACTCCCTTGTCACGTCTTTTTTCTCTCACATGTTAGCTGCAGTTCAATCAGAGAATCATCAAGGGACATGTGCATCTGACAGGTGACAAGTAACAAGTTACCGGCTGTATTCAGTGTCCCTTCCTGCCTTTATCACCCCTGTAATTCTGTGAAATCACCTGTGATTCTGGAGGTGTACTCTGCCATTAGTATTCAAATGTATACATCTGGACTGGACCAAACAATTCGAGTTAATATTCTGGGTTTGGACCGGCTACTGGACTGAACAGTCTAAGGGGGACCCTTTTTACTGCCTTAACCTCGTTTTGCCCTAAATATGAAATCCAGATCACAAAAGAAATCTGTTGAAAATGTAAATGTCAAGCAAGCTGTGATGACAGAAAGCTCTATGAAGGACACCAGTATAAACTCAACAGATCTGGATTCCTTGCCTCTGCAGCAGACGACATAAACATTTACCTCTAGACTGATAAAGCAAACATTGATTAAAGATTGCTTTCAGAAGAGGCTTATTCCATCATAGTCTATTAGCACTGAGTCCATCATTTTGGTTCAAGATGGTTCATCAATCAACTCAAATCAGTCCTCCCTCGATCTTAGTCTTTCTGCTGCAAGATCAACTCTATTATTTCATTCTCCACCTTCACAATTACTATCTATAATGACAGCCTTTATCAGTGCTATTCCTGAAAAAGTACACTCTTTTAACTGTGACTCTGATTCCAACTCAATTTATGGTGTCGACCCTAAGATGGAAATTGGAGAGAATGTCGAGGTTTCACCTGAACATGTGCAGAGCCTTCTATACAGCTGTTCATCTTTACACAATTCCCTTGTGAGCTCAGTGGAAGACTCTGATTTGCTATTGGAATTAGCTGGCCTAAAAGATCAGCCCTTCGTAGAGACGCAGTTCAGTCCTCAATCCTGCAAACTAAACAATTCAACCATTGTGTCCAGAGACCAAAAGGATCAAAATGATGTATCTACCCCCACCAGTTTATCCGGTACTGCAAGCAATGGAAGCAATTAAAACAACTCTCTCAAAAATAGTCGATCCCATAGATAATCAATTATCCAACTTCTCAGAGCAGACACCGTTATTGAAGGACATTAAAATCGAACTTCAATACATGTAATCTCCAGAAAACTCTCCTCAAGTGTCAGAGGGCTCTAGAAAAGTTGTAACCTTATTTATCTAATTTGGCAAGACTAGATTACATAGTCAACTAATTGCTACTTTTAACTGAGAAGTTAAATTTAGTCAAATCAAATGTTCCCCCAATATTTAATCAGAAAGAATGGCTCGACACAAACAATGTCATGGACCCTACCCTGACACAGGAGTCAGCAATATAATGAATAACAAGGCTTACAGCCCAATGCAACAAATATATAAGCAAAGATGAATCAGGTTTAGGTGAGATCTCCATCAACTTAAAATAAGGGTTCATCTAATCCTGTCTTTTAAGTAGGTAATGTAGTGTATGACAGTCCTTTTGATTCTTCTGATTCTAAACGCTGCATGAATCCAGAGTCTGAAACTCTTGACAAAACTATAGCGGATTGTTGCGCAATTCTCACCAAAGCACATTCTCAACCACTGCTATAAAAACAGTCTTCATCCAATGTTTAAAATGGATCTCAATCTAATCAAATATTGGTTTCAACAGATGAGATAAATAACAGAAATCTAACCTCGCATGACCAGCCATCCTCTTCCCCTATTGAAAATCCATTTCCAATTTCCGTGCCGAACCCTAATCACACGACATCTCCATCGCCAGTGAGCATCGCTAATGACAGTACCACTTTGGATCTTACTCCGGGTTCAGTATCACAAGGAGCATATGATATCCATAATTGACAGAATAACTTAAAAATACTACACTATTTCCTGTAAGTGAGAGACATATCGTCCACAGACTTAATAAGTTAAGTCTGTGGTCTGTACTCTCATGAACTTAGCTCTTAAACTGAATCTACCCGTACAATATGGTCTACAGAATTAACAGTGTAAATTATTTTGACTAAGGAAGCCGAATTAACTTCTTGAGGCATCTTATTATCAAACCCGACCAAACTGAAATATACATATATATTACGAGAGTGTATCAACAAGAACATCACAGTGGACCTATCAATAAAATAGGTGATTTCAGAGATCATCCAACAAAATACATAATATGAATGTAAGTATTAATGTCACGAGACATCCAGCAACTGGACGGCAGGTTGCCATCACAAATTCATCAGAGCCACATTTCATCCAGAATTTGACAGTTCCAATCCATACCTAGCCAATGGCACGATAGATGACAGGTTGCTCATCTTCTTGTCGAACATTGCCGGAATAGAAAGACATTTACATATAAGTGGTGTTACTTACCAAACTTTCATAAGTATGAAATTTGGGCTGAACAGAGTTCCGTGGGTAGTGCTGCAGGTGGACTGCTAAAGTTAATCCACAACAGCACTAGTTTAAAAACTAGCATTATTAAGACTAAATCGGAATACATATTAATAATCTCTTTCAAGAAACAAAAGTTAAAAACAAGTTCTATTATTGAATGTTTACTTTTGTCTGCTATTAGTAAAGAATAAATCGGGCTTTCGAGTGGTGCATGATGAACTTGAATTTATTTTGGACTGAAATTTCACCGGCATAGTTATCCTCACGGGAGTCTCAAAAGCAATGTATTATTTAACCACTGGAAATATCTCTCTTCAGAGAGTTTCCCGGACTCCTCTTTGAATATTCCTTCCCTTCTCTTCTTGCTGCCAATTGGTGGAACAATACTAAGCTAAAAAGTTATTATATATGGAGTCCATTTATCGACTTTTCTTTACTACATGGCACCACCTTTTTCTTGTGCAAATAGTAACAAGCATTTGCAATGTAATCGGTCTCGCCTTTGGGACCTTATATGTACTTAGCTATGCAGCACATTAGCCTGGGTGCTGAAACATCTACTGATCTTTAACATGGAGGGAAAGTAAGCACCAAACTGCTTGACACGCCAGGTATGGGAACACATGGAGAGAAATATTGCCTTTCAGCGGGAAATGGTATAGTCCAAAGCTCTTTTTTTAATATAAAATCAGGGCCTTCGGTGGTCATATCACTGAAAATACAAGATTTGAAAAAAATATTATTGTCTACGGGTGCTCGTGGAAGACAATTTCTATGGATTGGAATCTAGAGAATGCTAAAGTGATTCTGGTATTTTATTGACCTCTGCTGGTCGTTTTCTATCAAGAAAGTTAAATAGAGGCAGTTGCCAGAAGAAAAAAAAAGAAAGTCCCTCAGCAGAAAGCAATTCTGGTATTTTACTGACCTCTACTGGTCGTTTTCTATCTAGACAGTTGAATAGAGGCAGTTGAACAGAAAAAAAGTCCCTAAGCGGACGCAGACAAGTCCTAGGGCTGATCTCCAGAGCCCACAAAGTACATACACATATAAGTATATACTAAAGTATATACAAGAGGTCTTGAATGCCCAACCTAAAAAGGAAGGAAAGTGATCACTATCCACACCAACTAGCACTATCTATTATTTATAATACCTGGACGACCAAAGATTTGAATTTAGATGGTACTTTAAGTTCAATAAATCAAAGAACCATCAAGTGGAATCTTAATCTTAACCCAAACAATTGTATCACTAAGTAAACAAGGCTTTATCATCTCTCATCGTGATTATAAGACTTGCCATTATGCCTCATCAACTAACTGATACAATGATTGGGACGAAATGTTACGGATAATTCTTTATTTCATCCCAACCAAACGTACAAATAGATCAACTGTTTACCTCAAAAATAGAGATCAATCATCACCATTAGCAAATAGGAAGCAATGGAAACAGTTGAGGCTACTCCTGAAGAACCAACGGTCTCCATGGAGAGACATAATGATAAAGGTTGAAAAAAAGCATAATTGGCATGAAATTCAGGAAATCCATCTGCGGAATTAGGATGTGGCCTGGATGAAACTACATTTTTCATTCAAAACATACAATGCCAAATTGTTTTGGTCTCTAAATAGCTGGGGCACTAGGTCCCACAGAGCAGCTAAAAATTATTGTATATCATATGATATCTGGAAATCGCATGTAGATGATCTTTATGCCAGCAGTACTTCCATTACGCCTGAATTTTCTAACTACTCAAATACTGATCTGCGAATTTCCCAAATGCATATAGAAACTCTGATCAAGAAATAATGCTCTTCAAAAGCAGCTAGCCTGAATGGACCGTGAGGTAATGTGCTGAAAGCTGACCATGATTTGTGGTGTGCATTACTTCACAATTTATTTACATAGGTCTTTGAATCAGGCATTATTCCATTATCGTGAAAAGATGCCTTTATACATCCCTTGAATAAAAAAGGTTCTAAGAGGGACCCAAAAAAATGCTGCCTTATTGCTATCCTTGACACCGAAGGAAAACGTTTTTCAAAATTCATATTGGATAATTTGTATATTTGGGTTTCTTACATCAGTGTAATCCCATTCAATCAAACTAGTTTTATACCCAGCTGCTCAACAGCTGACAATATCATAGCCTTCACCATTTCATAAATAAAACCTTAAAAAGGAATCTTTCCTTATAGGCATGCTACATTGACCACTCTTCGGTATTTGATAAAGTCAGCTGGAAAAAGCTAAAGTAGAAACTATCAAATTGGGGAGTTAGCCAGGCAATATTGCATTTTTGATATCCCTGCATAACAAAACTTGGCTCCAAATTAAGTTAATGAGGAGAGCCTGGTCAGCAAAGATACAAACCTCAAATTGCCTCAAACAGGGCTGTATTTTAGCCCTTCTACTTTTTTCACTGTATACAGCAGATTTGTAATCATTTTTAAATTGCAGTGAAGGCCTCTCTCCAAGGCTAGGAGGTAAATCAATTAGTTATTTGGCCTATGCAGGTGATATCATTATCTTCTTGTTGACTCTGTCTGGTATACAACTCCAACTATCAAACGTACAGAAATTTAACTCTGAAAATGACTTAAAAATCAATCCTGGTAAGACATAAATCATGGCTTTTGGCAAGTCCGGAAATGACTTAAGTTTAAAAATTGAGGATAACATTTTGGAAGAAGTCAAAAGCTATAATTATTTAGGCTTAACCGTGGTTAACAAATTAAAATGGTCAAACCACATTTCAAACTTAAAAATTAATGCCCATGTCATTGCGCAATCAGTTATAAGATTTTCAAATGTCTATACAGGGCAAGCTATTTGTCAATCGATCTAGCAATAAATTTTACTGGTACCCTCTTTCTTATACAGGTCAATAGGCCTTTCAGGAGAAGATAATAAGCGACTTAAAGAAATTAGATTTCTACTGAACCATTTTTCATTTATTCCGCACGGCAAAGTAAGGGCCTGATTTAGATTTTGGTGGCTGGGTTACTCTGTCACAACGGTGATGGATAGCTCATCCGCCGAAATATAAATCCCATAGGATATAATGGGATTTATATTTCGGGGGAAGGTATATCTGTCACCGTTGTGACAGAGTGACCCGTCAGCCAAGATCTAAATGAGACCCTTTGACTCTAGTTATCTTTGACATCAATAACTTTAAGATATTTGGCTGCAATGCTAAACTATATATGTGATTGCATGATAACTGATGTAAATTCTTTACAATTCCTGACATATAAGGAATTAAAAACTATAAATGGATGAACCACTGAACTGAGCCTTGCAGCGGCAAACAGGGTAATCATTGAGAACAATCTGCCTTCATTATCAGACCTTATAAAATTGCCCCTTCCAAGCGCAAGGGATTAATAAAATGAATTATGTGAAAGAATTGCAGAGCAGTTGACCTGATACCCTTAGCGAAATACAGACATGCACACTATACATTAGAGTCGTACTCTGGCTCAAAACATGAATATTTATCTTATATTCCGGAATCTGGATGTAAATTTGATTTTTTATAATTTAATCTTTTTTTTATTCCATTATACCAATCTGAGGGCTCATAGAATACAAACTGTTTACCTGTTTATGTGATTCTAAGGTGGAATCTATTGAACATATTATCTGTGTATGCCCTGCAATATTAGACCTGAGGAAAAAAATACTTAAAGTCCGCATTTGTTACTACTAATTACAAGACTATCAGGGAAGTAATTGCGTCCTGTATATCTGCAAAAGACTGTCTATTTAATGGGTAACTGACCACATTTATTAGATCTTACTTACCGCTGCCTTTTCGAAAAGTGAACAGAGACGTCATATATTTAATCTTTTACATATTGTAGCAAATTTGTAATAATTTGTGCACCTTAGGTTCTGTTTTTTTATTATTGTAATGGATATTTTAATATTGCTATACAATAAATTATTATTTATTCATTCATACTTATACTCAATACTTTGAACAAAAAGTGTATTTCATTTATTCAGCGAATCTATGTTATCTTCTAAAACTTGAAGTTTCAGATCTACCCTGAATTCATACTGTAGGATCTTTGAAAAAGACCCGTTCCATATAAGAAACAGTCCTGCATACCATTGTTACTCATTTATATGTATTGGGCCTGATTCACAAAGGTAAACTTACACCTTTGTGTAAGTTTACAATTTTTGCAATTCAGAAAGGAATTTTACGAGAAGTATCTTTACAACTGCAGAGTCTCTGCACTCTTGGCGGAGACTCTGCACATAAAAGATAGGCAGTTGCAAAGATACTACTCATAAAATTGCTTTGTGAATTGCAAAAATTGTAAACTTACACAAAAGTGTAAGTTTTCCTTTGTGAATCAGGTGCTAAGTGTATTTGTCTTACTAGGATGCAGTTTAGGATTTAAAGCATTTGACCTTAAGCAAGAAGCACTAGGCTATGAGGCCCTGCAGCCAGCTTGTAGGCCCTGAATGCTGGCTCCCATTCACTGAGGATACACAAACTGGGCACTTGAGCCATCCTGAAGGAAAGGAAAGTGAAATATGGATGGAGGAAGTGGGAGAAAAATGGAACAGGCATTCTGGGACTTGATGTGGCACTGGAGGCAGTCAGGACAGAGTGAGAAAGTCAAATTAACTTACCCTCCCTATTTGGAAGCTGGAGATCTCAAGCATTCAAGAAGTTACCACAACATGGAGGAAAACATAGAAGGGAGGAGCCTGTATGGGATAATCCCTGGAGAGAACCCTACTTTAATAGGAAGCTCAGAGTCATAAAGTCCAGGAAGGAAGTGATCCAATGCCAATGGAGCCTCCTATTCTGGGCCTTCTGGGGCAACAGGTGCACTACCTTGAGAGTGCAACTAAGTACGCATAAGCACACTGGAGGAGATCGCCGAGGGCAGAGAAACTCAGGTGCTTGTGCCTTCCATATAACTGCCCTTACAACCACTACGGAACAGCTGGCTCACACTACGAGCTTTAAACATCTGGAATTACTAGAGATACAGAACAACTGATGCGATGGATGGACACTGTTTGGTGGGAGCCCCTAGAGAGGGTCAGCAGACGTAATAAACAATAAAACTGTGCCCTACGGATAGCCCCAGTCTGCCTGATATTTCACCAACACCTGTGTTCCTGGCCCTCTCTTAAAGGGCATCCTTTCCCATCTTCTTAATACCCTTAACCCAATCTTTGTTAGTGCCTAGCCTTCCATCACTCTCCCTTTATCTACCTCCTTTTCCATTCTTCTTTGCCAGACCCGATCGCAATCTGAGGCTACGTAGGAGCTTCAATATGGAGCCATTGATGCCTCCCTACATTGAAGTGGAAGGGGGCTCTTAGTGTTCAGATGCCCAAGGAACACCACGTCACCTTGAAACATGGACTGTAGTAGAGGACTACACGTGGAGAAAGGCTTGCTTCTGTTGCTGTCATTTTGTGATGTATAAATATTTGAGAGGAACTAGCTGAGCAGTGGATACAGTGACTGCTCTTGTTTAAGCTCCAGACTCCACCTTCGTTCTATGAGGCTCCGCTCCACGCATGGGACTCCCTTCCTCATGAGCTGCAGTGGGAACCGAAGGTGCGAAGCCTCATACAATGAAGACGGCCGGTAGCAGTTTCACTGGTGAATATGGGAGATGTGTCCAGAGTCATGAAGTAAAGAAGATGGCAAATGAGACATGCTGAAGTGCTCCGGGACCTCCATTTCCAGTGGCGGATGCCTGCCCTCTGGTCATGGAAGGTGTGCTGAGATGCAGAGGAGGTCAGGACACCCAGTACCTGAGAAAGAGAGCACCGACTGAACCAATGCCAGTGCAGGTGTTTGGAGCCTAGAGAGACTGGGGGCTCAGTGTGGAGACTACCAGGGAGATATGCCCTGAGGGGAGTGGAAGGAAACATAGACCCAATCGGGGTTAGGCAACACAGCGATGGTCATGTGGTCCACAGGAGAAATAGAAGTGGAATACTCCAAGAGAGATAAGGAAGGCTTTATCCGGCCAGAAATACAGAGAAGGCAGAAAGGTGGGGGTTAGTCTGAGGAGACAAGCCAATAAACGACATGGTACATAGGCAGAGAGGAATGATTGAGGCATTAGAACACTATTTTGAAAAACATTGACCATAGAAGAAAACATGTCCGCAGAAGTAGAGTCTTGTCTGTAAAAGGTGAGACCTCAATGAAGGATTTTAGCTCAAGTACACAACAAATGGAAGGCAGTGTGAGCCATGTGTAGGATGAACTCAAGACAGGGCGATTTCTGTGTCCGAATTTCAGGGGCAATGATGACTTTAGGTTCCAGAGTGGAGATATTAGAATATTTGAAGCACTCAAGGTATGTTATGGAGTTGGGTTACCTGGCGATCATACTAAAATTCCCTGTGCCTTAACGCGATGGAGTCATTTTATTTGAGCCACTTGTCCCCAGCTGCTCATAATGGAAGTAAATTGATCAAAATGGCCTTCAAGTTCCCCTCCAGGCTTGCTGACTGATGGGGTGGAGGCGCTGCTATTTAAACCTTTAAGGACCCCAGTCTGCAAGATATTATTCTAAGGAAGACAGCCCTGCTGAAGCAGGATCTACAAATAGATGGGAGCTTTATTCCACAACCCAAGACGATAAAAAAGAACTCCAGTCAATGAGGCAATAACTACTGCCTTTTGTCATCTCTTCTTTTATGTGGTTTTAGACGACACTAAAGGTGGTGATAGATAACTAGGGGCTTATTTACAAGCCCCTATCGCCACCACAACGTCACTTGTCAGGACGTTGTGGTGACGATATGGGCTTCGCCTCATTTACAAGGCAGTGTTAAGCCACTTAACACGGCTTAACGCTGCCTTGTAAATAAGGCCCCCTTTCACGCTATACCAAGCGTGAAAGGGGTGGGCAATGGGTGTTGCTGTGGGCATTCCACCACAACACCCATTGTTTTTGACACTGTCCCATATTTACAAGGGTGGCGTAAATATGGGGCAGCGCCAAAATTAAGACCAGGGAAAACCTGGTCTTACCGTAGCGAAGCGAGGACACCTTCCTGCACATAAACAATCTTCCCCTGCAACACAGACACCCTTGCACTATGGTGCAAGGGTGCCTGCCATGAGGCTAGGCAGCTAAATGTAGTGCCAGCGCAGGGGCAAACGCAGGGCTGCACCACATTCTTGTAAATATGGTGCAGCCCTGCGTTCCTAAAGTGACGGAGCATGTTGTTAGCCTTCTTGACTAAACGACACGCTTCGCCACTTAACTTGTAAATATGCCCCTTAGTCTTCACTCAGCTGAACTCAGCAAGATCCTTTTTGTAGGGTATTAAAAAGGTAGCAAATCACTCGGCGACAGAAGAGTGAACTTGACAGGATCTGTTGTACCTACCTGGTCTTCGCCATTTGATTCGTCCTTTTAGACGATTGAGCCATTTACGAGTCTGCACAACCCAGTGTTGAGAGGGACGATATAGTGTGGAGATAAGTGAGGAGCTCCTAGTGCTGTATTACCTTGTAAATTCTTCCGATCTGCCTATGGGGGCTTGTAGCTACTTTCTCCTTCCTGTTCCTTGACGTACCTAGTGGTTAATATTTGTGTGTACAGTTTGGAGCTAGAATGTGTCTGAAAAGATACAAGTGGTTGATCTTCTTCTCAGGGTTGTAGCTTCAGGGGGCTTGGGGTGTTAGATCTTTTATAACTTGCATTGGTGCTTAAAATCCAATGAGCAATAAGGATGATTTAAACGTAAATATTTGAGGTTGTGCACTAAGCACAGAAATTGTCCTATATTTTATTGTTGCGCCAATGCGTTTTGAAAAGAGAATAAAGTTAAAAAACGAAACGCATCATATTTGGTATTCTTTTAAGGTCGGAGCCCATCTTGGAATACCTGCTGCTTTAAGAAAAATGTGCTGTAAACACGAATTTGTGTGAATAGCAAAACAGACCATTTCCATGACAAGAACGAATCATTCTTTCCACTCTGTTGGAAAGTTTTTGTTTCCTCCTGCAGTATTAAGTTCTTCACCCAATCTATCAGTCAGGGACGTTACTAACATATGGGTAAAACTGGTGCCTCTTTAAGTGCCTGAAAGCAGCACTCAACAAAGGAACGGTGAGCAGCTACCTTCTTCAGTGCCAGGTGCGGGTTTGCATCCTGTATACATCGATTTAAGTAACTTGTGGTACAGTTTTGAAAATATGCTGGTTTTGGTAAAATCTGCAATTTATGCTTATACTGTATACTGTAAATGCATTGAATTCATACAGAGAAAGTAAAATAAAAATGGACTCCCGTTTTCCTGTTGCCCTACTTATATGGCAAGCTCTTTGTTTTGAACACCTGTGGATATTGGATGAGAGCCAAGTTGACTTTAGTAGCATTTTACATTCATTCGCCTATCAGAAAGCTATTGAACGTGGCTTCGCGATTTCTCTGACTCATGCTTTCGAGTTAATGTCGATCAGGAGGCCAAAGTGTAACGAAGGGACCATAATCTGAGGTTACAAAAATTCCAGGTTCACATTTTCATGACTCTCCTAATTAGCACTGAATTGAGTAAACAATTGTAGAGGTAACTGAAGCTTCATATACAGTTGCCCGAAAAGTAAAAAATCAACTGTACATAACTATTGAGTCGCTATTAGTCAGAAGCACACTGTTAATGCAATATTTTTGCACGAGTTGTTTCCATTAATGCACTGGAGACCTGGTTGTGTTTTTCTCTGGGCTGCACCAGAGTCCTCGTTGTTATTGGGTCGAACTGGAGGCCAGTTTATTTCTCAGTTGCCCCACATTCTGAGTTCTGAGTCCTTGTTTTAATGTAGGTAGCTAAGAATTTAAACCAGAGGCCTTGTTGATAATGAATTTCTCCAGAAGCTCAATTTTTGTACAGGTTGTACCTGAGGCTTGGTTGCATTAGAAGCCTGGTGCTTTACAGATTCCACCAGATTATTGTTCTGGGGCTTCAACAGAGCACAGATGGCTCCTAGTTCAACCCAAGGCCTGATTATTCACGGGTTGCACTCGATGCCTTGCTGTGTCTGAGTTGCGCTAAAGGCCTGTTGGTTGTGTTCTGATGCTACCCACAGCCTGGTTGTGTAAGAGTTGTACCGATGGCATTGTTGTTTCATGGGTGGCACCAGAGGTCCTGTTGTTTATGGGTGCAGTGGCTTGCCCCAGAGACCTGTTTGTTTGCGAACGGCTTCAGAAGCTTTGCTGCGTATGTATTGTACCACACACTCGCTAGTTTCTGGTTTTAATGCTTTCGTTGACTAGTAGTTTACAACCAGATTAGTATATGCAGGTTTCGGCCAAAGACTGGCCTTTTCTGAGCTGAACCTGAAGCCTGGTTGTTTCTGGCTTGCACATAAATTGTAATCGTGCTCTCTTGCACGAGAGCTATTTCTGACATCACAGACTGCTTCCGCTCTTATTCTTTGTACCTGGTACTCGCAGACGCACCAGTGTAAATTGAATTCCCGCAGCGGAACCAAAAGATAAGATGCGATTGTAAATTATTACCTTGACTTTTGTGCGTCTTCCCCTGCTGTATTTATTGCTCAATCCCAGATTACTCCTTGGCCCTATCTGTGGGTGTGTAAAACGAGACAAAGGCGTCCCACGGGGTGCTCGTGAGTGAGCCAGGATGGGGTTAAGAACTGCCTCTGCGGAGGAGGCGAAGGACACTGAGGGATCAGAAAGGTGATTAATGCGGAAACATGACCCGGCGCTGAGCTTTGCCTCGGCTGTGCAACCGCTAATGCGTTGCATCCAGGAGGCAGACAAACCAATATTGATTTGATTGACAAACAAAGATTGTATCCATGACAACACGCAGACAGGCACACCTTCCAGCCTCGGCGCTTCCTCATCTCCGGGACACGCGCACGCCTAAGAGCCGAGCGCGCGCCAGCGCTGGTCGGTACATCCAAGAAATCAAACCATAAATGCCCGGTAGTAATCCACAAGTGTGTGTCAGCAAAGCCGGCTGTCTCCGCATCCCGCCCAGCGCCAGAAAGCACAAAAGGGAAGCCTGCCGTTAATTCGTAATGTGAGGAGCGCGTGTTCTGATAACGCGAAGCTTTTCCTTGAAGTACATTTGGATGGCGGAATGCGGGGGAGACCAATAATCGTTCTGCTGACTATCAGCAACTGTTTTGCAGACTGTGCCCTCTCCCGTACTTCCAAATATTGTCAAATGCACCATAAACAAGGTCGTAGCTACAGAGGGTAGCTTGGTCAGTAAGACTGGGGGGGGGGTCGGATTCCCAATACGAAAGGGAGACGAAGTGTTTTGTTATGCTGTTTGCAAATACCACAGTCTGAAAGCAACTCATATTTGTAAAGATGTTGGTGCTAACAGCACACGATGAAGCACAGAAGCTGAATATAAAGTATGATTATCCATGGTGCATCTCCTGAACAAAAAGTAGTTTTTCAGCAGTATCAGCTGCTACAGCTGTCAGAACATATGCTAACCCTGGCAGTGTCTTTGGTATGCTGCTTTTGAGGTGCATCAAGGCAGTTGCAGGATCAGAAATTAAATATTGCTTTCAAAGTCCTGCACTGAGCAATCAAGAGGAGGACAGAGAGGCTCAGGGTGGGTCAAAGGATCAACCATTTATTGCCTTTCATGGACAAAGGGTATGTAATGTCTGGTCCATTTTGGTACTTTAGTTGTTTGAACTCTATGACTGCACAAATAAAACACCCAAGCATGCATCACATATGTAAACATAAGTAGCAGGAGAGTAATAAGTATTAAAGATTTCAAAAAATTAGTAACAGTGCAAGAAGAGGAAATGCTACAGCCTTAAGTCTGTGGAATTTCTACACAATGTTTTTACAGATGGTGTGGCAAATATATTAAATTGAAATTGAAATGACTGCCGCTGTTACAGGCGCATTCTTCTTAACCTTTTAATCGTTTTTAAAACTGCTGCTAATTTTTTTAACGGTGCTTTTAAATTACATTTGTCACTTACTGTATTTGAATTTGAGCTGTTGTGGGTTGTTGGGGGCATTTCTCGGGGCTACGCTCATCCCGATCGGGGGCAGGCTCTCCCTCCTGACCCTCCTATCCCGGAAATCACTGTGTGGATGGAAGCAGGCGCATTGTGGGGCAGTGCACTAGCTGCTTCCCACCCATGGTGAGATATTTAAACGGGGCCGCAGTGCGGCTGCGCCGCTGATGCGACATTGGTGCGCCAAAGGCAAGCCCGTCCGCGTCCGGACCGCGGCCAGCGCCAGCCATGCTGCCCCCGGCCCTGCCGATAGACGCATCCACTGGTCTAGGGAACAATTACTTAACATGAGGATCAGGAGCTGGGTGCATACCTTTAAACCTGACTACATGGGGTCGCTCCCACCAACAGACTGTCACATTTGCCAGTACTCTCTAGGATCAGGCTCTGTGCAACACAACTACGCGCCTTCCTTAAAACATGCCTCTAGTGATCAGACCCAGACCCACTCTCCCCCTATTAGGGCCTGCTTGATTAATTGCAGATCCCTCCCTAGACACGCGGATGAAATTTGGCTCTCGTTGGAGACACATGCATAGGATCTAATGTTCCTTACTGAAACCTGGATTAAAGACAGCTCTAACCCTGACCTCACACTAGCCATTCCGGCTGGTTACCGGCTGCTAGGGGTCAACAGGGCTGGTATCAAAACTGGGGGAGGTGTGGCGGTGATCCTCCGAGCGGAATGGGAAATTTCTCATTGGAAGATCGAGAATCTGGGGCCACTAGAAGCCATGTTCTTCTGTATTAAGTTTGACCCAGGCCTCGCAATGGCCGGGATTTTAGTCTACAGACCCCCCAATTCCCCAGTCGAGCACTTGACAAAATTTTATGAGGCGGCAGCTGACCTTTCGCTCAAGTAGGCGAATTTTACTATCCTAGGGGATTTCAATGTCCATATGGACGATGACAACTGCACCAAAGTCAGACATTTGGCTGATACTTTCGACGGCCTTAACATGACACAGCTGATTAATGGCCCCACGCATTCTGCCGGCCACACGTATGACCTTATTTTTTCTAACAATCCCAATCTGATAGTTGAGCACACTTTACCAATCACCTGGTCGGATCACTACTTAGTACCTTTTAGCCTGGCACTGAACCCTGGTATTTCCAGACCTTATCAAATCCAAGAAAATAAAAGGCTGTGGCGCAACGTCATGATAAATAGCATGACACCAGTACTCGCTACTTCTCCCCTCCAAGTGTCAGGCAACCCGGACTCAGATTCAATAATCTTCAATAGCTGGCTATCTTCAGCGCTAGACATTGTTGCCCCTCTTAGACCTGTCTCTTCCTCTAGGCAGAGACCATCTGCCCCTTGGTTCTCCCCTGAGCTCCGTGCTGAGAAAAGCCATTGCAAAAAACTGGAACGCTCCTGGAGAGTATCCTATGACCCCGCGGCGAAGATGGCATATAAAAAAGCCTTGAAAAACTTTCACAAACTCAAGCGCTCCTCTATGAGAGACTATTTCTCCAATAAGATCCAACTAGCAGGGAATTCAGCTAAAACTCTCTTTAAAAGTGTTCAAGAGTTTACTAAGCCCTCTGCCACTGCCAGCACAGTGCTCCCTACGGCCGCTCTGTGCACAGGATTGTCAGACTTCTTTCAGGATAAAATCCACACTATATACACCTCCTTTCCCCCCCCCCCACTGTCCACCTCAGAGCCTACGGCCGTTCCGGTCAGCAAGGATGTAATGACCACTTTCCACCCTCTCACTCTTGATGCTTCACTGCGAAAAATCTTAAATTGTAAATCAGGGTCACCCGGCGATCCATGTCCGGCTCAGTTCTTTAAACTCCTGGCACCCAGCATTAATACCCCACTGAATCAGATCTAGAATTCCTCGTTGAGCTCAGGGATCTTCCCGGCAGTATGGAAACAGGCTTACCTTCTGCCGATCCTTAAAAATCCGGATGCTGATCCCGCTGCTTTTAAAAATTTTAGACCCATTTCCCTGCTACCGGCACCTGCAAAAATTCTCGAACAAATAGTCCAGGAGCAACTCTCCAACCATCTGGAATCTAGCAACCATTTTCATGACTCCCAATCCGGCTTCAGAGCTGGCTACAGCACAGAGACTGCCCTCCTTGAAGTATCCGAGAGTATTCGCGAGAGCATCGATCTGGGAAAAGCAGCTATGCTTGTGCTACTCGATCTGTCCGCGGCCTTCGACACGGTTGCCCACCCCATTCTGTTGGATATGTTAAGAGGCATGGGTATTCAGGGCACGGTTCTGTCCTGGATCCGGTCCTTTCTGTGGAACCGGTCTCAACAGGTCTTTCTCCGTCCTTTCATCTCGGACGAGAAGCCATCGCTCTGCGGGGTTCCCCAGGGCTCAGCTTTGAGCTCACTCCTCTTCAACGCCTACCTTTCACCTCTCGCAGCATTGGTGGAATCGTGCGGGGTGAGGGTGGTCTCCTATGCTGACGACACCCAACTAGTTTTCTCCTTCGAGGAGCACTCGGAAGCTGCCTTTTCCAACTTCAGGAATTGCCTGAGTAACATCTCGGCATGGATGTCATTGAATTTTCTCAAGCTTAACTCGGACAAAACCGAGGTACTTTTATTAACCAAAAATCTCCGCCCCCCACCCCCCTGTGCTCTGGTGGCCACGGGAGATGAATCCTCCTCCCGAACCTGTTGACTCGGCGAGAGATCTCGGTTTTAGATTCGACAACGAACTCTCCTGCAAAACCCAAATTAGGCAAGTCTCCTCCTCTTGCTTTGGGAAGCTTCGCATGTTGCGGAAATTCCTACACTTCCTTCCCCTGGAATGTAGACGCACAGTTGTCCATGCTCTGATCACATCCCACCTGGACTATGCTAACAGTCTCTATCTGGGTGCTCCAGTCTATCTGACTCGGCGTCTGCAGATAATTCAAAACGCTGCTGCCAGATTGATCTGCAAAATACCTTTCCACCACTCCATCACCCCACACCTGCGGAACCTGCCCTGGTTCCCAGTTGCCAGGCGCATTGAATTCAAGGCCCTTACCCTTGCATTTAGAGCATTCTGGGGACTAGGCCCGGCGTACCTGAGAGCTAGACTCCAACACTACCATCACAACCGGACCCTGCGTTCTAACCACCAGTGTCTCCTTGCCATCCCCTGTTTTGGCAAGGCCAGGACGGGTGGCAGAGCCTTTGCGGTCACAACCTCTAAACTTTGGAATGCCTTGCCACTCCCCATCTGCTTATCGGAGTCAGAACTCACTTTTCGGCGTGCCCCGAAAACCTGGTTTTTCACCAGCACCTAGTTTTCTCTTCTCGCTTGTCTGCTTCAGCCTGCCTCAGTGCCGGGACACCCCCGTTGGGGGTAGCTGTGCGCTCTACAAATTCCAAAATAAATAAGTAAAATCCCTGAGTAGGAGCAAAAGGAGTATGAAATATGTCTTCTTGCTGTAACGCTAGGTGAAAGCATAACAATGTGCTTCTAGAAACAAGGGTAGTCTGGCTTCTTACAGCAGTGATGTGGTTAAATCAGAACAATTGAGAAAAAGGTTTTGGATAAGCAGGAGTAATTTGCACGGCCCGCTTGAGAACCTAACCTGCTTCCTCCTACCTCTTAAACAGCTATTAAAGACCTAAAGTCTTCAAAGCTAATGGTCTCTATCCTCCCAGGTCAGATCTTCTTCCAACACTTCTTCAACTGTGGCCACACAGCAAAATGTAACTATTAGTAGGAGTCTCATGAGAGGCTGGACTTTAAATATTGTGGAGCAGCTGGACAGTTTCCCGCCTCAGTGGGTCTCTAGCTGACCTGCCTTTGTATCTTTGTAAGATTTACAAAGCTCTGTCAGGATCTGATTCTTCCCACCGTCACCCCAACAACATCCTTCACTGATCCCTCCTGCCACTCATTGTTTCTTGTTTTCTGTACTGCATAGCTGTTGGTCAGATGCTTAAGGCTGGTTACCCAAAAAGCACTGCTGCCTGTCTGGTGAGAGGAGACCAATGTCTTAAAAAATACCCACTTCATATACAAGGCTCATTCTGTCTGCCTTGTGTTCTTCCTTTCTCTCTCCTTATATTCTCTCGATATCTCGGTCTGTGCTTTGGGGCGATTATATGATGCCTTAAAAAGCTATACAGAAAAGCAAAATATAATCTTAAGCAATCAGAGACAAATGAGCAAAATAACATCTTAAGTCAACCAAACACGAAAACTAAAGTCCTTTGTGCTAACATTGTAAGTTACATTTTCTTTGCACTTTTGCAGCACCTCTTATTTCTCTCTCTCTCTCTCTCTCGGTATCTTTCTTGTGGTCTTACACTATCTCTACATTTTTGCTTCTTTCCTTGGATCTCTCTTTCTAGGATTGTTTTCAGTCTCTCTCTTTCTCTTGTTCTCTCTCTCACCCCCTCATCCTTCTCTGAGTTCCTCCTCTGCTCGTCACCCTGCAACCACATAGCACTTCCTCTCCCTTTTTCAGTATCCCCTTACCCATTGGCCTACTCGGTCTCCCTTCATTAGATCCACCAAAGAGTCTTTCCTCCTCTGCCTCTTCGTTGCCATTCTCATCCCATCACTATCTGCATCCTTACCAACTTCATCACTTTTCCTTCCTCCACCACAGTTCTTTGTACTCGTCTCCCCTTTTATTTTCCTCCACCCCTCTTCTCCACCCTCAAATCATTTTGCTATCTTCGTCAATTCCTACCTCAGACCTCCACCACATCGGCCTACTGGGCCTGCTACAAAACAACCTGGGAGAAGGTTTCTCCCAGGTGAGCTGCAAGTGCTATTTGCATTGAACATACATCCCACAAAGGCAGAATTTGGACAACCCAGCTGAAGTAGATGCATGTTGCCAGGTGGCCACCATGCTGCCTGCCAGAAACTTGATCTA
This sequence comes from Calotriton arnoldi, assembly GCA_963921515.1. Lineage (NCBI taxonomy): Eukaryota > Metazoa > Chordata > Amphibia > Caudata > Salamandridae > Calotriton > Calotriton arnoldi. The sequence continues at coordinate 2,924,604 of CAWUFW010001137.1, forward strand.
AAATAAAAGGTAGTAGTACAACCACAATATTATGTGGTACATTACCCCACCCCACCCACTAAACATGAAATGCTACCTCAAAGGTAGTAACAGCATTGCACCTTCCAAAACCACACTAAACCGCACGGCACATTGTTAGATTTGGGGGTCTCTAGTTGGCTTAGGTAGGTACCTGTGACAAATAGGGACCCTTGCGTCTAGTCAGGGTGAGGGGCTACACTCCTAAAATAACCCCTGCTCACCCCCTTGGTAGCTTGGCACGAGCAGGCAGGCTTATCTCAGAGGCAGTGTGTAAAGCATTTGTGAACACATACAGTAATACAGTGACAACACTACAGATGGACACCACACAGGTTGTATTATAAAAATAGTATTTTTATATAGACTTAACACAAGACCAAACAACAAAAATCCACAATACTGTACTCAAAAATAGACTTGAAAAGGTTATAAAATAGTTCAGTTCTCTCAAGTTGTAGATGCGACACTTTACTCTCAATGTACCTTGAATGCGTAACGCAAAGAAAACAAAAGGGTCGCAGGGAAGGTGATGCGTCGGTTCCGTACACTCAGGGGAGTGGATGCGTCGGTTCCTTACTGCTGCGCAGGGGAGTTGATGCTCGCTTCCTTACTGTGTGGGGAGTTGATGCGTCGGTTTCTTACTGCTCTCCGGTGCGATGCGACAGATGGCACCTCGATGCAATACTCTTCTCCGGTGCGATGCGATAAAAATGGCGTCTTGGCTGCGATGCGACAACGTTGGTGTGATGCGTGCATGTCCGACGGCCGCGCGGCGACTCGATGATCTTGGGAGCCGCGACAGGCCCTGCGACGCGCTCCTCCGGTGATGTGACGATGTCCTCTGTGGCAGCGTCCCGCTTCTCCGGCGATGCGCCGCGCTTCGGCGATGCGATGATGACAGCGGCAGCGGCGTCTCGCTTCCTCGGCGATGCGATGACAGCGGCTGCAGCGGCGACACGCTTCTCGTTGTTGCGTCGCGCTTCCAGCTCCCAGCGACACGCAGTCTCTCAGAAGGCCCAGCACAGCAGCAGGCACTTCAATTCCCAGCAAGGGAATTCAGGGGGAGCTGGTTGGTGAAGTCTTGTATCCCTGAGACTTCAGGCAGGAGGCAAGCTCTAGTTCAAGCCCTTGGAGATTCTTCTTCAAGTTGATAGAAAGCACACTCAGTCCTTTTCTCCTTTCTTTGGCAATGAAGCAACCACTGCAGGCCAACCCCCAAACACACAGCACAGGGGTAGTCTCCTCCTTCAGCTTCCTGGTTCTTCTCCTCAGCAAAGGTTTGTCTTGATTCCCAGAAGTGATCTAAAGTTCTTGGGTCTGGATCCCAATATTTATACTACTTTTCTCTTTGTTCTCTGAAGGCAGAGAGGCCTTTGCCTAGTCCAAAACCAGTTCTGGTCAGTCCTGGAGCACTTTGTTGACAAGACTCCTTCTTTCCTTTCACAGTGTAGGCCAGGGACATCAGACACACCACAGGAGGTGGAGCCAGCATTGTGGAGGAAAGGCACAGCCCTATTCAGGTCCCAGGTGCAACTCCTCCCTCCTATCTGCATGCAGATCTCTCTATTCAGCCCTGTGCTGACTCACCCTGTCTCCTGGAAGCCCCCAGCCCCTGTCACTCAAACTCCAGACAAGGAATACACAACCTAGCAGAGGCAGGCTTGGATAGTTAGGCAAGAAAATACCTACTTTCTAAAAGTGGTATTTTCAAACACAGAATGTTAAAACCAACTTTACTTAAAAGATGTATTTTATCATTCTGAGTTCAGGCGTACTAAACTCGAATTTCTACCTGGTTCCCTGAGTCAGTTAGGATTATAAGATGTAATAATCTAACTGCCCATTCTGGCCTACGGGGAACAGGTAGCCTTGCAATAGTGAAAAACGAAAATGGCTGTAATTCACTATTAGGACATGCCACACACACCAGGGCATGTCCTACCTTTTACCTACAATGCACCCTGCCCTTGGGCCTACCTTAGGGGTGACTAATATGTATAAAAGGGAAGGTTTAGGGACTGGCAAGTGGGTACACTTGCCCAGTCAACATGGCAGTACCAGACTGCCCACAGGCTCTGCAATGGCAGGCCTGAGACACACTTTACAAGCTGCTCCGGTGGGTGGCACAACCAGTGCTGCAAGCCCACCAGCAGCATTTGATTTACAAGCCCTGGGCACACGCAGTCGCTGTACTAGGGTCTGACAGTAAGCCAAACAAGCCAATCATGGAGTCACTAATCCATACATCAATTTACCATAGGGAGCACTTGCACTGTGGCACTGAACAGCAGTGGCACAGTGCCCAAAAGCATCTAAAACCAGCAAAAACATAAGAGGCAACAGCAAAAAAATGGAAGGGAAACCCACGCCAATGGTGCCAGGTCTAACAAACATCAAGTACCATTGATGCATGTTTTTCTCCCACACAAAACATGTACATCATTGGCAACAGCAATACATAATTATCTCACAGACAGAACAGGTACAGCGTGGCTAGCAGAAAGATGAGCCTTGGAGCTCTTGACACCAACTGTGTATGAAGGCTGGGGAGATCATCCCAACATTAAAGTCTGTGTTTGAAGATAGGGTAAGTGCAGAAGTCTACTTTGAGGTCCCCATCCATATATGCAGAAGGGGAGAGCAGGGGTAGATGCAAGCTCATTGTGTTGGGTCAGTGGACTCCTGCTGACACCTCTTTCATCCCCTAGAACTCCTCTGTCTTCACTCAGTGCTTATCTTCAAACCACCCAGCACGTTACATTCTTTTTATACTGGTCCTCAGAACACCACCAGCCAGCTGGGAGATGTGGTGGTAAATCCCATCACATGAAAACAAAGGAAGACTGTCAGATGGCAGATAGTCAAGGTGGTAAAGGCAGTCAGGGTGTGAAGGTTACAAGGCCCAGAGAAACCAACAAGGTAGGAGTAAAACACCCAGCCCATAGCAGATGGTAAATACTCTATAATCAGCACACATTTCTCACTGTGTGTTGGGAGTGGAACAGAGGCCAGAACAAGTAAAAGACCAGGATGTCACAATAGTCCCACATACACCTGGAAGGCCAGGGTGCAAACACCAGCAAAATCCATTTAAACTTTCTATGTCAGTTAAAAAATATAAAGTTGTGTTCCACATAGTGATTGCTACAGCAGACTTAGCAAAAAGCAGAAAGGTGCTGTTTGAAATCTTTGACCTAATCTCAACCAGTGGTAATTTTTCAGGACCACATTCCAGTGCATGATTTTTTACCCACCATACCACCCCCAGAAAGAAACGAGCAAATCAGCAACGGCCCTGCTCCAATAGGAATAGTTCAGCTCAGACTGAAAGGCCTGGAATCCTCTGAACAAGAGCGCAAGCAACATAAAAAATGTTTTTGACCCATTCGGGCTTTTCAATTGGGTGCCTAAGTCCTACAATATAGTCAGCACAGGACCCAGGTCTGGGCTCTTAGAGCGTGGCGCTGAAGAAATAAATAAAACGATTGGTGGAAAGCTTGAATCAAACTCTGCCACTGGTTACTGCCTGAGCCTGTATTCCAATCCCTAATTTTTTGTTCACCATCCCACCTCTGACAGGAACCAACCTTATGCAAATCAACCTTGGTCCTGCTCCAAATTTTGCATCACTGTAAATAATGTGTTCAAACCTTCTCAGTGATATGCACTTTATAAGCCTCGAAAAGATGAAAAGTTGGAGAATTGTGCTTGAATTCAAAATCCTTTCAAGTTGCGCATAAATGTCTATAGATGACACAAAAATGGCACAAATAACTACCTACATACACCCAGCTGCATATAGTGCGCAGTAAGCAGGTTTATTGACGGAAGGCTCATTTGTTTTGCTTGATGTCAAAATGTAATCTTTCTTTTGTGCATTTTACTTCTAAATAGTGCTACACTATATCACTGCCTTCACAGCATCAAGAAATAAACAAAACTCTATTACAATGCACGCTATAATTCAATACACTGGGCTAATTTTATAGACTTTTTCTACGGAAGGCAAGCTTCTTCTGGCATGGCATTGTCTTTTTTTTTTTTTTAACTTTATTTGTCAATTCAAAGCATCACAGCATTGCGATTATAGTTGTGCACCGTATATCACAGTAAATTAGTAAAAGCACATTGGCATGTATACTGATACTAACAATTCCAATAGGGCTCATGTTAAGAAGAAGCATAACGTCAACCAAGCAAAAAGGAGGATTAGACAGCCAATAACATCCCAGCCATCCCAGCGTCTCTGTACATATCAGATCATCTAACAATGAAGAATGCCGTGCTCCCATTCAGGCTCACTCATCTCGGGGAACCCACCTCCAGCCCAAGCTACCACTCAGCCAGGCAGGCGGCCTCCAACAGAACACAGCGCCGGCCATAGGTAAAACTGACTAACCCACCCCCGTTGGTACTAAGCCTGACACCAGTGGCGAGTCTGAGGTGTGTCGAAGGGAGTCCACATATGCCCTATAGTGACCCCAGATGTCTTTGGGACGAGCAGAGGAGGGCAGAGTGCTAGCGTATACTTCGCTGTTGGTGCGGCAATAGGCCAGGCTATTCAACCAGCTTTGCAAAGTGGGGGCCCCCTTACGACCCCAGTGGAGGGCGATTTCTCGTTTAGCAAGCAGTAGACTGAGGGCAGCGAACCTCCGAACAGGTTTGAGGAAATTCACCACATAGCCCATGAGAGCAATCTCTGGTGTGGGGATGAGGGGGAGGTCGATCATGTTGCCTAGTGTTTTGTGTACTGTCACCCAATACTGGTGTATTGCGGGGCACGTCCAGGAAAGATGTGCAAAATCAGCGTGGGGGGAGTTGCATTTGCGACATGTATGAGGTCTAGTGGGGTCGAGCCTGTGTACTTTGTCGGGCGTAATGTAAATTCTGCGCAGAAACTTATAGTGCAATAGTTTGTGTCGGCTGTTCAATGAAACCTCCTTCGTGACCATGCAGCATGCCTCCCACTGGTCGTCAGTAATGGGGTGACCTAGATCCCCCTCCCAGTCCTGGCGGACCTTACCATCCGTCACAGGAAGCATCTCAGAATAAGCCTTATAGAGTTTGGAGATGAGGTGGATCCCCTGCTCACTCTCAATAATGTGTGAGAGTGGGATAAACGGAGCCGGCTCAATCGGGAATTCAGGCAGCACAGCCCTAACAGCCGAACGGAGTCTGCCAAGAACAAATCGGTCCATGAATGTGGCGCCATGCCAATGGCCTTCATCTGTGGCCGAAAAGATATGCCCACCCGGGTACAGGTCCCCTATCTTGGTAATATCAAACTTAGCCAGCGTACGCTGTACCAACCTCTCCCCCGTTATGGGTAACCAGCGAGCATTGGGGAGTGGTAGCACTGGGGAGTACAATGTCGGTGAGCCAGTAAGCCGAAGCAGTTTCATCCAGGCCCAACTGGTGGTGGAGACCGTCTGAATATCGGTAGGGTCTCTGGGCACTCCAGAGGGTAAAACAGTAGACAGTCGCTCTGGGAGGACAAAATCCGCTTCAGGGCGAAGAAATGGGATCCTTGCGTCAGGGTGATACCATGCATAAGCGTAGCTACTTTGAGCCACAAGATAATATAGGTGAAAATTCGGCACCCCAAATCCGCATTTCCCGTATGGTAAAGTGAGAATCTGCCAGCGGATCCGCGCCGGTTTGCCCCCCCAAACCAGGCGTATGAGATGAGACTGCAACTTTAAAAAGAAACTATTCGGGAGGGCAATAGGGATATTATTAAACAGATATAGGAATTTGGGGAGAATCACCATCTTTATGATGGCAACTCTGCCAGCAATGGATAATGGGAGCCTCAGCCATTTCTCCACTTGGGCCTCAAGCGTTCCGATCGCCCGCCCATAGTTGAGGCGGAGAATCTGGTCAGTGTCCTGGTGGATATGGATGCCCAAATATTTAACAGATTCGGAGCACCACTCCAGAGGATAATCACATGCCCACCTAGAGGTACAGGGGGTCAGAGGGAAAATAACCGATTTATGCCAATTGATTCCCAAGCCGGAGTGTTGTCCGAAACGCAGTATCTCCCTTATGAGCGGCCCTAAGTTCTCCTGAGGGTCTCGGACATACAGTATAGTATTGTCGGCATATAGGGAGACCAGGAGGGGGCCGGTGTTAAATTGAAGGCCTCTCTGGAGATGCCTCTCCTGGAAATGTCGAATCAGGGGGTCCATGGCCAGAATAAATAATAATGGTGACAACGGGCACCCCTGGCGCGTGCCACGGGATAACGCGAATGGGCAGGACAGTGTTCCATTTAGGCGCAGTCTCGCCGTGGGCCGGCAATAAAGCAATGCTGTGGTGGCTATAAATCCAAACGGCATGCCCATTCGGCGCATAATAGCGATAAAAAAGGGCCACTCCAGTGTGTCGAAGGCCTTCTCGGTGTCGAGGAGGATTGCCGCCGCCGGCACCTCGGGGTTTATCCTGTGCAGGACCGAGAACAGCATCCTAAGGTTCAAAGATGTCGACCGGTGGGGGACAAAGCCAGACTGAGAGGGGGAAATAATGAATTGGGAGAGACGGTTAGCAATAATTTTGGCGAGGATTTTATAATCCAAATTGAGGAGAGACAATGGCCTGTAGGAACCGCATAGGGCTGGATCCTTACCTGGGGCATCATTACGATGGCGGGCGGACAAAGTCCGCCCGCCACCGCAGCGGAATGCGGGACCGTCCGCAAGGGGTGCGGCGGTCCCGCACCTGATATTAGGATGCCACCGTGGCGGTGGCAAGCCCTATTCCCAGCATTGTGGCGGGCGGTGCTCACAGCACCGCCTGCCACAATGCTGGGAATAGACTCTTGTATTGGCATGCACAAGGTGACAGGCACCGCGCGGTGCCTGCCACTCTGTCCATGCCAATGCAGAGGTACCATAGGTACCCCCCATGTGCACCCCCACCCCTCCAACTATATGGGGGCCCGCTACGGGCCCCCAAAGGCAAAGACCACATGCCTTTCCATGGCGGCAACACCGCCATGGAAAGGCTGCTTTCCGCCAGCATCCTAATATGGATGGCGGTGTCTTGCAGACACCGCCACCATGTTAGAGCCCTTTTCCGCCCGGTCGACAAGTAGACCGGCGGAAAAGCGGCGGACGGTCTTTCCGTCCGCCTGGGTCCCCACCGCCATCGTAATATGGCGGGGGGGAAATGTTGTGCGGGCGGACAGGAATGGCGGGCGGATCGCCACCGCCATACGGGCGGCGCCGATCCGCCAGACATCATAATGACCCTCTAAGTTTGGGAAGTAGTATGATGACCGCTTCGCGGAGCGTGGGAGGTAGTATCTGCTTCTCAAGGGCCTCCGCATACACCTCAATCAGTGTTGTGATAGGCCTTGTAAAAATCCCCACTAAAGCCGTCCAGCCCAGGGGCAGATGAGCTATGGAGAGAGTCTATGGCCCCCGAGTGCGTCAGCCTCAGAGATTGGTTCCGCCAGGAAGTCCTGCATGCCCTTTTCAAGATAAACTAACGCAATCTCCGAGAGGTAGTCTTCTATCGTCGAGGGGTCTCGCCCAAGTGTGGAAGTATAGAGAGAGGTGAAATAAGAGAGGAATTCGTCCCGAATGTCTGCGGTGGAGGTAAGGGCTGTGCTAGTGGAAGAGCATAATTCAGTAATATAAGCTTTGCTATACGGAGGTCGGAGCACCTGGGCAAGCGTTCTGCCGGGACGGTCACCCTCACCATATCGCCGAGCAGTTTGATATTTGCCCAGGTATAAGATCTCGCGATCCGCAGCGTCTCTGTACTCGGTAAGTAGTGCCAATCGCTTTCCTGCAAGGTCCGGCCGAGGGGCCAATCGCGTCTCACTGTCCAACGCAGCAAGCTCCTGTTCCAACCGAGCTATTGTAGCGCGGAGAGACCAAAGCACACCAGCGTGCTTGGCGATACAGACCCCCCGAATGTACGCCTTAAAGCCCTCCCACAGCACCGCCCAGGAGTCCACCGATCCAGTATTAATGGCAAAATAGTCTTCGATGGCCTCGGAAACTTCATTATGGAACAGGTCGTCCAGTAAAGCGCGACCAGGGAAGCGCCACTGTCGTTCAAATCCGTCTGGACGAGGCACTTGTAGGCGGAGTAAAACTGGGGAATGGTCCGAGTATGTTCTAGGGAGTGTCTCAATGGAGTGGTACCAGGAGGACACACCGGGTGATAGTAACTAGTAATCGAGCCTGGTCCACGTGTTGTGCTGCCCCGAGTAATGCGTGAAGTCAGTGTGAGCTGGGTTACGCAAGCGCCCGACGTTAAGGAGTGAGAACTGGTCGCAGAGGTCGAGGAGCACCCGGCGCGCACGTGGCTTGGTGTCAGGGGAGTTGGCAGTCCTATCTAGCTCAGGGTCCATGAGCAAGTTGAGATCCCCACCCACCAGCGTCAAGATGGGATCTAACTTAGCTATCTGATCATGTAGAGAGTGGAAAAAATCAGGAGAGTCAGTGTTCGGGGCATAGACACATATCAAAGCCATGTTGTGACCCATAAGTGACCCTACAACAATGGTGTACCTACCCTCACTATCAGTGATGACCGAACGGGGACTGGAAGGAACCCTCTTATGTATGAGAATGGCCGTGCCCCTGGCGTAGTTGCTGTAATTAGCGAAAAAAACGGTGTGCGCCCCAACTAGATGCAAAGCGCGCAGGATCGGATTTGGGCAAGTGCGTCTCTTGTAAGAAAGCAACGTCGACATTGTGCCGAAGCAGATAGGAAACAACCTGTCTCCTCTTACGATTGTCGTTAAGCCCTCTCACATTCCAGGTCATCAGGGACAGACTGGAGGGGCCCTCCACATTACCCAGCTGAGTCATCTAACGGTCGTACAGTGCATGTCCAATACATGAGCCCATGGCACATAGCAATCTGTGACAGTGAACAAGCTGAATAATAATCAACAATTACAATGCAGCAGCAAACATCCCCTCCCCCACCCCTCCCAGCCTTACTACAAAAAAGGCAAGGCATACCCTCCAAAAAGAACAATTCACAGAGTACCAATTGACTTGACATAGGAACGTAACATCCCTGAAATGATACCCCCGAGTGACCCTAAACAAACCCCAGGTGTACACCATGAGGGGTGGCAATGCCACACCAGTCATCCAACTACATATAAACAATCAAAATGTTGAGATGGAGAATCATCAGGTGGCATAACTAAGATGAATAATCAACAATACGGACAATGTCAACCAGTGCCTGAGCCAGAAAAGAGCTCCATGCTAGCGTCAGAGCCACTATGCGGAGGGGAGGATCTGGCTCCGCTTGCGGCAGCAGGATTGTTGTTCTGTTTATAAGTGCAGCAGAAATCTTGAACATCGGTCGGGTTGTCAAAAATGCGGGAACGGCCGTTGACGTCTACCCTCAGCCGGGCCGGATATAACATGCCGTATTTCAAGCCCAAGTTACGTAGAGTGGCCTTGACCCCATTATATTTGCGCCGGGCCTCCTGCACCATGATTGTGAAGTCCGGGAATAGGGAGATTTTGGAGCCCTGCCAGGTGGTGTCACCTTGTTCCCTGGCAAGACGAAGTGACGTGTCGCGGTCTCGGAAGTTCATGATGCGCGCTATGATGGGGCGCGGTGGGCAGCCTTGGTTAGGACGAGGCCCCAAGGACCGGTGTGCTCGCTCCACCACAAATCCAGGAGGGAAGGGCTCCTTCCCGAACAGGTCAGTTAGCAGAGTTTCGACGAAGAGATGCAGTCGGCCCGTGGCAGTGGACTCCGGCACTCCAAGAATGCGGAGGTTGTTGCGCCGACTTCGCGCTTCAAGGTCCTCATTTTTAATGGCCACTTCTTTCAGGATACGTTCGACCCCCTCTAACTGCTTCGCTGACTGCGCCGCGCCTTCTTCAACATCAGAAATGCGCGATTCCGCGACGTCTAGGCGCTTGTCGTGGGCCTGTAGCTTGGCCCCCAATGTCTCAAGGTGTTTATCGAGAGCATCGAAGCGCCCACCAAGGTCCCGGAAGCCAGCTCTCATCTCTCGAAGAAAGGACGACGAGGGGGCAGATTGATCGTCAGCATGGTCTGGGCCCTGGCCACCCTCCGCCATATTGGAACTGTCCTCGGACGCTCTCTCCACCAGTTTTTCAAATGGAAGGGTCTTCTGCTTGGGGTCCCTGCGGCCCATGCCGCAACGCACTGAGAGGAGCAAGGCCGCAGCGAGGGGACCTCAATGCGGGAGCCGGAGGAGGGACAGGCACGGCCCCACCCCCAAAAAGATGGAGCACAATGGCGCCCGCGCCGACGGCCCCGCCGGGACGCGCAGGCGGCGCCAGTCGCATCCACCGATCCCAAATGAGAGCTGGCACGCAGTATTCTCCCCCGAGCGTGCAGCACTGAACGCGGCACCAGGTACCGCCAAATGAATCCAGGCCGGTGTGGTCCAAATGCCAGTCCAAATGCGCCAGAGAGCGACTGTAGGGAAGGGCGGGCTCCAGGGGCCTCTCTCCCACTTCAGTCCGCACACGCAGAGGGCCAGGGGCGCTTCTCAAGGGTAAGCGATGGGCTAATGCGATCCAGGCGTAAGGTGCGGGGTCCTGTCGCTGTCGGGCAAAGCCCTGTCCGGTAAAGTGAAGCCCAAGTGTGGAGGGGCAGCAACGGCGGGAGGCGATGGGCCGGAATCTAGCTAGGCTGCAGTGGCAATGGGGACCTAGCGGGAGAAAGCCATGCGCGGGGGGCACCAGGCCGTCCCAAGCCCTCCCCCCGCCCCCATGTCCCACGACGACCAATCGGCCGCCTCCCGGGCTCACCGGCGGGCCCTGTCCCCGCGGGGCCTCAGGGATGAAGCAGGCATGCAGGCTGTGCTCAGGTGGCTGGTAGTAGCCAGCAGCACCCCGTAGGTATAAAGGTGGCACAGTGAAGGGGGGAGGCAAGGAGAACAACCCTAACTCGCACACAGCTCGCTCACCGCCGCTCCGGGTCCCCGCATACAGCCGCCCAAGGCCTCACCTCAGCGCCGCTACGCAGCAACGTTCCGTCCGTGCAGCAGGGCCGCCATCTCAAAGCGCGTCACCTCGCCCCAGGCCGTCTCGAAATCCGCATGGTACAGGCTCCGCTCCCGCTCGGTAACAGGTCGCCGGGCGCCGGCCGGTCTCAGCAGGGCAGCGGCATGTCGTCTATGCAGATCCCTGCTGTGTGTGAGGGGAATTAAACTGCGTAGTTGGAGCAACTGGCGGAGCTTCAACGCCGCGCAGCCATCTTGGTCGGCGGATAGGCCACGCCCCATGGCATTGTCTTTTAACCCCCATGTGATGGGTATTTATTGTGGCTCACATGTTTAAGTGGAAGTGTTGCTGGATATCACTGCCTTTTAGCTGTTGGCGGATGTGGGATTTGATAATGGCATTTTTTACCCCTGCCGACGTCCACCTGTCCACAGTAAATGGGGTAGGTCATTGCTTTTTGTTATGGCATTGAAATTATCATATTATATAACATGAGACAGGAAGGCAGCAGCGATTATGTAAAGCAATAAAAACACCCAGTGGCTTGCCGAGGCTTTAACCGTCATTGCAGGGAATACTTCTAGATGTGGCTGAAGGTCAAGCAAGTAGCCTCAGCCCTTCCAGCCCACACCAGGGAACCTGACAGGGGAGGGTGGCGGGGGGTGTAAAGTCCTCTCAGCCCAATGGTCATTGCGCACCTGTAGCTATCTATAGTGCAATAGACCAGGAGCGGCCAGTGCAGGTAAGAGCGGAGGGGCCGGGTTGGGGGGATACGACAGACGACAAGGAGGAGAAATTAACTAAATAATTAATTTTCCCTCGTCGTCGTCATCTGTTGAAATCCCCCCACCGGCCCCACCGCTCTTACCTGCACGGGCCGCTGCTGCAGTAGACGCAGTTTATAAAGGCTACAATTGGTTCTGTCGGGTAATGACAATTGCTTAGAGTTCCAAGAGATGGTCAAAAAACATACACTTTTTAATTTATGGTCACAATACTTAATAGTGATTAGGTTGGAACACAAAAGACAGACAATTATGCAATGCGTCAAACGTATTTACTATGGGCATAATTATACATTTTATATAGGAGCTGTCAACAATTCAATTAAAAAAAGATAGTGACATTAAATATAGTGAAGGACGACGGTGCTCTGTGACATGAGTGAAGTGAGTGTCATATATACATAGGTGAAGCAGTTATATATACAAATTATACAAGGGAAGAAGGAACTTAAAATTGGTCAGTATAGGAGGGTGTCGGTGTCTCTGGTAGATTTACTGGTAGAGACCAGATGACCCGAAATAACTGAACCAGGTGTACATGGGCGTGTTGCAGATTATACCCATTACATTGGTAGCAGTGACTATATGTAGTTGCACATCCTCATTTAGTATGTGCCATTGTAGAAGGTAAGCAGGTACAGTGACAGCATAAATATCTGGGTTAACGATGCAGTGCTCTAAAGAAACTGGAACACCCTGCTTCACAAGGTGTTAGGTATGGGCTCCGCCAGAAGTGGCTGCCCAGCACAATATGAAACAGAAAGGTGGGAGCACACTTCAAATCAGTTTCAAAGTAATGGTAAGATTTGCCATAGGCTAAGTTATGTTCAATAATCTCAATATATTTTTCTTCAGTGATAGTCACAATTGTGCAGTTGTTAAATATGAACAGCCGATAACATACAGCAGTCAGGTGAACTGATACATGTTTTAATATCTCAGACTTTATCAGGCTGCGGACAATGGGTAGATTGAGAACCAAGAAATGTTGTCTCTATAGGTGGCTTATTTTGAATGGAATCTTATTTCTGTCTGATGTTGTTATAAAAATCGCTGGGAGTTGGTTCGATTTAAGAAAATTATTATACATAAGGCATAGCTGATGTCAGTTAAAGTGGGCCTACGACGAGGGCTGTGCGTAAGACATATAAAATGGAACACTCCTTAACTACAGTGACTTCTCTCTGGACGGCTTATCACGGCCTCATCTCACACGCATCCTCTTAATCAACTGAACTTCTGTCCTTACCCTTGGAGCCCTCGTCGTAGGCCAAGGTGGTACCAGTCTATTACCCATCCTTCTACCCACATCCTCACCACATCAAAGAGGTGGAACGGGTGCACAGACTGGACCCCATACATGCTCTGTCCTGTAACTTTGATCCTGCTTGACAGCACAGAGTGGACAATCATCTCTTTGCGGGCTTCGTCAAAGCAAAAAAAGCACGACCATGGACGTGATTTAGAGGTCGCCAGGGGTCACAACTGCGACCCCTGGCACTGCCTTTGTGTCCCCTGGCCTCAGAGGAGCAAAATCAGCACCAGGAACACAGGGGTACTGTGGTATCTTCATGTCCTTGCCATGCATTCTCTCCTTGGTTATATGTCCCCTGCTGCTCAGCCAGTGTGACTTTGAGGTAATAGAATGCTGATGTGTGCATGGTTTGAGTGAGTGTCAGTTGGAGTGCGTGAGCTAAGCAGCAAGGATGTTACTCCCAGTGGGGCCTTCCTGCTTCCCTACTATCATCTTCTACCTGTAACCTGAGACTACTAACTTGAAAATAAACTTTATCCTGTTTCCCTTATACTACTGGCTACGCGGCATCTTCATTTACCACAAAGGCAACGAGCGTAAAAGGGACCTAGCGTGAAGACTACAGCGCTACTGCAGGAACATGAGAGGAGATTAAAACTGAAGATTACCTGAAACTATACAAAAGACATAATACTAAAGCTGAACTTTTACAAGTGCAATCTGAAGGAATTGAAACGCCCTCAAGGCCCCACCGACGTCTCTTCACAGCTGGCAGCCTGCAGTCCAGAGCATTCAACTTCCTTTTCAACAATTTTACGTCTACTAACAAACAAAGCAGCAGCCCTTATGGACATCGATTGGGGCTTCACTTTCCTTGTTTTTGACATTTTTTTATTGCAATAAAAGTTAATCATATTATATTGTTCACTGTTATTGTAATAAAAAGACAGAGTACAGTTACCTGGAATATGACTCTCCTTGTCAGCTGAGGTAAGCAAAAAATGCTTTTAAATGTATGTTGTGTGCATGCTTGTGGGTAAGAGTGTGTTTATGTGAGGGACAGTGTGCATGTGTGAATGTATATGTATGTGTAAGCATGTGTGTGTGTGAGTGAAAGTAAAGGTCACATGGCATGTGATGTCACTTCCGCTACCCCAGGCATTTTGGTGAATTGACGTCCATGAGCAAGACCGTGAGCAAACGCACCACTTCTTGCTGGATCATCCTTTGTATCACAATCTGCTGCTCCTTAGCCAAAGAAAGACTCTCCATAGGGCATGTGTGTCCTCTGCTTCACTGGCTGACATCTGCTGGATAGCCAAGTGGTCATCCCTGGATATGTTTGCCAAGCATTACTGGTTCCCATCTCAGGCATGCAGTGCTGGATACTTTGGTTAAGTAGCACTACTAAATCTCACCACCTATGGTCATGCTGTTTTGGGACTCATTCACAAGGTGTAAACTTTGTCACAATATATATACACCTGGAGATAAATTTGCCTACCTTCTGTAATGTGCGGTGCGTAATCTACCTCCAGATTCCGCACTACCCTGCCTTCATTCCTGATGAGTTGATATTATGCATAAAAAGTTCCCAAGAAATGTAAACATAATCTGTGATGCATTTGTCACTGTTGTTGATCCTTTCTGTTTTTCTCTGTACATGCTTTGATGCAGTGTGTAAAACGTACTGGGTACTGATAGCAGCGCACCTTATTGGAAAGATAGTTGAAAACAAATGAGTGGGACCTTCCACAATTTCATGATGTGCTGCTTCAGAAGATTATGAATTTCTGCCTCAACCTGCTTTTTAATGTTGAATTGGATAGTTGATCTTAACAGTTCTTAAATGTCAAAGCATATTTCTTCATTCTTTAGTTTCCATATTTCTCTGAACAGATCTGGAAACAATTTTGACACGCACTCTACTCTATGCCATTTTACCCCACTAAACACCACTTTATGACACTCCACGCCACTCTACACAACTCTACGCTGCTCCACGCCACTCATCCCCACTCTACACTACTCCACTCTATGCCGCTCTACTCTTTGACACTCTATTCCACTCCATGCCATGCCATTCCAGTCTATGCAGCTCTACTCTGCGCCATGCCACTCCATTCTATGCCACTCCACTCTGTGCCACTCCACTGTGCCATTCTACGCCATGCCACATCACATCACTCTATGCCACTCTACTTTTCTCCACTCTACACCACTCCACTCTACTCCACTCTACTCTCCTCCACTCCACCCTATGCCACTCTACTCCATGCCACTCTACACCACTCACTCCAATTCCACACGATGGCATTCTACTCTGTGCCACTCCACACTACACCACTTCTCTCCACTCCACTCCACGCCACTCCACTTCACTTTACATCGCTCCACCCCACTCTATGCCCCATCCACTCTACGTCATTCCACTCTATGCCACTCTACTCTATACCACTCTATTCTATACCACTCTACTCTATACCACTCTGCTCTATACCACTCCACTCTATGCCACTCTACTCTATGCCACTATACTCTACTCCATTCTACTCTACTCCACTCTCTACACCACTCCACTCTACGCACTGTAACCTTTGCCACTCTAGTCTACACCACTCCACTTTACTCAATGCTACTCCACTCTACTCTTCGCCACTTTACTCTACACCCCTCTACTGTACGCCACTTCACTCCACTCTGCACACTCTAATCTATGCCACTGCACTGTACTCTTCACCACTCAACTCTAAGTCATGCCACTCCACTCTACTCTATGGCACTCTACTCAAATCCATATTTTTCCTCGTCAGACCTCTATTGGGTAGGCACAGCATTTTGATGCAAACCTAGGTTTAAAAGTGTTTGTAAATCTGGGTTTGCGTCAAAATACATGAATGGATGCTTAGGAACGCCCATTCTGCACCCATGTAATGTCAGCCCGACTCAAAATAATGCAAGGTAGCGCTATGCGCAGCATTGCATTACATTACTAAACAACATAAAGCCACGCAAAGTGACACAAACCCAACACAAATTCATAGTAAATCTGGGGCCCAGCAGCAGCGACAATGACTTAGGCATCAAATGATGGATGATCTCCTTTGTGTATCAGCGCCGGTCTAATGCAACATTCATATGTTATAGGTGTCTTGTAGGCTTGCACATAGTTCCATATCTTGTTGGTTGAATTGAAGTGTCCTCATGCAGACAGGTAACCCTTGTATCATTCAAGACATTGACGAAGAACCAGTGTTCATCAGAAAGGATATTTTCACAGCATCATCACGATCAACATAGTCTGGTATCAGTTCAGTGAGTTCACCATCAAAAAGGAAATTGCCTCTCACTGAAAACACTTTTCTTACGAAGGACTTTATACATTTCTGGGATGAAACCCTATCCAAAAAGCTGGTTTTGGTGATTATTTCCCTTCCCCTACCTCTTGAAGTGGACATTTGGCGGGGCTTGCCAGGCTTCTGACATGAAACCCTTTGTGCGGAGGAATGAGTGTGTCTTGAGAACCTCTGTCAGAGCATTTGCAAATGCTCTTAAAATGAGCAATTGTCACACATTCATGGCGCTTGGTGTCAGATGCAATGCATGTACCAGTGTGAGGCAGACTTCCACATCATAAGCACAGTTTTTTGGCAAAATGTTCTGCAACACATGTGTTATGGATGTGATGTAGCATGTTGTCTACACCTTTCTCCCTCCCGCGCCCTGCAGTAATCATCACCTGAAATTTAGGAACGTGAGCAGCAACTCACCGTTTCAAGGATGTCTGACAATTTCCGAGACTTCTGCAGCAGTTTCTTCCCGAACTACTCACATCAGGCAATAATCTGTTATTTTAATGCCTCCTTAGTTACACTTGTCAAATTTGCAATGCTTTATGCATCCTTTCCGGCATGGGATAAAAGAATCAATGGCCCCCCTGGATGCTGATGCGTCCAATAAAATATTTAACAATCAGAATCATAATTTTTCTTATTCATAAAATACGTCTTGGGCAGGTTTTCAAGCCAGCATGTGTATCTGTGGCATCCTTATGAAACTCAAAGCCAAAGTCTCACATACTAGTGCCCACAGGCTTCTTTAACAGATCCCTTTAGTACTTCTCTTTCTCAAAGGCCAGACCGTCTGTGCAGCTTCAAAAGTCCTTTATCCATGCTACCAGTATAGACCCAGGATGCTGGATCCCCCAGGACTCCTCAGCTTTGTGCACGCAGTTGTACTTCATGATTCCTAGTTATGCAATAGCTTGCACCTGAAGTTTTGCACATGAAGTCTTTGTGAAGAAATATTTTTTGTTCTGCTACCAATGTCTGTCTTGTTTTAGACAATACACCTGAAATGGGACGTTCCCTCTCCATTTCTGCACTTCTCTCCATTTGCGTGCTGATGATTTTACTTCTATTTGCAAAGTAACTTTGATAATAACTATTGCTCTCAATCAACCAAGTCCATTTCCCTATATACAGATGGATCTAAACAATTCATTACCTTATTTAATACATGTTTTAATTGTATGGTAAATAGGGAGCAAACTGGCAATAAGCTTACTAACTTAGTAACTCAGAAATACTGCTTTCCTATCTGTGAATATTCCCTATTGCAGTTCCTTTTTAGCACTTGCAATTCTACTCAAATTTAAAAAAAAAAGTTTTACATGGCAGCTTGGGAGGCACTCCTAATAAGGAGAGAGTTTAGAAAGGGCTGCATGATCCAGTCCTGTGGTGATTTTGAAACAATGGGCCAGAAGTACTAAGGGGCTTATTTACAAGCCCCTTGTGCCGCCGATACGTCCCCTTTTGCCATATTAAAAGTGACGCACCGTTGGCGCAAGGGGCTTGTAAATAAACCCTAAATGTTTTTACGGTCGGCAACCGTCCGAATCACCATACGCAGCCGTAAAAGTATTTTTTGCCATGCACTAATTGTATTTTAGGAGTCAGTAAATATTTACTGACTCCTAAAACTGGTTTGCAACTGTCCTGCAATGCTATTTGGAAGGGTCATGTTGTATTCCTCCCTTCTAAATAGTTATTCGATAGGAGATGTATCATTGTTTTGTGCCCTAATACAGATGTAAAACATTGAGAAAATTGTCAATTACCAATTGGGGTGGTAATGCATACCCTTCCCCCTTTGTAAATATGAACAAAATAAGCATTGGCAAACCTAAAAGGTCTCACCTATGTGAGAGCTATTGACTTTGCCAAGTCTTTCAGCCATGTTGTGCAGCAGCGTGGCTGCTATTCAGCGTGGCTAAAAATTAGGGTTCAGAATAGAGGAGAGTGGCATACAGGAGAGTGGTGTAGAGCAGAGTGGTGTAGAGCAGAGTGGAGTGGCGTAGAAAAGAGTGGAGTGACGTAGAGTAGATTGCCTTAGAGAGGAGTGGTGTTGAGTGAAATGTCGTAGGGCATCATAGAGTGGCATAGAGTAGAGTGGCATAGACTGGAGTGGCATAGAGTAGCGTAGAGTACAGTGGCTTAGAGTAGAGTGTGGTAAAGTAGAGCAGCATAGATTGCCGTAGAGTGGAGTGGCATTGGGTAGAGTGGAGTGGCACAGACTAGAGTTGCGTAGAGTAGATTGGTATAGTGTGGAGTGGTGTAGTTTAGAGTGGAATTGAGTAGAGTGGCGTAGAGCAGAGCGGCATAGAGGGGGCTGGAGTGGCATAGAGCAGAATGGAATGGCATAGAGTGGCATAAAGTAGAGTACAGTGGAGTAGCGTAGAGTGGCATAGAGTAGAGTGGTGTAGAGCAGTGTTAATTTGTAAAATATTAAGTGCCAAGGCTCTGACCAGGAGGCCACTGCAGCTTGCACCACCCATTGCCCTTGTCATCGCTGCCAAAACAACTACAAACCATCTCTCTCGCATGTAAATGCGACAGTTCAGATTATTCCAGGTCCCCAAAGCTAAAGGAATGGCTGGGGAGGCAGGTATGAGCAATTTTAATGTATATTGTATTCCTAAACAACCGTTGTTCTGCTCATCTCTAAATTAGATGAGCAGCGCCACCATGTGGTAGACTGTTCTATGTATGGTGTTGACAATTAGGTGCCGGTGCCGAGCACTGGAAACCAATTAAGTGCCGGTGCCGAGCACTGGAAACAAATTAAGTGCCGGTGCTTAGCACTGGAAAGCCCCAGTACAAATTAAGCACTGCTGTAGAGTAGAGTGGCATGCCATAGAGCGACCTTGTATGAAGTGGAGTGGCGTAGAGTGTCACAGAGTAGAGTGGAGTGGCATGGAGTGGGGTAGAGTGCGATGGAGTGGCGTAGAGTTGAGTGGCATAGAGTGGCGTGGCATGGAGTAGATTGTCGCGGTGTGGAGTTGAATGGGGCACAGTGGAGTGGCGTAAAGTGCCATAGAGTAGAGTGGTGTAGAGTGGCGTAGAGTAGAATGGTGTAGAGTGGCGTATAGTGGTACAGAGTAGAGTTGCGCAGAGTGGTATAGCGTGGATTGGCATAGAGAAGAGTGGAGTGGCATAGACAAGAGTGGTGTAAAGTAGAGTGGTGTGGAGTGGTGTAGAGTGTAGTGGCATAGAGTGTTGTAGAGTAGAGTGGTGCAGAGTCGCTCAGAGTAGACTGGCGCCGAGTGGCATGGAGTCAAGAAGTGCAAAATGGAGTAGAGTGGCGTGGAGTGGCATAGAGTAAAGTGGTGTAGAGTGGAGTAGAGTCGAGTGGCATAGAGTAAAGAGGCGTAGAGTGGAGTGAAGTAGAGTGGTGTAGAGTCAAGTGGTATAGAGTAAAGAGGCGTAGAGTGGAGTTAAATAGAGTGGAGTGGTGTAGAATGGTGTAGAGTGCAGTAGCATAGACTGGAGTGGCTTAGAGTAGTACGGTTGCGGTGTAAGTAACTAAAGCATGCACAGAGACAGCATATAGGGTGAAAGCAACATAAATAGGAAGCTGTATGTCTGTGTTAAAAGTAGAAAAGAACATTGCACATCCAGGCATAATACAGAAACCCTTTTAAAAGAAATAGTGTGTTGCAAAAAGATGAGGAAGAACATATGTACTTAGTCCATGCTTCAGGGAGGAGCTAACACAAGAAAGGAAGGGAAGCCTACGGGAGCTATGCAACCAAAAGATTGCAAAAGAGAGTGACAACGAAAACAACTAATGGTATGCTGTGGTTGGTTTGTAAGCCCACTGAATTGTAAACAATATGTCTCGCAGCACATCGCATGCACTGTGTAGGTGAGATATAACAGGTTTGTTGGGTAGTAGGCAGTCATCTAGGGGACCAATGCCATCTCTCAAATGTGTTACTAAAAAGAAAACTTTTCTTTTTAAACACAACACTGTTTTATTTAGGGAAAACAGTCTGTATTTGAAAAAAAATACTTCATTGAAAGGTGCTTACAGATCTTGTAGTCTGCTGACCCTAGCAGGCCACCTTCCATGTGATAGACCAGTCAGAGTGAGTCACAATTTATGACTTACCTCATTAATTTTCATGAAGTAGGTCAGACTGCAAACCACTTGGAGTTGGAACGTAGCAAACTGACCTATTAGTATATAAGTCGGATTGTTAAATTATAAACTGGTCACAAACATACTGGTTGCAAATTGCGACCCTATATTGGCGATCAGTAATTAGTATGTCAGGGCCTATAATTTTACTTTATCAGGCCATGGACTAATACAGCTCTTCTTTAGTGCTCCTTATTGTTCCTTAGAGAATGTTGCGTCACAATGCATCAAAATATTTTACTGATTACCATACAAACCTAAAATACCTTATATAACAAGGAGTTTAGATTTAGATTGAGATTTACTTTTTAAACACAGACCAAGTTTCAAACATATAACAGCCCCATCTATTTTCTTCCTAAAAGTTAATGTCCTCTGCCAAAATTAACACGAAAGCTTACCTAATTCATGATGGACCAAACAAGTGCCCATGGGATCTCCCTACCCCATATTTCTTATCCAAAAAAGTGCCACAAGCATGATTTTCTTTTGATAAAATTTAATTAACAGAATTATGAAAACCATTCCATTTGCTTGAAAAGTTTTAAGAAAAAATAATCCTCATTCATAGCATTGAGCACTGATTTTTTTAAAACAAGTAATAACATATTTTTTCCATTCAGTGCCATCCCCTGACGAGAAATTCATCCACATTTTAAAATTCTTTTACTCTTGATGTAATACTTGTATTTGTGGGGGTACTTGCTTCTCCACATTAATCATCCATTTTTTTTCTTTAATGATGCGGTTAGGATTTATTTGAGCATACTTTGGAGTTCTGTCAATCAATTGCCATAACCCTCATGTAGTTTGCTAGAGGAGAACCATATTGGCTGCATATTGGATTGTGAGGGATGGAATCCAATTAAATCTTGGAGACAGTGTATCAGCACTAGGAAGAGGGGGAAGTCAGAAATTAAAACATTAAAACATAACGGTACTGGGCAACAGCTGTGTTTTAAAGAATCCTTTATTGCATTGCCATTGAATATTTGAATACACCACTCCCCCATCACCTTAACTAAATACAGCTCCTAGTATTAGAGTAGAACTCAGTTATCAACTGTTAATGTAAATGTGAGTATAGGGTTTATTCCCATCAGCGGGATATAAACCCCCCTCATTAAAGCTCAATATGAACATCAGAACATACTCTAGCTCAGTGTTCAAAAACAACTAAACAGAAGGGAAATTTGTTACTAATGATTTACCCAGCCATAGGAAAAAATCAGCCAATAACAGTTCAATGTAGCACTCTTTTTTATGAATCAGAGTAATCAAATCTCCCTTTCATGAAGAATGGGTCAAAGAAGATTGTACAACAATTAAATAAACCGGAGAGTCTTTTGGTCCTCTTATTGATCTAGTCATTGCACAACATTATACTTAAACTACAGCAACCCCCTAACTTTGACGGTAATTGATTTATCATTAAAGGGGTAATGTTTAATTTTTAATTTAAGTTCCATTTTTACTGCAGTAAATCCATCAATTTTATTCAAAGCAATATTTAACAACAGTACTTAAATGAAGCTAGTTCTTATCATTTCTGGTGCCAAACTCCGGACCAGCTTACATTATTCGCCAAAACTTCAGAGAGTTATTTGTTTACCGGACCTTCTAAATTTAATTCAAATAATATTTTACAAGGGGTCAATTTTCCTACAAGTAACTGATTGTACATAGTTTTTATCCACTTAAGGATAATTACAAAGTCCTTCCTACATATGAAATTTACTATTTAGTGGCTAATTTCCATTATTATGATTTTTGCCATACAGCATTCGTGGTCGTCTTGCTTTTTATGGCTTATGTGCATCATAAGATTCATTTTTAGTTGAGAGATTTTTTTGAAGCTCTAATACCAACCTTTTACCCCCTTAATACCTAATTTGCAGTTGTCAATGAGTCATCTGGAGTACAATTTATTTCCTCATAGATAAATTGATCTTTAGGAACAGGCTCACCTACCTTCTCCAACTCTAAAGATGATCTAAAGCTCACCCATCAATTATCACATAATCCAATAAAGTAGTTAATATTAACCTCTGTGCAATATGGTCACTTTCTGGACTATTGGTTAATACAAAATTCTGAATATTCATCCAGAGGACATTAGATACCAAAGTATAATCAATCACTGTCAAATGTAAATATATTGTGTGGGAGTATCAGGTTGAAGCCTGCATTTTACAAAAATCAAGTCAAACTGTGAGAGAAGACAACAGTATAAACCTTTCAAAGGCTACATAATAATAAATAAAAATCTCCTTATAATTATTATTGTCCTCAATAGAACCTAATTGTGCGTTTAGGCTCCCATTAGCACTATATTGTCCGTAAAGAACTAATTGCTACTAAATTACAGCCAGTCCTCCCTTTTGACATCATAGTCCACGTTATTGGGAAGCTAACATACAATGATTAGTATTAATGATTTGTACAATGGAGTTTTATATACCATATGAATAGAAAGCCATTATTCATTTGTGCCAGGCATGTAGGGTATTCTGGTGCTCACAAAATCTGCTAGACCTCGAGGTGGGCATCCTTGCCCCTGTTTGCAGGTTTATAGAAGCCACTATAGTCATCCAGTGTAATATCTCCTACAGGCAAATTATATAATGAGTAGAGATAAAATGGAGAAAATGTAAATTATTCAAATGACAACTCATTCCCTTAGTATTCAGTAACAAAATTAGTATAGTTAAAAAGTCACTGAAGATATTCTCCTAATATACCAGCCAAATAAAAAGCTTTCATTGAATTTTCTGAACAAATCTTGTACCACAGAATCTATTTCATTGCTAAATTTCTTAATTATTATCAGGATACAAGACTCTTATAATAAGTCTTCTGATTGCACCTTGCCTACCTTTGATCCAAGGGACTTCATAGAATTTTTCCTGCCTGCACCAGGGTACATGGACGGAGACTTTTCTCTACATGACCTGGAGCTGCACCAGCCTGAGGGACTTTTGAGTCACTGTAGTTGACCATAACAATTAGGTATTGCCTGCTGGGACTGACACTGCTACTGAAAAAGGCACTAAAATCTGTTATAGGTTTACGTCCCAGGGACTACTGTTGGCCAATAGCCAAACATTGGCCCTTACATGCTGCGTCTCTACTACATAAGTGGAGAACAGATTTGCAAGAATGGACTATAGCCAAGTATCGTCGGCTGCACAAGGAGAGATGACATGAGAATGTGGATGGAGACTTGGAAATGTGAGAAGCGAAGATAAATCATATAGTAGACTCCCCAAGGGCTCAGGTGACCACTCAAACGGATAGTGGCTCACCAAGTGGGAACACCCTGTAACAAATTATTTGTTCCGGTTGTGAGACAGTATGAGTCGCATGATGTGGAAAATACATGGCTTGCCCATTGATGGCTACTTGCAGGAAAAGCAGTGGAAATAATACACTCTAGTTTGCAGGTCCCCTGCTCAGACGTCTAGACCACAATGTAAATGCTGATATACGTGATAGGATCAATCTTGTTTTTTGCTCTAAATGATTCCTGACATACAAATACCCTTGAGTTGTTATATGTTACTATGCTGACCTGTGTGGTTGTCCTTTTTGTATTATTAAAAATCGATAAATAAAGTTTTAAAAAACAGTCTTCTGAGTCATCACTCAATAACAGATCAACATGAGATATTCTTTGCAGCAACTGAGGAACAGCAAACAAGGGAGGAGTGGAACATATATCAACTATTATACATCATAGGAGGACAATGATCTAAAAGTGACTGTATTCAATTCATCAAGGTTTTTTAGGGGTTGTGCTATAAATAGTATTGGATCCAAATTGGTAGGTTTTATGCCCTTTAAGTCAGATATTTTTCTCAAGATATGCAGGAGATCTGACCTGTTGATATAAAAATCCACCTCAACACATTGATTGATGTTTTGAATTTTGGTGAATTATTCAAAACTGACGGGTCTCTCCTTACAGATTAATTTTTCTTTGTGTTCTTTAATTTCCCTCACTTTCTCTCTGTCATTTCCCATCCCTTCCCATGAGTCTGTTTACTGGAGATTCTATATTTAGATATTGGTTAACTATTTACTTTCACTTTATATATGTGTCCCCAATATCTAGTTCTCTTAAGATTGCGTTCCCTCCTCAAGCTTTGTGGGACAGTCACACCAGTAACATGTGTGTCCATTTTTCCAATCTCCAGTGTGTCGATGCTTTCTAAAAACACATTTTACTTCCCTGATTAGCTCCTATCATTTGGCTATACCATTTATTGTTGCCATGTTGAACACTTTTCACTGTTTCCAAGTATTTTCCTAATTTTCTAGGAAACCCTTCTGTTGATTCATACTCTGGGTTGTAAAATATGACTTTGCTTTTGGCAATGCATTATTTTTTTTTAGGTAGATGCACCTTTTGCAGATCTTCTGACATTAATGCGGAAATTTTGATTGTTTGTTCAACTTCCAAAATGGAGACAACAGAGGTGTTAATCTAAATTCTCGGGGTTGTATTCTGTATTTATGTGATTCTGAAGGTCTTCATGCAGGGGATAGATGCAAACATTAACTGTCGGAACATGAAAAGGATTTATTTTTTACTCTGATGCGCGATGAGCATTTCAGCAATTGCTCGAAGAAGGGACTTCATCTTATTTAAAATCACTTACGGTTTATTTATGGCAGCAGCATTGATCTTACTGAAGTGAGTACATTCTGCATTACATTGTAAACTGAGTGCATTGCAGCAATTGAAGCATAATTTGAGGAATTAAAGTGGTTTAATGCATTACTTATTTGGGAGTCCTGGCTGAGCCAATGCCGTGGTAATATCCCCACTCCCTGTGCCCGTGAGCTGCAGCGGTCTCTCCTCTACCAGTTTAAAAAGGTGCTGAGTTTGCAATGTTTTGCTTTGCCATCTCTCTCTTTTTTGCCGCTGACCTTACTAGCTTGCCCTCCTTTATTCCATGTATTTCCTTTTGGATTTGCAAGGGGTAGCGCTAGTCCACAAGTCCTCTGTCTACTGATTTTACTCCTCTCCGCCCTTTCATCTAATCCTGTAAGTGCAGAGGAATTTTGGACAAAAAGTTGTTCAATGGAGCATTGGGAAAATCCGACGTTTGAGGTGATTTCTCAGATCCAGTGCCCTCAACTTTTTAGGGAAATGCTCATCTAATTGGTTTATGGAGCAAGGACGTATAATCGGGGCCACTAGAAGTATGCATCAGGAGCGCACCAAATTATGCGGAAGGGTTGACTAAATTATGCGGCCTGAAGAGGCAAATTATGTGGCATAATGCAGCATAATGTTTGATAGTATTACTTCATTATTTCGTCAATTTTACACGTGGTAATGCTGTTTGGGCAGAGATTTCACCTCAGTACCATTTTAACAAGTAAATACAGAAATAAGCAACTGAAAGATGACCAAGTTAACCTTTATGAAGTTTTTTAGTAACTTTTGATCTGGTTGAGCTAGAATTTTTTTTTTTCTGGTTGAGTTAAAAGCACATTTTTGTTAAAATCTGCTTATTATGTAGCAGATTATGGATTATGTTGCAAATGTTGCAAATCCATAATTATGCCAAAAAATCCGTGGCTGCATAATTCCAGTGACTGTGCCTATAATTTGTGTAGTAAGGCTAAGAATCAAAGTCTGAACATGTTTATTGTCTTTGTTCAGGAGTATTTGTGATATATTGCAGTAATGGGAAGCAAATTTGGCTTCAGTTTAATGAGACCATCCTGCTTTAACACCTAATGTTTTTTCTGACCTTATTCACTTCACAATTCTCATATTGCGAATTTGCTTTATATTTCCACGGGGGCCCTTACACGTCTTGTTTCACTTAGTACTTCTATTTTTTCATGATCCCTCACACTCCACTTTTCCCAAATAATTTTACTGATTTTAAACATAGTTAACAGCAGCCCACCTGCAGACAACACTGTCCCAAACCACGTACAACCTCTTCTCTTCAGTGGCTAAACCCTCTTCATCCACTCTTCAGAGCAGCAAGAAGAGATATAGTAAACAGGAAATCCAAAACAAAACAAAACAGTAGAACCCATCATTTGGATCGACATGGTGCCATTAGATCATACAAAGGTACCATTAGATCATACAAAGGTACATCTTTGACACTGCCCGCTCTTCTTAATTCTTATCAAGTCACAGTGATCAGAGTGATCTAAGGAAGCTAATGTTGGTGAACCATCATTCTTGTGATGCAGCAGTGGCCTCCATACATTCTCAAACTTTCCCCCTGGTCATGCACGTCCTATGTCAATCTTTCACTTGCAGTCACCAGGCACACCTTGGTGCCCTCTCTTGCATGCTTGGAGACGCTTTTGTCTTTCACCTCAGAGCTATCAGTTGCTTTGCGATTAGCGATATACTGACAACCAATCACCAGTCGGATTTAGATCATTCCTTTATAAACAAGGGATTCAAGCCTAACAGTAACTAGTTGCTGCGGGAATGGATACCCCAAGACACCCATTATGTGGCTCATAATATCTTTGCAGAAGAGTTGCAGTGCAGGGCAGGACCACCAAATATGCAATTCATCTCCCTCTTGGCCAACACCGCCCATCTACATTTTTTACTGGGCTTTTGATTTCACTATGACATCATTTAGGTAATCCCTCCAAACTTCCTCCAAGCTACGTGTAGAGGCATTGCCCCGAGAATCTTACTCCATTTTTTCATATATGACCATTCAATCTTCAGGCCTGCCTCAGACAGAGCAGAGTGTATTTTGGAAACTAGTCCCTTTGTGGAGGTGTATTTAGTGAATAGCTTTTCAAACTGGGTTATTTCCCTCGTGCCTGCAGTTTTGTTCTTAGGGTATACATCCCAATGGTGGAGTGAAAAATAGTTAATGCGTTTGGACAGTCCCAGTTAGAATTCCTTCTTGCAAGTTCTAAAGGCCTTAAACTCGCCTTTGCAAAATAGATCTCTAAGCTTTTGTCCCCCACTTGCCAACTACTAAATTGGCTCCAGTTGACCAGGATTAAGCAGTGTAAATGGGGTGAGAAGCATGTAAGTCCCCAAACCCTTGTTACTTTGTCCATGATCTGCAATGTTGGGCACAGGACACCCAAAACATAGCTCACCTATGTCACTTAGAGAGCCACGCCACGTTCAATTGGGTGCTGCCCAGAAGTGCATCTTCCATGGGGATCCATTGTTTCTCTGTTTCATACAGAGACCTTTAGAATAGAATACAGAGTTGGCTAGCTTGATGGTAATGGGTGAGAATGGGATGGCCAGCCATCAACCTTCTTCCAGTGAAGAGGACATACCTCGATACTCTTGCGTTCCTATCTGCCAATGGGAAGGAGTCAATTACTGTTTGAAAGTCAGTCTTTGTTAGCATTACAGGAGTATGGGGAGAGCCTGGAACAAGTATAATAGGCTTGGTAGGACATTCCTTTTACCTGTTGCAAACCTACCCTACCAGGAAATAAACATGGGTTGACAAGAGCGAAGGTCAGCTTTGTTATCAGAGATACGACCGGTGTAGCTGGTAGCCTAAAGTTATTTTCCCAATGTTGAAGTAATGCACACTCCCAGGTATTTAACCTTTACTTTTTTACCATTGAAAATTGGAAATTCTGGCTACTTGTTTCACTTCCTGGTCCAGCCCTACACTTAATAACTCAGACTTGTCCAAGTTCACTTTGAAACTTGAAACAGCGCTGTAACTTTAAGTAATGTCCAAAGCGGCTTTGATGGACGAATCATGGTCTATTACCATTAGTAAGGTGTAGTCTCCAAAAGGTGGATTTTATGATGGTCTCCTCTTAAGGGCATGCCCCTAATTTCCCTACAATCAGGGCCTAATTTGTAAAAAAATAAGTGCCAGGGCTCTCGTCAGGAGACCGCTGCAGCTTGCACCACACATTTCCCTGCTATGCTGCCAATGATAGTAACAACACAACTAATAACAATCACACTCCTACAAGTGTGACAATTCAGACTATTTCAGGCCCTCAAAGCTATACGAATGACTTGGGCGGCAGGTGATAGTCATTTTTAATTTAGATTGAATTAAGAATTAGCTGTTGTTGTGGCCATCTCTAAATTAGACAGACAGTGCCCCCTTGTGAAAGACTGTCTGGCTAATTTGTGGCAGACTGGCACAAGCTCCGGTGTTGACAATCAAGTACCGGTGCCGAGCCCCAAAAACCAGTGGCTCAAATTAAGCACTGCCTACAATTCCTAATCTTGGCTGCCAAAGAGTCTAACACCAAGGCAAACAAAAACAGGGAGAGTGTCTGGACCTTAGTAAAGAATCAGCCAGATGTTACACAAGCCTCTTAAAGGCAGAAGAAACCACATTGGTTATTCCTTGCAGTCTGATAATATATAGAGCGCGCTGAGAGCAATAGCAAACTGCTACAGTTGCTAGTACCAGAGAGCTGAGCATTCAGACATGAGTACAAGCCACTTCTGCATCCCATCCCCAATATTGGAATTATGTTGTACATATAGACTGTCACTGATAGGGCCATCGGCTGGAATTCACCCTCCATGAGCAGTTAGGTTGTCGCTGCACAAAGCATGTTAGTGTTTCTGCATCTAGATCACTCTTGTTGACTGTCCCACTGGGTGATGGTGGGCCATAACGGCTGTGACCAAAATGTCCAGCCAGGGTCTGTGCCATGATGTGGTATGTAGTAAATTATTCAAGCCTTTTATCCTCATATTCTTTTCAAATGGTGCACAGGCAGTCGAAACATATCCTTTGATCCACTGAAAGAAGGTGCATGCTTTCAGAGCAGATGGAACGTGAACCCTGTTCCTTAGATTTAAGATTAAGGCATTGTCTGGTTACTTCAATCTGGGTCCTTTTGAGTTTCTGTACTACATTGTTCTGTGCTTCATCTGTGATCTCCTTCTGTAACAGAGGAAGAAACTGTTGATGATATGCATTAGTGAATAGAAGGAATTGTTATGCCAGGAAACATATTCTGAGTTGTAAGAAAGTTTGCTGACAGATAAGTAGTCATGCCAAGTTTCCCAATTCTCATTGATAAAACATTAGGATCCTGTTCCAGTGTATGGTTTTGGTGATCAGTTTGCTCGTGTTACGTTGTGGAAAGAGCTGGTCCAAAATGGAGCAATCAGGAAAGTTCTTGCCAGACTTTTGGCAGTAAGACAGGTCACAGTATGTCACTATTTTACTGAGTAGTCAGTGGAGCTGATAGCTTTTATCTAAAAAAGAACTAACTTTGGAAATCCCCATTTTGGTGATAAAATGGGAAAGTTTGTTCATATAATAAGTGGTGACAGTGGTTTGTGCCATCTTATGGGATCAAGACAATTCAGTTATAAAATCAACAGATATCTCTTTTCGGGCTTGAGACGGAATTGGTATAGGTTGTAACAGTCTCTCAGTTTGAGTTGTAATGATCTTTTATATAATACACACTTTGTACACTTTTATATGTGATCAATAATGCCTAATTATATAGTAGGCTAGACAAAAGTAGCGATGTATTAAATTCATTGTTTTGCAATGAGCAAACTGTCCAGCGCTGGAATTGTAATGGACCATCTTTATTCGTTTTCTGACGTCAGCTGAAGGAATTATTAGTTGTCCAGGGTACAATAGATGACAATGAACTTGAGTGAAAATGGATGAATGTTTTTATGTAATGTTTGTCTGTCTCAAGCCTGCTCTCAGGTTCTTATTCCCAAAGAGATGCCACAGCATGGTGTAACATTTTTTCGGGAGATATCTTGTTTTCTACGCTTTGTTACAAGGCATCCTCCCTCTACTTGTGCTTTCTTTATGAAAACAACAAAGCCCGATGTGCCAGTTGTTTTCTTAAACAGTGTAACCAACACATTTACAGCACAGTCTTGTGATCTGTGAATATTTTAATCTAAAACGTATCTCCCCTCATGAAATGCACATTTAACAGTTAATAATCCTTATACAATGATGGAAAAATTAATTTTCACAGAGTTAGTATGTTGAGAGAAAAATCTGAGGATTAATTTTGTTGTCATGGGCTGTCATTTTACAACCAGATAAAATGCATCTGTTAAAAAAGAATTATTATTTTTCCCGGGGAATGGTAAAGACAGGAACTTGTATAAAAATGTTCAGGTTTTGGAAGACTGGCCTGGTCTCTCTTGTCCAAGGCTAAGGAATATTCTTCTTTTCTAGTCACGTTGAAGGCATAATAATCTTGAAAAAACTTTCAATTTATCGCCATTAAGAACAAAAGTAATTCTAAAAAAATATTGTAACTCTTCCACAGATTTCAAAGGTATCTAGTTCTGGGTTGCGTGAACTTTATGATGATCCATTGTGACACCTTTACGCCTTTAAACAGCTGTAATCATGTTTAAGTTAGTCAACATTTGTTTGACTAAGTAATGTTTCTCAACTTTGGTGAAAAATTGATGATGATTGAATGACTGCAATGTCAAGCGGGTATTTTGGTGAAGATCTGCTGAGGAATCTGAATATATTGCAGGTGCATGATAAGAAGGTTATTGAGGTAATCCTGAAAGATTTTGTTACCAAAACCTTGAAAAGTGAATGGAGCATTGCAGAGCCTGAGTGGCATTACTAAAAATGTCACAATTCTCTTCATCGGTGTAATGGGATCAGATGTAGGATGAGTTGGAGTGAGAGATTTTGGAGAATGGGGCAATGGAAATTGTGAGTACCTGAACACTAGACCTGGTGCTGGCTTGCAGATTTAACTCACTTCCTGGTTTCAAGACACTTCCTAGGCAGAAAGGATAAAGTCAGTATTTAAGGGTCTAACAAATATGGAGACAAGGGCATGTGTCGTAAGTTGTCGTGGCTCTCTGTAATGTGCTAGTTTGCACCTGTTGCTGCATTCCTCACGTTTATTGTTTTGTTACCTTTTAGTTCTCTTGCGTCCTTAGGTACCCTTCTTCGTCTCTGCTGATGTCTGTATGGTTGTCTGTAATACCTCCAGTATCTCAATCTTCTTTGCTTCCTTGTTCCCTGTCCACTCTGGTTTGTGGCGAAATCCAAGGCCATCCTCCTGGTTTCCTGGTCCGTAGATTTGTTACAGCAAAATCTGCCACCGAAAATGGCAAACTTAAGACTAGGATGTGCTACCACTATATTCCACTAAAAAGTACCCCATACTCACTTGTTATTTCCTGCTTCATTACAGTTGCTACAGTGAACCCCATAGTCCTACCAGCGAGGCCTTTGGCATTGCTCCCGACCTACACAGAGTCCAGCCCAACAGTGAATTCCAGTCCAGTGTTTTCTCTCTCTCTTCCCCATCAATCCCCAGATCTATACCATGAGAGAGTAGTTCCCCATGGATTGCAAGAGCTTACAGCTGTTCTAGGCACCAGGAACCTGAAAAAACGCAAAATGTCCAAACGCCATACAAAGTGCAGTTTTCACTTGCCACTACTGTGGAGGATAAGAAGGTTATAAGTGCCTCATAATTTGGACTTGATCTGGTTTTGTGGTTTTGTTTAAGGGTCAGGATTGGGGCAATGGGTATATGTTTTATGGTCATCACATTCATTTCTCTATTATCAATACAGGGCTGTAAACTGTCTTCTTTCTTCTGAACAAAGAATTGTGGTGTTGCAGCTGATAACTGCAGTCCTCGGATGCACCACTTGCTGAGGCTGCTTTGAATGTAGTTTTGAAGAACTTCCTTTTTTGAACCAAACAATGCACATCGTTTTCTGTGTGGTATGGGACATTGGGTATGACATGTATGGGACAGCCTTTAGAATGAGAGCTTCCTTTGTCTGAATGAAAGCAAGATGGAAATCCTGTTGTTGGATGGAACAGAAATTAAGACTCTAGCCTTCAATTGGCCCAGCAGCCAAGGCACACCACCTACACTGCATTGAAAGTAACAGATTTGAAGTCATTTTGAGACAGAGATCTCCTTTGTCTCCCAAGATAATGTAGTGGTCAAGGGAATCAAGCTGCAACTCTCCCTTCTTCAAAGATTACTCCCACTACTCTGATAAGACTATTGGGTGGCACTGACAAGAGCCCTGGTGTTAGCATAACTAAGCTATTATGATATAGTTTACACTGGACTTCAACAAAAGCTCATTGTGGCAATGCAAAGACACCAAAACCAGGTAGGCAGACTTTTCCTGAACTTAAATAGGTGTGACCACATAAAGCCATCCTTGAGAAGTCTACACTGGCTGCCAAGAGGCACCAGGATTAAGTTTAAAGTATCTGCACCGCCCACAAGGCAAGATACCAATAAAGATTAACACCCCACCATAATCCTGATAAAACCCATGCTCTGAATCTGCAAATCCTATTACCCAAAAGGCATTCAGCTGGATCAAACATGGCAACAGAAATGTTGGCATTTAGGGCCATGATTCCTGGGACACTTTAAGCCGTAGTCCAATGGCAGAGCCGAACTGCATGTGTTTTCAGAAAGGCCACATATACTTAACTTTTTTGCATTGCTTTCACCTGAACCTCCTGTACATAAGAACTACTATATAGAATGTAGGTACTCAAAGTATGGCCCGTGGGCCAATTGCGGCTCGCTAGACCTTTCCATGTGGCCCCCGTGAGGAAAACAACAGCAGACAGTCAGCAGCCATTATTCTGCCTGTTGTTCATTCCTCGGGGCCGTATTCACAGTAAAAAAAAGGCATCAAAGGAGCATGCTCAAGAAATTAGTGTTGCCCCTGCTCCCAGGCACCCCCTTCCCATTCTTGCTCGGTGATGTCACTCACTTGCGGCACAGCAGAGGAAGAGGCTTTTAAAAAGGGCATGGAGCAAAGACGGCGCAGGTGAATTACTCGGAAGCGCTGGCTAAGGCCCGCATTGATCTGAACATCTGGAAGAGGCACGCTCTTTCATGGCTGGGCAAGATAGCAGCCGTTAAACTGACAATCTTACCGTGTCTGCTATACATTATGCAGACGCTTCCCTTGTGTCCACCATCCACGGTATTGGTCCAAATGCAACAACTAATTAATGGCTTCATTTGGGGTGGGAAGAAGCCACGCATGGCTCGACACCTTACGTATCTGCGGCAGGAGGACGGAGGTCTGGGGGTCCCTCACCTGGGCCGGTACTATGAAGCGACGCAGTTGCTCTGGATGGTGGAATGGTACCAACTGGAGTCCGAAAAGCACTGGTGCTTTATGGATCGGGGCGTAGCGGGGATTCACATCTGGAAAGTTCCTTGGCTCCCGCGGCGACACCGTCCTCCGGGTGCGTACCTCTCGCCGGTCCTGCGCGCTACCATGACAGTATGGGATAAAGTACAGGAGAGATGTCAGCTCTCTACGACTATCTCACCCTTGACCCCCTTCATTGGGAACCCGGACTTCCCCCCGGCTCTCACCGGGTCCGCTTACTTACCATGGCAGGAGGCCAACTGTAAACGTATTGGCGATCTTTTTGATCTACAAGGCATTATGGACTTTCCCCAGCTGGTAGCCCACTACGGGATTCCCAAGGAGGCGTATTGGCAGTACCTGGCACTGCGCCACTGGGTCACGCAGCCTCAGATTCGCCCGCATGCAGGCCGTCTCCTTACGAAATTTGAGATCTGGTACATTACCCGCACCTCAAATAAGCGTCTCTTGTCGGACATCTATAACTTTCTCAGCAAGGTTAGGAACCACTCGAAGTCTCCAGCGCAGCGTAGGTGGGAATCGGAGCTGGATAGAGAATTCTCCCCAAAAGAATGGTCAGACATTGTACACAGAGCCCGAGCCTCCTCATGCAGCACTTCAGGGAAGGAGATGCTCCTAAAAATTGCGCACTATTGGTACTATACCCCGGCACAGGTTGCTAAGTGGAGGCCTGGCAGCAGCGACCGTTGCTGGCGCAACTGCGGTCAGGTGGGCACCTTGTCTCATATTCTCTGGCACTGCCCCAAGATACAGTCATTCTGGGATTCCATATTACCTCTAGTTGATCATATATATCAAACGGAACTCCCTAGATTCCCCAGCTATATTTTGTTGGGACTTCCAAACCCCCTTACATACCCTCTTCACTCTTGTAGAGGTAGGGCGATCACTTTAGCACCGGGAGCAGCCAAGCAAGTCCTCCTGGCGAAGTGGGGCACGGACATTATCCCAACCAAGCTAGATTGGTTACACAGACTGTGGGTGGTGGTCAGAATGTAACGCATTACTGCTGGGATTCACTGCACTCTCCCTAAGTTTGACAAAACCTGGGGGTTCGCTGTGGAGTACCTCTCCTCCGAATTTGTTGAGCTTACATGTCCCCGATATCTTAGGGTCCTGCGGTTTCCCACATCTCCCCTTGTGGCCCCTCCCTCTTCCTCAAAGGGACCTAGGCCCTGACTCCCTACCAGACCTTACCTTGCGCAGTGGGTGGTTTTCTGTCTCTCCATTTCTCAACTGAGCTCGCGCTAATCTTTGCTTCACTCTCCCCTTCTTAGACTCTTCCTCTGTCTCTCTACTTTACTTCTTTCTGTGTTGGCTTTAATAAAATTTGAAGCAATGTTCCCCGCCAGCCAGTGGTTGTAGGTGGGCGTAGTGTTTTCATTTCCAGCAAATTTCAATAAAACGATTTAAAGCATAAAAAGGGCATGGAGATTGCTGGCTTTCCTTTCCAGCCCAGCAAAGACAGCAACACCAGCCACTGCGGGGCAAACTACTGCTATGGTGCCGGTCTCTGCAACCTCAGTAACCAAACGGCGTTAGCCACAAAGGCGATTCGTCAGCAACATCAGTCAGTCATATCCGTGCCACCAGCCTCTGCAGCAGCACCCATCTGTGCAAGTTTTGAACCTGTCCAAGGTAAGAGCGCGTTTTTCATCCATGCTGCCACCCTATGCCTGTCCAAGAGCTCTCCCTCCTTCACCTCGCCATGGGCACATATAAGGACAGTGCCTTCTGAACAAGACACCTGAAGTTCAAGCTACGAGTCTCTCATCCTTAGAGATGACAAGCATCTGTAATCTGATTACATTCCTAGTTACTGTATGAAGCGCTCTGTGATTCTGCCTTATTGTTTGAACAGCTCTCTCAGTGATGTGGTGCGGGTTTGGAGAATGGTGTTCACGGAGGCTCAGTGACACTCAATATAATTATATGCACTGTGTCTGTAACGGTACACTAGTCACCGAGTTCCCACTTTACACAATGAGTAGGGATGCATCCAAGTGACCTGTGCCCTAGTGATGGCGAAGTTGACGAATAATTGACACCCGTCCCAGCTGTAGATTGGGAGGCAACCATGAATGAATGAATGAATGAAATGAATGGAAGTATATTTATATAACTCAAACAGCAACTCAAAGGGCATCCCCGGGACTAGCGAGAGTGGACTCTTACATGTAAAATTAATAGGCCTAGATTAATGTTGCTGGAAAAGCCACATTTTCATTATTTTTCTCAAAGGCGCAGATCCAGGGTTTTAACATCCCTGCCACACAAGGTGCTACTTTCGATCTATACATAGCGAATTGTGCAGCACCTGGACTCATCTATGCTGTATCACATGCACTGTACAATACCCTCACACCCCTGACCCGTACAACGCAGCTCTGTGACGCATCAGTGCCTTGTGCCTCATACAGAACAATGCCCTTGGACCACTACATTGTACACTACAGCTCAGCGACCATCCGTGCCTCATGAACCTTACTGCACAGGGCCCTTACATCCCTGCCCCGTACACCACAGCTCTGAGAGAGACCATCCATACCTCATGCATCATACAGCACAGGGCCCTTGCATTCGTGCCCTGTACACTGAAGCTCTGTGACTATCTGTGCCTCATGCACCGTACAGCACAGGGCCCTTGAATTCCTGCCCTGTACACTAAAACTCTGTGACCATCTGTGCCTTATGCACCGCACAGGGCCCTTCGATCCCTGCCCCATACACTGCAGCTTTGTGTTTCATCTGTACAGCATGGCCTATGGGGAATGTCAGCTGTGCCTTTTGTTATGTGCAGCTATGTGGGGTGTGGGGGTTAGTACAGTACAACCTTTGAGGACTCTGATCTATATTCCATGTACTGTACCGCCTGCTAGGGGTTTCTGATCCCCTATCTATTACAGTACAGCCTCGGGGATCTGATCTATGGCTGTGTACTGCATAAATACAATGGAGCAGTAATCTCTGCCATGATACGTGCAGTCTGAGTGGTCTCTGATGTATGCCCCCACATGTACTGCACATCCTTGTTCCATACAGTGGAAGGACTTTCATTTTTTGCCTGGGTTCTCTGATACCCGCCTTCTGTACTCTAAACATGTACCTACACTACAGTCTCGGATCTCTATTAATACACCTGCAAACCTCCTGAAATGTTTCTGGTGAGGATTGCCATGTGGTGTTTTTGTCCTGGCATGACTAGTATTTTACTGTCCTGGCAGGTACAAAAATGAAGAAAATCACCCCAAGACAGTATTTTTAACCATTTCACACTTAAAACAGCAAACATAGGGAGAAAGTACTTAAAAATGTGTTCTATAGCTGTCTGATCCGTGCCTGATAGGCAGTAGTAGCAAAGCCATGTTTAAAGGGAATATGGACAATTTCATATAAAGTTCTATTTAAGTATCATGCCCAGGCCTTTGCAGAATCTTAAAACAATTGGGCTGTATATTTCTCTGGGAAAAGCGACAACCCTACTTGTAATAAGTTGTGACCTATTTTCCTTATAAAATCGGTTCTTAATGAAAACATTTGCTGCAACATAAAATTATCTTGCAGTGGAAAAAGTGAGGTATGGGCTCACAGTGTTTGAAAAAACCTACCAGATTTCCACTAAAGTTGGTAATGATTACCCCTTTCAGACATAGTGCTTAGAAACAGCAGGAGTTCAGTATGAAGCACTCTAAAAAAAAACAAATAATTATAGTATGCGGGCCGTTCACTTAATAAGGTAGTTCACCTTGTACAAATAAATGGGCATTCTTCATTGATACGTATTGTATTGTGTTGCAATTGCATTTATATAGTGCTTACTGCCCCTGACGAGGTGTTGAAGCGCATATATGTGTAGTGTGCCAGAATACTTCCTTGAGTCTTCCAAGAGTGACAATAATATATGTGAATTCTTGGTCGGGAAAGTTTGTCAGGTATTGTTGCTGAAACTCTCCTCTATTCCCGCTTGAGTGAACTGTGACTTCTCTTGGACAGGTTTGTTGATGCCAAGAAATAGGTTCATGACCCAAACATTAGGGTAGATATATTAAACTTTGAAGCAGCACAGGAAGGGAAGGTGCTGCATTGTGTCAAAGGGAGAGAACAAAAATATGCCATGTCTACTAAGATATGACACAGTTCTGCTGTCTTGTAGTGCTAGCATATACCAGCACAGACACCCTTGTGCCACGATGCAAGGGTGTCTGCATTGTAGTCAGAATAGTTTACATTACTATGCGTTAATTGGCAGTCACAGGTCATATGTGACCTGCCTGGGCCTCTAGATCAGTTCACTAATGCAAGTGGCAGGCTATTTTGCCGAGCCACTATTTCACCCTTCTGGGGGATGGGGAAAGGGATTTGAGGGAGTGGATGCACTGTACAAATGGGAACTTATTTTATTAAGCAGGGTTAGTTTCATGTTCTTTCTTTCTTCATTCCACTAATGTTCTCAGGTAGGGATGGCTGTATATGACAAATGTGATACCAAGATGTACCATTTGTGAATCAATAATTTTTAGTTATGAGCTTAAATGCATGAATACATCTAAATAAGTGCAAATAGGGCACTGTCAAAACATGCAGTGAGAAAACACTCAATGTGGACATTTTAATATTGTTTAACACTACGTTTTATTTTCAAACATGTTCTCCCAAATAGCAGCACACATGTCACCTCATTTGGTGTGTGCAGAGCTCTGTACCTGAGACAGAATCGTGCCATCAGTCGTGAGAAGGGTCATGCCATCGGACATGAGACTGTGTTGTGCCATCTGTCATGAGATGGGGTTGTGCATCAGTCATGAACACAAATCCTTTTTTCATGCCAGTGTTCATAAGGAACCCAACAGAAATGGCATACAGCCCGGTAACAAAGTCTTGCAAAAGACCTAGAAGCATACAGAGGGAACTCGGAGTGTTCCAGGCTTCGTGGGAAGAAGAATATCTTTTTGTGGATTGTCCAAAAGAGAAAGCTTCTTGTCTTCTTTGCAAAGCAAAGGTTAATGTCCTCAAAAGATATAAAGTGGAGCGGTATTACAAAACCTGGCATTCTGACTTCACAGAAAACTTTCCAATGTCCTCAAAACTGCATTCTGCGAAAATGGCATCACTGAAGCAAGCCCTTTTATCCCAAAAAGCTTCTTCTGTGTCAGATGAAAGAATCTGAGGCTGTAACTGAGGCATCTTTCAAAATATGCTTCTTGCTTGCAAAACATCAAAACAACATTTACAGAGACAGGGCTGGTTAACAAATGTTTTCTTTTGGCAGCAGACATTTTATTTTCCAACTATTCTAATAAAGCTAACATTATGAAGGAAATAGGGGCAATTACATCTGTCTGATTCCAAATGTGCACGTAGACTTGAGTCAATGGGTGACAATGTTCTAGTACAGGTCATTAATGCAGTCAAAGTGTCCCCTTTCTTTATTATTGGTGTTGATGAGTCAACAGATGTAGGTAATGTGGCTCAACTAATGGTTTAGAACAAGAAATCATTCCAAAGGAAAGGCTCCTCTGCCGTTTGTCATTGCATGGTCAAACAAGAGGAGAGGATGTATTGAACAGCATGTGTAATTTCTTCGAATCTCATTGCCTGACATTTAACAATCTTGTAAGTATCACTACAGATAGGGCAACCGCAATGACTGGACATGAGAGGGGCTCTGTATCTCTGTTAAGAAAAAAAATTCTATCATCCACTTTCATTGATTATCGTTGCATAATCCAACAGGAAGCATTAAGCGCAAAAATAAACAAGGACAACAAAATGATGTTATGACGCAAGTTGTAAGAATTGTCAATTTTATTCGAGCAAAAGCACTCAACCACAGACTTTTCAAATTATTGCTGCAGGATGCAGAAACTGAATATGCAGACCTGCTGTTGTATACCAAAGTAAGGTGGCTGAGCAAAGGTAGAGTTCTAGAAAGGTTTATTACTTTGCTTCCAGAAATTGAACAATTTTTAATCAGTCGATGACAGTCCTCCCCAGAATTGTATGACTTGCAATGGCTCACCATGCTCCATTTTCTGTGTGACATTTTCTCACATTTCAACACTCTCAATCTGGCACTTCAAGGTTGACAGAAACCTGTGAATTCAATGATGAGTGCCATATATTCTTTCGAAAGTAAACTTGATCAGTTCAGTTCAGACAGCACCTGGTAGATGGTGATCTCACACACTT
The DNA here is from genome assembly GCA_963921515.1 of Calotriton arnoldi. NCBI lineage: Eukaryota > Metazoa > Chordata > Amphibia > Caudata > Salamandridae > Calotriton > Calotriton arnoldi. The sequence continues at coordinate 2,964,447 of CAWUFW010001137.1, forward strand.
TCCTAAGTTGCAGGCTTTAAACCCAGAGGGTTGAAAAAGCTCAAGAACTATTGTTGAGTCTCAATCTATTTGTTTATCTGGAGGAAATCTCTGGGGACATTAAGAGGCGATTTTCTCAGTTTAGAGTTCTCACCCCACTTTTCAGGCTTGTAGACAACCTGTGGATGGTTAGTGCAAGGAATCTTGAAGCTGTTGTACTTCTTAGTTTGAAAAGGGCACACGCTGAGATGGAACTTATTGATATGCAACACAGCTCTTTGCTTAAGTCCTCTTTCTTGGGGAAGGAACCAGAAGATTTCTGGCAAAGTGTGCCCTCCGAAAAATGCCCTCTTCTTTTTACCTTGGGACAGAAAATACTTTGTATGTTTGGCTCCACGTATGTATGTGAGTGTTCCTTTTCCACAATGGGTGTTCGAAAAAATAAACTAAGAAGCATACTGACTGAAGCACATCTGGATCAGCTCTTGAGACTTGTGCTTTCTGAAAAGTTCCAGAGTACAGAAAATTAACTGCGGACATGAAGTGTAAAATTAGCTCGTAAACTCTGTGCTTTCGAAAATACTTTTCCTGCATCCTGTGTGTCTTTGTACTTACTGTTCTACGTTCACTAAGTAGCCTTCAAAACACTCATTGTGCAGCATAATGATTGGGAGACTTGCAGTGCAACTCTTGCACACTGGTGAATACTCTGCATGGCATCTTCTCTGAATCTATCCATGTGTGATATGAAAGAACCAGTTATAGCTCAGCTACTTCCTATCTTTGTATATTAATTTAATTGATGTTTTTCCAACATTGCCAGTGATACCTAATAATCAGAATGCATTAAGTACCTAACCTGAATGCTACTCTTATATAAGAATTAAAGACATTTTAAAAAGTGTTGGGTTGAATGTACTTTCAATTGACAGAGCTTATCATTCTTACATCAATGTGCGTGATTTATACCACAAGGTGCACATTTTCTATCAATAAGTGGGGCATCTTTTGGAATGGTCACATATCAAACCTATCCACATGTTTGTTTCAAGTTGCAGCATTCTCTCAATCTTTTGAACAGTTTATTTAAAGAAGTACTTTGTGAATACCAAGCATGGTTTTACACCACGTGGTAGGATCTGTCCACTAAATTCCCTACCATGGCATGTCCCTCCCAACTTAGTCCCACCCCCAAATCACCTCGCCCCACCCACACCCCCCACAGTCATCTGTACGGACCCCGGTGATACCCCAGGCTGTGCATTTCAGCCCCTGAGTAAATGTTTGTGAGTAGCCCTGATGTAGAATATCAGATTGGCAGCTGAACTCCAGCTGCCCCACACTTTTTGTTATTCCCAGTCGCACCCTCAAGTAACCGAAATGTGATACACCGCACTGTACAAATCTCCTAATAATAAATAAATTAAAATAGGTGGTCAGGATGCAGTTCATCAGCTTCTTTTTCACTGACACAAGTAAGTATTGACTGCATCACGCAGATGTGTCCAAAATGGCGATCATAAAAGTGGAAGGGGTCACATTTCATAGAATAGTTGGTTATATTTTTATGACCTACTGGTAGGAAGCAATGATGGTGACAATGAGAGGATTTAAAGGAGATTGCTGTTGCCAGTCTATGATGATATTGTTTGTTGTCAATCATGAAATACATAATATTTGTTCTAATGGTGCAGAGGCCAGAGGAGTTCTATCAACAGCACATAACTCTTTGGGATGTTCTGGTCAAGAGTATAATAGAGAGCAATATCATAGCAGTTGCCATTGGCTATGGAATTTACCAGAGCAGGAACTTGTAATTGCTTCCCAGTAGAAATAGCAGACAGGAGGCGATGGGTTAGACAATTCAACTGACTCAGTTGAGGCAATGGGATGAGTTCTTCTTAAGATGCAACTCTAAGGCTACCTGTAGGGGTGAGTCATATTGTTTCCCTGTTGTGGGGTACTGGGGAAATTCCTCAGGAGGGACAAAGGGAGTCAGCATTATTCCAATTACATACATACTCGCTTGTATTTTTCTATTGCAAGATTTTTTGTAATAATAATGAAGATATGTAAAACATCAGTAACCATTTTGAGTATTGTTTGGTGGGGCACTGTTTCTATGCAATAAAACTGTGATATACGGAAAACAGTGAAGCACTGCACACAGGTGTAAAGGCGGATGTAGCTCGATTTTGATCAGTGTTTCAAACTGTCTCCACTTTATTTGGGACATATCACACAGGAAACAGAAAGGGGAAAATGTTCCTGTAGTCAGAAACTGAGGAAGTGTTGAGAGGTTACTTCTCAATATATAGCATTCAATAGAACACATCATAAAGTTTGATGTGGTAAAAATGCTTTATGTCTTCATCATTATCTATTATCAACTTACATTGTTAAAGGACAGATGTCTACTTGTCAAGCGCGCCCATCTCTTTCCAAGAAGATGCAGGCATAATGGAGACGCGGTTCTATATTACTGTATGTGCGATACATTTGTTTCCGCATCTGACATCATTGCATGGGCACGTAAGTGTATCGCGTTAGCGTGCGTCCTCCATTCCCAGCCGAGGTTTGTCTCCCAGGGGAAACGCATACAAACAAACATTTTATTCACCTGATAGCGAGTGGAATTGCACTCTGAGGTCAATTAGTATTCATTTTTTGTTAAAAATATATTTTCTGTTCTCTAAAAGTTTTTTTCGATTTATGGAACAAATGAGTCAAAGTCTCTCATTTGTGAGCACAATCCCCAGACTCAATCTTAAGGGTCATTATATTGCCTTGTTGCTGATGACCTACATTTCGAATGCTCATTTTAGTGTAAAAAGAATAGTCATATGTGTGAGGATCAGCTATGTTATATCAGCAATGGAGTCAAGCAAACATATCCATTGGTAACTATTATGGATATCAAACCAGAGGATACACCCCAGTAGATTTGTCAATAGCAGGGAATGTCTCTCGTCATTCTATCACTAGGTGTGGAAATGCTGTTTAGTGAGGAAATATAAGATCGAAATCACTATTAAATCTGAGATTTTTACAGTCATATCCTCCTCACTCCTGTTTCCTATTGTGTCTATTTAGTTTTTCTTTTGATAGTAAATGACTAACAACATTGAAAATTATGGTTTTGTCTCAAGGAGAACAGATTGGGAATTACGTTGATTCCAAAGGATATCGTCATTTAAACCTTGGGTATGAGTGCCCAACATATAGATCCATCTTTGTTCCCTGTTTAAAAGGATATTCTTAGGAATACTGTGTGTATTTGGAGTTCATGGTTTATCTATCGCTACTCAACGAAGGCCGTTATCTATATGTCCATATTCCAGAAAATGATGGCTATGCCATGTCATGTTTGTTTTTTTACACCGGATATTGCTACTGTGTTCACTGATCCTAATTTTGATCTTCTGTGTGATCATTCCAACATATCTCAGTCTGCACAGGCATGTAATTACATAAATTATATTCTCAGAGCTACAAGTGGTGTGTTTGTTAAGAATCCATGTGGTGTTTAGGCATAAGCCTAAAGTTGTGTGATATTTGTAAGATGGCAGACACTGTAGTTGCCACAGGGGTAATGGCCAGTTACTGGAGGTAATTCCCATAAGGTAGCGCCCAATTTCGGGTACTGTGTTAATGGTCTAGTGTGTAGTATGAGATCATGCAAACTAGCACTCTTTTTAAAGGAAAATATTGATTTTGCTAGGTCAAGATTGTTAGAGCTAAGAATACACCAATGTTTGTTAATCACTTTTCTGACTCTGTTGGATATTGTGCTGTAAATTCTGCAGACTTGCCACCTCACACGGTCGCACCATGTATCACATGATATCATCTCCCTTCACTCGATCACCTGTCGGAGAGGTGACATCAGACGGTGTGAGACAAAGTGAGCTGGAGATCCCTCCACAGAGTGGATTTCCATCTCGTATGAGGAGGCTCTGCACAGCTGATGTCCATTGGGGGTTTACAACTTCTTCATGATAATGGTGAGAGCCTCAGAAGCTTTGGGGTTTTTAGTGGGGGTGAAGAGGAATGCCTATTAAGCTGTGCATACCCCTTCTTGGCACAACCAACTTGGAGGATCCTCCCCAGCTGGTTATGCAGTACGGGGCTTGACACCCCACCCCTCCTCAGACCCCACCCCTCCTCACATGTTACAAAGATTTTCTAAGTTGGCAGATCTGATTCTGATACACTCAATGTATGGACATGTACTGCATAATAAATAATCATTTAATTGAAAAATACCATTCATTGTGTGTGCAAACATGCCAGGGCTCTGTCTAACAGAGCATAACTCACTGGATGGCAGGTGAGCAACACCTGCCAGTTCATCCTTTCCCTGAAAAGGCCACATTTGCATTTGAGGTTTAGGGACTCTATCGGTTGTGTACTCAATAATATAGGGGTGAACATGAAAAACACAGAGACCACTTGGCCTGTGTAGCTAAAGTGAAGACGATTGATTGGTCCAATAGCAGTGACAATGGCTCCAAGAGTAGAGGTATCAAGACAGAGCTTGTTGGAATAATGGAGGTGGTTCAGAGGGGTCCCATATAGAGAGTATGCTGAAGGACTAGGCTGACGACAAATGTAAGGCAGGAAGTCAGAGTTCAAACATGAAAAGGCAAGGAGCAAGAAACAGGTAGGGCGAAAGAATACTGGATGCTTGGACTGATCATAGAGGTTCTTTAATAGCAAGACTCAAGAGGGGATGTTTGACGTGTTTCATGGAGGGTGATTCCATAGTGTAGAAGAGAACAAAGGCCCTGCGCTGGAGGTGAACATTAATTTTCAGTGCATTTGCTTAGAACATAAAGACAGCGTCATTAAAAATGGCGTCACAGTTTTAGATGAGCCTTTCACGTCTGCAGCGTAGCGCAATCCACAACCTGCAGCTCACCCAGCCAGGATGTCATGAATTTTGCCTTAGATGCCCACTAGGAATCCCTTGAATTGTGCATTTGGCCATCATGGCCTTAGGTCCTACAAGTTATTGTTCATTTGTAATCACTGATTAGCTCAACTGCATTTATGAATATCATTGAAAAAAAATATTTGCTAAATGCTTCACAATAGTTATTATAACAGTATGCGGCTAGTTGATGTATTCATATATTCCTTTGAACTTTTGATGCTTATAGAAAATCATAGTGGTTTTAACATGTATAAATACACTTGAATTCTATTGCTTTTGCTTTCACCTTACATCCTGAAGCCCATAGGTACTTTTTGCCAAAATTCAGATGTCCTTTGCAGTCTTTGTGATTTCTTAGATTTGCACAGGAGTAATGGTAATCAGCAAATTTCTAAAACAAATGAAGTTAGCTATGATACACCTCTCTTCTACCCTACTTTCTTAGTGGTATTGGCTGCAAAACTAGAAAATCAGGGGCATATTTAAAAGGAGTTAACGTGCCATACCGTCAATTTTTTGACGTTATGGCAGCTTTTTTTATCACCAAATTTACAAGTTGCCGCAAACTCCAGTTAGCGGTATTTTTTCAGCGTTACGTGAATTTTTCACAGCGCCACTTCGTTTAGCATGACTTACTGAAAATGAGATGCGAGGTAGGCGTTCCCGTGAAATAACTGCCGCTAAAAACACACAATGCGATATTTACAAGGATTTCCTTGTACGTCGCTAAAAAAAGAAAAACTGCAGCTAAGTCACATTAGCAGCAGTTTCTTACCGCTAGGAATTACCTGGCCTTAAAAATGCCGCTAACACACTTGTATAATAGGGGCCTCATTTATGAGGTTTTGGCACAGAGCAGCAATGCAAGGAATCTTGCTGAACTGCCCTGCATCAAAATAAAAGGGTAGGAATGCGCCGATTCTATAAGATGCCACAGGAGTCAAGCTATCCTGGCTTATGAGGGGTGAAACCCCAAAACCGGTCCTAGGATGCTTGTTTCCATTCCAGGGAGGACCTGGCCTGGCAGTTCGGGCTGGACTGTTCCTAGTGGGCGCAGGGTCAAGACTGATTTGCATATGGCTGGGTACAAATTGGAATGGCATGGGGAGTAAAAAAACGATGGATTTAGGCCCAGATCTCTGTACTGGGGTGAATGTATGACATTGTTCAGCATTCTGTCCATCAATTCTTCTTTTTGCATTTGTCACCCCGAGTAGGACGGGTATGCCCAGACGTGGGTCCCGTGCTCTCCATGCCACTGGAGTCAAGCTATGCTGGTTGATGAGGGGTGGAGGTAGAGGATGACGTCAGTGGCAGACGAGGAGTGCGGTCTCAGTGCTGTGGTTGCTTCGGAAGCCGGATTGGGAGGTGCCAAGGACATGGTTCTCTTCGATGAACTCAGAGAGTTGTACGCTGATGGCCTTTTCGATGACCTTGGCTGGGAAGGGAAGGAGGGAGATTGGTCTGAAGTTCTTGAGGTCCGTTGGGTCGGGGGACGGTTTCTTCTTTTTTTTTTTTTATTGAGCGTAGATAGCAGACAAAGTAGACATGTTAAACATGGTATAAGAGAAGATAAAAAGAACAGACTTGCATAATACCCAAATTCATATTTCAGTAGACAATAAATAGATTCACATATAGTATAACCAGCATTCTAAAAAGCCCGACTCAACCTTCATAATACCCAATTTCATATTACAGTAGACAGATAAATAGATTCATATATAGTATAACCTTCATAATACCCCATTTCATATTGCAGTAGACAAATAGATCGATTCACATATAGTATAATCAGCATTCTAAAGAGCCCAACACAGGGAAGAAACATGCTACAGACTGGCCTAGAATCAACAATAAAAAAGCAGGCACGATATAAAATAAAAACCTCAGATTTCTCTTTGCCCAAGGAGATAGCCTGCCTTACACATTTTCATCTAAGCGTGAAATCCGAGCATAGCCCTCCCAAGTTATCTTGAATCTATGAAGCGCCCCTACCCTTTTTGCATATGCCTCTTCAAATTGGTAGGTCCGGGCTAACTTGGAAAGCTATTGTCCCATTGTAGGCACCTTCTGAGATCTCCAGTTTTGCAACACCAGAGATCTGGCTACTGCTACAGTAGCAAAGACGAAATATTGCCTATACTTTGGCAGCTGGCTAGTTGCGTGAGAAAAGCCAAAAAGGGCCAGCGGTGATGAAGGTAAAATAGCCATAGATGTTCAATCACTAATGAACCTAAACACCTCTTCCTAGAAATGTTGTAGTTTGGGACATGTAAAGAATATGTGCACCCAATCGCCTGCCCCCACCAGATTACATCTAAAACATTCATTCGGAAGTGCTGGAAACCATTTGTGTAGTCTGAGGGGGGTATAATACACCAGCCACCTCAAAAAAAAGAACATCCTCTTAAAATTCACCGCCCTCAATGCCTTATTCCCAAATTTGCAGCCTCGTTGCCATGCCGTTATATTAAACCGGCAGTTGGTTTCCTGAGCGATTTTTAAAAGCATTGCCTCAACGAGATTCTGGTTCGAACCCTGTCGTAGTAAACAATACCAGTTACCAATACCAATTAGATTCAACTCAAGGGCTGCTTTTAGAATTATTCTTTCCCTCTCGTTGATTATTTTATACTTATTCGTGAGAAAACAAATTATCTGTCTAAAACTTAACCAAAGATCACCCCTCTGAGGTACACAATGCAGTGCAAATGCCTCCCATGACGGGGGACGGTTTCTTCAGCAGGGGATTGATCTCGGAGGGTTTCCAGTCATCGGGGGAAGCGGGCGGTTTCGATTGAGCAGTAGACAGTGCAGCGAAGCTGGGGGGCGATGGAGGCGGCTGCTCTATGGAATTTGTGGTATGGGCAGGGATCCGATGGGGCTCCTGAGTGGATGCTCTTCATAGTCTTGAGTGCGTTGTCTGTGGTGAGCGGCGTCAAATTGAGCATGATCGGTTAGGGTGCAGCTTGGTTGTGTGTGGTGGTGGCGGGCGTAGTGGCAGGGTCTTGGGTGTCGAAGCTGTCACAGATCTGCCTGATCTTGTGGTGGAAGAAGGTGCCGAGTTTGTTGCAGAGGTCTTGGAAGGGTGGGACATCTGTGGTGTTGCTGTTGGGCCTGGCGAGCTCCTTGATGATGGCGTAGAGTTCTTTGATGTTGTGTGCACTGGCGTTGATACTGTCTTAGAAGGCCGTTTTCTTTGTTTCTTTGTTTTGAGGAGAAGGTGGTGTGCGTTGACGGTGGATTTGAAGGTTGCATGGGTTTCCGGGGTTTTGTTGTTCCTTCATCTCTTCTCGAGTCATCTGCAGGTGCGTCTGGACTCGTGGAGGGCTGGAGTGAACCAGCTGGCTAACTTGGAGTGTTGCTTGCCTGGTGTCTTCTTGAGGGGTGCCAGAGTGTCGGCACAGTTGGAGATCCATCGGTGAAGGTCGTGCACTGCGGTGTTGGTGTCTGTTGGTGTTGGCGGAGTGGTTGTGCTGAGGAAGTCGACGAGACGCTCTTCGTGGCCGATGAGGGCAGTGGTGTGCGGTGGGCGTGGCGAAGGCGAGATGTACATAGTGGTGGTCGGTCCAGAAGTGTTCGGTGGTGTGGCTGTAGGTGAAATTCTCGCTGGCAGAGAAAAAGGGGTCGAGCGTGTGTCTGGCTATGTGGGTCAGTGCGGTGACTAGCTGCTTGATGTTGTCGAGGTTCTCCAGTAGGGATGCAGTAGGGATGCAGTGTTCTGGTCACTGGGGTTGTCATGGTGGAAATTGAGGTCTCCGAGTAGGATGTAATCAGTGGATGCGAGAGCCTGGGGTGCGATGAGGTCTATGATGGCGTCGGTGAAGGGTGGGCGGTGGCCGGGGTGCCTGTAGGCAAGGAAGGGACACCTTCCTGCACATTAACAATCATTCCCCACAACCCAGGCACCCTTGCACTATGGTGCACGGGTGCCTGCATTGGCGCTAGGCAGCTGAAATTAGCACCAGTGCAGGGGGAAACGCAGGGCTGCACTGTATTGTTGTAAATACGGTGCATCCATGCTGTCGCATGGATGGCGCAATGAAAAGTGACGCATCACTGTTTTTCCCCAGAGATGCACCACTTTTCATAAATGAGGCCCTAACTCTGCATTTCCTCTTCCATGGGACTCTGGCTGGTCATCCTGGCTGTTGGGGGTTTATGGTGGGGTTGTTGACCTGTGCTGAACTTGGTCCTGGCTGCTCCATTCTGCATTCCAGTGATTTTATTTTTTCCTTAGAGGGGTATTTGTAAGCTCTTTCTGCTGCTAGACGCTGAAAAGTGACGATGGGCTGACTAGTGTGAATTTTTTTGCCGTTAATTGGCCGGCCGGCACGTTAGAGTGTATTTTTCTATCACCTTGATGCTAGTGTTAGCAACATTTTTTCAGGTCGCTAGCTGATCCTAACTCCATGTAGCGACGTATTGTAAATAGGGCTCCCGGTTTTATGGTATTTATTTTTTTGCCATTTCCGTCTGTATTTAGCCATATTTATTTTTTGCTAATTTCATCTGTATTTATCCATATTTATTTTGGGTTTTGTGGAAAAAGTAAGCTGAAATTAGTATATTCCCACATTTATTTAGCAGATAAATATGCACTCATGCTTGAATGTCCGCCAGGTTTCAGTGCTGTGAACACCCGCAGAAGATAAATCAGTGCACTTATATGAAAATATCCAAATTTCAGTATCAACCTTGTGTAAGAGCTGTTAAAGCCTCTTTACTAAAATATGTTTACCCCCTTAGCTATCAATCCACACATCTATTGACTTGGCAGTCATGGCAGACAGTATTTAGAATTACTCAAAAAGCAACCCAATTTCCGTTTTTATACACATTTAAAAATAAATACAGACAAAAAAATGAATGTTTTCTGTCTGTATTTATCTGTAAAAATCAGTAAAAACGGAAAACAGGGAGCCTTCATTGTAAATAAGTTGCAAACATAGCGTTAGGATTTGGCGATCGGCAGCGGTAAAAAAATTGCCGATAAACAGTGTGAAAACTGCTTAGCGGCAATTCTTGTAAATATACCCTTCAGTGCGTGTGAGCTCCGTTGGCTGAAAATCCAGCAAAACATTCCAAAACCACAGAACCTAAATGCCCGCCACGGAAAATCAACATGGTCTTACCAAAATCAATGATGGGTGTTCAGTTTACAGTGCAAAAGGGCCATATCACAAATTCTTGGTATCCAGTGAATGCGGCTATTTGATGCCCTGCTAGTCCGTACCACAAACAGAAGTGATTTCAGGGGCGGCGTATTGTCAAGAGCGAGCACCAACAACAGGACTTCTGCTAACAACCTCCATCTTCCCAGCAAGAAAAATCTCCAGAAATCTTTGTGCAATAAGTGTCCTAGCAGAGAAAAGGCTGCAGGGACAGAGGGAACTAGACAAGAAAGGCAGAAAAACACAACAGACCCAGAGGAAATACACCAAGACCTGTAACACGATTTGAACTGTGGATTTTCTTGTTACTTATACAACTCCTAGAGAAACCTTGATATCTCGAATCGTAAAAGAAAATTACTAACCCAAATGGAGGGTCCAAGATAATCAACAATGCTGAGAGGAGAAGGAGGAGGAGGGGGAGGAGGACTAAGGGGGGGCTGGTTGATGGACTGAGCTGAGGACAAAGTAATCCACCGACATGCAATGTTTCCTGGTGTTATCTGTATTTTACAGCCAGTCTTTTCTACTGACACTACCCAGAACAGGAGGAGGCAAGCAACATGCTCGGGGGCAGATTTACAAGAAAGTGACGCATCTGTAAAGATGCGTCACTTTCCCTGCGCCACCCTGAGAAACCCTTGCGCCACTATTGATGCGCCGTATTTACAATACGGCGCACCATGGCGCAAGGATTGACAGATGCGTCAGAAATTCTGACGCATCTGTTGACGCAAAAGTCACGCATTGCTGGAGTCGTGTCGCAAGCACGACGCAACTCCAGCAATGCATGGGGATGTCTATCCTCATTGTGCTGCGTCACTCCTTACGCCTGCTTCAAGCAGGCGTAAGAATTTGACGCAGTGGCGTCCTAGAAGTGGCGCAGTGAAATCTTATAGATTTCACTGCGTCACTTCTACGAGGCTTTTTTGCGTTGGAACGCCCACCCTGCATACATTATACAGGTATAATGTGACGCAGGGCTTTACAACGTGACGCATCTCCCTAGATGCGTCATGTTGTAAATGGGCCGCATTTTTACGCTGCCGCTGCGTCACAAAAAGTGATGCAACAGCGGCGCAAAAATGACGCAAGGGGCTTGTAAATCTGCCCCTCGGAGTGGTGGCTGCCCTCTTGAATTGGGCTGCCCGTGATGCTCGTCATGTAGAGATACAAAAAGGGTGCCATATTGCTTTGGGCCCAACACATATGTCCCGTCCCAACTCCCTTTTATGATTCGGCTGCCACATCCTCCAGTCCCCTAGACACCCTCTGCACCCTTGTAAATTAATTGTTTCCGTATCACTGAACCTGCCTCAAACCTGCCTGCTTCCCACCCGTGCGCAATATTTGTCCTGTGAGACCCCAGAAAGTGGAGAAGTCCTGACACCAGTTACGAACCAACCTCGTCTCAAAGTCAAAATTCAACATGAGGGAAGCCCGGATGCTTGAATTAGGTGACTGTGCACAGTATGTTCTCGGGACAACCAAACTTTAAAGAGCCTGTATTTCAAAATTGGCTTGTAGTGGTCAAGATTTTCGCCTGGCAGAGGCATTCACAGAACCAGGCACACAAAAAGGACCCCCAATCACACATGTTGGACTGGGGAAATGAAATTTATGGTCGAAATGTGACTTCATAAAATATCTTCAGAACTGTTAGGGTTAAAGAGATCATTCAAGCAGGCCTGGAATCAGAAGCGCCCTCAGAGTCCTGGGATGCTTTATTCAGGTTCTTGGCCTGTAGTGTCAGGAGATGTCTTTCAGTCGCTTTCAGTGGCTTTCTGGGCCACAAGGCCCTCTAGGGTTCTGGGCAGTTCATTTCTTCCACACAAGTTTCCGTCTACTTAGCTTTGCGCTTTGCCATTTGGATTAGGCATCTGTTCGCTCAATGCAACTGGGTAGTTCAACCTCCTCTTCTTCCAAAGCAGACTGCAGCAACTGTAGCAGACCTTCTCCAGTTCCTGGGCCTGGCCTTGAGGTGGTACAACAGTAAGTATTGTTCTATCCTTGGTAAAAGTCCCTCTGGGCTGTGAATAGAGTCGCCTTCTGACGATCATATGAAGTAAAATTTGTGGCTGGACAGCCAGTATTTACATCACGTTCGAGGGCACTGGCAGGACGCTAGGAACAACCACTCCATGCGCTTTCTTTAAAATTTGAACACTCTTAATCGGTACAGAAAGCTTCTCCCTAGGCTTTTGTAGAGCAGAAGAAAGGAGCAATAACTAAACGAGCAATGGAATGTGGATTGAACATCGGATCCCTCATCCACGAATTGTGGTTGCCACAAAGTACCCATCCGAGGGAAGGGAGCTGGGGTAGTGCTATTTGGCAGGCGTGGATTTGACCTGGACGGGGTATTTAGCCTACCAAGACATCAGAAACCTGTAGGAATTGTGGGGTAGAGAGGCCCAGTGCCTAGAGCATAAATGTTTGTCACCTCTAAAAGGAGGCAATGAAAACTCAATGGATTGTGGACCAACGCTACTGAGTACTGGAGTTTACAGGGAGGTAGGTACCTGCAGGCCATCTCCCCTCCAGGGGTAGGGTAAAAATGCCTTTTCAGAGATAGTAAGCGCTATATAAATGCAATTTCAATAATCAGCTTTTACCAACATTTCGGTCTTTCAATAGCCTGAAATAAGGGGTCAGACATCACCCTTGAATTGTGGTGGTGGTAAGGTTTGAGTGCAGCTCGTGACTACCACAGCCCTGTGCTTCCCTAATGAGCGGTGTTACAAACATGTAGCACCTGCAGTGAGCTCAGGGTAAGGCGCATGCTTTAGTTTAAAGCACACGTGCTACATTTAGGTGTATCAGGCGATATACCACTTAACCCGTTGCTGAACCTGGTTTCACTGGGCGTTAGGATTTGGAGCAAAGTCTGATCACGCTACTTTAGTAAATCTGACTTTGCACCAAAACCTATAATGTTGGTGCTGTTTGGTCCATTGCATAAATGCAAATGCATTGGTGCAAAGCAGATTTGGCGCTGTGCGAGGGTCAAGTTACGGACCAAAATAACTTTTGCACACGAAAGTAGATTGTCGCTGCTGCTTGCGCTGAGCTTCGTCTGGTGAGCGATAGTACAAACCTTTAGTAAATATGGGCCTTAGTCGCCGTGAGGGCCTCTGCTGTGACCTCGTTCAGGCGAAGAGCGCTCTCCTGCGTCATTCATCCAGTAGATCCGCCTTAGGCACCGGCTGACATTACCCTGGGTCTCAGATAAATTCTTCAGTCGGAGGTGAAGCTGCAACGTGGAAGGGGCTTCAGGCAGATGGTGGTCCAGCAGCTCTGAACTCGCTCCGTCCAGCCCTATCTGGAAACCATCAGATGTCCCAACAAATCAGTCCAATGCAAACGGCCTGAGAGAGGGGTTGGCTCATTAGGAATGGATTGCTAAAATAACAATAACAACAACAACAATAATAATGATGATGATGATGATGATGATAATAATAATAATATAAAAGAGTTTACAAGAATATCATAGAACAAATTATCTGGCAGAAGCCCTGTTAAAACAACATTTCCCTTGGGCGTGGACTGACAGTGTTATCTGAGTGAAGCGCTTCAATATGTTGACACGTGCAGATATTTCATGTACTTTTGTACCACTCCCACATTCCTGTACCTGCCTGGGCTTGAAAGAGCTGAGCCGAAGATAGCACTAAGAAATGTCTTTTGGTTTGTCTTGGAGTTTCCAATCCTATGTGTTTTTAGGTCTGGCTTGACAGCACAGCTGTCGCACGACCTTACATGATTAACAGAAAAAGAGCAGTAAGAAGTGCTACTTACTACTCTGCCCAAAGTTGATTTCTTAACCCTTTCCATGCGTCCGTCGGCCAACGGCCGTCGCGAGCACTACCTCCGTAGTGCTGCGCACGTCTGTTGGCCGACGCGGCCCCGCCCACTCAATCAAACCGCCGCACCGCGGCGGAATTGCTGCCGCGGTTAAGCGTAAGTTGTGTGCTTTTGTTATAAAAAAGAGTGCTTGTTTTGCAGGTTTTCCCTGGTGAAAAAGCTTGTGCTCGATAAGAGGCCCCAGTCAGTTATGATGACAACTCAATGATCAAGGCAATAGACCTGTTTATTATGAAAATTTATGACAAAGGCAGTAGATCTGACTTATTTATGTGACAAGCATTTGTTAAAGCCAATTGGTCATTAGGCGTGGATTGTCATTACGCTGTGCTAAAGTTTGCAGTCCAGTATTTTGCCACATGGAATCACAGTTGCATAGGAGGCACGTTTTGTGGTGTTTGTTACCCCTAAAGACAAACCTCTGAGATAGAAGATTTGCACTTTGAAAATCTTTGTTATGCAACTTTAGGAAGGATTGTATGTTTTCCAAATGTAATTTTTTATATATTTGTAAATTCTAGCTTAAACGGATAAAAAGTTACTAAAAATACAGCAACATGTGTTGCTGCGCAATGGAATGCCTTTTGCAATGATTGACTGGTCACCTTTCTGTTGCTTATTTCTGTATTTCGGTGTCGAAGTGGTACTAATGAGGAGAAACATTTGCCCAGAAAGTGTTAACATATGTAAAAAAAAGCCCAAATAATGAGATAATATTAACACAAAATATGCCGCATCACGCCACATAATTTGCCTTTTCTTGCTGCATAATTCAGCCAACCCTGTCACATTATTTGGCCCTCCTCTGCCGTTCTCTGGAATTGTAGTGTCCCTGGTCATGGCTAGTCATAAGTATGACTGTTCGATTTGTTTGGGTGCATTGAAGCCTGTACTGCTAATTGGTGTAGGCATCTCTGCTACGAATTGGAGAGTTTCTTTATAAAAAAGATTTTGACTTCAAAAGGCAGCACGGTTTAGGGGAATACAAGGTGTGCCACTTTTATTCAAACAATGTTTATGAATCACTGAACACGTCAACGGCTCCTGAGGAGGCAGCACCAACTCCATCCTGGCTCATTCATGCCAAATGACCCGATTCGTGCGGGCGACTCCCGATTTTACGCCAAAAAATGTTTTCTTTTGGCTGTCTCCCGTCTGAAAAACCCCTCTCTTTCAGGATAAACAACAAGGCAAACACATTTTTCCGATTCTTTTTTTTAATTCTCACACCTTTCTCTTTTAGAATGATGTGTGTCAGGCTTAATATTCTATTTTCTTTTCTTTTTGCAGTTTTATACAGCGCAAACTCGACACGAAGGCATCAGAGCACTTTACACGAACACCAGTTGCATCACAGACGGACACTTCATTTAAGGCACGGGGAGACTAAGTGATTTGCCCAAAATCACAGGATGCCTGAGCAGGCTCGAACGTGGTTCCCCAGCTTCAAAGTCAGCCAATTTAGGGGTTAAGCTCCCGAATGTCGAACGGTAAACATTCCATAGGACTGAACAAATCCAGGAGGCGGAGGGAGAGGCCGGGAAACACCAAGCAGACGTAGAAGGAGCAGGCTGGCAGACGAGAGGATCAAACAGGAAACTGACAGCCACCTGTCAGAAAAGAGAGAGGGCAGGCAGACAAAGAGTGCATTAAGGGACACGTGGACGGCGGAAATTAGGACTGACTGTCAAAGACTCACTGAGAGCACGGGGGGAGGGGAGGGGAGAGTGGTGAAAGAAGTGTGCAAAGTGGGAATCATTAACGGGGAACACCCATCAGCGATCAATACAGATATACACACAAGGGTATACCGCCAGAGCCTACCAGGTGGAGAGGGGAGCGCAGAAGACGGGCGGTGATTATTGACTGACGAGAGAGGGCATAAAAAATGGCTCACAGCTGTGGATGAGAAAGCGAGCTAGACTGTCACTGCTTTGAAAACACCCACCTAGAGTTGTGCTCTTGTGAGGCTCTGTGACAGTGCCAATGACGTCTGCGCCTCTGACGCTTCAGTCTATATCAGTGCTTCCCAAACCTTTTAGAACCATGACCCAATTTTTAGCATGACAAACTTTCACGATCCACTTACCATTATTGGACATGAGACGGGGCAATTTTTGAATGTAACTAAAGTATTACGTGGTAGCTCACTGTAATTTACAGACAGATACATCTATATAGTGCACAAATGATAATGTGTGGCAATCAGGTTTCCGATTCATTTGTCCATCACCAAGTAAAGTGTCTTCATTTGTTTTAATCCTATTAAAATCTCAGTTTCCAGCACATTTCAAAACTACAAAAAAATTAGCTTTATTTTTGCTTTCCTAACTGCTGAATGCATACAATTATTTCCATTTTGCTGTGTGTTGCAAAAAAAACAACATCCTACAGTCTTTCCTTTCACACACCCTGTACTCCAACAAGATTGTCACAAATTCATTTTAAAACATCCTTTCACTTTACAATCAGAGAAAGAAAAGTAAACACCAATCCCCATGTTAAAAGAATAAGCAGCAAATTGTCAGAAGACATCGCCCGACACTTGGCCTCTGTCTTTGAAGCACTGCAAAGGTGACAAGATAAACACAGAATTTAAATTGTTTGGACCTTCCCAACCCACACGGCCGGCCGGACTGAGAACGCAAACCAGCCCGGGCAATTAAGTCGGACCAGCCCTCCTGTGGGGTGGCGGTGCTGGTGGGAAACACTGCTGCTGCTTTTGTTATTTTGTTACAGGGGGCCTAGATTGCAGCACTGCTGCAAAACCGGCCCCGAGAAACAAAAAACAGCCCCCACAGCTCCAAAACAGGCCCCCACCCTTTCGGCCTAACTGGAAAACACCCGATGCCCACTACAGCCAGTGCGGCCCTGCCAACCCACCAACAATCACATTGTGACCCACCAAAAATCACATTGCGACCCGCCAGTGGGTCGCAACCCACAGTTTGGGAAACGCTGGTCTAGACTGAAGTACCACTTCCATACAGGTAACATAGGGCCCAGCACAGGGCTGGTTTACCGACTACAAGTAAGCATGTGTGGGCTGGCCACATCTATTCATCCCCAAGCTGCAAGGCTTTGGATTCACTGCTCCCATCTCCGTAAAGAACCTACATTTAACTCACAAATGTTGAGCGGAATCCATGTAAATGGTTGAGGTTCATCTAACACACAATCAAGGTGAAATTAAAGCTTACTGCCCACTTGCATGGCCCCTGTAGATGAGTGGCCAGCCTCCGCCTGGGAATACGTATGATTCCTTTGCCCGACACTTAGACTATCACAGTTGGGGGATGGTATCAGGTCCCAGTGGACCAGCCCATCCCTGTGGACCAGTCCAACCCTGTTTGAACAGTGTACTTTGTCATTCTGATTCACTTCCCACCACCTCTCACCCTACTCTTCTAACTTCCGCTTTCTCCTGCCTCTTCCTGCCATCTCTTGCTCCCCGTTAGTTCTTCTCCTATGTTCCTTTCTACCTTTTGGCTCTAAAAAATCACATACAAACATATGGCATGATATGCATAAAGCACTATTGCTCTGTCCAGTTAGATGGCCTAGTTTTGGGAAGATGTGCCCTTTTTCAAGGTTTCGTCCTCATTACCTCTATCCTCCTCTTCTCCTGGTCCTTACTTTCTGTTTATCGTGCCACCCCTCCATTTCTAATACGCTTCACAAATGAGGAATAGAATACCTTGGGGTATCCAGAAGTGACACTAATGTCTCTTTATGCCCAAATTAGAAGATACTTTTCTTTCTTAACTTGTAATGAGTTTCTGTCACTCTCTCTCATTGGGCTCTGTTGGTCTTAAAATATTGCTCTCTTTCAGAGTTTTTTTTGATCTCTCTCTGCATCTCTTTTTCTTTATGGGTCTCTCAGCTGCCTTGCCTGCAATTCCTTCACTGGAAGAAGTTGAGCAGGGATATATAATTTCTATTGCCCTTCTGCCCCCATGGTCAATGGACAGCTCTCCCCCTGTGCTCCACCACACAGCCTTTCCATGCAGTTTCTTCATTCATTCCCAGCTCGTCACCATACACTGCATCACCCCTTGTCCTACACCTCTCAACCCTTCTCCCATTCATCCTGCAACCAGCCACTCCTCATACTGTAACCACACAGCCTTTGTTGTCTCCTAATCCATCTCCCCTTTGCTCTTTCCATCCTTAGCCTACTTCCATTAGTCCCCCCTTCACCTCAACCACAGCCCTTCCTCTTTTTTCCCTCAAATCTTCCTCACCCTCATTCAGAATTCATAGGTGGTGAAGTAGGTTGGGGTGCTGCAGCACCCCAAAAATACCCATGCTAAGGTTCAGAAGGTAATGAACAATAAAGATGCCTTTAAACGTTGTTTTGTATATTGTCACATTTGCTGGCATTCAAAGACAGAAGTCAAATGTTAGGCTATGTCTTCTGACAAATTGCTGTTTTTATTTGATCATGGACATTGGTGTTTCATTTTCCTTCTCTGACTGGAAAGTGAACTATGTGACCATCTTTTTGGGGTACAGAGAGTCTGATAGGAAAGCCTGTATGATGCCATTTTTTTTCAACACAGCAATGAACGGTAGAAATATTTCAAAATATGTCAACAGTCAGAAAGCACTAATTAAGCAAATTTTCAGTTTCAAAGTGTGATAGAAACAAAGATTTTAATACGATCAGAACAAATCAAGACACATGGTGCTCAACAAATGATACATCTAGGAAATTGGTATACTGGTTGAAAGGGGTGAAACCAGGAGAAAGTCACAAGTTCAGGCTGACCGCGATGGAGTGCAGGCATGGTACAGGGACCAAGTTAGGCCTGCTGAGCAAAGTACCTTAAATCCTGGTTGCAGAACGTTGTGAGATCCCGCGCTGAGGATGTGTTGGACAGCAGCGTTTCTGGGGAGCTGCGATGCGAGGTTCTGCATCCAGGATACATCGTGCATCAGCAATTCCGGGGAGCTGCGGGGCTGCAATGCGAGGTACTGCATCGAGGATGTATTGCGCAGAAGGGATTCCAGGCAGCTGTGGGCTGTGATGCAAGGTCCTGCATAGAGAATGCGCTGCGCAGCTTTGTTTCTGAGGAGTTTCGGGGCTGAGATGAGATGTCCTGTTTCAAAAAGGGCATCAAGAAGCAGTGGTTCGGAAGCTGAGCTGCGAGGAGATGCTTCACACTGCATCAATTCTGCCCAAAAGACCACAGCTAGGCTGTCAGAGCACCTTTGGCCCACTTCCAAGTATCCAGGACTGGGGTGGCACCACTTGGAGGGGCAGGACTAACAGCAGCAAGAGTCTAGGTGCAGGCTTCAAGGTGGTTGGAGCCTTTTCATTCCCTAAGGCTCTGATCAGGGGGCCAGACAATTAGCTCTTGGAGTTGCTCTGGTGGTCCTCGGTTCAAGATGGAGGTCCAGTCCTTGTCACTCAGGCAGCAGGCCCACATGGCACTAGAGTAGCAGGGCAGCAGAGTAGCAGTCCTTCTTGCAGCACAGCAGTACTTCTGAGTCTTTCACAGATCCAGAGGTGTACTGAAAAGTTGGGTCTGAGGATACACTATTTATGCTTGGTACCATCTTTGAGGTAGAAGAAGTTTCTAGAGGGTTCCACCCCCCAGAGGTGTTTGGAATTTCCTTCCTCCCTGCCCTTGCCCCAGCTTGCTGGGAGCACAAAAGACTAGTGTAAAACCCTTTGTGAGTGTGCTGAGGCAGACCCTTTGTGATGTGCAAGTGGGGTGGGTGACAACTCCGCCCCCCTATCAAGTCTGAGATAGCCCATCCTGCCAACAGCTAATCCCCCTTTGTCTCACTGTCTGGGACCAACACATAAAGACCAACTGCCAGCTACACCTTGTCATGTGACCTAGGATACAGGCTGCAGGCACCAAATGGTCAGCACAAGAAAATGGCAACTTTCTAAAAGTGACATTTTTAGAATTGTGACTTGAAATCCAACTTTACCATTAAAGAGGGTTTTAAATTGCAATTCTTTAGAGACCAAACTTGATAGTCCTACCTGCTCCCAATAGAAGGTTATCACTTATTAAATGTAACAAGGTAACCCAGGGTTATCCTGTGGGAGAGGTAGGCCTTGCAGTAGTAAAAAAAACAAACGTAAGAGTTTTTCACTACCAGGACATGTAAAAGTTAAAAGTACATGTCTATCTTTTAAAATACACTACACCCTGCCCTGTGGGCTGTTTAGTGTCTACTCTAGGGGTGACATATTGATTAAAAAAGGTTTAGGCCTGGTAACAGGTTTATTTTGCCATGTTGAAATGGCAATTTAAAACTTCACACACAGGCTACAGTGGCAGGCCTGAGACATTTTAAATGGATGCCACAATCAGTGCTGCAAACCCATTAGTAGCATTTAATTTACATTACTTTTTCATGATTTAATAATATATTTGTGATAGTGTGCTCCAAAATGTGCTCCAAAAGGAAGACTTTTTCTTTGTGTGACACTTGGATTATCCACAATCTCTATGACTTCAGTGATGTAACATTAATGGCAGCACTGCCACTATGAAAATTGTTCCAGCACCACCGATTCAGATCCCCACAGTGCTTCCGCTACTCTTCTTTTTTCGATCATTTGTTTCTCTTCTTTCTTTGTCCATTTTTTTACTGCCTGTTTTCTTTCTACCTGTGCTAGTTCTCCGTTACTCATCTCACTTCGTTCTCTCTATCCACGAGTGTCTCTGTCATTACTTGCCCTTTATTACGTCCTCTTTTTCAAGCTTTTTCTCATAGTACACACGTATTATTTAATTAAAATGTTTTATAAATACATAATAAATCATAAAATAAATAATATAGAACAGTTATAATTAAATAATAAGTGTGTACTTTTTTTTTAATATAAAATGAAATCAGCACACGTATTATTTGATTATATAGTAGTATAATTAAATAATAAATATGTACTATTTTTAGGCTTTTATATTATATCAGTATTATATTTGTAACATTAATTTATATTCATTCATATTTTTAACTATTTTAAATAATTTAATTTAGTTTACAATTATTTCCTATGGGGTTTTACTACCTCCATTATTTTATATGGGAGGGTGTTGCAGCACTAGTGGCTGGCCATGTGTAGTGCTGGATGTACTACAATAGTGTAAATTACTACAAAAGTGTAATTTACAACAAAAATGTAGTTTGTGAATACCGAAAGGTAGTAAACTTAGTCAAAAGTGTAAACTTACACAAAAGTGTAAGCTTCTTTTATGAATTAAGGCCAATGTATAAAGTATTTATGCAGTATCAAAACAGTAATAAAGTCAAAATGCAAAACAAAACAATCCCAAGTGACAAACATCAAATAAGGGGAACAGGAGATATGAATTTTTAAAGTTTTTAGTAGGAACAACACCAAGAAGCATAAAGTGCCAATGATGGTCAATGGTCGTGGTAGACTGGTACACAGGTGCAATTAAACACTGGCCACAATAGAGCGTGGGTCGGAAACACCAACCAAGTTCGTCCTGGGCAAAGATTTTACCGCCTGACTTTAGTCCTTTAAGTCCCAATCCACCACAGAAGTACAATTTTAAAGTCCCCGGGACCTCAAGGGAGGCACTTAGAGACTCATAGGGTTTCAGGTACAGGCCAGACAGCAGGGTCCAGTCCAGGTCTAGTGGCCATTGGTCAGCTCAGCAGTTGCAGGAAAAGGTCTATTGTAGCTGGTTGTGTCCCTGTAGCTTTAATAAGTACTCCCTTACAACCCTTAGAGCTCACTTCTTTGTCCTGGGTAAAAGAGAGGACAGGTCCAATCCTCCAGGGCTCTTCTTGGGTCACAGACAGCAGGTTAAGTCCTTTTCTGATCTTCCTCAAGTCCAGAAGTGTTTTGAAGTGGCTCCTGGGTACATCCTAAGCAATGGGTTAACATTTCCTGGAACCAACCCTACCTACTTGTGGCAGTTTTCAAGATGGCGGAAGTCTTTGGCTATACTATAGGGCTCTGAGGGCAGATGGATGTGTGTGTGGGGAGCCTACGATGATAATCCCAGTATCCTCCCACATCTAACACTAAAATCCAGTTTGGGGCAGTCACCATACTCACAATAAGCCCAGAGATAGAAGTCTGGTAAAACAAAGCAGAGTTTTCCAGCAACTAGACAGTGAATATCCAAGAATTGTTTTGACATCTTGTTTCCGCATTTTGAAGTGTGCCCAATTGATCTATGTAAAACCCCAGCAAACTTGCCAAGCACGATATGAAATTCAAGCAGGATTTAGAGGGGTCATTTCTACCCTTTCAGATCAGCCTGTTGTTTGCTCCAGGGAGGCATTGCACACCTATTCAATTGCTAATTACTGGCTGGTAGAAGTGGGAGACCAGATGCAAATGGACCCCCATAGACGTTAGGCGGGGAGAAGGTAACTTTCTAAAAGTACCTTTCCCTTAATATTTATCAAACATCCGACTTCACCATTGAGTTGGATATTTAATTACAATAAAAAATAGCTGTTTAATTATTCTCCCAACTGAAATAAGCATTATTAAATACAATAATGTAACCCAGTGTTTTTCCTATGGAACAGCTAGCCTTGATAGAGGCAAAATAGCTTTTGGCGCTTTTTCACTGCACAGACATGTTTAACATTAAATTTCTACATTTCCTACTTTTCAATACCTTGCAACCTGCCTTATGGGCAATAAAGCCTACAAAGGGGTGATTTATAAATATTTAAAAGGAATGCTTTAATCTGTCAAAAACGGCTATTTTATCAGGTCGAATTTTCAGTTTAAAATTTCAACAGTCAGGCTACAAATGGAAGACCTACAGTCATATTCCACTGTGACTGTAGCGATGGCACAATGGGTGCTGCAGCTCGCTAGTGGCATTTAACTTATAGGCCTTGGTTACATTTTGTACTATATACTAGGGACTTATAATAAGAAAGCTAAATATGCCAATTAGGAATGTGCCAATTTCACCATGTTGAAAGAGGGAGCGCAGGCACTATTTCCCTGGTTAGCAGGGGTAAAGTGCCCAGGGTTAGCTCTTCAAAGGAGGAGCAGAATGGGGGATTGGATTTCTTCCTGGCAATCACCTGGTGTCCTGTGAATGTAGTTAAGGCAAACGTTTTCTTCTGAGTCTAGTTGGTGGCAGGGTAAAACAAGTGTATCTAGTCAGAAGGTAAGATTCAGGATAATGACAAAGTGAGAGAGGTACTACAAGCTATGAGGGAAGTCGGGAAGGTGGACTTAATAAAGCCTAGGGAATATGAACAGGCTTTGGGCAGGCCTAGACAGGCCTCAGAGGGAGGCAATGGATAGCACTGCCATGGGCATGTTGTCCTGTTCACTTCCAAGGGGCAGACCCAGAACACGGGTGGGTGCAGTAAAAAGGCCGGCTGGGGCTGGGGAGCTGTTGAAGGTAGAGACCAGTATTTTCCCCAGGGCACTTGACTCACAAAGAGGCGATTGAGCTAATGGTTGCTTGGGTGGCTGCTACGGTAGAGCTTGTGGCCTTGATGGGAGCTGCCTGTTCTGTTTCTGTCCCAGTTGGGGGTTCGATCAGGTAGGCCTGGAAGTGGAGTCCAAGGGATGTTTTGAGTCGCTGTTGAACACAGGGCAGCTCAAGGAGTCAGGGACACTGGCCTGAAGCGAGGGAGCAGTCCAGTGTAGTGCTGCCAACAATGAGGGAGCAAGACAAAAACCCAACATATGTGTGCAAAAGTCTGTTATGATTTGCTGGGAGGACTATGATGGGGGAGTGGGTGATGGCAAAAGACCGTGAATGAATGAAACAAGGGAGAGTTTGGATGTTTGGGATGATAAGTTGATTGAGCTATATTACAAGGAGGAAGAAGAGGAGATGGAAGTAGGTGAAATACCATTGTGGACCGAAAACACAAGGGGTTCAGAATTGGGTTTGAAATAATGGTGGCAATGGTGGAGAAATAGATGGGAAACAGGATTAATGTGGCTGGGATTATTGGTGTATTGCAGACATCAAGTAATGGGGCAGCAATAAAGGAGAAGCCAGAGGGCAAGGGAAGAGGCAAGTACTAGTGTCAGGTGTATAGAAAACAAAAAGAAAAAATCAGGGGCAGGACATTACAAAGAAGTAGGTCCCAGTTGTGGGACACAAGGAAAGGGTGTAGAAGGGCGGAAGGCTGGAGACAGGCTATTGCATGAACAGAGGAGTGGGAGATGAAGTAGGTAAAAAGGGTCAAATGTTAGAAGGAGCTTGGTAGGTTTAATTTAATATGAGGGCAGAGGGGGTAAGGTTGTGCTTTACGAAGAGAAGGTTATGGACACAAACATGATCAAATAAGAGATAGAGGAGGCAAACAACAAGAGTGAAGATGAAAAGAAAGAAGTCCAAGGAAAAGGAGAAGGGGAGAAACAAACAAAGGCTGGGAAGAAAAAAATGGAGAGGATAAAGCTAGTAAAGACCGTCGAAAGAGATTGCCATACAAGGTGGTATCCTTGCCACTGGGTGCAAATTTATCAGCATCTACAAAAGAAAAGATTTGAAAGGGTGGCTTTATTGATGTTTACAAATTACTGCATTGAAAAATACAGGTGATGGAGATTTCTAAAGAGGAGGTGTGAGAGCTGTGGCATAGTTCAAATATACTAACATTGAGACTTAAACGTACACATTTTTCATTTACTCAAGTGTGTATTGTGAAAAATTACTTGATAGGTTGCTGTTTTGTTTAAATACATGGACATCATTAGGAAAGAGCAAATGGACTTTGGAGATCTGGCGTGGCCACGCCATGATCAAGAGTTTGGAGCTACAATAAGTGTCTACCCCGTGAAACCACGTGGAAGTTGTGCCAGCTTTGCATACACAAGCAATTTGCCTGTGACTTTAAGCCCTGGTCAGCTTGTCCTATCCTTGGGGGATTAGAGAGGGTGCATCTCATGGCATACCAGTCATGCGACGGGGATTTATGTAACAGATTTCCTTGCAGGTTCAAGCACAAATGCTACAAATGTGGTGGTAAGCATCCCATTATGCAATGCCATGGTTAGATGCCTTGTGGGGAGAGTGGGGCTTAGGGAGGGGTGGTGAGAACTCACAACTGGTAGGTAAAGGTTCATACTCCAATTAATGTTGAGGTGCTGGGGGTTGGTTGCAAGTGTACACCTACAGAGAAGTGTCACATTAAGTCGGCATTAAGGCTGAAATCCTTCCAAACAGCCACTGGGCTCAACATTCTCCCCCCTCACCTCATGCAGCTTTACCTACTTTCCTTTTCCACTTTGTCTGTCTTAGTCTTTCTCAACCATAAAAGGAGCATCCCTTCTTAATCCCTGACTTGCAGTATAATCCAACAATTCAAATATTTGAAAATCTCCTAAAAATGACCAAAGCATGCACAAACTAAGCAATGACAACTCATACGAGCAGAAACACAGCTTTTGCAAGGACTGTACAAACCTGTCCAGCAATTCAGCAGTAACTGGTCACTGCAGCAAACTCATCCTTCCCCTCTCCTTCACCCACGCTGCTAATATTTTCCTCCCCAACTCTCATGCTCTTATCCCCCAAAAAACAAACATTACATAAAAGGCTACTCCTGGAAGCTTATTCACTATGGCCACTGACAACAAGTTCTTCTCTATTAACTGCATGACACACTGCACCACATCTTCTCTTCTCTGAACTATACGTTGCCCAGAAGACCTCCTCTTACTGCACCATTAGCCAAAAATTCTCTCCACGCTTGTTTATAATCTACTCTAGTAAATTCCGCTGGTGTGCTCTCCACTTGTTCCAGAACCCTTAGTCTCCCAGCAACCTCAAGTCCGTAGACATCTCAGTCTTCTGTTCTTCCGCTCCTGGAGTCAGTTTATGGAATCCGTGCAACTGTAAACAAGATAGTGTGTCTGCAATATTACTGTCCACACCTGGCACATGTCTGGCCCTAAAGACAATCTTAAAGTGTAAACAGCCCAACATACACTGCTGCAGTAGGCTGAGCAATGTCATGTCCCTCACCTTCTGCGTTTCACTACTATCACCACTGTTTCATTGTCCACATCAAAGCACACCTTTCTATAGGCCAATTATTTGCCCTCAAGACCAACATTACAGGTAGTAGGATAGATTCAAGATGAGTGATACTGCATGCCTCTTGTAATCATGTTTCTATCCTTCTCTCGGAGCCCTACCTCCCTGCTCAAAACAGCTCAAAACCATCCGCATCCAGTGTATCCCAAAAAATCAGCGCCTACCACAACAATTAATGCCCGTAGACCATACCAACACTTGGTTAAAATGCTTCAGAAAGCACAGCCACACCTTAAAATCAGCTCTGACCGATGCTAACAGTCAAATCCTATAGTGGGGCAGCAGCACCCCAGCTATGGCAAAACCCAGTCTACGGCAAAAGGACCTCCCCGCTCGCACCACCATGCAAGCAAAATTCATATGATATAGCAAGCATTGCATTTTCTTCAATGTCATCTTCCTTGCTACCACTGCCTCTTCCAACAAAGGCGTTAATTCAGCACTCTTCTGTTCTGGCAATTTAGCCATCATTTCCACAGCATTTTTAGGGCCAAAGGAACCTCTAGTTCAGCCACCACAGCCTCAAAACATGATACAACCCTGGCACAAGACTCTTCCAATTCAGCACCCATGTAAAGGAAATCATCTGTATAATAGATTATCACTTTATGATCCGAAGTAGCGCTAAAGCGTCACTAAAGAAACATGCTGAAAGTCTCAAATAACAAAATCTATCCACATAGATCTGCACCTCAAATTGAATGTACAGTAATAAAAAGTCAGTCGGATGGCTTTTCAGATATCCGCATTATTGCCAAGCCAGGGATTAAAAAGGGATGCCCCACTTACAGTTGATGAAGTCTAAGACACACAAAGGGGGAAAGGAATGTAGGTAAAGCTGCATAAGGTGGGGGGGGGGGCATTTTGTGCCCGGTGGCAATTTAGAAGGTTTGAGGAGGATGAGGGGTTGCTCGGGAGGAAGTTGGTCTTTGCCATTAAGATGGGTAAAAGCTGTCAGCTTCTCAACTGCTACCAGTACTGAGGGAGGGGTTAACTTCACTGGGCCTCGATACGAAAGAGCGTGAAAGACACTTGTTTTGGGTAGGTGCTGCCACAGAAGCGGACAAGCTACGTTTCTGGAGGAGCGAGATTATAAGGTGGGGAATTGAGGAAACTGGAAGGTTGGTTGGGCTCTGTGCGTCCTAGGGCCATGCAGCTGAGGGTACAAAATCAGGACAGCTGGGACACTCTGGAGGTGGGTATCTGCAGTGCTGACGTCCCTCTACGGCTGCTCGATCTCGGTGCTGTTAGTGTCCTGACTGGACTTAAACAGGCCTTGGTTGCTGCACGGGATCCGTTACCCCGAGAATTGGTCCTCTGTAGCTCCGGTCGGTCCTGGTGTACTCTCATTTGGGGGGGGCACGATCTGACCTTCTGGAGCACAGGCATCTCTTCCTGGGGGGCTGCTGCATTGGGCTGCTGAAGAGCGGCAACTCAGTGAACTGGACTCTGCTTCTTCGGTGCCTGCGGACTGCAGGGGAGTAGCTCCTCTACTCCAAGGAAGATTGCTGGCAATTTGCGAAGGGCTGGTAGTCGACCAGGGTTATTTGTAGTTGCTCAGCCGCAGGATGAGTCACTAGGTCACAATTGTAGGGACTGGTGCAAGCAGGCAGGATTTGGCTCCAAAAGTTCACAGCAGTCTTCAGTTCTTGTTGTCTCGCAGCTCTTGTTTGTCCTCTTCTTCTGGATCCATCGAATCTAAGTTCTTGGCATCAGGGGTTCCTCCTAAATATTCAATTTAGGGGAGTTAAGGGGAGTGACAGGTAGTAGCTAATGGGCTACTTACCTTTAGGGCAACTACACCCCCTATATAACCACTTCCTGTGGTAAGTGGGCATAACTTTGACCCAGCGAGCTTAATTCCACCAAAACCAAGATGGTGGAATTCTACGTTTTGTGTTAACATCAGGTAGCCCACCTTAGGGGTGGAACTAGCCTGACGGTGAATGCGAATCCTGACTAGCTACTTTTCCCACCTGTCCTGGTGCCAAATGGGCCTGGGGCAGGGGATGGCATTTCCCATGTCTGGGGAAGCCTTGTGTAGCATTTCAAAGACGGCAGAGGCCTTTGAAGCCACCTGCCTTGATATCCTGATTACTTAGCCATCCAGCTTGGAGGAGGTAACAATCCCTTCAGCCGGAGCAGGCACTGTCTCTGCTTCAGAGTGTGCGGGCTCTCGCCTGCATGGGCTCAGAAAACTGTCTATTGCGGCAGGCTGGTCTACACCACTCAGCCAGTACGCTAGTAGTCTGTAGGTTTTCAGGGGGCACCACTAAGTTGCCTTCTGGGTGCATGTATTAATACATCCATCACTGGAATCAGTGTGGGTTTATTAATATGAGATATTTGGTGCCAAACATCTCTAATTTCAGTGAAGTCATCATGTAGCTGGGGAACTTATAATTACCAGTGTCGAGCACATGCACTTAAAATGGCTTCCCTGTTCACTTGTAATATCTAAGAATAGACTTAGACATCACAGGGGCATATCTGCTAATGCAGATATGTCCACACATGTAGTATAGTGCCCCCTGCCTTATGGCTGTAAAGCCTGCTGTAGGAGTGACTTACCTATACTGCATGCAGTGTCTGCAGGCATGGCACACAGGAGGTGTGCCATGTTGTGTCTTCACCTTTCTCTGCACCAAATCACGCAGCCTGCAATGGCAGTGTGCATGAGGGTGTTGAGGGTCCCTTAGGGGGCACAATACATGCTGCAGCCCTTAGGGACCCTCTTTAGCCTCCTTGCCCTAGGTACCCGGGTACCATTTACTAGGGACTTACAGGGTGAGCTAAAGGTATTGCCAAGGGGAGGGAGAACAATTGTACAGTTTCAGGAAATGGCACTGGGGACCTGGATGGATGGAACCCAGTGCACTTCTGTCAAAATTGCATCGAATATCAGGCAAAAAGCGGAGGTGGCCATGTCAAAAAGGGACACTTTCCTACAGGGTACTTGGGCATCAAAGTGTTGTAAGTGTTATATTAGGCTTTGGCATTTGTAAATTATTACGTTAGTGATGAGATTGAGTAACGTGGTTGTTTGTTTTGTTATAGGATATGTTCCGGACCCGTGTGGGTGCCATCGATATGGATACTTGTCCCTTCTCTCGTGACGTGGTCTGTAGTACACCCGGAGACAACTGAAAAATGCTTGGGGATGAGAGTGGATGCATTTGAGGTACATGGGTGGAAGCGTGGTGGCATGGGATGGTGGCAATTGCAACCCTGGGCTCTTTGTTGTCCAATTTGTTGTTGATTCACTTAGGTGAAAACGATTTGGTGGCATTTGCGGGTCCATCACTACTGAAAGTGACAAAGGCGGATCTAGCCCAAACTGGAAGTTATGGTCTGGTATGTATATCGTTTGGTCAGAGTTGATGCAAAGGAAAGTTTGGAGAGGAGCTATGAAACACAGTGCCACTGACAGGGTAAGCAGTAAAGTGAACAGGGAACATGAATATTGTCAAAGACAACTTTACTTTGTTTCAGCCAGATGGCACGCATTTGTCACTTATGGAAATGACGACTATGTGTTGGGATTCTTGGTGAGGGCTTCTGCAGTGCAGTTATGGGGCTGACCAGTGGCGGCTGGTATTTGAAGGCATGGGGGTGAGTCATAGGGGTGGGGGGGAGGAGGGAATGGAAAAAAAACCACACTTACCTGTCTGCCGCTGCCGCCTGCCTCCTCTCGGCCCTCTTACCAGCTTCCAAGGCAGGAAGCAGGATCCATCCGGCTCCCAGCCTCCCAATAGCCAATTACAATGCTACAATGCAACATTGTGATTGGTCTGAGTGTCGTAGATCGGCGCTCAGCCAGAAAATGGGAGACTGGGCTTAATCTCCATGCAGGCTGTAATGCAGCATGCATGGAGAACATGCAAAGGGCGCATGAATGTTTGGCCGGCCCCGAGGGCCAGCCAAACATTCATGCGCACTTTAGGAGTGCAAAGCACTCCTCCCCTCCCCTAATTTGTTCGCAGAGCAAGCCCGTCCAGTCCCGCCAGCAAAGCTTTAGTGAGCTGCCACTGCGGTCATGGTAAAAAAAAAAAACAGGCAGGGACGACAACAAAAGTGGGAGAAGGGAGAGGGCAGGAACACACCAAGTTTGGGTTTTCTACGTAATCATTTTTTGAGGCATTAGTACCTCAGGGCTTGGGGGTTATACCCAGAGGCTGTTCTATCCAAGCTCGAAGGCAGGGAGGAAAGGGTGGAGAAGAGAAAGTAGGGAAACCAGGTGGGGCGAAATTGGCAAAGAAATAGCAGGGAGGAGGTGCAAGGCTTGAACTGGTTTCATGGTGCATAGTGATTGAACACTTATGTTTAGGACATGTGGAAAAGTTGATGGTAGTTTCTGTGGGGAATAATGGGGATTGACTTTGAACAATAATGTGTACCTCAATATAATTTTTTCCATGAGAATAGCAGTGAATGCCCAGTTCTTAAACATATTTCCAGTCAAAGTCAAATAGACAGTTGAAGAATAGTTCAGCTCTTTAGTTTATTGTGCACGGAATTTACATCTAACGTCAAAATTACGAAGGGTTTCTTCCAGTCTTATTGAACGATTGTTTGGAAAGGAAGCAGGTGAGTACCCAAAAGATCCTTATGCAGATAAATGGGAATGGCCACCATAGCTCTGTCAAAAACAAATATGTTTCTTAAAAAGATAGCACTTGTAGCTCACTAATCCTTTTTGCAATGGTAAAATCCGCTAAGAGGGTCTCTTTCAGGTAAGAATCGTTCTTCTGGGAGGTAGCCACAGAGTTTAAGTGGTTTATTTTTAAGTATGGCTAGAATTAGATTAACACCGTTTTGGGGAGCAGGTTGCACAGATTAGAGGGTGCATATGTTAGTCTGTCAAGGTGGCACTTTACAGCATTAATAAAAAAAGCAAAGAAGAATTTTCAGGAGTGTTCTATTGCAGTTAGCTAGCTGAACAGTCTGCTTATATTGGCATCTAATGAATGGCAGACATCATATCATGAACTATATTATGTTCTAACAGCTAACATTTAATAAATAAACTTCAACCACTTACTTGTATATTGTACCTTGGCGATGACCTTCCACGCTGCACGTTACCTTAATTTTGTGCTATAGGGGGTTCAGGGGAAAGGGTAGTTATTTAGGAACCAGTCTTTCCAGCTAACAAAAAGTAAGCCAGGGCGGAGACCCTAACTCCCCTGAGATGAAAGATCTTGTTCTTGTAGAAATCGAGGGATTCCGTTAGGACAGAAGTATCAAAACACGATATACTATATTTATTCCAGACTGGGTGATCGAGCTCACAATAAAGGACCTAATATATGCTCGATGGTCTTCTGCAACACTTTGAGATTTACTGGCACAGCTTGAAAATCAACACATTTCAAGTAGGGAAAAAGGTTGAGTGCCTTATTGAAGTTAGCCGACCCATAATTCTCTACACATTCTTGTTTTTTTAGTAGCAATAAAATGTATTTTTTGTCAATTAACCTTTTTTTTGTTTCAAAACATGCATGTATATATGTACTACTGTAGTGCTCTGCAGAGATAGCCACATGTTAGAGTGCCACACAAATGAATTACTGCCTCAACCCTGCCAGCTTTTCAGCTGAACATGACTACTGACACGGTCATGCCCCAAACCTACTGATCTCACACAGGCGTGGCTCGTGTCACGGAAAAGAGGTGCGGCGGGTGGGTGGGTGGATGGATGGGGGTGCAAAAGGGGTCGCATGAGATCAATGTAAAAAAAAAAATTAAACGGAGCTGCTGCCCTCTATCGCGTTGCGCTCGTCTGCTCCTCTCCTCTTCCGAAGGCACAGGCTCCCAGCCTGCCCTGCGGCCAATCCTGAAGTTGCTCTCGCATGAAATCAGCTTCAGGATTGGCCTGAGCGCCCTCGATTTGTGCTCCAGGACAGACTGTAAGTCTGTGCATGTTTTCTCCAACCCAGCAGCGTTGCTGACTTGGAGAGAACTTTCACTACGCATGATGCTTTGGCCGGCCTGAGACGCCCGGCCAAACCGTCATGTGCAGTGAAGGGAGTGCACATTCCACTCCCCTCAGTGCTTTGTTTTATTTTTCATATTTTGGAGCGTGCTGGGGGGGGGGGGCGACGCTCCTCCGTCATAGCGGAGGAGCCGCCCCAGAGAGCCACTCTGCAGCATGTCACTGACTATCCAAATGAAAACACCCTTTTCAGGTGTGAGCTTGATATCTGTGAAGACCTTCTTCCTCAACAAACGAAACTTTTACACTTGACCCCTTTTCAAAGGTGATCTCGACATCTGTGAAACAATTAACTTTTTACATGTGACCATGACTTGTATCTATCTGAACCATAAGCCTTTTGGAACTTAATAGACCGCAGACTTGACATCTAACTTTCTGTCATGATCAATGGCCCACACTCATCTGTGTAAGCCGGGCAGGCATGGGGATGCTTTCCTTTAAATTCCACAGGTGCAGCGGTAGTCAGCGGTACATGCAGAGCATGGATGTGGCTTAGTGTGAGGCTTCATGACTGTGACACTTACACTATGTGAAACATTCAAGTGGAATCAACACAAACTACGTTCCACAGGACGACTCTGGAATCTCATGAGATTTGTAAAAGTAGCAGCCATCTTAGATCCACAGAGTATAAGTTCCTTCTAATTCAGAGCATCCTTTGCTAGGAAAGCATGCTGTTGCTGTAGCAGGAACTCATTGCACTTTCAGCTGGAGTTATCGCAGACTTGTTGATTTCCAAAAAGTATTCTGGATAACATTTCAGATCAAAGATTTAGACTTTGATTTGCACTTTAAATACTTGTGTCATTCTTTCCAGGATTATGAACTATATTGAACTTTGTTTATGAGAGGAATTAGTGAATCTTTAACTTGTACAGACTACGTTTATATCACTTGAATAACATATGGTATCAAGGTATTGCCAGTGGTCAGGACGTGAATGCATACTGTCGGGATGAAAGCACAATACTAATGTGTATTCATTATGTTACAGCTGATGAACTATATATATTGAGAATCATTCAGATAACAGACTTGAGTTACAAGCTACCAAAGCTATGTATCTATATAGGGTCACTATTACAGGTCAGATTATTTCATGCATTTATTACAAATGTTTATTCTATCTATCAGCTCTAGAAGAGAATTTTCACAAACCATAGAGATCGGGTTATAAATAGATTGTCACAAGCTATATAATTTACCATAGTAGAAATAGTGAGCTGCAATGGAATTGACGAAATATTAAAATAGTTAGTTCTTGTAGATATTAATGGCTCAGCTGTGCAGGTTGAGCCTAGCAGTTAGAATATACAGAGTGGAGATATCCAGGGACATATTTACAAGGGCATTGCGCCACAGGAACATCATTTTTAACGGCGTTCCTGTGGGGCAATGCCCTGCTCCATATTTACAAAGTGGCATTAAGCCACTTATTTTTGGCATAACACCACTTTGTAAATATGGTACCCTTTGACACAGGTATCTGCATGAAAGGGGCGTGCAATGGGTGTTGCTGTGGGTGTTCCACCGCAACACCCATTGCTTTTTGACGCTGCCCCAGATTTACAAGGATCTACAAATCTGAGGCAGTGCCAAAAACTAACGCCATGCAAGAGCAGGCGTTAGAATGGTGAAACGAGGAGAAATACTTTTATTTCTCCTCATTTTTGCTTTTTCTATGTGTGCTGCATTCTGCAGCACACATAGAAGGAGCAAAACGCCATTAATGATTGTTTATGTGCAGGAAGGAACACCTTCCTGCACATAAACAATCATTCCCTGCAAAGCAGGCACCCTTGCACTATGGTGCAAAGGTGCCTGTGGGTGCCAGGCACATTATTTTAGCGCCAGTGCTTGGGAAAACACAGGGGTGCACCTTATTGTAGTAAATATAGCGCTTCCCTTCGTTTTGAAAATGTTAGAGCGCGGCGCTGCTAAATTAGTCGCAGCTCCGCGCTCCGTCATTTTTTTTAAATATGCCCCTCAGTGTCTCTGTTTTGCTCTCTCTCTCTCTCTCTCTTTTGTCCCAATCCTCTTACCCTGGTTTTGCTGCTGACCGGCATAGACATCCTTTGAATGGTCGCCATTGGATTCTAGGAAGTGAGGATGGTAGCATTGCTCCTGTTGGATCTGGATTGCAAGGTTAGTGCAACCCTAGCAATTTCCTTGTCAAATATAGTACAGTTTCTTTCAGGATTATTAAATGTATGTGATAAGAAGGCTTAAGTATGTGATAATCTGGTGTAGATATCACTTTGCATTAACACAGATCCTATGGCATTATCCAGAATGTATATTTCAATGACATATGCTTCAACTGGATTAGAATGCTTTGAGAATGAGGTGGTAGTGAATCACCTACATGAGATTTGTTTTTCTATAAAAGTGAGGCAAGGGGCAGGATAACTTGTAAATGGTTAGAAATTAAACATCTGCAAAAATTGGCAAAGCCTGGGAAGCAATAGAGAACTTCCAGGTAAGGGGGTGGGGACCAATCTAGGGCAGCCTGAATTTTGGATGGATTCATCTCAGTACCATGAAAAGACAAGACGTAACCCAAAAAGGAGATTCTGCTCTAATGCAATTCACATTTAGGGGGTTTCATATTCAGTTTCTTTTTCTTTAATTGTTCTAATACTTCTCTCACATGACTTTCCAAGTTTGGGGAAAACACATGAATATCATCTAAATAAATTACTATGTATTGATCCAGGGTACATTGGAATACATCATTAAGGAAGTATTGAGTAGAGGCAGGTCCACTGCACAGTCCGAAAGGTATTACCAAATATTCTAAATGCCCGACACTAGTATGAAATGCAGCCTGCCATTCATCTCCTGCACCAATATAAATCACATTATATGCTCTTTTTAAATTAGGTTACTGTTACTGTAGCTTTCTAGACCTGATCCAACAGTACTATTATTAAATTAAACTGACACCTATTCTTTACATTGACAACATTGAGTCGCTGGTAGTTATCACAGAGTCTTGGGTCAGTGTAAATCTTTTGAGGATAAAAAATATGGGTACTTCAGTAGGAGAGGTTGAGGGCCTGACCAACCCTTTGGAAAGGTTATCTTGAATGTAGGGCCATAGAAACTGTTTTTCTTTCTTTGTCAAAGCATACATTCTATAATAGGTAATACAGGCTCCTACTAATAACTTACTTTTATAAGCATGTTCCTTTTGCAGAGGTAAGGGGTCTGCCTCCTCTTTAGAATCAAAGTAATCTTGATATGCAGAACTTTATGTGGTAGATCTTCCATTGTTGATTTATTTAATATTTATTTCTTACGTTTTTAGTGAAACGTCAAACACAGACAAGTGTCAGAAACATCTCCACACTGGGAACATTTAAGTAAGATATGGCTCATGTACATCAAAACATTCTTGGAAATAAATCGGCCTCGTATATCAATTCAGTAATTGGCTACACCATGTTAAAGAGGTCTCTAGCAATAGTCAATGCTGTGGGTACATTACCATAGATGAGCATGCATTTTAGATCTTCCATTGTTATGGCTATGTTTGGTTCTATAGTGGTCATGGTATAACAGTAATAGATAACCAAAAGGGATTTGTCTTGTGTCGGATAACAACTCTTACACTGCACATCCCAAAATGTGATAGTTCTTTATTTCCAGTGGATCGGATGCCATCAAAACCAGGGCACTCCAAGATTTAGTAGAAAATGTAGTGCACCAATCACATCAAAGGTTATGATTTTTTGATGTGGATCAGAACAAGTGATTACCAACTCTTAGGTCTGAACGGCTATGGGCCCCAAGATTAAGTTGGATTCATCTATTGACAGTATGGTTTCAACACTATTCTTGAGTAAACTAGGAATACTATAATGAAGGACAAGGAGACTGTCAAAAGCAATTGCCCACAGCCCCACAATCAATTAAAGCTTTTACAGATACCTGGGGGATGTTAGTATATCAAAGAGAGACAGTAATGAAAAGATAGGGTGTGGATGAGTTTTGTTCAAAATTACAGGTGAGAGGGGTTTGACTGATGCTACTCATAAGAACCCTCTGGTGTACTGATGGGTCATTGTGCGGCAATTGCGAGGAGAATGCCTTTTTCCCCATTATAAAAACATAGGTTATCCACCCTTCTTCTTTCTCGATCAGTGACAGGGCCCTAACACTGCCTACTTTCATTGGTAATGTATTGTCTTAGGTCGTTCCAATAGTAAAATCTCAAGATCATTTTTAAGGAAACTACGACGGGTTCGTAGTAGCATTTTAACTCATGTTTGTATATCAACATGTTCAACAGTCTTTGAAAAAATAACTCTTAGGTATTAAACCCATTAGAAGAGTTTATTTGCAGTTACACAATTGGCTAATGATAATCAAGCCACTGTGTTTACCGAGGCCTCAAAGAATAACTCAAAGATGCACTCTGCCAAGTAGTTTTTCCTCTGGGAGATATAGCCATAAGCATTAATATTGTATTGCAATTGAAACAAAGGTTGAGAGACAGAATAAGAATAGAGCAGCTGGGGAGAACATGGCGGCTGCATGCTGAGCGGTCGCTCGCTCCCGGAGCTCCTGCGCCCACCGTCGGCCTATCTGCTGGCTTAATCTAAATTAATGATTTACCGGATGGTATTCGGTTGATTTTCCCGGGCTTGTCTGGGTCCGGTGTCTTTTTGGTACCCGTGTTCCGCTGCTCCATAGCTTTGCACCGTGGTGCTGTAGCGGGGGATGTGTTGTGGCGAGGCAGGAGGACGCCTCCTTTTTCCGCCTCGTTGGTTTGAGGCCGCCCTGGAGCTCCATCGGGGCCGCCGAGCGGTTGCTCGCGGTCACCTCCGGGGGAAGAGTGGCAGCGCCAGCATCAGCGGATTCTTTCAGGCAGGTGATCGGAGGAGTAAGGAAACCCTGCAGGAAGGTACTGGTGAGGCTCCGGTCTCTTTGCCGAGAACAGGTACAGGGGGCATCGAGGGGGGCATTGGCGGCTCTGGCGGTCGGGGGCCACAGCAGGTCTTAGTTTTTGAAAATCGAGTGCCCCAAGAGGTTTGCCCCCCCCTGTCACAAGGACTACAATCAGCGTCAATTATTAAAAGGGTAGGCAAGAGGCATAAAAAATTGGGCTGTGAAATTTACTCTAACAAGGATGTAAATACCACCAATAAAGCCCCTGAAAATCTACGTAAAGCTGCTATTAACATCGCCAATAAGGCTCCCTTAAAGGCGCTTGAAGCCTCTACTGATATTCCTGTATCATCTTTGCCAAGTGCGCCTTCTTCACTCTCACCTCCACCTAGTAGTTCGGCCTTCCAGACCTATTTTGTTAAAGATAGATCCATAAAGTCCAGGAGACTTAAAAAGTTACCGGCTAGTGTTTCAGTTAAGGTTACTCCCTCACTTCGCTCGTATTTTAGGGTTCTACCAGAGGTTCTGAGTATTGGTATACAAGGCGAAGCCCTTAGAGGGATCTCAGTTATCCAAAACCCTCCAGCATCGGCCATATTATCACTGGCTGCAGCAACTAGTAAAACTAGTAAAACCATGGAGTTTCCAATTAATTCGCAGGGAAACCCGAATATCACCCTTGATTGTACGGTGCTAGAAGCTAGCTCTATCAGCTCTACTATTACTAACTCTGCTATAACTAATTCTGCCAGCACCCCACTAGGGCACTCTCAATCTCAACTTCAGACCCTGCCCCAACTCCAATCCCAACTTCAATCATTAGCAGAATCAAATAGCGATATTGGTGAGGAACGGGAGGTTACTGGCTCTGACTCTGGTTCTGGCTCGGCTTCTATATTTCTGCCTCCACCCTCAGCTCTGGAAGCTCTTTTTGGAACATTGTCTGAAGACATAAAGAAGGGTTTCGCGGTGTCGGTGAGTAATCAAGCAGAGATCAGAAGTTTCTGCGAGTCTTTGGAGAAAAAGGTGGACTTACTGAACTCAAGGACGGTTGCTTTAGAAAATAATGTCGGAGAGCTAAAGACAGATTTGGGGATGGCAAAGTCGGATATTTTGTCACTAAGGAAAGAGGGGCAGACCTTCGTGAAAGAATGGAAATGTTGGAAAATAATGCCCGCAGGAACAACTTGCGTTTTTGAATATCCCAGAGGGGAGCGAGGGTTCAGATCTCAGATCCTATATTGTTTCCCTACTTAAGGTCTCCCTCCAGTTAGAAGACTCAGAAGAGTCACTAAGTCTGGATATACAGAGGATTCACAGGGACCCCTTTCGCAGGAACCCCAATAGGTCCAAGCCTAGGAAGATCTTAGTTAACTTTCTTACATTTGCATTAAAAGAGAAGATTCTAAATTTAGCATTAAAAACGAAAACATTAAAGGTTAAGGAGTTCTCTTTTGAAATACGCTCCGACCTTTCCAGGATCACATTGGATAGACAGTGGGAGTTGGGAAGGAAGTTAGAAGAGTTTAGGAAACATGGTGCTGTGGCCCAGTTGAAGTTCCCCGCCTTCCTGAAAGTAATGCATAATAATAGGATGCATAATTTGAGATCAGTTCAAGAGGCGGACGAGCTGCTTGATCTGATTAGTAAGGGGGGCCCCTAAGAACTTGACCTGGTTTGGGAATAAGGAGTAGCAATTTAAATAGATGTATGTTGCATGGAGTGTGCTAGCCTTAAATCTGACACTAAAGAGAAGGCTGAAAAATAGAAGGAAAAAAGAAATAAAAAGTACAAAAGATATATGGACAGTTAAAAAGGAAAGTTAAGTATCACAATATATATCATTTAGTATCTACACATATAGATTTCCACTTAGGGCTTTCTCTTTCGTTATTAGTGGTTGGGGCGTGTGGCTCCGGGATGCAATTTCTGGACCTTCTGCCCAGATAATTGGGGTAAGGGTTCTCCAGGGGTGGGGGGTGGGGTTGCATGGGCCCGGGTGTTGGGGTAGGAAGTGGGTTAAAATTCAAAAAAGGTTTCTCATTCACCTTTTTGTAAGTTTGCCAACCTTAAGGATTAGAGTTAAAAATACTGAGTTTTTCTGGTGCTGGTGCTTGTATTGGTTCTCTCACTTACCCCGTATGGAGACTTGGAGCCGGGAGGATTCGCCATGAGTTCGGTATGATTTTTGTCCTGGAACGTTAATGGCCTGTGCGTTAGACCCAGAAGAGATAAGGTTATGCAGTACTTGGCGGATTCGCCCGCGCAGGTCATTATCCTCCAGGAAACACATTTACTCAAAGAAGAAACAGATGGTCTTCTTAAGAATAGAAGGTGGGTCGGCTCTTATGTTTGTACTAGCCAAACTGCAAATATAAGAGGGGTCTTGATTCTGTTAAAAAATCAGTTAATGCTCGTACTTTGGCACAGCTTGTGGACCCAGGTGGCAGGTGGGTCATTGTGAAAGCAGTTATCATGGGGACCCTGCTCACAGTTGTGGGCTATTATGGGCCCAACCAAGATGATCCTTCTTTTTTGAAGTCTATCTTTTCTCATTTGCTAGATTTCCCTGACCCGGTTATCTTAGCAGGCGATTTTAATATTGTCCTGAACCCCCTACTAGACAAATCCCCGAATAACAGAGCTAAGGCTCCTTGTAAATCCCGGGACTTCCTTTTGGTGGCAATGAAGCAGTATGCCTTCTTTGACATCTGGAGGGAAAGAGCAGGACAGCAGTTAGGAGTCTCATACAGGAACTATAAATATCACCACCAATCCAGAATTGACTATATTTTGGTTAGTCACTCTTTAAAGAGCAGAGTCAAGGATATTGTATATCTTGCCCCTCATCTTTCAGACCATTCTGGTATTCTGATGAGACTAGAGTTTCCACTCCCCAATTTCAACAGGTCATGGACTTGCGATCGAGCCTTGCTTTTGGAAGATCAGGAGATCGCGTTCTTATTGCAGGAAACTGAAAGCTTTTTGAGGGTCAATTTAGACTCAGCTCTGATTTTAGTTGTCTGGGACTCCCTTAAAGCTTTTTGGCGTGGCCAAATTACAAGCAGGTCAATTTATAGAAATAAAAAATATAAAGAGGAGATTTCACAGATCGAAACCAAGCTGAAGGCTGCAGAAGTAGACCTGAACTCCCAGGTTTCCTCCGAAACCCTGCAAGCTCGGCAAAATGATATTAATAATTTAAAGGACCAGTTAGGAAATCTCTTACATACCAGGCTCATGCGCAGGTGGGAAGCCAGTAAAATCGCCCACTTTGAGTATGGAGAGGGGGCAGGTAAGCTCCTTGCCTGGAAAATTAAATCAGATCGGGCAAGGAACTATGTTAAGGGAATCTCTAGCGGGGGTGTGACTTTATCCTCAGATGAAGAAATCTGTGAAGTATTTCAGATTTTTTTCCAGGATATCTATCAAGAGGACAAAAGGGTGGATAACTCTATCGCTAAGAGCTGGCTGCATAACATTTCTCTTCCCTCTTTGAATCCCGATCAGCAGGAATATCTAGATCGGGAATTCACCCAGGAGGAGGTCAGGGGGGCCATTCTACAGAGTCGAAACGGGAAAGCTGTGGGTCCTGATGGGCTCCCAGCGGAGCTTTATAGACATCTGAGCGATATTATTGTTCCGATCCTGACGAGGCTATTTAATCAGATTTTACAGGATGGCCTAAAGCTCCCAACCTCTGGGAACAATGCCATAATTATATTGATTTTGAAACCTGGTAAAGACCCCTTTAGTTGTGGCTCATATAGGCCAATTTCACTTTTAAATGCCGATTACAAGATCTTCGCCTCAATATTGGCTGCTAGACTGGGTCAGATGGTAGGGGACATCCTTCATTTGGACCAGAAGGGGTTTGTCAAAGGGCGTCAACTATCAGATCTTACTTATGATTTCTTTGGAGCAATTGATCTGGCTTCTACTTAGTCACTCCCTCTAGCAGCTATGACTCTCGATGCCACTAAGGCGTTCGGTAGGGTGAATTGGACCTACTTGACAGAAACCCTGGTGAAATTCAACCTTGGGGAAAAGTTTCGCTGCACTGTCCAGCTGATTTATCAGGAACCAACTGCTAGACTGTCTGTCAACGGTAATACTACTGACCCCTTTAAGATTACGAGGGGGACCAGGCAGGGCTGTCCACTCTCCCCTCTCCTCTTTGATTTATATATCGAGCCCTTTGCTCAACGGCTTAGGGACGATGGTAACATCCAGTCGTTTAAATATGGAGAGTGGGAGAGGAAGGTTGCACTCTACGCCGACGACATTTTAATTCTGTCAACGAACTTTCAAACAGCACTTCCAACAGTAATTCAGCAGGCACAGGAATTTGGTCTTGTGTCAGGTTACGAGATTAATGCCTCAAAGACAGAGGTCATGGCCTGGAATCTTGAGGGGCCTCAGCATCAGCACCAGATTAGCTCTAAAATGAGATACTTGGGAATTAGTATAGCCCAAGATATTTCTAAGATTCCGGAGATCAATTTGAGCCGGGTAGCAAGAGAAATCCGGAGGCAGTTGAAATCATGGGTTCACCTCCCCTTATCTATTTTTGGGAGAGTCAACCTCGTGAAGATGTTGATACTCCCAAAGATCACTTTTCTTTTTAATTGTATTCCTCTTCACTTCGAAAAATCCGCTATCAACAAACTGCAGCGGGATATCAACTCTTTCGTGTGGGCTTATAAATCTTCGAGCATAGCGTGGATCAAGTTGAGGCGGAGGAGGGAGAAAGGGGGCCTAGCCTTACCAGATCTTTTGTTTTATGCCTGGGCCTTTCAGTTTACACACTCACGCATGCTCTTGAAAATGCCGGTTAGTACTGGCGCTGGGGCAATGTTCCTCGCCATGCTTAGGGAGGCCAATTTACCTGTGGAGGGTTTTTTATTTAAATTCGGTGACCCCAAGTTTTTCAAGAAGGTCAAGCTAAAGGTCTTGCAAGGCCTTGCCAAAACCTGGGCTCTTTTCAGGATAACAGTCAAGCTCTCTTATTTCTCTAGCTCAGCGCCCCTTTGGGAATCTCCTGGTGGCCGGGAGTGCTTGAGAGACAGGATGGCTATGCCTCTAAAAAAAGCAGGTTTGGTAGTCTGGGGAGATCTGGTTCAAGATGGCTGTCTTCTTTCTTGGGAGCAACTTAGAGGCAGAGTTGGGGACGGCCTTTCAAGGTTTAAATATCTCCAGCTGAAAAGCTGGGTCCAATCCCAACTATCTCATAAGTACCCAGTAGGAGGAGGTTGTTTTTTGGAACATCAGCTTGTGAGTAGGTCAGCTGGGAAGAAGGAGGTCTCCTTTTAGTATCAAGCTCTAATTGAAGCTGTAGACGGGGAATTTAAGTTGGCTACAGAACTGTGGGGCGGCTCCTTACCTGCTTATAACTGCAATGACCTTTGGCAGAATTCTTGTAAGATCTTGTACGAGGCAGTTAAACCAGCTTGGCTGAAGAGGAACCACCTCTTTACCATCCATAGGGCTTATTTCTCTCCCCAAAAACTTTCTAAATTTACTAAGGGGTCACCAGTCTGCTGTAAGAAATGTGGTCTGGCTCTAGCTTCAGATATCCATATGTTTAATGACTGCCCTGCCCTGGTTTCATTCTGGGCCAGTGTTGAAAATTATTTGGCCAACATTTTGGGTTACCCTCTGCACATTGACCTCTCTTTGATCATCTTTGGCTTCACTCATCAAGTTTCCGGTCCATCCAGATTGCTACTTTTTTATGCTATTTTGCTGGCCAGAAGACAAATTTGTAAAAGATAGACCGAATCCATGCCTCCTTCCTTTGCGGACTGGCTTTCCTCACTGTTTGAGGTTTCCAAGTTGGATCTGGCTAGAACCTGCAGCAAGAAGAGGATAGCTTTCTGGGATTTATTGCGAGTGCGTTTGGGCTCAGTGGCCAGCGATTAGGGTTTGGTTTTTTTTGGGTTTTTTCCCTTGTCCTATGATTATGCTGCCTCAATGCTCTCTTGGTCAAGTCGGGTCACTTCCGGTTCCCTCCGGGAAGTGTCTGGATGATTGCCATCTTGCTCTTGGAGCTATGTAGAAGAGTTATCTCACCTGGTATTCACTTCCATCCATGTACGTTTGATATTAGTAGGCGGGTCCTTTTTTTAACTCCCTACTTTTTCTCTGGGTGCGAAGTGTAGTGAAGTTGGCGGTGAATGAGGACAAAAAAAAAAAAAGGTTGAGAGACAGAAACAGAGAGAGAAAATACGGTTTCCATTTTTAAAAGTCCAGAAACCAGAAACATTTGCACAAATCGGGAAAGAGTATTTCCACAGGGAATCATTAAGATAAATTCTACTTTGGTTTTACAAGTGGCATACAACTGAGGTCTGTTTGTGAAATAAATCTGACACAAACTATGAACCAGGATAGCAAAAATGTCATCCTTCAAGTATGTGAAATAGGGAAACTGAATGAGAGCAATCACTTCTGTGAGATCACGATTGATGATGAGAAAGTACGAGAGATGGCTGACTCAGTACACCTTGATTGGTGGAGAGTATTCGGCCAATTTTCCCTATCACAAATTGAATCCTCTTGATGTAAGACTGGTGGCTTATGGTTATAAACCCAAAGATTTAGTAGGGTATTTAAATGCAACCTTAGAATTTCAGGGGGTTAAGGTAACTTCAAAAGTATATTTTGTCAGAGATGGATCCTGTTTGTTGGAATGGAAGCAGCAAAAGGATTTGTTGGTACCTCTCGATCCTAATCATCCAGACCAGGTGCTGGAGGCAAGGTCAGAGGTTAGAACCATAACTGGTAAATCCTGGGAGTGTGAATTTCCTGAGGTATTTTGTGATAATTTGGACTTGGTGAAAGGTTTCATGCATAAAATAATTTTGAAAAGTGATGCCATTCCCAAAGCCAGCAAAGTGAGTAGTGTTCCCTTTGTGGTAAGGGTCTCCTTAAGACTGAATTACAGAGTTTGTGTGTGAATGACATAATAGAAGAAATTGTGGGGTCAAAATGGCTTGCCCGCGTAGTGATAGCCAAGAAAGCCAATTGGGAGATTCCCTTGAGTGTGGATTTACACAATTTAAATGCTGCAATCTAGGTTGACAGACATCCTTTGCCCAGCATTGGGGGAGATTCTGGCAACGATAATAGGGGTAAAGATCTTTTAGACCATAGCTTTGTCATCAGTGTACCACCACATTTCCCTACATCCTGACTCCAGGCCCCTTACTTCTTTTTTTACACCTGAGGGGGCATATAGATTCAAGAGCATGCTCTGTGGGTTAGGGTCGGCCGTTTTCCAAAGGGTCATGCACCAACTTTTTAATGGGGTGTCAAATGTAACTTATTTCCAAGATGAAGTATTGGTATTTGGAGAAAACCAGCACATTCATGATGACACATTGAAGAAGATTTTGAAAATTCTCAGCAAAAGTGGATTAACTAAATAGAATGAAATGTGCAAAACAGGAATCAAGAGTGTGGATTATCTGAGGCATAGGTTGGAGGAGAATGGTATTTTGCCCAAAATGAAGTTGATTGCTGCCATTGAGGATGCCCCGTCCCCTGTCAACAAACATCAACTTTGTTCCTTTTTAGGATTGGCAGAATACTATTCTAGGTTCAGCCCTATGTTTGCTGACAAAACCAAATCCATGCGAAAATTGATGTTGAAGAATGAGAAATTTGTCTGTTGTGACGAATGTGAGAAGGAATTTGTTGAATAAAAAGAAAATTGCAACTGCCCCAGATTTGAAAATGCTTGACTTAAGAGAGAGCAGTATCATTAGCTCAGATGCTAGCAATGTTTGTTTGAGTGTAGTTTTATTGCAATACAGGGACAGTAAAGAGGTCACCATTGCTTATGCGTCTAGGCCGTTGCGAGTTACAGAGAAAAAATATTTTGCCATTGAAAAAGAGGCCTTGGCATTTTGGTGGGGTATAAGCTAT
This sequence comes from Calotriton arnoldi, assembly GCA_963921515.1. Taxonomy (NCBI): domain Eukaryota; kingdom Metazoa; phylum Chordata; class Amphibia; order Caudata; family Salamandridae; genus Calotriton; species Calotriton arnoldi. The sequence continues at coordinate 3,009,261 of CAWUFW010001137.1, forward strand.
TTCAACAAGTTTGTATGGGGTCAGAAATTTCTGTACGCAGTGACTGTAGGCATTGGTGGATGTGATTACTATGCAAGGGTCTGGTAGAGTTTCTGCTAGAATTGCACGGTGGATGTTGAGATTGATGGAGTATGATTTTGTTGTCCAATACGTCCCAGGAAAAAATGTGTTCGCAGATTGTCTTTCAAGTCTGCCAGTACGTGGTGTTCAGGATGATGTAGTGGAGGACAATATATTAGTTGCCAGTGTTTACAGTATAACTGATGGGCGCATCTTCCATGGATTGTGGGTGGAAGCAATGCAAGGAGATGCAGTGCTGTAGGAAGTAAAGAAATACTTTACAGAGGGTTGGCACAGGAAAGGTAAATTATCTGACCAAGTTGAGGCTTTTCGGGATGTGAGTGTAGAGTTTTCTTTTTTTTAAAAACATTTTATTGATTTTATAGTTTAAGGTCATTAAACATATCAACAAAATCAAAATCAAATCAGCAGCCACCATAGAGCAACTATGGCCCGACCCCGCCACCCTTCCCATCCCCTACCTTCCTATACATAGGGTATTAGCATAGAATTGTGACAATATCCCCATGGAGTTTGATGGGTATCCCATACTCTGCCTTTGGTTCAGGGAGTTTCCCTACCAATCCCTGTTCAAAAGTTGTGCAATACGTTGCCGCCCTTCCCCTGGGTAGTTGTGTTGGTCCCTGCCTCCCATCCTTCCCATATTTTATCATATTTGTGAGTGCAACCCCTTCCCTCACAGACCAGTTTTTCTCTGATCCTGCATAGTTCCATTCCTTCTCTCCACTCCAGGAGCCCGGGCAGTGAGGGCTGCCCCAGTTTCGGGCAATATCTCTCTTAGCTACCTTGTAGCCCAGGTTGATCACTAGTTTATTATAAGATGTAGCCTCAGAGTCCGTCAATACCCTCAGCAGCGCCCTCAATGCGGACAGTGGCAAGAGTACACCTGCAGCCTCTGCCAGAGACTTTGTCATGCCCTTCAAGAAGGGCCGAATATTTGGGCAGTCCCATAGTGTATGATAAAAGGTACCCCGCTGTCCACACTGTCGGAGACATTGGTTATCTGAGCCCCTACCTATTTTGTGTAGCAGTACACAAGTGTAGTAGGTTCTGTGCAGGATCTTTATTTGTATGAGGCAGAAGCTGGCCCGAATGGGCACTTCCCTTGGAAATTGTAGGGCATCCCCCCAGTCATCATCCTCCAGCTCCCCCATATCTTCCTGCCATCTTGTCCTCCATCGTGTTATCTTTCCCTGTGTATTTCTCATCAATGCAGCATATGTAAAGGAGATGGCTTTGGTGGCCAAGTGTCCGTCTAACAGTCGTCATTCTAGTAAGGAGTCTTCCTTTGTTTCTTCTTCTCTGGGGATCCTGACCTGCATGGCATGTCTTAATTGCAGGTATTTAAATATCTGGGCGTTGGTCATGTCATATTTGGCTGTAAATGTGCAAACTGATCCATTCAGTTAGCATCCCACATGTCCTCCAGTGCTGAGAGACCGATTGGGTCCCATTGTAAGTCCAGTACTGGGCGGAGACTTGTGCCCACCCATAAAGGATTTTTTGGTGTTAATCTCTTTTCCCACCCCATTTTTCTAGTCAGTTATGCCATACGACTATAACCATGGCAGTGGCTGGGGGGCATCCTGTGGTAATTCCACCCCGTGCAGTACGTGGAGGTATCCCCTCTGTCCCAATATCTCCTGGTCCATCCTAAACCCGCGGTCCATCAGCGGGGCGTATGCCCACTCATTTATAATGTGTACCTGTGCTGCCTCATATTATTTCGGAATGTTCAGGAGTGCACTGTCCCACTTGTATACTAATCTCTGCAGTGTGGAAAGCGAGATTCATGTCGGGCCATACAACCATAGTAGTTTGTTTGTGGTCTGAAAGAAGGTGTCAGGGAAAGCAAAAGGGCTGATTTGCAAGATATAGGTAAATCTGGTTACTGCAATCATCTTGAATAAGGCTGCTCTTCCCATGAGTGAGTGGCAGCGCCCTCTAGTATTTTATGGCAGACTTCAACCTCCGCAGCAGTGAGCCTATGTTATCCTCATAATGCGTACATTTCTCTCTGGAGATCCACAGACCCAGATATTTAAAATGTTGAGTTACCACTTTCAGTGGAACGGTTAGTGTGTCCCCTAACGACCAGCCTCCTATCAGGACTATCAGGGATTTCTCCCAGTTGATCCCCAACCCTGAATAAGTGGCATAAATAGTGAATATTTCCTCAAGGCGCTTTAGTTTGACATCCAGTTGCATTATATAAAGCAGGATGTCATCGGCGTACAGCAAGATCCAGTCCTTCCACAAGTCGCTCCAGCGGCAGCCCCATACCTGGGCGTCGATCCAGATCCACTTAGCGAGTGCCTCTATGGTGATGGCAAAAAAGGATTGGTGATAGGGGACATACCTGTCTCGTACTCTTCCGGATGGGGAATTCTCATGATAAGATTCACCTTAATTCTGGGTCCCAACGTTCTTGAGGCTTGCCTGCCTTGGAGATCAAAACAATGGTCGTGGATCGGAGATCTCTTGGCAGCCTCCCCTCCCTATATGCTGCAGTATACATCCTGCATAGTGGGCCTGCTATTTTACCCGCCATTCTCTCATAAAATTCTATCGGGAGCTCGTTCAGACCTGGGGTGTCCTCCCAGCGTGGAGCTACGTGATTGCTAGGAGTATTTCATCTTGTGTGAGGGCGTACTCTAATTTTAGAGTAGCTGTACTCTCTAGCCGCTTGCAGGGATACCCCATTGCAAATTTCACCAGGTTCGGTTCCCGGACTATCAACTGACTGTCATAGAAGTTCTGCATATAGTCGCCCATTGTGTCTGCTATGTCCTCACTGCCTGTAACGGTTGAGCAATTCGGTGCAGTAATGCCTCCAATATGACTCCTTTCCCCGTCGCCCACACTCTGCCATGCCAAAAGTTTCCCCGCTTTGTCCCCTAGTTCATATATATGTTTATGCTTGGCGATATGCGCCCGCTTAACCTCTTCTGGGACCAAAGAGCAGAATTCTTCAGATTTGGTCAAGATGTTCAGCCTTGTGGTAACTGACGACTTCAAGTTGTACTCTGTCTCCAAGTCCGTAAGTTCCTGTTCTATGTCTAGTCAGCGTCTGGATTGTTCCCTTTTTTCCCCTATCTCGTCTGCAATGATTACCCCCGGATGGTGGCTTTGTAGGCCTCCAACCTGATCAGTGAGTCCAGTGCGTCCATTTCTCTCTTAGGATTTTCTTTGACGACATTCTCCATTCTGTCCTGCCTCTTGGTTTTGTCGTCGTTAATGTGATACTCAGCTGTGAGTGGTCTGATATCCCCGTTCCTGAAATTCCGCATCAGTGAACCTGTGGAGTGTCGGCAGTGGTGTAAGAAAGTAGTCTAATTGTGAGTGGGTGTTATGTGCCCCGGAGTAGTAAGAATATTCTCTGTCCGTCCCGTGCAGTGAACTCCATATGTCCTCCAGTCCCATTGCCTTCACAAAATCACCTAGTTTACCAGCATGGGGGTTGCGGGTCAGAATGGAGGTGGTTCTATCTAGTTGTGGGTGCACGGTCATGTTGAAGTCTCCCCCTATTATAGTCAGCATCTCGGGCAGGTCTCATAGTAATTGTCCCAGGAGTTGTAGGATGTCAGTCTGTAATTCTGGTGGGACGTATGTATTAACCACCACCACAGGTTCACCCTCCCAGGTGCCCACAACCATCATGTAACGACCCCGGTCACCTGAGCGTGTCTGCATAACCTGGATTGGTGTGGATTTTTTTATTAGGGTCACGACCCCAGTGTATAGTTTTCTTGTTCTGAAGAACTTATGTTAAGGATTTGCTAGATGTGCCAGAGGCGTTGAGATCAAAATTTTGTAAGCTTAGCTCATGAAGGTTACATAGGCATGGGTGCTACCAAAAGACGTATAAAGGCAAAGTGTTGATGGCCTGGGTTGAATTGCAACGCTGAACAAAGCATAAGGGACTGCATACCTTGTACATGGAATGACAAGTCACAGAGAACTGTTGCCTATCCTGTTGTATCAGTCATTATGGATACCCCATGGAAAAAAATTGCTCTTGACATATTGGGTCCACATAGCACCCTAGGTGCTAGCCCTATGTATGCCCTGATGGTGAATGATTATTTTTCTTGTTGGCAAGAGGTGACATTTACCCACCCGGTGACCATAGATGTGCTCATAGATTTCATAGCCACTGTATGGGAGAGGAAAGGAATTCCCAAACTATTGTAACAGATAATGGTGTCCAATTTATGTTGTGCACCATGAGACCATTTTTGCAATCCAAAGGTGTGAAACACATTCGTTCATCAGTTTATTACTCCCAGAGTAATGGTCTGGTCGAGCAGTGGAACAGGGTTTTGAAAGAGGGTATCCAGTTGGCATTGTGTAGCAGTATGCAGTGGAGTGAAGCTGTCAGACAATTGGTGTAGGCGTATCGCACCACGCCTAATACTAATAATGGAAAGACATCATTTGAAATCATGAAGGGACGGAAACCAAGGGCTTTGTTATTGGTTTGCAAGTTGGTGATTGGGTTTGTGTCAAAGAGAGTCAGAGTCAGGGCAAGAGGTTGTCAAGGTTTTCCTGTCCACATTCAGTGAAGAGGGTGGTTCCTTACACTGTTTTGGATCCTTACATTGTTATGTTAAGTGATGGCAATGTTTGAAATCGTAAGAAAGTTGGGAAGTTACCAGATTGTTTGACGAAGTGTGAGGATAATAGCGAAAGAGATAAGAACGTGGTAGAAGCTAAGAAAACTAGGTGATATCCGGTCAGGGTGAGCAAAATGCCGGAATGGTTGAATGACTACGTAGTGTTTGATCAGTGTTATTATGCAAGTTCTTAGAATGTTCTGTACTTCAAACTTTTGTTCTATGGTTTGTTGTGATCAAATGTTATGTAACCACTTTTCTGATGTATTGTTAGGAGCTGTGTGGTACTCCCATTATTCTTATCATGGGTTATGTAATTTTTTTATTTTTCTTTCCTGATGTACATTTGGCTGATGTTGGGTTGTTGCTAAGGAGGTATGTCATGCCCCCTCCATCAGCGCGGGAGTGCTGCAGCTTGAAAATGCTAGAGCATTTGGTGAACGTGTGGAAGTTCGATTGGAGGAGCGGGCTGGAAGAACGGCCAATGTGCAGCAAGCTCCCTCCCGACTTGCTTACTAAATAAAGAACTAACATTTATTACTAGTAGTCTCCATTTTCTTCAACCCCATCACGTTTGGGTATCTCTATAAAGAAGAAATCACCCTGCACAGTGAACAGTACTGTGGCATGGTAGAAACACATAGAGTAAGACAGAAAAGAGTGTGCATATAAAGCCAAACAAGGCTGTGATTGCTCAAATGGTCTGCCCCCAGATGAAGGGATCTGCCAACTAAATGACTTTAATATTTAGGGTGCAGCAAGATACAATTCCTGTGAAATATGCAGAGCTGAAGGTGGGTTGCAAGGCAAAAGCAGATGCTGGCTTTCACTGATGCATGGGAAAGCTCTTCACAAAGATATGTCACCCTTACCCTCTAACAAAAGTGAAGCTTCAGGAAATATCTATGGTCTCCTTGGTTGGAAGAGCTGAAAAGTCACTGCTCCCACCCCAAATGCAAAGTAAGCATTTAAAGGCTGCCTGTGACTGGATCATAGCACTGGATGTCTGGCTTCAGTAAATGACGTGTGCTATAGTGTACAAAGCTTAGTGAGCTGAGAGATTATTTATGACCTGTAATTTAAGAAACTGAATTTAAGAAGGTGCACTAGTTTTACAACAAAAAAAAACGGCTAAGTACAAGAGTGCAAGTAGAATTACATTGTGAGGGGACTTTCTCTAATTATGATAATACGCTAAATGAGAAAAAAAGTTGGTACCATACCACCAAATACCCAACATAAATCTGTGGGTTGTACATTACAATATGCTTAATTATGAGAAAGACTCCGACTTTTGCTGTATCACAGCTTTTTACACATAAAAAGCAGACCGAAGACAATCTGTTTCCCTGTATTTATTAACAGAAAAATACAGAGATGATTTTAACTTCTTTTGAGTGTCTCCAGGCTGTCAGTCATGATCGCTAGAACAATATTTGTGAATATGGGCAGCAGAGGGAGCTGAAACAAGGGATATGGGGCCAGATGTACAAAGCATTTTGCAACTTCAAACCATGGGATTTGTAAAATCACTGTGTTTGCAACCACGAAGTGCCTATATCTTACGTACTAAACCTAAAAGTATTTCCAGTTCGTAAAATGGGTTTTGCAGCCTGTACCCATTCATAGTTTGGAAGGGTAGAAAAAGAGGACGTTCCTTCCCAAATTGCGATTTCGTATGCAATTTATCAATGGTTTGCAACCGCAATTCTGGTTGCAAACCATTAAACTGTTGCAGACACATCAAAGGAGTGGGTAATTGATTCACAAAGGGGAAGGAATCCCTTTGGAGCCCTTCCCCTTTTGGAAACATATTGGCAGCCTTGGGGAAGCAGGCAGTGGTCCATGGGACCACTGTCACTTCCCCTGATGTTTTCCTAAATGAAAAACATATTTATTTATTTTAAAACAACACCAGCTCGATTAGTGAATGAATGAATGAATTTTATTGACTGTTCGATTAATTAAAATCATTACAGTAAAAGCAAAAACGCTGTTAAAAAGAATAATTGAACTAGGCAGCTCCTCCCTCCTGCCCCCTGCACCCTCCCCTACCCATCAATATCCTGGATTTGTGCTCAGCCGTTTACCTTTGGGCACATTGTGCAGTCCCCAGTGTTACTTGTATTTCATTTTTGATTAAAAACAAATTGATACAAAACTTTAAAATACTCTGACTTAATAATTCTGATTAAAAAGGCGGCACCCCTTAGTGCCTGTCGGGGACCACCCTGCTTCCTTTAGCATGATTTGGTGTGTCAGTTACTGGAGCGGGATTGCATTCATGTGACTCCCTTAAGGCGATCCTGATCAGATGCATAAATTTCCCCAATCTTGTTAAATTCATTGTCTTTGATTTGGAAAAACATAAGGTCGGGGCCTCTCTGCAGGTCTTTATCCCATTGACAATACAAATTGGGTGAAGAAGGCGTCGACGTTCATTATTCAATTTGGGGCAACAGCACAGGAGGTGCAGCCAGGATTCCTTCGGGAAAGAGCACAGCCTGCATTCAGTATTTTCCCGCTTACGTGCCCATGCTGGATTAAAATCAGTGATACATAGAGATATGAGTCTCATAAAAAGTATTTTACTACGGACTTGCGGTGTCAGGGCCTCGCTTAGGTAGGTTTGGGCTTTTCCCGGCATGTATGATTTGTTCAGTGGCTCTAGGTTAGGTCTTGAGCAGAGGGTTTTAATGTCATGAGCAAAGGATGTTTCACAAACTTGTTTGTTTACTGCTTTCTTCCAGGCATTAAGCGGAATTTTTAAAAGCCGTAAGCTTGCTGCCTCTATCTCCAGTGTGTTAATAGCATGGCCAAGGCTGGCATGCCAAACTGTCCCTACCTCCTCGAAGGCGGATCTCAGTTGATATCTTAGGGAGTCAGCTGGAGCCCTCAAAATCCTTAGGTATTGCTTTATAAGGTCCCCTTGGCACGTCAGGTCCGGCCTCCCAAGGCCGAGCTCCAATCTCAGCCTTGATTTCCTGGCTGTCCGCGGAATAAGCAGCACTGATTTGTATGCTTTAGCTTGGACTAGATTTAAAAAAGCATCCAGCAATCCAGGGAAGGCCAGGTGACCGTAACTGATAGCTGGAAGCAGTTTTGCTTTTAGAACAGTCAGTACTGGTCCAGCTGAAGGGCTTAGCAGATGTTGGCTCAGTTGTTTTAGCAGGTGCATGACATTATTGGCCTTGGAAGTCAGATGTTTCAAATGGATATTTACATTGGCCCGTTCTGAGAGCCAGACCCCAAGATAGTTGTAGGAAGCCACTGTGCCGATATGCAGATCACCCAAGAGCCATTGTGCTTGCCTTTTGAGATGATATCTCCCGTAGACGATTACCTTGGTCTTCCCCTGGTTGACTGTCAGGGAGTTAGCCATGTTGAAGCGATCTAACACGTGCAGGGCTCTTTGGTGGCCCACTTTGGTGTGGTCCATTATTACTGTATCATCAGCATACTGTAGTACCGGCAGCCTAACACTTCCCAGCCTAGGAGCTATTAAGTTGGCGCCTTGCAAAGCAGTCCCAGGTCTGCGATGTACAAATTGAAGAGGATGGGCGCCAACACACAGCCCTGTTTAAGCCCGTTGTTTGTGGCAATTTTGGGGGTCACTGTGTAGGAGCTTGTTTTGACCCGCACCCAGGTATCCTCCTATAGGGATCTTATTGCATTCAATAATTTGGATGGAATTCCCCAGTTGTCTTATTTCCACCATAACCTTCTGTGATCCACTTTGTCAAAAGCTCTGCTGTATTCGATGAAACAGCAGAACAATGGGAGACTTTTCTTCTTCCCCACCTGAGCTGATAAATGAGCTAACGCCATGATGTTATCCAAAGTCGATGACTGTGACCTGAAGCCTGACTGATAAAAGGGGATGATGTCTTTTTCTTGTACCCAAGACTCCAGATCCTTCAGGAGCAGTCGAGCATAAGCCTTTGCTTCAAGATCGAGAAGGGCAATAAGCCTGTAGTTTGATGGCTTCGAGCGGTCGCCTTTTTTGAAGATGGGGACAAGTATAGAGCCCCTCCAAGAATCTGGTGTCCTAGCTGTAGAGAAGATGTTGTTAAAGAGCGGGGTTAGGATTGCTGCCCAAAAGTCCGGCGCTGTTTTAAATACAGGTGCTGGTAACCCATTTGGCCCTGGAGCTCCGTCGTTCCTCATTTTCTTGAGGGTCATGATAACCATGTCGGTGTTTATCAAACCTGGCGACCTGCAGTGCTCCTCTTCCCAGGTGATCTGATCTGTGGGACCATTGTCAAAGGGGACGCTAAAATCTTGGGGTTTGTATTATTTAGCCGGCTCTGCCCATCTCCCCAGATCATCGCTTCAGAGCTGCCTTTGTTGGAAGAAGCGTACGAGTATAGTTGTGTTACGTGATTTAACCAGTCATGCTCCTCCACTCCATTTTCTCTTGGAGCCCCTCGACTGCTCAACTGATTGATGTGCCTCCACAACCCAGAGGGGTTCTTTTCCTTCAGCAGGGAGAACACTTTGAGCCATTCCTTCTCTGTATGTTCCCTTTTGTGTTCCCACAGTTTCTTTCTTAAGGCTGACCTTGGAGCTGTAACTGAAGGGCCCTCAGTTGGTATGCCCCCTCTTTTCCTTGTTTATAAGGCCTTGCATAGGGCACGTTTGCCTTCAAGTATGTCTTTTGGGGTGCGTTTGCTTCCTGCTATTGATGGCACTTTGATGCACGGGCGTTGATGTTGAGGGTTTCCCAGCTTCAGTTGGAGGTCCTCTACGATGTTCTCCCAATCCTTTATTGGTGATAGATGAGTTGGTGGAGTGCCTTCCGCTTCAAATCCAGCCTTCTCTCCTATATTTACAAACCATTTTATCCTCCGGAGGACTTTTAATTTTCTTCTCCTCTCAACTCTCCTATCGGTTGAAAGATGGTAGCTGTTGGTACTTCAAGATGAATCACAGCTCTCAGGGGCCTATGATCACTTTCGCCCCTGTCCTCAACTTCGAAATCATTCAGTCTGGCTGCGATGGTTTCACGGACTAGAATGTAGTCGATTGTCGAGATGTTCCGAAAAGTTGGTTTCGGATGCCAGGATGTCGAATGTACTTTCTTTCGTGTATGAGTTGTGCATAGCTTGTGATTTTTGAAGAGATTGTAGAGGGGTTCTGCCCGGCCCTTGCACTGGGGAGGGGAGTTTGCTTTATCTAGATCCCTCAGATTGTAGTCCCCCGCTATGATTACCTGATGGGATTTATGTTTGATTAGCAGATCGTCTAAAGTCCGTGTCAGCGCGTCCATATAGTCTTTCATAATGGACTGTGCTGGATTAATGTAGCAGTTTATTAACAGGAGGCGAGGCAGATGGGACTTTAGATACAGGACTCTGATCAATAGAGCTTGTATCCCTGGGGTAGTAGATTGGATTTCTGTGGCCACAAAGCTGCAGGCCTGTTTTATAAAAACTGACAGTCCGCCTGATGGCCAACCAAAGATGTTCCTTTTTGGCGCTGCTAACACCCTGCCAATTGGGTGCTGGACAGAGCCCATGTCTCTTGGAAGCATAATATGTCGCCCTTCTCTCGGAACTCCTTTGTATTATCTCCTTTTGTGATTTTTCTGATCCCTGCGATGTTCCATGAGATTATGGTCAGTTGCTGCTGGGACGGGTTTGCTCCCCTTGCCTCCGCCTGGCCGGGCCTGGTATCACGATTGTTAGGAATAGTGCTGCTGCATTCTTAATGTTCCTGTTTGATCTGGAGCAAGGTGACTTGCGTGTACGGCCCGATGATTGTTACGGCATGAGATCGTAATGCCCGTGGGGGCCTTAGAGCCAGTCCAACTGCTGCTATGGGCCCGTGGCTGTTGGTCCCGCGCAGGACGGACCAGGGGCCCTTGTCCCCGCTATACTCTGCCAGAACATCCGGATATTTTAATTGTGGCAGAAGATGGACATCTATGCCCCACTCGGCGAGTTGTTGTGATTCGTCCAGTACTGCTTGTTGAAGTCTCTTTTGCTTCAGACCCACCACAGTGGAATCGCCATGGGTATCCCCCTGGAGTCTCCTAAATATGCTTCAGAGCTGCCTTTGTTGGAAGAAGCATACGAGTATAGTTGTATTACGTGATTTAACCAGTCATGCTCCTCCACTCCCTTTTCTCTTGGAGCCCCTCGACTGCTCAACTGATTGATGTGCCTCCACAACTCAGAGGGGTTCTTTTCCTTCAGCAGGGAGAACACTTTGAGCCATTCCTTCTCTGTATGTTCCTTTTTGTGTTCCCACAATTTCTTTCTTAAGGCTGACCTTAGAGCTGTAACCGAAGGGCCCTAAGTTGGTATGCCCCCTCTTTTCCTTGTTTCTAAGGCCTTGCCGAGGGCACGTTTGCCTTCAAGTATGTCTTTTGGGGGGCGTTTGCTTCCTGCTTTTGATGGCACTTTGATGCACGGGCGTTGATGTTGAGGGTTTCCCAGCTTCAGTTGGAGGTCCTCTACGATGTTCTCCCAATCTTTTATTGGTGATACATGAGTTGATGGAGTGCCTTCCGCTTCAAATCCAGCCAAGCTCACATCTTCTCTCCTATATTTACAAACCATTTTATCCTCCGGAGAACTTTATACTTTTCTCCCCCTCTCGACTCTCCTATTGGTTGAAAGATGGTAGCTGTTGGTACTTCAAGCTGAATCACAGCTCTAAGGAGCCTGTGGTCACTTTCGGCCCTGTCCTCGACTTCGAAATCATTCAGTCTGGCTGCGATGGTTTCACTGACTAGAATGTAATCGATTGTCGAGATGTTCCGAAAAGTTGGTTTCGGAGGCCAGGATGTCGAACGTACTTCCTTTCGTGTATGAGTTGTGCATAGCTTGTGATTTTTGAAGAGATTGTAGAGGGGTTCTGCCCGGCCCTTGCACCGGGGAGGGCAGTTCGCTTTATCTAGATCCCTCAGATTGAAGTCCCCCGCTATGATTACCTGATAGGATTTATGTTTGATTAGCAGATAGTCTAAAGTCTGAATCAGCGCATCCATAGAGTCTTTCATAATGGTCTGTGCTGGATTAATGTAGCAGTTTATTAACAGGAGGCAGATGGGACTTTAGATTCAGGCCTCTGATCAATAGAGCTTATATCCCTGGGGTAGTAGATTGGATTTCTGTGGCCACAAAGCTGCAGGCGTGTTTTATAAAAACTGACAGTCCACCTGATGGCCGACCAAAGATGTTCCTTTTTGTCGCTTCTAATACCCTGCCAATGGGGTGCTGGACAGAGCCCATGTCTCTTGGAAGCATAATATGTCGCCCTTCTCTCGGAACTCCTTTGTATTATCTCCTTTTGTGATTTTGCTGATCCCTGTGATGTTCCATGAGATTATGGTCAGTTGCTGCTGGGACGGGTTAGCTCCCCTTGCCTCCGCCTGGCCGGGCCTGGTACCACGATTGTTAGGAATAGTGCTGATGCATTCTTAATGTTCCCCCTGGAGTCAATACACAAAGAAGGGACTGGGGGGCTTTTTTAGGGGAGGTCCAGCTTAAGTGCCCCAGAGCAAATATACAAAAGAAGGTTATGCTGTTCCTCAGGAGTACAAGTCAGAATGAAGGGAAACTAGACCAACCCGACCGGAAAGGTTCAAAGTTGGGAATCCAAATATTGGATTATAATGCCCTCACACAACCAGTTGGGTGTCATGCTTCATCATTGGGCTGCTCCTCGTCGGGTTGGCGGTGCAATACCCGACGGGCTCCCTATAGTAGGGGCACTTTAGCGGGTTGGGAGTACCAGCGACAGCAAATTTTAATCAATACGTCTCCTACCCTAAGTAAAAACAAGCAATAAGGCGCTCGACTAAGCTTATGTCCTAGATTGAGCGTACTTATTGGTGAAAGGACCCTATTTTAGATTCACTCCTAAACCTATACATCTACACATTTCTGGCCCCTCACCCCCACTTCACCATACGGCTGTTGGAAAAAGATCTCCGCTAAAGTGCCCCTACTATAGGGAGCCCGTCGGGTATTGCACCGCCGACCCGACGAGGAGCAGCCCAATGATGAAGCATGACACCCAACTGGGTGTGTGAGGGCATTATAATCCAATATTTGGATTCCCAACTTTGAACCTTTCCGGTCGGGTTGGTCTAGTTTTCCTTCATTCTGACTTGTACTCCTGAGGAACAGCATAACCTTCTTTTGTATATCCCCCTGGAGTCTCATAAATCTGACCCATTCCAGGTCTTCCGATTGAATTTGTTCCAGGGTGGCTAGATGTTTGAAAAGGTGGAGGATATTGCTCCTGTTCAGGATGTCGTGCTGTCCCGTAATGTGGTATCTCGGGGTAAGAACCACCTCGTGGACATTTGTTGTGGAGTCTATGGTTGAAACATCTCCTATTCCTGGGGCATTGACTTGCAAGCTTAACACTGTGCTTATACTTGCTGGAAGTTTCAAGGTATTTCCTGCTTGGTTACTGATTTACCATCCTTGTGTGCTCAGTGCTCTTGTGTGCTTCTCGGTACTTGGCTGAGGTTGCGACAGGACATCCATGTACGGCAGTGATATAGCTGTTGTTGCCTGGGTGGTTATGTCCACCGGTGCGGCACATGTTCCAGCCGCTATTTCGTGCTCTGGAGAAGAGCTTGGTCTGGCAGGAGTCATAGGGACGTTTGCAATGGTGTGTCTTAGTGATATTGTCTGCTCTTGGTGGGCTCCATGTGTCGAGTCAGACGAGGCATCCGTCTTGCCCCCCTGCTTGCCTGTAAATATTGGATAAAGTTGTCTGTTTTTAAAGTTGCTTTGTGGGGGGGGATGATCTTCATTCGATGGCTGTGGTTGTCTCCATTTTGTTTTGGTCTTTTTGAGTTGTTTTCTCAGCTTTTTTTTGCTCTCCTTGGTAGGGGAGGATCTGGCCTATCTGTTGTGCTTGGGGCGCCGAGATCTTAAGTTATTGTTATTGGAACGCCGCTTTCCCTGCTGTTGACCCTGTATTTGCCGGGAGTTACGTTGAGCCCTTTAACAGGGCTCCCTGCCTTTGTACATGATTGTGTTCGTCTCCGTCTGTTAACTTCGGGCCTGATGGGACTACCTCCTTCTTGCTTGGAGCAAAGTGATGATTGTTTGGGGCTGCCTGGCCATCCGTTATACTGGAAGTCAACATGTCCCTTCTTACTTTGACTATCTCTACTATGTTTGCTAGGACCTCTGGGAGAGAAGCTCACTTGTCAATGAGTATTGGGCAGGAGCATGCGCCAGGGTTGGTATCAAGATTCCGAACAATCCTATTTTCCAGATCTTCCACCCTGGTGCTTAAATTAACTAGGCGGACTGCTATCGATTAAGGAACACGTGCTGCTTAAAAAAAAAAAAGTTTTCCATTTCACAATGCAAACACAGGAATGTGATCTGCTGTCGCTTGCAGGCCACCATCCCTGTGTTTGTAGCTAATCATGAGGGGTTGCTAATTGGAACCTGCCTAATTATTATTCATTAAGGTTGTTAAGCGACCCCCTGTGAATGCTGATTTTGAAACATAACCTAATCGTACATAGGCTGCTTTGCAAAATCAGAGTCCGGTCATAAAAAATTGGTGCACATTTTGCGACCACTTTTTGTGAACATACTCTTAGGGCACATGGCCCACGAATTTATATAATACAAGGCCTGGTACTATATTGCCTTTGTTTTCAGGGGAGTGTATTGTTTTATTCCATTTGTGGGTTTAGCTCACTAAAACCAAACAAAGATCAAAGTGTGAGCGTGCACTTAGAAAAAATAAATATGGATTGGAAAGTAAAAATTAATACATCAATAAATGTGGGATCTTTAAGTCTAACTTTTTTTATCATATGGTAAAGTATTGAAAGTTTGTGTACGTAATTTTGTTTAAAAAAATATTTTAAAATGTATCTGCATATTTTAGATGGAAATCGAGTAAAGATTTGTAATGGAGGGGCCTGTGAACGGCTGATATCATGTGTAACCTGCAGTGGCGGCGGGCAAACAAAATTTAAAAAAAAAATCAAAATAAAAGGGGCGCGCGCAAATATAAAATATATTATCATAAAACACTTACCTGAAAAAAGAACCTCCTACTCCGGACCTCATCACGATTCAGCCCGGCCACCAGGAAACTTCCTTGACCAATCAAGGCACTGCTCTCACCAGCATGAGAGCAGCACCCTGATTGGAGGAAGCAGCCTCTTTCACCGCTCCCGAGGTCACTGGAGCCCTGCACTTACTCTAACCCAGCTGTCTTAAGACATCTGGGTTAGAGGTTTCAAAGCACACATTTATTGCTGGCCGTCGCAAGATGGCCAGCCAAAGAGACATTCGCACTTTGAAAAGTGCTGAGGCAACCCACCTTCCTCCCAGTCCCTGCTGCTTTCATTCAGCAGCGGCCTGCCCCCGTCCTGATGCTCGTTCAGGACAGAAAAGATGTCAGGATGAAAAATAAAATGGTAATGATGAATTACCATTTTATTTTTCATCTCGGGGGCAATTAAGTGGGGCAAACCTCGTCTGCTCCAACGGAGGAGGCGCTCCTGAGTGTTAGCTGCACAGTGGTGACGATCACAGTGGTACAGGTGGGGGTTGTGGAACAAGCAACCTGAGACTATATGACAACCTCCACAGAAGCCGCTGTGGACACCATGTGCTCAGGCCAGCAAGAGTGGAGTGGAGGGTAGACATGTGGAGGACAGCAGTGGGTTTTTGCAGCAGGAGGAGAAGAGAGTACACACCAGTCAGTCTGAGGAAGACCATAGAAGGGCAGACTGTGGTGCTGGGGTTGCGCATGGGACCCCAATTCAGAATCATGGCACTGCAGACTGTACAAGCCATATGAAGCAGTGCAGAGCAGGCACATATGACAGTAAGGGACAGTCATTTATTTGGATAATGGGACACTGTTCACCAGTGACTTCCCCTCAGGCCTCTCACGCACACACATGATCACCCTGGGGAAGTAACTCGACAGTAGAGACTACCTTGATGTGGGAGGGATAAGGAAAGAAGACTACCACATTCCGCTGGAGGATCGACAGGAGGCTGGGGGGCCCAGATATTATAGCGGAGGCCTCTGCCCAGAGAAGAGCCGGGACAGGACAGACATAATTGAACATCCAAAATTGGGACACAGGAGGCTTGGTAGAGAGGGTTGTGCGCCAGAAAACGCAGCTGCCAGTAAGTCAGCTATAAGTCAGAGACTAGTTTGATGGAGCAAGGTTTCAAAAATGAAACTTGCTTGTACGCAATCTTCCTCATAGTATTAATTTATTAAACTTGTATTGTCAAAACTAACATTTGCATTCACAAACACAAGAAGGACAGAAGCTTGCTTATGTGTTTTACTAATGAATAACGCTTGTCTGTAATCCAAAATGTCCGCTAAAGCGCGGGAACCTCAATGCGCATGTTGCAACCTGATCACATGGTGTGACGTCTTTCTTTGCTTGGTGGGAAACTTCTGCTTCTGCGCAGTGTGCACTAAAATGGCCGCTAAATGTTTTCACATGCTTCAGCTTGCTCTCATGTCATTATTAAATTGTCGTTTTCTTAATGCTACTAATGCAGGATAGTATTATAATTAATTGGGAATAGAGTAGGGAAAGTGGGCATACAGTGAAACATTTTATTTGTGATTTTAATATTTTCTTCTTGCACTTTTAGTAATTCGTAAACTTGGGCCTGGGTTGGTGACTTGAAACTCGAGAGACAGATGGTTCTGCGCATGTGTCCTGTGTGCCTGCCAAGTGAAGTCAACTTGGACGTCTTCCAAGGCCATGACCCATTGGCCGAAGATGATGTACTTTATGTTTCCGGAGGACAAAAATGATACTTTTCCCCTGTAAAATGTATAACATTTGTCATGAGACGGGTGGGAAATAAAGTGAATGTATTAATTTGAAGGGGCGGGAAGCTAAAAACAATAGGCTTTACAATTTAGGCCAAATCGATATGGTGCGAGAATCCACCCCCTGTCCCTGTCCAATCAGAAGTAGTGGCCCCATATTTTAGCAACATTAAGGGGAGGTACATGGGCGTAGAAGGGTATAATAGAATATAGCATTAGTAATTAGTTAGAACAGATGATCCCGAAGACAGAGCTGACTCTCAGAACACACAGAAGAGCTCCAGACTGCCATGCTGATCGGTTGCTGACTGAATCCCTGTCCAGAAGAGGTCCTGAGGAGGGGGCGGCGGAGTCCATTAGAAGGAAGGCACAGGAGAATCGAGAGAAGTCGAGTATCAGAGAGGGGAACGGCGCAGGCGTCGTTGTAGAGAGGTTACCGGTCCTGTCCTGATCCTGGAAGAAGTCTTTGCTTTTTCATCCTTCCTGGGTCCTATCTTTTCCAACTCCTTGGCCAAGGGGCTTGGTTCTCGCATTTAGGTAACTATACTGCAACCTTTAGTTGCGCTGCTGTCTCTATCTTCTCCTCTTCCTTAAACACCGTCATTTATTAGCAAAATCATTTCTATGCTTTTTTTGGGGTATTTCAATCAAGTACCGTGTTTTCTGTATTTTACTCTGCTAAAACTTTAGATAAACATTTTAAAACTTCCTGACTCAGTGGTTATTTCAGGATTATGTACTATAATGAATGTCACTCATTTTAAACTTCCCAATTAGCAAAGGATCCATTGGTAAGTTATTACTCTTCAATCAGAAGGTAATTGGTAGCAGGGACTTTGATAAAAGAGTACATCTGACACCCAGCGTAAGTATTAGTGTAGTGTGTATGTATGGGCCCAAGTGAGTATATGGTGTATGAATGTTGTTGGCTAATATTGCGCTGGATCAGTTTTCTGGTAAGCAGAGGACGGTTTTTGTTACTCTTTGTTAATTGGGTAATGAGAATTTTATTTGTATTTTTTTATGAACTAACATCCGCTTATTTTTGAGTTTTGTTATATGTTGTCCAGAATACCCCGGGTAGGTAAAAAGAATAGTGGGTGGCAAGTGGAAGCCATACTGCAGTGAGGTTATCTGTCAGGCAGAAATAGTACTGAGAAGTTAAGCAGGACTTCAAGTACTCGTTAGGGACTCTATGCGTGTGAGTAATAGCAAAAAGGGTACGAAGATAAAAATTTGATGTTATATCACCTAGTAAGGGTAACATTGGAGAAGTAACAGGTACTTTTGGAGCTTGTGTGAAGAGTAGACGGAAGTGTTTTACTCGTAGTGTATGTATTAGTAAACGGAAAGGTTTTACTAAAGTGTGGAAGAAACTATCTTTTTCGAAATTAGTGGAAACTGGCACGATAGCGAATGTTTTATGTGGTTACTGAAATTTAATTAAGATTTATAGAGAAAATAAGTTTGCGTAATTTTGAAAAGGGAGGGTCAGTTGCCGGAGAGGGAGCTGACGTTGCAAAACGCCACGCTGTGATAGGTTGAATTAGCGGGTGTGGAGAGACTCTTGTAAAGGAGGGGTCAGTAGTCAGGAGTAGTACTGACGTCACAGGAGCCGCGCTGGGATTGGTTAAACCAGCGAGGACAGAAAAGAGCAGATTGTAAAGGAGGGGTTGACAGACAAACGTCACCAAAAGGCCGCGCAAGGATTGGCTCGGAAATAAAAGATAGCAGACATTTGATTGGTCGAAATTATAGAAGCAAAATTCTTAGTGGATAAGGATTGCATGTTAAAACGCGATCCGACTTTAACAGGAACTCGTACAGATAGGAGATTCCTAGGTTTTGAAGAATATAATTTTGTACACAGAAGATTAGATAGAATGTACGGAGAAAGGAGAAAAATGTCATTCTTACAAAAGATTAAGAATTATTTTAAAAAGGACAAACCAATCAAAACTAGAGAAGGAATTATTATTCCACCAGCTAAAACGCCAGCATCATTTATGATGATGGAGAGAGGTTATCATACTTGTGTATGGATGGAGAATTGGATAGAATACACCAAAAATGATGGAGTATTAGCATTTCCCGAGAATGGTACCTTCAATGGAAGAATTCTTCAGAACTTGAGATTGAGGATGAATGACTTAGAACCCAGACCTAGATTAACTCAGTACAAAGCTCTAGAAGAATGGGAAACCGAGGCATTTGAGCGGGATAGATCTAGAAGTAATAGGAGTTACCCAGGATTTTACCCCAGATATTTACGTGAGTCGAGAGAAGGTCAAATGAAACAATGGAGAAGGGCAATGATTACAGAGGGACTGTATCCATTATTTACAGAAGGAGAGAAATCAGGAGGCAAATGTATAGAAAAGACAAAACATTTAATGAGAAATGAGGATTCAGAAGACGAATTTATGGAAGAAATGTTAAGAAATCCCCCACCATATCAGGAAGGGACAAGTGGATGCACCCCAAGTGCACCACCGAAAACTCCAATGGTACCACAAGTAATGCATGAATTTACCCCGACTAGAATACTTCATGACAAAGAAAAAGAAGCCCTAGAAAAGACCAGAGCAGAATTAATACAGACAATAACTCAGATAAAAGTACACCCTGATTCATTGACTATTCCTGTAACAATTGGTCCAGTAGTTCCATTATATGGTACTCAGGGAAATTGTCCTCAACCCATACTTGCACCTACTCCTGTGAGTAATCCTAAACCTGAAGCTCCAGTTATAATTGAGGATCAATTTAGTGACTATGAATCCACAATATCACTTATGGATTTGCCTATTCGAGGTTCTGTAAATAGTACTCCAAGAAAAGATGTACCTGGAGGTTCAAAAGATGTAAGTTTAGTAACTTCATCAGGAGCAAAAGTGCTACCATAGTAACACCTGAAGATCTAGAAAGATGGGTACAAGGGTCAGTTAAACAGTGCACACCTCCGAAAATAATGGACATTCATAAATTAAAAGTCGAATTAGAAGAAATAATAGCAGGAAATGTAGGACTAGAACGATTAAATACTTATGATGAAGAAGAATTATTGTTCCTGTGCAGGAGTATCACCAGAAATGTAAAGATATTCCATGAAAAATTGTCCAATTTAGCACTACAGATGGGAATCGAAATAGGAAGATCAAAAGTACTACAGAAACCCTATAGAGCAGAATTTTCAGATAAAGATTTAGAAAATATGAATGCCTCTGGAAGAAGATTACAAATAAGAGAATTAATGTTAGTTTTGCAAAAATGGGGAGACCTAGATAAATGGAAAACTAGGTGGGCCAAGAAAAAGGAAGAAGCACGAACAAGTAGAACAGCATCAGAATATGTGATGAAGGAAGCAGGAAAAGCAGTCCAGATGTATCCAATGCGAGAAGTTGCGGGAGGAGGATATGTACATGTCCCATGGAGCAGACAGGATATTTTATCATTTACGAATGATTTTCCAAAATTGAGAGAAAAACCAATTGAATGGTACAAGCAGGTTGAAAGGTTTGTGAAGGTGTCAAAGGTATTGTTGAAGGATTTAGATGGTTTGTTTGACATAGTGGTACCTGCCGATTTGTGGACAGATTGTAAAATTACAGTCGATTGGCCTAGTGATGAATATCCTAGAGATCCGAAGACAGGTGCCCCGTCAAATGATGTGATGAAAAAGTATCAGCAGGTGATAACTTACTTGAAAGGGAAAATACCACCGAAAGAAACAGATTGGGTGAAAATAGATCGAACCACCCAAGAAGCCAGTGAATCAGTACATTCCTATTATGAGCGTCTATTGCAGGTGTTTAAACAGTATAGTGGATTTGAGGACATTGGAGACAAAAACATGAGTCAGTTTGTGTATCGGTTTGTTTATGGTCTGAAGCCAGAGATTTGCCAGATGATTAAACAACACATGCTGTGTTGGCAGGGAAAGCCCATAGATGAGATTCTGAAGTATGCAAAATATTGTGGAGACGATATTGAGGATAGACACAAGAAATTGCAGGAAAAAGTGATGTGGGCACAGGTGAAAATGGCTGAGAAACAGGGAATTAATTTGGAAAATCCGAGTGAAAATCA
The DNA here is from genome assembly GCA_963921515.1 of Calotriton arnoldi. Taxonomy (NCBI): domain Eukaryota; kingdom Metazoa; phylum Chordata; class Amphibia; order Caudata; family Salamandridae; genus Calotriton; species Calotriton arnoldi. The sequence continues at coordinate 3,029,855 of CAWUFW010001137.1, forward strand.
AGGAAAAGATTCTGGAACGAGTGGTGATATGGGAAATGGTGGAAATTTTAGAGGACGAATGAGTAGAGAAGAAGCTAAAAAGAAATTTCCTTGTCATGGATGCGGAAAATTGGGGCATTGGAAGGACGAATGTAAAAAGATTCGGAATAATAATGGCCCAAATCAAAATTTAAATCTACAGACGCAGAATGACTCACAGCAGGGTGTAAATCCCCAGAGTCAATTACCACCTCCACCTGTTCAGGGTAATGTAAGCAGAGCAAAGCACGGTACAGACATTGGATACCCAGGAGTGAGTGGTAAGAATGATTATATGACATCACAATTTCTTTTGCAGGACAATTACTGTGAATTCAACTCATGACGGTGCCTAGGAGAGGGGAAGAAGGAGTGCGTACTTGGCGCATCCTTACAGGTAGATCAATCTGGTCCATAGGTTGAAGGAAATGTGAAAGGTAATGATATTACTTTCCTTTTGGACACTGGTGCTACCAGGTCTACGGTGAGATCCGCAGATATCCCAGACCTTCCTCACTCTGGTGAAGATATCCAAGTAGTAGGGGTAGCTAATCAAAGAATTAGAACGCCTCTTACAGAACCAATGGAAGTCAAAATAGGAAACTTCAGAGAAATGCACCAATTTGTAGTGTGCGACTCTAGCCCAGTGAATTTATTAGGTAGGGATTTATTGTGCAAAATGAACTGTACAATTTTCTGCACGCCAGATGGTATGGCAGTTCAGACACCAGATGAGGACCATGTATATAAAATTATGGTTGCAAAACAAGGTACAGAAATAGACTAAATGTTTTCGTTAATAACAAGAGATGAGTTACCAGAAGAATTAAAAGGTACAGTAAACCCAATAGTATGGGATTTCACCGGAAAAGAGGTAGGACTTATGGCAAAAATAGATCCAGTTCAAATTACGGTAAAAGAAGGTGCAATTTTCCCAAATACCAAACAGTACAAAATGAGTGCAGACGTAAAAGCAGGAGTCCTTGAAGAAATAAAACGAATGGTAGAACAAAACATCCTAAAAGAAGTAATGAGTAGCCCATGTAATTCACCAATCATGGGACTAAAGAAACCTAGTGGAAAATATAGGATTGTTCAGGACCTGCGTAAAATAAACAAGATTGTGGAACCATGTTGTCCCATAGTACCAAATCCTGCAGTAATTCTATACCAGATCCCTTGGAATGCAGGATGGTTCACAGTAATTGATTTGTGTCAAGCATTCTTTTCAATACCATTGCATCCAGACAGCCAGTATCTTTTCTCATTTAAATTTGAGAACAAGGTCTATGTGTGGAATCGTGTTCCTCAGGGGTACACAGAAAGTCCTTCCATCTTCAACCAGATACTGAAAAAGTGCCTGGAAAAACTAGTGATGCCAGGAAGCTCAGTCTTAGTCCAATATATCGACGACTTATTGGTGGCGTCGACCACCAGAGAAGACTGTGTTGTTGACTCCATAGCATTATTAAATCTTTTGGCTGAGGAAGGGCATAAAGTCTCACCTGAAAAGTTACAGTTTTGCAGGACAGCTGTTAAATATCTGGGACATCAAATTGAGAGGGGAAAAAGAAGAGTAACCTCTGAAAGAGTAGAATTAATAAAGAGAATGCAAATGCCTGTAACCCAAAGACAAGTGCGAATGTTCCTAGGAATAGTAGGCTACTGTCGACAATGGATACCAAATTTTTCAATGTTAGCTAAGCCCTTAATTAACATGACGAAAAAGAAAGCAAAGGACCCTGTTGAGTGGGAGGATGAAAGTGTAGAAGCCTTTGTAAAATTGAGAAACGCACTTTGTTCAGCACCCGCCTTAGGCATGCCTGATTATAAAAGAGAATTTGCATTATTCTGTCAAGAGAGAGAAAATTGTGCACTTTCCGTCCTAACTCAGAGACATGGACTAGACAGACGTCCTATAGCGTACTTTTCTGCTACATTGGACCCAGTAGCAGCTGCGTTGCCAGGATGTTTAAAAGCAGTAGCAGCAACTTGTTTGAGCATTGAACAAAGCGAGTCAATTGTGATGGGACATCCTGTAAAAGTGTATGTTCCACATGCAGTTGTGATTCTATTGACAAGAACCCGAACTCAGCATCTTACTCCTAGTCGGCTGACTAAATATGAGAGGATAATAATGGGTGCTGAAAATGTGACCATGGTAAGGTGTACAATAATAAATCCAGCAACTTTATTGCCGGACCCATATCATGAAACAAATAAAGATGACGAAGAAGATGAACATGATTGTGTACAAATTACAGAATTATGTACAAAACCACGCCCAGACATAGAGGAACAGCCTCTTAAAAAGCCAGACAGGGAGCTAATTGTCGATGGTTCATGTCAAAGACATGAAGATGGTAAACTAACTGCTGCCTATGCGGTATGTGAATTAACTGGAATAGTCGAAGCATCCTATTTACCAGGAGTAAAATCTGCACAAGTAGCTGAATTGATTGCTTTGATAAAAGCTTGCAAAATTGGGAGGAATCAGAGAGTGACCATATTTACAGATAGTCAATATGGTTACGGGGTTGTGCATGATTTTGGCCAACTGTGGATGCAGAGGGATTTCATGACTTCTTCAGGATCCCCCATTAAAAATGGACAATTTGTAAGGGAATTGCTAGAAGCAATACAATCACCAAAAGAATTGGCTGTGGTGAAATGTGCCGCACACCAGTCAGGAGATAACTGGGTGGTAGTCGGCAACAGATATGCAGACTTGGTGGCTCAACATTGTGCCAAAACAAGAACGTCAGTCAATAAGAGGGTGGAAAGAATGGGAATCAGCTGCCAACTTATGCTGTATATGCCACCTGAAACTTGGAATGAGGTGAAGAAATTGCAAGATGAGGTTGATGAAAGTGAGAAAAATTTGTGGATCAAAGTGGGTTGCTCCCAAAGAGGAGAAGATGAAGTGTGGATCAGTGCAGATGGCAGACCAGTCATGCCAGACTGTTTACTCTCACAAATGGCCAGAATGCATCATGGAGACACACACATAGGGAGAGATGCAATGATTAGGCTGTTCAGACAAAATTGGTACAATCCCAAATTCAGGGCTGTTGCAGAGAGTCTTTGCCAGAGATGTCTAACTTGCCAAATGCATAATCCCGGCAGGAAAACGATAATTGGGTTTGGAAAGATTGGAAAGGCAGAGGGCCCATTTATAAGACTCCAGTTCGACTTCATACAGTTACCACCATGCAGAGGACTAAAATATGTACTAGTCATAGTGTGTCTGTTTTCAAAGTGGGTGGAGGCTTACCCTACTAGGAGCAATGACAGTATTACAGTTGCAAAACTGTTGTTACGTGAGCTCATACCTAGGTTTGGTTTCCCAGTATCTTTGGAATCAGATAGAGGTAAACACTTTAATAGCGAAGTGATCCAGATAATCTGTGAAGCATTTCAAATCAAACAGAAACTGCACTGTGCATATCGCCCAGAGGCTTCTGGAGTGGTTGAACAATTGAATGGCACTATAAAGTCAAGATTGGGAAAAATGTGTGCATCAACATCATTAGAGTGGCCAGACGCATTGCCACTTGTCTTGATGGGAATCAGAAGCATACCTGACAGAACGACAGGATTGAGCCCCCATGAAATAATGATGGGAAGAGCAATGAGACAAACACATGTTCCCACAAACAAATTAGTAAATATATCTGATGATATGGTTCTGGATTATTGCAAAGGATTGGCTGACCTAGTGCGTTCTGTCTCTCATCAGGTTGGAGAAGACGCAGTTTCCAGGCAGCCAGAACTAGAACATGATCTGAATCCTGGTGATTGGGTGGTAGTGAAGAATCACACCAGAGAAACGTGTCTATCACCCAGGTGAAGCAGACCTTGTCAAGTTATATTGACCACCAATACAGCAGTGAAGTGTGCAAGATTTCCTAATTGGATTCACGTAAGCCACACAAAGAGAGTACCAGAACCTGAAGAAGAGAATCCACAGACAACACCAATCACTGAAGAAGCTGAAGGTTGCCCAGCTGAGGAATCTCAGGCTAGAGGTTCGAGAGAAGCTGATGGAGAACAACCGAGCACAAGTCAGGATTGGATACCAGTGGTAGAAGTCCCTGAAGTATATTACAGAACGAGAAATCAAACAAAATTGGAAGAAATTGAAGAAGATCAGATAGGTGAAGAAGAAGCAGTTCAGGATCAAGAAGAAAAGATAGTAAAAGATCCTGAACAAAATAAGATAGGGAAAGAAAATTGGACACAAACAGTGAAGATTTAATAGACTTTACACAGGGAAAGACAGGTTTAGAAGAATCCGGTCAGGCTGCAGAAGTTCACAGTGCAATAAGCCCTGATCAGAAGCAGTTAGATCAAGAAGAATTCACTAAAGAAAAAGGGGTTGATACAAATGAACATAAAGAAATAAAAAAGGAACAAGGTCAACATCTTGAAAGTCATTGGGGAGCTACTGAAGAGAAACCAATCAGACCTGAAAAAGAACAAACAAAAGAAACAGTAATCAAAGAAAACAAAACAGTATTGAGCAGTGAAAATAACGAGATCTCTGAAGACGTAAACAGAGAAACAGTGCCAATCAAGAAGACAAGAAAAGGAGATCATTGGCCAAGTGTCATTAAAAGAGTAAAATACCACATAACAACCAGAAGTGAAGATCCAGAACAAGTACCGGAAGTGACAAGTCAAACTGAACAAGAGAAAAATTCAGGAAAAAGAAAAAGTAAAAGACTGAGACTTGTGAATAACAACTTCAAGGGTCCTGACTGGACTTATATTATTCTTGAAGATTTTGAAAGCTCATCGTCAAGTGACAGTGGTGGCGAAGGAACAAATGCAGAACTAACATACGAAGAAGAAACAAGACCACCCTGACTAAACAAAAGAATCCTCTAAAGAAAAGAAGAAGAGATAAGAAGAGCAATCTTCCTTGTCGAAAAATGCCTGATGATAGAGTTACTGGGAGACCAAAACGAAATTGTTGTAGGAGATGCTGTGCAATCTGCATATGTAGTCTAGTATTGGTGCTTATAGTATGGTTAGTCCTGATTGTAGCAGTTCCTTACCTTATGATAATAGATAAGAAGATAAATAATGAAACTAAAGGGAGGACAGCAAACATGAAGGGCAATAGAGTAGAATTAATGGCAGAAGATGAGGCAGAAATTCATCATGAAATAGCTGACAACGACACTAGTTTAAATGTTTTCACAAAACTATTGTTTCAGTATGTAGACACAATGGAAGTTAGTAATTGTTATGTCTGTATGAAGTTACCTGAATCAGTAGCGGAAGGATTAACATACCATCATTTACCACTGACATATGGAATCTCATGTAGTGTATTAACAAGTTTATTTTATAGAACAGGTAGGCTGCAGTATTATTATTCAAACTTAGATGTGATATTTTCTGAGGTTCCGATTCGCAAGAGTATGAACCCAGTGCTTAGTAGTCAAGACGCACAGTTTATGGGAGAGTTTTTCTTAACAATGAAATCGATAGACATAACACATGCACATAGACACAATCTAACATGTTCTTTACTAGAAGAAGAAAAGATATTTTAGAATTTAGTAGAAGATAGAAGACATGATTTTCAAAAGAAAGCTTTAGAGCATAAGGCTCAGTTGCCACCTTGGGCGGAGAAAGAAGGGAGTTATACACCTGGTAAAGCTCAAGCTGCAATGGCTCTGGATTTCGTAAAGACAGGGAAAATGTGTCTTCATAGGTTAAAGACTGATTATAACAATGTTTTCATCGGTACCAGTGAATGTGAACACAATTTTTTAATTCTTGGAGGTTGGGGACTCAAAGGAGGAACAGATTCAGTTTTTCCTGGAATTTATTATGTATGCGGGAATAAGGCTTACTTTAGGCTTCCTGCACGGTGGTATGGAAGTTGTTATTTTGGAATAGTTTTTCCAAAGATATACCACGTAAAAAGAAACACTGGGAGCAATGAAAACAATAGCGAATTAATACGTAGTAAAAGAGCTAGTTTTTCAGAAATTGTAGGTGATATATTTGGTGCATTGATACCTTCAGTGGGAATAATTCTGAACTCAAGGAAAATATGTAAATTGTCTACAGTGGTTGATCGTTTATCAACGGATACTGCTGGAGGTTTTCTAATGATTAATACGGAGATGGTTGCGATTAGATCTATGGTAATGCAAAATCGACTTGCTCTTGACATTCTATTGGCAAAAGAGGGAGGAGTCTGTAAATTATTGAAGACGAAACATTGTTGCACTTATATTCCTGATAAGAGTGCAGAAATTGGAACGTATATTCAGAACATAACTAAACTTGAGAAAGAACTTAAACCACTGGAAGTTGATAGTGTGTGGGAAAGATTGACAAATAGTATCTCGTCAATTGGAACCTGGTTTGCTAATATAGGGAAAGGACTTATAGGTCAAATATTAGTACCCCTAGCAGGGATAGCAATAATAATATTGGCAATAACAATATGGTGCAAATGCTGTAGAAAGAATCGAACATATAAAGTGACAGGAAAAGGAAAGAAGAGAAAACTAGATGAAATAGAACTTGAAGAATGGAGAAGTGATTTATACAAAAAGTTGAAAGGGGATGTGAAAAACAGAAAATGTAAAAATGAGAACGAAACGAATTGCTAGAAGTTGGCATCTGATTGAGGGTAGTATTTTTGATGGCTCAGAAACGCCATCAGAGAGGGGATTGATGGAGCAAGGTTTCAAAAATGAAACTTGCTTGTACGCAATCTTCCTCATAGTATTAATTTATTAAACTTGTATTGTCAAAACTAACATTTGCATTCACAAACACAAGAGGGACAGAAGCTTGCTTATGTGTTTTACTAATGAATAACGCTTGCCTGTAATCCAAAATGTCCGCTAAAGCGCGGGAACCTCAATGCGCATGTCGCAACCTGATCACATGGTGTGACGTCTTTCTTTGCTTGGTGGGAAACTTCTGCTTCTGCGCAGTGTGCACTAAAATGGCCGCTAAATGTTTTCACATGCTTCAGCTTGCTCTCATGTCATTATTAAATTGTCGTTTTCTTAATGCTACTAATGCAGGATAGTATTATAATTAATTGGGAATAGAGTAGGGAAAGTGGGCATACAGTGAAACATTTTATTTGTGATTTTAATATTTTCTTCTTGCACTTTTAGTAATTCGTAAACTTGGGCCTGGGTTGGTGACTTGAAACTCGAGAGACAGCTGGTTCTGCGCATGTGTCCCGTGTGCCTGCCAAGTGAAGTCAGCTTGGACGTCTTCCAAGGCCATGACCCATTGGCCGAAGATGATGTACTTTATGTTTCCGGAGGACAAAAATGATACTTTTCCCCTGTAAAATGTATAACATTTGTCATGAGACGGGTGGGAAATAAAGTGAATGTATTAATTTGAAGGGGCGGGAAGCTAAAAACAATAGGCTTTACAATTTAGGCCAAATCGATATGGTGCGAGAATCCACCCCCTGTCCCTGTCCAATCAGAAGTAGTGGCCCCATATTTTAGCAACATTAAGGGGAGGTACATGGGCGTAGAAGGGTATAATAGAATATAGCATTAGTAATTAGTTAGAACAGATGATCCCGAAGACAGAGCTGACTCTCAGAACACACAGAAGAGCTCCAGACTGCCATGCTGATAGGTTGCTGACTGAATCCCTGTCCAGAAGAGGTCCTGAGGACGGGGCGGCGGAGTCCATTAGAAGGAAGGCACGGGAGAATCGAGAGAAGTCGAGTATCAGAGAGGGGAACGGCGCAGGCGTCGTTGTAGAGAGGTTACCGGTCCTGTCCTGATCCTGGAAGAAGTCTTTGCTTTTTCATCCTTCCTGGGTCCTATCTTTTCCAACTCCTTGGCCAAGCGGCTTTGTTCTCGCATTTAGGTAACTATACTGCAACCTTTAGTTGCGCTGCTGTCTCTATCTTCTCCTCTTCCTTAAACACCGTCATTTATTAGCAAAATCATTTCTATGCTTTTTTTGGGGTATTTCAATCAAGTACCGTGTTTTCTGTATTTTACTCTGCTAAAACTTTAGATAAACATTTTAAAACTTCCTGACTCAGTGGTTATTTCAGGATTATGTACTATAATGAATGTCACTCATTTTAAACTTCCCAATTAGCAAAGGATCCATTGTTAAGTGATTACTCTTCAATCAGAAGGTAATTGGTAGGAGGGACTTTGATAAAAGAGTACATCTGACACCCAGCGTAAGTATTAGTGTAGTGTGTATGTATGGGCCCAAGTGAGTATATGGTGTATGAACGTAGTTGGCTAATATTGCGCTGGATCAGTTGACCCTCGCCCCTCAAACTCTTGTCAGCTTGGACATGCAAGATTGTGGATACCAGAGACACATCAGAAAGCATCCCAGAGTGTGACATGCAAAATTTTATGTTATGTTATATGGTTTCTTGAAGGGTGTGATTACCCCGAAGAGTGTCTGCATGTTGATATGGCATCGAGCAAGCTCAAGAAGGACCACAACATCAAAACCATGCTGCAGCACAACAAACCTAAAAATATCAGAAAAGCAGGAGGCTGATGACCACCCAACCAGCCCCAAAGCTGCTAAAAAGATGTCACCTGCTAATGGCATGGACTCTCAGATTACTCGTTGCTTTTTGGAACAACTTTTTGGGAAATGTCAACTGTTAATATAGAACTGCAAGTGGTGCTCAAAAAGATCCAGCAAGATGTGTCAGAGTTTTTTTTTTTTTTATAGAGTTTTAAATAGCCCAAACTAGACCCGAAGATATCGGGTATCAGAGCGCTTTACATAGCACCAGTTTCGTTACGCAAGGACACATTCATTTTTGTTAGGCACGGGGAGATTAAGTGATTTGCCCAGAATCACAGGATGTTGAGCCTCGTTGCCGAGACTCGAATCCGGTTCCCCAGCGTCAACGTCGACCGCTCTAGCCGTAAGGCTACATCCTCTCCCCTAAGAGTTGTGTGTGAGAGTCAGTACACTGGAGAAAAGGGCAGAAGATCCAATCTTGGACCTAAGGCACCGCATGGATTACAATGGCCCTTTTTGACGGCCTTTCAATGGTGGCCGGACCGCCATTGAAAGGCCTTCGGAAAGGGTCATTGTAATCCCTGCGGCGGTGCCTGAGCGGCACCGCCCTCATTGTAGGGATAACATTCTGAACGCAGGGCGGTTGGGCTCCTTGAGACCAACAGAACTGCAGTGGTCGGTCCTTCACCCATGTGGTCGGACCGACCGCATTGTAATGCGGTGGTCTGACCGCTTCTTCAGATGATGGTGGGACCGACGCTGGCATGCCGTCGGTGTCGACCCCACAGACATCCTAATGAGCCCAAAGTCACAAGTGTACACTGTTGGATGATGTATGCAGATTGAATGTTCATCCTTTGTGTAAAAGCACTGTGGTCACCTGGAAAACCATTCCAGAAGAAACAATGTCAGGATCCGAGGGTATCAAAAGGACAGGAAGGACAGAACTTCAAGGTCTACGTGCAGAACTTTGTGGCAGCACTCCTGGGAGAGCCTGATGACACTGCATATCAAATTGAAAGTGTACACAGAGTAGCCGGTGATAATATGTTGAATAGTTTTTCCCAGTATTGCAAGGTTCCACCATTACAAAAACAAGGAGCGCCTGATATCCAAGGTCCTGAAAAATAGTGATGTCACTTACACTGGGACTCAAATACAACTGTAACATGACTTATCAGCCACAACACTGAATACATGCAAGGCATTTGAACCTTGTGATAACATTAATTAAAGAAAAAGCCTTTAGACCAGACCAGTGACAGACTTTCTCGGAAACCATACAGTATGCTACCGGTGGGGTCATGCGTTCAAAATAACCTTCAGGAGAGAGAGAGCACAAAAGTTAAATCAGTGGAAGAAGCAAGTTGCATTCTGAACATAGTAGATGGCTAGAAGCCATCAAAAGGAGCCAATGACAAAAGCAGCACGCCCAAACGGAGACTTGAGTGGCAAAAAATCAATGCACACCGACAGAGAAGAGGCTCCTATAGAAGGACCAACTAGAAGGATGAAGGAACATGTTGAGACAAAATGGATGCCTAGTGAAGAATGAATGGAAAATGAGTAGGCCACAGATAGTGAACACTGCAAGGCCTCCTGGGGACACAACAAGGCATTCTGTTTTAGGGTGATTTAGGTTACATACTGAAATGAAGAGCACACACCAATATGATGAGGCACACACATTTATTGTAAGACCATGAATACAGGTAAATGACCGCCAGCGCCCTCACCACAAAGTAGCTGTCACCCACATTCAAAGCCTGCATGGAACCCCATGCACACGCATATTCCATGGAATGTGCAATGCGGCACCAACCCTAACATATCACAACTTTTTAACAACCCTAACACCACCCTTCACGGCACCCTCATCTACAGACCCCCCGGACCCCGTCCACCGTTCAGCGATTCCATCATCGACTTCATCGCACCCCACACTCTCGCCTCCACAGACTACATCCTCCTCGGCGAACTCAACTTTCACCTGGACAACCCCAACAACAAAACACCTCGTCCCTGTTGGAGAACCTCGCCGCCGTAAGATTCAAACAACTGGTCACCTCCCCAACCCACTCAGCAGGACACACGCTCGACCCCATCTTCTCCGCCAGTGACAACATAAACATCAGCCGCATCTCCGAGCTCCTTTGGACCGACCACCGCTGCGTTCACTTCTCCTTCACCAAACCCACCGAACACCACCACGCCCATCGCTACCCTCGCAGAAGCTGGAAAACGGTCACTGAAAAACAGCTCACCACCTCCCTCCGTAAAACCCCACCACCGACATCCACGGACGCTAACACCTCAGCACGCAACCTCCATCGATGGATCTCCAACTGTGCCGACACACTTGCTCCCCTCAAGAAAACCCCAGGCAAGCGACACTCTAAGAAAGCCAGCGGGTTCTCTCCCGCCCTTCATGAGCCCAGATGCACCTGTAGACACCTCAAGAAGAGATGGAGGAGCAGCAAGACCACGGAAGACCACTCAGCCTTCAAAACAGTTGTCACCAAACACCACCACCTCATTAGAACAACAAAGAATGTGGTTCTACAAGAACGGGTCAACGCCATTGCACTCAATAGCAAAGAACTCTTCGCCGTGGTCATAGAGTTCACCAAACCTAGCACAGAAACAGCAGACATCCCACCCTCCCAAGACCTCTGCAACAACCTCTGAACCTTCTTCCACTGCAAAATTAAGGAGATCTATGACAACTTCGACAGCCTCAATACCCAAGACCCTCCCACCCCACCCGCAACCACAGCACCAACTACACCACCCGCAGCAGAACCTGCTCAGCTGGACTCCCCTTACCGCTGACGACACCCTCAAGATCATAAAGAGCTACCACTCCGGAGCACCATCGGACCCGTCTGCACCACATCTTCAACAGAGCCGGCTGCTCCATCGCCCCTGAAATCTGCCACACCATCAACTGCTTCATCAACTCCGCCACCTTCCCGGAAGACTGGAAACACGCAGAGATCAACCCCTTGCTGAAGAAATCCTCTGCCGATCCGACAGACCTCAAGAACTTCAGACCCATCTCTTCACTCCCCTTCCCAGCCAAGGTCATCTAGAAGGCCATCAACACCCAACTTTCCAGGTTCATCGAAGCAAACCACATCCTGGACCTCTCCCAGACCGGCTTCCGAAGCAACCACAGCACCGAGGCCGCCCTCCTCGCAGCCACAGATGACGTCCGCACTCTCCTTGAGAGTGGTAAAACTGAAGCCCTCATCCTCCTGGACCGTCTCCCACCACACTCTATGCACAAGACTCCATGATGCTGGCATCCACGGCAAAGCCTTGGAATGGATCTGCTCCTTCCTCACTGGCTGAACAAAGAGAATCAGACTACCACTGTTAAACTCTGAACCCACGGAGATCAGCTGCGGAGTGCCTCAGGGCTCCTCCCTGAGCCCCGCTCTCTTCACCATCTACATGGCCCCGCTCGCAGCCATCGTCAGGAACCATGGACTTAACATCGTCTCCTACGCCGACAACACCCAGCTGATTCTCTCCCTCACCAACGAACCCACAGTCTCCAAGAACAACTTCCACTACAGGATGAATGCTGTCACCACCTGGATGAAGGACAGCTGCCTCAAGCTCAACTCAGAGAAGACTGAAGTCCTCATCCTGGGGTCCACCGCCTACGCCTGGGATGACTCCTGGTGGCCCACAGCACTTGGAAAACCCCCACACCCACAGACCACGCACAAAACCTCAACATCCTCCTGGACTCCTTGCTCACTATGAATCACCAGTTTCCCCACCGAGTCCAGAAAGACAGTCACCCATGCACTCATCAGCAGCAGACTCGACTATGGCAATGCACTCTATGCCGGCATCACCCAGAAACTCCTCAAGAAACTCAAGAAAATTCAAAACTCCTCTGCCAGACTCATCCTCAACATCCCCCGCAGCAGCCACATCACCGGCCACCTGAGAGACCTCCACTGGCTCCCAGTCAACAAAAGAATCACCTTAAAGCTTCTCACATACACCTACAAAGCCCTACACAACGTGGGACGTGCGTACCTTAACCACCTGTTGCGGAGATTCTGCACATATACAGAGCTATGCACAGGAAAATAGGACCTCGGTGTATAGTGGTGTACCAACCATGCACCTTAGTACCCACAATCCCAATCCGACTAGCTTTAGCGTCTCATTCGTTCTCCGTACTACAGCGAAGCTACCAATGATTAGACATCCCAGAACATGGACTCTCTCAGGAATCGCGGGAGCAAGAACACTCTTTCATTACTCACTCATACTTGTCCACAACGTGCGTAATAAGAGACACAGTATGGTTTAAAATGTTTATTTCAACTATCATGCTCTAAGATAAAGTACACGTGCCAGTACTATCAGCATAATGCATAACGATAAAATAATAAGCATGGTTACAATTCCATAGAATACAAACGGGGACAGCATTTTATAAAGACAGTGGATATAGGGCTAACTTGCCTTACCACCCTCCCCGTGCTAGTAACTAGTTTATTATAAAAATAGAAGACCTCTGGGCTTTGTCAGGCGGACCTCCATACCTCAATATCTAGATGCAAGGTTTACATCATCAGACAAGCACAGCTCTTCTCCCTGGAAAGGTTTTTCTCCAAGTGTCACCAACAGGGAGATCACAATATTAAAAGCACACAAATTTCTCCAGTGCAGCTGTATTTCGTGTTATGTCTAAGGGCGAGGGGCTGACCAGATCAGCAATAACAAGGGACGTTGTTTTTCGACCTTGTACATGGTGTGCAGACGAAACCCACAGGGAACATGAGAAAAGGTGAAAGACAAAAAGGCAGACAGTTCTAATATAGCCGGGCACAAGCAGAGTCTGGAAAAACAAAGTCACAGAGTAACGTGTGCAAAATAGGCATCATGGCAGCCAGGCCTAAGCTAACCTAGCAATGTAGACAATGAGGCCACAAACCACACTACACAGTTCACAGTACACAGTTAGAATATCAAGGAGTAATTGAAACATGCGTATCACCGATGAATAATCCCCTTTTGCGGTTTCTAAACCCGATGGGTCGTACCGTTTAGTTTTGGATTACCGACATTTGAACTCTCATTGTCGGACCTTTGCGGTACAAAATACCCACAGTTCTGCGCTAGTAGACAGTCTTGTTCGCAAAAAATATAAAACGACACTTGACCTTTCCAATGGATTTGACACGCACAATTTGTCCCCGGAGTGCAGCCAATGGAGCGCTTTCACTTCCGGTGGAAAACATTTTCAATTTCGGCGTTTGCCCATGGGCTACAAGAACAGCCCGGGAGTCTTTGCCGCCCGTGTTGTTTCTTTGTTGGACAGCATAGACCCAGATGCGTATTCGTACGTCGACGATATCTATCTGACGGACGACGAATTATGGCTGCATCTTTCCCGTGTGGACCGCATTATTCTTGAATTTGCGGTCTTAGGATACAAATTTCATTTTGCCAAATCTCACATCGCAGAATTCACTGTTTTGTTTTTGGGCTATGAGCTCAACAATGAAGGTAGGGGCTTAGCTCCCCATTTCTTGGAGAAGTGCGCACTTTTGCTAACCTAGTAATGTAGACAATGAGGCCACAAACCACACTACACCCTCCCCTGGTCAGTCCACAGGCCAAGACATAGGACGAAAACAGAGTTCAAATAGATGGAGCAGAATGTAAACGTCTATTTATGAAAAGTCCCCATGAAGGACAGTGAATGAAAAAAAAAGTTCAGGACAAAAAAATTCCAGATAGGGCCAGAAAGCAGGGAACTAAAAAAAAAAATTTAAATCCAGATTTGCAGTTCGTTGAAAGTGAAGGCCCCTAATCCAATAGAGTTTATGTGCAGAAAACTGCCACACCTTCCAAGAGGACATCATTGGTATCATCAGAAAAAAGAGATGCCATCCAGTTCAACAAATCAAAACTGCATTCATGTTCCTCATAATAGGGAGCACTGATCAGCATTGCGGGACAACTAACGTGATACCCAATATAACTTCGGTGTAGGAGATTCTGAGCAGCCGCCCAGACATCCCATTGCGCCAAAACTCCAAGTGCAGCCGCATGCGCCATCAATCCAGTGCCGGAACAGTCCTGTTCATGGGCCACTAAGGGGCCCATCAACTGGGCAAAATCCGGGTCCGACAGAGACGTATTGGAGAGGTAAACATCCAAGGACCAAGAGAAAGGACATCGTAAGCAAGACATCACAGGTTGCACGCAAGTGAAATACGCAAAGCGAAAAGAAAGTCTATAGGACACTCCGAGTGTCGCCAATGGTAGGATGCCGAAGCTGCTGAGCATACATTCACGGAGCATCCGGAGTAGACCTTGGTCGAGTAGGCCCCCAGGAAGTGCAGCCATTGCGCAGCAAACAAATTAAAAGTAATATTCCAGCTGCTAAGGCTAGGAGCAATGGGAAGCTGCCAAAGACGCTGGAAAAAATAGAATGAATAAAAGCCGGAATTACACCAAATATAGTTTGAAAGGAGGTAACAAGGCCAGAGCCCACAACTTTAAAAAAGTGCACAAGACCTTCGGTATTAGAAGCATTGAAAACGCGGTGAAACAGTTCACCGAAATGTTGTGGGAGGTTACTGTTTAAAAGAGCCTGTATCTCACTGTGGGTACTAGCCACCTGGAGGACGAAGGTCTCCCGTGCGGAAGTGAGCATAACCTCCTGGTTCAATAATAGCGCCTTTATTCTGCTCAATTTATTGAAATCCGCCTTCAAAGTGGGTATGGAAGGCCAAATGGAACTATCTATCATGTCGTGCGGGGGTGGAAAAAGCACATTTTTGCAGCACACAACGCAGTGCGAAACCGTTACAATGTAGGGGATGCCTGCCTGCATTCCACAGCAGTCTTGATTATTCAGAAGCAGATGGCTGCCATTTGCAAGCACAGTGAAAGTAGGTGATAAACAGGAGCCGGAATGCCCTTTAAAACACAAGCAAGATTCCGAGCAGAAACATTACAAGCCCCGTGCAATTTAATGTTCTTACAAATGAGGGAATGACCCACTGTAGAATCGCAAGACTCCCCTGTGAGAAAGACCTCCTTTCCGTCCCTAAGGCATCTGTACATGAAAGGCAGGGACCAAAGTTCATGCACTGCCCAAAGGCTGAAAACAGCCAACAGGATAATGTTTCATGCATGAACTGAACTCAAATAAAGAAAAAGGCAAAGCGATAACCCCGTGAACTAGCCACACTGCAGAATCAGTTTCCGCCACGGAGAATGGTAACGGCTCTATCTTTTCGATATGTAAGAGAGTGTATGTTGCATCTTTCATGGACATGAATTGCTGTTTTTCAGTTAAATTAAATGGCAAGAACAAGGCAGACGTGTTTAAAAAATGCCATAGAACTTTGCCCATTTTCAATGTTTGCAACGTCCACGCAAACTGCATTACTAAACGCAATTGATTCTGACCATGGTATAACAAAGACACATTATCCTGTACAATATCAACAACAGATGAAACAATATTCTCTAATGTGTAAATGCGGGAAGACAGGGTATTAATACTATTGTCAACAACAGCGAGCACTTTTTCTAGATTTGCCTGATCGATTTCCCGTAAACGGGAAGCAGCTTCAATTTGCGAAAGCTTCCACAGTTCATTGTAAGTCTCATAAATAAATCTTTTAGGTCTAGGACCTCGAGGCCCCAGAACAAAATCGGACAGATCAATTTTGCCTGATAGGAGGGATAAATGTTGTTTTACAGAATCTAATGAAGAGTGCTGCAACCACTGTTTACATAATTTACCAACAGAATATGTTGTAACAGTACAAGAGTCAGAAAACTTTGGATCTGGCCTATCCTGTTTGTAACCAGGAGCTGAGTCATGAAAACGTAGTTGGCAGGCATTTGATGCTATGGGCCAAGCCAACCAGGGTGACTGAACAAACGTAGAGATATTAAATGAATTATTTTGAAACAAAGCTTGCAAATTTGCAAGGGAAATATTGAAATGCAAGCTGTTGTTGGGAGTGGAAGACAATACGGGAATGGAGGGTGCATTCAATTGTTTGGAAGTAGCTAAACCCCAACAGGTTGTTTGATAGATCGTACTATTTAAAAATAAAACTTGGGACGGGATTAGGCAAGCACGGTGTAAGGCTTCCGTACCGCGTACCTGCCATGATTTGGTGCCCCAAATAGATTTTAAGTCAATGGTGTCCTGCCAGTGCTCATAACCACCCACGGCTAATGCGTTCAAAAAGGAACTCGAATATAGCAAGTTGGTGTGGGTCAACATGACCTTCTGAGTGGACGAAATGTTCAATTTAAATAATAGGACCCAGGGTTTGATCGATCAAAGTCTGTAAAGTAAGTACATTTACTACTAAGCATTTGGGAGCTACCTGGCAAAGGGGTCGGACAATGTTCCCATTGGGTGTAATTAAAAATACCCCGAAGTGTACTTGGTTTATGCAGAAAATGGTTGCCCCAATGCTGGTAACAATATAAATCAACATAA
This sequence comes from Calotriton arnoldi, assembly GCA_963921515.1. Classification (NCBI taxonomy): domain Eukaryota; kingdom Metazoa; phylum Chordata; class Amphibia; order Caudata; family Salamandridae; genus Calotriton; species Calotriton arnoldi. The sequence goes on from CAWUFW010001137.1 coordinate 3,046,899, forward strand.
CTTGCAGAATTTAAGTACACATCTTCAGCATTAAAAGCAGCATAATATTTCAAATCAGAGAATAACGATTCAACGACATGCACATCCCAATCGTCAGAATGAATATTACTTTTTACCACATCACCCATGGAAACATGGAGGGCATTCGGTACATTAATAATCTCGGTTGATCCATGAATTTGGAAATTTACAGCATCCCATACGATGCCATCAGCGACTGGGAAAGCGGAAATGTTCACAAATGTGTGGTCACGCTTCATGATGTGAGAGGAAGAATGCGGAGCCAAAGTCCCAGCAACACAGTTCACCGCAGAGCGTTCTGGCAAATAGTGACCATTGATGAGCAAGAAAAAAACTGTCACAAAGCCAACGGACATGAACAGGAAAATCAGGAATATTACCAACCAGATGTATGTCCATGGTGGGACCAAAAAATTGTCTCTGAACCAGGATATAAAAATACTGAAGCTGGATGGGATAAGTGATGAGGTGGAAGCCGAATCAAAGGAAAAACGGGTAGGGCTCAGTGGTGTTGTAGGTAAATGAGCCACTGACTCGTTTGCGGGGTAGGCATACTCGGTCTCCTCGTTGCAGGAGGAAGCCGGGAAGTTGAGCAGGCGATCAGGCAAAGCGACCATCCCAATGGCAACATCAGCGTCCGTGTAGGCTGGTGGGCCACAAACAGGAGTCCTTGAAATGGCTGGACATGAGACCGCAGGTGTTACGCTATTCAGGATCGGCCAGATGTTGTAGCTTGACATTGTCCGCTGAGATGTATCTGTTGTCTTTGCGACCAGGAAGCGGTGGTAAGATGACTGTACGACTACCCTTCAAGCCAAGGACAGGAACCGGTGCACGATAAGAGGGGCCAAATTCTTTTTTGTTCTCCACCTTCTCTCGGACCAGAACTCCAACCTTTGGAAGCCAGCCGGCAACCGGAATCTGCAACGCAGCGTCAGTGGCTGAAGGCAAGTGTTCGTTTGCAAGTTTGTCACGAGTCTCTTGTAAGTCCTGCAACATAGTAGAATGATTATCTACGTCAAATATTGCGGCATTCGCCGCCATGTCTAGACCATCAAGGTCTGGCACAAACATTTGTATGCCAAAGAGCATTTCGTATGGGTCCGCCCACCCAGAGATCTTCTAGGGAGATTATTAAGTGCACGTTGCACGCCATACAAGTGGGCCAGCCAGTTCCTGCCAGTACCTAAGACCCTAGCTGTCAAGGATTGCTTTAAGTCACGGTTCATTCGCTCCACAATCGAATTGCCCTCAGGTCTATATGGAGACGAAAATTGCACCCGCATCCCCAGTGACCTCATTGCGTCCTTGTACGCCTTAGAGGCGAACGCTGGACCCTGGTCGGAATGGAAGGTGCCACAGGCAAAAATTCCCACAAAGACACGCAAATCCCTTATGACATTACGAGCGTCAGCACTTCATTGTGGCCAAACCCAGATGAAACGTGTGCACGAATCTACTGCAACTAAGATGTATTTATATGCAGTGTCAGGAGAAAATGGACCGCAGTGATCTAGGTAAACACACCCAAAAGGTTTATTAGAAATGCAGAGCTGTGTTGGTGGTGGTCGTGTAACCGTTGAAGGCTTCATTTGCTGACAAACGTCACAAGAAAGCACATAAGTACGGGTCTGTTTATATAAACCACGCCACCAGTAATGCTGCTGCAAGATGGAAACAGTCGCAGACACACCAGCATGGGCTGAAGCCAAGCCTTCGTGTGCGGTCGTTATCAAGGAAGGTCTGCGGTCCGCGTTGGGGATCAGCCGATCACCAACGTCTGGAATTCTTACATAAGGAACCTGTTCGGGACTTAAGTGATAAGAGTACTTGGAAGGGAAACCCCGTGGGTAATTAGCACCTTCCTTTGTTGCAGCAATAGCTGCCAAAATCTCATTATCTATTTTTGTCATGGATCTTGTAACTGCTGCTACTGAGCACGTGGCTACTGCTGATTTGGCAGCTTCATCTGCCAAACTGTTACCGACCGCATGTGCGCCCACACGCTGGTGGCCAAGAGTGTGAATCACCTGTGTGAGAGGCAGACGTTGTTTAAGGTCTGCCACTCGAACCCAAAGCATTTTATGCTTAATTGTGCTGCCTTTAGCATCTCTATAGTCGTTTTGAGACCAAAGGAATAGGTTGTCATTAAAGGATTGAACACAGTAGTAAGAATCGCATACAATAAGCGTCGTCACGTCTGGATTCGCGAACTCAAGTGCGAGCACCAAAGCACGCAGCTCGGCCAATTGTGCAGTACTGTCTCCTAGTGCCTGCGTGTGCACTACACTCGATTTGAACTCACCGTTCACCACAGTACCTGCAACAATAGCACAAGCTGCGGAATAAGCATGCTTAGAACCCGTGGCCGGTTGCGCCGAACCATCGGTGTAAATGATACATTTGTACTCATCAAGCAACAGCAAAGACAGAGGAGGAGGATGAACAAATTCATACTGCAAGAACTCCTGTGTCTGAAGAGAGGAATCAAAAATAAAAGTGACATCCGGGGACGTCAGAGATGTAGCCCATTGTATGCAACGGGGGTGCAAAGCCTTAGAGTTCGGTACACTCGCCTTCGTCACTGCCTCAAGGGCAGGATACGGTGTTACCACCAAAATGCGTTTTTCCTGGGCCAGTGCGCGTTCCTTAAGAATCACCATTTGCACTGCAGTCAAAACTTTCTCCACAGAGGAAAAGCGCAACTCCGCTGAAGTGTAAAGATGCGACTTGTATGCAATAGGTACTGTGTCACCTTCGTTAAACGTTAAGTAAGTGAAACCCACTGCCCCTGGCACAATTCTAATCACCAGGTTCGTGTGGTTATCACGAGTCAACAAGAACTTAGATTCAAGTAGATCAGACTGCAAAGATTGCAGTACAGAGGAATGCTCAGGAAGCCAGCATGACTTCGAAAAGTTAGGTTGTATCAAGGCATAGAGAGGGTTGATATGCTGGGCATATTCGGGAATGTAAGAACGCCCGAAATTTAAAAATCCCAGTAATTACTGAAGTTTCTTCATGGTTGTTGGAGGGCGCAAAAGTGCGCACTTCTCCAAGAAATGGGGAGCTAAGCCCCTACCTTCATTGTTGAGCTCATAGCCCAAAAACAAAACAGTGAATTCTGCGATGTGAGATTTGGCAAAATGAAATTTGTATCCTAAGACCGCAAATTCAAGAATAATGCGGTCCACACGGGAAAGATGCGGCCATAATTCGTCGTCCGTCAGATAGATATCGTCGACGTACGAATACGCATCTGGGTCTATGCTGTCCAACAAAGAAACAACACGGGCGGCAAAGACTCCCGGGCTGTTCTTGTAGCCCATGGGCAAACGCCGAAATTGAAAATGCTTTCCACCGGAAGTGAAAGCGCTCCATTGGCTGCACTCCGGGGACAAATTGTGCGTGTAAAATCCATTGGAAAGGTTAAGTGTCGTTTTATATTTTTTGCGAACAAGACTGTCTACTAGCGCAGAACTGTGGGTATTTTGTACCGCAAAGGTCCGACAATGAGAGTTCAAATGTCGGTAATCCAAAACTAAACGGTACGACCCATCGGGTTTAGAAACCGCAAAAGGGGATTATTCATCGGTGATACGCATGTTTCAATTACTCCTTGATATTCTAACTGTGTACTGTGAACTGTGTAGTGTGGTTTGTGGCCTCATTGTCTACATTGCTAGGTTAGCTTAGGCCTGGCTGCCATGATGCCTATTTTGCACACGTTACTCTGTGACTTTGTTTTTCCAGACTCTGCTTGTGCCCGGCTATATTAGAACTGTCTGCCTTTTTGTCTTTCACCTTTTCTCATGTTCCCTGTGGGTTTCGTCTGCACACCATGTACAAGGTCGAAAAACAACGTCCCTTGTTATTGCTGATCTGGTCAGCCCTCGCCCTTAGACATAACACGAAATACAGCTGCACTGGAGAAATTTGTGTGCTTTTAATATTGTGATCTCCCTGTTGGTGACACTTGGAGAAAAACCTTTCCAGGGAGAAGAGCTGTGCTTGTCTGATGATGTAAACCTTGCACCTAGATATTGAGGTATGGGGGTCTGCCTGACAAAGCCCAGAGGTCTTCTATTTTTATAATAAACTAGTTACTAGCACGGGGAGGGTGGTAGGGCAAGTTAGCCCTATATCCACTGTCTTTATAAAATGCTGTCCCCGTTTGTATTCTATGGAATTGTAACCATGCTTATTATTTTATCGTTATGCATTATGCTGATAGTACTGGCACGTGTACTTTATCTTAGAGCACGATAGTCGAAATAAACATTTTAAACTATGCTGTGTCTCTTATTACGCATGTTGTGGACAAGTATGAGTGAGTAATGAAAGAGTGTTCTTGCTCCCGCGATTCCTGAGAGAGTCTGTGTTCTGGGATGTCTAATCATTGGTAGCTTCGCTGTAGTACGGAGAACGAATGAGACGCTAAAGCTAGTCGGATTGGGATTGTGGTTGGTGCATGGTTGGTACACCACTATACACCGAGGTCCTATTTTCCTGTGCATAGCTCTGTATATGTGCAGAATCCCCGCAACATGGCGCCACCAACGTGGGGGGCTTCTTATCTGCGAGACGCTTGAGTAGGGCTTGTGCTTGTCCACAATAACCTTCGCTTACGCTTCCGGAAACGTATGTGAGGGTGATACCTCCTATATTGATGTTTTTATAGGTTCTTTCAAGCTTGAAGTTGAAGTTGAAGTTGAAGAACTGTGTTCGCATTCCACGTACCCACCAGAGATCTCCACTCCACCGAGCTGGCCCTGCCCATCATTCCACGCATCTGTGAGACCACGGGCGGAGGAAGATCCTTCTCCTACCTCACAGCAAAGACCTGCAACACACTGCCTCTGCACCTCAGGCAATCACCATCACTGCCTCAATTCAGGTAGGACCTCAAGACCTGGCTCTTCGACTGAACCGCAGTGTCTTCGACGGATCAGCAGTACCCCCTGCCCCCCCCCAGCAACCTGAGACCCTTACACGTGAGTAGTCGCGCTCTACAAGACACTTGATTGATTTTAATAAATAACAAAACATCAAAACTAACAAAAAATGAAAAGAACAAAGCGTAAGGAAATGAAAAAGAGCAAACATATGAATACCATGAGAGGAACATGCCACAGTACAGCATTTAACCAGCAACATAATCTCTAAAATAGTATGGGAACTGCCTGGAACTTAATGAACATGAAGGATGTGAAATTTCCTTGGCATGAGGAATCTCCTCACATACCTCAGCATCAGCAGATCCCATATGCTTATGTATCACGTCAACTTTGTCATCTGTAACCAACACAATTCAATCCTTGTTCCAGATACGACCATCACTGGTGTGACAAGGACTTAGACTCACCCTCCACCACATATCCTTGCTTACTTACTCTCACCCAACAACCTTCTTTCACATCCACACTGGTCCCACATCCTTTACCCCAATAGTTGGCTTGGAACTTCCTCCTGACATCTATTACTTTTCTTAAATGACCGCAATCAATAGCGTGATGCCCCATCCAATGCCTGTTCATTTTGGACCCAGGAACACGTCCTCTTAACAGTACAAATGGCATGACACCAGTTGCTGCACTGGGTGTAGATCACATATTGTATAACATGTCCCTAAACACGCATTTCCAATTCAACATGTTGACAATTGCAAGCTGCAGTTGGTCTTTCAGCTCATGGTTGAAACGTTCCACCAAACTGTTGCTCCAGGGATAGTATAAGGAAGTGTACATGTGAATTATGTCATATTCAGATAGAAATATCTTAATTGTTTCAGAAACCAATTGCATACCATTATCAGTCACCAACTTGTTGGGATAACCTTCTATGCTGAAAATGCATTGCAAGAACTCAATAATAGTGTGTGTTTCAATATTGTTAACAAAGGCTGCTTCTGAATACTTAGACATATAGGGGCCAATTCCGATTTCGGCCGGAAGGGCACCGAACGATGGTCGGAGCCCTTCTGACCGAATCGGAACGTGCCGGCCGGATTCCTTTCCGACCGAGCCATTCCGATGGGCTCGGTCGGAAAGGAATCCGACTCGGATTTCCAGATGGCTTACGACGGGCTCGGAGAGCCCGACCGCCGTCCGGAAATCCTTCAGTACTCCCCCGGCCGCCTCTTCACGACCGAGGGAGTACGATGGCAGTATTTCACTGCTTTTTCGTGCCGGTCTTTCCGGCACGAAAAGGCAGTAGGTAACTGTCTTTGGGGGCTCCCAGTAGGGCCCCCATGGGTGCGAGGCCGCCGAATGGCGGCCTGGGGGCACCTATGGTGCCCCTCTGTTGATCCCAGCACCCGGTGGCAGGCACCTTGGGGTGCCGGCCACAGGGTGCAGGGATGAACTGCACCCCTGCTTTTCACTATGCAAGCATGCATTCCGCTCGGAATGCATGCTCCCATTGTGAAGTATACGAGTGCGACCGAACAGGGTTCGGTCGCATCGTACTGCAGGGCCGTAACCGACGACAGCAGGTCGGTCGGTTACGGCTCCTGGACGATGTCGGACGGACCTGAGTCTGTCCGACATCGGAATCGGCCCCTTAGTCTATTATTACCGAGGCATATTTAGAAATTTCACCGGGGACCTTAAGTGAGCCAGCAATGTCCAATCCCATCTTATATTAGGGAGACATGTCAGTTTCCGTCAGAATTAATGGAGAGGATTGTGAAATTTGGCTTTTATCACTCAAGACACAACTCTCGGCCACTTCCGCTGGCGACCAGGGTGGTTCTCCGGCTGCGGAGGTCTGCCCTGCGTCGTATTGAATAGCATAGTAAGCTGACTGAACGGCTCTTCCGTGGATGGGTACGGTCCTTGCTAAAGAGACTGGGCTCAAGGGCTTCCAGATCTCATCGGTATCTCTACCTTGGGGGTCTTTATGGAGGGACTGGTCCTCAAATCGTATCAAACCCTACAGCAAGAATTCAAACTCCATCATAGCCAGTTCTACCGCTACCTATAACGTAGGCACGCTTAACCCCTACATCTCTGTATTGGAAGAACTCCCCAAATTCAACTCCCTTGAGGCAAAGTTGCTCATGGGTGCTCTGGGGGTCCATGGAGTGTTACAGGTCAACCGCATGCTGATACGACAAACGCCAAACTCCTTTGAGACCCTCCACTCCGACTAAATGCGATACTTGGGCCCGCTCACAGGGCAGAAGCTAGAGCTGCCCCACGACATTCCGCAATCTCCTCCAGGCTTAGATTAGTGCAACTGAAATACCTTCCTAGCGTCTATTTTAGTAGGCATAGGTTGTGGAAAATGGGAGTGATTGCCTCTCCCGACTGTCTCCGTGCTCGGCACCTGGAGGCGACCTTCTGCACACGATCTGGAGCTGCCCTATAATTGTTTCATTCTGAAGAAAGGGTGATTTCTTGCATGAGCTCGGTGGTGGGGTGGCCCATACCACTTGACTTCAAGCTAACCATCATACATGTAAACACAGCACTTGACGAAAGTAGACTCAAAATGGCGTTGCTTTGGCTGGGACTTATCGTATCAAAATGAGATACTGCTCAACATATTGCTCGAAGGCCCTCCTCTGTTGAGGAACAGAGAAGGGGAATGGATTTCTGTATGAGCATGGAGAAGTTTGTATACGATGCTAGAGGCTGCCCCTGAAAATACATTAAAATATGGGGATCGTGGGTGAAGTACCGGGGTATTTACTATCACCCCTGGGGCAGATCCAGCCGAGAGACTCGATGCTGAACTACAGATGTATGAGGGTTAACTGCATATGACCAAGTCTGGTTGCACAGGAGTTATACACTGTCTGGGGAACATACACACACACAGGGAGGATTGAATGGGAATGGGAGGGTTATGGGTAGGGGTCAAATGTTGCGCACCTTTGTTCCTTCTGTATTAGTTTTACTTTTGTTCTTCATGAGTGCAGTATGATATACTTTGAATGTAACTTGTGCAGAAAACTCAATAAAATGTGATATAAAAAAGACACAAATCTCACAATCACATAAGAAACACAGAACAGATTTGTTGACATAAGGCTACCAAAAATCTTGTCTTACCATATGTTTTATTGCTTGTATACCAAAATGCTCTTTGTAGGCCATCTGCAGTACCCTCTAACTTAAATCAATCGGTCTAACCAATTGGTCGATCCTGCGCACCAGACCTTCATCACACGTCAACTCTGATGCTACATGCATGCAAGGTCCAAATTCTGTGCCCACATTATTTGTATATGGCCAACCGACAGTCACCCAACTTTTAACTTGTGACAAAACAGTATCCTGTTCAAGGGCATCTCTCCATTCTTGCTCAGAAATAACAGTCCATTATACTGCCAGTATTTGCACTGTTCAGCATTCCGTCCATCATCTGCTCTTTTTGCTTTTATTGCCCTAAATGGGAAGGATATCCCCAAACATGGGTCCCGTGCTCACTGTGCCACTGGATTCAAGCTAGCCTGGCTGATGAGGGGTGATGCCCTGAAACCGGTCCCAGGATGCTTGTTTCCGGTCCAGGAGGAGCTGGCCTGGCAGTTCGGGCTGGACTGTTCCCATAAGGAACAGGGTCAAGACTGATTTGCATAAGGCCGGGTTCAAACTGGGGTGGCGTGGTGAGCAAATAAACGATGGATTAAACACAAGTTTGTGACTGGGGGGTGAATGTTTGCATTGTTCAGAATTCCAGCCATCATCTGTTCTTTTAGCAGTTGATGGGCAGCACACACTACAATCTCATCTTCTTCAATTACATCACTTTCAGCTGCATTCTAGGCAGATAGTCCACATCCAGATTCCTCTTACCAGGCACATTCTCTACACAATAGTTTTACTCTTGCAAGCGGTATTGTCATTTGGCAACTCTAGGCATAGCTTTTCCCCCACCTTGTGAGCTAAATAAATCCACCAGTGGCTTGTGGTTCATGCGTAGCACCACTAGGGACACCCCACAAGTATGCCTTAAAAAGCTGAGTACCCCCCACAATGCTAGTGGTTAGTTCTGAACAGCGGAGTGGGTATTCTCAAACCCCTGCAGTGTTCTAGAAGCGAATGCATTCACATCTCTCTACCATCCTTTCTCTTTTGTAACAATACAGCCCCAAGACCATCATTACTCAGTAATGATAAAAAATGGAATCATATGTGTAGAATGATTTCAAAAGTAGAGCACCAACTGTATCAAACTTGATCTTTTCCACAGCACCCTTGTACTCCTTCCTCCAAGCAAACAAATTTCCTTTTTGAGTAAATTTCTTAAAGGTGCTGTTTTTTGGCAAATTGGGGAACACATTTTGAATACTACTCCACTAAAGCTAAATAAGATTTTAGACGGTCCTTGTTTTTGGGATAGGGGGCTTCTTCTATGGCTTTCAGAATTCATTATTTTTTATTGTTTTTGTTTTGAAACTGTCTTTATTGGGTTTTACGTTTTCAACATTGAGTGACTAATTTTACCAGTTATACGTTACTCTCATATTGTTACAAATGTATAACTTTTTCCCTATTAATGTTGCAGGCAATATTTCATTTCTTGCTTGGTAATCCAGTCATTGACATACATGCACTTTTATCAAGTAGCTCTACAGCTCGGTATAGGACTCCTTGCCCCCTCTTTAGCAATGTATCCCATGCATATCCCGCACCCAAATAGGTCTATAAAGAATCTTAACTCTTTGAATCAAAAATGAACCAAAAACCCTTTTCGGTTTCGGTCGTAGGTGCTTCTAATGGCGCCCAGTCAAAATATCGAAATTTTTATATCGATGTACAGAAATATCGAGTTCACAATATAGATAGTGTGAAATATCGATGTTTTGTATATCGATGTAGTAAATATCGATTTGAGGTGTTTAGGTAAATATCGATGTTCGAAATATCGATAGTAAAAATATCGACAGGTTAAAATATCGTTTTTGTATGTTTTTTAAATATTTTATAGTCAATGTTAAGTAGTAAATTGTGTTTAAAATGTATATAATGTTTTTTTATACTGTTTTAGGAGCGGGATGTTGGGTTATAGGGGATAAGGGTGGGGAGTGTTTTAAAAACAAAAATTAATTTGTATAAATGTTTAAATTTTAAGTATGAATTTATTTTTAAATTTCGAATTTCAAATTAAAATTTAGGAGCGGGATGTTGGGTTATAGGGGATAAGGGTGGGGAGTGTTTAAAAAAAATTAATTTAATTTGTATAAATGTTTAAATTTTAAATGAATTTATTTTTAAATTTCGAATTTCAAATTAAAATTTAGGATCGGGATGTTGGGATTATAGGGGATAAGGGTGGGGAGTGTTTTAAAAAGTCACAAATATTTTGTTTAAATTAAAAAAATAATTTTAAATTAAATTTCGAATTTGAAGTTAAAATTTCGGAGCGGGATGTTAGGTTTATAGGGGATAAGGGTGGGGAGTGTTTTAAAAAAGTTAAAATTAATTTGTTTAAATTGTAAATTTAAAAAAAATTATAAAATTACATTTCTATTTTGAAATTAAAATTTAGGAGTGGGATATTGGGGTTATAGGGGATAAGGGTTGGGAGTGTTTTAAAATAAATTAATTTAATTTTTTTAAATTTGAAAAATTTAAGTATGAATTTCTAATTAAATTTAGATTTTGAATATAAATTTTTAGTAGTGGGATGTTGGATTTATAGGGGATAAGGGTGTGGAGTGTTGTAAAAAAAATATATATTTGTATACATTTGTAATATTTAAGTATGAATTTATAATAAAATTTTCAAATTCAAAATAAAATTTAGTAGTGGGGAGTTGTGTTTATAGGGGATAAGGGTGGGGAGTGTTTTATAAAAAATATATTTTATTTGTATAAATTTGATAAATTAAAGTGTGAATTTAATAATTAATTTTCAATTTAAATTTTAGAAGTGGGATGTTGCGTTTATAGGGGATAAGGGTGGGGAGTGTTTTTAAAAAATAAATAAATATTTTGGAAAATTTTAAAATTAATAATTATGAATTTGTACATTAATTTCGAATTCAAAATTAAAATTTAGGAGTTGGATGTTGAATTTCTTGGGTATAAGGGTGAGGAGTGTTTTGTAAAATTAATATTTTTATTTGTATAAATTGTAAATGATAAAAAAAATTATTTTAATTTTTTTTCAAATTTCAAAGTAAAGTTTATGAGTGGAATGTTGTATTTATAGGAGATAAGGGTGTTTTAATTTGAAAAATGAATATATATAAATAAGCAAAAAATTTACAGAAATATTTTATTGTATACTATAAACATATTACAATTTAATTAAATGTAGGGAAATGTAAACAAATTTGTAAAAAATTAAATTAATATAAAGAATTATAAAATATGTTACAAACAAAAAAGTATAATGTTATACAATGTATGTACTAGTGTGAACATTTGTTAATTAAATAGTGATTATAGTGGGAATAGTAAATAAATTAAGTTTAGTGTCCAGCACCTAGCCCAATTAAATACAGACTGGAGTGGGAATAGTACATTAATTAAGTTCAGTGTACAGCAACTACCCCAATTAAAAACAGGCTGGAGTGGGAATAGTAAATTAATTAATGTTAGTGTCCAGCACCTACCCCAATTAAATACAGACTGGAGTGGGAATAGTAAATTAATTAAGGTTAGTGTCCAGCACTTACCCCAATTAAATACAGACTGGAGTGGGAATAGTAACTTAATTAAGGTTAGTGTCCAGCATCTACTCCAATTAAATACAGACTGCATTGGGAATAGTAACTTAATTAAGGTCAGTGTTCAGCACCTACCCCAATTAAATATAGACTGGAGTGGGAATAGTAAATTAATTAAGGTTAGTGTCCAGCATCTACCCCAATTAAATACAGACTGCAGTGGGAATAATAACTTAATTAAGGTCAGTGTCCAGCACCTACCCCAATTAAATATAGACAGGAGTGGGAATAGTAAATTAATTAAGGTTAGTGTCCAGCACCTACCCCTATTAAATAGTCATTGGAGAGGGAAGAGTAAATTAATTAAGTTCAGTGTCCAGCACCTACCCTAATTAAATACAGACTGGAGTGGGAATAGTAAATTAATTAAGGTTAGTGTCCAGCACCTACCCCAATTAAATACAGACTGGAGTATGAATAGTAAATTAATTAAGTTCAGTGTCCGGCACCTACCCCTATTAAATAGTAATTGGAGTGGGAATAGTACATTAATTAAGTTCAGTGTCCAGCACCTACCCCATTTAAATACAGACTGGAGTGGGAATAGTAAATTAATTAAGGTTAGTGTCCAGCACCTACCCCAATTAAATACAGACTGGAGTGGGAATAGTAAATCAATTAAGTTCAGTGTCCAGCACCTACCCCAATTAAATACAGACTGGAGTGGGAATAGTAAATTAATTAAGGTTAGTGTCCAGCACCTACCCCAATTAAATACAGACTGGAGTGGGAGTAGTAAATTAATTAAGGTTAGTGTCCAGCACCTACCACAATTAAATACAGACTGGAGTGGGAATAGTAAATTAATTAAGTTCAGTGTCCAACACCTACTCCAATTAAATACAGACTGGAGTGGGAATAGTAAATTAATTAAGGTTAGTGTCCAGCATCTACCCCAATTAAATACAGACTGCAGTGGGAATAGTAAATTAATTAAGGTAAGTGTCCAGCACCTACCCCAATTAAATATAGACTGGAGTGGGAATAGTAAATTTATTAAGGTTAGTGTCCAGCACCTACCCCTATTAAATAGTCATTGGAGTGGGAATAGTAAATTAATTAAGTTCAGTGTCCAGCACCTACCCCAATTAAATACAGACTGGAGTGGGAATAGTAAATTAATTAAGGTTAGTGTCCAGCACCTACCCCAATTAAATACAGACTGGAGTGGGAATAGTAAATTAATTTAGTTCAGTGTCCAGCACCTACCCCAATTAAATACAGACTGGAGTGGGAATAGTAAATTAATTAATGTTAGTGTCCAGCACCTACCCCAATTAAATACAGACTGGAGTGGGAATAGTAAATTAATTAAGGTTAGTGTCCAGCACTTACCCCAATTAAATACAGACTGGAGTGGGAATAGTAACTTAATTAAGGTCAGTGTCCAGCACCTACCCCAATTAAATACAGACTGGAGTGGGAATAGTAAATTAATTAAGGTTAGTGTTTAGCACCTACCCCAATTAAATACAGACTGGAGTGGGAATAGTAAATTAATTAAGGTTAGTGTCCAGCACCTACCACAATTAAATACAGACTGGAGTGGGAATAGTAAATTAATTAAGTTCAGTGTCCAACACCTACCCCAATTAAATACAGACTGGAGTGGGAATAGTAAATTAATTAAGGTTAGTGTCCAGCATCTACCCCAATTAAATACAGACTGCAGTGGGAATAGTAAATTAATTAAGGTAAGTGTCCAGCATCTACCCCAAATAAATATAGACTGGAGTGGGAATAGTAAATTAATTAAGGTTAGTGTCCAGCACCTACCCCTATTAAATTGTAATTGGAGTGGGAATAGTAAATTAATTAAGTTAAGTGTCCAGCACCTACCCCTATTAAATTGTAATTGGAGTGGGAATAGTAAATTAATTAAGGTTAGTGTCCAGCACCTACCCCAATTAAATACAGACTGGAGTGTGAATTGTAAATTAATTAAGTTCAGTGTCCAGCACCTACCCCTATTAAATAGTCATTGGAGTGGGAATAGTAAATTAATTAAGTTCAGTGTCCAGCACCTACCCCAATTAAATACAGACTGGAGTGGGAATAGTAAATTAATTAAGGTTAGTGTCCAGCATCTACCCCAATTAAATACAGACTACAGTGGGAATAATAACTTAATTAAGGTCAGTGTCCAGCACCTACCCCAATTAAATATAGACTGGAGTGGGAATAGTAAATTAATTAAGCTTAGTGTCCAGCACCTACCCCTATTAAATAGTCATTGGAGTGGGAATAGTAAATTAATTAAGTTCAGTGTCCAGTACCTACCCTAATTAAATACAGACTGGAGTGGGAATAGTAAATTAATTAAGGTTAGTGTCCAGTACTTACCCCAATTAAATATAGACTGGAGTAGGAATAGTAACTTAATTAAGGTCAGTGTCCAGCACCTACCCCAATTAAATACAGACTGGAGTGGGAATAGTAAATTAATTAAGGTTAGTGTCCAGCATCTACTCCAATTAAATACAGACTGCATTGGGAACAGTAACTTAATTAAGGTTAGTGTCCAGCACCTACCACAATTAAATACAGACTGGAGTGGGAACAGTAAAATAAGTTAATTAAATAAAAAATATTATTGAGTATTTATGTTTAGTGGAGTTGTAAGCATAATTTAGGTGAGTATTTTTTACATATATTATAATATTATTATTAAAGGTAGAATTAGTTAAACATATTTAGTTATATGTAAAACAATAACAGATATATCATATATATTATTTAATTTAAATTATGTACTTTAAATATAATAAATTACTACAAAACATTTGATTATGTACATTAAAGGTGATAGCAATGAAAAAGTAGTCAAAAAAATAGACATTTCATTTTTTTAAACAAATTTTATTATATAAAACATAGAAATGACAGCTAAATCTAAAATGTTATTTTTTATTAAACATTAGAAAAAACATCACAAAATATATATATTTGCAGGAGAGTGTATTTATTACAGAGAAAATATATTTTATCAGTATGTATATTTTAACAAGTACATTATTCAAAAAAAGATTTAATAATGAAAAAAATTATATTTCAGAATTGTATGTATTTTACAAATATAGCATGATGCCTATCAATTTTTTTAAAGGACATTTTGTACATTAGTATATTATTTTTAATAAGTACTAAATATTGTTTGTCATTTTTAATATTTTTACAACTGTTACTGTCTTGTGGTTTGTGGCCTCCTGGTCTGCCTTGCTACGAATGAACATATACAGTGTCTCTTCTTACGCGCGTTGTGGACAGGTATGAGTGAGTTATGAAAGGGTGTTCTTGCTACTGCGAGTCCTGAGAGAGAGATACCGTGTTCTGGGTTATCTAATCATTGGTAGCATTGGTGCTAATGAGACGCTACAGCTAGTCGGGTTGGGGTTTTAGGTGCTAAGGATTATGGTTGGCTCACCACTATATTCCGAGGTCCTATGATCCTGTGCATAGCTCTGTGTATGTGCAGAATCCCTACAACATGGCGCAACCAACGAGTGGGCTGCTTATCTGCGAGACACTTGAGTAGTATTTGTGCTTGTCCACAACTCCCCTCGCAGACGCTTCCGGAAGCGTGTGTGACGGTGATACCTCCTATATTGACATTTTTATAGGTTCTTTCAAGCTTGAAGTTGTTAAAAGGTTTCTTAACTAATACCCTATATTGTGCTGCCTTACATTAGGTTGTCGGAGAACTTCGAGCCTAAAATGGCTGTTCAAATTGCGGCACATAGCCGCGCTGCGCTCCGGGCTCACTTGACAGTGTATGGAGTGCCTGACGCGGGTGTCGATCTGATCTTTGTGGTACAAGCAGATCCAGCTTACCACTTTGAGGTGTTTTACTCTTGGGTCACCTTTCCGGTGGTGGATGAGAACGATAATTTGTTCCATGAATATGAAGCCACCGTTGTTCCTAATCACTATAGACCGTATAGGAATCTTGAAGTACCGCTCACGGCTTGGCAACACCGTGTTTGGTTTGATGGCGCCCTCCCCCTACCGGTTACCGCGGTTCGTTTAGGCCCCTTATCTATTGAAGGGGCCACTTGGCCTGTTTTGGCCGGGTATACCCCACATCCGCGTTATATGACGGTGGCAGTCGCTGAACTGCGTAATATGCATTCATCTTTGATACGAGTGCATAGAGCTTTAGTACAATATGTTACAGGCAACATCCAGGGAGCCCCGCCTGGAGTTGCGGCCCATCCAGCTGGTGAATTCGGTGATGGGCAAGCGCCCACAAAATAAGGATGATTTTCCTTATTGGCTTGCAGAAAAATTTGACCAGCTGGAGGCAGTTTTTCCAATTACCTCTCCCGTGGAAAAACACAGGATTCTGACGATTAGTTTGCCAAAAGACTTAATCCCGAGTTGGCAGAATGCAACAACTGGGGCAGGGTATTCGCGGCAGTATATGCGAAGTGTTTCGGCACTCCTTCCATGACGGTTCTCCCCTCTGTAATTAAACGAGTGCAGGATGAACATGGCCCTGAAGCGGCTGTGGAATTAGGGATGCGACTGGTGGGAGTGTTCGACGTAGTAGCTGATTTGATACTTGCGAATGTCAAGGGCGATGCAGTGAACTTTCAAGTAGCTAATGCTTTGGCTTTGGTCCCAGATCCGGACAAGCCGCACGAATTACCAAAAATTATTGCTCAGGCTTACAAAACAATTGGCCGCAATAGCCTGGGAGTTAAGCCTTTTGCTAAATCGCAAACACAATCGCAACAACAACCAAAAACTCAATCTGAGAAAGATGAGAAACCAGTTTTTACTAAAAAGAGCTGGAGGTTGAAAAAACAGGGTAAGCAACAGAAGAAGCCAGGGTCGCGAGGCGCATCCCCGGTTTCCGTCTCTTCTGAACGCACTTATGATTTGCGCGATAGGGCGAGAATTAAATCTCCAGAGAGATTTCAAGTCCCTGATACGCGTTCTCCTCGTTCTTCACAGGCACCAACAACTTCGCAGGCTGGTGGAGGAGATCGACAGGATAGAGGCAGGGGTCGAGAGGCTCCACAGGGACGAGACCAACCTCGACAACAGGTCAGAGGAAAAGCAGAAGACTTTCAACGCTCTCGCCCACAGTTTCAGAAGAAGAAAGTTGCCGCTGTAACAGCGAGATATGCCACAGACAGTGAGAACGAGACTCCTGAATTGGACATGGGCAGTGACCCTCCTAGACAGCGCCGCGGAAGTTACCATAGTGCGGGAGGCGCTACGTCCTCATGTGGAGGCGACAGCAACTGAAACATTCATTACTGTCGAGACAGCAGATACCAGAGTGGCACCCCCTGACAGACTATATAATATTGTAATTCAAATCGAAGGTGATATACAGCGTGTTATAAAAGGGATTTTATTGGAAAATCTGACCTCTTCGTATGACATTTTGTTGGCAGAGGCGGATTGGTCGCCCCCATTCGTACTTGCTGCGCGTAAAGGGGAGGAGGTAATCCTTCCGAGCTTTTCTCGTCATGTCCCAAAGGACAAAGCAGAGGCTCTTGCAGCTGAGTGGGCTGTGTCCCTGGCTGCAGTATTATACCGCAACCACGTGGGATGGGATGATGATTCCCCCCCCCATGAAATACCTTTGCGGTCGCTGCCACAGCCACAACCCCAATATCACATCAAACGGGAAGCTAAAGGTCCCGTTTCCGAAATTCTGACCCAGTTAGAATATCAGGGAGTGATTGAAACATGCGTGTCACCGATGAATAATCCCCTTTTCGCGGTTTCTAAACCCGATGGATCGTACCGCTTGGTTTTGGATTACCGACATTTGAACTCACATTGTCGGACCTTTGCGGTGCAAAACACACATAGTTCTGCGCTTGTAGACAGTCTTGTTCGTAAAAAATATAAAACTACACTTGACCTATCCAATGGATTCTACACGCACAACTTGGCCCCGGAGAGTAGCCAATGGAGCGCTTTTACCTCCGGTGGTAAATTATTCAAATTCCGACGTTTACCTATGGGCTACAAGAACAGTCCAGGCGTATTCGCTGCCCGTGTTGTCTCTTTGTTAGACGGCATAGACCCAGATGCATGTTCGTACGTCGATGATATCTATCTGACAGACGACGAATTATTCCCGCATCTTGCCCGAGTGGACCGCATTATTCTAGAATTTGCGGTTTTAGGTTACAAGTTTAACTTTGCCAAATCTCACATTGCTGAATTTACCGTTTTGTTTTTGGGCTATGAGCTCAACAATGAAGGGAAGGGCTTAGCCCCCCATTTCCTAGAGAAATGTGCACTTTTGTGCCCTCCTACTACTCTGAAGAAACTTCAGTCTTTACTGGGTTTTCTGAACTTCGGGCGTACTTACATTCCCGAATATGCCCAGCGTATCAAGCCACTGTATACCTTGATACAACCTAACTTTTCGAAGTCATGCTGGCTTTCGGAGCATTCCTCCATTCTGCAGTCTTTGCAGACAGACCTTCTTGAGTCTAAATTCTTGTTGACTCGTGATAACCGCACAAACCTGGTAATTAGAAGAATTCCAAGGGCAGTGGGTTTCACGTACTTAACCTTTAACGAAGGTGACACAGTACCCATCGCATACAAGTCACATCTTTACACTTCCGCTGAAATGCGTTTTTCATCTGTGGAGAAAGTTTTGACTGCAGTGCAAATGGCGATTCTAAAGGAACGCGCACTGGCACAGGGAAAACGCATTCTGGTGGTAACACCATATCCTGCCCTGGAGGCAGTGACAAAAGCAAGTGTTCCGAACTCTAAAGCTTTGCACCCCAGTTGGATACAATGGGCAACATCTTTGACGTCTCCGGATGTCATTTTTATCTTTGATTCTTCTCTTCAGACTCAGGAGTTTTTACCGTATGAATTCGTTCATCCTCCTCCTCAGTCTTTGTTACCGCTTGAGGAATACGAATGTGTTATCTATACCGATGGTTCGGCACAACCGGCCACGGGTTCCAAGCATGCTTATTCAGCCGCATGTGCTATTGTTGCAGGTACCTTTGTGAACGGTAAGTTCAAATCTACTGTGGTGCACACTCAGGCACTCGGAGACAGTACTGCACAATTGGCCGAACTGCGCGCATTGGTGCTTGCACTTGAGTTTGCTAATCCGGATGTGACAACTCTAGTTGTATGCGATTCTTACTACTGTGTTCAGTCTTACAATGACAATCTGTTCTTTTGGTCGCAAAACGACTACAGAGACGCTAAAGGTAACACAATCAAGCATAAAATGCTTTGGGTTCGAGTGGCAGATTTGCAACAACGTCTGCCCCTCACACAGGTGGTTCACACCCTTGGCCACCAGCGTGTGGGCGCACACGCTGTCGGTAACGGTTTGGCAGATGAAGCTGCCAAATCAGCAGTAGTCACGTGCTCAGTCGCAGCAGTTACTAGATCCATGTCTAAAATAGATACTGATATTTTAGCAGCTATTGCTATTGCTGCGACGAAGGAAGGTGCTAATTACCCTAGAGGTTTTCCTTCCAAATATTCTTATCAGTTAGGTCCTGAACAGGCTCCCTACGTAAAAATACCAAACGTTGGTGATCGGCTGATCCCAACGCGGACCGCAGAATTTCCTTGATAACGGCTGCACACGAGGGCATGGCTTCGGCTCATGCTGGCGTGTCTGTGACTGTTTCCATCTTGCAGCAGCGTTACTGGTGGCGTGGGTTATACAAACAAACCTGTACTTATGTGCTTTCTTGTGACATTTGTCAGCAGATTAAGCCTTCCACGGTTACACGACCACCACAGACCCCGCTCTGCATTTCTAACAGACCTTTTGGGTGTGTTTACCTGGATCACTGCGGTCCATTTTCTTCAGACACTGCCTATAAATATATCTTAGTTGCAGTGGATTCGTGCACACGTTTCATCTGGGTTTGGCCACAACGAAGTGCTGACGCTCGAAATGTCATAAGGGATTTGCGTGTCTTTGTGGGAATTTTTGCCTGTGGCACCTTCCATTCTGACCAAGGTCCAGCGTTTGCCTCTAAGGCTTACAAGGACGCAATGGGTTCACTGAGGGTGCAGGTGAAATGTTCGTCTCCGTATCGGCCTGAGGGAATCTCGATTGTTGAACGAATGAACCGTGACTTAAAGCAATCCTTGACAGCTAGAGTCTTAGGTACTGGCAGGAACTGGCTGGCCCACTTGTATACCGTACAACGTGCACTTAATAATCTCCCTAGAAGCCCTCTGGGTGGGCGGATCCCATACGAAATGCTCTTCGGCATACGAATGTTTGTGCCAGACCTTGATGGTCTAGACATGGTGGCGCAATCTGCTATCTTTGATGTAGATAACCATTCTACTATGTTACAGGACTTACAAGAAGCCCGAGACAAACTTGCAATTGCACATTTACCTTCAGCCACAGACGCTGCGCTGCAGACTCCGGTTGCCGGCTGGCTTCCGAAGATTGGAGACCTGGTTCGAGAGAAGGTGGAGAACAAAAAAGAATTCGGCCCCTCTTATTGTGCACCAGTTCCAGTCCTGGGCTTGAAGGGAACTCGCACAGTCATCTTACCACCGCTTCCTGGTCGCAAAGAGAACAGATACATCTCAGTGGAAAATGTCAAGCTACAACATCTAGCCGATCCTGAATAGTGTTACACCAGCGGTCTCTTGTCCTGTCATTTCCCGGACAAATGTTCGTGGCCCTCCGGCCCGAACGGTCACTGATGTTGCTATCGAGATGGTAGATTTGCCTTATTGCTTACTCGATGACCCGGACTCCCCCTGCAACGACGAGTCTGAGTATACCTACCCCGCCAATGAGTCGGTGGCACACCTACCAACAACGCCACTGAGCCCAACACGTTATTCCTTTGACTCGGATTCCACCTCATCACTTGTCCCGTCCAAATTCAGCATTCTTGTATCCTGGTTCAGAGACAATTTTTTGATTGCCCCCTGGACATACATCTGGTTGGTGCTATTCCTGATTTTTTTGTTCATGTCCATTGGCTTTGTCACAGTGTTTTTGCTGCTCATCAATGGTCACTATTTACCAGAACGCTCTGCAGTGAACTGTGTCGCTGGAACTTTGGCTCCACATTCTTCATCTCACATCATGAAGCGAGACCACACATTTGTGAACATTTCAGCTTTTCCAGTCGCTGATGGCATCGTTTGGGATGCGGTAAACTTCCAAATTCATGGACCAACCGAGATTATTAATGTACCAAATGTCCTTCGTGTTTCAATGGGTGATGTCGTAAAAAGTAATATTCATTCTGACGATTGAGATGTACATGCAGTCTTACAATGACAATCTGTTCTTTTGGTCGCAAAACGACTACAGAGTCGCTAAAGGTAACACAATCAAGCATAAAATGCTTTGGGTTCGAGTGGCAGATTTGCAACAACGTCTGCCCCTCACACAGGTGGTTCACACCCTTGGCCACCAGCATGTGGGCGCACACGCTGTCGGTAATGGTTTGGCAGATGAAGCTGCCAAATCAGCAGTAGTCGCGTGCTCAGTCGCAGCAGTTACTAGATCCATGTCTAAAATAGATACTGATATTTTAGCAGCTATTGCTGCGACGAAGGAAGGTGCTAATTACCCTAGAGGTTTTCCTTCCAAATATTCTTATCAGTTAGGTCCTGAACAGGCTCCCTACGTAAAAATACCAAACGTTGGTGATCGGCTGATCCCCAACGCAGACCGCAGAATTTCCTTGTTAACGGCTGCACACGAGGGCATGGCTTCGGCTCATGCTGGCGTGTCTGCGACTTTTTCCATCTTGCAGCAGCGTTACTGGTGGCGTGGGTTATACAAACAAACACGTACTTATGTGCTTTCTTGTGACGTTTGTCAGCAGATTAAGCCTTCCACGGTTACACGACCACCACCAACACAGCTCTGCATTTCTAATAAACCTTTTGGGTGTGTTTACCTAGATCACTGCGGTCCATTTTCTTCAGACACTGCCTATAAATATATCTTAGTTGCAGTGGATTCGTGCACACGTTTCATCTGGGTTTGGCCACAACGAAGTGCTGACGCTCTAAATGTCATAAGGGATTTGCGTGTCTTTGTGGGAATTTTCGCCTGTGGCACCTTCCATTCTGACCAAGGTCCAGCGTTTGCCTCTAAGACTTACAAGGACGCAATGGGTTCACTGGGGGTGTGGGTGAAATTTTCGTCTCCGTATCGGCCTGAGGGCAACTCGATTGTTGAATGAATGAACCGTGACTTAAAGCAATCCTTGACAGCTAGAGTCTTAGGTACTGGCAGGAACTGGCTGGCCCACTTGTATACCGTACAACGTGCACTTAATAATCTCCCTAGAAGACCTCTGGGTGGGCAGACCCCATACGAAATGCTCTTCGGCATACGAATGTTTGTGCCAGACCTTGATGGTCTAGACATGGCGGCGCAATCCGCTATCTTTGATGTAGATAACAATTCTACTTTGTTACAGGACTTACAAGAAGCGCGAGACAAACTTGCAATTGCACATTTACCTTCAGCCACAGACGCTGCGCTGCAGATTACGGTTGCCGGCTGGCTTCCGAAGATTGGAGACCTGGTTCGAGAGAAGGTGGAGAACAAAAAAGAATTTGGCCCTTCTTATCGTGCACCGGTTCCAGTCCTGGGCTTGAAGGGAACTCGTACAGTCATCTTACCACCGCTTCCTGGTCGCAAAGAGAACAGATACATCTCAGTGGAAAATGTCAAGCTACAACATCTGGCTGATCCTGAATAGTGTTACACCAGCGGTCTCTTGTCCTGTCATTTCCCGGACAAATGTTCGTGGCCCTCCGGCCCGAACGGTCACTGATGTTGCTATCGAGATGGTAGATTTGCCTGATTGCTTACTCGATGACCCGGACTCCCCTGCAACGACGAGTCTGAGTATACCTACCCCGCCAACGAGTCGGTGGCACACCTACCAACAACGCCACTGAGCCCAACACGTTATTCCTTTGACTCGGATTCCACCTCATCACTTGTCACGTCCAAATTCAGTATTCTTGTATCCTGGTTCAGAGACAATTTTTTGATTGCCCCCTAGACATACATCTGGTTGGTGCTATTCCTGATTTTTTTGTTCATGTCCATTGGCTTTGTCACAGTGTTTTTTCTGCTCATCAATGGTCACTATTTACCAGAACGCTCTGCAGTGAACTGTGTCGCTGGAACTTTGGCTCCACATTCTTCATCTCACATCATGAAGCGAGACCACACATTTGTGAACATTTCAGCTTTTCCAGTCGCTGATGGCATCGTTTGGGATGCGGTAAACTTCCAAATTCATGGACCAACCGAGATTATTAATGTACCAAATGTCCTTCGTGTTTCAATGGGTGATGTCGTAAAAAGTAATATTCATTCTGACGATTGGGATGTACATGCAGTTGAAGCTTTATTTACTGATTTGACATATTATGCTGCTTTTAATGCTGAGGATATGTACATGAATTCTGCAAGTTATGCCGATTTGTATTGTTACCAGCATTGGGGCAACCACTTTGTCCATAAACCAAGTGCACTGCGTGGTCCTTTTAACTACACCCAATGGGAGCATTGTCCGACCCCTTTACCAGGTAGCTCCCAAACTCTTAGAAATAAATTTACTTACTTCACAGACTTTGATAGATCGAACCCTGGGTCCTATTTTTTTAAATTAAACGCTCCATCCACTCAGAAAATCATGTTGACCCACACCAAATTGCTATATTGGGGTTCCTTTTTGAGCGCCTTAGCTGTGGGTGGTTATGAATACTGGAAGGACACTGTTGACTTGAAATCAATCTGGGGCTCCAAACCATGGCAGGTGCAAGGCACAGAAGCCTTGCACCGTGCATGCCTTATCACGGCCCAGATTTTATTTCTGAATAATACCATCTATCAGACTACGTGTTGGGGTTTGGATACTTCCAAACAGTTGAATGCATCTTCCTTTCCTGCTTTGTCTTCCACTCCCAACGGGAGCTTGCATTTCAATGTGTCCCTTACAGATTGCAAGCTCTGTTTCAGAACAATTCGTTTAATGTCTCTACGCTTGTTCAGTCACCCTGGTTGGCTTGGCCCATATCATTTAATGCATGCCAACTGCGTTTTCATGGCTCAGTCCCTGGTTAC
Source organism: Calotriton arnoldi (assembly GCA_963921515.1). Classification (NCBI taxonomy): domain Eukaryota; kingdom Metazoa; phylum Chordata; class Amphibia; order Caudata; family Salamandridae; genus Calotriton; species Calotriton arnoldi. Next base: position 3,070,697 of record CAWUFW010001137.1, read on the forward strand.
AAACAGGAGTCATCACCGCATATGAGGCCAACCCGTTTAAGATTACAGTAACTAAAGAAAAGCCTATATGGAATAATGGGCACATATTAAAATATAAACAGAGGACTATCACTATCCTAAGAAGCTTGGTGCTCATTTCGAATATTAAGTGGCATGTATCCCTTATAATTCTGTTCCAGGAATTTCAAGGCTTATCAGTAGGCTAAATGATTGGCCAATTTTTAAAGCACGACCTGAAGGAGAGACATTGGTCCTCCAATATTATTTTTACAAGGTTCTTAAACCTGTAATTTTTCTGGAGTTGTGGTGCTTCAAGAATACAGATCGTATTATTCACATGGGAGACGTGAATTTCTGTCCTGAGGAAGGTGGTTTTTAAATCATTAACATCCACCGAAACGCGTCGACGCAAGACAAAGAAGGCACACTAGAGATTGTAGAGACATTTGTTAATCGAAGGAACTCAGTATTCAGAATTATATTTTACAGAAAACGAATGATCCAGATCTAATGGTTTTGCCTTCATTTTTGACAAGAGAGTAATTTTTCTTGCAGGTTCTCCCGATTGTGTAAATTTTGTATACTATGTGGTTTTTAATTTTTTAATTATTGCTGTTTTCTTGATGTATAAATCTGTGATCATTTATTGTATACGATGAATTGTATTTATATATACTTTTAATCTAAATAAATGTTTTTATTTTCTGAACACTTGTCCTATTGAAAGTGTTAGTGTCTTATTCTGGTGATTGAGTGTTTTTGCTGCTAGTCATTGTTTGATACCAAATATTTGCCGAAAGGGGGATTTTTCTGACTTTTGTCTTCTTGGTGCCCTACTCCCTTTGTGGTAAAAGGGCCCCTCTCAATCATTTTTGTGTCAAACAGGATAGGCCAGATCCAAGGTTTTCTGACTCTCGTACTGTAACAACATATTCTGTTGGTAAATTGTGTAAACAGTGGTTGCAGCACTCTTCCCTAGATTCTGTTAAACAACATTTGTCCCTCCTATCAGGCAACATTGATCTGTCCGACTTTATTCTAGGGCCTCGTGGTCCACGACCTAAGAGATTCATTTATGAAACTTATAATGAACTCTGGAAGCTTTCGCAAATAGAAGCTGCTTCCCGTTTGCAGGAAATAGATCAAGCAAATTTAGAAAAGGTGCTTGCTGTTGTTGACAATAGTATTAATACCCTGTCTTCCCACATTTACACGTTAGAGAATATTGTGTCCTCTGTTGTTGATATTGTACAAGATGATGTTTCTGTGTTATATCATGGTCAGAATCAATTGCGTTCAGTTATGCAGTTTGCATGGACTTTGCAAACACCTAAGTTGGGTAAAGTTCCTTGGCATTTTTTGAACACCTCTGCCTTATTCCTGCCCTTTAATTTAACTGACAAACAGCAGTTCATGTCCATGAAGGATGCAGCTTACACTCTGTTACATATCGAGAAAATAGAGCCCTTACCATTCTCTGTGGCGGAATTGGATTCTGCCGTGTGGCTAGTTCATGGAGTTATCGCCTTGCCTTTTTCTTTGTTTGAATTTAGTTCGTGCATGAAACATTATCCTGTGGGCCGTTTCCAGCCCTTGGGCAGTGCCTTCCTGTATGAACTTTGGTCCCTGCCTTTCATGTATAAATGCCTGAGAGACGGAAAGGAAGTTTTTCTCACGGGGGAGTCATGCGATTCAACTGTGGGTCATTCCCTTATTTGCAAACACATTAAATTGCACGGAGCTTGTAATGTTTCAGCTCCGAATCTTGCTTGTGTGTTAAAGGGTATTCCTGCTCCCGCTATTTCTCCTACTTTTACTGTGCTTGCTAATGGTAGCTATCCGCTTTTGAATAGCCAAGACTGCTGTGGCATGCTGGCCGGCATACCCTATATTGTTACAGTTTCACACAGAGTTGTCTGCTGCAAAAATGTGCTTTTTCCTCCCCCGCACGACATCATAGATAGTTCTGTTTGGCCTTCCATTCCGACTATGAAGGCGGATTTTAATAAATTGCGCAGCATAAAGGCGCTATTATTGAACCAGGAGGTTATGCCCACATCCGCCCGGGAGACATTCATTCTCCAGGTGGCGAGTACCCACAGTGAAATACAGGCCCTTTTGAACACTAACCTCCCACAACATTTCGGTGAACTGATTCACAGTGTTTTTAATGCATCACGCACTGAAGGTCTGGTGCACTTTTTTAAAGTTGTGGGCTCTGGCCTTGTGACCTCTTTTCAGACTATTTTTGGTGTAATACCGGCTTTTATTCATTCCATTTTTTCCAGCGTCTTTGGTGGCTTTCCGTTGATCCTCGCCTTAGCGGCTGGTATACTGCTGTTGGTCTGTTTACTACGCAATGGCTGCACCTCCTTGGGCCCTTCTCGACCCAGGTCGTCTCCAGATGCTACGTGAGCGCATCCTTGCTGGCTTCGGCGTCCTGCCATTGGCGACACTGAGGGGTCGATTCCGATCTCGGCCGGTAGGGCTCCGAATCGGATTCGGCTTTCCCGGATCCGATTCGGACGCCCTGTTTCCGACCGAGTCGGACGTGCGTCCGGGCGAGCGAGTACGATGCGAACGTACGCGAAATCGCCGACCGACTCGTTCGCGGGACCCAACCGCTCTGACCGACTCGCACGGACACGACTCGCCCCGCGCAATGGAGACGTTCCCCGGACGGGTAAGTACGATGCGCGCCGCAAGCAGTCCGACCGACTCGCGCCGTCCGGCTCGAAAGAGCAGTCGGAGCCGTACTTTGGGGGTCCGTGTCGGACCCCCCTGTACGCCTAGCCGTGCGAGTCGCACACGGGGGGACCCTGTGCGTGTACGGCGCGACCCGCTTCAACGCGTACCCGCTATAGGGGGCGCCCTTGTTCGCCTCGCACCCATTGAGTCAATGGGAGCCCTCGTACGCGTTGTACGACCAGCTCCCATTGACTTCAATGGGAGTCCGACCGAATCGAGTCTGATAGCATGCGAACGCATCGTACTCGTTCGGTCGGACTGCTAGGGTCCGATTCGGTCGGAAATCTCTCCGGGTCCGGCTCGGTCGGAGAGATTTCCTGCCCGAATCGGAATCGGACCCTCAGTGTGTCCTATACACTTTCCTTTCGCTTTGCGTATTTCACTTGCGTGCAACCTGTGATGTCTTGCATCAGATGTCCTTTCTCGTGGACCATGGATTATTGCCTCTCCAATACGTCTTTGTATGTTCCGGATTTTGTTCAGTTGGTGGGTCCCTTAGAGGCCCATGAACGGGACTGTTCCGCTGCAGGCTACATGGCGCGTGCAGCTGCACTGGGGATTTTGGCACAATGGGATATCTGGGCGGCTGCTCAGAATCTCCTACAACACAGTTATATTGAGTACCACGCAAGTTGTCCCGCATTGCTATTCGCTGCTCCCTCCTGCGAGTAACATGCCTGCAGCTTTAATTTATTGGACTGGATGGCGTCGCTGTTTTCAGACGATTCCAATGATGTCCTCTTGGAAGGTGTGGCGTTTTTCTGCACTTACACTCTGTTGGATTGACACGGCCTTCGCTTTCTGCGACCTGCCAAGCTGGATTTTTTTTTGCCTCTACAACTTTTTTTCTTCCTCTCCCATTCGTTGTCCTTTATGGGGACTGCTCCACAACAGACGTTTCTGTTCTGCTCAGTCGATTTGAACTCTGTCTTCGTCCTGTGTTTTGGCCGATGGACTGCCCAGGGGAGGGTGTCTTGTGGTTTGTGGCCTCCTGGTCTGCCTTGCTACGTTGACTTAGGCCTGGCTGCCATGATGCCTTTTTGCGTACGTTACTTTGTGCCATTGTTTTTCCAGCCTCTGCTTTTGCCCGGCTATTTTAGAACTGTCTGCATTTCTGTCTTTCACCTTTTCTCCTGTTCCCTTTGGGCTACGTCTGCACAACATGTACAAGGTCGAAAAACAACGTCCCTTGTTCTTGCTGATCTGGCCAGTCCCTCGCACTTAGACATAACACTATGTACAGCTGCCATGGAGAAATTCGGGTGCTTTTAATATTGTGATTTTCACGTTTAGGGCACTTGGAGAAAAACCTTTCCAGAGAGAAGAGCTGTGTTTGTCTGATGATGTAAACCTTGCATCTAGATCTAGAGGTATGGGGGTTCGCTAGTCAAAGCCCAGAGGTCTTCTGTTGTTATAATAAACTAGCTACTAGCACGGGGAGGGTGGTAAGGTCATTTAGCCCTATATCCACTGCTTTATGAAATGCTTTCCCCGTTTGTATTCTATGGAGTTGTAACTATGCTGATCATATTATCCTTATGCATTATGCTGATAGTACTGGCACGTGTACTGTATCTTAGAGCACGTTGTTGAAATAAACATTTTAACATATACAGTGTCTCTTCTTACGCGCGTTGTGGACAGGTATGAGTGAGTTATGAAAGGGTGTTCTTGCTACTGCGAGTCCTGAGAGAGAGACACCGTGTTCTGGGTTGTCCTAATCATTGGTAGCATTGGTGCTAATGAGACGCTACAGCTAGTCAGGTTGGGGTTTTAGGTGCTAAGGATTATGGTTGGCTCACCACTATATTCCGAGGTTCTATGATCCTGTGCATAGCTCTGTGTATGTGCAGAATCCCTACAACATTACAAAATTTAAGTATTTATTGACATTATATACTGTAAATATTTCTACAATACATTTCACATAACAATAACATAGTTGAATTTTGTTATACAAACTAAATATATTTTAATTATTAATATTAATAATAAACTATTAATAATTATTACATTTAATAACAGTTGTTTATTTTATTTACAATTCACATATGTTTCTAAACAAAAAATAACATTAATACAATTTTTTTGTAATTGTTGTTTGACATATATACATTTTTATAATTATAATATTAAATATTATTAATTCATAATATTTATTATTATAATTTTACATCATATAAAAAACAGATAATAAATATAAAAAAACAGGTATATTTTAAAGTATTTTATTAGAATGCAACAGTAATTTTTAAACCATTATATAATATTCAAAAAATAGTTTAGTGATTTATTTAATATGTTTATAGTTGACATCTTTGTTTGGGCCTTTGATTTAGTAACGGCTCGTTGTTGTTTTGGGTTATTTGGGAAGAAAGAAGCTCGCGGTTGGGAGCTGCTTCGCGTCTGAGAAGGTAAGAGTAATTTTCTTTTATATTAAACTATTTTAAGTGTGTTTTGAAGGTAGTAATGTTATAATTAGGGTGCGTGGAGTTATGCTTTTAGAAGTTATGGTGTTTTTAGTGGTTTATTTAGGTATTAATTGTTAACGTTGTGTTCCGTATTTGAGGCCTAGTTAGTATTTTTCGTTTTTACGTTAATATTGTGTTAATAATGTTTGTAGTGATGTTTTAAAGTGTATTATGTGTACATTTGTGTGGGTGGGAATGTTTGTTTTTCTATTTTAGGTTTTACGACGAAGAATTTTGGAAATACGGAACATTGTGTTTTTTTATTTAAAGGAAGTGTGTATTAGTTATATTAACTAATATTTATTTTACACTTCCTTTATTATTCGGTTTTCATGGAGCGGTTTTTAATTTTATACTATTTTTCGGGTTTTTTATGATTACTGGATTGTCGATTTTTACCTGGAGGATTAATTTTTTGACACAGTTGTATTTTTACATTTTATTGGGGTTTATTTTTAATATTCATGGATTGTGAACTACCTGGATTATTTTGGAGGATGTGGTATTTTCGTATTAGAGCAGCGGGAAAGGTAAGTGTTTTTAAATATTATAATTGTGGGAGGAAAATTATATTATTTTAAATACTGTAGTTGTTTAGTTGCTTTGCTGTTTAATTAATTTGTCTATATATATGTTTTTAGAAATTAATAACATATATTAGACAAAATAATTAGTTTTTTGATTTAAAAAATGTACTGTTTTTATTCTAATAATTTTTTGTTGAGAATGGTAAATTTAAATTGTTTACATGTTTTAGAGTAGAGTTTTAGCTATCATATTTAAGTATTCAAGGCCTCTTGTGGAAGGGTATAGCTGAACTTGTTGTTGGAGATACTGATACATTTGACTAGTTTGTCTAGATAGTTTTAGTTTTAATTGGATGACAGATTGTTGCATCCTCAGTTCTTGGAAGCTTTGTTCTTTTTGTATAGCAAGTAATAGTTTATGTAGGGTAGGAGTGCTTCGTCCTGTAGAAGATAGGAAGGCATTATGCCAACCCTCAACTGCGTTGTTTGTTTTAGCTTCTTGGTTAAGTGTAGTTAGATACACATTCCACCAAGGAATTTGGAATTTAGGTTGACGTCTATGGCCTGATCTGTGTAATCTCCCCACCCAGGTATCCTCAAAATAATCTAGGAGGGGAGATAATTTTTGTTCATTTTGTTGGTAAAATGGACTTTCAATTAAAATGTTATAATGTTCAGCCACATCTGTCACTGGCACATAGGCCAGGGCTATTAGATTTTTTATTTGGTATGCAAAGGTAATATTTGTTGCATATTCCACACTAATAGGGTCATTACGATGGCGGACGGAAAAAATTCCGACCGCCATGGTAGCGGTAAATCACCGTCCGCAGGTACCGCGGAAATCCCGCCGACCATATTCGGATCAACCGTCAAAATATTCCGTCTGCGGCGGTAGGAGGCATCGAAAAACCGCCCGTAGAGGGCAGAGAAAGTGAAAATGCAACCGCGACGGGAGGTAACATAGCGGAAACACATCAACCCGCCGCCAGACACGCGGAGTGACCGCCAATGATATTATGATATCCCCGATGTCACAGCGGTACGTTCCGCTGTCTCCGTCCGCCGCGGTCACGAACAGTAATGAATGTGAGATACGGCGGAAGCCCTGCAGCACAGCCACCGCTGCGGATGCGCCGCAAAAAAAATGGCGGCCAAGTAAAAAAAACAACTATAAGGCCAGCAAATGCACACAAGCAACTAGCCCTGCCCCCCCAATAACCTGAAACATCCCAATGACACACCCCATGGCAAATTTAAATATACAAATCACAGGACAACCCTCACAGCACACCTGACTGCATTACACCATCTTGACACACCCACATAGCTGAGCATAAAACCAGCCCCTTCCCTGACCACAATCCTTTGCACTACTCCAACCCTGAAGGAACCCAACCCTGCAGCACATTGGATAGGCAAAACACCACACATCTCACCAGCACAACAACACACACACACACCACCTACACCACCCTCACAACTGCACCCCAAAACATCAGCACAGCACACACCATGGCACATCACAAAATGCCAAAATTCACTGACACTGAGTTGACAGTAATGGTAGATGACATAATCAGAGTAGAACCACAACTTTTTGGCAGCATGGTCCAACAGACACCATTAGCCACAAGGACAACCATGTGGGCAAGGATAGTGGGCAAGGTCAATGCAGTAGGGAATGTGCCCCGCAACAAGAATGGAATCATGAGGTGGTGGCATGACCTGAAGAGTGTTGTCAAGAAGAGGAGGGCCATGAACGGTGAGCTGGTGGATGCGACTGGTGGAGCCCCTCCCATCCCACCAAAACCGTTCACTGCGTGGGAGGAGAAGGTGCTTGCCATACTGCAACCAGAGAGTCTTGAAGGAATACCCGGGGGAGTGGAGGCTGGTAAGTACCAACTAATGTATACCATGAAACTGCCATGTACTGTCTTGCACAACTACAAAGATACATCCCTGAGGCACAAGTTCACACATCTGCACCCCACAAACACACACAGGTCACACTGATTTTACATCCACACCACCTCAAACATCACAAAGGTAGACCACATCTACTGTGTTGTATGTGTCCAGGCAAACAGCACTACAACTCCCACCAGGCCCCCTGTCCCACAGCTGAGCAGGATGGACTACTCCCCCCACCCACAACCATGTGGCAGTCATTGTGTGCTACACCCTCACCTAACAGGTAGGTAGCCATCTTTACAGGGAGGTGTCTTTGGAATAGGGAGGCCAGCACTACAACTCCCACCAGGCCCCCTTGGCCCACAGCTGAGCAGGATGGACTACTCCCCCCACCCACAACCATGTGGCAGTCACTGTGTGCTTCACCCTCACCTAACAGGTAGGTAGCCATCTTTCCAAGGAGGTGTCTTTGGAATAGGGAGGCCAGCACTACAACTCCCACCAGGCCCCCTTGGCCCACAGCTGAGCAGGATCGACTACTCCCCCCACCCAGAAGCATGCCTCAGCCATTGTGTGCTACACCCTCACCTAACAGGTAGGTAGCCATCTTTCCAGGGAGGTGTCTTTGGAATAGGGAGGCCAGCACTACAACTCCCACCAGGCCCCCTTGACCCACAGCTGAGCAGGATGGACTACTCTCCAAACCCAGAAGCATGCCTCAGCCATTGTGTGCTACACCCTCACCTAACAGGTAGGTAGCCATCTTTCCAGGGAGGTGTCTTTGGAATAGGGAGGCCAGCACTACAACTCCCACCAGGCCCCCTTGGCCCACAGCTGAGCAGGATGGACTACTCCCCCCACCCACAACCATGTGGCAGTCACTGTGTGCTACACCCTCACCTAACAGGTAGGTAGCCATCTTTCCAGGGAGGTGTCTTTGAAATAGGGAGGCCAGCACTACAACTCCCACCAGGCCCCCTTGTCCCACAGCTGAGCAGGATGGACTACTTCCCCCACCCACAACCATGTGGCAGTCACTGTGTGCTACACCCTCACCTAACAGGTAGGTAGCCATCTTTCCAGGGAGGTGTCTTTGTAATAGGGAGGCCAGCACTACAACTCCCACCAGGCCCCCTTGGCCCACAGCTGAGCATGATGGACTACTCCCCCCACCCAGAAGCATGCCTCAGCCATTGTGTGCTACACCCTCACCTAACAGGTAGGTAGCCATCTTTCCAGGGAGGTGTCTTTGGAATAGGGAGGCCAGCACTACTACTCCCACCAGGCCCCCTTGGCCCACAGCTGAGCAGGATGGAGCACTCCCTCCCACCCAGAAGCATGCCTCAGCCATTGTGTGCTACACCCTCACCTAACAGGTAGGTCGCCATCTTTCCAGGGAGGTGTCTTTGGAATAGGGAGGCCAGCACTACAACTCCCACCAGGCCCCCTTGGCCCACAGCTGAGCAGGATGGAGCACTCCCTCCCACCCAGAAGCATGCCTCAGCCATTGTGTGCTACACCCTCACCTAACAGGTAGGTAGCCATCTTCACAGGGAGGTGTCTTTGGAATAGGGAGGCCAGCACTACAACTCCCACCAGGCCCCCTTGTCCCACAGCTGAGCAGGATGGACTACTCCCCCCACCCACAACCATGTGGAAGTCACTGTGTGCTACACCCTCACCTAACAGGTAGGTAGCCATCTTTCCAGGGAGGTGTCTTTGGACTAGGGAGGCCAGCACTACAACTCTCACCAAGCCCCCTTGGCCCACAGCTGAGCAGGATGGAGCACTCCCTCCCACCCAGAAGCATGCCTCAGCCATTGTGTGCTACACCCTCACCTAACAGGTAGGTAGCCATCTTTCCAGGGAGGTGTCTTTGGAATAGGGAGGCCAGCACTACAACTCCCACCAGGCCCCCTTGGCCCACAGCTGAGCAGGATGGACTACTCCGCCCACCCACAACCATGTGGCAGTCACTGTGTGCTACACCCTCACCTAACAAGTAGGTAGCCATCTTTCCAGGGAGGTGTCTTTGAAATAGGGAGGCCAGCACTACAACTCCCACCAGGCCCCCTTGTCCCACAGCTGAGCAGGATGGACTACTCCCCCACCCACAACCATGTGGCAGTCACTGTGTGCTACACCCTCACCTAACAGGTAGGTAGCCATCTTTCCAGGGAGGTGTCTTTGAAATAGGGAGGCCAGCACTACAACTCCCACCAGGCCCCCTTGTCCCACAGCTGAGCAGGATGGACTACTCCCCCACCCACAACCATGTGGCAGTCACTGTGTGCTACACCCTCACCTAACAGGTAGGTAGCCATCTTTCCAGGGAGGTGTCTTTGGAATAGGGAGGCCAGCACTACAACTCCCACCAGGCACCCTTGGCCCACAGCTGAGCAGGATGGACTACTCCCCCCACCCAGAAGCATGCCTCAGCCATTGTGTGCTACACCCTCACCTAACAGGTACGTAGCCATCTTTCCAGGGAGGTGTCTTTGGAATAGGGAGGCCAGCACTACAACTCCCACCAGGCCCCCTTGGCCCACAGCTGAGCAGGATGGACTACTCCCCCCACCCACAATCATGTGGCAGTCACTGTGTGCTACACCCTCACCTAACAGGTAGGTTGCCATCTTTCCAGGGAGGTGTCTTTGAAATAGGGAGGCCAGCACTACAACTCCCACCAGGCCCCCTTGGCCCACAGCTGAGCAGGATGGAGCACTCCCTCCCACCCAGAAGCATGCCTCAGCCATTGTGTGCTACACCCTCACCTAACAGGTAGGTAGCCATCTTTCCAGGGAGTTGTCTTTGGAATAGGGAGGCCAGCACTACAACTCCCACCAGGCCCCCTTGGCCCACAGCTGAGCATGATGGACTACTCCCCCCACCCAGAAGCATGCCTCAGCCATTGTGTGCTACACCCTCACCTAACAGGTAGGTAGCCATCTTTCCAGGGAGGTGATTTGGAATAGGGAGGCCAGCACTACAACTCCCACCAGGCCCCCTTGGCCCACAGCTGAGCAGGATGGACTACTCCCCCACCCAGAAGCATGCCTCAGCCATTGTGTGCTACACCCTCACCTAACAGGTAGGTAGCCATCTTTCCAGGGAGGTGTCTTTGGAATAGGGAGGCCAGCACTACAACTCCCACCAGGCCCCCTTGGCCCACAGCTGAGCAGGATGGACTACTCCCCCACCCACAACCATGTGGCAGTCACTGTGTGCTACACCCTCACCTAACAGGTAGGTAGCCATCTTTCCAGGGAGGTGTCTTTGAAATAGGGAGGCCAGCACTACAACTCCCACCAGGCCCCCTTGGCCCACAGCTGAGCAGGATTGACTACTCCCCCCACTCACAACCATGTGGCAGTCACTGTGTGCTACACCCTCACCTAACAGGTAGGTAGCCATCTTTCCAGGGAGGTGTCTTTGAAATAGGGAGGCCAGCACTACAACTCCCACCAGGCCCCCTTGTCCCACAGCTGAGCAGGATGGACTACTCCCCCCACCCACAACCATGTGGCAGTCACTGTGTGCTACACCCTCACCTAACAGGTAGGTAGCCATCTTTCCAGGGAAGTGTCTTTGGAATAGGGAGGCCTGCACCACAACTCCCACCAGGCACACCCTGCCCCATCCCTCAGCATGAAGGAGCACTCCCTCCCACCCAGAGGCATGTGGTAGAAAGTCCACCCAAAAGATGCCAACTGTACAGGTAATCAGCCAGTGCATGCACCCCACCATTCTTCAACGAAAGCATTGAGCTAATGCAAACACAATGCCACACCTCACAACAAAATACACCCCAATTACATACCATTTGATAGAATGCAGACAGCGATGCGTATGTAACTGTGACAGAAACACAACTGTGACTCAACTAAACCCATGTGTAAGCAAATCAGGGACCAAATATGCCCTGCACAGAATGACATGTGCAAATTCCATGGCTGCTGAGCATGAAGGACCCTAGTAACAATAAAAAGGCATGGTCTGTCGAGCAAATAAATACAAGCACAGAACATTACAAAGGTATGCATGAGATAACAATGTGACAATGTCTAGTACATGTGCATATGTAACATCTGTCGGGAAGAGTAATCATCCTCGATGCATCACATCAAGTTGCATGGCAGCCAGTTGTCAGATGACAACTCATCAGTCCCATACAAAGAGTGTCAAGTTGGCCATGGCATCCAATGACTTGTCACACCATGGAACAAGATGTATGTACCTCCACATCATGTCATGACGAACAACACTGTGCAGACATTCAACTCATGAAATACGTAACTGTGTGTTGCATAACATGTAAATAAGAGACATCAAACACAACAAGCCATATGGCTGTAAGTCAATGACCATATACCCTCTGTTCCACAGGTGACCAACAACTGACTGCAGAGGACAACAACCTCAACTTGCAGAGCCAGTCTCCTCCCCGGAACATGGACACTCGGATGCGGAGTCCCTGGATTCTTTGGATGAGGAGCTCCAAGCCGGCCCATCTGGTGTGCCAGGGCGCAACCGGTCACATGACCCCACTGCCCCCCCACCATCAGCAACAACAACAACGCTGACCCCTGCTGGAACGACCTGTGGCGCCACCACCACCACTGCCACCTTTGCCTGCAACATTCGCCCAGCCACAGAGGATAACCAGCCAACACCAACAACTGTGGAGGGCAGGCGTGTGGCTAGAGTGGTGAGGCAACAGGCCAGTGATAGCAGGGCAGGTGGGAGGACAAGTGGGACTCCAACAACACCGGACACTGTGACCGAAGCCCTGGCTAACATCACCAGAGTCGTGGGTGCCTATGAACGAACACAGGCACAAATGGGCCAGGCCCATGAAGATGCCCTGGAGCTCCAACGTCTGCTGAGGTCCATGGACAACCGTATGGGACAAATTGTGGACCTCATGGGCCAGTTAGTAGCGGTACTGAGGGATAGGCCAGTGCCACATCACACACCTCCACCTCCCCCCGTTGTCCCGCAGGATGACAGTTCATCATCCACCCCTGCGGGCACGGAGAGGGGTGACTCCTCAGACCCCAGTGGCCTAGCAGACGATGCCCCCCCTGCCAAAAGAAGGAGGGGCCGTCTAAAGAAAAACTTGGGACTCACCCATGGCAAAGCACCTGCCAAACGCCAGTCAAGTAGCCAGCCATGATGGCAACACTCTTCACCCTGCCATTGACTTGGAACACTGTCCTTACCCACACTGCCATGGAAATGGCATCCGTCTGTTGGACTGTGTCACCACATCAATGTGGTGCCTACTTGATTGTCTCATCTACCATCACTGCCAACTCATAGATTCACCATTCACACTTATGTAAATATCCACTTCCCTCTCACAGATACCCATTGCAAATAAACTACAAAAACGCAAAAAGGTGGTTGAGTCTGCTCCATGTTTATCACAGTATGTGCAATGTTTACCATGGTTACAATGTCACAGGAGCATGGATCCTCTGTAGGCAAGGGGAGGCAGAAGGGACCTAGCAAAAGACAACAGAACAAAAGTCACTAGTCAGGTGGTGGCATCACAGCCATCACACAACACATGTCCTCACTGTACAACAATATGCACACATAACAATGTGCAACAGTACCAACATAGACATCCTGTAGCAGTTCCTACATACCCTGTATCCAACACATAGGCAGCCAGCACTGAGTCAACAACAGGATGCACTCACAAAGATCACATAGACCTCCACCCAAACAACTACATCAACAGACAATGGAGCAGTTGTACATCGTCACCCACCTTCAAGTGAAGTAGCGGTTGATGAGCTGCTGACGCTGGTCGACACCTTCCTCCTCACCACTATCCTCGTCACTGGACATTTGTGGGATCGCAGGGGGGGGGCCCTGGCTGGTCATCATCGTCCAGGATCATGGGTATTCCTTTCCGTAAGGCCAAGTTGTGCAGCATGCTACCACTATCTGACACACCTTTTTCGGTGAGTACATGAGTGCCCCTCCGGTCCGGTCCAGGTAGCTAAATTTCGATTTTAGGAGACCAAAGGTTCGCTCCACCACCCGACCTGTTCTACCATGGGCATTGTTGTAGCGGCGTCAGACGGTGTCCTAGGATTGCGTAGTGGGCTCAGCAACCACGGTCTGTTGGGATATGCAGAGCCACCTAGGTATGAAATAAACATAACGATTCAGTAATACAACTGTGGCAGAGGACAGCATGGCACACACAGCACACAACTTGACTCTGCCTACTCACCCACAATCCATGCCCGCTCCGGAAGTAGATTGGCCATCAGCTGGGGCACAATGCTGTTGTGCAGGATGTATGAATCATGTGCAGAGCCCGGAAACTTGGCACATACATGCGATATGATCATATCGGCCTGGCATACCACCTGCACATTGATAGAATGGGAATGTTTACGATTCCGATAGATGTGTTCCCGTGCCTGTGGTGGAACCAGGCCAACATGTGTGCAGTCAATAGCACCTACAACATTCGGGATGTGGCCAAGGGCATAAAAATCCGCCTTTACATCCGCCAAAGCTGCACGCCTTGGAAAACTGATGTATTGGTCCTTGTATCGCATCATGGCCAACAGGAAATCCCTTAGCACCATGCTGAAGGTGGGCTGAGACATCCCCCCTGCAATGCCCACTGTCTCCTGGAATGACCCACTAGCCAGGAAATGCAGTGCCACCATCACCTTGGTTTCGGTTGTCAATGCTGTTGGGTATGTCCTGCCAGCCCGCAGGTGAGGATCCAACATGGCACACAGGTCTTGGATGTTCGTGCGGTCCAGACGGAATCTGCGTATCACGTCATCATCCTCAATGTTAGCCAGCAGGGTGACAGGACGATACACATTAGGTCGCCTCCTAGGTGAGATGAAAGGGGACACGTCATTGCAACAGTCCATGAGTTGTGCACAACTCCGTAGCTTCTGATTCACACAGCGCAAACATTGACTGGCATCACAATGCAACATACAGTGCAAGTCAATAGTCGTGACACATAGAGATCACATTGTACTACAGTTCTTCAGTATTACCACTGTGAGAACAACAAACATGGAAACTGTGTCTGTGAATGGTAATAGTCACATTCCAGAATCTGGTGCAAACAGCACGGGCAGTAAATGATACAGGACATGTGTGAAACAGAAACACTGCTGGCTTCGAAATGTCTGCTGTACGTGCCACACATTCTTGTGCAAACATGACAGGGGACACAGGAACTACACAATTTATCCAGTTCTGAAGGAATGCTAATCCACACAAGTCTAGAGACACTCACAGACATATTCACAAGCCTGTGCCAATATCCACTGTCATCAGTAGACATGCCATACATGCTGTTACACACAATTCAAAGTCAGTCAATGACTAATAATGTACAGCATATGCATATGCAGTCTTGACGTGAATCAAGACACAACAACACAACTGCACAATATCATCAGCAGGCACACATATTGTCAATGTGGCACACAAAAAGTGGATAAGGTACGTGATCCAAAAGGACTGTAGACAAACGACAATCTGCACTAAAGTTGCACTATGACATGCAGTATGAAGCTAGCACTGCCCAGACACACAACTGAAGTACAACATTTGCCATGGAGCTAACACTCAAGCTGCTTGGACACACAACAGTGACACAGAAACAACCAACACCACCACCCGGACAAAGCCACACCACTACACCTAAAAGTCAGCGCATGAACATACTGAGTAAATACCGAAGACACAACAGCCTCATGCACATAACAACAGGGGATGTCATCGCACGACACAGGTACCAAAGGACTACTATCAAAAGCATCCTGAGCCACATGCCACACAGCCTGTCAGGAACAACAAAGCGGACTCTCAACATTCCTCTGCAGACAAAGATGCTGGCTGTGCATCACTTGTTGGCCTCTGGTACCATTAGAACAACAAAAGTCTGAGTTAGATGGGTGCCACAGCCAGCCCTATCAAGGTATATCTCACCTGTCTTGGATGCCATCATTAGCTTGAGTCAACAGCACCATCAGTTCACCCACACAGCGCAGGACCAGCTTGTGCCCCCGAAAGGCTACCACACCATAGCAGGCTTATCCACACGTGTCAGTTCAATATCACTGCACACGTGTCCTAATTGTGCGCCCTGCCAAAACTGCAAACACTTACTGCACATGAAAGCACACGCAATGCTGAACTGTCCAGGCCAATTGTGGGTCACCTTCCACTGGTCACAGATGCCATGTCAAACTTAACAGTCAGTGAGCACCAGCCCCACATTTGGCTACAGTCCCTCACCAAGCCAACATTCTTCATGTGGACAAGGTCAATGCACCTGTCCCTGGTGGGTACCAACGTAACACACCACACACATCAAATCCACTATCAACATACTCACAACTGTGGACATATACATGTAACAAAATCACATATGACAGGCCGAACAACATGAGCACATACCAGACACAATGTCACAAGTAATGGTGATGACATTTGGCAGATAAGGAGACAAAACATACCCATAGGCAGGGATACAAGTGAAAAATGATAAGGATGTACAGAATGCCAAGTGTGCCGGTGATGTAATTAACATCCTTGAGTATGTAGAGCACACACATGTCCATGTAGACATATACTGTAGGATTTGCTACTTCGAACAATAACATTACATGAAGGCAGTAACAGGTGATACCAAACAGACAACAGTGTGACACGTCGTGAGTCATGATAATAATGCTGAAATGTTTGTACAATCATGTACTGTATAGTGACATATTGTGTGAGACATGGACATGTGTGTAAATACTGGGATCAGATATGAAATTGAGGCTAAATTTGGGGGTCAGATATGAAATTGGGGATAACTTTGGGGGTGAGATATGAAAATGTGTGTAAATGTGGGCTCACATATGAAATTGTGTAGGAGTAATGTGCCCCATTAGTACTTTCAGTGTGGCATTTGGTGTTAGATATGAAGTTTAGGCTGTCATTACTTACTTTAGCCCATTTGAATTCCATCAAGTGCCATGATATTTTGTAAGTGACCTCTGTTCGAAGTACAGATATGACCCATTACATTGACACAGCACGATGTGTCCATTGGTGCCTTAAACGTGCTCAAACAACACTGTCACGCCCATAGACAACAATGTCATGCTGCACCCTCGCCGTAGCTACCGCCTGCCACCAGCGGTGTGTCACTGCCATGGCCCAAGACACCATAGCGGGATTGATAGGCATATGCACATGTCTAATGGCGGTTGGCATGCTCCGACACCCAGATCCCGGTCACTCATAGCAATGCATGTGCCCGGAATCGCGGTAGCTACCGCCTGCCACCAGCGGTGTGTCACCGCCATGGCCCAAGACACCATAGCGGGATTGATAGGCATATGCACATGTCTAATGGCGGTTGGCATGCTCCGACACCCAGATCCCGGTCACTCATAGCAATGCATGTGCCCGGAATCGCGGTAGCTACCGCCTGCCACCAGCGGTGTGTCACCGCCATGGCCCAAGACACCATAGCGGGTTTGATAGGCATATGCACATGTCTAATGGCGGTTGGCATGCTCCGACACCCAGATCCCGGTCACTCATAGCAATGCATGTGCCTGGAATCGCGGTAGCTACCGCCTGCCACAAGCGGTGTGTCACCGCCATGAACCATGCCCTTCCAGCCAATGGGAAGCGCAATCGCGGTTGCCTGATGCAAGTTTGAAAATCGCGGTAGGCGTGCTCCGCCACCGCGGGGCCGGTCATTGGATGCACTTGAAAGATGCACCACCGCGGTACCGCACACCTGTCCCCTGCGGTGTGTCACCGCCATGGACCATGCCCTGCCAGCCAATGGGAAGCGCAATCGCGGTTGCCTGATGCAAGTTTGAAAATCGCGGTAGGCCTGCTCCGCCACCGCGGGGCCGGTCATTGGATGCACTTGAAAGATGCACCACCGCGGTACCGCACGCCTGTCCCCTGCGGTGTGTCACCGCCATGGACCATGCCCTGCCAGCCAATGGGAAGCGCAATCGCGGTTGCCTGATGCAAGTTTGAAAATCGCGGTAGGCGTGCTCCGCCACCGCGGGGGTGGTCATTAGATGGATTTGAATGAGGCAGACCTGGAACACCAATTGCAGCAGCTTAGAACCACAGGCACAAGCCCTGGGGGCTATATATGTGTGTGAGGGAGCCACACATTGCCACAGCTCACTGAGCCTGCTGCCTGAGAGCCCTCACCTGCTGCTGCCTCCAGGGACTGCTGCCTGAGAGCCCTCACCTGCTGCTGCCTCCAGGGACTGCTGCCTGACAACCCTCACCTGCTGCTGCCTCCAGGGACTGCTGCCTGACAACCCTCACCTGCGGCTGCCTCCAGGGACTGCTGCCTGACACCCCTCACCACCAACTGCCGCTGCTGCTGTCTCCTGCCCACAGTGATGGCGAGGACTGAGAAGATCCGTGCCACTCCCTTCACCCCCGAGGAACTGGAGGTCCTGGTGGACGAGGTGCTCACCCAGTATCCACGGCTATATGGTGCGCCAATTGTCGTGTTAAGTATCTCAGGGTGTGAGTGAGTGTGTAGGGGGGGGACACATGAAGTTGATCAGCTGCAGTATGTGCCCCAACAGCGCTGGGATGCCTGGCTTCACCCTGGGGGTGCCCAGGAGTGGACATTTCACAGGGAAAAGCCAGGAAGGGTTCCACAGCGGTATGCGTACAGCGCCTGGACACCCCTTTGGGGGTATGGGTGCGCTTTACAAGTACAAATTTCACAAATTTCATTTCACACTCAGATCATGCACTCTGCTTGACCCTGACATGGGATGTCCGTGACGACACCAATGAAGATGATACCAGAAGGCCACAACTACAAATATGAACTCAAGGGCCATTACACCAATGACATGGGAAGGTGCATGTTGGGGGAATGCATGACTACTGCACCCAACACCGCGGCCACTTACACGCCATTGCATCACACTAGCAACATCACAGCCCTGCACTGGCCCAGGCTTGGAGCACATGCAGCCAAACAACACCCAAAGTCACACTCACAGAATACTCACCACCAGCTTGCTGCTGATGCATCCAGTTCAGGCTGCGTCACAGCTAAAATGCGTGCCATTAGTGGTGTCACCTACCACCATTTTACAGTGCAGGAGCATGACACAGACTCATACCAACTTCAGCCATAACTTCAGCAGAGACAACAAATCTGCAACATTCAAACATCATCATGTGTGAAATACACATTAATGCATGCAGGTATGAGGGTGGACGCAGTACATGCCTATCTCAAAGCCATGCAGGATGCCAGCAGAGAGCAAAATGTGTATGCTGACCACATCTACTGCAAGTTTCTGGGTTTACCAAGACATGCAGGACATTACTACATATGTCACTGTGAATACTCACTGTGCCCAACACTGCGCAGCCCTCAAAGCACCCCCAGAGGGGGGACCAGCATCTGGCACAGGTGGTGGCTTACATGGAGGGCGTTCATTCCGACGTGGGTGGGCTACACCGGACTGTACAGTCTCTCTCCTCTGCAGTGACAGCAGCCATTCAACTTGCCCAATCCCATAGTCCAGCTCCAGTCCCTAGGCCCACCACCCTGCCAGTGGCCGCATCTAATGATAGTGACCACACACCCCAGACATCAAGGGACAGATACAGCACACGCAGTACACGGCAGCAGCAGCCCAAGCAGTCCAGGCCGCAGACACCATCCCCACAGAAAGGTAAACCCACACCAGAGCGCAGAGGCAAAAGCCCTTCAGGCCACACCCAGGGCAAGGATGGCAAGGAGCAGGCCTCAGGCTCACATGCCTCAGAGGCATCCCCAGCCAAGGACTCACCTGTCCCAAAAGTGTCTCGCAGAGACAAGCACACAGTTTCCGTGCCCAGTGACAAACAGGTGCCTGCTAAGGGTACACGTAAGAAGAGCTCCAAGGCAAGTTCACCCACAACATCTACTCCCATCCAGAGCCCTGTGAAGCAGGGGAAGGAGGCCACTGGAGGGGGACACCGGGTAAACAGGTGATGCAGGGGCAGAGGCAATCCGGGGCCAAGCGTCCCAAAGAATCCAGCACGTCCCCAGAGGGGGGACCAGCATCTGCACATGAGCCAGCTTTTGTGACGAGTGTGCCTGTTGTATACACCCCACTTGGCATTAATCCCAGGACAGGGAAGCCATATCAAATCCCCAAGAAGCGGAAGGGAACCCCTCCAACTTCTCCCACACACACTGGGTCTCGTGCAAGCATGAGTCCACCTCCACGTGCCACCACCCCACCTGGTCCTAGCAGCCCTCCGGCTTCCCAAACCACTGCTGGCTCTACCACACCTGGACCTAGCAGCCCTCAGGCTTCCCAGAACACTGATGGCTCTAGCCCAGCTGGGCCTCTCTCTCCCCGAGCCAGTACCCCAACTGGCCCCGACAGACAGCCACCTCCCAGTCATACTGCCAGCCAAGTCTGAGTGTAGGTCACCCTCACACACATGTCTCTCCCACAGTGGTACCATAGACTGCCCATTAGTGACGCCCTGAGTGTGTTGCTGACCATGGCAGGGTACTGTACCACACATTCCCAGTGCTGGATGTCATGTACTCACTCTGCACTTTGGAGTGGCCACTGGCCTTGCTGTTCACTGCTGTTTGGCCCTTGCCTGTGCAGGATCTCATGTACCTCACCTGCACTTTGGACTGGCCACTGGCCTTGCTGTTTACTGCTGTTTGCCCCTTGCCTGTGCAGGATCTCATGTACCTCACCTTCACTTTGGACTGGCCACTGGCCTTGCTGTTCACTGCTGTTTGCCCCTTGCCTGTGCAGCTTCTCATGTACCTCACCTGCCCTGTGTCCTGGCCACTGGCCTTGCTCTTGTCTGACTTTTGCTGCATGACTGTGTGAAATGTAAATAAAAAGAAGATATTTACTCCTGTTGTCTGCCTTGTCAGTGTCCTTGCTAAATAAAGGGTTACTGTGTGGGTATTGTTTACTGTGACACATGCTCTATTTTCCACTTCAACATTGCCAATGTCTTGTTTCCTCTGATCATGTTGTTTCAACTTTTGTGTCCCAGACTTCTGCATCTGTGTGTGTTGGCTTGGTAGTATGTGTGTTTGCTGGGGGCTGATTGACTTCCTGGGTGTGTTGGTGTGTGTGTGTGATGTTTAGATTGTTGTTGTGTGTGTTCATGGTGTGTCACTCATCTCTGTTTGTAACTGGTATGTCTGTTGTGCACACACTGCTTGGTGTGCATGCAGTGCTGTGAGTGTATGTTGCCTTGTCCTTGCCTGTTGTGCACCCCCTGATGTTTGGCTGTTGTAGCATGTTGATATCTTTGCCTGTGCATGTGTTGTGACGATGTGGCTGTGTGCAGTGTTTGTGTTGTGTTGTGTCATGCAGTTGACAGTTGCTCTGTGTGTGGTGTTCTATTTTCCTGTCAGTGTGTGTGTGTTGTTGTTGTGTTTGATTCAGGTGTGTTGCCATTGTGGTGTGCCTTACTTGTGTGTCTGTCACATGGACTGAGGTCTATTGTGGTTGCCGTACTTGTTTTATGTGCATCTTTGGTGTTTTCTCCTCTCACATTTGATGTGTCTATGGTCATGGTTGTGCATGTGCAGACATGTGGTACACTGTGACACCATTTTGAGTGGATGGGTGTTGTGGTATGTCTGTCTATGTGTCAATGTGGGCCCATTTCTGCCTTTTGTTCTCCATTATTGTTTTTAGTGGATGCACTTCTTATATGTGTTGTGGTATGTTGTCTGTGCGTTTTTCATGACTGATGTGGTTGTGTACTCCTGTTGTGTCTGTGATCCCATTGGATTTGCACTGTTTAGATGCACAGGTCTTGTCTGTTGTTGTAGTAGTTCTGTGTGTGTGTTTTGATTGTGTTCTGTGTTTGACTGTTGTTTTTGTGCGTACAGTGGTACTGCCATACCTGTGTGTGTGTGTGATGTTTGTGGATACCACCCAGGGGGTGTGTTTGATTGTCAGTGTCTTGCTTGGATATTATTGGCAAGCTTCTGTGTGTTTGTCACTGGTGTTGTGTGCTGCTGGTGTGATGGGTGTGGGGGTTGTGTGAAGGTTCATACTTGTGTTTGACTGTCATGGAGTGTTGCAATGGGCCCTGTGTGTTGTGCTG
Source organism: Calotriton arnoldi (assembly GCA_963921515.1). Lineage (NCBI taxonomy): Eukaryota > Metazoa > Chordata > Amphibia > Caudata > Salamandridae > Calotriton > Calotriton arnoldi. The sequence continues at coordinate 3,092,505 of CAWUFW010001137.1, forward strand.
CTGACATACTCCTGGGATGTATTTGGATTCAGATGTGTGGCTGATCAGGGTTGGACTTCATACCCTTCCTTTCATCCCTGTGCCTATTCATGGGTTGCCTTGCTGTCTCCCTGAGTTGTTGCAGTGAGGTGACTGTGGTTTGACTTCGCTCACTGTGACTGCCATGTGTGGATTTTTGGGCGGGGTGGATGTAATGTGTTCCTTCCCTTGCATGTGATGTACACATTTTTGGTGTTCAGCTCCTTGCCATTCCATTTGTGTGCACCTCACTTTGAGTTGCCTATTTGTTGTTCTACATTGCTGTTGGCATGTGGTCTGTGTTTGTTGCTGTGTGTCAGTGTGGGGTATGTCTGTGTGACTTGGCAGGCTGTGTGTCCATTGGTGTGTTTGTTCATTGTCTGTGTGTGTTTAATTTGTGCTTGGACTCAGTTTACTTGCCATGAGTGTGGTGTTGTTGTGGTGTGTGTGTCCCCCTGGCCCAGTGCTTGTACGCTGTGTGTTACTCTGCAGCCACACCTGATGAGGCTGCCTCCCTAGTTGTTTGTTGTGTGGTGCAGTGTGTGTGTTCACCTGGCTGCTTTTTGGGCATGTGGGGGCACAGGGAAATCACGTGGCATGTCCCTTCATGGTGTGGGTGGGCCTAGTGTGTGGAGTGTGGAGGTGTTGCCCTGTGTACTTTGGGCACTGCCCCTGCCTAGCGCTGGCCCAGCCTACTACATTGTGTGCATTTTTTCTCGTGGATTCACCGCTGCGGTCACGTGAACTGGGCATTATTTCAGGGTCGCGGACATGGTGGCCTGGGTGTGGAGGGGTGGCCTTGTGGCAGGTGGGACATGTGTGGCTACACCTGTGGTTGTGTTCCTGTCCCCACAAGGGTGTCTGGTGGGGGCAGGCACCTTATATCGGACATGGATTTGTGGGTTGTGTTTGTTATCGGAGTTGTGTGATGGCGTACCTGCGTCGGCGTCCGCGACGGTCCATGGCTTGCTGTAGGTGTATCATGTACAGCGCAGGGAAGACGTGTAGTGCAGGGTCCATGGTGGTCGGCTCCGGGTATTCATTTAGCGCTCCGCTATGGTGCTTCCGTATGCTCAGAATGGCCGGTTTCTCCGCTGCGGTGGGTCTGGCTGTTTCACGCATCCTAATTTGTATGGAGGGAGGAACGTCATCCCGCACGGCGGTGGCTCTCGATTGGTTGTCACCGCCACGGTGGTGGGCGCGTTTTGATGGCGGTGCACGTAGCACCACGGCGGACGGACAATGGGCTGTGTTTGGCCATTGTAATGTGGAGGACGGGTGCACCGCTGCTCACGGGCGGAAAACAGCGTTTTCTCCCACCGCCAGCATTGCGGAGGTGCATCCGCCAGTCATCGTAATGGACCCCTAAGTGCAGATTTCTGTAAATGTCTCCATAACCATCCTTGTATAGATGTGTGGGGGTACAATTTAAGGATAGAATCTATCATGGCTTGCTCAAAGTCTATTACTATTCTTTGAGGAAAATAATCGTTTGTTTCTTGCTTTATTTTACCTAACATTTCAGTATATGTTGCATTCTGTTTATTTGGTAATAATGCATATATAAAGGGGATGCAACTGTTATGATATTGCCCATGGATACTGTACAGTTGGTAGAATGGTTTGGGGCATATGGTGAAGGTGCCATCCATCATCCATGTTTGGCATTGTTGAAGTTTAGTTATATTGTTTGCTGTAGCAAACATAATAATCCTTTTATCTTTATTTTTATTGTCAAAGAAAATAAAAGGTTCATCACTGTGTGTTATACTTAGTTCTGGGGGAATTATGACATCTTCAAAAATTTTAGGCGTAGGTATTGTTGGTGTTGTTGCTTTTTTGGTCCTAGCTATTGTTCTTTTAATAGAAGCAATTGATGGTAATTGACCTGTTGCTTATTTGGGTATTTTAGGTAACATTTCTTTAAGTATAACACTTGTAGGAAGTTGTGAGCTACTACTTAATTCTTTTATATTCTCAAGGGTTGATCTCACTTCAATTTCAGAAACATTTGGCGGATGGTTATGCTCTCTAGTATATAATACAGTTGTTTCCCTGGTGGTAGCACGACCATAACATTTATTTGAGTAATATTTTGAACATTTCCAGTTCACTTTAAGGTTCGTTTGCTTCTCTTGGGTGTAGACGTACCCCATATAACACAATAAGAATTTCCCTTTCTGAGATGTTATAAATTGGGCACCTTCAGTCATTGTGATGTGTAAAATTCTATAAAAAATGTATATGAAGATATATGAAAAAGAATATTATACATGTTTATATGAATAGTAAAAATGCATTTTTAATATATACTTACCAAATGTTATTTAGTTGTAGTTAAATGGAGATGTTCTTTGTTCAATAAAGCTGTTTTGTTGAAGTACTCTGTGAAAGGAAAATAAAGCATATTTTATTTCATGTTTTACAATTTTACATGTGGTGGTATTGGTGTTTAGGATAGACTATAGTTTTATTAACGTTTTTGTTTTATTTTACAAAGGCTTTTAAAAAAGTTTAAAAGTCTAAATGGTGTTTTTTTGGCGTTTAGGATATATTAGGTGTTCAGTTGCATTTTAGTGAGATTTTACAAATGTTTTTTAAAGTATACTTACTTTGTAAGTGAGCTGTTTTTGCAAGGTGAAATCTTTTTTCTCGATTTTGGAGTAATATCTGTAGTGGAAATATAAAGAGATAAAATATATAAGTTAGTAATTTTAGTTAGCAATTGAAATCTATGTTACATTTCAATTTAACAGTTTATTTAGAAATGGTAATTTACTTACTTTTTCTTAAGTGTACTATGCTTAATTTTAAAGCTGTGTTTGATAGTGGTGAAAATCTGGCAGAGTTTCCACTCCCTTAATTATTTTGGTTTCAGGTGTAAAAGAAGACTGATTTTTCTTTGTTTATATAGTATGTTTTTAATTGTTTGTTGAAATTTATTGGTTTATTTTGATATTCTGTATTTTTATTGGTTAATTTGTATTTTGTTTCTTTGGGGCCCATTACGATGGCGGGCGGAAGCACAACCGCCGTGCTGGCGGATGCAAAAACCACCAGTTACCGCCGGCACGCAGCAGTCCACACGCCCGCCCAATTACGATGCGAAAAGCAGGCCAAACACCGCCGGCAAGCCAGCAACACCGTCCGCCATCAAAGTGCGCCCGCACACGTAGCGGCGCAGCCCAACTGACACACACCGTCCGACGAAACACGTCCCGCCCGGCGCATAAATTACGATGCCGCAAACAAACGGCTCCCACGGCAAAGAGACACCGCACGTGAAAGAGAGGCGGAAACACGGACGCAGAGCACGGACAACGAAGAAGCGGCACCCGGGCATGAATCCAGCACTGCAGGCCCTTCCCATGCTTCTGCTGATGCACCACCAAGGACGCAACGTACCGCGGAGACGCAGGTAGGCACACACACAACAAGTGCACGCAAACAGTGCACACAGTGCAAGGGCGGAAAAGCGGACAACCCCCCACCAGCGCGTGCACACTACACATCCACCATTGCATCCACATATGACACACAGGCCAAATCCTAACATCGCAGAACACATGTGTACACACCACCTGGGACTAGGAACCAACCACCCCGTCACGGCCCCAAAGCGCCGATGACGCCGCCACACATGCGCACAACGCAGAGGCCAACCGCAGCGCCATGCATGCGTCGCACACAGACACAGGGACACAACCAAGCAGCACACACACCAGCCCCACCCCGAACGCACATGACACGTGACAGGCCGGCCACAGACATGTCCCCAACGCCCAATTCACGGACAACACCCAACGCCACACAACCGACGCACACATGTCAGTGAAGTCACGCAACAGCAGGACACACCCCAGTGTAACAAACATGGCGAAGCACACAGCGGCGGCAACACCAACTAGGAGAAGCAGGGCCCCTTCGGGAAGAGGAACGCCAGTACCACACTGAAAAACCCATACCACCCTGCACATATGAACAAGACACATGAAACGGAACACCAAAGAGCCCGGGGACCGACAACAGGTGGCCCAAGAATTACATCCACACACAAGGCCCAACGCAGAGCGGAAAGGCAGCCTGCCGCCCACACAAGGGAGAGCAGACAGCACTGAATGACCTTCCATTCCAACACCGAAACCACAGCCCTACGACAGAAGCCGGTGAATACAGCCATTGTCCAAGAATAGACCAACACAGGCTTGCCGAGGAGACCGACCACAGGGCAGATAGCGCATATCACAGAAGCACACAACGGACGGGGAAGAAAGAAGAAAACACTCCCCCATGTCGGCCACATGCAAGTTAATTGGAAGGAGTCACACAGCACCGACCTTGAACTGTCTGAGAAGCATGTGGGAAGAGGGCCCGTGTCCTCCAAACAAGCCAACAGAACACAAGTCCTGTCTCCCCACGACTACACAGAGCTCACAGCAACCCCGGAGCGTGCACATTGCAGACTGCACACACAGCCGGAGCACGCCACCTCTACGAACCGCTGCGAAATGGCAACCGCAACACACCTACCCAACTACGCCGAACAGCTCAAGCTGTACCAAACCAACACGATACATACATTGGGATGCGATCTCCTGTCCCTGCTGAACGTAAGTTACCGACTGACTTACCGCATCACATTGTTCAGCTGCGTCATGCCCGTCTTCTACTGTCGGAGGTGTCCCTACCAGCATCCCGTCGAGATATGCCTCTCCAACCCGGCATGTCTGAAGGCGGACCTGCTACCACTACTCCTCCCTCTGGACGCACACGACAGGGCCTGCTCTGCCTATGGGGGCATGGCGTATGTGGCCAACATCGCACGCGCACTGAAATGGAACCACTGTGCCTCCACACGACGGATCATCGAGAACAGCTACATCGAATGTCACCCAGCATGCCCCATCATGGTCCTCCAAGGGACAACCTACGAACAACACCTTGACAGCCACCATCCGCTTCATTGGCTGGCAAACATGTACACCACCAATGACATGGAAGCCCTGCTGGACGGCATCGCATACCTGACAACCTGTAAATACGTCGGACCACAACGCAGGTTCCCCGAGTGACCTATGAAGTCCAACCCCGCACCCATGCTCAGCTTCCGCACGGACTGGCCAGTCACCACCACAACAGCCATACCAAACGACCGGCAACTGTAACCACACCATCAACGACATCGCCATGACATCGGATATGACCGGGACATGCACACTGTTCCCCATCACATCCAGGAACACCGCATGCATCGTGGGAGGCAGTGGCATGGGCTCTGTGCATCGCACCCACATGGACGGAACTGCACGAACAACCAGGACACGACATGGATCCAGCGCACATGGACACACACACCGCTCAGTGGACATGAATAGGTCGCCTGGAGTCTGTGGGTGCTGCACCCCTCCCACCCCCGCCCCGGGAATCCCATACCAGGACCTTTGCATGGACGACAAGTGCATACAACAACAACACGACCCCAGTGACTGTGACATGTCCAGTAACCACCACAGTGCAACAACAAGTGGCACGCCGCTGCATGCACGCAAGCACATGCCCTGATGTCATCTCACATGCACGCGTGCATGAGGAACAACCGCAGCAAACCTGTCACATGGAACTGAGATGGACTGTGCCCATGATGCCGAGCGGTCTGGTAGGCTACATGTATACCGTCTGTGTCAAAGTCCGCAGCTCCGCAGCTATACGTAAATGTACATTAGCACAGCCTTGGCCAAGCAGATGTAACCCCACACCCTATCCCATTTGTAATCATGCTCAGTATATCCTCAACATGTATTCCGCTGCCAGTAGTGTCCACTATACTGCATCACAGAGGACAGAAGACTCAATATAATGTCTGAAACCAAAACTGTCTCCGCTGACTCATTTCACAAGTACGAATGAGAGAGGATGAGAGTATGTGAAGTACACGGCAGTCGTGACATGACCATGTAGTCCACTGGTATTGGATGTCAACGCAAATGAGTAGCACTACTGTGGAAGACACACATGTGTCGTGTGAAGTCGTATGGACGCAGTGCTCAGGTGGGTGGGTGCGAAGGGTAGATGCGCACATGCCAAGTTGGAGCACGCCGTGTTGGGAGGGGTCATGAACAGTACACCACCGCTTCCCTGGGCATTGTGAGAGGACACCTGTCGGGGGAGTGAACACGTGTGTGCACAGCAGCCGGGCACACGTACAAGGCGGTACCAGGCGCACCTCAGCCCACCCTCTGTGGACAAGCTGGATCCTGTTGTGCGCCCGCCATGCCCCTTGACAAGGCACACACAGCCCCAGTCGACCAGGTGTAACCCCAACATAGTCAATCCGCACAGGCGATACAGGGCACGGGATGGCAGTGGAGCATGGTGTGTGACAGGTCTCCTCGCGCTCCTCCTGGTCATATCACGCAGGCAATAGAACCTCAACGTCTAGCATGGCACAAGTCAAATGGAAGTGTAGGGGGGACGCACCACAGCACGAGCAGCACTGACGTCACGGGAGGTGGCTCGCACCATCCCATCCATTGCCCATCATACCAACCACGCCACATGCCATTGCGACTAAGTGCAAGCGCGTGCGCCACCACCCCCGAGCCCTCCCCAGAGAGGCCAAAGAGTGAATGTGTGGGCCATCAGCCACAGACGGACGCGGCCTGGCCGCAAGGGCAGCCACAGCCACTGGGTGTCGCAGGTGGCGGATCCGGAAGGCGAAGACTGTGATGCATAGTCCATGCAGGCCGGGTCTCCATTTGGGGCACCACGCAGGTGGACGGCGTCCCGCCACACATCATACCCTGAGACAGCCCACTCGTGCAACTGGACCCACACATACACTCCTTGCCCTCTCTGGTGCGAGCTTGGGGCTGCCTGTGCAAGCGCTAGCCTCGCAGGTGAGCATGCATATTGGGGGGCGAGGGGAGGACATGAGGGCTGGGGCGAAGATGACTGTATCACTGTCAGTTAGTACAAGGGATGACCCAGATGTGGAAAGGAAGAGACGTGTCCCGTGTGTACTGCAACTAGTCGCCAATCCAACTACCCCCCATGTCCGGAATGTAAGCCCGCACCTAGGCCCGCCCATCCGCCACATCGAACATACCACCAGCACGACAACCTTCCCATTCGAAACACTGACTGGGGGTGGCGACCAGTGAACAATCATGTGTAGCCTACCCACGCGTACATGTGGGCCCTCCATGATCCATGTCACCTGCGGCAAAGACATGACATGCGCAATGAGGAAGTGAGGAGAGCTGTCCGCCCCACGCGCAGAAGGTGCATCAGCTCCACAGACCCAGCAGCGAGTCCAGCAGGGGTCACATGTGCAGGGGCAGCTGTGCCTGGTGTGAAGGCACATGCATATAGACAGCACATCGACCAATGTGTAGTCTGCCCACATCCACAGTCCATCATCATGCGGACATAGGAATTGAACACAGGGCAACACATCTTAGTTGGTGCACCCACCGTGACCAACAATGCGCAATCATCGACGTACCCGCCCTGTGCATGGCCCCCCACCCAACGGAGGCACATCCCGTGCCACCATCCCACACACACAAGCCTTCCACGGAACATGCTGTGTCCAATGCTCAGTACAGAGTCAGCGCCCATCTGGTGGATCCTGAACAGGAGACACATGCACACACATGCCAGCTCCCACTATGTACGTCTGCCACCTGGCACGTGCAATGTAACCACTCACCTGTGACGTGTGACTGCAAGCACACAGCCGTCTTGGCATGGGGCTGTCAATGTGGACACCTGTCAATGTTTCGGGAGGTGTGATCCGTACAGTGCTGTACATAGGGTGCAGTGCTGACACCTACTACTGTCTCATATCCCCTCGTGCCACAGGTCCCACTTGTTTTGGCCGCTCAGCCTGTGCCCACATCGTCGTCGTCGTGTGCCATACTCATCCAGCCTCGGAAGCAGTTCCATGCTCAGCAGACACTCATGTTGCCGTGGCGTTGCCGCTTGACGAATATGCAGTCAGTCCCCATCAGCACGCCCCGCAAGTCATTGGGGCCTAGATCCCCATGTGCATGCACATGGCAGTGGTATGTCTCACTTGCCATTGCCATTGTTGGGAGACCTGTGTAAGTGTATTGTGGCCGTGCCGTCCCAGCTTGACAGCTGGGCTGTGGCTCATGTGCTTGCTCAGTCATGTCAGTGATGTGTATGCGAAATTGCTATGTGCCGTGTTGCTTTGACATGTGTCCTCTGCCATTTAACCCAGGCGGAGACCGAACATTGACCGCCCATACCAATTGCTGGCGGACATGGACGATACAGAGGTAATCAGGAAGTTTCGGCTGGACAGGCCAACTCTGCATCGACTGTGTGCCATGTTAGAGCCCCATCTCCGTCCCCGCAGGGTGTATCCGACTGCTGTCACCCCCACGGCTAAGGTGATGGCCGCCATGCATTTCTTCGCCACTGGGTCATTCCAGCACACAGTGGGCAGTGGAGGAGGGATGTCCCAGCCCATGTTCAGCAAGGTGCTGAGGGATGTACTGGCAGCCATGATGCTGTACCGAAACAGGTACATCAGATTCCCCAGGGCTCGTGAATTGGCGGCAGTGAAGGGTGCATTCTATGCCCTTGGCAGAATCCCACACGTCGTGGGAGCCATTGACTGCACACATGTTGGCCTTGTTCCACCACAGGCCACTGAGCACCTGTACCGCAACAGGAAGCACACGCACTCCCTGAATGTGCAAGTGGTGTGCCTTGCGGACATGGTGATCACCCACGTGTGTGCCAAGTTTCCAGGCTCGGCACATGACGCACACATAATGCGCAACAGCATCTTGCCACGACTGATGTCCAATCTGCAACAGGATCGTGGCTGTATTGTCGGTGAGTATGTGGAGTGGTGTAGCGTGCTGGTTGTGCGATGCTGTCCCCTGTCCAGTTGGAATAGCAACGGTTCTCTGTGTCCCTCACACCCAGGTGACTCTGCGTATCCGAATGGGGCATGGCTGCTCAGTCCATTGAGGAATCCTCGCACCCCAGCAGACGATCGATACAATGAGGCACATGGGAGGACCAGACGTGTGGTCGAGCGTACCTTTGGCCTCCTCAAGTCCAGGTTCAGGTGCCTGGACCGCACCGAGGGTGCACTGGCGTACTCCCCACAGAAGGTGTGCCAGATAGTGGTGGCGTGCTGCATGCTGCACAATCTGGCCATTCGGAAGCAGATCCCCCTCATTGTGGATGACGGAGATCAACCAGGGCCCCAGCCCGCAGACCAGGACAGCTCGAGTGAGGTGGACAGCGGAGAGGAGGAAGCTGGGAATGTGCGCCAGCAGCTCATCGCCCGCTACTTCACTTGACGGTGAGTGTCCATGTACGACGGATGATGTGTCTGTATCTATGCAGGTGTGTGTGTGCTGTGTCAGGGTGGCCGTATGTTCACTGCGTGCAGTGTGTCAACGCTCCATGGCCAGGGTAGTATGCCACTGTTGGTGACTGTGGCATTGTGCCCTATTGCTCTGTGCGATGTGTGTACATTGCTTGTAGTTGTTGACATGTACTGTGTGATGGGTGTGTGACACACTCATTGAATGTGCTCCTGTTCTGTCTCCCACCCCTAGGTCCCTACAGGCCCTCCAGATTCCATTGCCATGCCACGCATCAGGTGCCCTTCCGCCCAAGGTGGCCGATGTATTCCGTACAAATAAAACACAGGGCACAAACAGCAGTTAGTGAAAAAGGTGCATTTATTACAAACTGTGACATGTGATTGTTTGTAAGGTGATGACAAAAGTGGTGCGTGCAGTGACAATGAGCTGTCGGTCATGGCTGCGTGATGATCAGGGTGTACCCACTGGTTCTATGTCCATAGTCCAACACACACATGCCATCCAGATGGCTGTGTGGAGTGGGATCGTAGAGCAAGTCAATGCAGTGGCTGGTCAAGGAAGGCTGGCGGAAGGCTGGCTGGCTGCCTCACTTGCGACTGGAGCATGCGAAGTCCTCCCGGGAGATCTGTTTCCTCTTCGGACGGCCCCTTCCACGTTTGGGAGGGGGTGTGTGGTGGCGACCTGCTGGTGGTGGGTGAGGTGTGCTCACTGGCTGTGGACGCAGGGGAAGTGGACACTGCTGGCCGACCCTGCGCCCTAGCAGGTGGTGGCGGAGGTGGTGTTGCTGGCCTTGCCTGTGACCCCACCGCCACCACCAGCTGGCCCATGAGGTCCACGAGTTGGTCCATACGGGACACGAATTGGCCCATATGGGCGTCCATGGACCTCAGCACCCCCAGCACCTCCCGCGTGTCAGTAGCAGACCTGGCCCATTGTCCTTGGGCCTCTTCATAGGCCCCAAGGACTCTGGCCATTTGAGGCAGGGCATGGCTCCCAGGGGAGGCTGGCGTTTTCCTGACCCTGCTCCTCCTACCAGTCCTGCTGCCACCGGCCTGCCCACTAGCCACATTGCTCACCACGGTCCTCGCTGTGGCTCCCAGGGTGGATCCAGTCGGCCGGGCCACCACCTGCGCTGGGGCTGGTGCCAGCGAAGACGTGGTGGTGGTGGAGGCGGTGGTGGTCGGTGCGGCGATGGTGGCGGTTGCGGCAGTGGTAGTGGCCGCAATGACCGTGGGTGTGGCCGCAACGACAGTGGCAGCAGGGGACTGGGACTGTTCAGCATCCCTGGATGATGGGTTGGTGGGTAGGAGGGGTCCTGGGGAGCGGCTGGGCCCTGCCACGCCAGATGGGCCAGCTTGGTGGTCCGTGTCCAAAGAGGTGGACAGATCCTCCAGATCCGTGTGTCCTCGTTGGGGGCTTGTAGGCTGGCTGTGCTGGCTGCTGTCTCCATCCCCAGCGTCCAGCAGTTCGTCACCTGTGGAGAGAATGAGATTTGTTATTGTGTTGCACCTGGCGAAGTATGTATTAGTCGTCTGACATTGGCAGTTCGTGCAATCTCGTACATGGGTTTCCCGGAGGCGAGTGTGTGGCTGTGGCATCTGTAGTTGTGTGTGCTAGGCAATGGGACTGTGTGCTGTGCACATGTGGCATGGGACGGATTGGCCATGCCGATGGGTGTGTTGCTTTGCCCCTACTCATTGTGACTCTGGTGTATGCGGGCTCCTGGCCCATCCTGGGTCTGGTTTGTACTTTGCTTTTGGAGTTCAAATGGAACGCTTAGGAACGCATATGGCAACATGGGGGCCATGCCCCAGATTCGCATTTGGGAGGGGATATGCTTTTGGAGTTCAAATGGAACGCTTAGGAACGCATATGGCAACATGGGGGCCATGCCCTGATTCGCATTTGGGATGGAATATGCTTTTGGGGTTCAAATGGAACGCTTAGGAACGCATATGGCAACATGGGGGCCATGCCCCAGATTCGCATTTGGGAGGGGATATGCTTTTGGGGTACATGCTGTGAGCCATGGGTGCCGAACGTGACATGTGTTGTGGCAGCATGACAGTGCATGGTCTGAGGTGTGTGCATGCCTGACATGCCCTGCATATTTGCTGTCTGTTGTGGTTACTGGACATGGCATTGGACGCATCGTTATGAGTGAGTGATAGTTGTGTGCCAGCCAACGTATTGCAGTTGTCCCATCTCCTTGGTGTGCGTGCTGCCCTGTGCCATGTGCATCACTGCAGTGCTCGGGGGGTGTGGCCCATGTTGTGTGTTGTTGCTCACAGTGTGTCGTGCGCTTAATTGACTTCTGGCACATGGTTGGTCATGGGCATGTGTCTTAGCGTGACTGCTGTATGTGTGGCAGCTGTGCGGATGACATGCCTTTCATGAGACTGGGGCTGACAGATGGGATGGATGGTATGTTGTATGTGCATGGTGTGTCTGTGAGTTTGATGGGTTCAGTGGTGTTCGTGTGCATTTATGTTGTTCCGCTCTGTTGCGTCTAGTGTTGTTTGTCTTACATAGGCGTAGTTGTGGGGTGTGTGGTTGACAGGCAGTAGGGGCTACATGGACAGGACTTCAATGGTGTTTCGGTTGTGTGTGATGAGTTGCACAGTGGCTGCCGTGTGGGACTATATTCAGTGTGGCTTGTGCATGCAGACGTGGCTCCTTGGGTGTTGCTATGTCTGTGATGGGTCATGTGGGGTGTGAGTCTGCTGTTCATGTCCGTGTGCACATTGTTCACTTGTTCGTGACGGTGGGCGGTGCTGCGTGTTCGTCTGCTACGTGACATGTCCCATGTGTTGGTCGTGTTATGGTCCTCATGCCTCCAGTAATCCAGCCCTGTCCAGTTTCCCACCTGCAAGTTGTTCGTGCGTGCACTGTACTGGATGCCACATGGCTCTAAGCGGGGGGTGCTCCATGTTGCAGGTCTGTGGGGGTGGGGGTGTAGTGGGTCGTGGGGGTGGCTGTACACCCACTGACACCGATTGCTGTGGACCGTGATGTCTGCCTTTCGGCTGTCGTTGTGCACTGCGGTGGCTGACACGTGGCTGTGGGGTGTGGGGGATGCTCCTCCTTGCTGTGCTGTGGGACTGGGGCCTGGTGTGTGTTGTACTTGGGCTGTCCACCGTCCCACCCACTGCACTTTGTGTTCCTGCCACTTACCTGTTACTTGTCGGTTAGTGCAGCTGTGGCGGACACATGGGTGTGGTGGGTGCTCGTTGTGGCGCTTCTGGCATATTTGGGGACCTGTTGGTGGTTACGTGGCTGGCTTAGTGTACACATGTCCCCACGCATCTTACAGTTGTTCGGTTTGGGCTGTGTGTGGTAGTGTCTGTTGCATGTGTGTGTGATGTGTTGTGTATTGTGTGCTGGACATGGGGGTGTTTGTCCCTGGGAGCTGTGGCATGGTAGTTGCGCATGTGAGTACATAGCGGTGTGCTGGTATACATTAGTTTGTACTTACCAGCCTCCACTCCCCCTGCTAATCCGGCGAGGATCTCCGGATGGATTACGACTCGCACCTTCTCCTCCCACGCTTTGAAGGTCTTAAAGAGCGCGGGATTCCCTCCGCCAGTGACGGCAGCCAGCTCTCTGTTTTTGCCCTCCTTCTTCTTGACCAGGCTCTTTACGTCATTCAAACGTTTGTTTATCTCGGTTCTGTTCCTGGGCAGGGTCCCGACTGCATTGACCTGGTCTACGATCCGGGTCCACATTCTGTTTCTGGTGGCTAGTGGTGTGTGCTGGACCATGTTCCCATAGATTTGTGGGTACACCTTGATGATCTCGTCGACCATGACCGTCAGCTCCATGGGCGTGAACTTGGGCATCCTTTGTGGTGCCATGGTGTTTGTGGTGCTGGTGCGGTGTGTGTTGTGTAATGTGCAGGGGGTTTGTGGTGCCGGTGTTTGGTGGTGGTGGTGGTGGTGGTTGTGATGTGTGCGTTTCTGTGGTGTGCTGCTGTCCTTGCTGTGTCACTGTGTCCTCTCCTCTCCTCTCTGGTTTGCAATGTAGCAAGGGGTTGTGGTCTGTGGGAGTGCTGCTTTTGTACTCACCTATGTGGGTGTGTCCTCATGGTCTGTTGTTTTCAGGTGTGTTGTGTCTGGGGTTCTGGCCTTTGTATTTTTTGTTTGTCCGGGGGGTGTTTTCGGGATGTGTACTGTGCTTGTGTATTTGTGTGTGCCTTGCTGTGTGGACTTGTTGGCCATGTTGTGTGCTATTGGTTTTGTGTGCGGATGGTTTCTGTGCAGGTACGTGGGCGCCATGGCTTCTGCCGTGTCGATTCTCATCGGCGTTGTTTGCGCTGGCGGGCGGTATATTTGTTGTTTTTCCGCGCTCATGGCGGTGCGATCGTAATTTCACGTGCGGTGTGTCGGCCGTGTGGGCGGGCGGTTTTGTGTTGTCGTGCGTGTTTCCGTCCGTGGCGGGCGGTTTGACTCCGACTCGGACGATGGCGGGCGGTATTTTGTGTGATTTTTCCGTCGATGGCGGTTTTCGGTTTGTGTACTCATAATGGCGTGGTCGGTGTTCAGGCGGTGTGTGCGGGCGGATTTTTGCCGCTTCCATGCCTGGCGGATTTTTTACGCCGGGTATCGTAATGGGCCCCTAAGTTTGGTAATTGTTTTCCATATATGGAAAACGCTAATTAAGAGTAATTATTTTTTTGGGTGAGGAAGGAGAAGTTGAACTAATGATATTAAAAAAAATATGTATTAAAAAGTTTGAATATGTTGCAAGTATATGTTTAGAAATATTATTATTTGTGTGTTTATTATGTTATTATTTATTTATGTTGTTATTATTTTGATAGATATGTTTTTAGTTTAATTTAGTGTTATATGTATGTTTATGTAATTTATTGTATTTATGGTGTTAAAAGTAATCCTTTTTATGTATATTTGAGTTGTCGATATATTGTAAAAACGATAATATTGATGTCTATATTTTTGTACTCGATATTTCGGGCATGTCCCATACTTATTTATACACGTCGATAATTTGTATTGCGATATTTATGTGTGCGATATTTGTATAGTCGATATAGTTGCATTACAATATTGTGGTATCGATATTAGTGTATTTTTATAATTAAGTATACAACATCGATATTTTTGATGTCGATATTTTTGCGTCGAAATATTTGCAGTTCGATAATGTGACTTTCGGTATTATGTCAGTGATTCGTTTTAGAAACCCTATACTTCAATGAACAAAATACTCGAAATAAAATCAAAGGTTTAATATCAACCCGGACTCCTAAACATATTTCATGGGGTGGAACTAAAATAATTGAAAATTAAGATAACACCATTGATTGGTTTTTTATTGTGTCTTCTATGTTTCAGGGGCCGATTCCGATTCAGGCCGGAAATCACTCCGACCGGAGCCGGACCCGGAGAGATTTCCGACCGAATCGGACTCTGGCAGTCCGACCGAACGAGTACGATGCGCACGCATGCAATCGGACTCGAGTCGGTCGGACTCCGATAGTCAATGCGAGCCAGACGTACAATGCGTACGCGGGCTCCCATTGACTCAATGGGTGCGAGGCAAACAAGGGCGCCCCCTACAGCGGGTACGCCTCGATGCGACTTGCAGCGTACATGCACAGGTAGGGGGGACCCATGGGTCCCCCCTGTGTGCGACTCGCGTGGCTACGTGTACAGGGGGCTCCGACATGGACCCCCAAAGTCCAGCTCCGACTGCTCTTTCGAGCCGGATGGCGCGAGTCGGTCGGACTGCTCGCGGCGCTCATCGTACTTGCCCGGCCGGGGAACGTCTCCATTGCGCGGTGCGAGTCGGTGTCCGTGCGAGTCGGTCGGAGCGGTCGGACCCGGGAACGGAAGTCGGTCGGCGATTTTGCGTGCGCTCGCATCGTACTCGCTCGGCCGGACGCACGTACGAATCGGTCGGGAAAGAGGGCTCCGAATCGGATCCGGTTAAGCCGAATCCGATTCGGTGCCCTACCGGCCGAGATCGGAATCGGGCCCTAAGACTCTAAAGCATCCTTCTCCTCCCTGGATAAACTTGCTACTGAATTCCTGTTGATTAAAAAAGCCAGAATTGTCCTTAAGTAACTTAGGGGGTCATTACGATGGCGGGCGGACAAAGTCCACCCGCCACTGTAACGGAATGCGGGACCATCCGCCAGGGGTGCGCGGCGGTCCCGCACCTGCAATTAGGATGCCACCGTGGCGGTGGCATCCCCCATTCCCAGCATTGTGGCGGGCGGTGCTCACAGCATCGCCCGCTACAATGCTGGAAATGCACGTTGTGCATTTGCATGCACAAGGTGACAGGCACCGCGCGGTGCCTGCCACGTTGTGCATGCAAATGCAGGGGGGTACCATAGGTACCCCCATGTGCACCCCCTCAACACCCTGGGGGCCCGCAACGGGTCCCCGAAAGTAAACACCGTATGCCTTTCCATGGGGGCAACGCCGCCATAGAAAGGCTGCTCTCCGCATGTATCGTAATATGGATGGCGGTGTCTTGCAGACACCGCTACCATATAATGGTGTTTTCCGCCCGGTCGACGAAGTCGACCGGGCGAAATGCGAGCGGGCGGTCTTTCCGTCCGCCGCGGACCCCCCAGCCATCCTAATATGGTGGGGGGTCTTTCTGGTGTGGTGTCGGGCGGTTCGCCCCCGCCGGGCCGGCGGTGGCGAGCCGCCCGGCACTCGTAATGACCCCCTTAGATTGGACTTCATGGTGGGTGTCTGCAAACTTGTCAACTGGTTTGATTATCAAACAGCATTCTAAGCTGCTCAAGGCACTTACCATTTCTTCTGCTTCACAAGACGCCCACCTTGGCTACTTATTGAACAACACTCATGCCACCCTTCTTCTTTGCCGGTGCCTCTCACACTGACATTGTTACCCTTGACACAATCTAGTCATATCTTTCTGGACACTGTGAATGCCCTGAAACTAGAAGACTAACAACTAAATAGTGACTTTTTAAATTCCACCCACCTGTCCCTATGGGAAAACAAAAAGTCTCAGCTTTCTCTGCAGAAATAAGTCATACCTGGCCCGCTAATGGTATTCACATGGTTTGTGATCTCTACTCTGATAATGAGCCGCTCTCATTCACATCTCTTCAACACAAGTTATCCCTACCCAATATAAACTTCTTCAAATTCTTACATTTGAAATCTAGAAGAACTAAATTGGGCTCTGTATGCTAGGGTGCCTGATAAATTCCGCTCTGCAGGCGGAGTTTGTGGAGTTTTGGCCACTCTGCATTGCCTGTGTAACGGGAGTTCAGCTAAACTCCGCCAATCTCCAAGTGGCAGAGTTTTTTTCTTGCAAGCGGCTTGACAGCAGTAAGTTTACAAGCAAAGAATTTGAGTCCCTAGCACCATTTTTGGACACTAGGAGGGCACCCAGCGAGATTATCTCAACACGGGCGGTCACAACTGTTCAGGGTGAGAAAACTGCTGCTCGAGTAGAAAATCTACTTGAGTGGCAGCAAAGAAGCAGCCCCACATGGTGCGCAATGTGCTGATTTCGGACTGCTCACGGAACTCTGCAGAATCTCACAGATTTTTCATGTACCTCAATGGAATTCCACGAGGTGAATCTCTGCGAGTTCCGCCCACCCCTACTCTACACCCACAGGCTCTCATTGACTTTTTGGCCATCATTTTAAAATCTGGTTCCCACCTCCCAAATATATAATGTGATACGTGCCCCCTCCCCTGCCAATCTAAGCCCAATGGAATACTTACTTTCAAGACCACACCACCACCCACCAGACTTTCAAACATGGAATAAAACATTTTCTCATCTCTTAAGCATAAATGAATCCTTTCTTTAATCCAAACCAGATTTTTCGCCTTGCATCATCTTTATTGGGTCCTAGTTGAGCTATTCAAAGCACACCTCCAGGATTCCGATACATGTTGGTCTTGTAAAAAATAAAGTGGTGATTTATAACATATGTTTTTCAAATGTGACCTGCTCACTTCTTACTGGGACAAAATTCAGACTCAACTGTGTAAAATTTCCATGTAAACATTGGGTTTAATTTCCCTATAGTTTTACTGGGCTCCTATGTTTCCAACATTTCCACCTCAGCTGTCTGATTTAGACTTGGAACTCCTTTACCTGTTACTGACCATTGCTATAGAGGTTATCCTCATGGATTGATAGCATTTAACCACATCTCATACCACACTTGGTGTGCCTGGGTAACCTATTTAAGGAACACCCATTTGTCACAAATGTTAGTGAGTGGTAATCCCAAAATCTCTCTGAAATTTTGAACGTCACTTAATTCCTTTATTAAAACTCAGTAAACACCTTGCACAATGTCTTTCCAATAGTATTTTCATCCTTAATAATCCTTATGCTATCGACACATGGTCTCGGGCTCTCCCCTTTTTCTCTTTCTCTTTCTTTTCTGCTCTATTCTTTCTTTTTCTGCTCTATCCTTTCTTTAAATTTGCTAACTATGAAGTTTGCTGCACTCAGTCTAGGATTATGAAATTAGAACTGTTTTATTTATGACACTTCATTTTGACCATCCATAGTGATGCCTGCTTTTCGTTGCATGTCCTAATTGCTTGTTTCAGGCATCTTAAACATCTATTAGATGGTCTTTGCTGTATTATTGTATAATTGAAACTTTGGTTGTTCTTCATTGTAATTATGTATGAATTTCAATTACTTTTCAAAATTTAATGAAGTTCATACCTTAAGTAAACTCGTTCAATAAACATTTTGAAATAAAAAACAAAACAGCTAGCAATGAGGGCCTTAGGGTCATATTTACGAGCCTCTTTGCATCACTCTTACAAAACATGACATAATGCAAGATCGACGTAAATTCAAAATGAGATTTATGAAGCCACACAAGGCCACCTTGCGTGGCCCTGAGTGGCTTCATAAATCCAGAGTAATGCAATACAGCTCAAATCGCTGATTTGCTTTACTCTGAACCAGGGAGGCATTTCCATGGACATTGTGTTGGTATTGCCACGCAACCACCCATGGATTTTGACGCATTCCCAGATTTACCAAAAGTGATAGACCTGGAAATGCGCCAAAAACCTACACCTCCCCAAGTGAGGTATAACGAGGAGAAATATGTTTATTTCTCCTTGCTTTTTCCTTTTTCTATGTGTGCTGCATTTTACAGCACACATAGAGAGGAAAAGCTTCAGGGGATTGTTTTTGTGCAGGAAGGTGACCCTTCCTGCACAAAAACAATCCTCCTACAATGCAAGCACTCTTGCACCATCGTTCAAGGGTGCCTGTGTTGGCGCTATAAGGGCACCAGCACAGGGAAAAAGGCAGAAATGCGTCGTATTGACTTAAATATGAAGCATTTCTACCCTTTCCTTGTCACGCAGTGCAGCGCAGCAAGGTGACTTGCTGCCCTGCACTGCATGACTTAGCCAGAAATAAGGCCCTTAGCATTTAGATAGAATGGATTATTGCCCACAAGTTGACTTACCTGAGAATGGGTGGAGCAACAAGAGAGCTATTCAATGTTTTACAATGTGTCACTTGTTTCTCCATAGTGTTACTTCCACACATTTGTGTATGGAGTAAGGCAAGAAACTCAAACAACTATGTTAACATCACTGAACTATGTTAACATCACTGCACACATGATCTCCAAGGGGCTGATTACGTGTGGGGTGGAGTGGTATCCCTTGGTGGAAAACATAGCATATGATTTGCCAGCCGGAAAATGCAGCCGGAAGTAGAGCTCTGCCCTGCCGCCTGCCCGTGTCTCATCCCCTCCTATGGCATAGGGGGACATGGAATGCTCTCCCCTACCAGCCCAGAGACTGAAAAATGTATAGGAATTATGCTTTTACTTTAAATTGTGTAAAAGTAAATACTGTAATACTTTGTGCCTCATTTATGTGTTATTCCCTTAGGGCAGCGCAGCAGGCCTTCCTGCTGCACTGCCCTACAGCAAAGAAAAGGGCAGGAATGTGCTGTATCTATGAGATACGGCGCATTCCTGTCCTTTTCCTGCGCCAGCGCACAATGGTCTGCCGTGCGCCAACGCAGGCACCTTTGCACCATGGTGCAATTGTGCCTGCGTTGAGGATGATTGTTTTTGTGCAGGAAGGAAAACCTTCCTGCACAAAAGCAATCCTAAGAGGCTTTTTCTTTACCACACATAGAAAAAGGAAAAACAGGGATAAATAAAGAGAATTCTCTTCGTTGCTCCTCCCTTACGCCTCCCCTGGGGAGGCGTACGTTTTTGGCGCTGCCTCAGATTTATGATTTCTCGTAAATCTGGGGCAGTGTCAAAATGCCATGGGTGTTGCTGGGAACACCACCAGCAACACCAATTGCAGGCCCCTTTAAAGCAGAAAACTGCGTTAAAGGGGACAATATTTACGAGGCAGCATTAAGCCAAAAAAAGTGGCTTAGTGCTGTCTCGTAAATATGGAACAGGCTCCTGCGCAACAGAACGTCACAAAAAGTGACGTTTCGTTAGCGCAAGGGGGCCTCATAAATGAGGCCCTTTATTTATATATCTTAGAAATATTCAAATGCATGTGTACAAAGCCTCTCTCTCATGTTTTTTAATTGATTTAGTCCTACCTTGTTTTGCAGTAAAATATTATTAAATAGATCTTTCAAGTGTCAATAAACAATTAACTTATACAACATTAAATGCACATAGCCTCTGATGAAGTTTTTACCAACTTAAATAGAACTTTGTTTTCTCTTTCATTCAGAAACCCAGCTGTCATTCCGTAATCTTTATATTAAAATGTCCTGCGCCACCTTTCTTTCTATTATGACTAATGCTGATACTGAGAACTGGAAAGGCAAGTTACAAGCACCTGACTAAAGCGCCTTCATTGCCTACAGCAGTCCAATGCAATCGCAGTGAAAGTTTTAGAGAACACATTGCTTTTCTGAAAATAGGAAAGACAAAAATAATTACAAGCAGGTACTCACTGACCCGTGAAGTGAGAAAATGTTTCCAGGAATTGTGGGTTGAGCAGAAATCCTCCATCCTTATGTGTTTTTGCAAATCACTGACTGTGCCTTTTGCTGGCATTTTATACTTTTCTATACTATCTGTCTTGTAGCACCAGCTCTGTTTTTCTTCATTTCGATTTTGATCATGGCTCTTTTGATTTAGCAGACACCTCACTGATCTCTGTCTAAAATGTCTGCTGCTTAGCAGCTGAACAGAGGATGGCTTTGAGAGGTTTTGTTCCTTCCCCTGCTTGTCATGCCCGCTAGATCTTCAAGACTGAACTAAAAGGAAGTACAAAGAAAAATGAAACACCTCTGAGATGAAATTGGCAGAAAGCTGCCTAATGCAGACACGTTGAGGCATAGTGACCCGTATGTGTTCTTGAGACAGCTCAAATACAAATGCGATGTTCCTTGCCTAACTGCAAAATAAAAGGAAGAGATGTACTGGCGTAAGATTGAGCATGTAGTGAGGGGGAAGGCAAGCATCTTCAATCTTTAATGCTTGAAGATTACAGATACAGACGTTTGCGTCATACTTTTGAGACTCCCACTAATATATTCTTTGAACTTTGCTAGCTTAGCCATCCATTCAGGGCTCTACTGGGGAGGCAAAAGCCATCCTGGCAAAAATGCTCACTCCAGCCGGCTCCCTTCGTCTTCTTTCACACCCTCTCTCTTTCCATGTAACCATTCTCTCTCTCCTTCTCTCTGCTTTCTCTTCTCCCTGTCTTGTCACTTTCTCTCTACCTCTGCCCTCCCTCCCTCTCTTTCTCTTTGTGCCTGCTGCAGAAAGTGGCAAAGTACCAGGGCTGAATTGGGATCAAAAATAGGCACGCAAAAAAAAGTGGTCCACATTTGCGGATTGCGCTTTGCCACAAAAACAGTGCTTTAGTGTTTTAAGTTTTCTAAAAAGAAGGTGGTGGTGGGGGTATTACTCCAAAAGAGGCATGTTTTCTTAACTTCACTGAGACAAAAAAAAGCAAATGTTGCCTGCACTCTTTGTGCACAGATTAGTACACACTGGTAAACCACATCTGAATATAAGTGAGGCCACTTCTGCTCAGGCACACCTGCTGCTGCTCAATCTGCATACATGAATGGGACGGCCCAACGAGAGACTGAGAATAACACCGCTGCCCCGTTGATAAAAGGCAGGCAACAGAGGTCCATCTGCCTCCAAAAGGCTGCTCAGTCCCCCCACTGGGCCGGTGGCAGCATCTGAACAGCACAAACAGTCCAAATCACGCTGGCCAACAAAGTGGCCCACAGCTGCAACTCAGAAACCGGCCCATGGTCCATTGCCCAAGTGCCCACCTTACCAATCCAGCTCTGCAAAGTCCCCAGGAGCAGTCCTGCACTAACAAAGCCGATCTCCAAGGGCTTCAGCCCACCGGGAAATGCCAGTGGAATAAAAGGCCTGACTGGCCCTGCATCCACTCTGCGTTCCTTCCCTCAGCTCTCCCCCGTCACTGAAAAATACCTCCAATTCTGAATCAAGGGCTTTCTCATTACTAGTCCTGGGCCATCCAAACCTGCGGTTCGGAATGGAAGTGTGTCAGCATGGAAATATAGGGCCATATTATCAAGAAGGGCGTTAAAATTATCGCCGCTTTAGCGGCAGGAAACTGCCGCTAAAGCGGCGATAATGAGCTTGATAATATGCCCTTGTGAATTCCCATAGAAGCCCATGTTCTGGTGTGAACATGGGCTTCTATGGGAATTCACAAGGGCATATTATCAAGCCCATTATCGCCGCTTTGAACGGCAGTTTTCTGCCGCTAAAGCGGCGATAATGTTAACGACCTCCTTGATAATATGGCCCTAGTTTCCCAAATTTGAGAAAACACTTCTAAATAGTCTGATCACTATAGTGTTTGGAGTCAATGGAGAGGCAAGGGTGCCTCGGGGCCTGTAGCAGGCAATGGAAATGGGTTGTTACAGGAACACCCTGTCCCTCTGGAAAGCAAACAACAGCCATACTTCAGATGTTGTGTACTGCTTGGACCACGGGGCCCCAGTGCAGCTGCACTTGCAACATTAGAGAAAATTACAATCCTGTTGGGAAGGCAGATTTTTGCCTCACATAGGGCCATATTATCAAGAAGGGCGTTAAAATTATCGCCGCTTTAGCGGCAGGAAACTGCCGCTAAAGCGGCGATAATGGGCTTGATAATATGCCCTTGTGAATTCCCATAGAAGCCCATGTTCTGGTGTGAACATGGGCTTCTATGGAATTACTAGGGCATATTATCAAGCCCATTATCGCCGCTTTAACGGCAGTTTTCTGCCGCTAAAGCGGCGATAATGTTAACGACCTCCTTGATAATATGGCCCATAATCTCTAGGTTCGATGGGCATCGCAAACAAAAAGAACAAAACAGATGAAGGTCTGGTAAGTCCTACTCATAACATGAACAATGTCCATTTTCTAATTATTAACAGACCTTCCAAATATTAAATAGTATAACAGTTATGGACATGTGAAAAGGTTTATTCATAACTGAAACTGAATTATCAAATAGCCCTTTGTTTTCCATGGAGCCCTTTCTATTGACCCTAAATATATAAAATAATATTGCAGCAAAATCAGCAAGCCTAATTGTGATAAGATCATTATTATCATTGTATCCAACACCATTTCCACACAATTTGCTGATTTGGTAGGCTTGTACAATAAAACTAAGTGACTGCTGTCTCATTTGATAACTTGTGTTGCTGAGTCATATTATTTTGAAGTGGCCTTTTCAGTATCTTGAATTTGCATTACTTGAGGTTGTAAGGTGGCCCTTGGATATATTTCTACTTTCCTCTGTAAATCACACTTGCAGAGCCACTTACCTCATTTGCAAGATGGGGTAGGCAGCAATCTGAGTCGCAAGTCAATATTAGCATTTTGAACAAAATGTCATTCATAGCACTGTGTTTTTAATATCAGTAAGCTCTTTTATTTGAAAAAAGAGATGCATTTTAGAGAGAGGATCCAATAAAGACAGTTCAAGGCGAAAAATTTGGCTTGGATTAAAGAAGGGATTAATTTATTGCTTAAAAGATGGGATTTTTTAATTACATGTTTGAAAATCTGGTGGGTTGGTGGTGTTGTCTTGAAAATAATTAAGTGGTAGTTATCATAATTATTGAATTTACCGCCTTCCCTGATGTATGTGTGACCTATATGTTTGCTAGACTCGCGTTTTACTTCCTGTTCTATGTGTTTTTTAATGTAGTGCATGTGTCTTTCTTGCTGTCTAATTTTGTGTTTTTGCTCTGAATGAATCTCTTGTATTGACTGTGCAGGGGCCCGGCACACAGATTACTTGTTGAGCTACATATTTGAAATGAAAAAAAATAAAATAAAGAAATGCTTCTTGGTATTTAGATTACGGTAAATGCCATCACCTATAATGCACTTGTAATACAGCAGATGGAATATCTGTCATGTGTAAAAATGTGGGTTTTTGGTTGAGGGTGCAAACCCTTCTCAAGCAACAACCACAATCCTTGTCAGGGTGAACCATAAAAGTCACTAACTTAACCTTTGCTTAACCCTCTGGTAGCTTGGCACAAAAGCAGCCAGGCTTAACTTATAGGCAAGGTGTGAAGTACTTATACAGCAAACAAACAGCAATAAAGTGAAAACACAACACTAGAAAAATCCCATACTAATTTAGAAAAATAGAGAACATTTTAATAAATAAAATGAGAGCAGAGCAACAAAAATCCAATCAATAGAACCAGAGGTATGACATTTTCAAATCTTTAGGTAATTATAGCAACTAAGGGCATCATTACGATGGCGGGCGGACCGCAACGGAATGCGGGACCGTCCGCAAGGGAGTGCGGCGGTCCCGCACGTGAAATTAGGATGCCACAGCCACCGTGGCGGTGGCAAGCCCTATTCCCAGCATTGTGGCGGGTGGTGCTCACAGCACCGCCCGCCACAATGCTGGGAATGCACCTCATGCATTTGCAATCACAACATGACAGGCACCGCGCGGTGCCTGCCACCTTGTGCATGCAAATGCAGGGGGAACCCATAGGTACCCCCATGTGCACCCCCACCCCCAACTTCCTGGGGGCCCGCTATGGGCCCCCGAAGGCAAAGACCACATGCCTTTGCCGCCATGGAAAGGCTGATCACCGCAGGCATTGTAATATGGATGGCGATGTCTTGCAGACACCGCCACCATATTAACCTTGTTTTCCGCCGGTCGACGAGTCAACCGGCGGAAAGCGGCGGACGGTCTTTCCGTCCGCCGCAGACCCCCCAGCCATCATAATATGGCGGGGGGTCTTTGCTGTGTGGATGGCGGGCGGATCGCCCCCGCCGGGCCGGCGGTGGCGATCCGCCCACCATCCTAATGGGCCCCTAAATGCACAAAGCTCCACTTGCGGTCATCTAGACCAGGGGAAAGTCACAATTTCACGCCGACTATGATGGCAGGTGGGGCAGATAAAAGGACAAGGTTAGTCCTGTTGAATAAGTTACCTTCTCAAATTCTGGCACGAAGAGTCCAGTTTGCGGTGGAAGAGGCTGTAAGGAGCATAGAGACCAGGACTGGTTTCGCAGATGGTCGTTGCTATAGTGTGAAGATCAATTCAGACATCTTGGATGGTCATTGCTGGAGCTTTGTATTGGCTGTCAGTGCAGGCTGTCATTGCTGCAGTGTGAAGGACAGATCTTGTTTTGTCAGTCATCGTTAGCTGTTGCTGTAACACGAAGAGTTGCGTTCACTACAGCTTTGCGTGGTGGTCATCGCCGGCAGCAGAGTCTGGGCACCAATGGGCCCGTCCACGGTCGTGAAGAGCCCAAAACTTCAGATTATTCCTTTTCTTTAGAGAGAAGTATACTCTGATGCAAGACATGGTTCCAGACCTGGAGATGTGCCTTTTGGATATCAGGGACTTACTCTAGCAGAGGCCAGCAGGGATGAGGCAGGTCCAGTTGCAGCAGTTCAGCTGGGCAGTTGCAAGGAGGCTTCTGGAGCTTGTTGTGCCCATGTAGCTCAGAACAGGTGGTCAGCCAACTGACCCTTGGAGTCACTCTGGTAGTCCTGGGTTCAAGAAGATAGTCCTCTATCCTTCAAGCAGCAAGGAACGCCTCAAGCAGCAGGACAGTCATCTGGTAGCAGCAGGGCAGTCCTCTGAGAAACAAAGCAAACCTTAAGCAGCACAGCAGCTCTCTGAAGTATATGGCAGCCCTTTTGAATCTTTTACAGGTCCAGAAGTGTACTGAAGAGTGGTTCAGAGGTTCCAATATTTATACCTGGTGCTATCCATTGAAATGGGGGAAACGTCTGTGCTACCCTGACATCTGGTTCTGGAAATGTAAGCCCTTCCCCTGCCCAGGCTCTAAGTAGTCTAGGATGACAAAGAGGCTGGTGCCAAGTTCCTTTGTGAGTGTGTTGGAGGCAGCCTTTTGAAATGCAAATGGGGCAGGGAGCAGCTCTGCCCCACCCATCCTGCAGAATGGCTCATCCTGCCAACACCTATTCACCTTTTGTCTCACTGTCTGGAAGGAATACACAAAGGCCAACTGCCCAGCTATTCACAATCATATGACCAGGATACTGGCATCAAACAGTTAGGAGAAGAAAATGCCAACTTTATAAAAGTGACATTTTCAGAATTGTGACTTAAAATTTGACCTTACCATTAAAGAGGATTTAAAAAGTACAATTCATTTAAGTCATAACTTGACATCCCTATCTGCTTGCAATCAAACGTTAGCACTTATTAAATGTAATAAGGTAACCAAATGTTTTCCAATGGGAGATATTGGAGTTACAGTAGTTAAAAATGAATTTATGAGTTTTTTACTACTAGTGTCCGCCAGACAAACTCCTCAGGACCAAGGCAATGCTCAAGTGGGTCCACTGCTCAGTCTTCCCAACTGCTGGTTGCCGTTATTGCACAGGCAGTTGGAAAAATTGAGCTAGGGAACGAAAGGAAGGGGACAGCTGAGAGGGCGATCTGGAAGACACAAGATCATTGTATAAATGGGCCAGTTCGAAAGGCACATTGGGAAGGGGGAACATAGCGGCCGTCAGCTAGTGCCGGCCGTGAGCTCTCTGTGCTCCATGGAATACTGATTGGCTAACCGTGTTGTCTTCCCTCTTTTGTGTTCCTCTCTCACGGAGGGTTCTGGGTGAGTGTCTGAGGGGAGATTCACTGCAGGACTGCGGACCGCTTTCCAGGCAGGGGACCACAGCTTTCCTCACCCGGCACGGACCGCCGATGGCTCCCGCAGCAGCACCGGGAGTAGATGTGTGGGCGTTGACTGCGGCGTGACTCAGCAGAGGCCGGTGCGTCGCAGCAAGGATTCACTTCCGGGGCACTCTGGGCAGCAACGACCACTGGGCATGCCAAGGAAGGTCTGGACTTCATTGGTTTTCTCAGCTATCTCCTCATTAGATAGACACTGGCAACAGGGGCAATGCTGACTCCATGGCACCCATGAACACGGCGTCCAAGAGGTCTTAGAGGACAAGTCACTTGCGTGGAGGTCCCTCTCTTACAGCCTCAACTGCGAAAGGTAACAATAAAGGGGCTGGCAGATCTACCTCTTCAGTCCTCTCTAGTTCAGCCACGCAATAGATATGTGCTTAGGGTTAGGCGCATCTAGGAGAAGCGGGTCTCTGCAATTTCACCTCAGCTAACTTCTTACCCTCCTGGAAAAAAGCCTTTTTCTGACCTCCAAGAAGGCTTAGCCGGAGGGGTTAATTAGGGCAGAGGAGGCCCCTGTCAGCCTCTACCTGTCCCCAGAAAACATCAGCTGCACAATCAGTAGTGAAATTGGCAGGGAGAAAGAGGGTAAAGAGGGCAGAACAGGTTAAAATTATCCCCTCCCTGCACTCCTATTTTAGGTCCAAGAGAAAGGAGAACTGACGTCGTCGCTCCCAACCCCCTCTCCCCACTCTCCTTGTTGCACCCTGAAACCGATCTTACATCTAATCTGCAGAAAAGTAGTAATAAAATGGAGACTCTAGGGCTCAAAGAGACATTTGCTTCGGAGAACAGATTCCAAGCGTTAGTGGAAGAGGACAACTTGAGACAGGATCAAGAGCCTGTAACGGCATGAGCCCACAGCCCTCACTCCAAGACCTGAGGGCCCAGCACACATGGGGGGGGAGGGTCTGTTAGGGACCGAGAAACTGTTATTCAAGACACATGCGAAGTCCTTGAAGCAAAGATAGACTCCCTAATGGTCAGAGTGGGGATGTTGGAAACATCTCTCCTAGAACTAATAAAAGAGGTAGAGATAAATCAAAAAGTAATACAGATGTTGAAAGTTGGGGATAAGGAATTAAGAGACAAACTTGAATCCCTCGAGAATAATGCAAGAAGGAACAACCTTAGGATTTTGAGTGTAACCGAAGGTCTTAAGGGCGACAACATTAAAACATTCACAATTGGTCTCTTGAAAGAAGTTATCCCAGATCTAGATGAATCTAAAAATGGAAGAGGACATACAGAGGGTCCATCGTTTACTAGAGAGGCTGCCAGAAAAATGCCAAGAAGAATCCTGGTCAACTTTAAAACCTATTCCCTTAAGGAGAAGATTCTTTCAGCCGCTCTTAAAGCAGGTTATTATAAGAAGGGTGATTGGTCTCTGTGCATTAGATCAGACATCTCCAAAACCACACAAGATAGGCAGTGGGAACTCAGTAAATTCATTCAGGAGCTCAGGGAACTGCACATATCTGCTTTTCTGCCTCTCTGAAAGTGATGTGGAACAATAAAATGCACGACTTTAGAGACCCCAAGAAAGTTAAAGCATTAGTCGATCAAATTAAAGCACAACAGAAATAGCGGAATTATTAGAAGCCGTGGAGCAGAGGATGAGCTCGACTAGGTAGTCTTTCAGAATACCTAAAGTCAACAGGGAGAGTTCCCCAGGGAGGGGTAGAAGGGTCACTAGTAAGAAAAATGTACATAAAATTATAAGTCTATTAGTCGCTGGGTGTGGGAGCATGTGGGTAAAAAATAAATGAGTCCTCATTAGTTAAACACGCAGGTAAGCTAAATATATGGCCTCTCACAGGTCCGCCTTGTCCAGCAAGCTTCATTGATGATAGATTTAGGGAAGGTAAACCCCTTCGGGGTTTAACGTGGAATGTCAATGGTCTTAGGGTCAGCCCGAGAAGGAAGAGAATCTTAGAATACCTTAGGCTCTCGAACAGCGATGGCATTCTCTTACAGGAAACCCACCTATTAAAAGAGGAGTCGGACAATATCTTAAAAAGCCAGAGATGGATTGAACACTCTGTTAGTACTTCTCAGGCACGTTGTGTAAAGGGGGTGGCACTTATTTTTAAGAAGCTATTTTGGGGGAATGCACGGTTGATCCGGTAGGAAGGTGGGCACTCGCAAAGGTGAAAATTCATGGCACATGGATAGTCCTGGTTGGTTATTATGGCATAAACTCAGATGACCCCACCCCACTCCGCGGTTTATACTATCAACTAGTAGATCTTAATCTCCCCATTATATTAGGTGGGGACTTTAATATAATAATAGACCCTGGGGTGTATAAAACCTCCAGGAGAGGAAATGCAAATCTTCCTAATATGAGGGATTTGCTGACCAAGCTGATGGACGACATAGGTCTGGTGGATATATGCAGGTTGAAGGGAAGTTCAAGGGGGCTCAGGGGGAAGATATACGTTCCATAACCAAAAATATGTGCACCGATCTAGAAAAGATTTTTTTCTGGTACATATTTATTCCAGCAAGAAAACTACTGAGGTAATCCATATCCCGGATCATCTTTCTGACCACTAGAGGTCATGTTAGAATGTAATCCTGCTACTCAGAGATGGACTCTTAATCAAACACTTCTTTTAGATTCACAGGTAATAGAGCAGTTGAAAGATGCTACAAAGGAGTTTTTCTGTTTTAATAAAATGTCCACCTCGTAACACATGGTCTGGGACACACATAAAGCCTATTTAAGAGGTATCGTATTGGGCCTAACAGCAGCCCAAAATAAGAGAGTAAGGAATTACATCTCCCTTCTCGAATCTTCAATACACACCTCACTCTGAGAGGTTGAGAATGCCCGATTACCCTACCTTGATAAATGCAGAAGATCAATTACAGAAGGCAAGATTAGAATTAGCGGACTATCTAGAGGCAAGAGTAAGAAGGAAATGGGAGGCTAGTAAACTTTCTCATTATGAATACCGTTAGAGCTGTGGGAAATTACTGGCCTGGAAAGCAAAAACAGAAAATTCAAGGAATACGGTTTAAAGTCCCTCAGAAGTGAGAGAACCGGGGTCAAGACTCCGGTGATGCAGAGATTTAACAGGCCTTTACACAATTCTTTCAAAACCTCTATACAGAAGAACTGGAGGTAGGGTATTATCAAATTGAGGGATACCTCCAGGATGTAGAAATTCAACCTATACAAGTGACCTCGAAAGACGAGCTGAATGATCCCATTACCTTGGAAGAAGTCTCTGAGATAATTAACAGTTTAAGCAGCGGAAAAAGGGGCAGGCCCAGATACTATTCCAAACGAAATTTATTCTGCCCTAAAGGAAGAACTGACTCCAATCTGACAGAATTGTTCAATTTAGCTTTTATGAACAAACAGGGTCTCCCTACTTCTTGGGACAAGGCTACCATAAGAAATAATCTTGAAACCAAATAAGGATCCCACCCTCTGAGAATCTTATAAACCGATCTCCCTCTTAAACTGTGATTATAAGATCTTTACACAGATTCTAATGAAGAGGTTAGGGAAGGTGGTTGATGCCTTAATACATAAAGATCAGAAGGGTTTCATCAAGGGGAGGCAGTTATATGAACTGACCCAAGATCTTATAGGGGCTATAGATCTGGCTGGCAAAGAGTCTATTCCTTTGGCAGTGCTGACTTTAGACGCACCCAAAGCCTTTGATAGGGTTAGTTGGCCTTTCCTTTATAAAGTAATGGAGCAGCTCGGACTAGGTGAGGCATTCCTAGGGGCAGTCAGGTCACTCTACAGAAATCCTACGGCCAGGACTTTAGTGAATGGCAATCTAACCAACCAGATAAAAATCACAAGAGGCACCAGGCAGGGTGCCCTTTATCCCTCACTCCTTTTTAATCTTTACATAGAGCCTCTTGCAAACAAAATAAGAGAAAATGAGACGACAGCCCCCTTTGTATGCAATGGGTGGGAGAAAAAAACTGGTTTGTATGCAGATGATTTGAAGGTCTACACAGGAGACTTAGCTAAGTCTTTTCCAGTTATAATGGCTACTTTGGATGATTTTGGGAAGGTCTCTGGTTATTGTATTAATAAACAGAAAACTGATATTATGGTATGGAATTGTCAATTTGCCAGTGACCTGATAAAGCCTGAATTAAGGTATTTAGAAATATAAGTGGTGCACGACCTGGAGAAAGTGGCTTACCTTAATTTTAACAAAGTAGCCTAATGTATGGGGAGATCTTCCTCTTTCGTTCATAGGATAATCTAATAAGTTGAAAATATCCACCCTTCCTAAATTTACCTTTCTGTTTAATGCAATCCCCTAGAATTCAAATCGGAATGGCTCAAGAAGCTGCAGGGAAATTTAAATAGCTTTATATGTAGGGCCAAAAGGGTGAGAATTGCTTGGAGGAAGCTTCGCAGGAGGAAGGAACATGGTGGCATAGCAAGCCCCGATCTTCTTTTATATTATAGTGCCTTTCATTTAAACAATATAAGGCGATTATTTTAGGATAGTTCCACCTTTCCCCCGCTATTCTGCGCATTTAAATTCGGCCATCCAAAGTGTTTTAAGAAAGTGAGATTTAAGATTCTTGCCGATGCCTGCAAGCTCTGGTACCAAATCAGACGGCCATTAGGAATTCCCTATTATAGAAGTTCTGCCCCAATTTGGAACTCCCGGTACACCGCCCTGGCTCCTGGACAAACTCGCTACCCCCTTGATTGAAGGGGGTATAAATAATTGGGGCCAACTTACAGAAAACTCTCATTTGGTATCTTGGGAGCGCTTAGCAGAAATTACGGAGGGAAGGTTATCAAAATTCAAATATTATCAATTACTAAGCTGGGCAAGGGGAATAGAGAAAGCCACCAAAGGGTACCATCATTGGGAGCATAAGATACAGTGGCACCTACTCTTTGTGGCAAGTATCTATGACTTTTTTGTGGCTATCTATCAAAGCTGCACCGCTTAGGAAAAACCATCTGTTTCCAGTTCATAAGGCCTATTGGACGCCAAGGAAACTGTCTAACCTGGGTACTCGGGAGACAAGGAAGTGCCCCAAGTGCGGAGGAGTAAAAGCTGACAATAAGTACAAAAAGGGGTACCCCTAATAACGTCTCCTATATCAGGGTCTGCATAACATATGTGAAAAACCATATAGGAAACATGGTGAGCAATGGACTGTCTAAATGCAATAAACAATTATGTAACCACCCAAAAATTGTTTGATGTCATAAACACATATTTTTTTTTTTTTAAATTTTATTCATTCATCATTTGTTAATATAAAAATTCTTTCTAATTTGTTTATTTCTTTTTTCTTATATTTTCCTTATATATTATAAAAAGACAAAATGCAATGATATATGCATAACATTAAAACAAATAATGTTCTGTTCATATCTGACCTATTCTCTCAAGTATACTGGTTTATCTAATAATGCTAATCTCATGAATTTGCAATTAATTTCGAGAATGCATAAATACAATCAAAAGACAATCGTATGTCATGGCTAAGGGTGTGATCCAATAATGCTAATCTCATGAATTTGCAATTAATTTCGAGAATGCATAAATACAATCAAAAGACAATCGTATGTCATGGCAAATGATGAATGAATAAAATAAAAAAAAATAAAAAAATATGTGTTTATGACATCAAACAATTTTTGGGTGGTTACATAATTGTTTATTGCATTTAGACAGTCCATTGCTCACCATGTTTCCTATATGGTTTTTCACATATGTAAAAGCTGACAATGTCCACATGTTTTTCCAATGCCCCCTCATCAAGACCTTCTGGGAAGAAGTGGGTAAGGTCCTTGCAGAGATAACGGGTCAGGAGATTAAGGTAAGCTTGCCTTTGGTTATTTTTGGGGTGGTTAATGGAAGGGGAGATTCACTGAAGCTGGCAAAATCACAGAAATTGCTCATCTTCGTGCTGATTTTATTGGCACGAAGAGAGATTTGTTTAAAGTGGATGCTCCTCACCCCCTACCCTAGTTTGGGAATGGACGGCTATCGTACAAATAATCTGTAATTTAGATCGAAGCGGCCCCCTTCTAAAAGAATACAATTCTGGGAGATGTGGGAAGAATGGCTTAGAGCTGGCCTATATGGCATGGAGATTTAATACCACCTAATTCATGAATGTCTATTTTTATAACATCTTCGCAGTAATGGTCAAAAGAGGATTTAGTCTGAGCAGCGTTCTTCAAAACTCCCCCTTTATAGACCAATTAAGGTCTAGGCTCCCGACTCAGTCAATAATGTGCCTGTGATTCCTGCGAAGCCCCCTGGGGGGGGGACAGGCACTTAAGACAGAGGGTCGATTCCGATCTCGGTCGGAGACGCACTCCAACGCCATTCGGTCGGGAAAAAAGCCATGCGAATGCCTGTTTCCCGACACGATCCGCACATGAATCCGAACGAACAAGTACGATGCGCACAACAGCACAGATTCCGACCCAGTCGTACTCACCCAATCCAGGTCCTGATCCCCGACCGAGCCGGATCCGTAAACGCAGATACGAGTCGCCCGGAAGCCAAAAAGCAGCCCCGTCCGGCCAAGTACGATGCGCTTCCCGTACGCGCCGAACCCGTCGCTACGCATGGCACGTCAAAGCATCCGGGAGAGGCGCACATAAGCTCCGATTCGCGCCAGAACACGATCCACGGCTATGAGACGAACACGCAAGCAACGAGGACGAGGCGAAGCAACGACAAAGACGAACGAGACGAACCAACAATGAATCCCATCGTTCCGATCCTACCAATATTCTACATCTACTACCGGAACAGGCACGGACGCGTACGGCGCAGAAGGTAGGTCAGACACCAACCACAAACACAAACTACACGTACCCGACACATCACACACACACACAGGGATGCAGAAATTACTTACTCCAGAAACAGCAGCACCATAGGGGCGGGATGCCCATCACCAATGCCACATATACACATAGGGGCCCGGATGCCTGTCACTACTACCACCCCTACCCATGGGGGTGCCAGGTGCCTACCACTACTACCACCTCTACCCATGGGGTGCCAGGTGCCTACCACTACTACCACCTCTACCCATGGGGGCTGGATGCCTGTCACTACTACGACCCTTACCCAGGGGTGCCAGGTGCCTACCACTACTGCCAACTCTACCCAGGGGTGCCAGGTGCCTACCACTACTACCACCCATACCCAGGGGTGCCAGGTGCCTACCACTACTACCACCCATACCCAGGGGGTGCCAGGTGCCAACCACTACTACCACCTCTACCCATGGGGGTGCCAGGTGCCAACCACTACTACCCACCTCTACCCATGGGCGGCTGAATGCCTGTCACTACTACCACCCTTACCCAGGGGGTGCCATGTGCCTACCACTACTGCCACCTCTACCCAGGGGGTGCCAGGTGCCTACCACTACTACCACCCATGCCCAGGGGGTGCCAGTTGCCTACCACTACTACCACCCATGCCCAGGGGGTGCCAGGTGCCTACCACTACTGCCACTTCTACCCAGGGGGTGCCAGGTGCCTACCACCACTACCACCCATACCCAGGGGGTGCCAGGTGCCTATCACTACTACCACCTCTACCCATGGGGTGCTAGGTGCCTACCACTACTACCACCCATACCCAGGGGGTGCCAGGTGCCTACCACTACTACCACCTCTACCCATGGGGGTGCCGAGGGCCTACCACTACTACCACCCATACCCAGGAGGTGCCAGGTGCCTACCACTACTGCCACCTCAACCCAGGGGGTGCCAGATGCCCACCACTACTACCACCTCTACCCATGGGGGGCTGGATGCCTGTCACTACTACCACCTCTACCCAGGGTGTGCCAGGTGCCTACCACTACTGCCACCCTTACCCAGGGGGTGCCAGGTGCCTACCACTACTACCACCTCTACACCATGGGGGCTGGATGCCTGTCACTACTACCACCTCTACCCAGGGTGTGCCAGGTGCCTACCACTACTACCACCCATGCCCAGGGGGTGCCAGGTGCCTACCACTACTGCCACCTCTATCCAGGGGTGCCAGATGCCCACCACTACTACCACCTCTACCCAGGGGGTGCCAGGTGCCTACCACTACTACCACCTCTACCCATGGGGGGCTGGATGCCTGTCACTACTACCACCCTTACCCAGGGGTGCCAGGTGCCTACCACTACTGCCACCTCTACCCAGGGGGTGCCAGGTGCCTACCACTACTACCACCCATACCCGGGGGTGCCAGGTGCCTACCACTACTGCCACCTCTACCCAGGGGTGCCAGATGCCCACCACTACTACCACCTCTACCCAGGGGGTGTCAGGTGCCTACCACTACTACCACCTCTACCCATGGGGGGCTGGATGCCTGTCACTACTACCACCTCTACCCAGGGTGTGCCAGGTGCCTACCACTACTACCACCCATACCCAGGGGTGCCAGGAGCCTACCACTACTGCCACC